>JAQPPZ010003361.1:6252500-7502500 GCA_028583015.1 Wollemia nobilis | reverse complement strand
TGATATGAAGGAATTAATGGAGGAAATGGCTAACATGAAAACTGATATTCTTGTCCAATTAAATTCCGCATTAGGGGAAAGAAATGCAAGATCTAACTCTACACCTCCTTTGGCTATCTATTGCCCAAGATGTAGAAACAAGCATGCCTTACAGGACTATCCCCTAAACAGAACTTCCATCTCAGCTATTTGTGGCATTTTCTCAAAAGAGCACATGACTGATAAATGTCATCTCTTGCCTCAACTCAAAAATATTTTGGAAACCCAGATTGAAGAACTTAATGTTATTGGGCAAAGGCAAGGAGGCAACTTTTCACAATATCAAAATACCCCTCGCTTTCCTATAGGTTGGGGATAAAATCCTTGGAATATGCCATGGGGATATGCAGAACCACCTTCACAACCCTGGAATCAATCTTGGACATCTCCCCAAGATTGGCCACATCCACCCTGGAATCCTGTTAATCCACCTTGGACACAAAATCAACAATATGGGCAAATATGGGGGCAACAATACCCATCATATCAAGGGCAACAAAGGTATCAAGGACAAACCCAACACCTGTTGCCTACTCCTAATCAAAATTTTTAGGGAAGAGTGCAACCACAACAAGCACAACAGGTAAAACAACCTCCACTTCCAGCTCAGCCTATGGCTAACCCAAATAATACCAGACAAGCAGCCCCTATTTATGGAGCTGAGTCTGAAGAAACTATTGCAGTTCATGTACTCGATTGTAGTAATATCCAATTGCATTCAGGGAAGGTCTTACCTGACCCTGCTCCACCCACCATTGAAGAAATTGATGGAAAACAAGAATCTTCTAGCCCTGAACAGTTACCAACAACTTTGGAAAAGGAGAAAGAAAAATCAAAAAATGTGCAGGTGAAAGATGTACCCCCTGCAGGAATGATACCATATCCTGAAAGGTTTGATAATACTGTAACTATCCCTGAATCAGAGTTAGTCACAGAACTTAAGAAAATGACTATATCCCTTCCTTTTTTGCAAGCAATAAAGGATGTGCCATTAATTAAGAAAACCATTCAGGAGTTGTGTATTCAGAAACCTAGCAGAAAGAAGAAGGCCTTTCCTAAAACTATGCAAGTAGAAGGGAAATTGGCTGACCTGCTATCTGGAAAACTTGTTCCTCCAAAATATAGTGATCCAGGAAGTCCAGTTGTCACAATCACTATTGGGCTAGTACAAATTCCAAATGTATTGATTGATCTTGGAGCTGCAATTAATGTAATGACTAAAGACACAATGCAAAAATTGTAGCTCAATAATCTCAGTCCTACAACTACAGTTTTAGAAATGGTTGATAGGTCAGTTGCAAAACCAGAAGGAATACTGGAAGATATTTCCATAGAAGTCTCTTCTTGGGAATATCCTATAGATTTCCTAGTATTGCAGCCTAGAAATTTAGTTAATGGCTATCCCATCATTCTAGGAAGACCTTGGCTTGCCACTGCAGCTACTTTTATAGATTGCAGATCTGGGGAAATGACTATTTCAAATGGCATTGATCTTAAAAATATTTCCCTTTATCCACCTGCCCAACCTTCAACCAAATTTTTTGGATAGATATGGTTTCCTGAATCTGATGAAGAATAGGAAGAAACTATTTCCACTCTGGCCACAATAATAGTAAAGGAACATATTGAGGAAATCAACTCACAAGAAAGAGAAATATTTGAGGATGAAACTGTCCTAGTTGAGACATTACAGGAAGAAGGACTTAAAGATGATCAAATCATTGTTCATCGCTTGTTGTGGAAGGATGAAGAGCATACCTCAGAACATCTGTCATCCATTCCAATACAAGAAAGCTCTTTCATACTACCACATGGATGGCATCAACATCTTCTTACTTCTTTCACATGTCCTATGCAAGGAATGATTCCATCAGGTATTACTTTTGAAATAGAATCCAGAGTATTTCATACTTTGCAACCACATCATTGTCCATTAAATTCTTTGATCAGCAAGTATGGAGCAGTCAACTCCATTCATCCAGGGATTAAACAAATAGAAGTACAGCCAGGTAAAATTTTGAATATTAATAGTTGGTTGACTGATGAACAGGAAGCAAAGTTATTTGCTGTCCTACAAAAACATGTTCAGGATTTTGCTTGGAGTTACAAGGATATGATTGGAATTCACCCTGATGTGTGTACACATAGGATATACACTGAAGATGTTAAACCTATGAGACAACCTCAAAGACGTTTGAATCCTGCTCTGAAAGATATTGTCAAGGAAGAAATTGAAAAACTTTTAGATGTAGGGTTCATTTATCCAATTTCAGATAGTCGATGGGTTTCTCCATTGGTTATTGTTCCAAAGAAAAATGGGAAAATGAGAGTGTGTGTAGACTACAGAGAGTTGAACAAGGTCACACATAAGGACCATTTCCCATTACCTTTCATAGACCAAGTGTTAGATACCCTTGCTGGCAAGAAATTCTTCTATTTTCTTGATGGATTCAGTGGATATAATCAGATACAAGTTGCACCTGAAGACCAAGAGAAAACTACTTTCACATGCCCTTGGGGAACATTTGCTTATAGGGTCTTGCCTTTTGGTTTATGTAATGCTCCAACAACCTTTCAAAGAGTTGTTTTGGCAATATTCTCTGATTTAACAAATGAAAGTGTGGAAATTTACATGGATGATTTCACAGTATGTGGGGAAACTTTTGATTATACTTTAGAACAACTTGAAAAAGTTTTAACACGTTGTGAAACATACCATTTGTCTTTAAATCCTGAAAAATGTTTTCTAATGATGGAGGAGGGGATTGTCCTTGGTCATCATATTTCCTCTCATGGGATCAAGGTTGATCCCAAGAAGGTGGAAGTCATCAAAAACCTTCCTCCTCCAAAAACTCAAACTGATGTAAGGAGTTTCTTGGGACATATTGGTTTCTACCGTAGATTTATTGCAAATTTCAGTACCATAGCCAATCCAATGTTTGCATTATTGACTAAGGATTCTGAATTTACTTGGTCTACTGAATGTCAAAAGTCTTTTGAAGCATTGAAAGAGAAGTTAACAACTCCCCCTGTGTTGAGAGGACCTAATTGGGAACTGCCATTCCATATTCAGATTGATGCTTCCAATACTGCTATTGGAGCAACACTAGGTCAAATTGAAAATGGAGAACATTATGCCATTTACTACATTAGTAAAAACTTGACAGGAGCTGAAAAGAACTACACTACTACTGAGAAGGAATTCTTGGTTGTGGTATATGCTATCAATAAGTTCTGACACTATATCATAGGATATCAGGTGTTCATCCATACAGATCATGCTGCTATTAAATACTTGATGAATAAACCTCTGGTTAGTGCAAGAATTATTCGTTGGTTAATACTGTTGTAAGAATTTGATATCACCATAGTTAATAAACTAGGGAAGGCTAATGTAGTAGCAGATTTTCTATCAAGATTGCCAAACACAGACATAAGGGAATTGGTTGAAGATGCTTTTCCTGATGAAAAATTGTTTGCTATTTCTATACAATCTCCATGGTTTGCAGATATAGCTAATTACTTAGCTATAGGAAAAATTCCTCTTCACTTCACTCCTAAACAAAAGAAATAGTTAATCAAGCAAAGTGCTTCCTTTAAATGGATAGGAGGTCTACTCTTTAAATGCAGTCCTGACCATGTTCTACGTAGGTGCATCCGCAAGGATGAAGTGTATGACATTCTTCGTGCGTGTCATGATGAACCATCTAGAGGGCACTATTCAGTACAGAGTACAATTCAGAAAATCTTGGGTGTTGGCTACTACTAGCCATCCCTGCATAAGGATGTAAAGAAATATGTCAGACATTGTGATGCATGCCAAAGAATGGGAAAGCCTACTTATACCAGTGAAATGCCATTGCAACCTCAAGTAGGTACAGAACCATTTGAGAGGTGGGGGTTAGACTTTGTAGGACCTATTGATCCACCTTCTCAAGGTAAGGTGCATATTTTGGTATGTACTGATTATGTGACTAAATGGGTAGAAGCATGTGCTTTTAAGCATGCACGAGAGGAAAAGGTTGTTGATTTCCTGTATTCACAAATTTTCCTACGTTTTGGAGCCCCCCACACTATTACCACAGATCAGGGACCTCAATTTACATCAAAGGTTGTTGAAGCCTTCACCAAACTATATGAAATCAAGCATAGGAAATCCTCACCTTATCACCCTCAAGCGAATGGTCAAGTTGAAGTAACAAATCGAGAATTAGAATGAATCTTAACCAAAATAGTAGCTTCCCATAGGAGGAATTGGATGGATAAACTACCTGAAGCAGTTTGGGCTTACAACACTACCTAGAAATCTACCACTGGATTTACACCTTATGAATTGGTTTATGGTAAAAAGCCTCTTTTGCCTATTGAATTTGAATTACTAACACTTCGAACTACTTTGGAAGTTGGTATTGATTTGTCATAGGCACAAGCAGACCAGATTTTGCAACTCAATGCATTGGATGAACTACGAATGGATGCATTGCACCAGACTGAGATGATTCAAGCACAACGAAAGTTGTGGCATGACAATCACATTCAAAAATGAAAATTTTAGCAAGGTGATTGGGCTTTGTTGTTTGACTCTCGTTATGAAGACTTTCCTGGGAAGTTGCAGACTAGGTGGCTTGGACCATATCAGATCGAAGAAGTGTTTGAAAATGGAGTTGTTCGCCTTTCACCCATTGATGATTCATATAGAAAGTTAGTGGTTAATGGGCATCATCTTCGGATATATCATAAACCACTAACTAAGGATGAGTTTCTAAAGCAAGTGGAGCAATTGGATGTACGCATGTTGGAAGGAACCACTTCTTCCACAATCAATTCAGCAAAAAAAATATAAAAAAATGAAAAAAATGAAAAAATGAAAAAAATGAATAATTTAGAAAGTGAAAACCTCCTAGGAGGCACTTCTGAATTGGCTTGCATGAAAACCAGTTGTCCGACATGTTTGCCTTGTCATATTCACCATCATTGTCCCATCTGTTCTCACAATCATTGTTTTCTCTATTCTCAGAACTGCACCTATCTTATTCAGTAGAAGAGCCAGCTGGTAGTCAGTAGAAACAACCATCTGTACAAATGTAGATAAGTGGTTAAATCAGGTATGTGCCCTTTACATTTTAAACATTGTAGATAGTTAGTATGTAGTGTGTAAAGTCACTAATTAGTACATAAAGCATTCATAAGGTTTGATCCAAAAGATATCCATCTGGTCAATGGGAGATAAAATATTTTAGGCTATTTTAAGGGGATGAAGGAAATAGATAAAGTTTGAAAAAGAGCTTGGAATAATGTGATTCTCTGAAATGAGAATATTGCTTAGCTTCGGAATGATGGAAGCTCCGGAATGAGACTGTTGCTTCTAAACAAAAATAGCTTCAGAATGAAGAGGGTTTGTGCTCCAGAATGAGGAAGGATTTTTGACCTTCAGAATAAAATAATGTCACGCTTCAGAATGAAAAATAAACTTCGAAATGAGCAGGGGCAAAGGATGAAATGTCACGTGGCATAAAAGTGTTTTTAATTTCATCGTTTGGAGTTGGAAATAACAAATGAGGGCACACATTCCAAGCTATGGATTTCAAGGTTGCAATGAGAAAGAGATCATGGGGAACCATTGCGTGCTTCATGATATGCAAAATCATTGGCACATGCAACAAGGCACTTTGGTAGAAGGAAACTCTACACGTTGTACATGATGAAGCCAATGATTAACTACCACCTCAGCAAGTCATAACCATTTAATCACAAGCAGCAAAAAAGATAAATCACGTTCCTATAGGGAATAGGAGTCTGCCACGTGATGAGTAAAAGGGGATTTAATTTTTCAAACACTTCGACACGTTTCGAAGCTGGTTCTAATGCTAAGAAAAATTAAATTCCATAGCTAAAACATTATAGCCCCTACAGATGCAAATTGTTCAGATCAAACCTGAAAAATGACCTACTCCAGAAGGCTGAGAGAAAATAGAGCATGGAAAATTGAATATGGGAGGAAAGAAGAATAAAATTGAGCTAGAAAATGTAGATTGTCTACAGGGAGATCCTGAGTCACTACGTATCTTTACAAAGGAGGATTGATGCCATTTCTACATAAATTCGATGGACACTCTAAAGGATTGGTGGTAAAATTTGTGCGCACTCTCAGAAACAACCAGGCTCACATTAGTGGCATGGCAATCCAGGTAACACCAAAAATCTTAAGCCACATTATTGAATTACCTCTACAAGGGTTACAGATTTTAAAAGCTGGTAAAAATGCCCTAAGTGAAATAGTTAACCAGTTTAAGGAAGAAGGGGATAAACCAATTGAGTTTTTAATGAACAATAATGTCTGCAAAGGGGTAAAAAGAACCAGTTTACAACATCCTTGGGAGAATGTAGCAGTCTGGGTAATCAGATTTCTAACTTGTGATGGGCAATTTGTCATTTTATCTGGACACCATATTAGAATTTTAAACCATTTGAGGCATGGTGGTTCAAACCCAAAATTCAGAGTAAATCTCCCTCTGTATTTATACCAGGAGTTACAAAATATGGCCAAATGATACCAAGCAGGGAGAGGGACTCCTAAACACCATGGGCTCATTAAGCTAATTTGTAAACATCATTTTAGGGGAAACCCTAGAAGTTTTGATAGGTTTTTCTCTACATGGAATGAGTTAGAAGTTGAAAGCCCTGAATCTAAAGAAGAAGTAGAGGTTGAAAGCCCTAAATAAGAAGAAGCAGAAATTGAAAACTCTAAACCTAAAATTGAAACTGAATCCTCTGAAAAATAAATTCCCTCTTCACCATAGGGACCTCCATCCTCTAGGACCAGGAAGCAAAGAGAGAAATAATCTAAGTCTGGTCCTATAGGAAAAAGAAGGAAGGTTACATTTTTTGAAAATGTAACTATTTTTCCAACATAGCCCACTGAGCAACTTGGGAGTTCAAGTAGGGAAGAGCAGATGGAGAAGGAAACACCTGAAGTAGACTCTGCTCCAGAATTATCAAAATTTGTTCCAAAGTCCCCTAAAAATGTCAAACACAAACAATCTATTGTTGGGTTGTGAAGGTCCTCTAGACTTTAGAAGTAGAAAGTAATGGAGGAAGTAGTGGATATAGAGGTAGTATCACTGTCCCAACAAGTGAGTGTAGAACAGGAAAAAGATATTGATACATCTGCTAAAGGTATATTGTAGGGAGAAGTGCTTGTAGATGAGAGTGTAGAAATAAGTATAAAAGAAGCATATATAGGCATAGAGGATGCAAAGGTAGGCACAACAATTATAGACATAGATACAACAATGCCTACAATGAATATCTCACTTGTTGATTATTTTGATTCTAAAGAAGAGTTCATAGTAGAGGAAGAGAAGGAAGATATACAAGAATAGTTGCATGTTGCTAGAAGTGTCATTAGGACATATATGGGTTGGATTGAACAACATGAAGCCTCTATCAAAGAAAAGGATAAACTTATTGCTGATTTGTAGTAGGAGGTAGATGAATTAAGGGCTAGGTTGTCAACTCTAGAGCAACAACCTATAGAATCTAATTTTGAAGATGAGTTGGCTAGAATTCTATTGGAATTAGTAGAAGAGCATAGGGAGGCAGCTATACCTGAGGAAGAATCACCTATCAGAGGAGTAGAAATAGAAGAGACAACAACACAAATCTTCCAAGGATGTAAGTATGATAGAACATGAAGATTTAGGGGCTTCTATAGAACATTCTAATAATTTGCAACAATAGGAAGCACAAACATCACAAGCAGTAATGGATGCAATGGAACAAGAGAAGTACAAGAATAGGTAAATGTGCATTCCCCTCAAGTTTCTATTGAATTGACTACATCTGGTTCACCTCAAATTAAAACAATAGAAATTGGGGTGCAAGTAGATTTACCCCTTGTGGACACAACAGAAATTGGAATACAGGTAGATCTACCTCCAAAAGTGCAATAGATAGCTAGGCCCCCACAAATAGTTACACTAACAAAGTATAATGAAGACATAGCACATTGGATGCTTAAGTGTCAAGGCATGGAAGCACAAATTGCATCCTTGAAATCTATGGAACAAAAACTTGATGCTCAAAGTGCACAAACAACTAAGTTGCAGGAACAGGTTCAGGATCTTTGTCAAATTGCAGAGTACTTAGTTCAGTGCAGAAGACCTACAAGGTTTTATAGTTTGATCCTAAAAGAAAAATACCTCCACTGGCAGTTAATGAGGATTATTTCCAATCTTCCTTACAAACTGGACACTACTGAGGAATTTGTAGAGACATATCTGCATAGTCCAGAGGAACAGAAGAATTTACTTTGTGAGTTGTTTCTGCATAACTTCTTCATACCTGAGAATGTAACATTCTTGCCACATATCTTCATAGGAGATATCCAGTTGAGAGCTTTCATATCTACATTGCAAAATCAGATGCATTGGGAGGAGGAGAAAAAGGCAAGCAAAGAAATGGAGTTGAAAGCTGAACTACTAATAAGACCTTCCCATGCCAATTATAGGACCTCCATAAACCAACATTTCACTATGATGAGGGAGCAAAGAATCAGAGAAGTTTATATAAGCAATCTTACTGATTGTGTAATGAGTTTTCAGGTCTTTTGTAACCAACATTTTGGTAATGCTCTATCAGCTTGTAAGAGCAGGTGGGGAGAGTTGTCAATATCACTTCAGAAAAGGGAACCTATCTCACCCAACAACTTGTTGTGGTCCAGGAGAAGAGCAGAGGGCATAGTGCAGGTCATCCACAAACTAAAATATCATTGGGTAGGTTTGAGATATAGGTTGCCAACTGTTATAACCCCTGTTCCATATTTCTTTGATAATGATCCCCAACCAGATGAGCAGTTCTAGGAGTGGCTCAAGAAAATATAGGCAATCAAAGGATACTATCAAGTTCCAAGGTGAAAACTAAGTTATCAAGAATAGAATCTAGACATAGATCTCTGTGTTGTTGTGGCTTCACAGAATGCATGAGGACATGCATTACAATAGGTTGGGGGAAAATGATGAGGCCAAAAATTACCTCATTCATAGACCATTTTTGGATATTTCATAAACTATTTGATAGACCTTATGCTATGTTTTTATGCTAATTTTGATGATGGAATGCATTATGTATTACTATTTACATGTTTAGATGTTCAGGAGCATAGTATTCTATTTTGACCATTTTTTGCATTTTTTGCACTATTTTAGCTGATTTACCTAGCAAATAAACATTTATTTGAATATGTAATAATGTATGTTGATATGTATTCCATTCTGGGATCATGTTGTTTGTTTTCCTTGCCTTCTAACCTGTTCAAATTGCAAAAAGGTGCCAAAACCTATTCAAACTGGTCTGACTGTGCAGAAAATAGAATTTGACCATACAAATTCCAGCCAGTTGTGCATAAACAACATGGCTTGGAATATGTCAATGCCAGCACGTAAAACTTATGGAATTAGTCTTCTGAGGACTTAAGAAGACTACCTAGCTGGTCAAACCCATCATCCTGAGCAATTGATGCAATTCCAGTAGCAATACTTTTGTGGCTTCTTCTTCAAGGCTTCTATGGTCTTTTTGTATCAAGGCTCTTATGGCCTATTCTTCAACTATGAAATTTTGCAATCCATCAATGCAGATATTTAGTCTCCTATCTTCACCACGATGCTTCACTATAAGTCTTCTTCCATAGTATTCTTTTATTGCACAATGAACTAACCTCTGCACTATGAGGGCATGTCGATCTTCGAGCAACAAAGTTGGAGTCTCCTAGATTTATGTTGTAGGAGGAGTCCTAATCCTTTAAGAATTAATTTCCACCCAAAACCATGGTGGATCAAGGTGAGGCATCCACCAAAAAAGGAGTCGATGACTCATGGGTATTTCTCCAAACCCTAACTTTATTTATTTAATTTGGTAAAATGAACCCCATTAAGTAATCAGTAAATCAACCTCATTAAACTCGTTGGCAATTAACCACATCCATAGATAGGAATATAATAGGGTTAATTTAGGTGGTTTCCATTTAGTTTGTGCTTATTGTTATTTTTTTTTTAATTTGGGTGAGGGTGAACATCGTTGGCATACCGCCTCACGGCTGATGTCACCTAGGGTGGCCCTTAATTGGCAAAGAGGAGGTCGTTGTCACTGATAGTGGTTAATTTGAATTTCAATGATCAAATTTTTTACCATTGGTGGCTAGTCATTGTCGGCCTTGGCGATCACCTTGACAACCACTATCAGTGTGAGTGACTACTAGACTTTAGATAATTTTCTAATTTTTTTGATTTTTTTTATTTAATTGATTTGTTTGACCTTTTTTTATGCATTTTTATTGTTTTTGCATTTGTTGGTGTGTTTGATCATATGTTTTTCTCTTTAGGCAATTTTAGGTTACTTTTGTACTATTTTTACATTTTATTGATGTTTTTAGATTAAGTGCATTTAATTTAGGTATTGATTTTACACTTCAAATCTTGTCTACGTAGGCTTGAGAGCCTAGCTTACTCGCAGCATTGCTGCACAACATGATAGTGGCATACTGGGCATGGTTTGATGCCCAAGTTTTGTTGTACACTATTAGGTTACCGACTATTATGTCATACCAGGCGTATCTCATAGATTTGGCCCACGGATGGGACTATCAGACCAACACCTTTCATCTCCCTACTGGTGAGATGACTATCACTTCAGAGGACATCTATAGGATATTTAGGATCCCATTTTATGGATAGGCCATTGTTTCCATCCCGATCATATAGAGAGTAGTAGTTTTTTCTAGGTTTTTGGCACCCATGCATAGGAGGCTCTGGGAGATATTCATCATGGGGGAGTTCCTATTGCCCACTAGTATCAGGAGGATGTTTTGACAAGGTGGTAGACTATATTTATGCATGTTATCTGTGATGTGCTTCTTCTAGAATCTTCAAGAGTGAGGTTCCCTTGGAACCTCCTAGCCATGGTGTAGGACCTTCTGGATAGCAATGAGGCTATATTTATGGCTTGGGGGAGTACACTTTTGGCATAGATTTATGATGAGCTATATCAGATTCAATGGTGGGGCCAGGCTGGAGTCACCTATAATTTGCTTCTATAGATCTAGGGATGGGAGCACATTAGGGTAGACTTCCCCATAGGCTTATCCCAAGACATCACCAAGATAGAAACTAGGGCACATTGCTATGGTTCTAGATGGTCATGGGTAGTAGAGGAGTGATGTAGCCAATGCCACACATAAGACTATGGATACTATGCAGCATCCATGATTGGTCTACAAGCACATGATATCATATGGAGGTCTTATGTGGATTGCCCTGCATGGCCTGAGGTAGACCGGTTTATGGTATGGACACGGCGTGATCGATGGATCATCGGTCATAAGGTAGTAGTCAAGGAATTTTTCCACTTCTCCTGGGTGACCAGGTAGTTTAGTGATCCAATAGGACATCCCATTGGTTCTAGTTTTGTACTATCATATCTAGTAGAGACGTATCTTTTGGTTGCTCATATTACAACTATTTTAGATGAGGATGATCCTTCCATGGTTGATTTTGGTATAAAACATTTCAGGATGATGGAGGCATATACCCAGTGGTGGATGATGTGGCTATGGCATGACGGTGGTAGCTTGGGTTGAGCCAGGGATGAGGTAGCTTTAGAGGAGGATCCTGATGAATGATGGGTGTAAGCCTAGATAGAGGAGTGGGAATAGGTGACAAAGGAGTAGGAAATAGAGGAGTAGGCTATACCTAAGGAGGAGGAGTATGTTGCTCTAGAGGATCATGAGTCTCCCCTC
Source organism: Wollemia nobilis (assembly GCA_028583015.1). Classification (NCBI taxonomy): domain Eukaryota; kingdom Viridiplantae; phylum Streptophyta; class Pinopsida; order Araucariales; family Araucariaceae; genus Wollemia; species Wollemia nobilis. The sequence continues at coordinate 7,490,670 of JAQPPZ010003361.1, read as the reverse complement.
TTAGCTCAATTACACAGTGTTGAGACCAAGCTTCAGATATATTGTCTATAGATTTTATAATGGGACTCCTCCATTACTATTCTCTAATCTTAGGTCAAGTATTTTGAGGAGAGGACCACCCTCTAGGCATAGGTGGATTCAATGTAGTCTAGGATAGAGCATCTCACTACAAAGCAATATTCTGCACTGCAGGTTGTACTAGCTACTTTGACTACACAGGGACTGGTAGATTTGGACAGGTGTAGAGGGCAGGCGCCTACAAGGGCTCTTGGAGTATTGTGATGCCTAGATGTTAGGATATGTTGGGTATATTGTGTCTCTATAGTTGCATTTTTAGATGTTAGGCGACACTCCTCATGAGAGATCTACAGTAGGGGGCTCGCACCAGAGTGGAAGAAGTGTGTCAGGGCAATAATTAGTGCGGTTGAGCTAGAGGACCAAGACCTAGATAGAGTAGGCTACAAGGACTAGCTCTAGATAAACTCACAGGGATGGATCCAAGGGTGGAGGCGAGCTTAAGGATCGTAGGCCCCATATGATAGTCATGATGGCTTATATTATTTTTGAGTGTAAGGTCTGAGGACCTACACTATTGTAGCTTATGGGCATTTTGTACCCCTATGTACTTATTTGACACACATATATATGATATTCCAGTTTGATTATGGCTCATTATGTGTATCAGTTTATTGCTTTATGTTTATGTGATGCAAAATGGATGCAATGCTTATGTTCTTATGCTATATGATGTGATGTATACATGACATGCACTAGCTAGATGATGGATGTATGCTTAGATGTTATGATCTAGATGTGTAGATAGACTACTATGTATGCATATATGGATGTAATGGTGATGATCTTATGCTATATGATGTGATGTTTTAAGTATATGCACTAGCTAGATGATAGATGTATTTCTTAGATGCTATGATCTATATGTGTGGATGCATTATGATGATGGGTACATATATGGATGCACTACTTTTTGTTAAATGCATGTTTTATTTTATTTAATTGTTTATGCATTTAATTTTTGTGACATGATATGATATATGATGCGGAATGTAATGCATTAATTTACATGATGATGATCTAATGTAAATGAACCTGTATGCTTTAATTACTTAAGACATAAGGAATGAATCTAATGTGTGTTTAACAATCTAATGGACGACACCACAGAATGTATAAAAATCATGGATGTAAATAATAACTCCTAGAATAAGAATTAATCATTTGAGCATCCAAATGTGAGATGAGATGATGTGATTTATGTGCTTTCTTTATAAGATTATGTAAATTAAAATATATGTACAAAATAGTCAGTGGTCATCTAAATATCATTGTTGATATTTATCCGATATCTATCCTATCTCATAAACACCCTTTAATGAACAAAACCTCCCAAATAAAGTTGATGATTTGATTTATGAAATTATTTGTTTCTATGAGGGGATTTTTGAGGTTTTCCATGAAACTCAAACACCCTAGTTAATCAATCAAAAGTTGTATAGTGACCATACAAGACTTCTGAAAGATAAGGTTTTAATTATGCAGCCCTAGATATTCATTATCCCTGTGTGTGCAAATGAATGTATTAAAGAGACATAAGCCTACCCCAATTCCAGGTAGGATTCATTCAGCCCATTATTGTATTGGGGATCACTGAATGCTCTTCATGATCCTAAGTTGGACTCAGTTGGATTAGACCATCAAGCAATGCAGGACACCTAAAGCTAGATCCTTTTTGCAAATTGCTTAGAACTACCCCAATGCCAGGCAGGATTCATTTAGCCCATTGTTGTATTGGGGATCACTCTATGGTTTCAAGTAGTGACCATTCTAGGGATTCAAGCTCTTCACCCCCTTATTTTCTTCACATTTATTAGGATACTTGCTCATATGTATAGTGATAAAAATCACTGTTTATTTTGTATTTTTGTTTTTCTTTTGTTTTGAGCAAGGGACTTTGCTTTTGATTGTGGAATTTTTCTTATTTTGTATGAAGCAAGGGATTTCTTGGGTAGGGGGAAGCTTGTCCTTTTGCCAATGATCAACACTCTAAACCATGCACATCACAAGATGAGCAAGTAAAAACCTTTTGCTTAGGATACCTAGTACCACTTTGTAGTGTTCATATTTCCCTTGTTCCAACTAGGATTTTTAATGTGTTGATTAGTGATGGGATTTTGAAATATACTAAGTGCTATCAAAACCAAACCTCATCTATCAAAAGTAAAGATAGCTTTCTACAAAATATAGGAAAATCACTAGGTATGGCTGAATGACCAAAAAATCCTAGTATCTTCCTCATAACAATAGGAGGGGTTGTGTTGAAAAACATAGTTACTCACATGGGTGATGGATGATGATTGATGCTTGGATGCATGATTGAGTTAACAAATATGGTGTCACTTGCAAGTTTGAAAACACAATCTATCCTAATGTGAATGCAATGGATGCAACATACCTAATGCAATACAACTACATGAATGTAAATACAAAATGTAAGATGCAAATATTTTTGTATTTGAATATTTTGCAATATTTTTGTATTTTTGTGTTTTGCAATGTTTTTTTTATTTTTGTGTTTTGTTTTTGACCAAAGGGCTTAAATACCTTTGGAGCCTTTTGTGAGTTGACCAAAGGGCTTAATGTGCCTTTGGAGCTTTTTGTGAGTTGACCAAAGGGCTTATGATGCCTTTGGAGCTTTTTGTGAGTTGACCAAAGGGCTTATGATGCCTTTGGAGCCTTTTGTGAGTTGACCAAAGGGCTTATGATGCCTTTGGAGCTTTTGTGAGTTGACCAAAGAGCTTATGATGCCTTTAGGGCCTTTGTGAGTTGACCAAAGAGCTTATGATGCCTTTGGAGCCTTTTTTGAGTTTGACCAAAGATTTTATGATACCTTTGGATTATTTTGTGAGTTTGACCAAAGGGCTTATGATGCCTTTGGGGCCTTTTTGATTTTATCATTTTTTGATTTGTTTGGATTTTGGTGTTTTCTATTGTTTTTGAAATTTTGAAGTTTTTGAATATTTTTGATATTTTTTATTTTTATGTGTAAAACGCCTTTAGATGAAGAATGTTGAGGGGCTCAGGCTCTTCAACACCTTCTAACGATGTTAGGTGATATGTCCCAGGTCCAATATTTTTTGAGATGATATAAGGACCTATCTAGTTGGCCACAAATTTGTCTCACAGGTGCGTCGACAGGTTTGAATTTTGTTGGTTCTCCTTGAGCACGAGATCCCCAACCTTAAAGTCTCTCAAGTGGACTTTATTTTTATAAGCTCATGTTAGATGATCTTGGTAAACATGGATATGCTCAAGAGCATTGATGTGACGTTCATCAAGAAGGGTCAATTGATCAAGGTGAGCTTGTCGTGCAATGTCATCATCGATAAACTCTTTCAATGTGATGTACAATGTTGGAATTTTTAGCTCCAAGGGCATAATGGCCTCAGTGCCATATACAAGCAAAAATGGTGTTTCCCTAGTGGGCATCCACATGCTAGTCCTGTAAGCCCATAATGCAAAAGGTAATTGTAGATGCCAATCCTTATGATTTTCTTTCACCATCTTCTTTAATATGGCTACGATTGTTTTGTTTGAGGCTTCTTCTTGCCCATTTTCTTGTGGATAGTATGGTGTCGCAAAACTGTGCTGAATTTTATATTTGGATGTTAAAGCCCACACATTTTTATTCTTAAATTAAGGACCATTATCCGAGATTATTTTGAAGGGGACCCCAAAGCGATAGATGATATTGTGAAGTATGAACTCTGCAATTTGTGGTCCTATCATCGATATTAAGGGGACCGCTTCCACCCATTTGGTGAAGTACTCAATGGTCATTAAGATAAATATGTGTCAACCCGAAGATGAGGGAGAGATCTTTCCAATTAGATCAAAATCCCACTAAGAAAATGGCCAAGCCGCCTGAATGGGTTGTAAGGCCTATGATGGCAAGTGCATTAGATTTGCATGATGTTGATATTTGACACATTTCCCGACATACTCGCAGCAATCCTTCTCCATGGTGGGCCAGTAATAACCCATTCAAAGGATGCGCTTAATGATGGCCATGCCACTAAAATGGCCACTGCATGTACCATCATGAGCTTGTGAAATCTCCCAAGTTGATTCTTGGGGCTCAAGACAATGGAGGAGGACTCCATCATAGTTTTGATGATACAATATACCTCCTAGAAAGACATATCTTGTCACTTTTTGTTTGAATGCTCATTTTATGGCATGTGAAAATCCTTGCGGGATGATTCCAAGATTAAGGAAATCTTGTAATTGGCCTAGCCAATCCTGATAAGCTACAACCTCAATAGATAAGATGAATTGTTCTCTCTATGATTTGATGTGCACAAATGCATATTGAGAGATAACCTTGTGGTGAATGGTGGTACCATTCCCCGTAGGACCCTACGAGATCAAAGACCCCCAAGGCACCTTCTTTAGAAAGTCTCTATCTTTATAGAACCACTCATGGTTTGGTTCTATATGAATCATGTTGATTGATTCTTTGTTGTCAAAAGCCTCACGCTACATCATTGATTGCAAGAGCATTTTCACATGAATGGTAGTGAAATCAGTAGATGGATTATGAGGGATCAAGGATCCCAGAGATTCCATAGTGTCTACAAATTTATTGGATATGTGAGGGATTGCCTCGATGTCATACCATTCTAGTTGGGCTAGATAAGTGTCAACAAGCTCTTTGTAAGCTTTCAGGATTGGACACCTGGATTGAAATAATCCCTTAACTTGGTTAACGATGAGAAGGGAATCACCAAATATATTTAGCCTTTTAATCTTCATATTGATTGCTATTTGGAGACCTAGGATTAGGGCTTCGTATTCAGTATTGTTATTTATGCAAGGGAAGTCTAGCTTGAATGACAAGGGCATTGGAGCACCTTGTGGCGTGAAAAACACAATCCTTGCACCATCCCCTTGCTCACACTTTGAACCATCGAAGAACAAAGACATGTCGCTTTATTTTCAGGTTCTTTAGGTTTGGGTGCTTTCGATAATGCAAAGACTTCATCATCAAGAAGTTCTATGGTGAGAGGTCTACTATCCTGAAGAGGCACCTCTGCTAGTTGATCAACTATGACTTGTCCCTTGATGGAATTTTGGCTTATGAATTCCAAATCAAATTTTGTTAGTAGCATGATCCACTTTGTAGTACGTGTATTATGATATGTCTTGCTCATCATATACTACAAAGGATTTTGTTTTGATATCACATACATTGTATGGCTCAACATGTAGTGGCACAATTTCTTAGTCATAAAGACCACTGCTAAGCACAAATTCTCTACGTATGTGTACCCTATCTCGTAACTCACCAAGGTGTGGTTGATGTAATATATCACTTGCTCTTTGTCTTGCACATTATTTTGAGACAATATGGTACCCAAAGCAAAATTGATGGCCGATATATGAAGTAGAAATGGCATGTCTGTCCTTGGTGGAGCTAGAACTAGAGGTGTTTCTAGGTATTTATTGATCTCAGTAAAGGCTTGCTAACATTCCTCATCCCAGTGGAATGGGACCCCCTTGTGTAGCAGTCAATTCATGGATCAACATTTATTTGATAGTTGTGCGATGAAACACTTTATGGATGCTACTTTGCCCTGTAGGCTTCTCAGCTCTTTGATGTTAGTGGGTGGGGCCATTTCTAGGATAGCCTTTACCTTTGTTGGGTTGACTTCGATTCCTCATTTAGAAATGATGAATCCCAAGATTTTTCTAGAAGTTACACCAAATATACATTTCTTGGGATTCAACCTGACATTGTGCTCTATCAGGTGATCAAAGACTTTTCTTAGGATCTCGGCATGCTCTTCACGCAGCAATGACTTGGCCAGTAAGTCATCGATATAATCTTCTAGGATCTTATGCATGTAGTCATGGAAAATATATGTCATGGCCCATTGATATGTGGCACCAGTATTTTTAAGACCAAATGACATTACTTTGTAATAAAATGTCCCCCATGGAGTGGTGAACATGGTTTTATGTTGGTATTCGGGTTTAATCCAAATCTGATTGTAACCAAAAAATCCATCCATAAGGGAGAGCATCTCATGACCTATAGTTACATCTACAAGAGCATCTATGTTGGGCAACGAGAATGAATCCTTTGGTGTTGCCTTGTTGAGATCTCTAAAATTTGTGCAAATACGGATTCTTCCATCAGGTTTTCCTATAGGCACCATGTTTGATACCCATTTTAGATAGTCGATGGGGGTAATAAAGACTACATCCAATAGCTTCTACAATTCATTCTTTACCATCAAGGTAACAGTTGGATGTATCTTTCTAAGATTTTTCTTGACTAGTTTCTTCATGGGATATCATAGAAGGATATGGAAAACCAATTTTGAATCTAAATCTGACATATCCTTGTAGGTCCAAGCAAAGATATTAGGTCTCTATTTCAATAGAGGTATGATGATGGCCTATTCTTCTGGAGATAAGATTTCCTTGAACTTGAATTTCTTTGTATTAGAAGGATCATCGCTGATGTCCACTTCAAAAGTCTCCTCTATTACCATATGTGACCCCTCCTCAAGCTGGTGAGGAGTGGGGATCAAGTGGATGTCATCTGCTAGGTTTAAATGTTCAACTAAATCAAGGTCGAAACCAACATGATAAACATCATGTGTGCAACCTGGTGCAAAATGAAATGGTTGTAGCATTTCTTCATTGGGGAAGAAATATTCAGGCTCTAAGGGTGAATCATCATGATCCCAATCAATAGTATCTAATTTAAGACACAATGGTTTAGAAGGATCAACTGGTGTAGCCTAAAAAATTCTCACTCCTTTTATCAAGGTTAATGGATATGTACCTTAGAGGGGAATGGGAGAATGGATGGTCTACACCTTGAAAGAGAGGTACTTGACCGTACCTTTTTATGGTGATTTTTTGACAAATTGAGTGGGTTAACAAGGAAACATTTTGTGGTAGTTTCCAAGCCTAGGTTTTGGGATTTGTTTTGATGTGTTTCTTTTATCAAATCATGCAATACATCTAGTTTGGCCAATATGCAACTATGCTAATCTATATGCAATTGTGAGTCATATGTAAGAAGTAAACACAGAAAATAGAATTTAAATATGTAATGCAGTGATTAAAAAATTATTTAGAACACTTACTTGTATCCAAAATTCTAAAGAAGATTTTGATTTTTGATGCATACAATATCGGGTAAAATTCATCAATATCAGTTGAAATTAGGCAATATCGGGTGATCCAATTTTGTAAAAATCCAACCAATATTGATCAAAAGCTATAGTATTACAATTTTATATAGAAAAAAACAATCTCACAAAGACATGCATTTGAATGGATTAAATTATAATGATTAGTGATCTTAATGTAGACACCAAATCCTAGCCATTAATCCTTCATCCTAACCATCCCACCACCCACTTGTCCACCTTAGCCCTTTCCCACCACTTTCTGACCCCTTTGGACTTAATTTATATTTATTTTATATTATTTATATTTAATATAATATTTTATTATTATATTTTAATATATTTATTATAAAATATATATATTTAAACCCAATTAACCTCAACCATCCGATTTAGTCTAATCTCAACCATCCATCTTCATTAATCCATGCCACACTTAAAGTATAATCTTAGCCTTAGGATGTGATTTAATCTTAGCCACACGATCTAAAGTGTTAAGCTAAAACCCTAAGAAAACCCTAGGTTGGATTATAAGTAAGGGCATTTGCAAATGCTCAAACCCTGGAATGTTCTCACCCTTGGAGAGATTATTGAAGAAGCCTGTGTGAAGTAGAAGGTTGTAGAGCCATTGAAGATCCAAACCCTAGCTTGTTATAGGACTTCCATCATTCCAGCCATTCCATATCCATCCTCCATTGCCATCATAATCCTCCATCCATATTCTATCACCATCGTCATACCCTACCCGTCGCTTTCCTCGCATTCTCGTGATCTGCTGTTGCAGATCCAACCCTAACCCGTAGGCTCACTATAGAGCCTACCATTTTGTAGGCACCCTCCAGAGCTTGCCAAGCTCACTGTAGAGCCTGCCAGGCACCCTCCAGAGCCTTCCATATTGTAGGCTCACTCCAGAGCCTACCCAAGCTCACGCCAGAGCCTACCAAGTGCACGCTAGAGCCTACCGTAATCATCAAACATGAACTAGAGTCTACTGCATCAAGCCATTAGGTGTTGTTGGAGCATCCTACCATCGAATCTACAACAAATCAACAAAGCATCAAGTCCAGCAAGGTAAATCAACATTGATTATTATTTTATTGCATAATCTATAGGTTTTTGTATGTTGTTTCATTCAGTAACAACTAGGGTTTTATTAATAACTGAGGGTCTCACTCTATGGAGCCCTCACAGGTATTACTAACTCCTTATTTTGTTTATATGTGTGTAGATCTATAGGTTTCATTCATTATTGGATAGTTGTTGAAGCTGGAGTGGCCCAAAATCGGATACCAAAGCCCACTCAATCTGTTGGGAGTGGAACACACTAAAGACACTCAAATCTATGTAGCTAGGGTTTCGGAGAACCCTAGAATTTATTTGTAATATCTGTATCAAAAATAATTCTGTTGGATAGAATAGTTGTAACAAGGAGTTTCTCAGCTCCCCCCTTTTATTATTGAATAAAATAATATCTTGTGCAATTATTGTCTATCTTGAGTTATTTACTTTTATATCTGCATAGTGTCATATTTTTAGCTCTACAAATGGCGATCATGGTGGGACCCCACAAGGGTTTCATTTGTTAATCTGATTTACTTTGTTGATTTCATTTTGTTTCTATTTGTTACAGGTTTTTTAGAAGCAAAAAATTCATCGATTCTATCGATTAGGGTTTCTGAAGAATTCTGCAGTAGTTGCAGAAGGTGTGCAGGTGCTCTGCAACACCTACTAAATATCACAGGTGCCCAACCATGCCTATAGAGGCACCCAACTACGCTTGGCGATAAGTTGAAGTAGAGCGTAGGCTTCTGAGTAAGTCTCATAGCTCCTATTTCACATTTTTGATTTACGTATTTTATTTTTCTGCATGATTTTTTAGATTCTGGATTTAAAATGAACACAAATTAAGTAATCTGGGAAAGAAATCATTGTAGATTGCATCTAGGGTATTTTGTGCATACATTCACATAGTTTAAATTTCCTATTTTAAAATCTGCAAATTCAAGTGATTGCTTGCATATTTTGTTTGCATTTGAAACTAAAGAGCATCCTTAGAAGTTGCATTTTAAAGAGTTAAATACTGCTTTATTTTGCATATCTAAGTAGGAACAGTATTCAGACGCAAAAATTAATCCTGCCCTAGGCTGACCCCTTTGGCAGAGAGGTGGACGAACCCTCCGGTTGCTCATTTGTAGGTAGGGGGTTTTGAGTGGTGTACTCCATGCTCTTTAGGTGAAATTTACATCCTGATATTGGCTTCTGATTTAGATGAGTAAAATTAGTAATCTTTAGCATTGTTTGAACACAATAAAGAATAGGAAACTTTAAAATTAATCACACACTGCACGTTTTACTCAAAAATAGTAGTGGCTGGATTTCATCACCAGCCATTGCTTGAGATTTGGTGATGGTGGGGGTCATTTCCATCCACCAATATCTACCTTAGACACCATAGGTCACCCCCGAGAAAACTTGTTGGAGGTCATTACCAACAAGAATCTCGTTGCCCTTGCCAGCCATAGTTTTTACCTTTGTTTTTATTAAGCAAGATTAGAACAATCAAAACACACAAACCTATCACTCTAAAAGGAATTTCACATTAACAAAGAAAATAATTAATGTATGAGGTAAGCCACACAAGGTAACAACTTAGCATTGATTGTTTCTTTCATTTCTAATTTTGTACAAGTTTCAGTTTTTGTGTTCATTTTGATAGTTCTAAGTTTTGATTCATTTACTTTATGGTATTAACAAGACATCAGAAGAAAGTAATAAATCAAAATAGCATAATGGAAAACACTTCCAATCACCCTGCTACTTCAGTGGCAAATCCATCCAATGAGGTACAGACTACTCCGTCTGGGCCTTCATACCCATCCATAACACAAGTGGGTTCCCATCAACACAATGTGGAACATCACACCACCCACATAGACATGGACAAGGTAGAGGCTATCTACAAGGCCTCTAACTATGTTCTTGAGCCCCTTAGTCAAGACTATGATGAACAACTAGACTTGGCTACAACCTATCCATCCACCACCACCCAAGGATATCATAATTCCACCTATGAATATGGTATGCCTTCTTCCTCTAGCCCAACCCAAAACATAAGTGTTTTTAACACTTACCCTTCATCTAGCCATATCCAAACCTATTCCAATCCCCTATATGAGGAGTATGTGAATGCTGCCTCACAAGCCACAACCACCCAAGTTACCACATCAAGCGTAACTTGTACCATACCCATTTCTTCTAATCCATCTTCTTCACTTCCTTCATCTTCCAATCCAGCCACAACCATGTCAATGTCAACCATGTTCGAACAGGAACTACAGGATATATCAGGTTATGCGAACAAATTGCTCTCACAGCTTAGAAAAGCTAAGCAACAAGTTCACATAGATCCTATGATCCAGGTGGTTCCAACCCAAACCATCATAGCCAATCAAAATCTAGCATGGGTACCCCAATATTCGGTGGTTTCCATCCCCAATCCTCCATCAATTCATACCCCAAACCAATCCATCATAACCAATCATAATCTAACATGGGTACCCCAATATTCGGTGGTCTCCATCCCCAATCCTCCATCAATTCATATCCCAACACAGCCAATCACCATTTCTTCTAGCCAACCTCCCAACCAATTCTTCCAACATCCTCTTCATCAATCATCTCCTTCTTTCATTCATCAATATTCACCCCACATTCAAACCAATCCATTCCACCAAAATCAACTAGTCACTCCACAACATTTTTCTTCCAGTCCATCTCCAAATCATCAGGTAATCCAAGGCTTCCAAATTCCTGGGGAAGATCCATGGATACAGGCCATGCAAAAGCAAATTGATCAGTTGATGCAAAACACCCTTGGCATGTCAAGCCAAAAAATGACCCTAAGCCAACTGATTCACCAACCAATTCATCCTTCGGTGCCATCACCGCCATATCTGATAGATTTCACACTACCAAAGTTTGATAAATATAGGGGAACCGAGGACCCTAAGGAGCATGTGAGCTCATTTGTTCATGCATGTTTTCGAATTCAAACCGATGATGCCCTCATGCTCTAAAATTTTCCTCAAACATTAGGGGGAGATGCCATAGAGTGGTTCAATCAGTTACCAACACACAACATTTACACCTTTACTCAACTGATGGATCTATTCTTGGAATGTTTTTCCCTAAACATTAGAAAGAAGGTCTCATTATCAGACATCTATTATCTAAAACAATGGGATGATGAACCTATCTATGATTTTGGAAACCGTTGGAGGGCAGTCATAACCAAATTGCCATTCTCCCTACCAATGGAGGAAATTATCAAATTATTCACTAAGAGTTGCTTAAAACCCATCTCTTGGATGCTTCAGCTTAATACATATCGCACATTTGAAGAAGCTTTAGCACAGGCTAGCATCATTGAGGAAATCAAAATCCAAGAAGGCGTCATCAAGCCTAAAAAGAAAGAATGGCAAAACAAGGGCCAATACCGAAGCAACCAATCCAACCAAAATAAATCATCACAAGCCTCTATGGCTAATGCACCTAATCAAGTCAATCAAGTGGTGATGAGCCAGCCTACAATGGCTCAACAACCTGTGCAACAACCAATCACTTATCATGTGGTCCCATCAGTAACACAAGCACCAATAGTGCAAAACATAGTGCCAGCTATGGAACAACCTCCCCGCCACCAATACACTCGACCTCAGCGTCAATACACTCCCTTAGCAGAGTCGTATTCTTCCCTTTTCTGAAGGTTGTACGAAACAAACAAGCTAGCCTTACCTGAAGTCAGACCCGATGACCCCACAAAACGTCCTAGGGGTTATAGAGAACACCTATTTTACCCATACCATAGGCAAAATGGTCATGACATCAACTCTTGCCATGTTTTTAAGAATAGCATCCAAGACCTCATAGAGTTGGGGGCCATCAACGTGGGTAATCCTTTAGCTCCACAAAATCAAAATTTGGGAATTTTTCAGACACCTCTACCCAACCATGGAGAGGCCCAAGCTAATGTAGGAGGTAACAACCATCAAACACCTCCTAACCAAGTCAACCATGTCCAACAGTACCAAAATTTTGTAGGAGCAGTCCATGTGGTCACAAGAGGGCAAAGGCAAAATCAACAGAATGTACAACAACCTTCAAATCAGCCACCCATCCAAACATCACCAAATCCATCCCCACCAATCCATCTATCCAATCCACCAAATCAGCCCACCCTTCATCCCATAAGGCCAGTGGTAACCTTAACTAGTCGGTTAACCACTAGTTTGAAAATGGCATCAACCAAGTTATCTGTCTATGAACTTATCCAACAATCCCCTAGGCATAGAGAAGCTTTAATGGAGATCCTCAAGTCTATCGAGTTAGAATCCCAAGACTCTAATGCCTTTAACAATTTTGTAGGGAGTGTTAGGACATGCATGGAGCCATCCATCACCTTTTATGACTTTGAAATAAAGCCGATAACATCAGAATCCATGGATCCTCCATTACATATCATGGCCTTGATAGATAAGAAGCCATTCAAAAGAGTCTTAATTGACACCAGCTCATCCATTAACATCATCACTACCACTGCCCTTCTCCACCTCAAGCTACCACCATCCCACATTTCCAAGTCATCATTCACCCTCAAAGCATTTAACGATGCTTTGTGTACCACAGTTGGCACTATCATTTTGCCCATTGAAGTAGGGGCCAGAACGTTGCACACAATGTTTCATATTTTGGAAGGAACCATGGCATACAATGTACTCCTAGGTAGACCATGGATGAGGGAAATGAAATGTGTTCCTTCAATTCTCCATCAATGCTTGAAATACATTCATGATGGACAAATCCATTGCATCCCCATGGATGTAGAACCTTTTAAGTATTGCAATTTTATTTCAAATCCTTATGAATCCATGTTGCCTTCCACTCATTTATTTTTGTCACCATCTCCGTCCAATACTCCTTCATATTCTCATCCATCTTCATCTAATCCATGCACTTCTTCTTCAAAAGCTCCTATTCTTGAGGAGTTACCCATCACCGAGCCTACTAAATCATCTATTTCTTCTTGTACATGTGGTCAAGGTCAACCCACTTTCGCCACATCGTACACCTCAACCATTCCTTCTTCCACAACCATTTCTTCTTCTTCATCAATACCCCATCCACCTTCTTCTAATTCCACATCGCCATCCAACCCTACTCCATCAATAGATGTTTCACAAGTCAAACTTTCGGATTTTGAAATATTCAATTCACCCACAGCCACATCCAATCCTGAGCCATCCATGCCCACATCATCCACCACATCAGCCCAAGTCGAAGTCCACATCACTAATCCTGGTATTGGTGAATACGTGGTCCAAGACGTCACCATCACACCCCTAGCCATTCCCACAACCAAGGATTTTGGTCACCCACGTGACCATCCTTTAACCATAGGTGTTGTATACGACATGGGCTCTGCTCCGAATAGTATCAACTTTGTTTATGGAGGGTTAGATTCCTCAATTGGAATAAACCCACCCGATGAACCTAAGGAACCAAGACATGCCAACATAAATAATATGACAGGATTTCCATCCCGATACTTTCACATAGTTAATTGGCAAGGTCAAGGTCTAGGTTCCCATGAACAAGGGATACACGACATCATAGATCTTCCATATCGAGGAGCACATGATCATTCAGGCTTAGGGTACACCCCACTTTCCACAACCGCTTCCCTTGAGCAAGCTTTTCAAAGGCTTAGCCTCGAGGATGAAGACAAAGCCCCCATGCCATGTTCCTCAAACACCTCTCTTGAGCAAGCCCTTCAAGAGCTTAGCATCGATGAAGTGAATGAGGATGACCCCATAAATTTTTCCTACCCAATCCATGACTCCGATGAGGAAAGTTATGAAGAGTTTGAAGTAATGTCAAATGCTTCTGATGATTCTGAAGAGGATGTTCCACCCATTGTCCCCATTACCCAACAGGATGAGTTTTATCTCAGAATGTTCCCCATCCATCAGCCCATATTTCGCTTGCTTCTTCCACAAGAACAAGTTGACCCACCTGGTGAACCACCCCCACATGAATTCCATTGAGCCATTCAGCCAAAATCCAAAACTTGTAACATATGTATATTACAAGTACCATTGTCAAATATGATATCAGATGGAATTATAAATCTGCAAATAATTTGATTCAAAAAAAATTTAGAAACTTGAACTCCTGTGCAAGAAGCTAAAGGTATAGCTTCTACCCATTTATGAAATATTTTATTGTTGTTATTATAAATTTATGACCATCAGAAGAAACAAGATCGATTTTACCAATAAAATCTAAACCCCATTTAGAAAAGGGACAAGGAGAGGCTATGGCTTGGAGTTCCTAAGCAGGAGCATAGACAAGGCCAGCATGTCTTTGACACTTGTCACAATGACACACATAATCACTAGCATCATTTTCCATGGAAGGCCAAAAATATCCCATTCTAAGGAGCTTTTTAGCAATGGCACTTCCACTAAAGTGTCCTCCATAGGATCCATCATGGGCTTCACTTAAGGCTTTATTAAACTCTTCTAGGTTAAGACATCTTAAAAGGATACCCTCAAAATATATATATAAATTATTACCAATTATTACGAAGCGAATAACTCACTTACATAATAGCCTATGCTAGTTTCTATCTAGTCCTTCGGGGAAGGTCCCATTCTGCAAAAAATTAAAGATATTTATATACCAAGATTTTGGGGTAATTTCGTTAATCAAAATACATCTAATGGCTCTAGGTAAGACTTAGAGGAAGTAGGTTATTAGAGTTTTCAAATAATTATAGTAGCATACTCATCATATAACCCCAAAGGCAATAGAGAAGTAGCCATAGCCATATCATTGGTAGCACAGTTGCTAGTTCTAGGAATAACTTCTAAAGTTACTTTTACAAACAATAATATAAGTTTAAGAACATATTATTTATAAGGGCATAGTTTTTCATCTCGTGTCTGATAAAATTCTTTGATTTGATTTATCATGAGATGAGAATCTCCAAAAACTAACAAGACTTTAATTTTTAAATCTAAATTAGCTCATAATCTGAGGATTAGAGCCTCATACTTTGTAGTATTAGTAGTACAAGCAAACTGTAATTTAAAAGATAAAGGGATAAGGTGCTTTTGAGGAGATACTAATATAATACTTATACCTGCACCACTCATACACCTAGCTCCATAAAAAACCAATGTCCAGGTTTTAGAATGATCTTCTTCTAAATTAAGACACTCATCAGGAAATTCAATGTTCATGGGATGAGTAGACTCTATAGGTGTAGCAGCTAACTGATCCAATATAACTTGGTCTTTTATGTATTTTTGGCCAATAAATGTGAGGTCAAACTCACTAAGAGCAAGAAACCACTTAGTTGTGCATCCATATAAATAAGGTCTACTCATCAAATATCTTAATGGATCAGTTTTAGCAATGACATATGTTTTCTAACTAAGCATGTAATGATATAACTTCTATGTAGAAAACACACCAACTAGACAAAGCTTTTCTAATGGAGTATATCTTGTTTCATAACTTATTAAAGTTATACTTATATAATATGTGGCTTTTTCTTTCTTTTCATCATCAATTTAAGCCAACATAGCTGCAAGTGTGAGTTCCAAAGCAGAAATATATAAAATGAAAGGACGATCTGGTTTAGGCGGAACAAGCACTGCAGGATTGAGAAGATATTATTTAATACTATCAAAATCTTCTTGACATTCCTTATCCCATTGAAAGGAAATTTTTTTCTTGAGTAATTTAAGAAAAGGTTATGTTCTATCTTGCAATTTATCAATGAAGCAATGAATAACTTGTAATTTTTCTTGTAAGCTTCTTAACTCTTATATGTTTTTAGGAGGTGGCATATCATGAATAGCCTTAATTTTTAGAGGATCTATTTCTATGCCTCGCATAGAAACAATGACTCCTAATAATTTTCTAGATTTTACTCCAAATACACACTTGTCTGGATTTAAACGTATTAGATATTCTTTTAATCTATCAAACACTTTTCTTAAATAATTAATGTGATCATATTCTTTTATTGAACGAGCTATAATATCATCCACATAATCATGCAAAATATCATACATCATATCATGAAAAAAATATGTCATAGCTCTCTAATAAGTTGCACCTACATTATTTAATCCAAAGGGCATTACTTTCCAACAGAATGTTACCCAAGGAGTAATAAAGGTTGTTTTAGCTTCGTATTCAGGAGCTATTCTAATTTGGTTGTATCCTGAAAAACCATCCATAAGGGACAAAATCCCACTCCCAGCTATAAAATCTATGATTTGATCCATATTAGAGAGAGTAAAGTCGTCTTTAGGACATGCATCATTAATATATCTAAAATCCATGCAAACCCTAATCTTAGTAGCTTCTTTATTAGTTACTGGAACAACATTCGATATCCACTCAGCATAGTCAATAGCTTGTATAAAAATTACATTCAAAATCTTTTCTAACTCAGTTTTAACTAGTAGTGCTACTTTAGGATGCATGTTTCTAAGTTTTTGCTTTATAGGTTTAGCATTAGGGTGCACTACTAAATGGTGCATAACTATAGAAGGTTCTAGGTCTGGCATATCTGCATATGTCCAAGAAAAAACATCAAAATATTCTGTAAGGAATTCAACATATAGCTTTTATTGATATTCACTTAATTCTGATCCAATATTGACCATGCGAGGGTTCTGCTCTGTCCCAATATTGATCTTTAAAATATTTTCTACAACAATATTTAAGTCTCTTTCAAAATTGGGTGGTGCGGGAGACACACCCATTTCTTGTAATTATTCTAATGTGCATTTAGCTAACTCTTCCTAAGGAGTAGTAGCTTCTATATGAGCTACACATTGCATTGATCCATAAAATAAGAATTTATTTTTAAAAACTTCATTAATAGATATATCATGGCAAATATCCCCTTCAAAATATTCATCCATAGAAGCAATAATTTTTGGATACACCATAGTCAACATATCACAAGTATGTATTTTTTAATAAGTTGTTTTTGTTCCATGTATTATTGATATGTTATAATATGGTCATCATCTTCATATGGAAATGGTTCTGTTTTTGCAGGAATATAACCATGACCACATTGGGCATGCCATTATTCGACCTCCAAAGGTTCTTTTATACCATTTTCATGAGGTCCTAAACCTTTACCTCTATAACCCATATTACACATCATTGGTTTTGATTTTATGTATCCATTAGAGAAGTAACACTTAGCAAATCCATCTTGATCAATTATAAATTCTAAAACTGTAATTTTTATCCAATCATACCCTACATATACAAAGTCACAACTCTCAATATGATAAATGTTTTCTTTCTTTGGTAAGCCCAATGTTCGGGGAGATGGTGGTAACTTAGATATTACCAAGTAATCTTGGGTAGCAAAATTAGCTTCTTCTGTAGTTGCAAGCATTGAAGATAATTCTGGTAGTACTTCATCAAAAATGGCATATGAAGTAGATGGACTATCTTCCTTAACCAGTTATTTAGATGCTGTAAATTTAAATTGTGTAGACTCAGGAGGTGAATTTGCTATTATAGATTTAGGAAATGGATTAGATATAAGCTCAGAAGGTGATGATAATAATGATGTCGAATTGTTGATGTTGATGTTTTAGACTGTGTTTTTAATGTCATGGATTTAGAAGGTGATGATGATTTAGTCTTATAAGATTTTTATGATAAGGGTGTACTAGGATGAACAGTAAACATAGCAGGATAGAATAGAACTCCTATAGGTTCCTTCATAGCACACATGTCAAATGGCCTAGGATCACCATTAATAGTGACTACTTAATTTTTAAACTGAAATTTAACACATTGATGTAATGTGGAAGGTACTTCTCTCATTGCAATAATCCAAGATAGACCTAGAAGAATGATGTATGATGCAAAACAAGGTACAAAAAACATAGTCATATACAAAATCCTTGGACCAACTTGCAATGGGATTTTTATTACTCCACATGTTTCTTGAGTTTCATCATTAAATGCTTTAATAAACATTTCAGTATTTTTCATATCTTCTCCATTATCAATTAGGACTCTTTTAACTCCTACATCTCCAATCAATGTTGTGATGTATAAAGGATTATCTCCATATAAACTTCGAGGAGAAATATCTTTATCACAAAAATATATGAAATTTATTTCATCCAAAGTTACAGCATTTACCACAGCATTAGGTTCAATATCTTCAGGTACCATCATTTTACTTAAATTTCTCATCAATTCTTCCCTATGCATGGAATACATTCTTAAGAGATCCAAAAGAGAAATTCTCATTGTGATGGTAGCTAATTGTTCATTAATATCATATGGAGATATTTGTTGTGAACTTGTTACATTATTTGCTTTAGTAGGAGCTTTTAATACAAATGGAGTTGTTTTCTCATTTTGATCTTAAGAATTTTTATTTTGTGCTTTTTGTCTTGTTGTCTTGTAACAACTCCAATGTTACCTACAATGTTACTATGTCATGGATCACCAAAATTGGGTCTAGTATTTTCTGCTTGCTCATTTAAAAACCATTGTTGAGATGATGGTCTAGTAGTTACTCTTCTTGGAAATGGCTCTTCTGGAACTAATAAATATGTAATAGGGGTAATTTTATTTGATTCATATTTAGAACTATTTGAAGCAATATCTAATTCACTTCCTATTTTACTTTCTACGTCAATTTTTGTGTCACTTTCTAAAGATGTACTTTGGTAATTTTTTAGAGGTCTAATAGTGACTAGAGATTCAATAGTTCCACATGTTTTTTGCAAATCTTGATGTGGTAGAAAACTACTAATAGTTCCCACATATCAAGTTGGATGAGGAATATTATGATGTTCTACTTGATTTACAGCTTCTTTACCATGCTTTGGTAAAGGGTGTTGAAATATATCCAAATTTTGATTTTGGGGTTTCTGTGTATTATTTTGAGAATTTCTTAGAGGGAAATTCTCTACGTCCATTTTTTCATTGTCAATTAAATCTTGTATCATGTGTTTCAATCTCTTAAAATAATTTGTAGAATTTCCATCTACTTGATGGAAATTACAATGTGAGTCAGCCCTATATCCAACTGCAGTAGTATCTGGTTGTCTTATTTTAGGCAACTGTATCAAACCTTGTTCCAATAATTGAGGTAAAATCATAGTTAAAGGCTGATTTAATCTTGTAAATTCTCTTCGTGGCTTATCATGAACTTGTAATACAAACTTCTTCACAACTTCAACAAGATTAACATTTGAATTGTTTCTACTATTAGTAACTCCATCACCCACTACTTGTTTGTTCTTATATTGATTTTTAGAAGTTTTTCCTCATCCTTCTTATTAAATTGACCTCTTCTAATGAGGGCATCTTCTACCCTTCTTGCTAAATCAATGGATTAATCAAAGGTGGTTACTATAGCAGTAGAAATTTCATAAGATAGTTGTTATTGCAAATTACCTATGAATATATCCAACATTCCATGATGAGGTCATGCAAAGTGTAATTTACGCAAAAGTTGTCTCCACTTAGCCAAGAATTCAGCAAAAATTTCATCTTTTCCTTGTTTCAAGTTGTATAAATCCTTAATAGTTACATGCATCTCTATGTAAGCACTGAATTGGTGGACAAACATTTTTGTTGTTTCTTCAAATTTCCTTAAAGAGTTTGTAGGTAGTTGATAATACCACTCTAAAGCCATGCCTTCGAGACTTTTAGGGAACATTTGTAGGCACCCAAAAGTTGCACATTTCTATATCTACATGCTTGTAGATCCTTTTGGACACTTGTAGATTTACATAGGCCATCCTAGGTACCCCTAGGCTATTATAGACAATCATAGACGATTTTACATCCTCATAGACATGCATAGATTATTGTAGTTATGCATAGTCATGCTTAGATGGCTATAGTCATGTGTAGATCGCCATATACTATCATAGCATCGTGTAGACTTCCATATACCACTTCATCGAATTTTAGGTCCTAAACCCTCATAAGCCTTCAAAATCACATCCATGCATTGGTATATCCTCCGACAACCTATTTGTACTCAATTGAGGCCCCCACAGGGTATTAGATGACCAAAACAATTAACAAGTCAATTCCAAAAATCTAATTTAATTTTGACTTCACTTAAGTCACCTTTTTAGGGTAAATTTGATTAATTAATCTCTAATCCTTAATTAATGCTAATTGCACCCTCCCACATGTGTGAAATTAGGGTTTGTTAGGATACTTCTTTTAATCATGTCCTAAATTGACTTAAGATCTCCTAATCAGGATTAACTCTAATCCATCCTCACACATGTGTGAGGATGATATATTTCTCATAAGGAATGTGATGTTGCCACATTACATTTCCTAACCTAACCCTAGTCATAATTCAACATAGGTTTAGTCTATCTAACTCTCCCCCCTGCACCTTGCCATTTCCTACAAATAGTGGGTCATAAACCCCTAATTACCTCTCTCTCCCAAGTTAAACAAAGTATAGAAACTCTAAAAAAATTGATACTAAGTATTCAACAGTCAGTTCTCGGAGTATACAGTCAGATTTCCACAATACACAGAGGCACCCCCGCTACCTAGGAATCGATCCACTGAAGGGATTTTGCAAAAGAGACTTCACAACTCAAATCGCCCCTTACCCTGCAAATCTGGTCCTAGTTTACCCCCCTGGTGGTGAATTGGGTCTACAGGTCCCAAATCACCCCAAATTTGGGAGGTAAGCTTTGTTTCACCATTTTATCAGCTTTTGCATACTTTATTTCATATTTTAGCATGTTTTCACAGTAATTTTGTCTTTCTAAACATGGGGTCTGACTAAGGAAAGCCCCCCATCACACTAGACCCCTTGTGTAGGTTCTTCATAGGTTATTTAGTATATCTAAAGAGGAAGAACACTATAAAATAACAAAAACCTTGTGGTGGCCCACATACAAAGAAGCCCACCTACATTTAGGGATGATAGAAGACGGTATCAAGACTGTTGTGAAGGTTATTATAAAAGACATTATGAAATGGAAACCTATCCCTATTGTAACCTATGTTATCTTTGAATATAAATGAAATAAAAATTTCTTGTTTAGAATACATTGTGTTTATGTTGTTAGATCAAATACCATTTTCCACCCATTTCATTATGGCATGCCCGGTGGGACCCCCACAATGGATAGTGTCAGGATAACTTTTTTTGATAAATCTGATATTATAGTATATTTTTACATGTTGTAAGCACTGACTCTAACTTCCACAGATATTTTCAAAGCCTTGGGAACCCCCTTAGACCTTCATAATAGATATTTGGGGTCTCTAGACCCAATTTGCCCACCTCCCCCTAAATCAGATCTCAATTCGCCCCCTAGGTGGTGAAGTCAACTAGAGAGCCTCAAAACCCCCCTAAATTGTAAGGGTGAGTAGCATATGACCTACGCAGACTGTCCATAGCATCAGAGTGCGAGTATTTCCCATTTTTACCCCTCTATTGTTCAAATTTTAGAAGCATAAAGAGTGCACTAGTCAAATGACAATGTCTAGGTGTATGCTTGCCATCATTTCGAGCTTCTAGAATCTTTAAATTTTTTTGAAGTTACAGAACCTGCAACTTTCCAGCAACTTCACTTAATTTATTTTTCAAATAAATTTACATTTCTCTTCTTTGCTTCACATGTAGTATAAGCCTACACTATTTCCCTCTTTGTTTATAGCATCTCCTGCTAAAATAAGTATGCATTCTACAATGTAAGCAAGGGTTTCCTAATCCCTTTTCCATGTCATTTAAATTTTGGAAAGAAGTTACATTCTAAAGTTGAAAATTAGGATTGCCTAATCCCCTTTACTCCATACACTTGGATTGCATATTTTCATGCTTTACAAACTAGATTAATTTGCTTTTGAAAAGGCATTAGATTAGTTTCTCTTTTGAAAAGGTACTTAATTAGTTTCTTACATTGCATACATAGTTAGCAAAACACAAACCCACACACACTCACATGGTATTTAAACAAGTGGTGAGATTGGACTTCATCCCCAATCCATCACTTGAGATTGGTGTCAACGAAGTTTTACCCTCCACCAACTCTCACCCCCTAGACACTTAGTAGCCCCACAGGAGTGGTTTTTTGGATTTCATCACCAAAAAATCCCCCACTTTTGTGACTGGGCCCTGGATTTCATCACCAGTGGTTACCTATGAAGTGGGATAGGATTAGCGCCTTCATCCACAAGTCTAGTATAATTTGTGGAATTGGTAACTGTTATTCTTGAATAAGCCTGCCAAAGGGTGAAGCGAAAGCATGGGTATGTCAATAGCAGGTCTTAGACAGTACCACCTCTCTTTGTGAGAGGAATATGTGAACTCACTTTAGTACATTGGGTTCCCCCCTTTCTAGGATATCATTTTACTGTGCCTTCCATACAGGTCACCATTTGCACGTTGTGATACCATTCTATTATGTGCATATTTGGGTGTTGCAAGAGGTTTGATATTGACGACATTCTTGATTTGCTAGAGTATTCACTCCATTACCCATGATTCTACATAGGGAGTATCAACATTACAACATACAAAAATGAACAACACAATTTTATTTTTCAGCATTTAGAATTGATTATGGTCTACCATTGTTTGCATGATCACCGACCGATCTCATCACATTACACCATATATTATTTTTCCATACATAGCATATCACTTGCTTTACATTTACATTATACATAGTTGAGTCTGTATCTCATATGTTTTATTTCTAAAACCCTTTCTACACATGCTACTATGCCTATGGTTACTCGTAGTAGAGCGCATGAGAAAGCACGCTCTATAGAGGAATGACCTCCCCCTTACTCTAGTCATTCCACATATACTCCTTCAATCATGAAGGGGAAGACTATAAATACATTTGATTCACACATAGAATCCGACGTATAGCCCACATACATGATGCCTCATGATGAGATGTCAACCTTGAGCGAAGCCCTTGCTACTTCACTCACAGAGTATTACCCACTTCTGTCATCCTCATCTGTACACAATCCACCGACCACATTCCATGACCATGTGATCTACACAGCATCGAGACAACGTCATCTGTTCTTTACCATATATGAGGAGGTCATATCCACTTCTCCCACATTTGCACACCCCTTCTTCCAGAATCTATCTCAATCCCTTTTTTAGAGTGACTCTCCCCTCCTAAACTATACTTGTCTTGAGGTCACATCATTCGCCCCTACCGTAGGAATGGTGTCTGACCCATCATCTTTCATTGTAGAAAACCATAAGCCATCCTTCCAAACTACACAACAGATCCCTCCCCAGTAGGAACTACAATTATTCCCACAAACCTTGCACCTGTACTGCTTACGAGAGCCTCAACTATTGTCATCCCAAGAACCAATTTTCACCATATCTGAAGGCGTCTCCCAATAGCCCCTTTAGACACAAGATGCACAAGCCCAAGCAAGGGTTTACACATACACCTTCCCCTTAGAACAAGCTCCTACTTCGATAGCTTATCCCACCTTATCGATAGCTTTTTTGCCAATCTCCCAAGTATTCAAAGTGCAAGATACCCAATATTTAGTGCCACCTTCATCTGTGGTAACTTTTAGGATACCGTCACCTCCTCCTGTCCAAGCTCCCACAACCAATCTCTCTCTCACCTATGGATTGAGACCAACAACTTATCCACCCATCACACCAAGCTATTCCATGCATTTTAGCTTCCCTACTTCCTACCCTCTAGGTCAGAGATAGATCCCATCCTTTGATACCTTGTCTCGACCACCCTTAGCATCGATAGCCCCGTTACCTAAAACATTACCAACTACACCTAGTTTCTTTACACCTCCTCTAGCCTGGTCATCGCTGCCTATAGCCCAACCATTTCAACAGGTTCCAACCCAAAAAGTACCTATGCCAAAACCACATACCTCCCAGTCACAGTACTATTATCCATAATAGACACCTACCCCAAAACCTAGTGTGTCTGTAGATACAACAGCACATATCGCCTAGTACCACCTTATAACGATCAAACAAAATATTACTCTCCATAGTATTATGAATAACAATAATACCAATATCTACCACATCCATAGAGTCAGCCTACCATAGCCCAACCCTCAACTCCTATGGCACCCAAACTTCAACTCCTACGAGATGAAGTCAAAATTCTTAACCTACGCACCTCTAGCTATGGGTCACAAAAGCTTTGTTACGATGAACTGTGCAATGAGCTAGTTCACCCATCAGTTCCCATTCCTCCCTATCCCTATCGCTTTGAAATACCAAATTTCAATAATTATAGAGGTAAGCAAGACCCTAGAGAGCATGTGAGCGATATCGCGACATGTCGCATTTTCACTGCCTATATCGGCAAAAGACAACAAAAATAAAAAGTGTCGTGATATTGCGACATGTCGTGAAATCGTGGTCAAAGTGGTCAAACAGAACAGGATGCCAAAAATGTCGTGATATCACGACATGTCATGAAATCATGGCTCATAGAGGAGAGAGAAAGACGAAGTGGAAAAATGTCACGATATCACGACATGTCATGAAATCGTGGTCAAAGCAGTCAAACAAGGCAAAGTATAGAAATTGTCGCGATATCACGACATGTCACATTTTCGCGGCTCAGATCAGTAGGATGTAGCAAATGAAAAAGTGTCGTGATATCATGACATGTTTCGGTCTCGCGGCCCACAAGAAAAAATTGTCGCGATATCGCGACATGTCATAAAATCATGGTCAAAGGCAGCAAGAAAAAGTCAATGCAAAAGTTGTCACGATATCGCGACATGTCGCGTTTTCGCAACCCGAAGACGAAATGAAGTGCAAGGAGAAAAAAATGTCGCGATATCGCGACGTGACAGGTCTTCGCGGCTGGAAAGCAAGGAAGGAGCAAACAAAAAAAACGTCATGATATCACGACATTTCAGAGTTTCGCGACCTGGAGCAACCAAAGTGAACATAGAGGAAAAGTGTCACGATATCGCAACATGTTGGATTTTCACGACCAAAGGCAGGAAGATAGAGCTAAAGAGAAAAATGTCATGATTTTGTGACAGATTGCATCTACACAGCCCGAAAGAGAAAAGCATCACGATTTCGTGACAGAAAGCAGCGAGATGGTACGAAATGAAAATGTGTCGCGATTTCATGACATGTCACGTTTTCATGGCTAAGTACAGCAAAACATAGCGAAGGAAAAAATGTCGCGATTTCGCACAGGTTGCATCCACGCGGCCCGAAGGAGAAAAATGTCACGATATCGCGACATGTCTCATTTTTGCGATGCATGAAGGCGAACAAGTTTGCTAGCAGAAAAACGTCGTGATATCATGACATGCTATTTTTGTCATGATTCATGGTGAGCCATTACAGATTATATAGGGAAGGCACAGAACACGTGGCACAAAGATGTCAGGACTATGGTGTAACGCTTTAGGACTAGCAGTTACAGTTCATAGAGAAGATCAAACGTTCGACATCCAAGCAAAAATTCAAAGACAATGAAGAGGCGGGGAAGACAAAATGATGCAGTCTGGGAAATGAAACGAAGCGTCACCGAGCAAAACAGATAACCGCACCATAAATTTTAAAAGCAGAAGCACAGGATAGGTATAAGGGTCGAAAACCGCTGCAGGCAAGGTTGCAGAGTTGAGGGTGATAAGCCATTCTGGGCCTGCTTTGAAGTGTTTTTCTTCCCCTTTTTCTGGTTTTGAGAAAACTAGAGACTTATGTTATTGTAAAATGATCAATTTTTAATACAAAAAATTCATAGAGTTGCACCTCATTGACAAGAAAGAAGGAGTTATTTTCTGCATGCAAGATTTAATATCTATTTTTCCCCTTTTCAGATTTTAGGCTTATAGGTGGAGTTTAAAGCAAGTTATCTTGGTTGCTCCAAGCGAATGTCTAAATCTGAAAACCCCATTCAAAACCCTAGGAACTAGCACTTAGCTTATTAGGATTGTGCATGTTTTGCAGGTCCAATAGGTTAGGTTGTATGCAGGAAACCTCATATCTTCGGTTTTGTCGAAATAGGATAGCATCATACTGAATGCATTTTTCATTTTCTTTTTTGCATTTTATTTTCATTTTCTGCACTTTATTGTTTCAGAAAGTTCAATTTTCTTTTAATTCTCAGGCATTAAAATAAAAAAATTAAAAAACTTTAAAATTCGAAAATAGAAAATTTCTATTTCAGGGCCAGAATTTCATTTTTCAGTTTTGTTTTTCATTCATGAGCCGATGATGACATTCCCTTCATGAAAATTCCAATTTCATTAAAGGATTTATGTTTTATGGCATTTCATCAATTTCCACTTTGAAGTTACAACGTGGTCATATAAGGGCCAGATCACATTTGCTTTATTTGGGTTCAATAAACAATCATTAAAGTTTCACAATAAAATAAACCAACATTGCCCCTTGTTTTCGATTACTTGCAACCACTAAGGTGTTCCAAGCATTTAAATTGAATATCTTTATTTGAGATTATTAATACACAAATGTAAAATGCTAATATAGTGGAGACCTTGGAGAAATTATTTATTTAATTTCTTTGCAAGAGAGGATTTGGAACCCAAATCCTATCGGAGAGTGTGTTTTCACAATCGGGTGAAAATACCACTCAACATATTGGCGCTAGAAGGAGGGCCGAATGGGTTTATTTTAGTGTGATTTAAATGCTATAAGGATTTAAATTTTTGTATATTTCATGCTATATTGATTGTTATCTTTAGTCCTCTAACACTCAGCAGATTGTTTTTTTTGAAAATTTTGAAAAAAACTTGTATTAAAACAAAGATCAGTTACAATTGGGAATAGACACTTCCCAGTCGAAAACAAAGAAAACACATAATTACAAGAGAAGAGGAAGATTTGCAATGGAGCCAAATCTCTTGAACCAATAACAAGCTAGATGAGGGAACTGATTGGTCTATTTACAACAACTTGTCACAAAATCGCGCCGCTTTCACCGACTTCACCTTTGGCCGCAAAAAAGCCACAAGTCACGAAATCGTGACACAAAACTCCTCTGACCACAAAAAGTCAACCTGTCACGAAATTGTGGCATTTCATGAAATCGCGGCATGTCGTGAAATCGTGGCATGTCATGAAATCATGGCATGTCACGAAATCGCGACAAGTCACGAAATCGCGACAAGTCACGAAATCGCGACAAGTCGCGAAATCGCGACAAGTCGCGAAATCGCGACATGTCACGAAATCGCGACATGTCACGAAATCGCAGCAGCAATCCTCCCTTGGCCGCAATGGAGCAACATGTCACGAAATCACGACACCATTCCATCCTTGGCCGTGATGGAGCAACATGTCACGAAATCGTGAAAACTTTCCTCCCGTGGCCGCGATGAAGCAACATGTCGCAAAATCGTGACACCTTTCCACCTTTGGCCGCGACGAAGGAACATGTCACGAAATCGCAACAACTTTCCTCTTTTGGCCGCGACAAAGCAACGTGTCACAAAATCATGACACCTTCCCAACCTTGGTCGTGATGGAGCAACATGTCACGAAATTGCTACACCTTTCCTCCCTTGGCCACGACAGCGCAACATGTCGTGATATCGCGACAACTTTCCTCCAGCGGCCGCGACGGCGCAACACGTCGTGATATCGTGAAAACTTTCCTCCAGTGGCCGCAACGGCGTAGCATGTCATGATATCGTGACAACTTTCCTCCAATGACAGCAATGGCGTAACATGTCGTGATATCGTGACAACTTTCCTCCAGCGGCCGCGATGGCGCAACATGTCGTGATATCGCGACAACTTTCCTCCAGAGACCGCGACGGTGCAACATGTCGCGATATCGCGAAAACTTTCCTCTAGCGGCCGTGACAACGCAACATGTCATGATATCACAACAACTATCCTCCAGGGGCCGCGACGGTGCAACATGTCATGATATCGTGACAACTTTCCCATAGGGGTCGTGACAGTGCAACATGTCGTGATATCACGACAACTTTCCCACAGCAACCGTGACGGCGCAACATGTCACAATATCATGACAACTTTCCTCCAGTAGCCACGATGGCGCAACATGTCGCGATATCATGACAACTTTCCTCCAGCGGCTGCAACGGTGCAACAAGTCGTGATATCATGACAACTTTCCTCCAGCGATCACGACGGTGCAACATGTCGTGATATCATGATAGCTTTCCTCCAGTGGCCGCGACGACGCAACATATCACGATATCACGACAACTTTCCTCCAATGGCCATGATGGTGCAACAGGTCGTGATATCGCAACAAAAACCACCCTTTGCTTTTTCTTTGATCATTGGCTCAAGGATATTTCAAGGCCCTGCCTAATCACCTCATCCTCAATAGGCATGTCACTGTGTAACTGCACCCCTACCTCTTTCTCAGCACCCATCTTAGCCAGGAAATCGGCCGCTTTATTTAAATCTCTACTCACATAGACTGGAATCACATCATATAACTCCCTCCATAATTCCTTTGTTTGAGAGACTAGAATCCTCAACCTCCATGCTTTCAACGCAAAGTTCCTCATGCAATCTAGAGCTCCAACCAGTATTTGAGAATTAGATTCAAGAATTATCCTCCTGTGGCCCTGAGTAACTGCCCAAATAGAAGCATATTTGATAGCAATGGCTTTTGCTTCATTGTTTGTGGTGCTTCCCAATCCTTGTAGTTCCCAATAGATCACTTATCCCTCATGATTTCGGCAGACCATGCCAATTCTGGCACTACCCGAATTGCCCTTTGCAGCTCCATCAGTATTGATTTTAATCCAGCCTTCTAGGGGTGGTTTCCAACTAGCTTTGTCCTGTCCCTCTTGCTTTTCAACTCCCTCTTCCATTGGGCCAGGACCAACCTGAGTTTCCTCTTTAGCGTAGACGGCAACAGTTTCTGTGACTTTGCTCCAGATGACCTGCCAAACTCCATCTAGCGAGGAAAAGGTTTCTCTAAAAATTCTAGCATTTCTCTCCAACCACACTTGCCACCAAATGAAGTATAAGCCAAGCTCCCACCCAATTTAAGAGCTTTAGATTTAAATCTACCCCTCTTCCATCTTTCCCAAATATTAGTCCGATTCATGTCACCATTCACCTGGATTTTATAGTGAGAGAACCATCGCTTCCAAATCTGACGCGTGAAAGGGCACTCAAACATCAAGTGATCAGTTGTTTCCTCGTTCTTGTGGCATAAAAAACATTGAGATGGACCGATGATTCCTCTACATCTGAGATTGTCAAAAGTGAGAATTCCATTGTGCATAAACTGCCAGACAAAAAAGTTTACTTTCGGCAAGCCCTTGGAGTGCCAAATCTTTCTCCAATCCTCAATCGGATAAGAATGGGGGGGAGGCTCTGGGAGGATCTTGTCATATCCGTCCTTCACTGTATAAACACCAAGGCTCCCATAGCACCAAGCTAATTCATCCTCCTTGTCTCTCCTTGTGAGAAACCTTTCTATCAAGATTTTGGTCAAGATGGGTGCCAACTCCGGGGGGATTGAAATTGGCCACTCCTCCAACCTCTTAAACTTCTTAAACTTATACTCCCCCAGCTGAGTAGTGTTGAAATAACTTTCAATTTGGACCCAACCCTTGGTTTCTATGGAAGATTTTATTGGTAGTAACTCGGGGAATTCAACAATGATGGGTGGGTACTGATCCCATGAATCAGTCCAGAAATGAGCCTTCTCCCCTCTCCCCACTTTCCAAAATAATTGGTCTTTAATAACCTGAGATCCTGGCTTGAGAGCCTGCCACACTAAGGATCCAGTACCATCCAAAGGGAAATGGCCCACCTCGTTGGGATTAACATGACCCAAATATTTACTAGTTAGGATTCTACTGAATAAGGAAGTAGGTTGGGAAATCCACCTCCAGTACAACTTTCCAGCCAAAGCTTGATTATTTAACTTGGATCCTCTCAGTCCCATCCCACCTTTTACCTTGGGCTGGGTGACTTTATCCCAGCCCACTAAGGCCCACACACTTAGCAGATTGTTAAAAGGACGGCCTGAATTGGTTTACTTTATTCTATTTTAAGCAATTTAGGTATGTTGTATATTATTCTAACGCTTTTCTGATTGTTCATACAGAAATAATGTGATCTGATTTAATTTTGAAAATTTTGGTCTCGACTAACGAAGTGTTGTTTCATGCAATTACTTTTCATTTGATTTTAATGAATACATCTCTTAGTTGATGCTAACTTGATTTTTATACATTGCAGGTTGGATATTTGCTAGTCATTTCACGCTGATGTGTCGTGATTCCTTCTATCATTTTTGACTAACAGATTTGGTTCTAAAATTACATTTTGAGTTTCACTAATGGCAACATTTGAGGAGCAAATTGTATCCCTAAGAGCTGAAATAGTGTCTCTAAGAGAAAGAATGGTATCTATAATGGAGGATCATTATAAGGGTTTGTCTATACCTGTGGTACCCTATCAAATTCCTAAATTGTTATTAGAGTTTCTACGATGTTTTAATCAAGAGGTGCCACTAGGATACTTGCAAAAACTACATGTCTACAAGAATACATTATGTCAATTCCAGATTTTCTATGAGGAGATGGCTTGTAAGTTATTTGCATACATTTTGGATGATAAACCATTCTTTTGGTACAGCCAACTACCCATGGAGGTTAGGACTTCTTGGATACAACTAGAAGCATCCTATCTTTATCATTTTGATAATTAGGTTGACTTAGAAATGTTGAAAAATCAGTTTACCTCCATATGTAAGGAGCCTAATGAATCCTTGAGTCAATTCAATGGAATATTTCGTGAGTTGCACTCCCAAATGTGGGAAAATTTTAACACATTAGAAGAGGAAGCCATGGAAGTATACCTGGGAGCCATACACCCCACACTTGCTTCACTCATTGAGGAAAAAATGGGTGGCTTGTCTCTAGAGAAAATCTATGAGATCCTAGAAGAGGTAGAACGACAAGGTCTTGAAGAAGAAAAGGCACAACATGTTCACATGAGAGATTGTCCTTCTAAAGATATTGATGCCAACCTACACCAACCATCAAATATAGCACCCTCCACTCCAATGATACCTAAGGTAAATGATCAAGGGGAAGAGGAGGGGCAAATCCATGCAAAAAGAACATCCGCTAGGAGATAGGCGGAACCCAGAATTGAGAATGAAGTGGTTGAAAGTGAAATTGGAAGAAAACTCAATGAATGAATTTGAAGATATGATAGAATTTCACCACTTGTTCTTCGAAGAAACTCTCGATGAAAAGCTAGGAATTAATGATCAAGAAATTCTTCACCCTCCAAATTATGATAAAACTGAATCATGGGTTACTAATTTGGACGATGATAGCCTTACAAATTTGAATTCAAGAAATGACCCACTTTTGGAAATAATTGAACCATCTAAGGAAGGTGAAGATGAATTTGATGAGAAACACATTGATGAATTGGAAGATGTTGAAGAAGTAGTTGAACGTCACCACTTGATTATGGAAGATGATTATTATGATGCTTGGAAGAAGTGGGAAGACTACACTCACTCCAAAACTACTAATGAAACTTGTGTGCCAATTGATATGCAGGATGACACAATCGCCTACTCAAAGGAAGATATCACAACTCCTGTACAATTTGAGGATGTTTTGGAAGAGGGTTTCAAGTCTCATCAAATTTTGAAAGATTATAATGATTCCATTACCAAGGACAAAGAAGAAAAATATTTGATGAATGAATCAAAAGATCATGCCACAAACATCATGGATTTGGATGACAATTTTTACAATGGTTGGGGGAGATATGATAATGCATTTTTTTCTCACACCCCTATAGATGAAACTCATATTTCACTTGATATGCAAGATGTTGAAACTTCTATCTCACATGAAGAGATACCATGGATAGTGAACAAAGAATTGGAACCAAATGACAAAGAGATTGATCAATTGGAAGCAACTCGAATAAGTGATCATCAAAACGGATTACTTGACATACACTTTGACCAAAAACATTTGAGGGTTGAAAAGGAGGGCCATGTTTTCAACTGGGTGCATGACCATATTTTGAATTTGAATGATGTTTATGGTGAAATGTCATTAAAGGTGAATGAAAAACAAGGTATAATTTTTAATCACACCTTTAATAACATTGTTTTAATGAATGGAAAAGAAGTTGATGCACTTGAATTGTTAAATCAAATTCATCAACAATTACTAATTGAATCTAGGGTAAAAACTGTTAATGATCCTAATTTAGTAAATATCCTAGATGCTTGCAAACTGTTACACAAATTTGATTGGCCTACAAATTTGGAAAATGATTTGGCTTTAAAATTTTTAGAAATAGGCTCTTGCTTACAAAGTCTCATTTTGGATAAAGAGAGCCTAGTTCTAAATCATGAATCGAATTATGAAATGGATACTTTCAAGAATAGACAAGATAAAATTGAATATCATTTATTGTCTAATCATTTTAGTATTTTAACGCTCCCCTATGAGAGTACTAATGGAATTAAATCTAATTGGTGGGGTGAGCAAGGGAAGTTAAAAGTTGTTGCATGGTGTGGTATAATATTGTTTTTTTTGGATTCCTACAACATTTGGCATGCACATCACGTTATATTTTTGTTGAAATGTTCTAATCATGTTTGGGATCCAAGAAAGTGATAATCCAAGGTTTGCATCATCTTGTATTATATTGTACATTTGTATATAGATTTTGATTTTTTGTTTTGGTTTGTGTTTTCAATTTTTCATTTTTGGATTGCATTTTGGTTTTGGATTGAATAAGTTTTGATTTAAAGTTATGTGTTGGTCCTATGGACATGTTTGGTTTGTAAAAAAAAAATATATATATATATATTTATATATATATATATTATTATATTTTTTTTTTTTTTTTTTTTTTTTGAGATGTCAACTTATGCCTAAAATCAGGAGAATATGAAACATTGGAATTGTGTTGTAGAAAGCTCCACAAGTAACACAAACATTTTAAATAATATCGTTTGAATCTTGTGATGCATGAAGTTGTCAGTTATTTTTATGGCAATACTCCATCTGCAATTCAAAGGGCAATGCATTCATATTACATCTCACTTTGCATATACATGCCATCTTAGTTGCATATGCATTTCAGATACAAATCATTGAAGTGTGTCAAATCCTCTTAGGGTTATGCTATAACATAAATAAGAAAAAATCCTAAGGTTGGGAACTGAGGCCCAAGATATCTAGAACCAAGCACATTTTATTCACATTAAAAAGGATCTTGAGAAAAATGATCAAAACCTTGCTTGGAAGAAAAGGTCAGGCGAAAGAAGTATTTCATGTCTATCCTATTATGCAACATGATCCTTAAAACAGTGGTTTTTACCACTTCCATAAAGCTTAAAGCCTAAAATCAGAGTAGTAAGGATAGGGTTAAATCCTCATCGAACTTAGGTTGAGGATCCAACTCCCCAAAGCTCTGATTTGACCTACATGGAGTAGTAAGGATAGGGCATAATTCTCATCTCGCCTAGGTTGAGAATCTGATTCTCCAAATCTCCTATGTCTCATTTCATCATAAATATTGGATTGGAAGGATCGTACTACATGTCCTCTGCAAAGGATGGGTAGTCATCCCTAAGGTCCAAGAAATAAAATTAATATTTCCCATTTCATCTAAATCTTGGATTGGAAGGATCGTACTACATGTCCCTAGCAAGGATGGGTAGTCATCCCCAAGGTCCAAGAAGTAAAAAATTAATATTTCCCATTTCATCTTAATATTGAATTGGAAGGATCATACTACATGTCCCTCGCAAGGATGGGTAGTCATCCCAAAGGTCCAAGAAAAAAAAGAAGAGAATGAATGAAGCCAAATCATGGATTATGGGGTTAAGTATGCCCATGCATGGCAGCATGTCTTGTCTAAAACAAGACCACTGACTGTTCAAACGGATAGACTAGCATGACCATTTCATCCATAACTGGTTAAATCATTTTGCTCAAAGTGAGGTAATGAATTCCATATCAGAGTAGTAAGGATAGGGTTAAATTCCCATCTCGTTTAGGTTGGGAATCCGATTCCCCAAAGCTCTGATTTCACTTTCACTTGCACATGGGTTCAAGATAGTAGTGACTCATAACCAACTTTGGGATCTAATAAAGTAATTCATTATATATATAGTTGATCCTAAGAGGGTTTGATAATTTTAAATGTTTGTGTATGATACTAGAAAGCTTAAAGCAGATTGCTACATCTCTAAGCATATTTATCAGGATGCATAAATCATTCACAATCTCACATATGCATTCATGTAAAACTGACAATGGAATGTTGATCAATTTCAAACGATAGAAAATGGAGCACATTGCACACATCGAGCTGATACTTAATGATTCTAATGTTTCATGCATCTCTGATCTATCGGCATTTGTTATGTTTTTATGGGCTGACACCTGTTTTCAAGTTTGTATATTTCCAGGTTAGGTTCTCATCGAAATGCTCAGGAGCATTTCCCAGCAGAGTCGCCATTTGTTGTGGCTGCTCCACAACACACCCCAAAATTGGGGACCCACTCTTTTTTACATGCTTTCCAAGAAGACTGCAGTGGCCCAGATGCTAAAATCAAAGAAAAAGAAAAATGTCATGAAATCGTGACATGTTGCTCTATCGCGGCTAAGAAAAAGAAAGTGTCGCGATATCACGACATGTTGCTCTGTCACGGCTAAGAAAAAGAAAGTGTCACGAAATCATGACATGTTGCTCTGTCACGGCTAAGAAAAAGAAAGTGTCATGATATCGCGACATGTTGCTCTGTCGTGGCTAAGGATGAGAAAATGTCACGATATCGCGACATGTCACATTTTCGTGGCCTAGATCGGCAAAAGACAACAAAAATAAAAAGTGTCGCGATATCGCGACATGTCGTGAAATCGCGGTCAAAGTGGTCAAACAGAACAGGATGCCAAAAATGTCGCGATATCGCGACATGTCATGAAATCGTGGCTCATAGAGGAGAGAGAAAGACGAAGTGGAAAAATGTCATGATATCACGACATGTCATGAAATCATGGTCAAAGCAGTCAAACAGGGCAAAGTATAGAAATTGTCATGATATCACGACATGTCACGTTTTCGTGGCTCAGATCAGCAGGATGCAGCAAATGAAAAAGTGTCACGATATCGTGACATGTTTCGGTCTCGCGGCCCACAAGAAAAATTGTCGCGATATCGCGACATGTCATAAAATCGTGGTCAAAGGCAGCAAGAAAAAGTCAATGCAAAAGTTGTCGTGATATCGTGACATGTCACGTTTTCGTGACCCGAAGACGAAATGAAGCGCAAGGAGAAAAAAATGTCGCGATATCGTGACATGTCAGGTTTTCGCGGCTGGAAAGCAAGGAAGGAGCAAACAGAAAAAACATCGCGATATCGTGACATGTCGGAGTTTCGTGACCTGGAGCAGCCAAAGTGAACATAGAGGAAAAGTGTCACGATATCGTGACATGTTGGATTTTCGCGACCAAAGGCAGGAAGATAGAGCTAAAGAGAAAAACGTCACGATTTTGTGACAGATTGCATCTGCACAGCCTGAAAGAGAAAAGCGTCACGATTTCATGACAGAAAGTAGTGAGATGGTACGAAATGAAAAGGTGTCATGATTTCGTGACATGTCACGTTTTCACGGCTAAGTACAACAAAACACAACGAAGGAAAAAACGTCGCGATTTCGTGACAGGTTGCATCCACGCGGCCCGAAGGAGAAAAACGTCGCGATATCGCGACATGTCTCATTTTCACGATGCATGAAGGCGAACAAGGCTACTGGCAGAAAAACATCACGATATCGCGACATGTCTTGTTTTCGCGATACAGGTAGAGGAGCAAAGCTGTAGATATAAAAACGTCGTGATATCGCGACATGCTATTTTTGTCGTGATTCATGGCGGGCCGTTATAGATTATATAGGGAAGGCATAGAACACATGGCATGAAGATGTCAGGACTATGGTGTAACGCTTCAGGACTAGCAGTTACAGTTCACAGAGAAGATCAAACGTTCGACATCCGAGCAGAAAGTCAAAGACAACGAAGAGGCGAGGAAGATGAAACGATGCGATCTGGGAAATGAAATGAAGTGTCACCGAGCAAAACAGAGAACCGCACCAAAAAGTTTAAAAGTAGAAGCACAGGACAGGTACAGGGGTCGAAAATCGCTGCGGGCAGGGTTGCAGAGTTGAGGGTGATAAGCCATTCTGGGCCTGCTTTGGAGTGTTTTTCTTCCCCTTTTTTTGGTTTTGAGAAAACTAGAGACTTTTGTTATTGTAAAATGATCAATTTTTAATACAGAAAATTTAGAGAGTTGCACCTCATTGACAAGAAAGAAGGAGTTATTTTCTGCATGCAAGATTTAATGTCTATTTTTCCCCTTTTCAGATTTTTAGGCTTATAGGTGGAGTTTAAAGCAAGTTATCTTGGTTGCTCCAAGCGAATGTCTAAATCTGAAAACCCCATTCAAAACCCTAGGAACTAGCACTTAGCTTATTAGGATTGTGCATGTTTTGCAGGTCCAATAGGTTAGGTTGTATGCGAGGAAACCTCATATCTTCGGTTTTGTCGAAATAGGATAGCATCATATCGAATGCATTTTTCATTTTCTTTCTTTGCATTTTTATTTTCATTTTCTGCACTTTATTGTTTCAGAAAGTTCAATTTTCTTTTAATTCTCAGGCATTAAAATAAAAAAATTAAAAAACTTTAAAATCCGAAAATAGAAAATTTCCATTTCAGGGCCAGAATTTCATTTTTCAGTTTTGTTTTTCATTCATGAGCCGATGATGACATTCCCTTCATGAAAATTCCAATTTCATTGAAGGAGTTCTGTTT
This sequence comes from Wollemia nobilis, assembly GCA_028583015.1. Taxonomy (NCBI): domain Eukaryota; kingdom Viridiplantae; phylum Streptophyta; class Pinopsida; order Araucariales; family Araucariaceae; genus Wollemia; species Wollemia nobilis. The sequence goes on along the minus strand of JAQPPZ010003361.1, from coordinate 7,453,498 downwards.
TATGGCATTTCATCAATTTCCACTTTGAAGTTACAGCGTGGTCATACAAGGGCCAGATCACATTTGCTTTATTCGGGTTCAATGAACAATCATTAAAGTTTCACAATAAAATAAACCAACATTGCCCCTTGTTTTCAAATTACTTGCAACCACTAAGGTGTTCCAAGCATTTAAATTGAATATCTTTATTTGAGATTATTAATACACAAATGTAAAATGCTAATATAGCGGAGACCTTGGAGAAATTATTTATTTAATTTCTTTGCAAGAGAGGATTTGGAACCCAAATCCTATCGGAGAGTGTGTTTTCACAATCGGGTGAAAATACCACTCAACATATCGATTTCATTGTACCCATCGACTATCCTGAGTGGGTATCTAGCATGGTCCCCATTCCTAAGCCATCTGGAGAAGTTCGCGTTTGCACATATTTTCATGATTTAAACAAATATGTCCCAAAGATAATTTTCCCCTACCTAACATTGACTCCCTTGTCAATTCCATCATAGGCCATGAGATGATTTCCCTCATGGATGGATTCTCAGGATATAACCAAATCAAGATCAACCCAGCTGATCAACACAAAACCTCCTTTACAACACCCTGGGGGACCTTTTGCTATAAGGTCATGCCCTTTGGCCTTAAAAAAGCTGGGGCAACCTACCAACGTGCCATGACCTACATATTTCATGATTTAATGCACAAAAATATTGAGGATTATGTAGATGATCTTATCGCTAAGTCCAAGAAATGCGCAGACCATCTCAAAGATCTTCGTCAGATCTTCGATTGATTACTCGAACACAACGTGTGCTTAAACCCAAAGAAGTGCATGTTTGGTGTTACCTCAGGTAAAATATTAGGATTCATTGTCTCCCAATGAGGCATTGAGGTTGATCCTAGTAAGGTAAATGCCATAATCAAGATGCCTCCTCCTACCACACTAAAGCAATTGCATAGCCTCCAGGGCAAGATCACTTCTATCCATAGATTTATAGCGCAACTATCAGACAAGTGTCAGCCATTCAATCATCTCCTCCTAGAAAGGAGTAAGCTTCAAATGGGATGATAACTATCAAGAAGCATTTGATGCTATCAAAACATACCTTATATCACCACCGGTTATGTCACCACCACATCCATAATTACCACTGACTCTATACATTTTAGCCACAGAACTTGCGCTAGGCACACTCCTAGCTCAAAAGAATGTGCTCGACAAAGAGTAGGCTATCTACTACATCATCCACACACTAGTTAGTTATGAAATGAGATATGGATACATGGAAAAACTATGCTTAGTAGTAGTATTCTCTACTCATAAGTTAAGGCACTACATGTTAAACCACACAACCTTTGTCATCACCCGAGATAACCCCCTTTGGTACATGATGAACAAGAGCTACCACAACTCATGCACAACTAAATGGATCATGCTCTTAACTAAATTTGACCTAGAATTCATATCCCAAAAATCCATCAAAGGGTAGGTCATCACAGACCAACTGGTCGAAGCCCCTTTAACTGACAATCAACCCCTCCTCATTCAGCTTCTATATGATTCCATATTTCACATAACCGAAGCTAAAGAATATGTAGAACCAAAATTTATAGCTGACCTCACCCTATTCTTCGATGGATCCAGATGTCTCCATGTTGGGGGTGTAGGCATTGTCTTCTTCACACCTGAAGGAGAACCACTCCCATTTTCATTCAAACTTGACTTCCCCTATACCAATAACAATGCAGAATATGAAGCCCTAATCCTAGGACTAAAACAAGCACACTCCATGCACATCAAATGCCTCCACATCATAGGTGACTCACTCCTAATAGTCAATCAAGTGTAGGAACTCTGGCTATGTAATTTCCTGGTCCTCCAACAATATAAGAATATTGCACACATACTCTTATCTCAATTTGAGTGGTATGCCCTCAAAGCCACTCCATGATCATCAAACCATTTTGTAGACACCATGGCTTCCTTAGGATCCCTCATTTCACAAAACCCAATATCCGACACAACATCCGTATCCATCCATACGCTCACTAGATCTTCCATATCACCCATGCCTCCTACAGATGATGGTGGTGTCTATGTGGTAAACACTGAACCCCATGATCCATGGTTCTCACAAATTAAAGATTACATCAAGTTAGGTTTCCTACCATGTGATTTACCCCATGCTCAATGCCGAACCTTCAAACAAAGAGCGATCCACTACACATTGCTAGGGGACATCCTTTATCATCGTAGCTATGATGGCATGCTCCTGTATTGCCTAGAACCACAAGAATCACAATGGGTTGTACAAGAAACCCATGATGGTACTTGTGGTGGCCATTTTAGTGGCATGGCAATCACCAAACGCATCCTTTGTATGGGTTATTATTGGCCCAAAATGGAGCAGGATTGCTATGAATATGTGAAGCGTTGCATCAAATACCAACAACACGTGAACCTAACACATCTACCATCCCAAGCACTCCAACCTATCCAGTCCATGTGGCCTTTTTCCCAATGGGGCCTGGATCTAATTGGACAGATCACACTAGCTTCCTCAAGCAATCACAAGTTTATCATCACTACCACATAGTATTTTACCAAGTGGGTCAAAGCCATCCCACTAGTCCAAACCATAGGAGCTAAAATTGTAGCATTCATCATAGATCATATCATTTGTCACTTTTGGAATTCCCTCCCAAATCATTTTTGATAATGGGAAATCCTTTAAAAACAAAATTGTTCGAGCCCTGTGTGACAGATTTCACATACACCATAGCTTTTCTACCCCATACTATCCTCAGGGTAATGGCCAGGTAGAAGCCATGAACAAAACCATTTGTTCCATCCTTCATAAAACTATAGTAGAATCTCATCGTGACTGGCATAATCAAATACCCCTAGCCTTGTGGGCATATCGTATGAGCATCCGTACTCCTACTAGGGCAACACCTTTTTCACTTGTATACGGGGTAGAAGCTATCATGCCCCTTGAGCTTGAGATACCTTCCTTAAGGATATCTATGAAGGATTTCATTGATGATGACACTGCTCATCAAGCTCATCTAGATCAGCTAACACTTCTCGATGAACACCGCATTCACGCAATCAAGCACACACGAGTCTACCAAGATCACCTTCATCGTGCCTACAATAGTAAGGTACACCAGCATGAGTTTAAAATCGGTGACCTGGTTCTTAAGGAAAACCAACAAATCACAAGTCAGCCTCACCAGCAACACGACAAATTTACCCCAAACTGGTTGGGCCCATTCATGGTTACACACAAATACGATTCAGGAGCATATCATCTGGCCAATCTTGAAGGCCTTAACAAACTTGAACCCATCAACATATTGCATCTCCATGCATTCAATGCCTAATATACATAGGCGTTCACCATCACAAGTAGTATACACTGCTAGGCACAAGCACACTAGCTACTATGCACATCACTAAATATGCACTTCTATTGTTTTACAATTACATTATACATGCATGTTTATTTACTCTTTGATTGGCATTTATATACTGTTGGTATTTGTTTTTCTTTTTGTAGGATTTACCATATCCACACTTACACCAGCAGTAGCAATACACGACAACACCATGCAGGATACGTCGCAACCACAGTCCACACCTATTACACCGGCTGACCTAGCCCAACCAGTACCTATCATTCACCCTAGGAAGACATCACATTCACCACATTCGGATCATCACACATCACCCCACCACATGGAAGCTCACCATCAAGGCTCTCCCTATTCACCTCACTTCGAAGATAGTCAGGTCACCCTATCCTCTTTTGATGAAAAGGAGGAATCATCCCATCCCCAAGAATAGGGGTCACCCTCTCATTCTCCTGATAACCTCAAAAATCACTATTCACCAACAAATCATCCCCATCACCCCCTAGGATATTATCGTCCTCCTAATAGAGGATACACCCATCATCCAGCTTGTCCATCATGCCTACCTACCCCACTGCCAAATGGAGAATCTTCCTACTCCCAAGATTTGCAAGCTCACATGGCCCAAGCTACTCAAGCTGGCCATGCAAACATACCCCCTTCCCATTCATGCCACCGCTTAGAGCCATCGCCTATGCCACCGGTCCTCAAGATGCCACCTTCCCCCTACGAGGCTTACCTTCCTGAAAAACCTTCCAATCGCCTAGACCTTTTCATTCCTCCCCCTCATCATCGAGACCTCATCCACTATCCCGTGCCTATCAAGCCACACCGCACACATCAAGGCCCCGATCACCACCTTCACCAACACTATCACCATAGCATCATGAGATACAACATCTCTTCTCCTATGTCGAGGCTCTAGAGCTACAGATGAGCCATTACCATTGCCATGTACACCCATGCTAGTCTCCCATGACCCATACACCTTCACCTTCACGTAGATCCACCCTTCAATCCCGTGCCCAACCAACATTGGACCCTCAACCCATACGCCCGTAGGTAGACCAACCTTCATCACCTCCAGCGAAGCCCTATATTTACCCCATGCCGGTCCCATTCACTCCCCTATCTAAAATGTTCTACCATCTCATGCATCAGGGCCTTATCGACTTACCTGAGATCCGACCCATAGACCCTTCACACCCTAAACCATGTAACTACCATGAGAATCAATATTGCATCTACCATCACCAACCAGGTCATGACATTGAAGAGTGTTGAACATTCAAAACCCTGGTCCACAACATGTTACATGGCAATAGAACTCCATCACCTGAATGTTCCATTCCATTTAGCCAACTTTTAAGTCCTCCGCATCGCATTACCCCCACAACCTTACCCTCCCATAGCACCCTAACAACACCAACCCACTATATTCACAATATTTCCAATTACACCAGTCATCGAAGTCCAAGCCATACTATCACTTCACCATCTCATTCCCGATCGGACCCATGACATTTCACCCGTTAGTAATTCCCACTATTCTTCTTCTTCTCTCCTCCCCTTCTTATTTCCTCACATAGTTGTATGGTCATGCTTTGAGTGGCTACATACCTACACTGATCTACCCCACTCTTCTTCTATCACTTTTTGACTTTGGTAATCCCTTTTCTTGTTGGTTACCAAAGACCATTCTTCTACTTCTTCTAGCTGTACATACTATCGATAGTTCTCTCCTTCGATTGACATTACTGCATACATCTAACATATTACAACATATACACCTACTACACACACACCCCACACACTGGGGCAACCATTACTATAGCATCACACTTTTTGATCATCACGATACAATATACTCACCTGTAAATAAGTGTTCTAAACTTCTCCTTCTATACATCATAAATTTCCTCTTGTAGATATTGCATTCCCCCACTTGCATCATTTACGTTTACATCCATTGCACATATCCATATGTTTTTCATTTAAACTTTTAATTCATGTTTGTACATTCTTCCCCAAAATGCGCCTTAGCAGGAGTAATACATGCACTTGTTAGCATCACCACCTGGATGTCCATTCCCCCTTTTCAGGATTAGGGTATACATAGGTGTCATGTTCAATTTTGACCACTCTGTAGTTCAGTCAATCTAGTGTCACCCATAGCTACCAAGGCTTGTACATTCTTCTTATGGATCTTTAGGCTGGTTCAACTTCTCTCATGGACCACTCACAATAGGTTACACATTAAACAATTTTGAGTATAGGAAAGAGGACATCTTGAGTAGATATCGCCATCTAGCGAACGATATCCCCTGCTCACCCTATCGCTTGCATGGTCAACATACGACCTGGGGATAAACAAAGGGATCAAGCATAAGCAAAAATAAATGATTGGGTAGAAAAAAATGTCATCGCCCATACAAAAAGAGCACCACAAGAAAAAAAAGAGAAAAAGAGAAAAGAAAAGAGTACCACAAAAATAGGTCAACACTAGATGAGGGGCAGAAAACAAAAGGAAACGCCTCTTGATATCACCCATGTTATGCTTATCACCTTTGGTCCTTAGGTTCAACATAACACCATGGGATGATTTCCATCGCTAGCAATAGGCTCCAAGAGCCTGCCTACCAATGGAATAGTCTTACAGGTGGCAACATATCTGTAACATTAGCATCTTGCTTTTGTATAGATCACTATTGCGGATGGATGAGCTAGCTAGTCCGGTAGCATCTACAATGGGTTAATCCTACCTCCCTCAAAATGGATAAATGAACCTCACACATGCACACACATAGGTCCAGGATAGATTTTGAACCAGCTCGATTAATTATAAGTTGCCACAAAACTTGTATAGCTAAGGGTCTGAGATTTGATTGTCATAACTATGTTGGTCAAAACCATTACACATGCCTCACATTATCCATCTTCCCTGAAATCATGGGATGGATCACATCCATACAGGTAAATGCCATGATACAAGTGCTTCCTTGGTGCATTTCAGTACGTCCATACATGCATCCATGCATCTATGTCATATACATTTAGTACACACTATAGCTATGCATTCATCCTACATGCATTCACAAAATCGAATCACATTATTGCATTCATCCTATATGCATTTCAAAATTAAATCACATCATTGCATTTACTCTACATGCATTCACTACAAAATCACATCGGATACCACATCATATCACATCCGAAACACAATCATACATACTATTCTACAATTCATTCATACCACAAAATGATAATAGATCTAAACCATTCACACATGTATATCTATTTATCATACATACCTACAAACTATGCTACGCTATCTATGAAAACATAACAAGAACACATTTCAAACCATCAAAATGACACATGTATATATCACAGTCAAAATTAAAATGTATATATATATATATATCATCCATACAAAATACCCAAAGGCTACAATCTGGGACCATACCCATCATCATCTAGCATCTAAAATGCCTTCAGGCTACAATACATAAAACTTCTAACTCTCACCAGGAGTCTCCCCACGTCCCTCATGACTCACTTGCATCTCGGTAGCCCTGCTCGATTCTTCTTTGAACTTCGAAATTGGATCTACATTAAACTACTCCACAGTAGGCAGATCCTACACCTCAACCCTAACACCAACCTGTACTATCAAAGCAACACTGTGTTGACTCTGATGAGAATGTGCCCGCACCCATGACCGTGTCCCACACTGCGACACCACATGATGATAATTAGGTAAGGGGATCCCATGCACTATCAAAGAAGTCTCACATAAATACTTCTTGGTAGTCTCCATAGCTAGCTGACCAATCAGCCTCTCAATAGCCTCCCCCTGCCTAGCTATCCTGACCCTCAATTGCTCTACCTCAACCTCCAACTATTGAACTCTATCTCGTAGCCTATGTACCTCCTCCTTTGCATACCATCTCACTAAGATATCAATAAGAATCTGATATGTGGTATCCACAAATGCACCAATATCAATGGTGTCATCTATGTCACCCATGATAGTAGCCCCACCTCTCCCCTCCTCTCCTCCAATAGCCTGCCCCATATCCACATCGACATCCACAGGCACCTACTCCACCCTCACGCCTTGGGTGCTCGCTCCACCACCCAAGCGATGCCATGACCATCATAGAGGAACCTCCTCCTCATCGCCAGCCACATCCTCAGCCCTAGCTCAAGCTCCCCTATTGGCTCTCCCCTCTCATGGTGGTGCCCCAACATTAGGTGCCACCCATCGATCAATCATGCCTCTGCCCAACTCCCAACTCTATAGTGCCCACCAAGCCTCAAAATCGAGAGTCATCCTGACATCCTCCACATCTGGTGTAGCTAGAGGTGGATCCCTCTCCCCAACCCAAGGTAAGACCACAGGATGCTCCCCTCTATCCCCTCATCGCCTAAAATAAGTCACAGGAGCCCCTAGCATATCCTATCGTAAACCAAACTATCACCTCACCCGATCAAACTAAAAATACTCGATCTATCGAGTATATCACCCTACTATCCATCTACCCTATTGGATGGCTCATAACTCCTCATCATCCTCCTCCCATATGACCCCACCCAACCAAGGCCTCCATCTAATGTCACCAGGAGTCAGATCCCCAAATTTACCCCTCCAAAATAGTGGGTCACCCTCATGTGGCCTCTTGATACCCCATTCCACCTTCGTACTCCACCTCAGAGCATAGGGAAAATACTCCTTGCCCTCCACATGCATAGGGTGAGGTAATAATGAGGGCCTCTATATAGCTATGTGCTCTCATGCCCACACCTACAATAAGGGAATCACACTCAATCTTGTCCTCCTGCCATGAAAAACATCGTGCAACTCTCGATAAACTTGGGCCAATAATGCAGGTGCCCAGGCGAACACTACCCTCTGCTCAACCATATCGCTCACCACATCTAACATGTTCTAGGTGAACAATACCCCAAAACTATCAGGTAGAGCATATGTAGAGATCATCATCATCACCACACACTGTCGATCAGATATCTTGTCCTCCAACCACAACCACTCATAATCAATCTTTGAGACATCAATATCTCTCCAATCCACCCCAAATAATCACTCCAACACAACATCCTTACTCTCATCCATGGTTGCTCTCATCGGAACACCCTCAATCGGTAATCGATAAATCCGATACACATCCTCCAAAGTAATGGTCATTTCCCTAGTGGGAAAATGAAAGGTGTTCCTATCTACATCCCACCACTCACATAGCACAGACACATAGGCTCGGTTAGTGTGGATACTCTTGCATTCCCACACACCTCGAAACCGTATGTCATCCAACCAATCTAGCTCATCCTCTGTCTTCATCAACTCCTCAAAACCCTCCTTCATTTTTTGCACCCGATGATGGGGCTCCAACATCTTCACCTGTTCATCCATAACAAAACACAACAAAACATACATTAGTCATTAATCCAATCACAAACCATCAATCAAATTTACAAACTACAATAGTTAAATTTGACATGCATTTTGAGACATAATAAAATGCACTAATCACATGATAAAACACATCAACAAAACAATCACATATTTGGATACCCATTTTGTCATTTTATGGCAAAATTTCAAACAAATGTGACAAACAATACATATTTGACCCCCAACAATCAAATATAAGTTCACCCACATACCCATTGTGGCACGAAATTCAAAACATGATCAATTCATTCAACATACAAAAACAAAACATATTTTTGAGTACCCATTTGCCAATTTTGCAATAAATTTTTTGATAAAATTCAAAAACAACACACAAATCAACATGAAATTCAAAGTCAAATCTACCACACATACACCAAAATCAAACACACATCAAAACACACAATTCAAAAATAACAGTCACATTTTTGAATACCCATTTGCCCACTTAGCGGTAAAAGTTCAAACAGATGTTGAATACAGTCTAAATCGGGCTCCCTACAGCTCATTTTTAGTTTAACATTACCTACACTTTGGCACGCAAATCAAAGGTAGGCCAAATGAAGTCATCTACAAAAACAAACAACATTTTTGGATACCCATTTTGCCCTTCTACGGTGAAAGTTTCATCGGTTTCCAAAAATACTACCTCTAGGATAGTAAATCTAACGATCAAGGTTCACTACTTTACACCTAAAAGCAACATATTCTGAAATCACACCAAACGAAAGCAAAAAAATATAACAGTCGCAAAATGGGATACCCATTTCCCACTTTTACAGATAAAATGCAATAACATGTCAATGTCAGTACACCGTTACTTCAAAAATAGACGGTCAAACTTCACACCTACTCTACCCTTCACCCGGTCAAACTGGCACTAAAACAAGTCCAATTCAGAAACCGATCACGTTTTTGGATACCCATTTGGCTTGTTTATCACTACGTATTCAAATTTTAATTAAAAATTACTAAAAATTTTAAAACGGGATGAAAACCTCCCCCCCTCATTCACATTTCTCCGAAAAATAAAACAAAATAAAAATAAAGACAAAGGACACTTATCGGTGGGTCCCCATGCCTGCTGCCAGCCGCCCTGCATCCCCTCATCATCATCGCCCTCGAAGTCATCAACCGCGTTCTCCTCGTGTCATCAGAAGCTCCCACAAGTCGCTTTCCAATGCCTCGCACCATCAAAATGAACCCATTACAAGGAAATTTGACCTTAAATATGCCTTAATCCCGCCTTCACCCCCCGAGGGGCAAACTCAAACCCAATTCACCCCTCGGGTGGTGATTTAGGTCAAAATTACCCCCGGGTGGTGAACTCAGCAAAAACACCCCAAAATCACCCAAACTGCCCCCAAAACCCTAGGAAAGTAGGCACATGTCCTCCAAAACCCTAGGAACTTCCCAAAATTGTCATATAATTTAATTTTTCAATCATATTCATCATGCATTGGTATCTTATCAATCGCTGCATCATCAACTCACCACACTTCATTCGCCTCATTGTTGATTCCTCGTTTGAGGGGGTATTCATATCCAAAGTCAGTTTTGCATGCAACCACAACATCGAAAATCCAAAAGTGTGATTAGCACATTTGTCTACAAAATTTTTTGCTGAAGATTATCATACGAAATAATCTCAATCACAACCAGACATGGGTTATATCATGAGAGTTATGCGTAACAATGGAAAGGTCACCTTGGTATTCATGGAGCACAATGAATGACACGGGCAACTAATCCAACACAACATTTGAAGGACTTCACTTTGGCATTCATGGAGCACAATGAATGACACGTTTGAATAATTCAAATGTTAACTAACTCAAATGGTTTGACACTTGTCGCCATGTTCTCATCAATCAATCAACAACAAAAATTTAGATAGGCTTTTGTCCTATTCATACTTTTGGACCATGCTGATCTGGTCACAAAAGCAAAGTAGTCAAAAGTTGCCATTCTCAAGCAACTGGTATGGCATCGTAAATGTCATATGGACTCAGCAAAATCACATCATTGCATCCACAATCATCCATTTCCTTTTATCGATATTGTTTTTATTTCTTTCCTCTTTTCCTTCTTTTCTTTCTCTTCTCTCCCTTGGACATCCAGTTGATGTTGTATGGTCACGCTTCGAGCGACTACATACCTTCAATTAGATTCCATTCTTTCTCTTCTCTCCCTGGATCCCCAGTTAATGTTGTATGGTCACGCTTCGAGCGACTACATACCTTTGATTGGATTCCATTCCCCTTCTATCCCTTTTCCTTCTGCACAAACCCTTCACATTTTTGTATTAAACTGTGTTCCACATAGTATAGTACAAAAAGGGGCAAAATGTAGGCACCCAAAAGTTGCACATTGCTATATCTACATGCTTGTAGATCCTTTTGGACACTTGTAGGTTTACATAGGCCATCCTAGGTACCCCTAGGCTATTTTAGACCAGTGTAGACTATTGTAGATCCTCCTAGACATGCGTAGATTGTTGTAGTCATACGTAGTCATGCGTAGATGGCCGTAGTTATGCATAGTATGCGTAGATCGCCATAGATTATCATAGCATCATGTAGACTTCCATATACCACTTCATCGGCTTTCAGGTCCTAAACCCTCATAAGCCTTCAAAATCACATCCCATGCATTGGGATATCCTCCGATAGCCTATTTGTACTCAATTGAGGCCCCCACGGGGTATTAGTTGACCAAAATAATTAACAAGTCAATTCCAAAAATCTAATTTAATGTTGACTTCACTTAAGTCACCTTTTTAGGGAAAATTTGATTAATTAATCTCTAATCCTTAATTAATGCTAATTGCACCCTCCCACATGTGTGAAATTAGGGTTTGTTAGGATACTTCTTTTAATCATGTCCTAAATTGACTTAAGACCTCCTAATCAGGATTAACTCTAATCCATCCTCACACATGTGTGAGGATGAGATATTTCTCATAAGGAATGTGATGTTGCCACATTGCATTTCCTAACCTAACCCTAGTCATAATTCAACCTAGGTTTAGTCTATCTAACTCTCCCCCCTGCACCTTGCCATTTCCTATAAATAGTGGGTCCTAAACCCCTAATTACCTCTCTCTCCCAAGTTCAACAAAGTACAAAAACTCTACAAAAATTGATACTAAGTATTCAACAGTCAGTTCTCGGAGCATACAATCGGATTTCCATAGTACACAGAGGCACCCCAACTGCCTAGGAATCGATCCACCGAAGGGATTTTGCAAAAGAGACTTCACAGCTCAAATCACCCCCTACCCCATGAATCCGGTCCTAGTTCACCCCCGGGTGGCGAATTGGATCTACAGGTCCCAAATCACCCCAAATTTGGGAGGTAAGATCTGTTTCACCATTTTATCAGCTTTTGCATACTTTATTTCAGATTTTAGCATGTTTTCATAGTTGTTTTGTCTTTCTAAACATGGGGCCTGACTAAGGCAAGCCCCCCATCACACTAACCCCCTTTTGCAGGTTCTTCATAGGTTATTTAGTAGATCTAAAGAGGAAGAACACCATAAAACAAACAACAACCCTACGGTGGCCCACATACAAAGAAGCCCACCTACATTGAGGGACGATAGAAGGCGGTATCAAGACTGTTGTGAAGTTTATTGTAAAAGACATTATGAAAGGGAAACATATCCCTATTGTAACCTATGTTATCTTTGAATATAAATGAAATACAACTTTCTTGTTCAGCATACATTGTGTTTATATTGTTAGATCAAATACCACTTTCCACCTGTTTCAACATGTTTAATAATAACAAGTCATCGTGAGAAATATCATGACATGTTATCCTAAACATGCGAATATGCTCTATAGAATATTTAGTTCCTTTATATATTTGGAGGATAGGCATAGGGAAATACTTAGGATAAGGTTGAGCTACCACAATAGGATCTAAATATTGACTACACATCTCTCAGTAACTATATGAGGGATGGTAGGAATCCATCTGGTCTAGATGAGAAGCTAATTGTTTAACCATAGCTTCAAGTCCCTATTTTTATCCACCAAATTGGTTTTGTTGTATCATATTGTTGTGTCTTTGATAATAATTTGGTGTTGTTGTATAATGATTCCCAACTGAAACACTATTATGCAAAGTGTTACTAGGAGGAGTATTATGAAGCTGATAAGGAATTTTATTTTGTTGAACCCTTTTTTGATTCGGAATAAGTTGGTGCATCTTCTTAATTCTCTGTGCTACCTTTTTTGAAGCAAAATATGGTTGTTTTTGTTTAGATTTTGAATCTATTACTGGTGGCAGTTGTGCTATATTCTGATTCAAATTTTTATTTATATTTTGAGATGATCTAGCTTGATTTTTATTTTTTTCATATATGTTAATGGATTTCTATTCAATCAGAGAGTAGCTTCTATGGAAGCTTCTGTTGAATAATCCCCCATAGGGAATTGATCTTATGTTTGTATGACATGGTTAATGACATCTATATTGTATTTTAGAAACTCAGTGAAATGTTGTGTGGAGGTGAATTTAATATTTCCTTCTTCATCTACTTAAGGTCTATGATAAAAAAACCTCTTCTTATTTATCATGGTTTTTCTCATATAATTCTGATGATACATAATCTTCAATTCGAACTTCATCTTTAGGATTTTCTTGATATTTTTCTCCTATATGCTCATGTTCTACTTTTTTTCCACTTCTTAATTTAGGCATCTTGTTTTAGAATATTTTCTCTTGTAGATATATAATTATATATATGTGCTTAATGGTTTGAGGTATATATTATATATATACCTAACTAATATATTATACTATGTTTTTGGGTTTTTATAGTTTTTTAATTGCAAACAAAAGGCAAATAGAATAGAAACTATAGTATTATAAATATTATATTTTAATTTTCTTGGAAAATTCTATAGATATCATTAATAGGTTCTAGTTGGTCTGGTGACAGGTAGTGTTCTTCTTCAAAATGGAAGTTGGCTTTTAGAAATTTTATGAAATGTTCTATAGTGATACAATCAACTTTCCAATTTGATGTATAAAAGTGTAATTCATGAAAATATTCTCGATAAAGCATAGCTCTAGGAACTTTGTTAAATATTCTCTTGTCATCTAAAACAATCTCTTGACTTTCCACTCGTGATAAAAATTTATGTACTACTATTGCATTCTCAAGATGATCTTCAAAGGAATAAAGACTTGGAGAAATTTCAGCTCTCTTATCTTCTAGCCACCTATCACAGGATCTTTGAAGGTCAAAGTAAAAAGGTGCACTATCGGAATCCAGGATTCTAGACAAGTCAAACCTTATGATTTTCTTAAGTTAGGGTTCTTTATCTCTTATAATCTCTAACATTCTCTAAATCTCAGGGTATGGCACACTACCTAATGAATAAAATTCTTGGTTTGCTAGTACTGTACTAAAATTAATGCGAACGACTCTCCTTATGTTATAATCTACCATCTATGGAATGCAAAATTATGTGATTTAAACTAATGCTTTTTTGGTTTTTGTTTTTGTTTTTATAACTATTTAAGAATCAAAATAATATTTGTCTTTCACGTCGGGTTCACCAAAGAATGTAGCCCAAAAATTCCTGCACTTCTTTCCTCAAGGCTAATGGATCCGCGCCTTAGAGGGGAATGGGAGAATGAATGGTCTACACCTTGAAAGAGAGGTACTTGACCGTACCTTCTTATAGTGATATTTCGATGAATTGGGTGGGTTCACCAGGAAACATTTTTTGGTAGTTTCCAAGCCTAGGTTTTGGGATTTTTTTTATGTGTTCCTTTTATCAAATCATGCAATACACCTAGTTTGGCCAATATGTAACTATGCTAATCTATATGCAATTGTGATTCATATGTAAGCAGTAAACACAAAAAATAGAATTTAAAAATGTAATGAAGTGATTACAAAGTGATTTAGAACACTTACTTGTATCTGGAAGTCTGAAGAAGATTTTGATTTTTGATGCAGACAATATCGAGTAAAATTCAACAATATCGGTTGAAATTAGGCAATATCGGGTGATCCGATTTTGTAGAAATCCAACCGATATTGATCAAAAGCTATAGTTTTACAATTTTATATAGAAAACAACAATTTCACAAAGACATGCATTTGAATGGATTAAATTATAATGAGTAGTGATCTTAATTTAATAATAGAATGAGGTTCATATGCCTATCTATGCTAGATGCTTGAATATTTATGTAATAATGAATTAATATGCCTATTAAATCCAAAATAACAATAGTAATGAATTGAAATTGATGAAATGTATATGAAATATTAATTCTAAACAATATGGAAAGAGAAATAAAATGCAAACTCTGAGGTCTAGATGCCCCCAATCAGCTAAATTGCAGCAATATGGATTTTAGGTAAATCGGGTGCTTTCTTACAAAATTGGGCACTTCTATGCAAAATCAGGCAGAACGATATCATGATCGGCCGATATCGCTTAAATTTGACTGATGCACAATCTGAACCTGTAAAAACATAATGAAATAGATGAAGTATGACGTGAAAATATGTGAGAGTTCCAGGGGGAATTCGAGGCGAGTAGCCTGGATTAAAAATGAGGGAATCAGGTAAGGAGTTGGGCCAAAAATGGAGGGTGTTGTAACTTCTCCTAATCTGGTCAAAATCGGGTGAACGGATTCCATAACTGTCATGTAGTCACAAAAATGGAGACAAGGGATTATAACTTAATTTTTCACCTTGCTAAAGCAGGCACTTTTCAGTTTTGAGCAAAATCGGGTGATCCGATTTCATGCAAAATCTTTCGATTTTGCACAAAATCATGTGATTTTGCACAAAGGTTAAAAATAAACTCAAAATGGGTACAAAAAATGAGGTAACAACTTAGGGGTGGCAAATTTGATTTTTCAAAGTGTTTTTACCTTAGTTTTAATTAATGTGAGTCAATTTTAGAGTGTGATAGTTGGGTTGTGAAGTGGAGTGGTCAAATCAATGGAGATCATGTTGATGGATGAGATGAAATATCTAGGACCATGTGGGTGTAACTCTGCATTATTGTTTTACCTTCCATACCCAAGATGAGGCTCTAGGGGTATGGATATCTCAGGATCTAGTCTATGGATAGATGAGAAGATGGGATCATTTGGCTGAAGTAGCTCTCTAAATGCAGGAGCATCGGGGAAGACTATGTGATAGATCAAATCTGAGTTGGGTGGTCTTCCCCTAAGGCAAGGGCTAGGATATACTTTGTGGTACATTTTGTCTAATTCAAAAGGCTCATTGTGATGGCATAAGTATCGAGGCCTAATATAGGCCATTTTGGTCTCATCTTCATAATTGTTGTCATCTATGAAGAACCTATTATCCATTTCCACTAGCCCTATGGTGTGATGTAAATGATGAGGTCCAAGATAAGCCATCTTAGTCTCATCTTCATAATAACTATCATCTATGAAGTATCCACCCTCTATATTAGTTAACCAAGTGAGGTGATGTAAATATCGAGGCCCATGATAGGCCAATATGGTTTCATCCTCGGACTCACTTGTGATGTACTCATTCTCTTATTGCTCATAACCATAGCTTGGTTCATCGTCCCATAGGATAATTACTAATGGGCTTGCCTCGAGAGAGAAATTTGGATGATACTCAACAGGAGGTTCTATATTGACCATAGCCACTCACCTGTCACTCAAATAGCTTCTATTCAGTTGATAGGGATTCCATTCAATTTCTTTTCCAAACCATAAACTCAACCTATCTAGGGATGTATCCAATGAGTCATCGTAGCTAAGAATATGATTTCCTAGGCCAGATCTATCAGTAGGTAACTGATATCTTGGTTTAATTGGGTTCCATCACCCTTGCTCATACATACCCAAACCATAGCCATGCCAATGGTTGAATTCAAAGTATCTTAGAGCAAACTCAAGATTGGACAAATAATGAACATTCATAGCGAACAACTCATCCTCATCATTTTTAATATCTAAAGCATCATGGGCATAATCCAAACTAGCATAGATGAAATTAGTCTGGTTAGGGGGGATCCCTAATGGTGCCACTATCCTTATTGGTAATTTTGGGACTCTTGGTCACCTCGTATCTTGTGCAAACTTGATAATTGGAGTGAAAGCCACATTTTTCACAAGATATTCACCTAATCATGTGTTAGCTAGGTGAACTATCACCTACGGTGCAAATGACACTGATGATGATGCATGCGAGGTGGGTTGAGGTACCTCCTTGACTATGTCTTGGGAATTTTCCTCCTCCATGGGATTTAGAATTTTCCCTATTGCTATGGTTGGTAATTATTTAGATCTTTCCTCCACCAAAGGTGATTTTAGCCTCTAAGAATTCTTTGCTTTGGACATTGTGGATTTATCATAAATACCAGTAGATTTAGAAGCTGGAGGTGGTACCGATGTGGAGAGGTCACCTCACACTCATTTGGATTTACTTTCTGGCTATGTGGTTGGGGATGACACCCTAATGTACAGGTGCATGGATGGAAGGATAAAATCCTTTGGTAAGTCAACCTGATGCACATATTTGAATGGCTCTTCATCCGATGGAACCACATGTACTTGTCCCTCGTGCACATATTTAATGCATTGGTGCAATATCAAGGGAACACACTGCATGTCCCTTATCCAGGGATACCCTAGGAGGATATTGCACTACATGGCCCCCTCCAATACATGAAATATCACAGGGATGGTCTTATACCCTACTTTTACAGGCAGGATGACTGTACCCACTGTGGAGCAAAGTACATCATTGAAAGCTATTAATGTGTAGGAGATTGGGATGATGTTTTACCTAGGGATTTTCAAGTGCCTTATAGATTTTGTTGTGATAATGTTAATAAACGAGCTTGTATCGATTAGAACCCTATTGAAAGGTATATCATTGATATAAGTGATTATGTGCAAAGGTGGGTCTACTATGGTAGTAGGGACTACCTTTATTTCATGATCATAAAAATGAATCACAGACTCCCGAAACTATTGTACATACCCCACAAAGCTTATAAATGCATCAGGGTTCCGCGGCTATAGCTCAATTAATCTCAGGATTTCCATTAGAGTCTATCTGTGTTTGGGAGACTATTGAATGAGCTCATATGTTGATAACTTGATCGGTGTTATTTGAAAATTTTGTACAAGTTTACTTCGAATAGCTATCATAGGTCATGCTCGCATACTTGGACGATTATTTTACACCTTCCTCTGTTGAAGTGCAACCAGAATATGAATAGAAGCTTCTAGAGCTCTGGTTGGTTGTATCACCGGCTTCTTGTTGCCACATTGACTATCTCAACCATTCCAATGAGTCCTTGAGTGGAAGGTTCAACTTGGAATTGGTTTACTTGAGTGCCCAGATTTCTAGGGGCTTCATGGTTTGGCAACAGGTTTCTGAATATGACCATGTCTCTATTTTCGGGTGCTAGTGGATTATCAACTTGTAGTTCTATTATGGTTGATCCACAACTAGCCCCAAAACTTGGGGACCCACTTTAAATTTTGATTTTTGAAAATTTTGAGTTGCCTTGAGTGATTGTTTGGATTTCGTCCAGACCCATGAACTCTTTTTACGGGTTCTAAGGTCTCTCATTTGATGTGGTATTGTTCACTTCTTGTGAAAGGTTTCATTTTAAGGTTATGATCGAAGTCAAAGTTTGGATCTTAAAAGGGTTTTAATAGTTACACTCTCATTTCTTTTGGTCTGCAAGATTTAAACCTTTACTTTCGAATGATTCAAATTAAATCAATCCAAACTCAAAAAAAAAAAAAAGTTTTGTATATATATATATAGATGTAATCTTTATATATTATATATAATATAATAAAAATTAAAATAACAAAGCCTTCATCTATATATTCCTATATGTGATAAAGTAGTTGGAAGCCTTTTGCTTGAAATTGCATTTTATGTCATTGTATCTCTACCTTAGGGTTTTCAATTTAAGAGGGTTATATTTCATTTGGTATCTTTGACTCCTCTTAATTTTTGGATGGATGATTTTTGGAGGGAGTGGCACACGGTGCCAAGGCGAAGACTACGCTATACCTGATTGGATGACAATTGCCAACACGGTGATGAAAAGTGGAAGCAGTGGCCAAGTTAAACAGATGTAGCCCACCAAATTGTAACTGGTGTGGATGTAAATGAGGGGATGCCAGCACAACGAATGGCATAGCTTCTATGGCGATAAATATTTGAAAATCAGATTTGATGATTACAATGAGGATCGTGGGACCAGTGTGGAAGGATGATATCGATGGCTACGATTGGGAGGTGTGTTGATAGTTTTGAATATGATGGGCTATATAGCTGATGAGAATTCAGCAAAAATGATGGAGGCCATCATGAATAGGAGAATACCCAAATAGAAAAATATGGTTCATAGGCAAACCGCAGTGAACGAAGGTTTGAGAACTCGTCGATGTGGCAAGTGGAACCCACGTGGGCATTTCAACACGTGGATGCACTAATCAGCGAGCATCTTGATTGGCAGTGGGATAGCAAGCACTGGCGTCGAATGTGGAACAAATAAAGGGGGCATCCGACAATGCATGTGAATGTTTATTTTGAAGTGGAGAGAAGGCATGAAGACCACGGTCCATCCATGCCATGCAGGATTCATCAGACATCGAAGAATATGCAACTCACCACTAGACGTTTGGGATGCAGGATCAAGAAATAGTTGAATGCTACTGAGAGACTCGATGACATGACCAGCAAATGGGAAAACTTATTAGACCACCCTGGTTTCATCTCCTTGCAATAGAAGATGACAATATTTGACATACCTAGATGTGCTCTATTGGAGTTTTCGAATGACAGTGCACGCCCACGTGGAGGAGTAGCCTCGAAATGCATCAAATGCATCAGTGCAATGGTTTTCATTAGGAGAATACCATAGATATTGGTAGGTTCAGAATATCACATATCCAGCAAACAGCCCTCTAGATTTCATGATAGATCTCTTCATAAAGAGCAAGGGTTACGATGTTGATGGGAATTAACAATTTGATAGCTGAAGTAAACGCACGATTCAGTGATGCAGCCCAAATGAACGATGTTAGAGAGTAGAGGAATTCGACAGTGTTGAATAGAAAGACCTCATACTAGAAGCCCACTGTGAATGAAAGCAAAGTTGAGGAACCAGCAATATAGGTCAGTCAAAGTGGAGGTACACTCGACATATTCCAAAAGTGAAGTCATCGTTCACTATGACAAACTGACGTGGCAAAAATTTAGTACATTCAATAATACCCGATGATGACAGTGGCGTAATTTATACGGACAGGCGACGAGGACAAGACTACACAGTTCCTTGAATGTAGATGGTGTTTGATAATTGTTTCGCAATGAAGACCGTCACTCGATGAGAAACGTAGTACATAGGGAGTTGGTAAGAAATATTCGAAACAGCATCGGTTAGAGATGGTCGACACGGCAATATGGAATGTGGATACTCATAATTCATCGGTGGCGACAGCAGGGTTGTTTAGGTAGCAAATAATGTGGTGTAATTGACAGATAGGAGGCATCAATTTTCATGTATATGACTGCACAAAAGGTACCGAGGTCATCTCCAAAAATATGGATGGACCCGTTGGTGACGATATGAAGAATTCAGGAGCTGCGGCTTCGATGGACGAAATGAATAATGTAAACCAAGCCATAGGCCATACGGGCAATTGAAAGTAGCAACATGGTGAAAGCGGTAGAGGGACACGGGCAGTCGACTTCAATCAACAGCGACGGCTAGTGAATAACATGTTGGCATTGGTATTTGATGCATGAAGGGCAAACCAGCATAGCTATCAAGGCAAGAATATACTTGTAAGGAAAATTTAATTATTTTAATAATTCCCCATAGGCTATGATAGCCTTGAATCAAGCATGCGTGCATACATCACATCTGTTACACTTATGACACGTTGGAATCAAAGGAAAGAAATGCTCGAAGATAGTTTTCAAATAGTGAGACTTCATCATATCGTGAGGTATTTAGGCGTTGAGTAATATTGGAAAGTATGGGGTGAATAAAGTCAAAGTTTAAATAAAATGTATTTACTATTGTACTAAGCGTTCAACCAGGGTATCATGGTTAGTTAACCATATAACGCATGGGAAGCCCGTTGAGAGCAATGGGTAATGCGTTACTCCAAATGAGTGAAGATGGGCAGAATGACTCATTGGAAAGGTAACACAGCCAAACAAAGAGAAACGAAAAGAATTTGAAAGTAAAACGGTGGGAAACGAAGCCATTCAAATGTGAAACGAAAAGACACAGTAAGATTTTAAATAACCCATCGAAATATGAAAGGTCTAGATTTTTTGAGAGCTAGCTGCACCATGTTGGAGGGTCAGATTTTTGACGATTGTTTTCTAACGGCTGGACCGCATTTTCACCATTTGATGCCTTTTTGAGAGGCAAATTTCTGTACATTTTGTAAACCCTGAATATCATTTTTTATGGCAATATAATGGATATATGGCAGATTTTATGCATTTTTAATGGTTAATTTGTATTATGTCCATATTTATTACACTCATTCCTTAGAAGCTGGCACCGCATTAATTGTTTGACTGCGTAATAGGGTAACGTTAATGCTGGTTTTTGTGCAGAATTTTATGCTTGCAGGATCTGTGGAGAAATCTGAAGTTGCAGCATTTTCTGTTTTCGTTTTTCATTTTTTTTTATTTTTCTAACTTTATTTTTGCATTTTTTTTAATTTTCAGACATTAAAATAAAAATTAAAAAAAAATCAAAATCCAAAAATAATTGCACAGCTGCGTAGAATGTACATCAAAGTTTCATTTTGCACATTTACGTTTTTGTTCCAGAGTCATTTCAAATTTTAAAAAATTATTTAAAGATGTTGTTTTATTGCAGATTTTAAAATTTCAAAATTTCATTTTTCCATTTTGAGACCGATATTTTTTTAGTTTTATATTTCATTTGCAAGCATAAAATGAACTCCCCTTTATGAAAACTCCAATTTCATCAAAGGAGGGTGAATTTTAATGACATTTCATAAGCTACCAATTTT
The DNA here is from genome assembly GCA_028583015.1 of Wollemia nobilis. NCBI lineage: Eukaryota > Viridiplantae > Streptophyta > Pinopsida > Araucariales > Araucariaceae > Wollemia > Wollemia nobilis. The sequence goes on along the minus strand of JAQPPZ010003361.1, from coordinate 7,431,543 downwards.
GGAATATTAAATTGCCTTCTCTTCATAAAAATTCTGATTTTATCAAAGAGAGGCAATTCAAGCATTACATTGAAGGTTATTGTTTTGAAGCATTAAATTATTTTCCTTTATAAAAAATATTTCATTAAATTGGGATAATTAAATGATATTTTAAAGCCATTATTTCAAGGCTATAAATTATGGTCTCTTTGTGAAAATCAATTTCACCAAAGAGGAATAATTTATTATTCATAGCAAAGGCTATCTTTATCTTCAATGATAAGAAGCTACATTTAAGGAGCCTATTCATCATTTCGGATTCACATTCATAGATAGATTTTAATCTTTACTTTCATGTTTAAAGTAAGATTCAAGGTAAAGCTTGATTAAAATCCACTTAATAAAGGAAAATAAAATAAACCTTCAAATTATCAAGATAAAAAGAACTAAGGCACTACATCATGGTCATATGAGGGCTAATTCACATTTACTTTTATTTTGGTTTCATGAACAATCATTAAAGTAGCATGGTAAAATAAACCAATACATGCTCATTGTTTACAATTACTTGCAATCACTAAGGTGTTCCTAGCATTGAATTGATATATCTTTATTGAGATTACTAATACACATATGCAAATGCTAATATAGCGGAGACCTTGGAGAAGTTTTTTGTTTAACTTCTTTGCAAGAGGGGATTTTGGGATCAAAATCCTAAGGGAGAGTGTAATTTCACAATTGGGTAAAATTAACACTCAACATTTTAGCGCTAGAAGGATGGCATGATGTGTTTTATTTTATTGTGATATTAAATGCTATAGGGATTTAAATTGTGGAATGATTCATGCCCTATTGACTATTATCTTTAGACCTCCTATAACACTTAACATTGTAGTGCTAAAAGGAGGACATGAATTGTTATTCATTGATCTAACGCCTTTGGATTGTTCATACAGGAATAATGTAATTTGGTATAATTATGAAAGCTCTTGAATCGCTAAAATTTCAAGTTCATTTGATTAGCATCTTTGGTTTCTTCTAACACTCAATATTTTAGTGCTAGAAGGAGGGCATGATGTGGTTTATTTTATTGTGATTTTAAATGCTATAGGGATTTAAATTGTTGAATTATTCATACCCTATTGACAATTATCTTTAGACCTCTTTTAACACTTAATATTGTAGTTCTAAAAGGAAAACATGAATTGTTATTAATTGATCTAATGCTTTTGCATTGTTCATACAGGAATAATGTGATTTGGTATAATTTTAAAAGCTCTTGAATTGCTAAATATTTCAAGTTCATTTGATTAGCATATTTGGTTTCTTCTAACACTCAACACTTTGGGAGCTAGGAGGATATGAATTGATTTATTTTATGGCTATGTAGATGCTAAATTGTTCATGTTACTTGAAATATTTATTCAAAGACATTGGTATTGACTAACGAGATTTTGTTGATCACTTTCATTGATTCTAACATTCTCTATTTGATGATATGCTAATGCTAATCTATTTGCAAATTTGAGAATGTTCTTTGATATCATGGTTTAATTGATGCATGTGATTTGGTTAATGCTAATCATTTATCTTTTGGGAATATTTCTTATTGTGAGTCATTGCTAACAATCATTTGGTGTTTTCATTGTTAATCACGTCACAATTTAACCAAATGGCTACAAATACTGGAAAGTGGTATGGGATACATGGTAATCCTTTGAACATTAGTGGAGATGCTCATGAATTACCCAAGAACATAGAGAAAATTTTGCCCAAGTTTAAGCACAATGGTACAATATTAACCGAAGAGCACATTTAGTCCTATGTGGATATCCTAGTTAGGTGGAATGTCGAATATGATGAGGTAGCATTTAGATTGTTTTCTTGGAGCCTAGATGAGGTGGCATATTATTGGTACATCAATTTACCCACTGGCTATATTACGTCCTGGGCCCAATTGTAAACTGCTTTTATCAATCAATTTAGGTTGCCCATAGATCCTGTCATGATTTATCATCAATTTGCTTCTTCCAAGAGGGAACCTAATGAGCCATTGAGAACTTTCAACATGATATTTTGAAATCTCTATGCAAGATTAATTTCTTCGCATACCATTTAGGAGAGCGGTGCTCTTCAAATATACTTTGGGACATTGGATCCATTGTTTGCCATGTTCACTAGGACAAATCCTTTGGTCACTAATCTTGCCTTGGCCTACATGGAAGCTATGATTGTAGATCAACAATTAAGGCCACAAGGTTATGGGATGGAGCAATTACATGTGGTAGGATAACTAGGGGCTTGCAATCAAACCTCAATGGTAAATCAAGCATGGGAATAATAGAATTTGATGTCAAATGCTTTACCCCACAATAAAATTTATCCTACCATACCCACTTATGCTCCCACATGTGCTTATATGAGTACATCTATCCATCAAACCACTCCACAGTTAGAGAACCATGTGGTCACTCAAGGAGCCATTGCAACCAGTGTTCAGGCTTTGCTTGTTGATATTAATCCAACTAATCCTACTACTTCTACCACCCAACCCAAAGAGCTTGTGTCAGAAATAAAAGAGCGAAAGAAGTTGGTTAAGAAGTTAAGTAGATATGTGGTTCCATTACAAAAATGAGTGCATCAATGTATACTTCCAAATCATCCTAGGAAGAAAATTCATTATACTAATCCTAATGATATTCCATGTCATTGTCCTTCAGATGATAGAAGAATTCTAGATGTGATTTACATCAAAGTAAATGCCTATTCAGAATGTCCTGAAGAGCATGAAGATTTTGAATAATAAATTATATGGATGGGTAACAAGAAGTTGGAATCAAATGATCATTATTTTTTTGGGAAAGAAAGGATTTGGAATCATTACCCACCCATGAGGATTAGGATGAACAAACTCATCAGGATAATATTTGGTCATAGTTACTCACAAAGAAATATTGGGGTGACTATTGGGAGAAACATAGGAGAGTTGATCTTATTGAACAAACCCTTGACTCGATAAAAGTGGTTGAAAATGATTTTGGAAGTAAATCAATAAACGAATTCAAAAACATAATAGAATTTCACCACTTATTCTCGGAAGATACTTTGGAGTATATTGTTGAAATTGATGGTCGAGGAGATCCACACCTTCCAAATTATGATAAAATTGAATCATGGGTTACCAAGTTGGATTATGATAGCCTTACAAATTTGAATGCAAAAAATAACCCACTTTTATAAATAATTGAACCATCTAAGGAAGGTCAAGATGAATTGGATGATAAACATGTTGATGAATCGAAAGATGAAGAAGAAGTAACTGAGCATCATAACTTGATTTTGGAAGATGATTACTATGATTCTTGGAAGAAATGGGAAGAATATGCTCACTTTAAACCTTTTAATGATTTTTTTGTATCAATTGATACGCAAGATAATATGATTGTTTTCTCACATGAGGATATTACAAATCCTACACAATTTGAGAAAGTTTTGGAAGAGGGATTCAAATCTCATCAAATTTTGGAAAGTGATAAGGATTCTACAACCATGGATAAATAAAGAGAACCATTTTTTTTGGTCCCTTTTGAGGGACAAGAAATTAAAAATCTTGATCCATCTATTGGCTCTACAATGTCTATGCCATTTCAAAATGAGGAAATTTCAGAGCCTGAATGGTTTAGGTTTGACATAATCGATGATTTAATTGAAACTATCATGTTATTTGAAACAACCCAAATGATTAATCATGGATATGTGTTAGTTGACCCATCCCTAGATAGACAAGACTTATGGTTTGAAAAGGATGGGCATGTTTTTAATTGGGTACCTAATTTTGGTGTCTTTGATAAATAGGTCATGGACAAAGAAGAAGTGCTACATCATGAGGATGATAAAACTCATGAAGAAAAGGGAAAGATTAGAAATTATCACAAAGGTTTGGTAAATGAAAATATGCAAGAGGTAGAATCTAACCTTTTTTGTCCAAGCATCCAAGCTTCAGGTGAAGAGTTGTATAATTGCTCATTGGATTTCAATGTTACTTGTGATGAAATGCCATTGGAGGTGAATGAAGAGCTTGAATTTATTTTTACTCACACCTCTAATAATAATGCTTTGTTGAATGAAAAAGAAGTTGATGCACTTGAATTTTTAAACCAAATTCATCAACAGTTGATAATAGAATCTAGGATAAAAACTTATGATGATTCTCATTTAGTAGATATCCTAGATGCTTGCAAATTTTTGCATAATTTTGATTGGACTAAAAACATGAATAATGAATTAGTTTCGAAATTAGTAGAAATATACTCCTATTTACAATATTACATATTTGAAAAAGATGGGCTAATTATAAATCATAAATTGAGTTGTGAATTTGACATCTTAAGGAACAGACTAGATAAAATTGAAGATCATTTGTTGTCTAATCAATTCAATTATTTGAAGCTCACATATGGAATTATTAATAGAACTAAATAAAATTGGTGGGGTGAGCGAGGCAAGATGAAAATTGTTGTATTGTTTGGCCTAATCTGGATTTCACTAGATTTTTGTAAAGCTTGGCTTGCATATCATGTTAAATGTATTTTGAAATGTGCTAATCATGTTTGGGATCCGGGGAAGTGATGGCTCACATATAGTTATGGTTTGTGTTTTGAGTTCTATGTTTTGAGGTTGTTCCCTTGTTTTGGGGTAATTTTTTGTGGTCACTAACTTATGGTCTTTGGCTCGCTTTTGAATCTCATTTATCTAATAGGAGTACCTGATCTAAAAACTAATGAACCCGAGAAAATGGGGATGAGTTATTTGGCAATCATGCTTAGATTTTAGGACTAAAATGGTGGAAAGTGGAACAATGAAATATTAGCCAAAGCTTCACATGAAACTCACACACGTTAAAGGGTGTTTCTGGAAGTAGGAAGGATGAATTTATCTCGGTTTGAAACCATAGGTGAAAATATAAAATGCTTCACTTGTAGGCTACCTTACCCTAGTGATGTTTGAAGCTTTACAAGGTGGTTCTTTAAAAAAGGAAAAGTTTTATATATGAAAAAGAAAAAAAAAAGAGAAAAAAAAAGAGAGAAAACAAAAAAAAGAGAAAAAAATGAAAGAGAACGAGCATTGGAAAGCTTGATCAAATCAGTCACAAGATCTAGATAAACTCTACTGGGGCTATGGATGCCTGACTAGTAGTAGGGATCTATATAGATATTGCTCGGGTAGAAGGAAAGGCTTTGCAAAGCGTTGATCAAACATAGGGGTGAGTTAGATAAACTCCATCGAGGCTATAGATGTCTGACTAGCAGTGGGGCTCTGTCTATAGATATTTTTTTATGAGTGATACTCAATAGCCTAATACAAAAAAGGATGATGGAGTCTGGAGAATTTTTATATATGTAGGAATGAATCACTTTTACACAAACTAAGCAAAGGCAGATGAATTAGTTGTTCGATTTGAAGTTGTTTACCCCCACCTTCTTGGGACACTACTAAATAATTTTTGTTTCTCTGATCAAGTGTGTTCTCATTTCAAGTTGGGTTCTTCACCCAAAATGCTCAGGAGCATTTCCCAGTAGAGTCACCATTTGTTGTGGTTGAACCACAACTAGCCCCAAAACTTGGGAACCCACCTTTAAATTTTAATTTTTGAAAGTTTTGAGTTGCCTTGAGTGATTGTTTGGATTTCATCTGGACCCATGAACTCTTTTTATGGGTTCTAAGGTCTCTCATTTGATGTGGTCTTGTTCACTTCTTGTGAAAGGTTTCATTTTAAGGTTGTGATCGAATTCAAGGTTTGGATCTTGAAAGGGTAATAGTTGCACTCTCATTTCATTCGGTCTGCAAGATTTAAACCTTTACTTTTGATTTATTCAAATTAAATCAATCTAAACTCAAATTAAAAAAAAAAAAGGTTTTGTATATATATAGATGTAATTTGTATATACAAATAAAATAAATCATAAAAAAATAAAAATAATTATTATATTATATATAATATATAATATAATAAAAATCAAAATAACAAAGCCTTCATCTATATAGTCCTATATGTGATAAAGTAGTTGGAAGCCTTTTGCTTGAAATTGTGTTTTATGTCATTGTATCTCTAGCTTAGGGTTTTTTATTTAAGAGGGTTATATTTCATTTGGTATCTTTGACTCTTAATTTTTGGATGGATGATGTTTGTAGGGAGTGGTGCACGATGCCAAGGTGGAGACTACGCTATACCTGATTAGATGACAATTTCCAATGTGGTGATGAAAAGTGGAAGAAATGGCTAAGTTAAACAGACATGTCCCACCAAATTGCAACTGACGTGGATGTGAATAGGGGGATGTTAGCACAACGAATGGCATAGCTTCTTTGATGACAAAGCTTTGAAAATAATATTTGACGATGATAGTGAGGATCGTGGGACCGACGTGGAAGGATGACATTGATGGCTACGATTGGGAGGTGTGTTAATAGTTTTGAAGATGATAGGATATACAATTTATGAGCATTCAACGGACATGGTGGAGACCATCGATGAATAGGAGAATACCTAAAGAGTGAAATATGATTCATAGGTAAACTCCATCGAATTATGGTTTGAGAACTTATCGATGTGGCAAGTGGGACCCACGTGGGTATTTCAACATGTGGATGCGCTAATTAGCGAGTATCTTGACTGGCACTACGATAGCAGGCACTGGCGTTGGATGTCCAGTAAAGGAAGGGGGCATCCAATGATGTAGGTGAATGTTTGTTTTGAAGCGGATAGAAGGCATGAAGATCATGGTCCATCCATGCCATGCAGGATTCATCAAACACTGAAGAATACGTAACTTGCCACTAGACGTTTGGGATGCAGGGTCAATAAATAATCGAATGTTGTTGAGAGACCTGACGACATGACCAGAAGATGGAAAAACTCATTAGACCACCCCGGTTTCATCTCCTTGTAACTAAAGACGATAAGATTTGATAGACCTAGATGTTCTTTTTTGGAGTGTTCGAATGGCAGTGCACGCCCACATGGAGGAGTAGCCTTGAAATACATCAAATGCATTAGTGAAATGGTTTTTGTTAGGATAATGCCATAGATCTTGGTAGTGGTGGAATATTACATACCCAGCAAACAGCCCTCTGGATTTCATGATAGGTCTCTTCATAGAGATCAAGGGCTATGGTGTTGATGGGAATTGATAGTTTTATAGTTAAAGTAATTGTACGATTCGGTGATGCAGCCCAAATAAACGATGTTAGAGAGCAGGGAAATCTGACAACGTTGAATGGGAAGACCTCGTACTAGAAGCCCACTGAGAATGAAAGCAAATTTGAGGAACCAAAAAGATAGGTCATTCAAAGTGGAGGTACACTTGGCATATTCCAAAAGTGAAGTCATCATTCACTATGACAAAATGACGCAAAAAAAATGTAGTACATTCAATAATACCCAATGATGGCAGTGGTAGAATTTAGACGGATAGGTGACAAGGACGGGACTACACAGTTCCTTGAACACAGATGGTGTTTGATAATTGTTTCACAATGAAGACTGTCACTCGATGAGAAACGTAGTATATAGGTAGTTGGTAAGAAATGTTTGAAATAGCACCAATTAGAGACAGAGATATAGTTTGATGCAGAAATGTGGAATATGGATACTCGAAATTCATCAGTGGTGACAGCAGGGTTGCTTAGGCAAAAAATGATGTGGTGTAATTGACAGCTAGGAGGCATCGAGTTTCATGTATATGACTGCACTAAAGGCACCGAGGTCATCTTCGACAATATGGATGGACCCACTGGCGATGATATGAAGAATCTAGGAGCTACAGCTTCCTCGAATGAAATGAATAATGCAAACCAGGCCATATGCCATACAGGCAATTGAAAGCAGCAACATGGCAAAAGCGGTAGAGGGATGCTGGCAATCGACTTCAAACAATAGTGGTGGCTAGTGAATAACATACCGGCTTTGGTATTCGATGCGTAAAGGGTAAACCCGTGCAGCTATCGAAGGCAAGAATATACTTGTAAGGAAAATTTAATTATTTCATGTTAATAATTCCCGATAGTCTATGATAGCCTTGAATCAAGCATGCGTTCATACATCATATCCGTTACACTTATGACATATTGGAATCAAAGGAAAGAAATGCTTGAAGATAGTTTCAAAATAGTGAGACTTCATCATATCTTGAGGCATTTAGGTGTTGAGTAATATTGGAAAGTATGGGGTGAATAAAGCTGAAGTTTAAATAAAATGCATTTACTATTGTACTAAGCGTTCAACCAGGGTATATGGTTAGTTAACCATATAATGCATGGCAAGCCCGTTGAGATTATTGGGTAATGTATTACTCCAAAATGAGTGAAGATGGGCAAAATGACTCATTGGAAAGGTAACATAGCCAAACATAGAGAAACTACAAGAATTTGAAAGTAAAATGATGGGAAATAAAGTCGTTCGAATGTGAAATGAAAATACAGAGTAAGATTTTAAATAACCCATCGAAATATAGAGAAGGGGCTAGATTTTTTGAGAGCTGCACCATGTTGGAGGGCCAGATTTTTTAAGATTGTTTGCCAATGGCTGGACTGCATTTTTACCATTTGATGCCTTTTTGAAGGGTAAATTTTTGCACATTTTGTAAACCCTGAATATCATTTTTTATTGCAATATAATGGAGATATGGCAGATTTTACATATTTTTAATGGTTGATTTGTATTATGTCCATATTTATTGCACCCATTCCTTAGAAGCTCGCACCGCATTAATTGTTTGACTGCATAATAGGGTAACGTTAATGCTGGTTTTTGTGCAGAATTTTATGCTTGCAGGATCTGTGGAGAAATTTGAAGTTGCAGCATTTTCTGTTTTTTTTTTTTTTTTCCTAACTTTATTTTTGCAGATTTTTTTTTAATTTTCAGACATTAAAATAAAAATTAAAAAAAATCAAAATCCAAAAATAATTGCACAGTTGCATAGAATGTACATCAAAGTTTGCACATTTACATTTTTATTCTGGAGTCATTTCGAATTTTAAAAAATTATTTAAAGTTGTTGTTTTATTGCAGATTTTAAAATTTCAAATTTTCATTTTTTCCATTTTGAGACCGAATCTGATATTTTTTCAGTTTTATATTTCATTTGCAAGCATAAAATGAACTCCCCTTTATGAAAACTCCAATTTCATCAAAGGAGGGTGAATTTTAATGACATTTCATAAGCTACCAATTTTGGAATATTAAATTGCCTTCTCTTCATAAAAATTCTGATTTTATCAAAGAGAGGCAATTCAAGCATTACATTGAAGGTTATTATTTTGAAGCATTAAATTATTTTCCTTTATGAAAAGTATTTCATTAAAGGGGGATAATTAAATGACATTTTAAAGCCATTATTTCAAGGCTATAAATTATGGTCTCTTTGTGAAAATCAATTTCACCAAAGATGAATAATTTATTATTCATAGCAAAGGCTATCTTTATCTTCAATGATAAGAAGCTACATTTAAGGAGCCTATTCATCATTTCGGATTCACATTCATAGATATATTTTAATCTTTACTTTCATGTTTAAAGTAGGATTCAAGGTAAAGCTTGATTAAAATCCACTTAATAAAGGGAGATAAAATATACCTTAAAATTCTCAAGATAAAAATAACTAAGGCACTACATCGTGGTCATATGAGGGCCAATTCACATTTACTTTTATTTTGGTTTCATGAACAATCATTAAAGTAGCATGGTAAAATGAACCAACAAATGGCCTTTGTTTACAGTTACTTTCAATCACTAAGGTGTTCCTAGCATTGAATTGATATATTGTTATTGAGATTACTAATACACATATGCAAATGCTAATATAGCGGAGAACTTGGAGAAGTTTTTTGTTTAACTTCTTTCCAAGAGGGGATTTTAGGATCAAAATCCTAAGGGAGAGCATAATTTCACAATTGGGTAAAATAAACACTCAACATTTTGGCGCTAGAAGGAGGGCATGATGTGGTTTATTTTATTGTGATTTTATATGCTATAGGGATTTAAATTGTGGAATGATTCATGCCCTATTGACTATTATCTTTAGACCTCCTCTAACACCTAACATTGTAGTGCTAAAATGAGGACATGAATTGTTATTCATTGATCTAACGCCTTTGGATTGTTCATACAGGAATAATGTAATTTGGTATAATTATGAAAGCTCTTGAATCGCTAAAATTTCAAGTTCATTTGATTAGCATCTTTAGTTTCTTCTAACACTCAATATTTTAGTTCTAGAAGGAGGGCATGATGTGGTTTATTTTATTGTGATTTTAAATGCTATAGGGATTTAAATTGTTGAATTATTCATACCCTATTGACTATTATCTTTAGACCTCTTTTAACACTTAATATTGTAGTTCTAAAATGAGAACATGAATTGTTATTCATTGATCTAACGCTTTTGGATTGTTCATACAGGAATAATGTGATTTGGTATAATTTTGAAAGCTCTTGAATTGCTAAATATTTCAATTTCATTTGATTAGCATATTTGGTTTCTTCTAACACTCAACACTTTGGGAGCTAGGAGGATATGAATTGATTTATTTTATGGCTATGTAGATGCTAAATTGTTCATGTTACTTGAAATATTTATTCAAAGACATTGGTATTGACTAACGAGATTTTGTTGATCACTTTCATTGATTCTAACATTCTCTATTTGATGATATGCTAATGCTAATCTATTTGCAAATTTGAGAATGTTATTTGATATCAGGGTTTAACTGATGCATGTGATTTGGTTAATGCTAACCATTTATATTTTGGGAATATTTCTTATTGTGAGTCATTGCTAATAATCATTTGGTGTTTTCATTGTTAATCACGTCATAATTTAACCAAATGGCTACAAATATTGGAAAGTGGTATGGGATACATGGTTATCCTTTGAAAATTAGTATAAATGCTCATGAATTACCCAAGAACATAGAGAAAATTTTGCCCAAGTTTAAGCATAATGGTACAATATTAACCGAAGAGCACATTTAGTCCTATGTGGATATCCTAGTTAGGTGGAATGTCGAATATGATGAGGTAGCATTTAGATTGTTTTCTTGGAGCCTAGATAATGGCATATTATTGGTACATCAATTTACCCACTGGCTATATTACGTCCTGGGCCCAATTGTAAACTGCTTTTATCAATCAATTTAGGTTGCCCATAGATCCTATCATGATTTATCATCAATTTGCTTCTTCCAAGAGGGAACCTAATGAGCCATTGAGAACTTTCAACATGATATTTTTAAAGCTCTATGTGAGATTAATTTCTTCGCATACCATTTAGGAGAGCGGTGCTCTTCAAATATACTTTGGGACATTGGATCCATTGCTTGCCATGTTCACTAGGACAAATCCTTTGGTCACTAATCTTGCCTTGACCTACATGGAAGCTATGATTGTAGATCAACAAATAAGGCCACAAGGTTATGGGATGGAGCAATTACATGTGGTAGGATAACTAGGGGCTTGCAATCAAACCTCAATGGTAAATCAAGCATGGGAATAATAGAATTTGATGTCAAATGCTTTACCCCACAATAAAATTTATCCTACCATACCCACTTATGCTCCCACATGTGCTTATATGAGTACATCTATCCATCCAACCACTCCACAGTTAGAGAACCATATGGTCACTCAAGGAGCCATTGCAACCAGTGTTCAGGCTTTGCTTGTTGATATTAATCCAACTAATCCTACTACTTCTACCACCCAAACCAAAGAGCTTGTGTCAGAAATAAAAGAGCGAAAGAAGTTGGTTAAGAAGTTAAGTAGAGATGTGGTTCCATTACAAAAATGAGTGCATCAATGTATACTTCCAAATCATCCTAGGAAGAAAATTCATTATACTAATCCTAATGATATTCCATGTCATGCTTATTCAGATGATAGAAGAATTCTAGATGTGATTTACATCAAAGTAAATGCCTATTCAGAATGTCCTGAAGAGCATGAAGATTTTGAATAATAAATTCTATGGATGGGTAACAAGAAGTTGGAATCAAATGATCATTATTTTTTTGGGAAAGAAAGGATTTGGAATCATTACCTACCTATGAGGATTAGGATGAACAAACTCATCAGGATATGATTTGGTCATGTTTACTCACAAAGAAATATTGGGGTGATTATTGGGAGAAAGATACGAGAGTTGATCCTATTGAACAAACCCTTGACTCGATAAAAGTGGTTGAAAAAGAGTTTGGAAGTAAATAAATAAACGAATTCAAAAACATAATAGAATTTCATTAGTTATTCTCGGAAGATACTTTGGAGGATATTGTTGAAATTGATGGTCGAGGAGATCCACACCTTCCAAATTATAATAAAATTGAATCGTGGGTTACCAAGTTAAATTATGATAGCCTTACAAATTTGAATGCAAAAAATAACCCACTTTTATAAATAATTGAACCATCTAAGGAAGGTCAAGATGAATTGGATGATAAACATGTTGATGAATCGAAAGATGAAGAAGAAGTAGCTGAGCATCACCACTTGATTTTGGAAGATGATTACTATTATTCTTGGAAGAAATGGGAAGAATATGCTCACTTTAAACCTTTTAATGATTTTTTTGTATCAATTGATACGCAGGATAATTCGATTGTTTTCTCACATGAGGATATTACAAATCCTACACAATTTAAGTTTTGGAAGAGGGATTCAAATCTCTTCAAATTTTGGAAAGTGATAAGGATTCTACAACCATGGATAAATAGAGAGAACCATTTTTTTGTCCCTTTTTAGGGACAACAAATTAAAAATCTTGATCTATTTATTGGCTCCACAATGTCTATGCCATTTCAAAATGAGGAAATTTCAGAGTCTGAATGGTTTGGGTTTGACATAATCGATGATCTAATTGAAAATATCATGTTATTTGAAACAACCCAAATGATTAATCATGGATATGTGTTAGTTGACCCATCCCTAGATAGACAAGACTTATGGTTTGAAAAGGATGGGCATGTTTTTAATTGGGTACCTAATTTTGGTGTCATTGATAAATAGGTCATGGACAAAGAAGAAGTGCTACATCATGAGGATGATAAAACTCATGAAGAAAAGGGAAAGATTAGAAATTATCACAAAGGTTTGGTAAATGAAAATATGCAAGAGGTAGAATCTAACCTTTTTTGACCAAGCATCCAAGCTTCAGGTGAAATGTTGTATAATCGCTCATTGGATTTAAATGTTATTTGTGATGAAATGCCATTGGAGGTGAATGAAGAGCTTGAATTTATTTTTACTCACACCTCTAATAATAATTCTTTGTTGAATGAAAAAGAATTTGATGCACTTGAATTTTTAAACCAAATTCATCAACAGTTGATAATAGAATCTAGGATAAAAACTTATGATGATTCTCATTTAGTAGATATCCTAGATGCTTGCAAATTTTTGCATAATTTTGATTGGACTAAAAACATGAATAATGAATTGGTTTCGAAATTTGTAGAAATAGACTCCTATTTACAAGATTACATATTTGAAAAATATGGGCTAATTATAAATCATAAATTGAGTTGTGAATTTGACATCTTAAGGAACAAACTAGATAAAATTGAAGATCATTTGTTGTCTAATCAATTCAATTATTTGAATCTCACATATGGAATTATTAATAGAACTAAATAAAATTGGTGGGGTGAGCGAGGCAAGATGAAAATTGTTGTATTGCTTGGCCTAATATGGATTTCACTAGATTTTTGTAAAGCTTGGCTTGCATATGATGTTATATGTATTTTGAAATGTGCTAATCATGTTTGGGATCCGGGGAAGTGATGCGTCAAGTTTTGCACCATCTTGTACCATATTTTACATTTGTATATAGTTATGGTTTGTGTTTTTAGTTCTATGTTTTGAGGTTGTTCCCTTGTTTTGGGGTAATGTTTTGTGGTCACTAACTTATGGTCTTTGGCTCGCTTTTGAATCTCCTTTATCTAATAGGAGTACCTGATCTAAAAACTAATGAACCCGAGAAAATGGGGATGAGTTATTTGGCAATCATGCTTAGATTTTAGGACTAAAATGGTGGAAAGTGGAACAATGAAATATTAGCCAAATCTTCACATGAAACTCACACACGTTAAAGGGTGTTTCCGGAAGTAGGAAGGATGAATTTATCTCGGTTTGAAATCGTAGGTGAAAATATAAAATGCTTCACTTGTAGGCTACCTTACCCTAGTGATGTTTGAAGCTTTGCAAGGTGGTTATTTAAAAAATTAAAATTTTTATATATGAAAAAAAAATAGAAAAAAAAAATGAAAAGAAAAGAGAAAAAAAAAGAGAACAAAAAAAAGAGAAAAAAAAGGAAAGAGAACGAGCATTGGAAAGCTTGATCAAATCAGTCACAAGATCTAGATAAAATATACTGGGGCTATGGATGCCTGACTGGTAGTAGGGATCTATCTAGATATCGCTCAGGTAGAAGGAAAGGCTTTGCAAAGCGTTGATCAAACATAGGGCTGAGTTAGATAAACTCCACCGAAGCTATAGACGTTTGACTAGCAGTGGGGCTCTATCTATAGATATTTTGTTATGAGTGCTACTCAATAGCCTAATACAAAAAAGGATGATGGAGTCTGGAGAATTTTTATATATGTAGGAATGAATCACTTTTACACACACTGAGCAAAGGTAGATGAATTAGTTGTTCGATTTGAAGCTGTTTACTCCCACCTTCTTGGGACATTGCTAAATAATTTTTGTTTCTCTAATCAAGTGTTTTCTCATTTCAAGTTGGGTTCTTCACCCAAAATGCTCAGGAGCATTTCCCAGCAGAGTCACCATTTGTTGTGGTTGAACCACAACTAGCCCCAAAACTTGGGAACCCACCTTTAAATATTAATTTTTGAAAGTTTTGAGTTGCCTTGAGTGATTGTTTGGATTTCATCTGGACCCATGAACTCTTTTTATGGGTTCTAAGGTCTCTCATTTGATGTGGTCTTTTTCACTTCTTATGAAAGGTTTCATTTTAAGGTTGTGATCGAATTCAAGGTTTGGATCTTGAAAGGGTTTTAATAGTTGCACTCTCATTTCTTTCGGTCTACAAGATTTAAACCTTTACTTTTGATTTATTCAAATTAAATCAATCTAAACTCAAATTTTTTAAGAAAAAGGTTTTGATTGATTCTAACATTCTCTATTTTATGGTATGCTAATGCTAATCTATTTGCAAATTTGAGAATGTTATTTGATATCAGGGTTTAACTGATGCATGTGATTTGGTTAATGCTAATCGTTTATATTTTGGTAATATTTCTTATTGTGAGTCATTGCTAATAATCATTTGGTGTTTTCATTGTTAATCACGCCATAATTAATCAAATGGCTACAAATACTGGAAATTGGTATGGGATACATGGTAATCCTTTGAAAATTAGTAGAAATTCTCATGAATTACCCAAGAACATAGAGAAAATTTTGCCCAAGTTTAAGCACAATGGTACAATATTAACCGAAGAGCACATTTAGTCCTATGTGGATATCCTAGTTAGGTGGAATGTCAAATATGATGAGGTAGCATTTAGATTGTTTTCTTGGAGCCTAGATGAGGTGGCATATTATTGGTACATCAATTTACCCACTGGCTATATTACGTCTTGGGCCCAATAGTAAACTGCTTTTATCTATCAATTTAGGTTGCCCATAGATCCTGTCACGATTTATCATCAATTTGCTTCTTCCAAGAGGGAACCTAATGAGCCATTGAGAACTTTCAACATGATATTTTGAAAGATCTATGCAAGACTAATTTCTTCGCATACCATTTAGGAGAGCGGTGCTCTTCAAATATAATTTGGGACATTGGATCCATTGCTTGCCATATTCACTAGGACAAATCCTTTGGTCACTAATTTTGCCTTGGCCTACATTGAAGCTATGATTTTAGATCAAAAATTAAGGCCACAAGGTTATGGGATGGAGCAATTACATGTGGTAGGATAACTAGGGGCTTGCAATCAAACCTCAATGGTAAATCAAGCATGGGAATAATAGAATTTGATGTCAAATGCTTTACCCCACAATAAAATTTATCCTACCATACCCACTTATGCTCCCACATGTGCTTATATGAGTGCATCTATCCATCCAACCACTCCACAGTTAGAGAATCATATGGTCACTCAAGGAGCCATTGCTCCCAGTTTTCAGGCTTGCTTGTTGATATTAATCCATCTAATCCTACTACTTCTACCACCCAACCCAAAGAGCTTGTGTCAGAAATAAAATAGCGAAAGAATTTGGTTAAGAAGTTAAGTAGAGATGTGGTTCCATTACAAAAATGAGTGCATCAATGTATACTTCCAAATCATCCTAGGAAGAAAATTCATGATACTAATCCTAATGATATTCCATGTCATGCTCCTTCAGATGATAGAAGAATTCTAGATGTGATTTACATCAAAGTAAATGCCTATTCAGAATGTCCTGAAGAGCATGAAGATTTTGAATAATAAATTCTATGGATGGGTAACAAGAAGTTGGAATCAAATGATCATCATTTTGTTTGGGAAAGAAAGGATTTGGAATCATTACCCACCTATGAGGATTGGGATGAACAAACTCATCAGGATATGATTTGGTCATGTTTACTCACAAAGAAATATTGGGGTGACTATTGGGAGAAATATACGAGAGTTGATCTTATTGAACAAACCCTTGACTCGATAAAAGTGGTTGAAAATTAGTTTGGAAGTAAATCAATAAACGAATTCAAAAACATAATAGAATTTCACCACTTATTCTCGGAAGATACTTTGGAGTATATTGTTGAAATTGATGGTCGAGGAGATCCACACCTTCCAAATTATGATAAAATTGAATCATGGGTTACCAAGTTGGATTATGATAGCCTTACAAATTTGAATGCAAAAAATAACCCACTTTTATAAATAAATGAACCATCTAAGGAAGGTCAATATGAATTGGATGATAAACATGTTGATGAATCGAAATATGAAGAAGAAGTAGCTGAGCATCACAACTTGATTTTGGAAGATGATTACTATGATTCTTGGAAGAAATGGGAAGAATATGCTCACTTTAAACCTTTTAATGAGTTTTTTGTATCAATTGATACGTAGGATAATACGATTGTTTTCTCACATGAGGATATTACAAATCCTACACAATTTGAGAAAGTTTTGGAAGAGGGATTCAAATCTCATCAAATTTTGGAAAGTGATAAGGATTCTAAAACCATGGATAAATAAAGAGAGCCATTTTTTTTTGTCCCTTTTGAGGGACAAGAAATTAAAAATCTTGATCTATTTATTGGCTCCACAATGTCTATGCCATTTCAAAATGAGGAAATTTCAGAGCCTAAATGGTTTGGGTTTGACATAATCGATGATCTAATTGAAAATATCATGTTATTTGAAACAACCCAAATGATTAATCATGGATATGTGTTAGTTGACCCATCCCTAGATAGACAAGACTTATGGTTTGAAAATGATGGGCATGTTTTTAACTGGGTGCCTAATTTTGGTGTCTTTGATAAATAGGTCATGGACAAAGAAGAAGTGCTACATCATGAGGATGATAAAAATCGTGAAGAAAAGGGAAAGATTAGAAATTATCACAAAGGTTTGGTAAATTAAAATATGCAAGAGGTAGAATCTAACCTTTTTTGTCCAAGCATCCAAGCTTCAGGTGAAGAGTTGTATAATCGCTCATTGGATTTAAATGTTATTTGTGATGAAATGCCATTGGAGGTGAATGAAGAGCTTGAATTTAGTTTTACTCACACCTCTAATAATAATGCTTTGTTGAATGAAAAAGAAGTTGATGCACTTGAATTTTTAAACCAAATTCATCAAAAGTTGATAATAGAATCTAGGATAAAAACTTATGATGATTCTCATTTAGTAGATATCCTAGATGCTTGCAAATTTTTGCATAATTTTGATTGGCCTAAAAACATGAATAATGAATTGGCTTCAAAATTTGTAGAAATAGGCTCCTATTTACAAGATTGCATATTTGAAAAATATAGGCTAATTCTAAATCATAAATTGAGTTGTGAATTTGACATCTTAAGGAACAGACTAGATAAAATTGAAGATCATTTGTTGTCTAATAAATTCAATTATTTGAAGCTCACATATGGAATTATTAATAGAACTAAATAAAATTGGTGGGGTGAGCGAGGCACGATGAAAATTGTTGTATTGTTTGGCCTAATATGGATTTCACTAGATTTTTGTAAAGCTTGGCTTGCATATCATGTTATATGTATTTTGAAATTTGCTAATCATGTTTGGGATCCGAGGAAGTGATGGGTCAAGTTTTGCACCATATTGTACCATATTGTACATTTGTATATAGTTATGGTTTGTGTTTTGAGTTCTATGTTTTGAGGTTGTTCCCTTGTTTTGGGGTAATGTTTTTTGGTCACTAACTTATGGTTTTTGGCTCGCTTTTGAATCTCCTTTATCTAATAGGAGTACCTGATCTAAAAACTAATGAACCCGAGAAAATGGGGATGAGTTATTTGGAAATCATGCTTAGATTTTAGGACTAAAATGGTGGAAAGTGGAACAATGAAATATTAGCCAAAGCTTCACATGAAACTCACACACGTTAAAGGGTGTTTCTGGAAGTAGGAAGGATGAATTTATCTCGATCTGAAATCGTAGGTGAAAATATAAAATGCTTCACTTGTAGGCTACCTTACCCTATCGATGTTTGAAGCTTTGCAAGGTGGTTCTTTAAAAAAGTAAAAGTTTTATATATGAAAAAAAAATTAAAAAAAAAAAGAAAAAGAAAAGAGAAAAAAAAAAAAGAGAAAAAAAAAAAGGAAAGAGAACGAGCATTGGAAATCTTGATCAAATCAGTCACAAGATCTAGATAAACTCTACTGGGGCTATGGATGCCGGACCGGTAGTAGGGATCTATCTCGATATTGCTCGGGTAGAAGGAAAGGCTTTGCAAAGCGTTGATCAAACATAGGGCTGAGTTAGATAAACTCCATCGAGGCTATAGATGTCTGACTAGCAGTGGGGCTCTGTCTATAGATATTTTGTTATGAGTGATACTCAATAGCCTAATACAAAAAAGGATGATGGAGTTTGGAGAATTTTTATATATGTAGGAATGAATCACTTTTACACACACTGAGCAAAGGCAGATGAATTAGTTGTTCGATTTGAAGCTGTTTACCCCCACCTTCTTGGGACATTGGTAAATAATTTTTGTTTCTCTGATCAAGTGTGTTCTCGTTTCAAGTTGGGTTCTTCATCCAAAATGCTCAAGAGCATTTCCCAGTAGAGTCACCATTTGTTGTGGTTGAACCACAACTAGCCCCAAAACTTGGGAAACCACCTTTAAATTTTAATTTTTGAAAGTTTTGAGTTGCCTTGAGTGATTTTTTGGATTTCATCTGAACCCATGAACTCTTTTTATGGGTTCTAAGGTCTCTCATTTGATGTGGTCTTTTTCACTTCTTGTGAAATGTTTCGTTTTAAGGTTGTGATCAAATTCAAGGTTTGGATCTTGAAAGGGTTTTAATAGTTGCACTCTCATTTCCTTCGGTCTGCAAGATTTAAACCTTTACTTTTGATTTATTCAAATTAAATCAATCTAAACTCAAATTAAAAAAAAAAGGTTTTGTATATATATAGATGTAATTTGTATATACAAATAAAATAAATCATAAAAAAATAAAAATAATTATTATATTATATATAATATATAATATAATAAAAATCAAAATAACAAAGCCTTCATCTATATAGTCCTATATGTGATAAAGTAGTTGGAAGCCTTTTGCTTGAAATTGTGTTTTATGTCGTTGTATCTATAGCTTAGGGTTTTTTAGTTAAGAGGGTTATATTTCATTTGGTATCTTTGACTCTTAATTTTTGGATGGATGATGTTTGTAGGGAGTGGCACATGATGCCAAGGCAGAGACTACGCTATACCTGATTGGATGACAATTTCCAATGTGGCGATGAAAAGTAGAAGAAATGGCTAAGTTAAACAGACATGTCCCATCAAATTACAACTGACGTGGATGTGAATGGGGGGATGTTAGCTTCTTTGATGACAAAGCTTTGAAAATCATATTTGACGATGATAGTGAGGATCGTAGGACCGACGTGGAAGGATGACATTGATGGCTACGATTGGGAGGTGTGTTAATAGTTTTGAAGATGATAGGATATACAGTTTATGAGCATTCAACAGACATGGTGGAGGCCATCGGTGAATAGGAGCATACCTAAAGAGCAAAATATGATTCATAGGCAAACTCCATCAAATTATAGTTTGAGAACTTATCGATGTGGCAAGTGGAACCCACGTGGGTATTTCAACATGTGGATAGCGAGTATCTTGACTGGCACTAGGATAGCAGGCTCTGGTGTTGGATGTCTAGTAAAGGAAGGGGGCATCCAATGATGTAGGGGAATTTTTGTTTTGAAGTGGATAGAAGGCATGAAGACCATGGTCCATCCATGCCATGCAGGATTCATCAAACACTAAAGAATACATAACTTGCCACTGGACATTTGGGATGCAGGGTCAATAAATAATCGAATGTTGTTGAGAGACCTGATGACATGACCAGAAGATGGGAAAACTCATTAGACCACCCTGGTTTCATCTCCTTGTAACTAAATATGACAAGATTTGATAGACCTAGATGTTCTTGGAGTGTTTGAAAGGCAGTGCGCGCCCACATGGAGGAGTAGCCTTGAAATACATCAAATGCATTAGTGAAATGGTTTTTGTTAGGATAATGCCATAGATCTTGGTAGTGGTGGAATATTACATACCCAGCAAACAGCCCTCTGGATTTCATGATAGGTCTCTTCATAGAGATCAAGGGCTACGATGTTGATGGGAATTGATAGTTTTATAGTTAAAGTAATTGTAAGATTCGGTGATGCAGCCCAAATAAACGATGTTAGAGAGCAGGGAAATCTGACAACATTGAATGGGAAGACCTCGTACTAGAAGCCCACTGAGAATGAAAGCAAAGTTGAGGAACCAGAAAGATAGGTCATTCAAAGTGGAGGTACACTTGGCATATTCCAAAAGTGAAGTCATCATTCACTATGACAAAATGACGCAAAAAAAATGTAGTACATTCAATAATACCCAATGATGGCAGTGGTAGAATTTAGACGGATAGGCGACAAGGATGGGACTACACAGTTCCTTGAACACAGATGGTGTTTGATAATTTTTTTACAATGAATACTGTCACTCGATGAGAAACGTAGTATATAGGTAGTTGGTAAGAAATGTTCGAAATAGCACCAATTAGAGACAGAGATATAGTTTGATGTAAAAATGTGGAATATGGATACTCGCAATTCATCAGTGGTGACAGTAGGTTTGCTTAGGCAAAAAATGATGTGGTGTAATTGACAGCTAGGAGGCATCGAGTTTCATGTATATGACTGCACTAAAGGCACCGAGGTCATCTTCGACAATATGGATGGACCCACTGGCGATGATATGAAGAATCTAGGAGCTACAGCTTCCTCGAACGAAATGAATAATGCAAACCAGGCCATATGGCATACAGGCAATTGAAAGCAGCAACATGGCAAAAGCGGTAGAGGTATGCTGGCAGTCGACTTCAAACAATAGTGGTAGCTAGTGAATAACATATCGGCTTTGGTATTCGATGCATAAAGGGTAAACCCGTGCAGCTATCAAAGGCAAGAATATACTTGTAAGGAAAATTTAATTATTTCATGTTAATAATTCGCCATAGTCTATGATAGCCTTGAATCAAGCATGCGTGCATACATCATATCCGTTACACTTATGACATATTGGAATCAAAGGAAAAAATGCTTGAAGATAGTTTCAAAATAGTGAGACTTCATCATATCGTGAGGCATTTAGGTGTTGAGTAATATTGGAAAGTATGGGGTGAATAAAGCTGAAGTTTAAATAAAATGCATTTACTATTGTACTAAGCGTTCAACTAGGGTATATGGTTAGTTAACCATATAATGCATGGCAAGCCCGTTGAGATTATTGGGTAATGCATTACTCCAAAATGAGTGAAGATGGGCAAAATGACTCATTGGAAAGGTAACATAGCCAAACAGAGAGAAACGAAAATAATTTGAAAGTAAAATGATGGGAAATAAAGTCGTTCGAATGTGAAATGAAAAGACAGAGTAATATTTTAAATAACCCATCGAAATATGGAGAAGGGGCTGGATTTTTTGAGAGCTGCACCATGTTGGAGGGCCAGATTTTTTAATATTGTTTGCCAATGGCTGGACTGCATTTTTACCATTTGATGCCTTTTTGAAGGGTAAATTTTTGCACATTTTGTAAACCCTGAATATCATTTTTTATTGCAATATAATGGAGATATGGCAGATTTTACGTATATTTAATGGTTGATTTGTATTATGTCCATATTTATTGCACCCATTCCTTAGAAGCTCGCACTGCATTAATTCTTTGAATGCATAATAGGGTGACGTTAATGTTGGTTTTTGTGCATAATTTTATGCTTGCATGATCTGTGGAGAAACTTGAAGTTGCAGCATTTTCTGTTTTCGTTATTTTTTTTTCCTAACTTTATTTTTGCAGATTTTTTTTAATTTTCAGACATTAAAATAAAAATTAAAAAAAATCAAAATCCAAAAATAATTGCACAGTTGCATAGAATGTACATCAAATTTTGCACATTTACATTTTTATTCGGAGTCATTTCGAATTTTAAAAAAATATTTAAAGTTGTTTTATTGCAGATTTTAAAATTTCAAAATTTCATTTTTTCTATTTTGAGACCGAATCTGATATTTTTTCAGTTTTATATTTCATTTGCAAGCATAAAATGAACTCCCCTTTATGAAAACTCCAATTTCATCAAAGGAGGGTGAATTTTAATGACATTTCATAAGCTACCAATTTTGGAATAGTAAATTACCTTCTCTTCATAAAAATTCCGATTTTATCAAAGAGAGGCAATTCAAGCATTACATTGAAGGTTATTATTTTGAAGCATTAAATTATTTTCCTTTATGAAAAGTATTTCATTAAAGGGGGATAATTAAATGACATTTTAAAGCCATTATTTCAAGGCTATAAATTATGGTCTCTTTGTGAAAATCAATTTCACCAAAGAGGAATAATTTATTATTCATAGCAAAGGCTATCTTCATCTTTAATTATAAGAAGCTACATTTAAGGAGCCTATTCATCATTTCGGATTCACATTCATAGATATATTTTAATCTTTACTTTCATGTTTAAAGTAGGATTTAATGCAAGGTAAAGCTTGATTAAAATCCTCTTAATAAGGGAAGATAAAATCTACCTTAAAATCCTTAAGATAAAATTAACTAACGCACTACATCATGGTCATATGAGGGCCAATTCACATATACTTTTATTTTGGTTTCATGAACAATCATTAAAGTAGCATGGTAAAATAAACCAACACATGCCCCTTGTTTACAGTTACTTGCAATCACTAAGGTGTTCCTAGCATTGAATTGATATATTTTTATTGAGATTACTAATACACATATGCAAATGTTAATATAATGGAGACCTTGGAGAAGTTATTTGTTTAACTTCTTTGCAGGAGAGGATTTTGGGATCAAAATTCTAAGGAATAGTGTAATTTCACAATTGGGTAAAATTAACACTCAACAAGTTCACCCTTCTCGATCATGTTTTGTACAAAATTCTTTAAATTGATGCATGCTTCGATATCATGCCCCTATTGTCAATGGTATGGGCAATAATGATCTTCCCTATATCCCCTAGGCTTGGGACTGTTAGGGTAAAGAAGTTGTACCTCAGGCGTTTAGTAGAGAGACGACGGACATTGCTTGTTTCATCCTTGATTGTTATTTGGGTTGTAATTGGCCAGTGGGGATTGAGCCTAATAGTTCTACAGTTGTTGGCTATTTCCTCCCTTTGGTGCATTTAATACAATCTAATTGACTAGAGCAGGCTTGGCTACTTTTGTTGATTTTTTTTATTATGGTTTTTATTGTTCTAGTCTTTTTTATTTTGGAGCTTAAGATCTCCTTCTTCAACCTTGATGTCTTATATCAGCTTGGCTTGATCCAAGGCTTCCTCAAACATTTCATACTATTATAGTTGCAAGAGCAACGAGATGTGCTTCGCATAACTCTTAGTAAATATTCGGGTGAGCTCAACAGTGGGAACATAAAATGGTAGTTTTACCATTCCCTTTCTCTATATGTTCCCATAGTCCATGACTGGCTCATCATCATATTGCTTTAGGTTTACCAAGTCGAACAAATTTACTTTCTTCTTGACACCAAAAGAAAAGTGTTCTAGAAATGCATTCACCAGATGCTCAAAACTAATGATATTGTGCTTAGGTAGTTGATTGAACCATTTAGTTGTTACACCTGATAATGTCATGATGAATGTTCTTAGCATCAAGGCATCATTGTGTTCACGTTGGAAGCATACGTTCATGAAATTGATGACATGTTCTTGTGCATCTTCCTCTCCTTTAAATTTATCTAACCTAGGCATCTCTAAGTGCCTAGGATAAATAGGACTTGGTATTGAAGGACACAAAGGTTTATTATGTATCTTGATTAGGGTTGGCTTCTGCCCAACCACATCCTATTTCTCGAGATATTTGACTCTCTTAGTAAGTATTTTGTATACCTTTGAAGAAATGATCTCTTTTTCTCAAAGGTTTACTTGTGGTGGTCGGGGAGGTAACCCTATATTTGCCCAATTTGGGTGTCTATATTCATCTCCCATGACTACGGATGAAGGTTTAGGATATATCTACTCCTGATCCCCCATATATGCCTGTATTTTCTCATGTTTTGCATGTTCTAGATATAGGTGTTGTTGATTCTTTGAAGCATTATGTGATGTATGGTGAGTTTGCTTATCTCCCTGCTTAGTGTATCTCTTATGCTAAGAATGACACATCTATCCATATGTAATTTGGCTCGAGCCAACCTATTTGCTTGTTCTTCATGATCTATTTTTCCTCTCTCAAGCACTGCTCATTTAGGTGCAAATGTATTTTTCTCTGTGCTTCCTCCTATTTGAGGATGTCTAAGCACTCTTGATCTGCATGCAGTGCTTCAGATAACCTATGTACATGGTCATATTGATCTACCACTAAAGGTCCATGAGTCTATAACTCCGTGCAAGTAGTCCTAATGGAGAACCCCCTTGAAGAGGCTCCCACTACACTTTTATACTTATCTATCAGGGTGACTTGGTCCATGTAGACTAACCTATATTCTGTACCCCCATGATCAGAGGTAGTGTGCATACTGCAGGGGTGCTTTGAAGCGTCCCTCAACTCATTAGTGTGCCTAGTTGTTTGATGGCTATGCAAACTTCTTGATATGGAATGTGCAGTAGCTTTGCTTCTCTGAGTTGGTTTTGAGAAAACTCGATCCAACTCATCAATTTGTCTGGATTCCCATGACCGATATCATGGGGTTATATTGGCACCAATGATATTATGATCTATTACTATCCTCCCATATTCAGGGAGACCAAGATTTGTTATGGATTTGTGACTGGATGTAACTCTTATGTCTTGCCCCTCAGTGATCTGATATGATCTAAGTCTATCATGTGAATATTGGGGCCTTGAAGCCCCCTCATGCCTATCATGAGAGGAACCTAGATATGGTTCTCTAGCTAGGATTTCTTGAGGAGTACCCCCATGGGTTGAGTTATTTCCCTAAGGATCGCTAAACTTAATTCAACGGTATTGTGTGTGGGTGGCTCAACATCATTGTGACTGTGATTATGATTGCATGGAGAATCAGTTTCTACCTCAATATTGGATCGAGGGTGGTTGCTCCGCGTGAAGACCATGACAATTATGAATTATATTTTTATGTAGATTTTATAACACTAACAAAGTAGACAAGTGTTTATCTATTTTAAATCTTCTTGGTGTTCCTAAAACTGGTCTTGTGTTTTTTTTATTTATTGATAACGTAAACTACTATCATCGTGTTTTAATATTTTGTTGATGTAATGCTTGAACATTTTAAGGGCTTTCAGCTGTATTCTCATATATTAACAATCGACAAAGAAATTTTGGTTACATAAACCCACCAAAGTGTGGTGATGAAAACCACACCCAATCAGGGAGCACAGGTCTTGCCAGATCCTCACCCAGTATCACTTGGTCAGCATCATACCCTTCGAAAAGAAGTACATGCAAAATTTCTAGGCTACATCAATTCTTGGATCTAGTATTGGCCAATTTAAAGGGTGCATGGGATTTGAGCCAATGGGTGGAGATGAAAGCCACCATCATTGAACTCTACTAGTGGTTGGTGATGAAGTCCAAATCACTAGCATTTATATGATGTGTGGTGTGTGATTGTTCCTTTTAAATTTTGCACAAAGAAAAATATGCATCATGAAGCACTCATGCTCTTTCCTATATGCCTAAAAAGAAACATTTCATTTTTAGAAAAATGCACATCTAAATGATTACATGATTTTCATAGGATGCATTATTACTTCATGAAGTATTTTCCCACAGTGATCGCCATCTGTACGATCCTAAAAAGCATACACATAATATATTTGCATCATCATATAAAGCACAAAACCATGAAAGCTCGAAAGACAATGAATTAACAAAATATGAGATATCTTTTCATTAATTCATATTGAAATATGATTACAGAAATATGTCCCTCTTAGGTATACCAAACGCTTTATACAATGATTACAAATTATGAAATAACCCCTGAATGGGGATGGTGTACTCCATAGGCTTCTTAGATTCAACACGAATTTTCTCAAGGACTTATTGATGCATTCTTCTCACTTGTTAGGAGGGATATGATGCTAGAGATGCTTTGAATTAGTTCAAGACCTGTGATCTGCATACAAGAAATAACATAAAATTATCAGTAGCATATGCGGCCTCTCATGATAAGGTTTATTTTTAAGATCTGAATAAAATGATATAGAGGCATGATGGAAGCATGAAAATGTAAATATAAGCCAAAATGCAATAATAACTAAAAAATTATTGTTCAAATGTAGTGGAAAAGATAGATCTATGCTAATATAGTCTGATAAAGCAAAATAAATAAGAAACCTATGTTAAAACTCAAGAAACAGTACTTCAAACCCTAGTCGCTATTGCTCAGGATGGTTGTGATTGCAGGTCGCTATCGAAGATAGCGATCATAAACTATGATGTTCTGCCTCATGAACCAGGGGTTGGGACACTCAATCCTTCATCCAAATTGATGTTCAAGGGTCACCTTCATGTCCAGATATGGATTGGAAATGAAAATCATATTGAATTGAATGCTTGAATGGTGTTTTGTCATTGCTTAATCGGACAACACTTCGTTACTCCTCAAGGGGATGTAGAATCACTCTCCAATTTGCTAGGGCTTCATTGCATAAAAACTCAAATATTTTCTTGTACCTAGGAGGATTCATAGGTAGGCCTCCCAAAATTTAGATATTGGCTTCTTAGAGAAGTCAAGATCCATATTTGCATGTAATTGGATGTTGGAGGGAGAGGCTCAGTTCTAGATTTGCATGGAAGTGGTATTCAGGAGGAATTATAGGAGATCCATGCCAAAAACTACTCAAATCCAATGCAAGTGTAGTCACTGTATATGATTCGAGCCCTCATTCATGACCATTTTATGTCTTAGTGCTAGTCGATGTCCAAATCAGTGGCTAGCTATGACTGCTCTAAGCTTCAACGACCTATTTTTATGGTCGCTCTAGTTGATAGCGGCCACGCCTAAATGGGCCAAAACTACCCTTTATGAGTGGTTAGGACCACTGCTAGCTCTTGGAAAGGTCCAAGATCAGTAATATGGTATTTTTATGTGCCCATATGAGTAGTATCCTAAACATGACACGTTTTAGTTGTCTACACTTTCTATCAATCATTTTTTTATTATAATGTTTATGTTCATGAAATTGAGTTTGAGTGGTTAATATGGGTCATTTGTCATTGAGAAAGCTTAGATTTGAGTCTCAATGGATATATAGACCCTTTACGTGAGTGGTAAATGCTTGACCCTCAAGTGAATTGTCTTGGCCTCACTATAAACGAGATCTATGGTAGTCATTTGAAATAATAATATTAGTATTATCAAATGGTATTAGCTCAACCCGTTAGATTCCAAGGAGGAGACCAAGGTTTAATATTTCCAAGAGAAACATGTATAATATCCAAGTTGTTGTAATACCACTACATGGTGATGGTGACAATGTAATATGGGTGGGACCCATTTCAATCCCATATAACCATTTGAAAAAAAATTATTACAATTAACATGGATTGCAATTATCTAATAATAATTTTAAATATATGGATATGAATGTGTGTTTTAAATATAGATGCATATGTAAGTTTAAGAATAATTTTCAATTAAAAATTAATATTGATAATAATATGAAATTGAAAACACTTAAGGCATCCTCTTATTATTGGCATAATTTTAGAATAATGGTATAAACATATTTTTAACCTTAAAAAATACATTATACAAATTAAATTCTACATTGTAATTGGCCAATAGTATGGCATATGAAAGGTAATAGACATGAATAATCACGAAATCTTATTTACCTATAATAGGCATAATATTGATCATTGGAGTTAATTTTTGACTATTAAGAATGTTTAATTTTCAAAGGATCCACTAGGTTTCACTTACCATGGTTACTATGTGTAGTACCTCGATACTACTTTGTGAATTCTATAAAATTTGAAGAAGAATATAACAATAGAGATAAAGTAGTAGACACATCTTGAAATTCTTAAAATATGAATAAGTATGGACAAGAACCAATCTACTTGCAAAAACTAGTTGATTTCCTCCAAACACTAATTCACTAGCTAAAAAATAACAATTGACTTGAGGGAGTGATTTGCTTAGTAAAATCAATCGATCCACCTGTAAATGTGAGCAATTTGCTTGCCAAGCTAGAGAAAATTTCTTGAATAGTCATAAAATTAGATTGAAGGCATGAAGCCTAAGGTGAATCTTCTATAAAGTGATATTTTGGCATGTATTGGTACACTAAGTCATTTTGGAAGTCTTCTAATCCTGTTAGAAGCATGATTAGAGGTATGCAATATTTACTGGTGCAACATTTTGCTAAAGTTTCTCCAAGTCTTTAATTTTACTAGGAGTAATTGTTTCTTACCCTTTTGTACCCAAATTAAGGGCTTAAAAACCTCATCAACTTGAAGTGAAATAAAAACATGCTACTTCATATTAATATATTGTAAAAGAGGTTACAACAAGGAAATTATATCCTTTTACAAAATACCCAAGAGGGTTACAAAAGAGAGACTCATGAAGAGGGACCCTAGCATGGAATAAGTTTTGCAGCACCACATATATCTTCTTTCAATTCCTCAAGGTTGGAGTGGGCTTATGATGCATGCCACTATGAGCTACACCTGATCTATGACCTGTGTAACCCTACAAAATATTATTAGACCATTTGGAGGTATGTCTCAATTAGACATCCTATAAATAAAAACATATAGACCAAATCTGATAAAAAATGCATTATAGAGATTCAAAATGAACTGAAATTGATACAAAAGCAAGATATTACCTTTTAGGCCAATCTAATGGCTAGAAAGTGAAAAATGCACCTCAAGGTGCATTTTATGGGTGTGCTTATACCTCAAGGTACATTTTAAGTTTTGTTTCTGGGATTTATCAAAAACCCCACCTAAAGCCTTCTGGAGCAGTTTTGTGCTAGTTTGGAAGCCAAAGATGTTTTTTTTTCACTGTAGACCACCTTAAACCTGCAAATAAAATGTAAGAAAGGGGGATCATGTATTCAAAGGGGTTTGGGATGCATTGGCTAACATTTTAACAGTATAACCTTACTATTTTCTACCTCTCCTAAGTCATAGACAAGCTCTTGTATTTATAGACTTTCTAGGCAAGTAAAGGGGGGTTATATGGAGGAGAGAGGAGAGACCTATTTAAGGCCTATGTGGTGGGTGAGACTTTATTACCTTGTGAATTAAGTGGAAATGGGCACTCCATTCCCTTGTAAGACTTAGGATAAAGTGCAAAACCCCTTTCCAACTATTTGGCTTAAATGCCCTTTAAGGAGGGTGGGTGCTCCTTAAAAAAGAGCACAAGTGGATGCTTTAGAAAGTGTATGAGAGGGGCGTGAGGGATCCCTACGTTGGATGGGGAGAATACATACCATATTTTAGGGTTTTGAATAGCCTTTTGTTAGAATTTAGGATTTTTAATTGATTTTGTTAATGTTTTACCCCTTTTTAAATTGATTTTTGCATTTATTTGTTCTTTTGAATTGATTTTGTATTGATTTGTATTTTAAATGTTAATTATTTTTGCAAGAGATTATTTAGGACACTTTTAGGTTTCTAAAAATAGTTAAAGTCCTTGTATCTCAAGGAGAAGATCCACATTCAAATCTACCAAATGATAATGCATAATTGCCAATTTATTATAATACCACTATGCATCATAATGTAATATAGTTAGGGTTTTTTCAATCCCATATAAACAATATAAAAAGGGAAAATATTAATTAATTGTACTCTTTGAATCAAAATTTTACATATGAGAGACAAATTCACATTGGTGTGGTTGTCTTAAAACATATATATTTGTTATTTCTTTGTAGTAAATGCAAAAGAAAAAAATTACAATAGTCCATACCAAGATACACTTTGGTTGAAATAAGTTGACAACACCATAACAAAGTCAAGTTCTTTCTTGACAGTAAATACAAAATAAAATAACTACAAAATAGTCCATACCATAATACCCTTTTGATTTGAAGTACGTCGAACAACACCATAACAACGTCAAGTTGTCATTTTCCATAGTCATGAGTGCACAAAGGTCCCCAAGAACAAAATATTCTATACCAAAGTTAAATTATCATAGTCATCAATGCATAAAGGTCCCTAATAAGGGAACATGTC
The DNA here is from genome assembly GCA_028583015.1 of Wollemia nobilis. Lineage (NCBI taxonomy): Eukaryota > Viridiplantae > Streptophyta > Pinopsida > Araucariales > Araucariaceae > Wollemia > Wollemia nobilis. Next base: position 7,400,572 of record JAQPPZ010003361.1, on the reverse strand, counting down.
AATTATAAATAAGTAAAATGAAAATAAACATTCACTTCTTCTTTTCAATGTATTTCACACAAATTCATATTGGTATGATTCTTAGAAACACTTATATATCCTATCAGGGCCTAAAACAACCCTTGCACATCGGGTTTCATGACCCCCTATGGTTGTGGTAGCTCTCTCCTTCTTAATAGGTGTTTCTGATGCCTTGCATAACGTGTGGGGCACCAATCTTGGGAATTCTAGGGAGCATGGGATATGGCTCCTTCGGACGATCTCTAAGATTTTTTACCAAGGTCGATTACTTGTCTTGATGTAATATTTTGGCACTTGTCTTCCTTCCTACTCTAGACTACTCTATCAAGTGTGCTTTTTAGGGAAAAAAAAGAGAGAAAAACAATAAATTATATGAAAAAAAGTGTGGAAAAGGAAATTTAACTAGCCTACCTAGCCTATCTACAATTGGTGATGCAACAAATATCTAAGAGACTCTCTATGCCATGGTAGGTTAAATTATTACACATGTATATAAATCAATAACACACAATGAACATGGTCCCCTTAAACATACATTAAATAGAACACCTGCATTAGAACCAGGATAGGGATTCCATAAATAGTCACAAATTGTTATTAATGTGAACTCCAAATTATATACATGTCAAGAAAAGATGTTCAAAAAATAATCGGCTAACAACATAAGGCTCAAGCCAAGCCAGGACACAAGAGAGAATGAAGGAAAACCCTCTTAGAATAAATAGCTTGCTTTCAATGATTTACAATGAAAAGAATATACATATTTATAGATAATATTTAGAGTTTTTCCCATCTCAGAATTCAAAATTCTATCTTCAAAATTCATGCCCAGGGTACTTTATAATGATGGTGTAAAATCTTGAGGTTGTTGAATCTGGAGTCGCTTGATAGTGAGATCTCACTGTCCATCTTGGAAATATGTAGTGATTAGACATTAATATCTCTAGTCATTAATGCTTGGTCGGGTTTATGGCCACTCCTCTACAATTCTCATGATGAATTCTTTAATGTTGTACTTTTTATAGGAGGTCGTACATCTAGGGACCTGGATAACTCAACACCATTTCAAGGTTTGGGTGGTGGAAACTTAATCAAGTTTTGGAAGATAGATCTTTTATTTTTCGTTTGGTATCCTAACTTGTTGTGCTTGGGTCAGTTGATGTATCCTGTTGTTGACTTCCTATCTAAGTTTTTTGTGTTCTCATTGTTATTACTAGCTTACGATTACCAAATATTTATGTATGAGTGTGTTTGGGACATTTTACATTTTGGTTGCATGCATCGTCACCTTAGATTATTATCGAAACTCCGGTTATTTCTCCTTTGCTATCATATTTGACTAAAAAAATTGAGTCATCAGTCTTGTGTGCTTATACCTGCTCTTTTTTAGATCTAGTTATCTTGCTCCCACCAGGAATCTCTTTTCATAAAACTAGCCAAGATGCATACTCCTCCCAAGTGTATTGAGGATTCACTACATATCCATTATTTCTAGATAAAAATAAAAAATAAATTATTTTCAACTTAGTTTGTACATAATACCCTTTTGAGATGAAATAAGTAAAACCACACCATAACAAAGTCAGGTCCCCAAGAAGGGAACATGCCAATAAAAAACTAAAAGGAAAATATACAATCACTTCTTCTCAATGTTAGGAGGAGCTCCAATGTTGATTGTAACCAAAATTAATATTCAAGTGGATTCTTAAATTAGTCATGTTCTCTTGTATTAAATTACTATAGTCTAAAATATCTCATGCAAATAACTCATTTATTTTAAGTTGTGTCAACATTTCTCATATGATAAAACTAACGACTTTGACCTTTAGAATGTGTTCCCTCAAATTTTTTATTGCCTCATTTCTTAGTTGCAATATATGTGAAGCTCTCCAAGTTGTTATTTAACTTTTAAATTGTTGTAACTTCCAATGATATTTGTTATCAAAGTTAATATATTTGTTTACCAATGTTAAATTAATACATCTTTGAGCCCTAATATTGAGTGTATAGCATTTAAATATGATTTACATTGTTGATTTCACATAAACTTTAAAATTAAATATTTGGAAGTTTTAAAAAATTGTGTTAAGATTTTTTTTCTTAAAACCAAGTGGAATAATATTTAACTAAACTTTTTATGTGAACATGGATAAATATGTAGCAATAATAGAACTCTAAATTAATCCTAGAATAAGTACCTTAAATACTTTGGCCTATTAAAAGATATAACTAGTTAAGATAAATCCCAACTAGGAAGCTTAACTTTAAATGAAAAATAAATTTAGATGTCTCTCTTGTACTTAGCCTTTGGTGCCAAGATTTCTATACATAAAATTAAGTCCCTCTTAGTTTTATATGGTCTATACCCTCCTTGAATCTTGGTTGGTAGAGCTAAATTTTTATGGTGATGTGATATGTTCTCTATGTATTCCTTTTGGTTTTAATGTTTGTTAATGATAAATGTGAAAATAATTCATTTATAAAATTTAAAGGAAGATTTAATGTTGAACTATAATCTATATTTTACTCATTAATCATATTCAAGTGATGGAAATTATTATTGTAGACACAAAATCCTAACCACTTTTCGTCCACTCATTGTCAAACCGTAGCCATTCATCATTTACTTATATATATATGTGTGTGTGTGTGTGTGTGTGTGTGTGTGTGTGTGTGTGTGTGTATATGAATAAATCTCAGTCACCCATCACATCTTAATATTGGCCACTCATTTAACATGATTCATGTTACTTACCAAATCACAATCACAACCCTTCATCATGTTTTAATCTCGATCGCCCGTTGGTGTCGTCAAAACCTTAACATGAATTAAGAGGAATCATAAAATATCATTCACTTTTGTGAATGAAGGTCCAAAAATTAACATCTAGAGAGGTCAAAATAATCCATCGTCTTGTGATCCCTAAAATTTTATGATCTCATTCATCCCTTCACATTTGCACCAATCCTTGCCATCACCATATCTGTCATTCATCCTCTACACCCCCTACGAACTAGATCTAGGCCCTATTGAGCATCCACCATAGACCAAAGACACTTTAGGGCATCTCAAAAATACCTCAAAGAGTCTCTTGAACACTGTAGAGCATTCAATAGACACCATAGGGCATCCAAATAGCCCCTAGATGCTTTAGGGAATCTGAGTGATATCATATAGAACCATTAGAAGTGTAGATCCAATGATTTCAAGTATTAAAAATGTTGTTATTTTCTTTCTAACTTACATTCCTATTGGGCACTGAATTGACATCAAGTTTTACTTAACATTACAATTGTCTATCTTCCAATTTTCTATCTAGGCATGCACCCGATAGTTGTAACTCAACACTCAAGCATTGGATGGACCAAAGACAACTTCAATTCAACCTCCAGAGTAGGTTGGTTCCTTATCAACTTAAAATGGGTTTGACTCAATTAAAGCTCAAGTAGGATTTTGAGGTAAGGGTTATAAAAGGTTTAGGGTTAGGAATGTTATGAAAAATAGTGGATAGATAGGCTAATAACATAGGCAACTATAGCAAAAGGCTCCCACAAGCTACTTCCAGTGTCCCATCACTCAATATTAACATCACCCAAATTAATGAAACCTTCACACATCAAAGCATAAACAAAGATATATTACAGAAAGTAATTCCAACATCCAATATTGATAATCCAAATAGCATAATAGACCAATAGTTAGATTTAACATAAATAAATTTTCTAATAATACAGATCGAATCAAGAACAAATTTCAACTACTCTCACAACTAGTAATCCAAAAATATAGAATGAACTAACCATTCAAGTATTAACAAAAATGCAGCTCAAGACTTCGAACCTCTTGCACAAGATAATGAAGATGACAAATTTGAGTCAAAATATTAGAGTAATGCTCCTTCCATTAGCTCACAAGAATATTTACAATAGGGAAAGAAAACACACTAGATCCGACCCTAAAAAATGAGGGTTCAGCCTCTATTTATAGTTTGTAAATAGAAGAATATTAAGGAGACTTTGCAAAGATTGTATATTTACAGATCATCGGAGAGTTTGCTACCATTATCTTACTCACTGGAGAGCTCCAGGAAATCTGCTATGAGAAATATGCCAGGTAGTATACCTCTACAACATGTTATTTTATTGGTGGTAGTTAGAGTTCAAACAATTGGACACTGCATCTCATATATCAATTATTATTGGGAGCTCTATTCTAATTCAAATCTGCAATCGCATATGGTTCTTGTTCTTGAAAATCCTCGACACTTTGTATTCCTATCCTCCAACTGCCTGCACTCTGATCTGGTGAGTTTTGGTATTTTAAATCCTTTAAGAATGTCAGCAAAACATGGACCATCAATCTTCATCATGGATGACTGATATTAAACCTCCCAAAATACTTTGCAAATTGGCAAGGAATACCAAAGCGCTATTCCATACTTTTAAGTTGCTGACATCATATTTTATAGCCTTGACCATGTAGAATCAAATTCCAACTTAAAGTACACTAAGAGGTGAGAGGTATGCAATCTGCTCCTTAACCTTTCTTTTCTCTTCTTTGACTTCAAAACAACTAAAATCTGCAACATAAAGCATGCTGACATCATCTTTGCTTTGAAAATATGCAAAATCTCCAATTTGCTTTAAGAATGTCAGCAAAACATGGACCATCGATCTTCATCATGGATGATTGTGATTAAACCTCCCAAAATACTATGCAAATTGGCAGGGAAAACCAAAGCATTATTCCATACTTTTATGTTGTTGACATCATATTTTATAGCCTTGACCATGCAGAATCAAATTCCAGCGTAAAGTACACTAAGAGGTGAACAGTATGCAATCTACCCATTAACCTTTATTTTATCTTATTTGAATTCAAAATAACTGAAATCTGCAACATAAAGCATGCTGACATCATCTTTGCTTTGAAAATATATGAAATCTCCAATTCGCACTCAAGCAAGTGCAACTCATCCTTTGTTTCCATTTCACACTAGCTGTAGTGTAAAATAGCTTTTAAATTCATTCAGCACTCTATGTAATGTAAAAGTACTTTTATCACCAATCTAAACTTTGTGTAGTGTTTTCCACCTCTTTGTCGTCAGTCCACACCAAAATATATTATAAACCCGATGGAATTGGCCTTACCGACACTTAGTCACTTAGAGCATGCAAAAATTACTCTCGATCACCATTCCGCACTTTCTTTTGCGCTGACATCATCTTCACCAAAAACTTATGTGGAATCGGGGCCCATTGTGAATCCGTACCAAAATACATTATAAACCAAGCAGAATTGCTCAAGACAAAAATTGCACTAGGTTTTGGCGGATTAGGAATCTCATGTTGCAGATCCGCTCCAAAATACACTGAAAAATGTGTGGAATGAGAACTCCATACCTTAGACTAAATTTTTTTATGTTTTCTAAGGATGTGGCCTTTTTGGGCCAAATTTTGGTGCCTCTCAGGTGGATTTAATCACAAAGCCATCGAAATCAGAGTCTTATCCATTGGGTATAAGGAGTCAAAATGCATATCTTCAAAAATGCTTTAAATAATAACTTCCATATGAACACTACCCTCTAAAAAATTGAACACCTTAGAGGATAAAAGTTCATATCGATACTATGCTCCATGCATCATAGAGGATAATTGCTCATCTGGAGACTATGCCATAAACATTAATATCGGTGTCATTCTAGAAAAACTATTTCACTATCCCAAAAAAAACACAACTATGTTCTCCTTATAAAGCCTTCTTACAATACATGATAAAAATACCTTCACGCAAAACTTGTTATTTTCTGTCTCTTTGGACTCATGTTTGTATTGTTTCTTTTTTACTATGTCAGAGTAAAAATGAATCAAAGAAAAAATATAAAATTTATGACTACATATGTACAAAATAAAATTTTCTAAGATTGTGCTCCTTCAGGTTCCGCAGCATCTCTATCCAGCTCTTCTTCTTGTTGGGCCTCTTCCTCAGCATTATCTTCTTCTTGCTTAGATTCTTCCTCAAGAGAAGATTAATCTTTATTTTCCTCTTTTGCACTATCACCAAACAACTGCACCATCAGTTTTAATATCTATAGGGCTTGTTTCCAGGTTTCTTCTGAGGGGTTGGAAGTTTCCTTCAGCTGCTTATAAATGTACTGGATTTTACCAATATCTTCATAGTTAGCAGCACTTCTTCTATTTACCAAGTCTTCCATGAGGTCTCTAAGCCTAGTAAAATCAATAGTTATTTGTGAAGCTTGCTCTTGGTCAATTAGTTCTTCTACAACATTAATTTCAAACTCATCTTGTAAACTCTCTCCAGTACTTTTCTTGATTTCTTCAACTAACAGCAAGTTGTGATCTTCCATCCATAACCCTCTAAAACCAATTTGGATCATTTCCTTGTTAACATCCACTAAATCCTTATTACTCTATCAATATTGTCATACAATAGCCAAGCCTTTTGGAGTGCTTTGTTCTTTTTCACTATAATTCTAGCAGCAACTCTAGAAATGTTCCACTCCTTATTAGGAATAGGCTTACTAGAATCACTGAGTCTACTATCCACCAATCTATGAATTTTATTAGTAGGAATCACCATAGGTTGTAACTCTCTAGTGATTTTATCCATATCCTTCTGAATACTTTGGAGTAGGCAACTGGCATCATCTAAGTAATTAATAATAAGCTGCAACCCTGAGCATTTCTCTAGCACTTTAGAAAGCAATTCCTTTCTCACTTTCTTTAGTCCAGCCTTGGAAAAACCAGAATATTTAGCCTTTTCAATATGAAGCTACTACTTCAAACTTTGTATTTCTTTAGCCTTTCTTCATTCTTCTTCTTCTATTCTTCAGTATGCTCCTTGAGCTTATTAGCTTCCTGAAGCTTCTCTTGCCAACTCTTAGCTTCTTTTCTTAGAGATTTCTCCACTTATTTCTGATTATTGACAGTTTTCTGAATCTTTTCAATCTGCTTTTCCAACTTACCCACATTTTCTTTGAATATATCATTTTTTACATAAAATGTTTCTAAGTGGGCTCTAGATATGACCAATTCATATTCATCAAGTAAATTCTCAATATCTTTTGTATACTCCTCTATACGATAATATTGAACGGTCATCTCAATTTCAGGTTTGCTCATAGGGAAATCATGGATCTAGATGTCCTTTACCTTGAAATTATATCAACAAACATGCTTCTTCTCCTAGTGGTCATCCATTTAGAAGGCTTAGATTGATTTTTTCTAGAAATCATTGATTTTTTGTGTAGCTTCATGCTCTTTCTACAAAATTGCCTAGGTAGGGTAACTTGTAGAAAGAGGAGAAGAAGACACAAGGAATATAAGAGAAAAATCAATATGTCAATAACTGTATAGAAGTATTTACAGCAGAATCTATGACCACAGTAGAATATGTGACCACGGTGGAATCTGTGACCACGGTGGAACCTGTGACCACTACCATTGTTTCAATTTTCAAACCTATGGAAACTTAAGGGAGACTCACAGATGGGTGAATGAGTGGACTTGAAGAAGTTTGCTTCTCATATGATGGTGGTGGTTGTAATGGCAAATATGTAACTATGGAGGATGATGGAAGAAGAATATTAGATGATGAGGGTAGAATCCTAGATGATGAAAGTGGAGCTTGAGGTGACCTTGGATGAGATGGTTTGTTTTATACCTCAGTAGTGACTGATGAAATAGGAGGTGGACTATGAGGTGGAGAAGGTACCTTTGTTACAACTTCTTTCTTATAAAGGGAGGGAGATTTCCTTGGATAATATGGAGGAGGAAGAGGAGAAGAGGGATTAGAGACTATATCTTCATCTACTGATGTAGGGTGTTATGGAGTTATTTCTATGATTTACTGTTGTTCTTGTTGTATCAATTCTCCCATAGTTGAAACTGTCATTTTCTCAAATATATCCTCCTTATCAAGTCTCTACTTCTTTGAAATCTCTTTCTCAACTCTTTCTGGGGCCCTTTTGGCTTTTCTCTAAAAAAATTGAAAGGTAAATTTCTCAGTTTTTATCTCTTCTTCAGATAATCCTTTTTGTACTGTTTCCTCCAATAGTATCTTCTCAAAAATAGGATTTAATTCCACTATTGTTGTAGTGGTAAAACTCAAAGGTGTAAACCTAAATTTCTCATCCCTTTTGTTTCAATTTATGTCTATTTTTGGAGGTTGTCCATACAGGGCTAGGCGCTTAGGCCTTTTGACTATTCCTATGACTGGTGCACTGGTAGCCCTCTCATAAGAATAGTAAATTTTACTCATCAATTGTGCTCCTTTTGGAAATTGATTTATTTGCTCAATTGAATACTAAAAAGGCTTCAGGACTTCGGTAGTAGTCAATGGAGTATTAGGTTCTTCTTTCTGAACTTCTTCTTCTGAAGGTGGGGATGGGGAATCAGACCTATTTTGTGTCATTTTGCATATTAGTACTATATTTCTTATGTCTTTGGGCCTCCAAGTTTTGACATTATTGTCATAATTTTTAAATAATTCATTATCAATTTTAATCCCAAACCTGGATTTTTCTTTACCATTATCAATTCTCATCCTCCACCAAATTGATATTTTGGCTTCATTTCATTTTCCTTGATTCTCAGCTTCCTCACCAGTAGGTTCTTGAGACTGAGGGTCCTCTTTATTTTATATTTTCTCCTCAATATCTTTGATGGTAGACTCCTTCAATCGATGTTTTACATTGTTTTATGGATCAAAATCCACAATTTGTTCATAAAAGCCTAACCATGGAGGAATTTGATCCATATTAAAAATATTCCACTCTAAAAGAGTAGTTTCTTTGTTATTTCTGCCTTGTTCAAAATGGGGCCTAGATCTCTTTTCAAATTTGTAGGCCTTTTCTCCATTTAAGGCTATATTTATTTTATAGAATATATCATCTAGATCATAACTCCATCTCTGAGGAATATAGAACAAACCCAACCTATCTAGTTATTGGTCAATTTGTTCACCCTACCATTTCTTAGTAATAGTTATATCACTAACATTTCGGTAGATAGATCTTCCATTTCTCCCTGAGCCATAGTTTAAATCTATATATTTTTCTTGCCTCCAATATTCTAAGGCAAATAGCCTCTCTATAACAAAGTGAGGTAGCATAAAAGGCTTACCCATAAAGGCATACAATATAATTATTGTACCCTCTATTAGGAGATACCATTCTCCTTCCTTAGCACCCTCTGCTCTCAATATTTTCTCAGCAAAAGGTGGTAGCCTAGGGTAAACTCCATACATTATTTTCAATGTTGGTTGTAAGAATTCCAAATTGAATCTATACAAATACTCAGTGCTTCTCATATGAGAAGTCCAATAATAAATAAGAATGGGGTCCCCTTGGTCATTCTTGTCCTTGATTGGAATCCAGGGCATCCTATATCTTATAGCGACAAAGAACATCCAGATCAAGCTTGAGAAACACCTAAAACTAGGTGCATCAAAGATTCTTTTCATTCTCACTAATTGCTCATGCATTCTCTGAGCAAGGAATTCTATCCAATCAAAATAGATAACCCTAACACCTTTATTTTTAGCATCTTCCTCATACATCTTCATGTTGGAAATGCAGTATGTGATGGATATTTGCCAATCATTCACCATTCTGTCAGAGTCCAAACCCTCCATACAGGCTAGCATTGAATAGAGCTATGGGTTAACAAATTCATTGATGGTAATCAAAGCTTTGGGTATTTCATCTTCCTCTCTTATTCTTCTAAACTGGAAACAAAGCCATGTTTCTAAAACTTTTTGTTCTTCCAAAGCCATTAATGAAGCATAAACCCTAGCTTGTTCTGCTATGTCAAATTGTTTAGGTTTTGAGGGTGGGGTCACCCCTATGACAAAAAATTTAAGGCGGAGCTCTTTGGTAATAGTGAATAGTATTTTGGCATCAAGCATTTTCACTATTCTCTTCTCAGGATCATAATATTTAATCATCATAGGAACCAATTCAGGGCAATGGTGAACATGATCACAAATATAGGAGAATAAGAAGGATTTTATGGCAATGGTACCTTGAGTCCTATTTGGCCACTCTTTGAAGTGTTTGAACTCAAAATTACTTCTCAAGAAGGTCCTCCTTACTTTTGTCATTACCGTATCTGCCAATCACCTAGTTTGGTCCACATGGTCGTCCAGCTTCGCTCCTATTCTCTATACTTATGTAAGAACTTTCTTTGGAGATATTTTCACCAGCAACGAATTAGATTTTCTCTGTAGAATTTGTAGGTAATAATTCTACTATCATTCTGCTCTTCTCTGCTCAATGAACACTTCTTTTTTCCAAATGAATAGAATTTTGTGCTTCAGCACTTTTAATTACCGTTGCACACATTTTCTCCATCATTAATGTGGCTACTACAGGACTTGTCCATTGGCACACTTATCAATTCAACCTTCATTTCTTTTGGCAGCTTGGACGTGACATTTTGACCTCTGACTGGTTGAAATTTAAATATGCTTCAATCCTTGCAACGTCGTTTTGTCCTTTCTCTTTCAAGCATAGGAAAAATAGCATTTATTATGGATCTCTTACCCTTTTCCAAGTAGTATGATGCGGAATTGTTGCTCTGCTCAAATGTAGGATTTAAAATTATGGATTGGCAACACTTATTTTATTCCAACCAACATAATTCTAGATTTTTGTGGATTAGAACTTTCCTCATTTTGCACATCAAAAGTCTTGAAAACCGGTGGATTGGAACCCGCTCGTCATTCTGCTGGTATCATGGTTCATTTGAGTGTGGAAAATAGTGCATGTTATATTCCACTAAAAATTTAGTTCATTTAGGTGCATATTGGAACCCACTCGTCATTTCACTGGTATGATGGTTCACTTGAATGCGGATTGGAGCTCAAAGATATTATGCTTCGTACTTAGTGTATTTGAGTGCAAAATAAGAAATGTTGCTTCTTGTGGGAACACTTAGCCAATTTTGCAAAATTTTCTCTTTCTTTTCTATTTATTTTTTATATTTTTTGTACAATATGTTGTTAAAACAAAACTTAATACAAAGTGCAAAAAGAAAGAAAATATGATACAATGTATGTACATATATTACAATGAGCCTATATTTAAATCCAAGTAGAGTTTAAGATGAAAATCATTAACCAGGATTGGTTGTATCTTTTCCTCTAGATATTCAAGTTGGAAAACATTGGTCTCCTTGATTTCTACTATCTTGAAAGGGCCATCCTAGAAGAAGTCAAACTTATGATGATGTCCTGCTTTTGTTCTTTCGACATTCCACCTGAGAACTGAGTCTCCAACCGAGAATTTTTTGAACCTTACCTTTTTATCGAACCATACCTTGATGTCCATAGAATTCTTCTAAAAAATTTCATAGGCCTGAGCTTTCTTCTCTTCCAACTGGAGTAGGTGTATCAGCCTTGTCTCCACTAGATTTTCCTCTGATTCTTCTTTTGAATTTATTAGTTTGAGTGCTAGAATTTCTAAATGGATAGGTAACACTACCTCCTTGTCATATACCAAATCATAGGAGGAAGTCTTGATGGACTTATTAATATTAATCATGTCTGCCCACAAATATTATTCAAGTATTAGGTGCCAACTTATTTTATCCCTTTCTAGTGATCTCAAAATCCTTAACAAATTTTTGTTGGTAGACTCTGCAAGTCCATTCCCTTGAGGGTAATAATTTGAAGTATTCTTAATGATTATGTCATACTTCATGGAAAATCAATATATTTGGCTCCTATAAAGTTTGGCCCATTGTCACTCACCAAGGCCTCCAGAACTCCAAACCTTGAAATCAAACTTTCCATAAAATTGATCATAAATTCCTAGTCTGATTTCTTGGTAGAAATGGTCTCTACCCATCTGGTGAGATAGTCTGTGGTATTTAGAATATACTTGTGCTCTGTTGAAGAATGAGGGTTGATAAATCCTATGAATTCCATCCCCCATTTTTGAAAAGGCTCCTCAACTTGTATTGGATTGATGGGGAATGAAGCATTTCTTGTTCTCCCTACATGCCTTTGACATTTATCACAGGCTCTAGTGAATTTGAAGGTGTCAAAAAATATAGTAGGCCAATAATAGCCTACTCTTATAATTTTTAAAGTTGTAACTATGCCTAAGAAATATCCTCCAAATGGCCCTCCATGGAACTCCTTTATGACCTTTTTTTGTTGATCATATTTCAAGCACTTAAGGATGACTCCATCAAGGTTGCTTTTTGTATAGCCCTTCTGGAAATAAGACATACTTAAAAGCTTGAATTCTATATCTTCTTCTTTGTTATGCATTAATATTATGAGGGCATACTCTATTTTGAAAGTAATTGATCATATATTCTATCCAATCAGAGTCACCTGGTTGTACTTCTTCAATATTATCATCTTCAGTTGTCTGACAAGTTATCATTTCAGTTGATGTTGATGCCTCTATTAAACCTTGGCATAAGGCATTGCCTCTTATCAAATTGGTGGGGTGTATCTCCATATCATATTCCTAGATCTTGGTGATCCATCTAGCTCTATTATCTCCTAGTTCTTACATCCAGGTGAACAACATATACCAGGGTCTTACTTTGAACCAAATACTATCTAAAATTCTTCAATGATTTCATCACAGCAAATACTTATTTCACAATACAATTATACTTAACCTGGTAATCATAGAGAATCTGACTCCAGAAGAATATGGGGTGCTCCTCACCTTGATCATTCTTTTGAGTAAGTATTGAGGCATAACTTTCTTCAGCTCCATAAGCATAAAGAATAAAATCCTTACTAAAATCTAGATTTACTAGCACTGGAGTTGTGGCAATGGACTGCTTGATTACCTCAAATGCTTATTTCCTCACTTTAGTCCATTTGAACTCTACATATTTCTTCAATAGCTTAGATATAGGCCTTACCTTCTGTGCAAAGTCAAAAATGAACTTCCTGACAAAGTTTATTTGGCCAAAGAAGTACTATAAGGCTTTCTTGTTTACAGGCAGTGGAAGAGCTAGAATGGACTATATTCTATCTGGAACTATGGCCATCCCTTCTTTTGAGACCACATGACCTATAAATTTTCCCTCATGTACTACAAAAAAATATTTCTTAGGATTGAGGGAAATGCATTTAATAACTTTAAGAGCTCTTCTCTCATTATGGCTTTGATCCTTGGATTTACAGGCCTTTCCTTCTACCTAAAAGGCTTTGCATCAAACTCTAGCTCAATGGTGTGTTGTATAATCCTTTTTTTATATACCTTGAGGTCTTCATATGACCAAGACACAATGTCTTGGTACTTTATGCATAAAGCTTTAATGTCCTCTTCTTTCTTTTTAGAACATCAGATTCCAACCTTGAGCCTTTTTCTTTTTCTATTTCAACTTCTTTGTATATTTTATCATTGACTTCCATAGATCTGATCCTTATCCTATATTCATTATCAAATAGGATCTCTAGGGTGACCAACCCTCTAGGTATATGATTTTCTAAGCTGAATAACATCCTATTGATTAATTTACTCTAGATTTTATTCTTGGATAGTGGAGAGACGGTCTTCTATTACCGAAAAATCAATGATTTGTTCATCACTTTCAAAGACCTGCCAGAAAATCTACTTATCTGGCACTACAGGCCTGAAAATCATTTTGATTCCCTTGTCTTTCTTGACTACAATATATGTAGAAGGGTTGAAGTTAGCTCCCCTTACTACTAAGGATTCTTCCAAAGTATTCTTTTCTCTAGGAATACATTTTATATTTAGGGCATAGAAGGATTTCATCAGATCCCATACCCTATTTTTGTATACTTTTAGGTAATGGTTCTTACTACTACACCTTTTTATTACCTTATGGATGATTAACTCAGAGTCACCATATATTTTTAGGATCTTAATGTTCATATTTTTTGCTTGCATAAGTCTAAGGCATAGAGCCTCATACTTTGCAGTATTATTAGTGTATGACCATGTTAACCTATAGGTAAAACTCTTTTTCCCTTCTAATTGAGACTATAGGACCACACCAGTACCAACTCCATTTCTACATCTAGCACCATCAAAGTGCATGGTCCATACCTCTGTCCCTCTTAGATACTGATTAGATATAGCAGTATTTTCTTCTCTTATTCTACAAAAATACTATATGTGCCCATGTCTGTCCCAAACTGACTATAATCATCTCTAAAAGGTAATTTATTTTCTATTTATAGTTCTTCAAATTTTTCCACAACTTTAAACTCTTCAAGAGGAGTGATGTTGCACATGTCTTCTTCATTTTCTTTCTTTTCTAAGGGTATACTAAGGATTGTAGTGGCATGCCTATCCTATGGATACTTTTTGAGGGAAGCTTTAAGAAATTCCTTAGCATTCTAGCCAGGAATGAAAAGGGTATCATATAAATTAGATTTTTATGGAATCCTTTTCATCTCTTCTACAATGTTGTATACAAACTTAGCCAAAGTGGTCCTCTTAGGCCTTCTTTCTAGCTCACCATATTTTCTTTTATATTGTTGAGTGGCTTCTATTCTTTATATTTTGATAATAGAAGTGAATATAATCCTCTCTTGAGTCTCATATTTAGACTTTATTCAGTCTCCTTCATTTTCTTTCTTAAATATCTTAGGGAGACTATATGTCTTCTCCTTCCCTTTATCCTAGGGAATAGGAAAAGTATCACTACTTTTGGGAAGTGGGTCATTCCTTTTCTAAGAAGAAACCTGGAATTGTCCCATATTTTGTGGATCTACTTGCAAGGTTTTCTTTCTTGACCTTGTCATAACAACAATTGGGCCATCCTCATCTAGCTCTTTTCCAACCATGATTTGGCCAGGCTGCCATAACATATTTACTCTTCTCTTTTTATTTCTTTCGACTTGATCCATAGATTTTTGAATATGGTGGTGGTACATAACACAAGATTATAAATCATGGGGATATTTACATACCAAACACCAAATATTCACTAGACTTGTTTTTGAAAAACACTCAGGCTCTTCATATGCTATGGTTACTTTGACCCCAGTATTGTTACTAGGACTAGGTCTTTGATCTCTGTTCACATATGGGAATATCTTATGTTGATATCTCTCCATATATTTCTTCTCCATTGAATTCATTTTGTTACTCAGAGTTTTCAAAGTATTTTGCATATCAAGAATGGCAGAAAACTCTTGAGAGTTCTGAGAAGGAAGTGGAAGGAAAGGGACTGTAGTATAAGGTGCTTTTGGCTGAGGAATAGGATTCATTTTTGGATATGGGGATGATAAGGAAAGGGGATCCATATAAGATGAAGTAGTAGCTTTCCTTTGGATATTTATTGTTTCTAGATTGTAAGGTAGTACATATTTAGGAGATAACCTCCCCACATTGATTAGCATATTTTTTGCATGAACTTCTGCATTATAAACTTGTGGAAAGGTTTCCACCCCATATTTTTGGGTTTACAATCCTAGATTTGATCTAAGATCTCTGATATAATACATATAATCCAAGCATAAAGTTGGTTTAGCTACAGGGGCAATTCTCTTCTATGTTCTGCTAAACCTCAAATTGAAATATGAGATAGTCTCTTGCTGATATTTTTGCATGGATGTAAACTAATTAAGTAAAGGGAAAGGGTCAGCATATTCATTGAATTCTTTGAAAAAAGGCTCAGCCAATACTGCCCATGAAGTGATGGTTTTATCCTCAAGAGTCCTAAACCAATGCAAAATATTTTCTTTGAAGAACAGGGCTAGGATTCTCACAATAACATCCTCTTCCTTTATGTTGTGGATTGCTACCAGATTCAAAATATCCTGACAGTTCTCATAAGTTGTCTTCCCAGATCCATTATAAGTGGGAATAGCCTTGGACACAGCCTGGGGAATGGCATTCATATGGTTTAATCTAAGGAGACCAGTCATGTTCCAGCTAGGGTACTTCTATAAAGACTTAATTAGGGGTACATTTCCCTAATTTGCTGCTGCATTCAGCCATATTTCTTGTTGTAGGTCTTTTTGCAGGAGTTATCAAATTAACTGCAGGGTTTTCCTCAAGAAGCTCTTATTCTAAGTGGAAATATTGGTTTAAATTCCTAATAATAGTAGACCCTCTATATGGTAGCTCACAATAAAAATATGAGTCAGGGTTATTCCCTTTGAAAGACCTGGTATACATGAAATGATATTGATCTATAAGGGCAATTCTTTTCTAGGTTTAAATGCCAAGGAGTCACCAGGTAAATTTACTATTCTCCACTTAACAATGTCAAGATAATTCACCAAATATTGATTCCTTCGGGCAGAGATAAAACAATAACTTATATATGGATTTTTGTGTTTCTTTTGAATTGGTCCCACCAGGCATACCAAAAACTATTGGGAACCGAATTGACATCAAGATTTACTTAACACTGCAATTGTCTATCTTCCAATTTTTTATCCAGGCATGCACCCAATAGTTGCAACTCGGTACTCAAGCATTGGATGGACCAAAGACAACTTCAATCCAACCTCTAGAGTAGGTTGGTTCATTTTCAACTTAAAATGGGGTTGACTCAATTAAAGCTCAAATAGGGTTTTGAGGTAAGGGTTAGAAAAGGTTTAGGATTACGAATGTTATGAAAAATAGTGGACGGATAGGCTAACAGCATAGGAAACTATAGCAAAAGGCTCTCACAAGCTACTTACAGTGTCCCATCACTTAAGATTAACATCATCCAAATTAATGAAACCTTCACACATCAAAGCATAAACAAAGATATATTGCAGAAAGAAATTCCAACATCTATTATTGATAATCCAAATAGCAGAATAGACCAATAGTTAGATTTAACAGAAATAAACTTCCTAACAATAGAGATCTAATCAAGAAAAGATTTCAACTACTCTCACAACTAGTAATCCAAAAATCTGGAATGAACTAACCATTCAAGTATTAACAAAAAATGTAGCTCAAGACTTCAAACCTCTTGTACAAGATAATGAAGATGACAATTTTGAGTTAAAATATCAGATTAATGCTCCTTTCATTAGCTCACAAGAATATTTACATTAGGGCAAGCAAATGCACTAGAGATGACCCTAGAAAATGAGGGTTTGGCCTCTATTTATAGTTTTTAAATAAAAGAATATTAAGGAGACATTACAAGGATTGTATATTGACATCTCAGCAGAGAGTTTGTTGGCATTATCTTACTGGTTGGAGATCTCCAAGAAATTTTCTATGAGAAATTTGCCATGGCAGTATACCTCTGCAAATTTCTAGTTTTTTGGTGGTAGTTAGAGTTTGAATAGTTGGACACTGCATCTCGTCCATATATCATTCTTGGAAACTCGGTTCTACCATAGATATACAACTACATCTGGTTCTTATTCTTGAATATCCTCGATGCTTCATATTCCTATCCTCCAACTTACTACACTCTAATCCGATGAGTTTTGGCTTTTTAAATCCTTCAATAATGTCAGCAAAACTTGGACCATCGATCTTCATCATGGACGAATGAGATTAAACATCCCAAAATACTCTGCAAATTGGTGAGGAAAACCAAAGTGCTATTTTGTACTTTTAAGTTGCTGATGTCATATTTTATAGCCTTGACCATGCAAAATCAAATTTTAGCGTAAAGTACACTAAGAGGTGAGCGGTATGCAATCCACTTATTAACCTTCCTTTTCTCTTATTTAACTTCAAAACAATTGAAATCTATAACATAAAGTATGCTAACATCATCTTTGTTTTGAAAATATGCAGAATTGCCAATCCGCACTCAAGCAAGTGCAACTCATCCTTTGTTGTCATTCCGCACCAGCTGCAGTGTAAAATAACTTTTATCTTCATTCTACACTCTGTGCAAGGTAAAAGTGCTTTTATCACCAATCTGCACTCTGTGTAGTGTTTTTTGCCTCTTTGTCGTTAGTCCACACCAAAATATGTTATAAACCTGATGGAATTGGCCTTACCGATAGTTAGTCATTCATAGCATGCAAAAATTACTCTCAGTCACCATTTCATACTTTCTTTTGCGTTGACATCATCTTCGCCAAAAAAATTTGCGAAATTGAGGCCCGTCATCAATCCATACCAAAATACATTATAAACCAAGTGGAATTTCTCAAGAAAAAAGTTGCACTAAGTGTTGGCATATTAGGAAACTCATGTTGCGGATCCGCTCCAAAATACACTGGAAAATGTGCGAAATGGGAACTTCATATCTTAGAATAAAATTTTTTATTTTTCTAAGGATGTGGCCATTTTGGGTCTATAATTCCCTATATTTAGTTTACACTTCGTCAATAATGCACTTAGGTTTTAGTAGATCTACTTTTTGAAGAGGGCCTCATGTAGTGTAGCCCTTGCATGTATTACTAACCCAATTGTATGGAGTTTTTTGTATGCAGGTACAAGATATATCTTCATTGATGGATGTTGTAGCTTGAGTGGCCTCATAGGGATACACAAGCCCACTCACCCTTGTTTGGAGAAAAGAAGATCCGAAGACACCACCATCATTTGATCAAGGTTTTTATCCCTCCTATTGTAAATCATTGTATCAAAGCAAATATTGCTCTATATCCCATGATTTGGGGAACATCTATGTATAAAGTGGAGATCAAGGATCCTCAATTTTATAATATATGATATCTTTCATTTTATGTGTGCATTGTTATCTACTTTGATTTACTGCTTTTATTGGTGTTCTTTTTATTTTCTTTATAAAATGGAGATCATGGTGGGATCCCCAAAGGGTTTCATATTTTTATTGGTCTTATTTTTAAATGAGTTTCTTATCTACATTTTTTTTTACTACAGGTTTACAAAAACTCGATCATGCAAAAATCATAAAATCAAAAACTAGGGTTTCTAGAAGTTATGGGGATTTGATCTATGGTCACTCATATGCCTTAATGTGTTTGGGGGACACCTCACTACATCTAAGAGATGCCACACCATGTCCAGGAGACACCATAGAGTATCTAGGAGATTCGGTGCTACGTTCGTGAATTTGGGGGAAGAATACGTAGGCTTCCTGGTAAGTTATGTTCAAATCCCACTTACGTTTTTTGTTTTTAAAAGAGAAAAGAAAAAAGAAATGTTTATTTTTTGTTTAAAAAGCAATACATCATGCATTTTTAGGTATTCTAGGCATTTGTAGGTATTTTATTTACAAAAAAAATAAGTGTATTTTAGAGTAGTAATCCATTTGTCATATAGACTGCATATAGGGATATATCTACACTCATAAATCAATTTTTAGTTGCATTAGGGCTTTCAGATTTATTTTATGCTATTTTTGAATTTTGTATATCAAAACCAGTCTAAAATTTATCTGAAATTCATTCGCCGCATTTTGGCTAATATTTTTCTATTTTTTATGGCATTTTGTTTACTGTTTGGCTTGCTTTGAGTGTTTTCGATTATGTTTTAGGCAATAAACTTGAAGGCATACTAGGTTGCATCTTAAGATAGTTTTTATTTTTATTTTAATATTTATAAAAATACTATAGAGAACAAAAAATTTATAAGTAACCACACACTCTTCTTTCCTTCTCACTTCTCACCCTTCTAGGTTGGAATAGGTCACTTGTGTTCAAGCTTCCTCCCACTATTGGAAACATGTGTTTATTTAGAGTGGCAGAGCTAGGTGAACCCTCCACACATTGGGATCTTAAGTGGTGTATCTTAGACTCTTTTGAGGGCCTCACACTTGGCACTAGTGTTCCTAGTCACCACCTTGGTTGAGTTCCCTACGATGTGAAGGGTGGTTTCTTTGCATTTTTATGTTCAAAAAAATACCATAGAAAATGGAAACTTAAAAGGAACCCACACACAACATGTTTCACTGTTAAAATCAATGATTTGGGTTTCATCACCAATCATTGATCGAGACCAATGATGGTGGGCTTCATCTCCATCCGTTGGCTCCCCCCTAGATACCCTAGTAATCCCATGAGTGGTTTTATGGACTTCATCACCAAAAAATCCCCCACTTTTGAGAGATCCTCGAAGTGGGTTACACTTTAGGAAGCCATTTCAATCGTTTAAATTTCATTCCTTGTCAAAGGGGTGAGTGTGAACACACCTTCCACCCACCTTGCATAGTTTTTTTAGGCTTAGGGAGTCTTAACATCAAACACACAAAAATTAAAAAATTAAAAAAACAACAAAGTTGTTGCAAAGACATAGAATACTTGTTTGCTTGATTTGTGTGATCATTTTTTATTTCCATTGCACATTCCACACATGCACCCCGCACATTCATTTTCCTAGCCTACTTTTAGCTTATGGTATTGACTAGAAATCAATCTAAAGCCATTAATTAGGTACCTAATAACCAACCAACTTCATCCATGGTGTTATCCACTCCTTCCCCAACCACTTTCATGGCTAACCCAACAAATGTGGCACCGACAAGTCATTTTGATCTATCTGTTAGAACTTCTCACATAGTATTCACCTCAAATATTTGATGTGATGCAAAGAGCTATCCACACTTCCATTCCAAAAATAGAACCATCCACACCAACCGACCATCGCATCACTCACATAGATATGGATAAAATTAGAGCTTATTTAATACCAACCAATCCAATTCTAAGACCACTCAACATCCCACCTAGATATGTTCCTTCTTCTCGGTAGGAACTTGCTCACTCGTACCTCAAAAGTTTCAACCAAGTCTTCACCAACCCTATTTTTGAGGTAACATCTGTACTCCCACATCAAATTCCTCCACAACCATTTAGCCAAAGCACCTCTATTCCATTTACTGATACCACTACCTACTCCAACCCACTCTACAAAGCACAAGTTAATGTTGCTTCACAGCTTCCATCCACCATTATATCTACCATCGCTCATTCAGTCATGATTCCTTTCACAACTTACCCTCCATTAATATCAACAAACATTGCCAACATTCACACCATACCGACATCCACTTCCAACATAACTGCACAATCTGCATCTAAAATTACCATACAGCAAGCACGGCAACACCTTAATCAACTGCTTATAGGTCATCAAGATACTTGTTCTTGTCCATAGTAGCAATCGCAGGTAGTATATTTCAAACCTCAATCCATTATCAACCAACATAAATTTTTCACACCTGATCCATATTGGGTATCATAATATTCTAATGTAACCATACCCACACCTCCATTTCACCACATCAATACCACTTCCACATCCCAACACGTTCAAATCTTTCAAACTTCATACCCACTTCATCAACATCAATCACTCCATCACCAAAAAAACATCCAACATCACCAGATACCCATCAATTCATTGGTCAATTAGAACCACTTTTCATCCCAACACACACCACCCCATACACTCATCAAACAAACTAGGATTTCCACACAAAAATGGAAGACCCTTATATCCAAGTTTTGAAATAGTAGATTGACAACCTAATTATCCATACACCTGGTATGATGTACCAAAAATCTACATTGATACAACTGATCAATCAACCCATTCATTCTTTGGTACCATCATCACCTTATCTAACAAACTTTATATTACTAAATTTGATAAATTCAAAAGGATTGAGGACCCTAAGGAGAATATTAGTGCATTAATCCATTCATGTTTTAGAATCCAAGGTAACGATGCCTTAATGCTCCAAAATTTTCCTTAGACATTAGAAGGGGATGCCTTAGACTGGTATAACCATCTACCACATCACAGTGTCTATACATTTGAAAAATTGGTAGATAAATTCTTAGAAAGGTTCTTCCTTAATGTTCAAAATAAAATTACCTTGATCGACCTGTACAATCTCAAACAATTTGAAGAAGAGTCGATCTATGACTTTGGAAACCATTAGAAGGTCGTCATTACAAAATTACCATTCTCCTTCCCAATGGAATAATTAACTCAAATATTCACAAGGATTTTTCTAAAGCCCATCTCCTTGTTATTGCAATTACAACAATATAGAACACTTGATGAAGCTCTTGCCTAGGCTTGAGTTATCAAAGAAATCAAGATACAATAGGGTGAGATCAAACCCAAAGAGAAAGAATGGAAAAATAAGTACCAATCCAAAGGAAACTATACTGGTCAATCAAAATCTGAATACTTCAATTTGTTGAGCAAGGTGCAGCAAAAGTATTGTCATTGTTGTCAACACAAACAGATAGATCAGTTGATGCAGTTGATGCAGTGGACAAGAGTTCAGAGGTCAGTCAGAACATGTACAGTGAATTTCCAAGAAGACAGAAGTGGCCCAGATTCAGAAAATCAAAGAAAAAGACAAGTAAGAAAACTGTCGCGATATCGCGACATGTTTTCTGTCACGATTTCGCGACATGGCCGAGGAGAGAGAAGGCACAAGCAAAATTGTCACGATTTCATGACATGGCCGAGGAGAGAGAAGGCGCAAGAAAAATTGTCATGATTTCATGACATGGCCGAGGAGAGAGAAGGCACAAGCAAAATTGTCATGATTTTATGACATGGACGAGGAGAGAGAAGGCACAAGCAAAATTGTCATGATTTCGTGACATGGCCGAGGAGAGAGAAGGCGCAAGCAAAATTGTCATGATTTCATGACATGGATGAGGAGAGAGAAGGCGCAAGCAAAATTGTCATGATTTCATGACATGGCTGAGGAGAGAGAAGGCACAAGCAAAATTGTCATGATTTCGTGACATGTTGGAGGAGAGAGAAGACACAAGGAAAATTGTCATGATTTCGTGACATGTTGGAGGCAAAGAAGCCAAGTGGAAAAACTGTCATGATTTCATGACATGTTTGGAAAGAAGGCGCAAGCAAAGAAAACTGTCATGATTTCGTGACATGTTTGGAGAGAAGGCACAAGCAAAGAAAACTGTCATGATTTCGTGACATGTTTGGATGAGAAGAAAAGCGCCAAGGAGAGAAAGTGTCACGATTTCATGATAGGTTCGAAGAGAAAGCGCCAAGGATAGAAAGTGTCATGATTTCGTGACAGGTTCGAAGAGAAAGCGTCAAGGAGGAAAAGTGTCACGATTTCATGACATGTTTAAAGATAGAAAAAGGCACAAGGAGAGAAAGTGTCACGATTTCATGACATGTTCATGGGCGAAAGGTAGAGAAGTGCAAGGAAGTAAAAAGTGTCACGATTTCATGACATGTGTGTTTTCGCTGGCCAAAGACAGAAAAGGCACAAGGCAGCGAAAGTGTCACGATTTCGTGACATGTTCCATTTTCACGGGCGAAAGCAGAGAAGTGCAAGGAAGCAAAAAGTGTCACGATTTCGTGACATGTGTTTTCGCTGGCCAAAGATAGAAAAGGCACAAGGCAGCGAAAGTGTCACGATTTCGTGACATGTTCCGTTTTCACGGGCGAAAGGCAAAGAAGTGCAAGGAAGCGAAAAGTGTCACGATTTTGTGACATGTCTAGTTTTCATGGTTGCAAGACAAGAGGTGAACAAGGAGGCCAAAAATGTCATGATTTCGTGACATGTTGCATTTTCATGGGTAAAAGGCGAGAAGAGCATAAAGAGACAGAAGTGTCACGATTTCGTGATAGGTCACGACAGCACGATCACTGATAGTTAACTGAAGTAGAACAATAGTTAAAGGGGCAGTTGTAGAGGAAAAGCATGCAACTATTTTAAGAACAGTCGAAGAAGGAGAAATCGAATAGTCGCATAAATAGAATCAAAAAATGCATGCATGCACAGAAATGAATACGAACAGTTATGTTCAAGAAGACGTACAGTCATGGTAGAGATATACGTTGCATGTAACGTAATGCCCACTCTATAAATACAAAAGGAGTTACATAAAGAAGAAGTTACAGTTGACAAGTGGCAGAAGAGAATATTAAAGGAACAGTTACGGGTTGCATGCGTAAATATGGAAGTTAAAAATAGAGACTAATATGTTATAAAAGCAGGTCTGCATGAAGAATAAGGTTGCTGCTGTATGTGAGAAATTGCTATGAAAAGAGGGTTAGAAGAGGGCCGAGAGAGAAATAAGCAGAGCCATGAGAGAGTGCAGAGTTTGATTAATTGCAGACCAGTCAGGGTCGTGTAAACAACGAAGGCATTTTTATGTCATTAAGATAATTCAGAATTGCAGTCCAAGTTGGTGCTTGGCATTAGGGGTTGGTGCTCCTATCTGTTGAAGCAAAAAAATAAGGGGTTGGTGCTCCTTCCAGTGGGTGTTGGTAAAGTGTTTGTAAAATTGGTGTTTTGCAAAGGCTGGATTTGGATTGGAGTCCAAGCAGTCATTTTTGAGGAGTAGCCAAATTGGTGAACCTCGTTACATTGTGTGTTGTGGTGTGCTCTCTTGTGAAAATTGCTTTACCTATTTTTAAGTTCTCTTTGCTTCAGCATTAAGTGTTGTAGATTTGAATTTTAATAGCTACACTGATTCACCCCCCCCTCTCAGTGTCATTGTGAGAATATCAATTGGTATCAGAGCAAGGTTCCTGAACAAAGCTTAATCAGCTAAGGTGATCTTGGAAGGAACACAATGGCAGGTAATGAAGGATTCTCATCAAACAAAGCTCCTTTGTTCAATGGAACTAATTACTCATTCTGGAGACTCAGGATGCAGACATATCTGAGTGCGTTAGGATACGACATTTGGGAATCAGTAGAAAGTGGATACACAGTACCCGCTACTCCTCCAACAGAATACTGTTGAGAAGAAGAAGTTTGAGAATAACTCCAAAGCATAGAATGCCATAATGTGTGGGCTAGTAGACAGTGAACTGATAAGGATCATGAGTTGTACATCAGCAAAAGACATGTGGGACAAACTAAAGAGCATCCATGAAGGAGACAACAAGATCAAGGAAGCCAAGCTACAAACTCATCGAGCTCAGTTCGAAGCATTACAAATGAATGACGATGAGAACATAGAGGCCTATATGTTGAGAGTCAATGGAATCATTAATGCAATCAGAGGACTCGACAAAAAAATCGAAGATGCAGTTGTCATGAAAAAGGTACTTAGAACTCTTCACAAAAGATTTAATTCTAAAGTTTCTGCAATAGAAGAGGCTAAAGATCTAAATAATTTTAGCATGGATGAGATGCATGGTTCTTTGACTGCATACGAAATGAGAATAGGACAAACTAAGCCCATAGACAGAGAAGTTGCTTTTAAAGCACACAAGAATACAAAAGCTGAACAAGAATCTGAGGATGAAGAGACATCCGATGAAACGAAAGCCAACTTTGTTCGAGAAACTTACAAAGGGAAAAGGAAAATATAGAGGAAAGTTACCGTTTAAGTGTTTCAATTGTGGAGGGGTCGGTCACTTTGCAGCTAAGTGTCCAATGAATGAGAAAACCAAAAGTGATGAAGGGTCACACCAAGAAAGAAGTGACTGGAAGAAGAAACCAAATTTTAGGAAAAGCAATTTCAAAAAGAAAAGTTTCATATCCAAGAATGTCAGCTCTTCTGAAGATAGCTCAGGTGAAGATTCTGAAGAAGAAACAGGTGAAGCTCTGTTCATGGCATTTGAAGAAGCAAAAACAGAAGAAAAATAGGAAGGTGATACAAAAAGTAAGGATGAGGCTGAAGTTTATCTGGAAGGAGAGTTGGTTGCTGCACTTAAAGAGTTGAAAACAGAAAGGAAAAAGAATAAAAAGGTCTCAAGAAAACTAGAGGATGCGAATGACATAATAAGCAGTTTGAAAGTACAGATAGAAGAATTTAAGAAAATGTCTGAAGAACTCGAAGTTCAATTAACCATGAAAATAGATGAGTGTTGCAAACTGGAAGAAGAGATTGTTGTCTTAAGAATGCGGCTAGAAGAAAAGAATCAAAAATTAAGTTGCTATCACAAACTTGAAGGAAGTTCTGCAAAGCTTGAAAAGATTATAAATAGTCAGAGGACTACGGGCATCAAATTTGGCTTGGGCTTTGTCGAAGGAGAATCGTCAAGTGGATCAAAGGCCATAACTATAGAACAAGTAAAGAAAGAAGATAAGATCAAGGTTGATCAAGGAAAAATGAATCGAGCAAAAGAAAGCAACGAGTGCCGGGCATGAGAAGAGTGCCGACAATGAGGGATTCATAAAAGTCACACATCAAAGGAGAAGAAAATTTGTGGCTCCTACTACAAAATGGCAAAGACCAATTCCCAGGTTCAATCATTCCTTTTCTGGTTATTGTTTTAAATGCAATGCTTACGGTCATAAGATTTCAGACTGCATTCATAATATAGGACAAAGAAATTTCACCAGTAGAAATGTCTTTTCACCCTTGATGGATTATGCGAGTAGAATGCTATAAGCTGTCATAACTTTGGACACATTGCAAGAAATTGTAGAAGCACATATGCAGCAAACAGATATCAGGGAAGAAGAACTCAACCAAACAGTTCAAGGCAAAACAAAAAATTCCTAGAAAAACATGCACAGGCTACTGACAAAGAAAAGTCTAAACAAGTAACCAAAACTGTAGCCAAACCAGAGTGGAAAGAAAAGGAGCTACCCAAGGAAGAAAAGGAATCCTTGATTGTTCAGACAACATTCAAAGCACAGAACAAATCTGCACCATGGATATTGGATAGTGGATGCTCCAGTCACATGACAGGAGATAAACAAAAATTTGAAAAATTACAGAAATATGAAGGGGGCTCTGTAAAGTTTGGAAATAATGATGGAGCCAAAATAGTTGGCAAAGGATCAGTCAAGATAAGTGATGGAAAGATCAATTCCAAAGAAGTTCTGTTTGTAGTTGGTTTGAAGCACAACTTACTGAGCGTAAGTCAAATCTATGACAGAGGTCATGAAGTCATCTTTAAAAAGCAAGGCTGTGAAGTCAAAAAAGCACACAATGGGAAGCTGATAGCTACTTGGATCGAGGACTTCTGGAAATCTATATACTCTCTCAGAAACTTCAGAAGGAGCATGCTTGATTGGACAGGAAGATGAAAATTGGTTGTGGCACAAGAGGCTCGGTCATATTAGCTTTGACAATCTGGTAAAAATAAGTTCAAAAAGAGCAGTAAGAGATATACCTACCATTGGCAAACCAGTAAATAGCATCTGTGCTTCATGCCAAAAAGGGAAGCAAACTAGATCCACATTTAAAGCAAAGGAATACTTCACCAACAAACCGTTAGAGCTGATACATACTGATTTATGTGGACCCATGAGAACACAAAGCATAAATGGTGACAAATACTTTATGTTGTTCATAGATGACTACTCCAGAATGACATGGGTACTATTTTTAAAGCTTAAATCAGATGCCTTTGAGATGTTCAAGATTTTTAAAAAATAGGTTGAGAATCAAACTGGAAAAAGAATTAAATGCCTAAGATCAGACAGAGGAGGAGAATTTATCTCGGAAGAATTTGCAGAATACTATCAAAAATATGGGATCAGAAGACAGTTTTTAGCAGCAAGAACACCTCAATGAGAATGGTGTTGTAGAAAGGAAGAACAGGACAATGCAGGAAATGGCACGGACAATGTTGGTGAGAACAAAATAGTCGACAGATTTTGGAAAGAGGCAGTCCATACTACGGTTTACATCCAAAATAGGTGCATGCTAAGGACGCATGAAAGCAAAACACCGTATGAGCTGTGGTTCGGCAGAAAGGCAACAACAAGATATTTCAAAGTGTTCGACAACAAGTGCTACATCAAACGAACTGAAGATAATCTCGATAAATTTGAAGATAGAGCTGACGAAGGTATTTTTCTTGGTTACTCAACAAAAAGCAAAGCCTACACATGTTACAACAAGAGGCTAAAGAAAATTGTGGAGAGTGCGAGATGTTAAAGTTGATGAAGGTAGAGATCGAGAAACAACTTATCAAGAAAACTACCCTATTTATGAAGAAGTCATTGAAGGAGATGAAGAAATGGAAACAGAAGAGAATCAAAAAATTGACCCAGCTGATTTAAGAATTGACTCAGAAGAAGAAGAAAACAAGAAATTCAAAACAGGCAGCTGGCAGAAAAATCATCCCAGAGAACAGATTATTGGGGACCCAACAGTTGGTATTCAGACTAGAAGAGCAGTAGTACGGAACTACTCTCTATTATCCAGCATTGAGCCCAAAAATGTTGTTGAAGCTAGCACAGATGAAAGTTGGATGAAAGCAATTAATGAAGAACTAGATCAGATTGAGAAAAACAAAACCTGGGAGTTAGTACCAAGGCCGACAAATAAAAATGTAATCGGTACTAAATGGATTTTTCAAAATAAATTGAACGAAGATGGACAGGTTGTAAGAAATAAAGCAAGACTGGTCTGTAAAGGCTATGCACAGAGTTGAAGGTATTGATTTTGAGGAAACCTTTGCACCAGTAGCCAGACTAGAGGCAATCAGAATGTTTCTAGCTTTAGCAGTTCATAAAAATTTCAAGGTATATCAAATGGACGTAAAATCAGCATTTTTGAATGGAAAACTGGAAGAAGAGGTTTACATTGAGCAGCCAGATGGTTTCCAACTCGGTGATAATCCCAACTTTGTTTGCAAGTTGAGGAAAGCTTTGTATGGTTTAAAACAGGCACCCAGAGCATGGTATGCAAGGCTGGATAACTATCTGATTCAACAAGGGTTCAAGAAAGGTTTGGTGGACAACAATCTGTATGTCAAAATAGAGAATGGCCATCTTATTGTCCTTGTTGTTTATGTAGATGATATCATTTTTGGCAGCAGCAATGATAAGTCTTGTAGTGACATAGCAAATAAAATGAAGAAAGAATTTGAGATGTCTATGATTGGTGAACTTTCTTATTTTCTCGGATCTGCAAGTCAATCAAAGTGAAAAGGGCATTTTTATTTCTCAAGTTAAATATGTGAAAGAAATGTTGAAAAAGTTCACAATGGAGGATAGTAAACCCTGTTAGCACTCCCATGACAACGAGTTGCAAGTTGAGCAAGGATGACAAATCTCCGGATGTAGATCAAACCATGTACGGATCTATGATTGGAAGTCTGTTGTATTTGACAGCTACCAGACCAGATATCTTATGGGCAGTATGCATGGTGGCAAGATTTCAAGCTAGTCCCAAAGAGACTCATGTGACAACTCGTGAAGAGGATTTTTAGGTACCTCAAGGGTACTATGGAGTATGGGTTATGGTACCCAAAAGGTAAGGACTTCACTCTTATTGCATATTCTGATGCAGATTGGGCAGGATGTATTGATGACAGAAAGAGTACCAGTGGAGGAGCATTTTATCTTGGAGACAGGCTAGTAGCATGGCACAACAAGAAACAAGAATCAGTCTCTCTATCCACAGCAGAGGCAGAATACATTGCAGCAACAACATGTTGTACACAGATATTATGGATGAGACAAACCTTGAAAGATCTTGGTATTCACTTCAAAGAGCCAATTTCGGTTAAATGTGACAACACCGGTGCTATAAACATATCAAAGAATCCGGTTATGCATTCTCGAACCAAACATATTGCAATCCGGTATCACTTCTTGAAGGATAAAGTTGCAGAAGGTGAGGTCAAATTGGATTTTGTTTCGACTACAGAGCAAGTAGCAGATATATTCACAAAACCATTGCCAAAGGAAGTTTTTGAGTACCTTCGGAGTAAGTTGGGAGTAGTCACATTTCCCAAGAACTGACTATCAATTGGGATCACATTCTCAGGGGGAGCATTTATGCCTATGTTTATAGTTTTGCTCATATTCATGATTTTTGCTAACTATAACAATGTGTATCTGAGAATGTTGTGCATAGACTCAGGGGGAGTCTGCAGCAACCCTTTGGTATTATTGTCAAAGGGGGAGAAGAATTCCAGGAGAGTGCATGAGTGTTGCCAACAATTCCAAAGGGGGAGATTGTTGAGCAAGGTGCAGCAAAAGTATTGTCATTGTTGTCAACACAAACAGATAGATCAGTTGATGCAATTGATGCAGTGGACAGGAGTTCAGAGGTCAGTCAGAACATGTACAATGAATTTCCAAGAAGACAAAAGTGGCCCAGATTCAGAAAATCAAAGAAAAAGACAAGTAAGAAAACTGTCGCGATATCGCGACATGTTTTCTGTCACGATTTCACGACATGGCCGAGGAGAGAGAAGGCACAAGCAAAATTGTCATGATTTCATGACATGGCGAGGAGAGAGAAGGAGCAAGCAAAATTGTCATGATTTCATGACATGGCCAAGGAGAGAGAAGGCACAAGCAAAATTGTCATGATTTCATGACATGGACGAGGAGAGAGAAGGCACAAGCAAAATTGTCATGATTTCACGACATGGCCGAGGAGAGAGAAGGCGCAAGCAAAATTGTCATGATTTCGTGACATGGCCGAGGAGAGAGAAGGCACAAGCAAAATTGTCATGATTTCGTGACATGGACGAGGAGAGAGAAGGCGCAAGAAAAATTGTCATGATTTCATGACATGGTCGAGGAGAGAGAAGGAAGAAAATTGTCGATTTTACATGGAGGAGAGAGAAGAGCAAGGAAAACTGTCATGATTTCATGACATGTTGGAGGCAAAGAAGCCAAGTGGAAAAATTGTCATGATTTCGTGACATGTTGGAAGCAAAGAAGGCAAGTAAGAAAACTGTCACGATTTCGCGACATGTTTGGAAAGTAGGCGCAAGCAAAGAAAACTATCACGATTTCGCGACATGTTTGGAGAGAAGGCACAGGCAAAGAAAACTATCACGATTTCATGACATGTCGGGTTTTGTGATCGATGAGAAGAAAAGCGCCAAGGAGAGAAAGTGTCACGATTTCGTGATAGGTTCGAAGAGAAAGCGCCAAGGATAGAAAGTGTCACGATTTCATGATAGGTTCGAAGAGAAAGCGTCAAGGAGGAAAAGTGTCATGATTTCGTGACATGTTGTTTTTGCGGGCCAAAGATAGAAAAGGCACAAGGCAGTGAAAGTGTCACGATTTCGTGACATGTTCCATTTTCATGGGTGAAAGGCAGAGAAGTGCAAGGAAGTGAAAAGTGTCACGATTTTGTGACATGTGTTTTCGTTGGCCAAAGATAGAAAAGGCACAAGGCAGCGAAAGTGTCACGATTTCGTGACATGTTTCATTTTCATGGGTGGAAGGCAAAGAAGTGCAAGGAAGCGAAAAGTGTCACGATTTCGTGACATGTTGTGTTTTCGTTGGCCAAAGATAGAAAAGGCACAAGGCAGCGAAAGTGTCACGATTTCGTGACATGTTCCATTTTCATGGGCGGAAGGCAGAGAAGTGCAAGGAAGCGAAAAGTGTCACGATTTCGTGACATGTCTGGTTTTCACGGCTGCAAGACAAGAGGTGAACAAGGAGGCCAAAAATGTCACGATTTCGTGACATGTTGCGTTTTCACGGGTAAAAGGCGAGAAGAGCATAAAGAGACAGAAGTGTCACGATTTCATGATAGGTCGCGACAACACGATCACTGATAGTTAACTAAAGCAGAACAACAGTTAAAGGGGTAGTTGTAGAGGAAAAGCATGCAGCTATTTTAAGAACAGTCAAAGAAGGAGAAATCGAACAGTCGCATAAATAGAATCAAAAAATGCATGCATGCATAGAAATGAATACGAACAGTTATGTTCAAGAAGACATACAGTCATGGTAGAGATATACGTTGCATGTAACGTAATGCCCACTCTATAAATACAAAAGGAGTTACATAAAGAAGAAGTTACAGTTGACAAGTGGCAGAAGAGAATATTAAAGGAACAGTTACGGGTTGCATGCGTAAATATGGAAGTTAAAAATAGAGACTAATATGTTATAAAAGCAGGTCTGCGTGAAGAATAAGGTTGCTGCTGTATGTGAGAAATTGCTATGAAAAGAGGGTTAGAAGAGGGCCGAGAGAGAAATAAGCAGAGCCGTGAGAGAGTGCAGAGTTTGATTAATTGCAGACCGATCGGGGTCGTGTAAACAATGAAGGCATTTTTATGTCATTAAGATAATTCAGAATTGCAGTCCAAGTTGGTGCTTGGCATTAGGGGTTGGTGCTCCTATCTATTGAAGCAAAAAAATAAGGGGTTGGTGCTCCTTCCAGTGGGTGCTTGGTAAAGTGTTTGTAAAATTGGTGTTTTGCAAAGGCTGGATTTGGATTGGAGTCCAAGCAGTCATTTTTGAGGAGTAGCCAAATTGGTGAACCTCGTTACATTGTGTGTTGTGGTGTGCTCTCTTGTGAAAATTGCTTTACCTATTTTTAAGTTCTCTTTGCTTCAGCATTAAGTGTTGTAGATTTGAATTTTAATAGCTACACTGATTCACCCCCCCTCTCAGTGTCATTGTGAGAATATCACAATCAAGTGGTCCTAAGTCAACTAGAAATGACTCAACAACAACAACCATCACCACAACAATAATTACAACAAGTGTCATATCAAGCGGTTCTTCCACTAGAACAATTACACAACATAGTGCCAACTATGTAAAATCATCAACATCGATAATCTATTTTGTTGAATCACAATTATACACCTTTATCCAAATTATATGCCTCCATATTTCATAGGTTGTATGATACCAATGCTATTACCTTACCTAAATTCAAACCAGATGATCCTACCAAACACGGTAAGGGCTATAGGGAGAATTTGTTTTATCCTTTCCATCGATAGAAGGGATATGAAATTAATAACTACTTTTTATTCAAAGGTATTGTGCAAGACTTGATAGACCTAGGGGCCATTAATTTGGATAAACCTCTAGCACAACATAATTAAAATCTTGATATCTACCAAACACCCCTTCCTCATCATGAGGAAACACAACAAACAATGGAGGGATCAAATGCTATGACTCCCCCTAACCAAGTCAATCATGTGCAACAGTACCAAGGTTTTGTGGGTGCTATCCATGTAGTCACCCGAGGTCAACGAAGCACAAATCATCAAAATAAACAACCTCAAGCAATTCAACCTCTCGTGGCACCACTAACAAATGTGTCTCCACAACCTACTAATTCATCTCCACCCATTCATTTTTCTACCAATCCATCTCAACCAATTCACCTTACAAGTCATCCATCCCAACCCATCCATCTCCCAAGCCATCCACAAAGACCTATCATCACATTGAGTAGCCAGTTAACAACTAGTCTCAAAATAGCTTCAGCCAAATTATCGATCTATGAGCTTATACAACAATCTCCTCCACATCTTGAGGCATTAATGGAGATCTTAAAATCCATTGAACTTCAATCTCAAGACTCTAATACCTTTAACAATTTTATGGGGAGCATTCAAACATGTATGGAGCCCTCTATCGTATTCTATGACTTTGAGATCAAATCAATATCATCAAAATCATCGGATCCTCCATTACATATCATGGCTCAAGTTGATAGGAAGCCCTTCAAATGACTACTGATTGACACCGGCTCATCCATCAACATCATTACCACCTCAGCCCTCCAACATCTCAATCTTCCACCTTCTCACATCACCAAATCCACCTTCACCTTACAAGCATTCAATGATGCTCTATGTTCTATAGTTGGCACTGTGGTCTTACCCGTAGAAGTGGGGGTTAAGACATTGCACACTATGTTCCATATCCTAGAGGGGTCCATGGCCTACAATGTACTCCTTGGATGCCCTTGGATAAGGGAGATGAAATGTGTTCCCTCAATACTACACCAATATTTGAAATATGTACATGAGGGATAAATTCATTGTATACCAGTAGACATTGAACCATTCAAGTACTGCAACTTCATCTCCAACCCATATGAGTCCACACTTCCATCCACTCACTTGTCCTTAGTCCCATCAATTACACCATCCACTTCACTTCACAATTCCTCATCCAAAGCACCTATGCTAGAGGAACTCCCCATCACTAGTCCACATCAGGCTTCCACTTCCACATCCCAACCATCATCACAATCGGCAACATGTACATGTGGTCAAACCCAATCACCCTCAACATCCACACAAGGGGGACATCCCTCTACATCATCCACATCATCCACACTATCAAATACATCATCATCCACACAATCATCTTCACAAGCACCCATCACCATCTCATCCACACTAGAGTCACCAACCATCCATCACATTCCTCAGCCAAATCCATCTTCATCTCCACCAGTCGACATCTCATAAGTCGATTTGATAGATTGTGAGATGTCATTTCAACATACATCTCTCTCATAATTTGAGCCACAAGTCATTCCTGAGCCCTCCACATCCAATCCATCCACATCATCACCCACACAAGTTGCAATCCATCTCGCTAGTCCTAGCATTGGTGAGTATGTGGTTCAAAATGTCATAGTCACACCGCTCAACATCAAAACTATCAGGGACTATGGTCATCCATGTGACCCACCCCTATCTATAGGAGTGGTATACAACATGGGTTCATCACCTAATAGAATCAATTTTGTATATGGGAGGGATCGATTCATCATCTGATCCACTTCCCCTAGATGAACCCAAGCAACCATCCTCTGCCAACCTCGAACACATGACCAATCCTGATTTCCCATCATGATATTTTCATCGGGTTAATTGGTAAGGATATGGTTTAGGATGATATGAATAGGGTATGCATGACATCATTGAACCTCAATATCGAGAAGTGCATGACCATTCAGGCCTGGGATACCATTCACATTCTTCCACTTCCTCTTTTGAACAAGCTTTTCAAAGCCTCCATTTAGATTCAGAAGAGGAAACCAATCACAATGATGAATTTGAGGAATTATATGAAGAATATGATGTCATGTCGATAGCTTCAGATGAATCTAAAGAGGAATCGATCCCAATCACACCATTCACCGAACAGGATGAGTATTATCTCAGAATGTTCCCCATCCATCAACCCATCTTTCATTTGCTTCTCCCAAGGGAGCGAGCTGAGCCTACCGGTGAACCACCACCTCCACTTCATTGATCACCTCACAACAACTTGATGTAACATATGTACATAAAAAAAAATAAAAAAATAAAAAAATTTTTTGAATTTTTACATTTGCATATCCCTGCTATTTGCATTTATACGTGTTGCTTGTTGCTATCCAGGTTCTCAAGGTCCATCCATCGATTCCAAGAGATAAGAGCAAAACCACCCTTCACTTCACAACCACCATTCCCCCACTAAGTCATCATGAATCATGTTGACTTATTCACACCACTCCGTAATCCATACGATTTGGCAAAACCAATTCCTATTGACATAAGCCTCATTGATATGGAATGGATTTCATCACCACCATCCTTTTTTGAATTCATCCTTTTTAAGGAATTGTTAAGAGCTTCCACTACTTACATTCCTCCGTCACCTTCACCTTCACCTTCACCTTCACCCTTGGATCCTATTGTTTTCTAGGAAGAAATGGAAGAGACTTATGCCGAAGAGTTTGACAACGTCATTGATGACATTCATCTGATCCCAATGCCCCATCAGCTTGAGGAAGGTTCACACATGGCCATTGAAGATACTATAGATGTGAACCTTAGTACATATGCGAACAATCCATAAATCATTAAACTTGGAAAAAGTTTATCCGCTGATGAACAAGAGCAATTGATAGCTCTCCTCAAGAGAAATAAGGGTATATTTGCATGGTCCTATAAAGACATGCCTGGTCTTGACCCTAACTTGGTTGTCCACAACTTAACCTTGCATCTTGATGCTAAGTCGATCAAACAAAAACTGAGAAAGTTACATCCTACCATTGCCCTCATGGTCAAAGAAGAGCTTCAAAAGCTATTAGACATGGGTTTCATTCAACCCATTGACTATCTTGAGTGGCTTTCAAATATGGTACCCATTCACAAGCCTAACGGGGTGATTCACATTTGCATTGACTTTCGAGATCTTAACAAAGTGTGTCCTAAGGATGAATTTCCTCTACCAAACATCGATACTCTTGTCGACACTTGCGCTAGCCATGAAATGCTTTCTTTAATGGATGGTTTTTTAGGATATAACCAGATTCGAATCAATCTTGATGACCAACACAAAACAACATTCACAACACCTTGGGGGACTTTTTGTTACAAGGTGATGCCATTTGGCCTTAAAAATGTAGGTGCTACTTATCAACGTGCCATGACATACATCTTCCATGATTACATGCATAAGATCATTGAAGACTATGTGGATGATCTATTGGCCAAATCTAAAACCCGACAAGAGCACATCGATGTCTTGGAAAAAATTTTTGATCGACTTCTAGAGCATAATGTAAGGTTGAACCCCAAGAAGTGTGTCTTTGGTGTCACCTCAAGCAAACTCCTAGGATTCATTATCTCCAAGAGGGGCATTGAAGTGGACCCAAACAAGGTCAAGGCCATTATGGAGATGCCTCCCCCAACAAACTTGAAAGAGTTGCATAGTTTACAAGGAAAGATCCAATCGATCCATCATTTCATTGCACAACTCTCTGACAAATGTAGGCCATTCAATCACCTACTACAAAAGGGGGTGACATTTTCATGGATAGAAGAATGTCAAAAAGATTTTGATGACATCAAGCAATACTTGGCTTCTCCACCAGTCTTAACTCCACCTCACCCAGGGGTCCCCTTTCCATCTTTATGTTTCAGCAAATGACTTTGCATTAGGGACAATGCTTGCACAAAAAAATGAAAACAACCGAGAGCAAGCAGTCTATTACATTAGTCGAACATTGGTAAGCTATGAAACCAGATACGCTTATGTGGAAAAATTATGCCTAGCAGTGGTTTTTGCCACTAAGAAACTCAGACATTACATGCTAAGTCACACCACTTATGTCATAGCTCATGAAAACCCTCTGCGTTACATGATGACTCACACTTACAACAACACCCGTACCACAAAATGGATAATGCTTCTAATAGAATTTGACCTTGAGTTCATCAGCCAAAAATCCATTAAAGGTCAGGTAATAGTCGATCAGCTTGTGGAAGCTCCACTTCCTAGTGATCAACCCTTGATTATTGAGCTCCCAGATGACTCGGTATTTACCATCACTGAATAGGAGGAAGATGTCATTCCTAAAGAGGATGTGGATATCACACTCTTCTTTGATGGTTCTAAGTGTGAAAAAGGACAAGGTGCAGGAGTCATATTTCATACACCACAAGGGATACCTATTCCATTATCATTCAAACTCGATTTCCCATGCACAAACAATAATGTAGAGTATGAAGCCTTAATATTAGGACTTCAAGCAGCCATAGCTATGGGCATAAAGTGTATCAAAATATTTGGTGATTCCCAACTTGTCGTTCATCAAGTAAATGGATCATACCAATGCAAAGAACCAGTCTTAAAACTTTATAATGAAGTAGCAATGAAATTGCTTGTAAAATTTGATTGGTATGAAATCGATAGTTTACCTCATTCGACTAATAGATTTGTAGATGCGATGGCCTCTCTAGGATCATTGATTCCAAAGAACTTTGTAGGAGAGGTACAACCATTAATTATCACAACAATCTCTAAATCTACAATTTCCCATGTTGAATCTAAATATGAGAAGGATGTTTGCTTTATCCATGTAGAACCATATGAGCCTTGGTCTAGTCAAGTAAAAGACTTCCTCAAGTTTGGAACACTCCCATATGACATGTCACGAACTACCAAACAAACTTTCAAGCAAAAGGTAGCTCGTTTCACTCTCTTGGGGGACGTGTTGTATAGACATGGTTATGATGGAGTCCTCCTCCATTGTCTCGAGCCTATAGAGGCCCAAAGAGCAATATCTGAAGCTCATGATGGTACTTGTGGTGGTCACTTTAGTGGAATGGCCATCGCAAAGCATATTTTATGCATGGGTTATTATTGGCCCACCATGGAACGTGACTATTGCACTTATGTCAAGAAATGTCAACAATATCAGCAACATGCTAATTTAACTCATGTGCCATCACAAGAATTACAGCCTATTCAAATTCTTTGGCCCTTTTCACAATGGGGTTTTGACTTGATTGGTAAAATCTCACCTCCTTCCTTGGGACAACACACATTCATCATCATTACCACTGAGTACTTCACGAAGTGGGTCGAGGTAATTCCTCTAACCAGTATGATAGGACCTCGAATTGTGGAGTTTATACTTCAACATATCATCTATCGCTTTGGTATCCCCTCGAAAATAATCTTTGATAATGGAAAGTCTTTCAAAAACAAGGATGTTCGAGCACTTTGTGAGAAATATAATATCCAACATAGTTTCTCGACTCCTTATTACCCATAGACAAATGGACAAGCTGAGGCAACCAATAAGACCTTGATCGCTATTCTCAAGAAATTAGTCAAATAAAATCATCGAGATTGGCATACTCAGATCCCCTTGGCATTATGGGCTTATCGAACGAGCATTCACACGCCTATCGGGGCAACACCATTCTCATTGGTCTATGGTGCCGAAGCAATCATGCCTCTTGAGCTCGAGATCCCCTCACTACGTATTTCATTACAAGAATTCATAGATGATGATACTACTAGACAAGCACATCTTGACCAACTCACGCTCCTTGATGAAAGGTGAATCAATGCCTTGGAGCATTTACGAGTATATCAAGATCATTTAAAGTGTGCTTACAATACCAAAGTCCATCTACATGAATTCCAAGTAGGAGATCTTGTCCTTAAAGAGAATCAAAAAAACACCAATGCATTACCGCATCTTCATGATAAATTCGTAGCTAATTGGTTAGGTCCATACATTGTCACACAAAATGTGGGTCAAGGAACTTATAGGCTTGCCAGTCTAGAGGGAGTAGAAGAGCCCGAACCACTAAACATCATCCACTTGAGAGCATTCTATGCTTAATGTGATTCATATATATGTATATATACATGGCTAAAAAAAATAACATCATCCATACACATTGCATTTCATACATCCATTTTGCATAATCACATTCATTATCATTTCGATGCATTTCATCCACCATATTAGGGGTCATTTGCTTAGTTTAGATAATAATTGATCCAATAAGTCTTGTTGCCTTAATCAGGGGCACCCTCGAGTTAACATCCATCTCATTGCACCATTTCATAAGTCAAGTCATCATTTGCAATACAAATTTCCATCATCCCTAGGTGTTTTCGATCACTCAACCACTCCTAGTGTTTCAAGCAACCTCCAATACATGTCGAGTTTTCTCTAGGACCAAGGCACATTTTCACTAAGAAAATCTTGAGTTTTGGGAGTTGACTCTAACATTCTTGAACCAAACACATCTCACACCTATTAAAAACATCTTGTGTCAAAGAGGGATAACACCATGATTGGGTTGAACCTCGAAGCAAAAAAGTCATCTTTGCTTGTCCCATTATGCACATAGTCCAAAATAAAAATAGTGGTCTTCACCACTAACAACACTTCCAAATAAAAGAATGAGTAGTAAGGATAGGGTAAAATTCTCATCACACCTCGATTGAGAATATGATTCCCCAAAGCTCTAACTCTTTTACAAATCACACACCATAGATCCTCAAGTAGTAAGGATAGCACTACATTTCCATCCAGATGGTTAGGTAGTCTGATTCCCCAAAGCTTAGAGATCATATCATTGGACTATGGAGCTAATCTCCACTAGGGCTATAGATGCTTGACTAGCAGTGGAGTACGCTCATGCATGGTGACACATCTCTCTTGAAGAGACCTCTGACCGCACATAAGGACAAGCTAGCTTCCTAGTCTTCTCCATGATAGGTTTCATCTCAATTTACTCAAGATGGGTTAATGAACTCACTTGCACACACATTGGTTCTTGATTGACTTGAGTCATCACCATGCTCATGATTAGTAAATGAACATTCACTGCACACACATTTGGTCTTGGAGAATTTAGATAGAACTTAGTGAGTTTGTTTGACATCACTAGGATGTTTGAGTCTCTGTAAAACAACTCTAGATCAGTCATCCATAAGCCAAAACAACATCCATATCATTATCATACCATTACATGAGTCTTTCACTTCACATTCCACCATTAGATGTTGGTGTCCCTGATTAAGCAACAACAATAAATATGGTCAAGCAAAATCTAAACTACAAATGATCATTAGAGTGTTAGTTCACTTGCATTATTATCATCAATTCATATACATCATCATTACATTGTCATCCATCACATCATATACACATGCATTCACACAAACATTCACACAAAGTCATACACAAAAATAAAGGCCATATATATATATAATCACATATACAAAGAATCCCGAAGGCTATATACAATGGAGCACTAAGGCTCATATACAAAAGTGCATCAAGGCACTAGCTAGCGCCCATAGGCAGACCCCTATGATCTTGATGGGTCAAAAGCCCAAGGAATTCTAGAGTGAGTCATTATGCCTAGATTCACTACACCTAATAGTTCTAGATATAGAGGACGAAGGCCACTCTGGAAGCCTAATGTTATGTTGCATAAGTAGATCCTCTAACTCCTAAATATAGCCTTCCTGAGATCAAAGGCATAGCACATCCTATCTCTGATTAGCATCCCTCTATGCTAGCTCTACCTAGAGCCTCACTATCGTATCCTCATCTCCACTTATGCCATATACACCTCTAGATCCTCTCACAACTGATAATTATCAGCATCCTATGTTGCTATCCCTACATATCACTTCGCCACCATCTGCTAGAGCTAGTCTCGTTCATCTTGGATCTTAATCGAACCTTCCACATAAGGTAGGCTCAACTCATCATCTCAATGCTTATACAAAAGTGGAGCATCGAGTACCCCCTACCATATACTAAACTATCATAACACTCATGAGAATTGGATCAACTTCACTTCACTGCCATGCCAACCAACCACCCATCTGACCTACCTAACCTGCTATAACTTCTCTCCATCAGAGGGTCATCGAGCATCTCACCATAGTCACCAGTACACTTGCACAGGTGTCAACCCTACCCATATATCTCTACACTCCTGGTCACTATGACTAGGATAACTCGGATCTCCTCAACTACCCACCATCTCAATGCATAGGGTTGATCCCCATCCCACTCGCATGGTAGACCCATAGGATGAGCTATATTGAAGTGCTCCCAGCCCTAGATCTAAAGCAGCACACTATAACCCAACCCCTTCTACCCTTACCTCCTCACCTCATACAACTCCATGTACACCTGAGCTAGTAGAGCAGGTGCCTAAGCATACACTCGAGGCTCATCGATCATATTGAAAACCAACCAAATCATGTTCCAAGGGAACCAATATCTGATGTTGTTAGGCACCAACACATTAGCCAATGGCGACTAAGGTTGGTAGTGCCTTCAGCTACCCCTCCACATACATCTCTAGGTACCTGATACCTCCACCACTAATCTTCACCTTTCACCAATCATCACCAAAAATTTAGCTCATCTCATACCCCTTATCATGCCCAACTTGGACACAATCCCTCCATAGGTACTCAAAATATGCGGTACACATCCTCGAGTGTCACCGTCATCTCCCCTATTGGGAGCTAGAAGGTCCCCCTATCCGGATCCCACCACTCTACTAAGGTAGAGAGGTACCCCTCATCAGCCCTCACCACCTCTATTCATGCACACCCAACCAATCCCACTCACTCCAGCCAATCCCAGTCATCCTTTTGTAGTACCTTTCTCACCCTTGGTATGATGGGTGAGAATCGATGTCGAGCCTCCAAGATCCTCAACTACAACACAACACAAACACAAATGCACATCAACATCTTACACATTGCATAATTAAAAAAAAAATTACAAAATCAAACAAGAGGGCTAGAAGCACTTACCTCCACCACTCGCACATCAACTCCCATCATCGCATCTGCTCCCTCCATCACCATCACCACACTCCTTCACTCTCCTTCACTTAGATGTCACTTCTCAAACTCTCAAATGCAAGAATGAACTAAAATTTTACCCTTGCAATATTTTAATAGCTGATTTGGTGCGCTCAAATACCCTAAGGCATCTACAGGATGCACCCAGATGCTTCCCTACATCTACAAAGTGGCATATGCCCTCCCACATCTATGCATGATGTGGACGCAGATTGGTGTTCAACTCTAGAAT
This sequence comes from Wollemia nobilis, assembly GCA_028583015.1. Taxonomy (NCBI): domain Eukaryota; kingdom Viridiplantae; phylum Streptophyta; class Pinopsida; order Araucariales; family Araucariaceae; genus Wollemia; species Wollemia nobilis. Next base: position 7,358,652 of record JAQPPZ010003361.1, on the reverse strand, counting down.
ACTGCAAAAAGGACTCAAAGGGCCTCAAAACATAGTAAAAACCCATAAAATCATCTCAAAATTCATCCATGCATGCATTACATCATTACATCACATTTTGTGATAACATGGATTGATTTGGGCGTTTAATTATTGATTGCGACCAAAAGTTGTAAAAATACCTCAAATTGCTTCAAAATATCCCAAAACAATTCCAAATTTCACAAAATCATCAAATTCACTCATCAATGCATTTCCATCTTCATCTTCATTCAACATTGCCAAATTCATTCATCAATGCATTTCCATTCAACATTGTCAAATCCACTTACATTATCAAGTGAACCTCGTATCTAGTGGTTTACTCTATTCCCCTAGCGATTGCAGCGATTGGTTATCCATGCAATTTGGTAGGATGGGTAGATCACCATAAGGATGCTTGCTCATATCATCATCCAACATCCTCTTGTTCAAAAATAAAATTATTTTGGTCCCTTATTTTTTGAGTGTGACTGCACTCAAGCAAATTTTCCCAAGGATGTCATTGATGCCCTATCCATGGGGTTACAAACATGGATAACTTTTACTACATCATTTATTTTTATCTTTATAATTTGCATTTCAATGATGCCAAAAGGTATATTTTCCAATAGCACAGAATCACCCCAAACTTGGGGCAACCAAATTTGATTTTGATTTCCCACATCGGGATACATCATACACATTCATTGCATCATCCAATCAAAAACCCCTTTTTCTATTGGGGCAAAAACAGAATCAATCATTGCACCATTCACATTCATTGCATCATTCACATTCATTACATCATTCATATCATCCATATTTCTATCAATTGGCTCGTGAGATTCATTCTTCACTCATTCACCAATTGAGGGGGTAAGCTACAACCACAAAATTTTTAGAGTCTTCTTGCACAACGAGGAAAGAGTCCATTCCACCAAACCAGGTGTCTCTTGTTTTTGCACCACATTGTGTTTCACGCAACGCGATACAAAAAGGGGTATCTGTAGACACCAAATCCTAGCCACTTGTCATCCACTCATCATCAAATCATAGCCATTCATCATTTATTTATATATATGTATATATATATATATATATATATATATATATATATATATATATATATATTATTTTTTTATATATATGAATAAATCTCAGCCATCCATCATGTCTTAATCTTGGCCACTCATTTAACATGATCCATGTCACTTATCAAATCACAATCACAACCCTTCATCATGTTTTAATCTCGATCGCTCGTTGGTGTCGTTGAAACCCTAACATGAATTAAGGGGAATCATAAAATATCATTCACTTTTGTGAATGAAGATCCAAAAATTAACATCTGGAGAGGTCGAATCATCCATCATCTCGTGAGCCCTAACATTCTATCATCCCATTCATCCCTTTGCATTCACATGAACCCTCATCGTCGCCATATCCATCGTTCGTCCTCTACAACCCCTATGAACCAGATCTAGGCCTTTTCGAGCATTCATCACATACCACAAATTTTTTAGGGTATCTCACAAATACCTCAAACAATCTCCTAAATACTATAGAGCATCTGATAAACACCATAGGGCATCCAGCTAGCCCCTGGATGCTTTAGGGCATCTGAGAGACATCATATCAAACTAGTAGAAGCGTAGATCTAGGGATTTCAGGTATTGACAAGGTTGTTATTTGCTTTCTAACTTACGTTTCCTATATTTAGTTTACATTTCATCAATACTGCACTTAGGGTTTAGTAGATCTACTTTTTGAAGAGGGCCTCACACAGTGGAGCCCTCGCATGTACTACTGACCCAATTTTATGGAGTGTTTTGTATGCAGGTATAGGAGATATCTTCATTGACGATTGTTGCAGCTTGAGTGGCCCCATAGGGATACACAAGCCCACTCACCCTTGTTTGGAGCGAAGAAGATCCGAAGACACCACCATCATTTGATCGAGGGTTTTATCCCTCCTATTGTAAATCATTGTATCAAAGCAAATATTGCTCTATAACCCCTGATTTGGGGCACATCTATGTATAAAGTGGAGATCAAGGCTCCTCAAGTTTATAATATATGAGATCTTTCATTTTATGTGTGCATTGTTATCTACTTTGATTTACTGCTTTTATTGGTGTTCATATTTTTTGCTTTACAATTATAACTATGAATTTTTAGAGATCTTATAAGTTGCCTCAATTTGCTAATAATTTATTCACTAAGATACTAAGAGGTTTCTCATGACAAATTGAAACAAGTATTTAGCCTTAAAGGGTTATAGCTTGGCTTTAGAGTACTCTTTCTAAAAAAAAATAGGGTCTCAAAATAGATAAATCTTTAAAGGCAATGTATCTCTTTAATGACTAAATGAGTGATCCATTCCAACCCAATGAATCTAAAAAATATATCTAAATTAGAACATAAACCATTATAGATATTATACTTAGAAAGGTGTCCACTTCAGTTAAATTAGTTAATGAAAGCTTCTTTAAGGGCTAAATTAGTGAGTGAAAGTTCTTTAAAGGCTTTCTTCTAGTAATATGTGTTTGGAAAGCTTGACAAACTGCTAGTAAACATCTTTCATGAAAGGACTCCTCTTTTTGTCATGGGTTGAGTTTCACCACCTTATCCATTTGATAGAATAAATTACTACACCTAAATAGCGAACCTTTAGCTCTTAATACTAATTTCAAGAATAAAGGTAACATAATTTTATTAATAATTACTTTATTATTTATTAATGAAAAACTAGAATATTAATTATTTCCAAAGACTAATTTAACATTAAAAAATTATGGGTTTTGTTTTGGTGTATAGAACGAACATATCAATTAGTTAAGGATGAATTGCTTATTAAATTAAGCAATATTTTTAACAAATTAGCTTTCATTTATCCCAAATGGCATTCTCATATTGTCATATGGGGGGTGGACCCCTCAAATCAAGCAGTTTAGATTTTTTTTGAAGTTGGTGGTATCCCTTTTGGTTTGATTAATGTGTATGCTTCTAATAATTCGTTGAAAATGTGTGTTTTATGGTGATGGCTTGCTCTTTCCTTGCCTAAAGCAGTTTGGGTGGTGTGTGGTGACTTCAATATAGTGGAGAAACTGATTGACAAACTTGGTTTATTCCCTATGCATTGGAATATTGAAGAGCAGGAAGCATGGCTTTTTTCAAGAATAAGCTTGGGCTGAGTGACCCTAAATCCTGCATTATACCCTCTGATTTTCTTGAGTCGATGTGGTATGCCTGGTCCAACTTTCAAACTGGCAATACCCATATTTTGAAGCAACTTGATAGAGCTATGTTATCTAAATATTCTTATTTTCATTTCCATCTCTTGTCGGCTTCTTTGTCCTTTGTTTCAACTGTTCCTAATACCACCCTTTCTGATCATTGCTCCCATTGTGTTTTTCATTTCTTGTTCTCCACCTCTGCCTCATCAATTCAAGTCTTAGTTCTATTTGATGTTTCTTTTTTGAAACATCAAGCTATGTTTACTCATATTCGTAGGATTTGGAATCTAGTTTCCAAACCAACTGGAATTTATGGTAGAATTTCTTGGTGGAATGTGGTTATCTCCAAAATAATTGTTCTTCTCAAGAATTTAAGAGTTGAAGTTGCCAAGCAAAGATGAATCTCTAATGCAACCCTTAAAGTTGAATTGTCTTGAGCTTCTATCAAACTAGAAGCAAGTCCTTTAAGCTCTATTCTTCAAGCTCAAGTTGCAAGTCTTAGGCATAAGCTTAAAAAAATTGAGCTTAATAAAGCAAGGGGAGCTCAACTTTGTACTCGGCTTCACTGGTTGAAAATTGGTGATAGGGTTTCAAAATAGTTTTTTCAAAAAATAAAGCCTTCGATACAAGTCATTCAGTTCAATGCTATTCGGGATGCAGGGATTCATTGGACATCACTTCCTGATATTATTAAATTTTTTATCAAGTATTATCATAAAGTTTTTGCTTCTCAGGAGTTAACTCTTGAACAATAGATTGCAATTCAAGCTTGATGTGCAGTTGTTCCTGAGAAGCTTTTAGCTCTTCAAAAGGAAGCTTGTGAATGCCCTTTGTCATTAGATGATCTTGTTGAAGCCTTATCCAAGATGACTAATGATAAAGCTCCAGGATTAGATGGATTTCCTTGTGAATTTAATTAGGAATACTAGGACATGGTTGGCCCATATTTATTGTATGTTTATCAAGAAGTGGCTTCTAGTTGTTTAGGTTATATAATTAATAAGAGCAATAAAAAATTCATTCATAAGCAAGAGGATATAGAAGTGCTCACCAACTGGAGGTCTATTACTTTACGTCTTAGACCTTTGTTGCCACTTATTATCCACCCTAAGCAGACTGGGTTTGTGCATAGTAGATACATTATAGATAATATAATTGTTGTTTGGGAGGGCATGGAATGGGCTAGAGCCACTCAACAAAATACTCTTTTCATCAAGATTGATTTTGAGAAATCCTATGATAGGATTGAATGGAATTTCATACTTACCATGCTTCGAGCTCTTGGTTTCGGGCCACACTTTTTGAGCTCGATTAGTATACTTTTTTTAGATGTTTCAACTGTACTTACTTTACAATTGTCAATCTAAATCAATTGGATTGTTCATATTTGTCAAACAGGGTTGTCCTTTGGCTCCTCTTTTCATATTGGCAGTTGAAGCTTTTGGATACCTTCTTGCTAACCAAGTGAGTCAAGGTAATATTAAGGGTATTTCTTTACCTAGAGAATATTTTCAATTCATAAATGGATATTTTGTAGATTCTTTTTTGATACTTAATGAGGATGAACGCACTGTCAAACAGGCACTAGATTGCCTGGATATTTTTTACAAAGCATCAGGATCTAGAATTCAATGGAGAAAGACCTCATGCTATAGGCAATCCTCTTTTGACCTTCCAAGCTGATTTGAAAGCTCCCAATGGCATTGGATCCAACCATGGGAGATCTTTAAATTCATTGGCATCCCATTTGCATTCCAGAGTTTCCTTGTTATCTTGTGGAATTATGTTTTACAAAAAGTAGAGAAAAAAATTTCCTTTTGGATCACCAAAAAACTTACTCTAGCTGGTAAGTTTCAGGTGTGTTCCAAAATTATTGCTACTACTCATGTGTATTATTCATCATGTTAGGTCCTTTCTAAAGCCTGCTATAAAAATTTGGAAAAGCTTTTAAGGGATTTTCTTTGGGCTAACTCGTCACATAAACAAGGGTTTCATCGAATTGTCTGGGAGATTTGTTGTCTTCCCAAAAAATCAAGAGGTGTGGGACTACATGAGTGTCAAAGACAAGGTTTTGCTTTATTTGCTATATGGATTCTTCAAGCCTTAAGTGGTTCTGAAGCTTGGAAAGTTATAATTTGGTACTGCATTTCCACTTGTTTACCTCTTGGTAGGAAGGCTTGGAAAGGCATGAATTTTTAATCCATCCTAGTTGCTCCTATCCCAGTTAAAATTCAAGGCTCTTTCGCCATTCAGAGCATATGGAGGGCTTGGGAGAAAATTAAGCCATGGTTGTGTTGGCTAGGGTATGGGCATCGAAAAGGTGCTTCTATTTCCACTTATAATGTTTGGTGGTCACTTTTTATTACTTTTCATGGTTCCCCTCTTGCTTCCATGCAATGGATTCATGCTCAACGATTCTGCAGGAAAGGGATTTCAATAGTGGTAGACTTTTTTTCGAGATATTCCAGGGATTGGATCCCATGGGATGATTTCAGGAGATTATTTGGTCTGCGACCAGATGATAAGAATACTTATGACACTATTTTGGATTGTATCCCTTTTTCTCTTTGGCCCATGATCTGAAGACATTCTCAAAAGCCTTGGTGGTTTGACTAGGAATGGTTTAAGAAAACCCCGCTTCTTACTTACAAACCTAAGTTAGGGTATGTTTGGCTTACTCCCAATGTCCCTATGGTTCAAAGACTCAATGAGCGGTGGGATCTTCGTTCCACTCAGACTCGTTCGAGTCTAAGATTTAAAATTGCTTGGGTAGGATTTATTGAACCAAACATACTTTCTTTTCCTGGAGCTTATTATCCCACGGTCTTCCTCCTGGACAAAGATTAAAATACCTTGGAATAGAGAATCCTTCCTGCCATTTTTACAGTGCTCCAAAGGACCCCCTTCATCTTTTTTGGCAGTGTAGGAAAGCTCGAATGGACTGGGATTGGCTTGAGTTATTTTGGCCTCATATGGCCAGTTCATTCACTTGACATCATGCTTTGCTTGGAGACCCACCAGATTTTTCCTTGCCCTTGTTGGAAGTGTGGAACATTCTTCGCATCAGTGTGCTCTTTCATATTTGGAAAACTCGTAACAAATTTCTCTTTTCTCAGCAGCATAGTTTAGATATATTTTCAATTGTTGATAAGTGCACGGTTTGTTGTGATTTTTGGCTCCAGATTTCGGTTCAAGTGGAGAAAGTTCATATGGAGGTGGAATTTCGTACTCTTATGCAACACTGGGGTAATGCCCCATGTACGGTCAACTAAATGCCTTATATATAGCCTTCTCTGTCTCACGAAGTTTCCTGATCGCGATCTTGTCGGTGACTTCCCTCCCGATCTGCAGAAAGATATTGGTCTCAATCATCTCCTATTCGTTGACCCCAAGGCAATATTGGCAATAGTACATCTCATCATGGCAGTGGTTGGGAGGTTTGCTAGGTGGAGTCTGACCAAGTTGTTGGTTGGGGAGATCCCATTCCCACGTGTCCAGTCACTCTAGTTAATGTAGTGGGCTGGGGTGTAACTGATGGCATTGATGACTCTAATACAGGTGATAATGTTTGCATGCTTGGGGAGGATGGGTGGCTCATTTCCATTCCTTCTAATACCAATTGGCAATAAATGGAGGGTAAAGGACATTCACCTCGTGAGCATAGCCTCATGATTGACATGATTTAATGCATGATTTTTGGTGTTGTGGTTGGTGGCGGATTTAACCCTGTTATTTTCTAGTAACCGCTTCCTAACTTAACCTGAGTTAGTGTAACTACCTATTAAAATATACCTATCCATTTTTTTTGTTTTAAAAAATTATATTTTTAATTAATTAAAAGTTAGATTAAAAAAATGTTGAAAATGTGCTTCATGACCATAGTCATACTTTCATTTGGTGAAGAGCCTTTATATGGCATTAAGGCGTTACTTTCCATTGGCCTTCATGTCCGAGAAGAATTAAAAAAAAAAACATTTCAAAGGCCAAAATAAGAAAAAGTGGTTAAAACTAAAGCTGCTCTAACGCTAAAATATTAGACTTTGATATTGATTATAAAATTTAAGAAAAATATTTTTCAAATACTCCGTTAAATGTAATGCCACTGATGGCAGGGTTGGAATCTAATCTCTTAAGATTTCCACGACCTTAAAAAAATGTGTTAATGGCTTCCTTGACTTGAACGTTCAAAACAGTGAGTGGAATGTCGGTGTAAACCGTAAGAATTTGTACGGACACGGGGCCATCTGTTCGTAGGTCGTAACCACCGAATATTATAATGTCAACGACAACTATGACTTTTGGGGTGGGGGTAAAAAGCAGACCACCTGGTAACGTTTAGACCTTTTTTTGGCTAATATTTGCAATTTGGCAATTGCTGGTGCACCACTCATTTCCCACTTAAAATCTCATCTGCTATTATTTATATATTTATTTTTTTATTTGTAATTTTTTGTTTTGAATATCAAGTCAATTGGAAAATTTTACTATCCACTTGTTCTCCAATTCTTTTAATGTTTTACATTAAAGTTGGAAAAATATTTATAAAAAATATGAGAATGCATTATTTAGCACCAACTGTATCTGTTTTTGTGGTTCATGAACTTCAATTTGGTTTCTATCCCAACCCAATATATTGTGCTGGAAATTATTAGTGCTTTCCATTGATAGAACAAAGAGCGTACCGTACCTTCAATAAAATTCCACTTCCCTTATCCTTTGGAATTATTAAACGGAATTCATAAGTATGATATATTCCCAAATGTCCGTCCCCCTTTGACCAAAGAAAAGCGAAGTTGCTTTCTCAAAAATAATAAATGTAACAAATAAACCTCTCCACTTGCATGTCATATCTATGCCAATAAAAACTAATAAAGGAAGGTCCGATTCTAACTCAGACAAAACTCATCAATACTCTATGTAAAAAATAATATTCAACAAGATACTGCTAACGTTATAAGAAGTCCAACACACAAACAATTACAATTCAATTATTATTCCATCAATACATTTCAATTATTATTCCATCAATTCAATTATTATTCCATCACATCACATCACGTTGCGTTGTACCTGTTTAACAATTAATATGTACATGTGCATCTTATGAACATAATGGGCAACAAATGGTACTCTCCAATGACTAATGATAAATCCAAAGTGTGATTTAATCATAGTGTTCATTCACTTTCGGCTACTTTTTTTATTGTCCAATGCCACTTTATCTCTTCAAACACACTAACACAACCTATCAATTCGACGCACATAAAACCAGCGTTAAACTAAACAAAGGTGGCGTGCTTTTTAAAGGATAGGTAACATCATTTCATTTTTAACAATTGGGTACGGGTTCATACATTCTTCCTGAGTTTTGAATACAGGTTAAACCATTGAAACAATTAAGAATGAAGGAAACCCCTAGATTGATATCACCATCATCAAACTAACGCTTAATAAACATATGTATGGAGAGTTTGTGATGGTGATGGACAACCTTCTAAAATATCTCTTGTGGAGAAAAACTCCAACGTTTGCAATTCCCCTAAACAATAGATTTGCCCCCTTGAACATGATAACATATTAAGTTAGACTACTAGTGTGAGACAAAGCACCACTTATTTTTCTTCGGACTGAATTATCAATCATTGTTTGGAATTGTGGTGGTTCTCTCTTCTTTTCCCCAGGTTCAGCAGATAATGTGATTCAGAATAAAGATATTATATTCTTCACAGAAACACATGATACTAGCACAAAGTCGCTCCCCTCATATACAGGCTACTCATGGTTGTCCGCACAAAGACCGAAGACTCGGCATGGTGCTAAGGGTTTGTGAGGTGTTGCTTGTTTGTTCCAGGATTGTCTTGCTTCTTCTATACATTTGGATTGCTCAGATTCTCATGTCAGATTTATGTGGATCTCTCTAGATAGAAATCCACCACTCAGTTGGCTCTATATATCAATGTGCTATTTTCCTCCAACCTACTCTTCATATGCAATGACATCAGATGTAGATTCACCATATTTAGATTTTTTCTAGAAATTTCTAAATTCTCTTCCCTCGGTGATATTTTACTAGTGGAAGATTTTAATGCACGTACAGGTACTGCACAATGCTCTATATATAATGTTTCTTCAGATCCACTGCACAATGCTCTATATATGATGTTTCTTCAGATCCACTGTGTCTAAAGGAGCTTGATCACGATAGTTTGGGCACTTCTCGCTACTCAGCCAATGCAGACACTACCATCACACCCTATGGTAAGCACCTGATTAACCTTGGCGAGTCTCATGATTTAATCATTCTAAATGGTATCAAGCAGTTCCCTCTTTCCAGTAATTTTACATGTTTTCCACATGCTGGTGGAGCTAGTGTAGTTGACTATGTGATGGCTAACCCACATTTTGCCTTAACCATATATAATCTATGCATCTCAAGTATACCTCCTTTAGCAGATCATGCCTTCCTTACCTTTAACCTTCCATTTGTTCCTAAACCTAAACCTGCCCATCCATATCCTCCCAAAACAATTACTCAAATCCACTTTAACCATAGTTATGATGATGTGTACATAGAAAAACTTAAAACCTATCTTATCCATATTCACACAATTCAAGATCCCATTGAGAAAGCGAACTGTTTTTCTAAAGCATTATGGTTGGCAGTTGTTGAGTCTTTTCCCCATACCACCCGCTCTTTTCATCAGTCCCGTGGCCATTGCCCTCGTAACTCTGGTTTGACACAGAATGTAAAGCTTTACATAGGCTCACCCAGTCAGTAGGTCATCTTGATCCCTTGAATTACAAGCTATCCCAAAACCACTACCGTTCTTTTCTTAGGAAGAAAAAGCGTCAATTCTTATAAAAAAAATACAAGAAATTATAGACATGCTCAAACTTAATCCCAAAAACTTTTGGCATATTTTTCTACCCAAAAAGAAAATATGTCCCATTTTTGACCCTCACACTTGGTACACCTATGCTGGCTCACTCTATGATATCCCAAACCATGCCTCAATTACCCCCAACCCACGACCATCACATTGTAACTTCTTTACTGATGAAATGATTTTTCATGCTATCCGTAAACTACAGACTGGGAAAGCAGTTGATATTGAAAATTTGAAGGTAGAATTTCTTAATCATAGCCCTAGAGTCTTGGCGGTCCATATTGTCAAACTCTTCAATCATATAGTTACTCATGGGTTCCCACCCTCTTGGTCTTCGAATATCATACATCCCATCCATAAATCCGAAGATTCGTTAAATCCAAACAATTACAAAACTATTATGGTTGGTCATACTCTTGCAAAACTTTTTGCAACAGTTCTTGATGTTTTTATCTCTAATTTTGTTGAGGCTAAGAAACTTCGTGCAAAGGGGCAGACAGGTTTCAGAAGAAATCATTGTACCTGTGATCACATTCTAACTCTCAAAGCTATCATTGAAGAAGCCAAAGCTAATAAACACAGGGTCTATTGTTGTTTTGTTGACTACAGGAAAGCATTTGATACTATTCCCAAATAGTTACTGCTTCAGAGGTTGAAGGATCTAGGAATTCCTAAGGAAGTTACTCTATTTTTTATGACCTTATATAAAAAAAGTCATTGGACAGGTTAAAATTGGATCTCTAAGAACAAAAGAAGTTCATAGTACTATTGGGGTTAAACAGGGCTACCCACTTTCACCTACACTCTTTGGATTGTATATTGATGAATTGGAGGTGCTCATTATGGACTCTTTGGCTAAGAGTACAAGTTGCCTACTTTTTGGTAGTGTTATTGCCATTTTGCTATTTGCTGATGACATTATCCTAATGTCACATACAATAGGAGGACTTCAACAACAACTGGACATACTTGGCACATACTCTAACTTGCATGGATTAGAAGTTAATCTCCAGAAAACAAAAATCATGACATTCAACCTACCCAAGAAAGATCTCTCTTCTGTTCACATCACATATAAAGGGAAGGTTGTTGATATTGTCACATTGTACACATACTTGGGAGTTCTTTTCACAGGACCTACCTTCAACTTGATCCTTGCATCTCAAACAAGGTTAAACAAAGGTTATGCTGCCCTAGCCTCTCTGGATAAGCAATGCCTTCAGCTCCAGTTTCAAGACATCAGTACGAAGATCAGACTCTTCCACACTCTTTTTACCCCTACACTGCTCTATGGCTGTGAAATTTGGGGCCCTACCCTCAGACAGTTGGGTTAGTCTCGTATTGAAAGGGTCCTCATCTCAATGTTGTCCAAGTTCATTCATTCCAAAAGAACTGTTCCACATCCCATCATTCTAGTTGAGTTTGGTGCTCGTCCATTGCTTACAATAGCAATATTTCTTGTTGTCTCTTTACTGCATAGACTTCATTGTATTTCAGACATGAGAAGATATCCATATTTAGCACTACAATCCTCAATACAGTTGGCAAATCAAGGGGTCAGGAATTGCTGGTATGCTCAGACTACTACTCTACTTCAAACTCTTGGCCTAGACATCATGAGACGTCCTCCCACTAAAGCATCAATCAATGCACCATACTCCAATAAGGATATTTGAGATAAGATTTACTTAGCATATATAAAAACTACTTGGACTGATCCAAAGGAACCTCTTTCACCAAAACTTCTCCATTACTCTCACTTTTATCTCCAACTAGATAATGGATTGATCATTACTCCAAAATATAACTTGATACATATGTCACATAGCCTCAGGTTTCCTCTAGCTCAGCTACGAGTTTGCTCCCACCAACTGCGTATTGAGACACATCATCACCTCCCCAGAGATCAACATATTTGCAGATTGTGCAGTCTTGATGTGGAATCCGAGGAGCATTTCATTTTTACTTGTCTTGTCTACTATGAGATATGAGGTAGATATTATTGCTTATTCAGAGACACCCATACACTAAAATCTTGGATTAATTATGAAGATCAGAGATGCATTGCCCTTTTCATCCGGAAATTATTCAATCTCAAGAAAGAACTACTTAGTAATAGTCTGCAGAAGATAATAGGATCCCGACTTATCACTTCATTCTTCCAGCCTCCAGAGGCCACGACCAGGAAGTGCCAGGGTGATCATAGAGATACAACAAGATCAACTCGTCGTCGAATCCAACAAAGAACATCTACGACGACATCCAACTCTTACATCACTCACTTCTCTTCAGCCTTGAATGTTAGGAGTAATCCTTGATCCACAAATCTTGTATATCATATGTCATCATGTTTACTGTTTTTCTTACTTTATTTTCTCTCAAGTTGCATTAGGCACTTCCATTGCTTTGTATATGTCCTACTTTACAGTCCTATTGACCTCTGTTGGTCACCGATGAACATTAATTCAAATTCAAATTCAAATTCATCCAATGAAGTGGTCATCAATAGTCTACATAACAAATCTTATTGACACACATACCATCATATTATAAAGAATAAATCGCATACACTACGTCCATGTTATTCTTCAATGTCCGATGATAAATTTTTTTTGAAAAATATAAATTTTTTTAAAAAGATATTAGAGAAACTTGGGATTGAAATTTCAAAAAAATTACTCTGAAAGACTTTAGATTAGAACTTCAATAATTTTTTTTCGAAAATGAAAGGTATCCCAAAGAGGTTCAGAAACTGATGACATTAAAACACTTCGTGAAAACAATAGATCTACTAACACTTTGTGAAAACAATAGATCTACTACTCTCGCTCAAAAGGTTTTATTGTCGTGTTTGTGACAACGGTCCTAACGCGGGGAATAAACGGACCCACGAATCCAAAATCTAACCTAACAAGCCTATCGCCAGAATGACGTGGACGCGGAGAAGTTAATATAGACTGACACTCGAAATCTTCAACGTTCAAGAAAAGAGCACAAAGAACAAATTTTATTGGACCCCGCTTCACCTTGCTTAGTTGGAAATTTGACCCTACACATTTAATGCACATTTAATTCGAAGAGGAGAAGTGGAACCCTAAGCAATAAGCAAATACGTAGGGTACGCTAGCCCAAATTTGAACGGTAGAAATAATTTAATGATAATAAAAGAGATCAACCTTGAAGCCAGCTAGTCTGCCTTGACTTATTTTATACGAATCCATAACTTATTTTCTTGAGTATGTTCACAAGCCGGCCTGGATTTTATACTTCAAATGACTGGTTTTTGAAGAAATTGAGGCAGCAGGTAAGAACGAAGAAGATGACTTTCCCAAATTTTAAAGGCATTTCTGCACGCTAACTCTCTCCGGATTAGGCCTTCGCTGGTTTGGTCAACAACCCTTTAATGGCTTCTTCTTTACAGGGTATTCTAACACATCACGAGAGGAAAACAACGCCGCTGATAAAGTGCTTAATAACTGGTTTTGGAAGAGTAACTTGTTTTGTAAGAAAAGTATTCTGTTTTGTTTGTGTTCTTGCATATTCTATGGGGTTCATGGTATCCTCTGTCAAGCTTATTTGCCGGTTGGGATTTTTACATACTCCGTGTTAGGTGGTTTCTTCGATCGCCCTGATTTTGACCTTTTACTAACTATATGTAAAATTTTAACAGTACTAAAATCTTATTTCGAGAAAATTTTAATTTTTTTTATTAGTAGAAAGGGTTTTTAAAGGTTTCCGAATTTATTATAAATAAGGTTTTGAAAGTTACCTCAAACTTTTGTTAGATCTAACAATAAGATATCAAGAAAAACGGATTCCATTAATCCAACTATAAAATCCAACCATAAAATCCAATGAAGCAACCTCCTAGCAAATAAGCTGCAAATTTTTATCAAGCAAATTTAAGAGATTATCACGATCAAACAACCAGATAGTAAAAATGGTCAACATAGGAGAAACCTACACCCAAAACAACATTCAAATTCAAGATTTAAAATTAGAATTTAAAAATCCCGCCCACAGCTGCATTCAAATTCAAAGTTCAAAATTTGAAGATCCCGCCCACCACTAAGGCCTTAAATCTGGAAACTAGACCTCGCCACTAGAACCTAGGGATGCTCAAAGAACCACAGAGCCAATAATCCCATTTAAAACTGGAGCAGATCTACAACAACAACATCTGGCCTGACAAGAAACAAAAATAATCAAAAATCACTTACTGGAAGCCTGGCTCAACGAGGTCTTGGGAGGCCTGCCAACCTTTTTTTTAACCCCCAAATAAAGAAATAATTTTTCAGGCCACACTCCTGAACATATTTGTGTTCCAAGTCTCCATGATTGGAACAACCTCATTCTCTCTAGGATGCAGAGCCTCAAAACTATCCGTTAGAAGGGGTTGTACTCCGTTAGCAATTTCAGAGTCAATCTCCCTTTTCCTGAGCGCTTTGTTGCTAGGTCTCCCCACTTTCCTTTCGACCCCTACATCAATACGAGCTTTCCTGTGACTTCTAGTCTTCGGACCTAAAGAGCCTTTCTCAAACACAGGTTTTGAAAAGGCTAGAGAGCTTTCCATTAACTATTGAAGAGTCCAATCATCCATGTCAAGACAGTCAAAGAGATTTACCTCTTCTCCACTTTCTCCAAATTTTGGAAGTTGAATAATATCCCTTGCTATTAGGCTCACTTCCCTTCCCTTCCCTTCCCACTGCTCCTCTCCATCAAACATGTTTGATGACAGAAGGGTATCCTCTTGTAATTCTACACTGAAACCAACTTGAAAATTAGAAATCGGACACTTTTCACTGAGCTTCTTACTGTTTTTCTTACCACTTAGCGATACATATTTCAAGTTAATTTTTTAAATTATTAAAATAAGTTAATATCATCCTTTACGCTCTAAATAATATTAAATTTTATATGTATTCTAACAGTTGCGACTAAATTTCAAGCCAGCCAACAATGGCTTTAGATTATCCATCGAGGCAATGCTCCTAATTTCGTGGCAGAACTGCATTGCCATAGATATTCAAATCCATTAGTCTCTTATGTTAGCTAAAAATGCTCCAGTTTTGAAAAAAGGGCGATAGTATTCATGATTTTATTTATTTGTTTTATTCAGACATCGTATTTTTGCTGGTATTTCCACTAGCTATATCATCCACCAAATATCCTTAAGAGTAGAGGGCAAACATAAGTTTAGTTTTGTTATTCCACCTTAATATCTTAATATACCCATTAATGATGTATTCCTTGTTTCCTGTGTTATGAAGGGTTGAAAGAATATCACATGAAAATATTCTATGGAATAGTAATAGGGTTGAAAGAATATCACATGATGAAAATATTCTATGGAATAGTAATAGGCACTACATCCCTAGCGGTATAAAAAATAAGAAATATAACAATTGAGATATACGAATGTTTTTTTTTGAAAAATTTGAAAAAAACTTGTATTAAAACAAAGATCAATTACAATAAGGGAAGAGACTCTTCCCAGCCGAATTCAGAGAGAACACAAGCATACAATAGTAGAAGAAGATTTGCAATGGAGCCAAATCTCCTGAACCATTAACTAGCTAGCAGGGGGTCGGTATGGACAGTTGATGCAGCTTGTCACGAAATCGTGACACTATTCTTCTCCTTAGGCCGCAAACATGCAACATGTCACGATATCGCGACACCTTTCCCCTTTGGCCGCGAAAAAGCAACATGTCGCGATATCGCGACATTTTCCTCCTTTGGCCGCGAAAATTCAACAAGTCGCGATATCGTGACACTTTTTCTCTCTCGGCCGCGATGAAGCAACATGTCGCGATATCGCGACACCTTTTCTCCTTTGGCCGTGAAAATGCAACATGTCGCGATATCGCGACACCAATTCTCCTTTGGTCGCGAAAATGCAACATGTCACGAAATCACGACACCTTTTCTCCTTTGGCCGCGAAAAAGCAACATGTCGCGATATCGCGACACCTTTTCTCTCTTGGCCGCGAAAATGCAACATGTCACGAAATCGCGACACCTTTTCTCCTTTGGCCGCGAAAAAGCAACATGTCGCGAAATCGCGACACCTTTTCTCCCTTGGCCGCGAAAAAGCAACATGTCGCGATATCGTGACACCTTATCTCCTTTAGCCGCGAAAAAGCAACATGTCGCGATATCGCGACACCTTTCCTCCCTAGGCCGCGACGAAGCAACATGTCGCGATATCGCGACACCTTTCCTCCCTTGGCCGCGACGAAGCGACATGTCGCGATATCGCGACAACTTTCCGCCCATGACCGCGATGACGCAACATGTCGCGATATCGCGACAACTTTCCTCCAGCGACCGCGACGGTGCAACATGTCGCGATATCGTGACAACTTTCCTCCAATGACCGCGATGGTGCAACATGTCGTGATATCGTGACAACTTTCCTCCAGCGACCGCGACGGCGCAACATGTCACGATATCATGACAACTTTCCTCCACGAGGACGGTGCAACATGTCGTGATATCGCGACAACTTTCCTCCAACGACCGCGACGGTGCAACATGTCACGATATCATGACAACTTTCCTCCAGGAGGAGCAACATGTCATGATATCGTGACAACTTTCCTCCAGCGACCGTGATGGCGCAACATGTCGCGATATCGTGACAACTTTCCTCCAGCGACCGCGACGGCGCAACATGTCGCGATATCGCGACAACTTTCCTCCAGCGACCGCGACGGCGCAACATGTCGCGATATCGTGACAACATTCCTCCCTTTGCTTTATCTTTGATCATTGTCTCAAGGACCTTTCCAGACCCTGTCTGATCACCTCATCCTCAATATCCATGTCACTGTGCAACTGAACTCCAACCTCCTTTTCCGCACCCATCTTAGCCAGAAAGTCAGCCGCTTTGTTCAAATCTCTGCTCGCATAAACTGGGATCACGTCCTCCAATTCCTTCCATAATTCTTTAATTTGGGTAACAAGAGCCCTCAACCTCCAAGCTTTTAGATCAAAGTTCCGCATGCAGTCTAGAGCTCCAACCATTATTTGCGAGTCTGATTCAAGAATAATCCTGCGGTGGCCATGTTTCACTGCCCAAACAGAAGCAGACCTGATGGCAATGGCTTCGGCTTCATTGTTAGTGGATCTTCCCAGGCCTTGCAATTCCCAATAGAGCACAGTCCCAGCATGGTTCCGGCACACCACTCCAATTCCGGCTCTACCCGGATTGCCTTTTGCAGCTCCATCAGTATTGATTTTAATCCAACCTTCAGGGGGAGGTTTCCAACAATTTTTGTCCTGTCCCTCTTGCAGTTCAGGGCGTTCTTCCAAAGCTCCAATGCCAATTTGAGCTTCCTCCTCAGCATGAACAGCCACAGTCTCGGTAACCTTGCTCCAAATGGTCTGCCAAACCCCGTCTAGAGCAGTAAAAGTTTCTCTAAAAATTTTGGCATTTCTTTCCAGCCATACTTGCCACCAGATAAAGCTTAAACCAAGCTCCCAGCCAAAATGAAGAGCTTTAGATTTGAATCTACCTTTCTGCCATTTTGCCCAGATATTCATCCGGTTCAGGTCACCACTTACTTGAATTTTAAAGTAAGCAAACCAACGCAGCCAAATCTATCGGGTGAAAGGGCAACCAAACAGCAAATGGTCAACGGTTTCCTCGCTCTTGTAGCAAAGTACACATTGAGAAGGGCCGATGATACCTTTTGATCCGAGATTATCAAAAGTGAGGATTCCATTGTGCATGCCTTGCCGAGGCAAAAAAGTTAACTTTCGGCCAGCCTTTAGAGTGCCATATTTTCCTCCAGTCCTCAACTTGAAAAGTGTGAGGGGGGGCTCTAGGAGAATGCTGTCATATCCGTCCTTTACTGTATAGACGCCAAGACTCCCAACGCCCCAGGCTAATTCATCCTCCACGTCTCCCCCTGTAAGAAATATTTCTGTCAGAATTTTAGTCATGATAGGCGACAAATCCGGAGGGATTGAAATGGGCCACTCATCCAACTTCTTGAACTGCTTAAACTTACACTCCCCCAGCTGAGTAGTTGTGAAATAACTTTCAATACGGATCCATCCCTTGGCTTCAATGGCTGCTTTTATTGGCAGTAGTTCTGGAAATTCAGCAATGATGGGTGGGAATTGATCCCAAGAATCTGTCCAAAAACGAGCCTTCTCCCCTCTTCCCACTTTCCAAAATAAGCGGTCTTTAACAACCTTGAGCCCCTAACTTGAGAGCACTGCCAAACTAGGGACCCGAGTACCATCCAAGGGGATGCGAGCTACATCGATTGGGTTGGCCTGTCCCAGGTATTTGCTAGTTAGGATTCTACTTGAAAAAGGAGGTGGGTTGGGAGATCCATCTCCAGTACAACTTTCCCGCCAAAGCTTTATTATTCAGCTTAGATTTTCTCAAACCCAGACCTCCTTTAACCTTGGGCTGGGTAACTTTGTCCCAACCCACTAAGGCCCACTTTCTCTCTCCCTTTGCTCCTTCCCACAAAAACTTTCTAGCCATCCTGTCCAACTCTTTCCATATTGTAAACGGGGCAGCCAGGATAGAGAATTTGTAAATTGGCATGGCTTGAATGACTGATTGTAAGAACGTTAATCTGCCACCATAACTTAACCACTTGTGAGACCAGTGATTAATTCTGTCCTTGATACACTCCAGCAGATTCCTCCATGTGTCTAATTTCAGCTTCTTAAAGTGCAAGGGGACCCCCAAGTAAACCACTGGGAGAGAAGTCCTAGTGAATCCCAGGATTTCTAAAATTCTGTTCTGAAGCCTTTGCTCCAGATTAAAAAAAACCACTTTGGATTTCTTGTCATTAATGACCTGTTGAGTAGCCCTGAGATAGACATTAAGAGTATCCCTAATCATTCTTGCTTCCCTGAAGCTGGCCACTCCCACCAAACCAGTGTCATCCACAAAGCTGCAGGTGCGTTAAAACTTCGTCACCCACCCTGATACCCAATAATCTACCTTGTTGTCTTCTCCTCAAGAAAAGTCTGCCAAGACCTTCAGCCAAAATGAGAAAAAGATAAGGAGAACATGGATCCCCCTGGCGTAGACCCCGAGTAGCTCCAAATGGTTGCGAAGGAAGGCCCTTGATTAGAACAGAGTAAGTCGGGGTAGAGACACAACTCATGACCCACTCTATCCAGTCCTGAGAGAAACCAAAGGCTGCCATCATTTTAGCCAGGAAACTCCATTCAACCCTGTCATAAGCCTTTGACATGTCCAGTTTTATGAACATCCCTTTATTACCAGAAGTGTGCATTGAATGGATTGCTTCCTGGGCCACAACCACCCCATCCAGAATCTGTCGTCCCTCAACAAAACCCCCTTGCTCAGAGGAGACAATGTTGTGAAGAAGAGGTTTTAGGCGCTCAGCCATTACCTTAGTGATTATTTTGTACAACACATTACATAAGGCAATAGGCCTATAATCTGAAATATGAACCCCCTCCTCCCCTTTTGGAATTAAGGTAATGAAAGTGTGGTTTATAGCTTTAAGCATTCTCTTATTTTCTCTGGACTCTTCTACAACAACCCTTACATCTTCCTCTAAGTAGTCCCAGAAAGCCTAAAAAAACTCAATTGGGAAGCCGTCTGGACCTGGAGTTTTACCAGTGCTCATTCCAAAGACCACAGTTTTCAATTCATCTCTATCAATGGGTTTGAGGAGGGCCTGATTTTCATCCTTAGAAATAATAGCAGGTATGACAAAAATGACTTCATTTTGGGCCTCTACATCTTGTACCACACTTTCCTTAAAAAGCTTAGAAAAATAATCCATAGCATGGGAATGTATACCTGGAAGTGTATCAAAGGAATGACCGTTCTCATCTTGAAGGGCCTCCATCTTATTCATCTGTCTTCGAGCACAAGCAATCCGATGAAAGAATTTTGTATTTTTGTCCCCTTCTAATAACCAGGTGGTTCTTGCTCTCTGCTTCCAATAGGTCTCCTCCTGGTTGTCAATGTCCTCAACCGCTGAATGCAAGGCATCATCCTCAGCTTTGAGCTGGTCTATAATTACTCCTTCTCTGAACTATTTTTGGACCTCATCCCATCTGGCCACCAATGGAGCTCTTTGGGCCTGGAAGTCTGTTTTATTAGCACGCCTCCAACACTTCAACTGAGCTTTGACATATTGTAGTTGTTTGTGGATTCTGAACATTGCTCTCCCAAAAGCTGGGCGGCCTTCTTCCCACCACTGTGGAATTTTCTCCCGAAGTTCTTCTTTCTGAAGCCAAAAATTCTCAAATCTGAAAGGTTTGTGATGCTTGCCCCGTCCTAGTCCCGCCTTCCAACAGAATGGGACAGTGATCTGAAACTGGGCCTTCTAAAATCTAAAAATTTATATTCCATTTTACAAACGCCTCCTCTGAAACCAGAAAATGATCTAGCTTAACCTTCCTGCTATGTGGCTCCCACCTTTTATTAGTCCAAGTGAAGTTAATGCCAGGACATTTAATGTCCACTAAGTGCAAAGCCTGGACTTGGGCAATCATGAAACGGTCCCCTGGATCCAAAGATGGTGTTCCCCCTTCCTGGTCTCTAGAAGATAATTTAGCGTTAAAGTCCCCCGCTATAATCCAGTCTAAATCTTCCCTTGAGGATCGCATGTTATGCACAACCTTCCACTGCCGCCTCTGACCATCTAGGTTTTGAGACCCATAAAAGTTTGTGATTAGAATGTGTTCCGCGGTGACATTATTCCTAAAAAGAGAAGTGAGAACCCCCCTCCAGGAAATATGTTCTATTGTAGACCATTCAAGAGAGTTCCACAAAGTAAAAATCCCCCTGAGGCACCTTGGGCAGCCACATCCATATGACCAGACACCCCTCCAAATTATGTTGACTATTTTGGACATAAGATCTAATGACATCTTAGTCTCTTGTAAAAGCAAAAAATTAGTATTACGATTCTCTAAAAGTCTTCGAACAACAGATTGATGGGTTCTGTTGTTTAAACCCCTCACATTCCATGATTGTATAATCATTGGTTACCCTAGGAGCAATAAGAGTCTATTGTCCTCACCGATCCTCCCATGATCAGTTTGTCTCCTTGGGCTGCTAGCAACTCCTTATTGGATCTTCTACCTACTCCCTGAGAATTGCTGTTTTTTGATCTTTTTTCTACCTGGGTTATCCCCAAAGTTGGCCTTTCCCTATTTTTCTCTGGTATTCCCATGCTGACATCCTGAGATACTGTCCGCTCCTGGTTATGCACTACTAAAGCACTTGAACACACTGGCTGTGATACCTCACAGAGTTCAACTACCTGTTGTATGATGGGAGGAGAAGAGAGAGGGAGTTGCTCGGGAATATTAGAAGTTTCCTTAATACCCTCCATGCCCTCCATAAATTGTTCCTCTTCGTCAACCAGTGACTTAAATATCTCATACCTATTGGCAGGTCTGAGATGGGATTGCTCCTTTCCCTCTTTTTTTCTTTGTCCGTATTTTTCTTCTGGGTTGTTCAAAACCCTCTCTACGAGCTTCCTGGCCCTGACCGGTGCTATTAGAATCTTTATTAAGTGTTGCCTTATCCTCTTTAGGTAGGTTTGGCATTCCTAAAGGGGCCTCCATTTTAGCATTCATATTATTAGGGCAGAAACGGGCCAAATGTCCATGTTTGTGACAAACCCTACATCTAAAGGGTAGGGCCTCATAGTCCAGTTGTTGAATCCAGGAGAGACCTGCCAATTCAATTTCCATCTCTGCCGACAAAGGCTGGCTGAGATCCATCTCCACACATATTCTTGCAAACACCGCCATGCTCCCTTCAAGTGTGTCTCTGGCAACACCCAGATGTCTTCCAATAGAATTGCCAATCCTTGCCAACACCTGCTCACTCCAGAATTCCATTGGGAGAGCATATAGTCGGATCCATATTGGGACAGCAGTAGGTTCAACTCGGGGATCGAATCCCACTCTCCATGGCTGAACAAATAGCCCTGTCGGGCCATGACTTTTCTTCTCTGACTCGAAAGCCTTATTTCTATCGGCCAAAGACGAAAAGCTAACAATAAAATATCCATTGCTAATAAACCACAATGAATACTCACCGTGAGGCTCCCAGTTTTGGTGGATCCAAGAGTGCAGAAAGGTCAGGGAAGGACGTATACCCATGAACTTGCAGATTAAGTCGTGATTAGCTCTGTAAATGATTGATTCTTCAACCATGCTTGGCTCGATGACAATTTTTGGCCTGGTTTCGGCCTGCGGCAAACAACCATTCACACGAGGTGCAGCCGTCCTATTCCCAGCCGTCGTGAAGAGCATTTTATATGCCATTTTCTGCGCTTCGACGTTCTTTGGAGAAGAATTCTCTTTAAACAAATCGGCGTAAGAGCTGCTACTTTCTGGAAAAGGAGCCGGAGAAGTCCCCATTGGACCCTCCTGGGGCACCGATCTAGCCTTCAGATCCACCGTACCCCGAAGGCACTTCTGCAATCCAGCTGATGCCCAAGATTTTTTGAAGTTCCAAAAACCCTAGTTCAGAGGAAAAAATCGCCAGAGCTCATTTTCCCGCCCCTCAATTCATCGTCTTCTCTTGATATACGAATGTTAAAAATAAATATTATAACAATTTAGATATACGAATGTTTTAAATGAATTATGATAAGTATTTTATGTTTTAGTTAAAAATATTTTTGTTAAATATTAGATTAGAAGTAATAGTTTAATAAGTTTAAAAATAACTATCTAAATTATAGTAAAACAATGTAAATGTATTTGATGATCAAAATAGTAAAAAGGAATACTTTGTCTAGATGCTTTTAATATTTTAGAATATTTTTTCATATTATTGGCTAATCCATTTATGTATAAAATAATAAAGAGAAATATTTTGTGTAGATGCTTTTAATATTTTAGAATATTTTTTTATATAGTGAAATTTCATCATTAAATTTAAAACTTAAATTATAATTAAGGCTTTGGGTTCTTTTTAGAAAGATTTAGGTTCAAATCATGCTTGGACATGGTGTGTGTGAGAGTGAGCTTGTGTTAAAAAAAAATTCAAAACACACATAAACATGTTCAAAAATGTTTAATAAGAATAATAGAGCATAACCCTTCAAATAATTTATAAAAAATGAGAAAATATATTTACTATATTATTATTGAGGACTCTCTTAAAAAAATTTACATAAGAAACATTAAGTGAAAAATGAAATGTTCAAACCAAGGTTCAAACCAGGGGACAACACAAAGGTTTGGGCTTTGGTTCTTCTTCTAGAGGTCCAAGGTTCAAACTGTGGCGTGGGTGAGTGTGTGAGGGGGTGGATGTGTATTCATAAAAAAAAATGTTATCATAAAATATGAGAAATATTAAGTGAAAAATTAAATACTATCATAAAGTTGTGGATTTTACAATTAAAACATTTAAAATGATACCATTACCAAATCATAAAGACTATGATAAGAAATTTCACAATAAATAAGAGATTTTTTATACAAAATAATTTTTTTTATAACTTGGTCATGGAGAAACAATTAAAACAACTATTTTATGGTCAATATGATTCTAAAAAATGTTCTTTCTTAATTTGTTTTTAAATAAATGGATCTCTTAATTTATCTCTAATAACTTGGTCATGGAGAAACAATTAAAACAACTATTTTCATGGTCGATATGATTCCATACAAAAATTGTTCTCTTAATTTTTTTCTTTTTTAAATAAATTGATCTCTTAAATAGAAATTTAATATAGAGTTCTACAAAAGAAATATAATTTTTTAATAATTTAATAGCAGTTGCTTATATAAATTATTAATATAAGTTACATATTTTAAATTCTAGGAAAAGCATATGACTATTACTTCCTTGTAAAGATTTAAACTATTTAAGAAAAACAAAAGAAACAACTTTTGTTTAAACAATTGTATCATCATTGAAAAGCTATGACTAACCAACATTTCCTAATGTTTATGTAAGACAGATGCTTTAAAAAATTTAATAGTAAAACCAAAATCTCTAGAACCAAATTCGCAATAAATATTTATGATATACATTAATTTTTAGCATACTTTTTTTATTAGATAAAAAAGAGGTTTTAAGGATTCCTGAAACTGGAGGTTTTGAGAGGATCTCTGAATCATTACAACAAGTTCCAAAAGGACTACCCAACAAAAAGTTCCAAAAGGAGAAATATAGTTTACACCTAAAAGGGTAACCCACCAACAAGGAGCAAAGGCTGAAAAAACCAACCACCAACCCTCCTACATAAAGTACAACAATAAAGTCCTAGAGGATATGAACTGAACACCTTAGATGGAGAACAACACCACACCCGTCTAACGGGAGTAAACTAAAATCAGGAGCAGATCACTCTGCCCAACGAAATATCTGACACTTGCAATGGTTCAAAATATTTAAAGGATAATTGGACAATGTTATAATGGATAATAAAAGGATTAAAATTTAGATCTAGTAAAGGTTAATGTATCATTTTAAGATCTAAATATATGAAAAATAAATAATTTTAAATAGTATTTTGATTATATTAAAAAATAATAATTGAATTTTTTAATAAGTTATATGTGACTTTTTTTTGGGTCATATTCTTCAAAATATCAAAATATTACATTTTTTGTTATGTTAATTGGCCATATTCAACTTATCCTTATATTAAAGATATTCTTCATTTGATTTTCTATTAAATATATTCTTCATCTTTCTTTACCTATTATGTTTTTACAATCAACTTCTTGCAATAATTTTTAATAAAAAATAAATTTTCTTAGTTACCTTCTAAAATTTAAATTTCACAAGGATGATCATCCTTAAGATTGGCTAAATCATCTACTACATGATTTTCTTCTCTATAGACATGCTCACTTTTCCAAGAGTTTGCATCCAACAATAGTTGATGACATCAATAATATTATTATTTTTTATCCAATCTCACATCCATTTTTGTTGATAGCATCAATGAGAACTTATGAATCCACCTCAATTGAAATATGTTTCCATCCTTTTTCAATTGTAATTTTATTCCCTATAATAAATGCCCTAGCCTTAGGTCCGAGGTGTAGACCAATTGGTTCGACCAAACCCCGTAAGGGGGCGGAGGTCCAAGGTTCAAATCTTAGGCCTCATTGGACTGAACACTTGTCCCTTTCTTGGTGCTTTTAGCAGCATAAAATATTTAAACTGATTGTGGCATGGTGGTTATAGGGGAATATTGCACGAAGAACTGTGTGACGACTTCCAGGGTGGACAACGCAAAATACTATGACTACCATAAAAGTCGGACAACTTGCCCAGATTCATGGCAGCTACCGATTCCACCATATAAATTCAAAAATAAATAAATAAATAAATAATGCCCTAGCCTTTGCATAGTTTTTATTAGGTTTTAAAGAAGGGGTTTTGAAAGGGTGCCTAAACCTCTTACAAAGCAACAATAGTTTTCAAAGAGAAATGAAAGTGAAACACAAAAGGATTTGACCCCCCAAGGGAAAAGAAACCAAACACCCGAAGGCACCAAGCCAAGAGAAATAGGATCTAGGAAATCTAAGAGAACCAAGAGATCCAAAGGGGTAGATCTTGCAAAAAGCAAACACAGACCAAAGAAAAATTTGAAAAATAGGATAAAGGGTGGGAATATTCAGTTCATGCCCAAACTAAACCAAGAAGGTTTGTTTCAAATTTCAAAAAACGGGTGTTCCCACCTAAATAGAAACCCTGTTTCTAGATCTGACTTTCTACAATGGGCTTATAGGATCATTCCTGACAAGTTCTAGCCAATAATTTCTAAAGAGGGTGCTTGCACCAAACTAGCACCTCAAGCCCATAGATCTTTCCCCAACTGGATCTGAGTTAGAAGACCCATTGCACCACGAGCTCCATAAGGCACTAACATAAACCTATGAGAAGGGCCCAAAATTTACACAATCTTCTGCCTAGCATCTCAGCACACTAGTATAAAAGTCATTGTAACCGCACAATCAAGTATTCATACCCCGTAACCTCTCGAGGATGCAACCTCAAAGGGAAATAACTATCCAAAATTCCATATTCACTTCTCCAACCAGGTTCCTGCAAAAATTTGGTTCAAAAATAAATATTAAGTTTTTCTCGCCCAAACCACAAATCAAATTTCTAGAACCACTTTAGATATTGAAATCCTACAATAGATGTCCAGGGAGAAAGTCCAAAACTAAGTGAGAATTTTCTCACCCAATAGTCCGATAAGAGCTAGAACCACTGAGCACCCAAAAATATAAAGATAACAAAGATTTCACTTAACTTAGTAATAAAAATTTGGATCATGTTTTTCCCAGTATAAAAGCCTCAATAAATAAAGCCTATAAGGACCTGAGAAGACTCACAAAAATGCGATCCTTGGGTACAGGCAAAACACATCTAGGACCAAAAAAAAGAAAACATAGAGTTGGCATATTATTTACATCAATGCTCAAATCCAATATCCCAATTGGGACAGGGATCACACTAGAGTTTGATTTCTCCAAGCCATAAGTCTGTACAAACCTTCCTAGATCCAATAAAGGACCAAAATTTTTAGATAAGGTAAATCTAGGATCATTGACCAAAAATTTGATGGTCAAAGACCCTCTCACAACTAAACAAACCCTAGAAAAGGACTTCCTTCCAGGATTAGAAAAGATCAGCAAGATGTTCATTGGAACCATAGCCACAGGAAAAACATATGCACCCAAAAAAATCCAAAGCCAAACCTACCTAGGCTAGGTTTTCTCTCCAAAAAACCAGAAAGAAAAACCTTGAGAAATAGGGTACACCAAAAGCAAAAACAAGGATAGGGCCAAATCACCACTATAGGGGATGGTCTCTCCCAACGGAGAAGAAACCCCTACCATAACAACATAGCCTACCTTCTACCTCTCCCACAGATTAGCCTTTGCATAGTTGCTACTTAGATTTCCATATGATTTTGACTAAGCGAGGAGAATTTTGCTCTCATTATTTTGATAAACATCAACTTCACGAGTTTTTTTCCATATTTCTTTAAAATCACCATCAAAATTAACTTTGATAAACCTAATTTTTATATGTTTTTATTTTACCTAAGATCAAATCAAATCTTGTATTAATTCCATTATCGTAAATGACCTTTCTACATATATTCTTGTGATGAAAAGGCTGGCACCACTTTTTATACTAGAGACATCCCATGATGTGTTGGAAATGGGGGAAGGCACGCAAAATTTAACACATAATATATTTTCACTAAATATTTTAATATATTTTGCCAGCTAGCCTATGTATACATAATCTATATTTATGCTTTATGATGTCTCTTAATTTCAAGAGACCCTTCAGTATTTCAACTTCTCATTCTTTCTCACCGGAGATTCTTTTCATCCACATATGGGATAAAATAATTAACGTCCCCCAATATATAATAATTATATTTACATGACAACAAATAATGTAATAAAGTCTAACACCCCCCATTATTACATTATTTGGTATAAATTTTATTAACCCCCATGATTCCATGGGCGATACACAAGAATTGTGCTCTATCTCTAACTTTGATCTGTTGCTCTAGATAATATCTGCTAGGTGTGTCTTCTTGGATCATCCTTTGGATTTTACTCTAGGTCATACCTCTAGGTCTTTGCCTCAGGGTCATCATTGCCTTTGGGTCACATTTGGATCATAATCACCTTTGGATCCTTTATCTCTGGGTCAACCTCTGGATTTGCCTTTAGGTCATCAAATTTTAAAAATTACCACTAAATTATACCTTTGGAATCTTCCACATCTTGGGAATCCTTCACATAATGCTTCACTGTAACTCTTATAATTATGTCTTCTAAGCATATATGGAGCCA
Organism: Wollemia nobilis; assembly: GCA_028583015.1. Taxonomy (NCBI): domain Eukaryota; kingdom Viridiplantae; phylum Streptophyta; class Pinopsida; order Araucariales; family Araucariaceae; genus Wollemia; species Wollemia nobilis. The sequence goes on along the minus strand of JAQPPZ010003361.1, from coordinate 7,330,700 downwards.
TATTTTACAAAATATATGGAGCCATATTTTACAAAATATATTTATCTGAAGTTTTCTAAGACTACATTTATCCATGAAAAGACATATATTATGATATTTTTCAACTACCAAAATTTATCCCATTTTTGAATACATTCAACATTTATAAATCATTCAATATATTGAAACAATTCAATATTTTTTTGCTTTATACCATTTTGATACATTCATCCATCCATAATTCATATGTATTTTGTTGATCACTTTCTCTTTATGCCAACACTTTCTTTGAGGCTGATTATTACCTCCACAAATCTTACAAGGATGGAGGTTCCAACACCTAGCCGACATATCTGAATCTTCCACAATGACTACAATAACTCAACCTAGGAACTTCTGCATATGATTCTTTCTTCACAAATTTTGTATCACTACTTCCTTCTTGACCTATATATCCAAGGCCTTCATTCTTTGACCTTATATCTGGTATTATGGGTATTTTCACACCTTGTCCATATCTTCCCAAAGTTGTACCATTGTATCCCATTTTTCTCATTATTTTTTAACCAACACCTTTGGTATGCTTTTTAAAGCATCCAAATTATTCATCACCAATTTGATCTCTGTCACAATCACAAACTATATTGAAATACTCAATTTTTACTTTTCCACTATGGTCTATGCAACTATCACCAACAACATTCAAATACCACACATCATCATCACAATGACCTTCAACATAGTCTAAACAAGCAGTTTCACTTTAAACTATGATAATATGGACTTTATCATGGTCAATACAACCATATTCTACATAATTGTTTCTCTCATCAATAATATTTAAATCACTTCTATAATAAGCTATAACTTCCCTTTGAATGAGATTGCATGTATCACAACACACATCAACCACTATGGGCTCCAAATCACTTATATCATAACTAAAATACATCCTTTGAATAATATCACTTGTGTAACAACAAACATATCTTATCATGGGTTTATCCTTCAAATTTTCAATTGTTTATATTTGCTTTCTACATTGCACCTCAAGGATTTCAAGAGTGAATAGTGCCATACACATTATTCTCACTACATCAATAGAGATTGTCACACCATTTTTAAAGTATCCTTCACCAAATTTTATAAGAATTGATTGCAAACAACACCTTAGTTTTGAAAATTCTCCACCTTCACTATCTTTGGATGACACACTTTTGAATTTCACCTTGTTCTTTTGGTTTGTTCAAGAATCCTCTTTATTTCTTGGCTTTGACACTTCCTTGGCCATGATAACCTTATGTGTTATTTCACATTCTTTTTCACAATCTATTTTTTTTTCACCCTTAACAATATACCCTTGTTGTGGCCTTTGTTGAAATTACCCTTGTTGATGTTGTGATGGAAATTGTTACTTTTCTTGAGTTCTTTGAAATTGATTTCCATGAGTCAAAGAATTGTATTTACTTAATTTTATATAATGACCTTATTTTTCACAAACATAACAATACCTTCTTCTCCATTGAGGTTGTTTTTATGATGAAGATGAGGTGGAAAAATATTTTGAATCCTTTTGTGATTTCTTCATGGAGATAAGGGTATTATTGGACAACTCATCTCTCAACAAATTTTCTACTTCATATTGTTGAAGGATGTTTACCAATTATTCAAATGACACCCTTCTATTTGATACTTGGAGAGATGTCACCAATGTTCTAAATGATTTAGGGAGATCTCTAAGTACAACTAAGACTAAGAGCTTATCTTCCACATTTTCTCCCATGATGTTTAACTTTGATTTCAAGTCTGTAATTCATGGAAGAAATTATTCAATACTCTCACCATCCCAAACTCTTAATGTATGAATTTGAGATTGTAGATGAAGGATTGTGGCACAATTTATTCCTTCAAATATAATAAAAAGTCTATCCCATGCATATTTTGATGTTTCTACTTCACTAATATGTGGTTATATTTTATTAACCACTCTAAATATGATGAGCATAAGTGCCCTTGCATCTCCATCATCATACTTTTTCCTAGTTTTAGTCTTCTCAAGATGAGTTTCATCACCAATAACTATATCCCATAGTTTTTTTACCACTAGTATTGTTATGATTTTTGTCTTCCATGGTGGAAACTTTTGACCCTTAAGAAACTAAAATTTTATGAGAAATATTTTTTATGTAGCCATGGTGAAGGTTCGTTATATGTCCCAAAATGATATCCTTTTCTATACACCACTAGTCCCATATATCAATCCGTTCAATCTACCTACTCTTCCTATATACTCGTTGGTATGTGAAAGGAGCTAGCCCTCTTGATATATACAGGCGTACATGAGAAAGACCTTAAGGTATATGAAATAGATCAATACATGGTACTAAGGATGTACTAAAAAGGATTCATCCTATCAATGATACCTACTTAAAAATAAATCCTCATACATGGGCATAATTTCCCTATTTACTTAGATTTTCTTAATTTTAGGATTTATATCTAACAATAGTAATGAATGGGATAATGAAATGAGTAAAAAAAAACATCACAAAAAATATGTCCATATTCTTCCCCAACAATTTATAGGGTCAATGCCCAAACGTCGTTATGACAACTATATTAGGTTTTAGATGTAGTAACTTAATGTGATAGTATTATGTATAAATACAAGTTAAAGACATCATTTATACCAAATATTATGATTGTGTAAAGCACATGATTTTGAATTTTATATACAAAAATATTTTGTTGCAAAATTTATTTGAAAAAATAAGGTGATAGTCACTATGAAAAATGCATCGTTTACAAAAAATTATCATCCTCCTTGCAAAAATAAAATCACTATATACTATAGGACTTCTTTACTTCAAGAACTTTCAATTTAAAAAAAAAAATTATTCTCTCTTTTTTTGATCGATTGGAGGAAGGGGTTTTGAAAGGGACCCCAACCCTTTTACAAAGAGAATACAACAAGTGGAACAAGCTTGAGAAGACTAGCTTCAGGAGACAAACAAAGAACAACAAAACCAGGGAAGACCAATAACATCTAGAACTAAATTTGAAAAAGGATTTCCGTCCAAGACAAGGGAAAGCCAGCAAACTGCCAAAACGAACGAAATTTGAATAGGTTTTCTTGTCGAGACTAGGAAAAGTCAACAAACTTCCAAGATGAACTAAAATTTGAACAAGGTCTTCCCATCGAGACTAGGAAAAATCAACAAACTGCCAAGATAAAATTTGAAACAGGGTTTCACTCAAAGACTAGGGAAAGCCAACAAATTGCCAAGATGAATAAGAAATTGAGCAAAATTTTCCCATCGGGATGAAATTTGAAAAATATTTTCCTGCCAAGACTGGAAAAAATAGGAAACTACCAAGACCAAGGTTTTCCTGGCAGGTCTAGAAAAACCAGCAAGTAGTCAAGAAGGATCCAACACCAATGAAATCAAACAGGAGACCAAGAGCCCTAGTGAAGACAATAATGCTCGAAAAGAAATAGAAAACCCTACTAAGATAAGTTTTTCAAGGACCTCGAAGATGGATCAGTAGTAAGAGGAGATCTCCATAGGTCATGAGATCTCACTACAAAGGAGAAGAAGAGCACAAACAAAAGGTAGAAAAGCTATGTTAAGAATTTATCCACCTTGGTACCTCGAGACTGGAAGGGAGAATCCAACACAAGGATTGGCATCAGGATATCATCTTCAGTAGTGGCATGCAAGCATAGGATCCCTCCCCAAGGACCAAAGATATTATAGAAGAAAATCATCCATCAAAAAGTCACCCATTCTAGAGCCCAACCATCCCCACTAGAAGTCCATCCAAGAAGAAATCTAAAGACATCAACATCCATAGTTGCATGAGAATGCACATGGTCCACCCCAAAGAACAGCAAGAAGTAGTAAGGAAGGATGTCGAAGAAGATCCTCGAAAAGGATATAAAATAGATCTGCTGAGATATCCTAATCCTGCTCCATAAAGTTCATACAAGAAATAAACTTGGGATTCACTCAGCTACAAAAAATGAACACGTGGTCCCCTCGAGACCAAGAAAGGTGTAGAGAGCAGACCCTAGGATGCAATAGAAGAGGTAAATAGGAAAGTAGGAGCCCCCTTTTAGAAGCCTAGCTTAGAAGATAAATAGAGAAATCCCTCCCTGCACATAGTGATGAACCACGAGATCCCTAGCCAAAACACAAAAAGGTCCATCGGGAGAGAATTTGTAGCTCCAGCTCCTTAGCCAAGCCAACCGAAAGCCAACCACCACTAAAGGTCACCATGGAAAATATCTTAGAGACAATTTGGCCAAGCAACTATGCTTGTATTAGATGGAAAAGAACATCTTGATAAGCCCCAAGATAATCCTGTGGAGGTCCTAGAAAGTCGTAGGGAGATCTTAGGAAGATCTACCCAGCATGGGATTTGTAGGACGGGAGGAGGGAGAAGCAAGGAAATTGAAATGGGGTCTCCCACCAAGAGTGGGAGACCACCACACACCCCATTTTTTTAATGGTAACTTCTCTTATTTTCATGTCATGACTTCTAAAAAAAATTCCAAATATAATGCACCTCTACACCTTTTAACTCCCTAAATGCTCCTATTTTTTGTTTTGAAAAAATCACTATAGTCTTAAAAAAATAAATTTCTTCATGTGAATTAAACCCACAACCTATGCTTAAAAAGAAATTAACTTTGTTTCAAACAAGGATAAATGTAATCACTTGAAAAAGAGAAATATTTCAATTGAAATAATTGAACCTTTTAAACAAGGATTGAATACAACATGTTTAACCATCAAGGCTTTGAAATGCTCACCAGTCAAGACAAATCAGTTTATTATGTGTAATAATCTATTTATTGAGCCTTCAGGTACATTTTATTTATGTACCCAAAAAAATATTCATTGTCTCAAAACTCCATCAAGCCTCTAGGTGAATGTTTACTATAAAATTATTTCCAAACATATTTTTATTTGTATTCAAGCACAAATAAATTTTCAAATGAACTTATGCATCTCAAGCATAATCAAAACTTACCAAACATTGAAGGACCATGCAATAATTAATACAAGAAATTTTCAAATGAATTTATTTTACAATAACTATTTTAATTAATTTTCTTAAGTGACATTAACCATTCAAGTCTATTGTGAAGATGTTTTGTCTTTTCATTTTTTAACCCAAGGTATCTTAAAATAAACCATCATCATGGTCATAGTCATGATATACGTCCCATATGCAAAGCAAAACTTCATAGTGAAGATTTATGTGATGAAGATGATAAAACAAACGAGTTGAATCGTTACCTTCAAGAATCCTAACTAGTAACAAACTAAGCCTCCTCTTCAATTGAGGTACTTGTCATACGAATCGGTAATACAAGCAACATACAACATTTTATCTAAAAATCAGTTCCTCATATAGCATGGAAATATATTTTTAAAATTCCCTAAAAAAAATTATAAGGGCATGTCATCAGATGGTGACTATTGTCCCTTATCTCTCAAACAAACTCTCCATGCTCACATAAACTCTCTATGGTGGCTAAAGAAAAGAAAGAAGTAACAGTCACAAACTTTTTTTAGCCTTCCTACTATCAATGTAGGACAATTCAATTAATTGAACTCAACATATTTTTATGTGTCCACATGTGAAAATTTGGTGAGTGAATATGAATCAAATATTGCTTTCAAGTTATTACCTCTTGTCATCGGATCGTTGGGTTCGAGCAATTATATTGCTTCTAGGCAGAATGTCTAATGGAATAAATATTTATTTTGGACTTGTATTATATGTGTTTTAACAAAGTACTTCTTGGTAATAGATATATGTTACTTATTTCAATAAACCAATGAGTCAGAACATGAGAATAGAATATTATAAAATTTGCTTGGAAATTTCACTTTCTCAATTGAGCTCATACATTAGATTTTTTCTCTAAATGGAATTGAAACACTCTTTTCTAAAACAAAATACCAACAACTTCTAGTTCTTATCGATGTAAGACATCATTATACTTTTAACTCTTATATTTAAATGGTAAAAGTCTATTTATGGATCAATCTCATGATCTTTCATGACGAAGAAGTTACAACCCTTGGTTGACTGGTTAGTATTCATATTCTATGGTTTTGTTTGCACCTGATCAAGATAACTAAGTGGTACCAAAGTCAAATTTTGTTCTTCTATTGTGTTCAAAAAATATTCAATCATGCTAACTTTTGAATTTTAACACGTTTTTCTCAGAATACCTTAGACATCTGACTAGTCTATCATTTTATTCAAGACATCTTGATTTTTGGACAGATTATTGTCTAGACTTCTTAATGATGATGATTTCTCCTCCTACTTGTTCTATATAAAACTCCAGTTATTGTGCTATATTATATAAAATGTCGAACATGGATTGCCCAAGGAATGCTTTGAAATTAGAAATATGATATTTTGGATAAAAAAACATTACTTTGTACCCATGTGTTTTATTGGTTCATGTGTGCCTTGTGTATGAATAATTCCAATTCTTGTTGGAAAAATGCAAGGGATGTGGTACCTCATGCTAGAACTTGTTGAAGGCATATTTTCTCTCTTGATGATTTTTATTTGTAGCCTTGGTAACTCTCTTATACATATCGATTTTCAATCTTGGGGTCTTGATCACTTTCTTCTACTTGTTGATGTTTGGAATGGATTCCTTAATAACTTTTTATTTTTCTTTCTTTAATGTAAATTTGTATGGCTTAAAGACTTATCTTTAGCTTTTTCTTGGCCAAATTTATCGTCCTAAGATTGCTACTAATTTTTCTACGGTATTTATGCTAAGATCCTTCTTAGTAGAAATATAGTCTTTGGGAGGATTTTGTGCTTTGAGATCAAAATTATAATTCTAGTCCTTGATAAGGTTGTTTATCGAGGCTGGAACGATGGAGATAGTAGCAATGACCTTGACAGCTCTAGCGACAACATGCGAGATTTCCCAGGCCCTCGCAAGGGATTGTGAACTAGAACAAGGAGAAATTTCCCCCTCGGATGAAGCTACCAAGGTAGATGATCCCAAGGGCCTAGACCCTAATCCTGGTGGGTTGGGAAGCCTGAACTATGATCGACCATGGGAAAACTACAAGGGTTTTGTTCCCCCCCTCCCGATCAGCAACCCTCATCCGTAGAATGGGGTTCCTCAATCATACCTTGAGAAGGTTACAGGTATTTCAAATCCCAGCTCCTCTGGGACCGAAACCCATCCCCCACTGATCACCTCGGGTGAAAATATGGTTATCCCAAAATCACTAATGGTAGTGAAACTATCTATTGAATCCCTTTCCCTTGTGGGGAAATTTGTAGGGGGTAGACCCGATATGGAGTCCATAAGAAAATGGGTTGGGTACAAATGGTAAACAATAGGAAGATTTCAGTTGGTGGCCCTATCCAGAGGGTTTTTCTGATCTAGCTAAACAACCAGAATGACTATGCTCGCATCCTCATAGGAGGGTCGTGGTTTTATGGCAGGAAAATCTTGTTCCTCAAAAAATGGGGGGAAGATTTTAACCCTCAAACTCAAGACATCAACTTCGCACCCATCTGGGTTCACCTCCCAGATCTTCCCATCCAGTTATATCATGAAGATATCCTCCATGGGATTGGGAGATACATTGGGGATCTTATTGCCATTGACCCTGCAACGAAGGCTAGAACCCGCATGGCTCATGCCATAATCTGTGTCAATGCCAACCTGGCCTCCCATAGCTTCCCACTCGCTTAAACCTTATATATGGAGCCTTCCAGTGGTGCCAGGAAATTGAGTATGAGAACAAGCTAGGTGTTTTGCATCGAATGCCAATCTCAAGGACATCTCAAGTCCCAATGCCCATCTCTCAAACCCCAAAAAGAGGCACCAAGCTCCAAGCTTCCCCCCTGAAAATAGAACACCCAAAATGGGAATACACAATGAAAGACCCAAAGCCCCTATCGACAACAAGTGAGAGAAAGAATTCAAAGGGAAGCAAATGGCCATCCAGGAGCCGCTCCTCAATCATCCTTCTGTAGACTCGAACCAGGTATGCTCCATGTTTGCTTTTCCTAATAGGTTTAGACCTTTATCTATATCCAATGATGAAGTCCTTTTCCCCGAATCCGACCATCTCCCCCCACCCCCCTCTCACCCTCACCCCTCCCCCTCCAGATCCAGACCATCCTTTCCCCCTTGATCATGCCCCCATCCCCAACCAGACCCTCATATGAACCCTTGGCTACAAACCCTTCCCTTGGAGGGGTTGATCCCCCCTCTCCCTCCCCAGATGAATCCCTGTCCCCATCCAAATCCATTTATGAATCCTTGAAGGAAGCTGCTAGTCCCACCCACCCTAGAGTAGACCTCAATCCCATCATCACTAGAAGAAAAAAAGGCCCTATTGACATAGGAATTGAAAAGAAAAGAGGTAGACCTACCACTTCCAAGCAAATAAAAAAGGACACTAAAAACCAAGTCACCAATGGTGTGTAGTCAACCTTGTTCCTAGAACTGTTCAACCAGTCTAAGGATGAATCCAAAAATCCCAAACCTCCCCCCTGTCGGGCAAGGGAGGCAAGAAACCCATCAAAGTTTCTAGATGAAGATCCTCTCTTGGAATATCAGAGGTCTCAATAATATGAGCAAATAGATATTAGCTCAAACCATCAGGAAGGACTTCAAATCTATCATTCTCATTTTGCAAGAAATAAAAATTGATGCTTCTAGAACCAATAACATCTCTCAGTCAGTATGGAAGAATTGCCAATGGGCCTCCTCCCCTACCGAAGGATCATCTAGAGGCCTCTTGTGTCTCTAGGACCTAGATAAAGTTGAGGGTAGGGTCATATCTTCTTCTGATAGAATGCTGAACTTGGTTTTCTATTGCAAGGAAAATCAGTTCACATGGGTCTTATCCAACATTTACACCCCAAATAATCCTCTTGAAAGATGCGCACTCTAGAGATCCCTGTCTCATATGAAGGATGCCTTCTCCACCCTCCCCTAGATGTTGGCAGGTGATTTCAATTCCCCCTCTATCCCTCAGATAAGAAGGGTGGCATCTCTACTCCTTCCAAAAGCATCCAAGATTTCCAGAACTTTGTCACGGAGAATGAACTCATGGACATTCAGATTAAAGGTTTCCAATTCACATGGAGCAACAAAAGAGTGGGTCCCAAGCATATTCAGGTCAAGATGGATAGATTTTTCCTATCCCAATAGGCTATTCCCATATTTGGAGACACCTCTCTCATCTCTCTTTCTAAAATCGGCTCCGACCATTGCCCCCTTCTTCTGGAATCTAACAGAGCCCCATATTTCAAAACTCCTTTTAGATTCGAGAACATGTGGATCTAGCATGCTGACCTCAGGAAGAGGATATCTGAGTGGTGGGGGCTCCCTTTCCTTAGGTCTGCTATTTCTTGAGTGTCCCAGAAACTAAAGGCAATCAAGGAGAACCTCAAAATTTGGAACAAGGAAGTGTTCGGGAATATTTTTGAGAACAAAGAGTAGATTTTGGGTAAGCTCAAAACCTTAGAGCAACAAATTTAGCATGACCAATGGACCCCTCAGTTGAGGGAAGAGGAGTGACAACTCCTGTCAGAATACCACAATGTCCTGGCCAAAGAAGAGACCTACTGGCATCAAAAATCTCGTGCCCTATGGCTAAAATATGGTGATGCCAACATGAAGTTCTTTCATGCCTCTACTCTATGAAATCGAAGCACCAACAAGATCAAAGAGCTCACTCTGTCTGATGGCACAATCTCACAAGATATATTCAAAATTAGAGATGAAGCCTCATCCTACTTCAGCAACATGATGGGAACCATTCCCCTTGAACATATTGAAGCCCAAGAGGCCCTCCTGCAGCACATTCCCCCTCTGGTTACTCCTGATATGAACTCCTCCCTTATCCAACCCCTCAACAAAAAATAAATCAAGCTCACTCTATTCTCCATGCAAGCTGACAAATCCCCCGGGCCAGATGGGTTCCCACCCCATTTCTATCAAAATTTCTGGGATATCCTGGAGGAAGATATCTGCAATGCCATCATGGAACTCCAACAAACCAAGATCATTCCCAAAGGGATGAACTCCACTTTCATTGCCTTGGTTCCCAAAACCCCTCAATGCAAATCCATGATGGACTTTAGGCCAATCAACTTATGCAACATCATCTACAAGATTCTAACCAAATATTTGGCATTAAGGCTTAAGAAGATCCTTCCCACGATCATAGATCCCTGTCAAGGAAGTTTAGTGGAAGGTAGATCCATCACCGATAGCATCATATCTCTTCATGAAATGCTCCACTCAACCTTGTGCAACAAAAATATGGCCATGTTCTTGAAGCTGGACATTAACAAAGCTTTTGACAGGGTTAATAGGGATTTCCTTCTAAAATTCCTCTCTAGGTTTGGGTTCCACAAGGAATGGATCGACCTCATCAAAGGTTGTATTACCTCCCCATGGTTCTCGATGTTAGTTAATGGATCTACTGTAGGTTATTTCCCCAGCTCTAGAGGCCTGAGATAGGGAGATCCCCTATCCCCCTTCCTCTTCATCATTCTTGCTGAATCCCTTGGGAGAGCCTTCAAAGTTGCTTGTGTTTTAGGAATTGTCTCTGGGATCAAAGCTTCTTCTAATTCCCCTCCCCTGTCCCATCAACAGTTTGTAGATGATACTATCATTGCTACCCTATCCTCTATCCTTCAAGCTAAGTCCATCAAGTCCACCCTTGATACATATGCTTTAGCAGTTGGGCAGGAAATCAACTACCTGAAAAGCAAGTGCTATTTCCTCAACACCCCTGGTAGCAGACAACACAAAATTACTCATATCTTTCAATGTAGCATTGTTGATCTACCCACCTCTTACTTGGGTCTTCCCCTGTTCACCAAAAGCCTAAAAGAATCCATGTGGGACAATGTCATCGAAAGGATCAGATGCAAACTCGTAGGGTGGAAGGGTTCTCTTCTATCTCAGGTAACCAAAACAACCCTCACTATGGCCGTTCTCCAGAGCATCCCTGTCTATTTCATTTTGGTGTTCAAAGATCCTACTTCTGTGCACTCCAAGATTGAGCAGATTCAAAAGAATTTTTTGTGGTCAGGGCTAGAGGAAAAGAAGAAATTTCACTTAGTCAGCTGGGACAAAGTTTGCCAACCTAAATCCCAAGGAGGCCTCGGCCTAAGAAGATCAGCCAACATGAATCTCGCCCTCCTTGCCAAGCAAGCATGGAAAATATTCATCAACTACAAAGCAGAGTGGGTTTCCATCATTCAAGCCAAATACCTCCAACGCATGTCCTTGTTAGAGGACAACATCCCCACTAATGGATCTGCTTTCTAGTGGGTTGTGATTCAGGCTAGATCCCTCATTGTCAAAGGCACTCGATGGCAGCTAGGTAGTGGTTCAAAAATCAGCTTTTGGGATGATATTTGGCTGAGAGATAAACCTCTTATGGAAATCCCTGAGGTCTCCATTCTCAGACCTACCTGTGAAAGAAGATGGGGCAACAAAGTGGTGGACTACATTGACAACCAATACAAATGGAAAACCATTCCCACTACCAATGAAAGTGGCCAAGTTCTTAGAGTTGGGAATTTCTTATCCCATTTACTCAGAACCACTATCATCCCAACCATAGCCACCCCAAACTACCCCGTCTGGAAAGGAAATGATAGTGGGGATTTCTCCATCAGGTCAGCCTACTCTTTCTTGCTCAGCTCCTAGGTTTCCCCTATTCCCTTCAGATTGGTGTGGGTCAAGCATCTCATTCCCAAGATAGGTTTCTTCTCTTGGGTTGCCATCCAAAACAAAGCCCTCACTACCGACAATATCATGAAAAGAGGCATCCCTATCCCGAATAGATGTCACCTATGCCTTTCCAATTGGGAATTGGTCAACCACATTTTCATGGACTATGATTTTACTAAATAAGGATTGAGCCACTTGCTAACTACTTTTCAGATTCAATGGGCCCCTCCCAAATCCCTTCTAGACATTTTTGTTCAATGGCCTATCCCATTCAAAAATCCTAGAGTCTCTTTCCTATGGAAGGTCTGCCTCCACCATTTCCTATGGAAAATATGGCTAGAGAGGAATCACATAATTTTTTCCACATTATTGAATGACCTTGTGTCCACAGCTTCCAAAGCTATCGCTTACATTGCTAAAAATTCCCAACTTCTCCCATGCTCTAGGTCTACCTATTTGTAGCTTTGAAGCTAAGATTCTCCGGTCCTTGAACATCCCCATCCCTTCCAATTTATCCCCTCCCATACCCCATCCTAGAAAGAAGGCTCATTGGAGACCTCCCCTAGAAGGTTGGTTGAATCTCAACTTTGATGGCGCATCCAAAGGGAACCCAGGTTTAGCAGGTGTGGGCAGGGTTATCAGGAACCATAAAGGTAAAGTTGTCATAGCCTTCTCTGAGAACTTGGATCACCAAACCAACAATGTGGTTGAAGCATGGGTGTTATGGCACAGCATGCATCTCATCAGGGATTGCAGAATTAACCTCCAAGTTGAAGGGGATTCCTTCAACATCATCGGATACATCAACAACAACAAAATCCCATCGTGGAACATCCGATCCTTGATCCAGAAAACCAGAAACCTCATTTGTTAGCAAAAGCAGGTTGTAGCTACCCATGTGTACCATGAAGCCAATAGGCTTGTTGATGGTCTCACCAACTTGGGCACCACCCAACCAACTATATCCATTTGGTGCAGCTCATTACCACCAAGTGTCATCCACATAGCAACCATGGATTGGCCAAGGTAGGCCAGGTGCCTCTAATTTTTTCCATCCTAATCCATGATTTATCTAATTAAGGTTTTACAGGTCTCATGGTGTGCTATTCCTTGGGTTTTATCTCCATGTTGTGTGCCCCATATCCATCAAATTATTGGCCACCCACCTAGCCCCTCTAATGATGATGCTCGATCTCGGATGCTCATTTCAAACTTCACCAGTTTCCAAAGCTCTTTGTGCAATCTCGACTATGAGTGCTCCATTGCCTCTCTACCAAATATTTTGCCAAGATTAATTGTCATCGAGTCGATTTGGTGTTTAAACTCCACTCATGTGGATATTGGTTCGTGGATCTTTACCAATCCCTAGTCACCTTCCCCTTTCCACCGCCTTCCCACCTATTATCATCCTACGGCTAACGGCATGACCGATGGCTTATCTAATGCCTATTTAAGACTAGGGTGAGTCACCATGCATATCTACGTACTTCATATCCGCCACCCTAGCCACTATCCTAGCTCCCCCGTTGCCTTCCATAGGTCCTATTTTATCGACACCATGGCCTTCCTTGAGCCGAGTAGTCTACAACTTGATGCCCTATTGACCTCCTTTCTACAAGGCTGTGGCCTTATCCCTTTTCTATCAAAATTCAAGGGTGTTGAGGCCGACATCATGGATGAATTTGTGATAACCTGGTCGAACAACCACGTTACAGTTAGGCACATCCATTTCAAAGTTACTCCTGATATGATCACCGAGGTGTCTGGCCTTCCTCTCTCGGGGTGCCTGGTCCGACATGACAAACACAACTAGGACCAAGATCTTGAAGGCTTCCCAAATTACCAAGAATTCAAGTGGATAGGAGTTTCCCTGGATCATGAATCCCTCCCCTCCCCATGGCCCATCGTTACTATCCCATTGCTCCAGTATTTGTCCTACGATGACCCTTCCAAACCGCTCTCAATATTTCATCTTGCTTTGGTTAACCACCTTTGGGGATATAGGCCTATGAACATACCTACCTTCCTCCATCGATCCATTAGACTCTTTGTGCTCGGTGCCCACAAGAAACACTTGGCTCCCACTCATCAGGGGTTGTTTGTAGTCCTTTTCCACCATGTAGCCACCTCCACCCCACCACCCATTCTAGACAACCCCATCCAATCTAACCCCCCACCCCTCCCCCACTCACAGCCCTACCCATTCCCTATCTAGTGAACCTCTAGTAAGTGAGGAAGCCCCTGAATTTCACACTCCTACTTCCAAAAAGGGGACTTTGTCTACTACCACTCCCTCCAAACCTCTTGCGATGAGCGGCATCAAATCGACGTTAGCTAAGCACAAAGTCAAAGCTAAGGAGAATTCCACCCAGGTCAGAAGGTCTTCCAGAGTAAAGAAGGTTAAGGCAAAATCAAGCTAGAATTCCCCTATCCACATCTCCGAGGACATCAGCGAGAATTCAATTCTTGACTCTACGATTTCCAACAAAATTTCTAGAATGTTTCTCAAAAGCTTCATTACCACCTTCGAGAGTGCCAGTTCAGCCATGAAATAGTACCTCCAATAGAGTGCAACCAACACCAAGGAGGATTCCCCAGAATTTGAGCCCCTCTAGGCTAGCTTCTACGTCTAAGAATAGAATTGTGGGGGTTTTGTGGCCTTTCAGGTTTTTTAGGGTTTCTAAAATATAGCTTCTTCCTTTCTTTGTCTATTTTTGTTCTATTTCTAAGACAGCCCCTATGGGGTTCTGGTTATGTTGGTTGTCAAATTTTAGTTTCTGTGGTCTTTCACCCCTGCATGGGCACTTTTGCTTTGGTAATAGTACTACCATCCCCTGCGTGGGAATTTTGAATCTATCCTCCCCTGCGTGGGAATGTTTAGTTGCATTTTTGTCTATCCTCCCCGGTATGGGATTGTCCAATAGTAATGTCTCTCTATCAATCAAGGTTTTATGTACATCTGGGATTGGGACCTAGTCAAAACCCGCATAATAGAACCACCAAATTACCAAAAAAAAAAATGTTGTTTACCCTAAGATATTTTCTTTAACAAAGAGATCTTTGGGGCTTCTTTGTATCAAAGCTTGAGGAAGAGATTAGTTCTCTTCATTGAGGCATCAAGAATGTCTCTGATACCACTTATACTACTAATGCTTAAATGCTTCGATGTATTATATTATGAAATGATGGATATTTAAATACAATGAATGCCCAAATATGGCATAACCAACTATAATAAATCTTGCAACTACCCTTGACTTCTAGTGGACCTTACGTACCATGTGTTGAGTAGTTTTACTCAACTTACATTCACATTATCTATGATGTAATAGTTTCTAATATAAATTAAATATGAAAATAAAATAATTATCAATAACGAATAAAGTACCTAGAAGAAAACCAAGAAAAAATAGAAATTTATAAAAAATAAAGTAAATCGAAGATAAAAGTCATGAATGTAGTTATGTATTGATGACAAGGGTAGACAAGGTAAATGAACCTAATGAAAAATTTAAAGGTAAGATAAAGCGATAAAATGCAATATAAGATAATTAAATATCCTTATTAAAAGGTAATACAACTTTTAAAGCATAAATATTTTTGTTGGAATTAAATGGTTTATAAAATAAAGTTTAGATATAATGGGTGCGTTGAGAAATATGAAGCTACACTTGTCGTTAAAATGTACTTTAAAATAAATACAATTAGGATTTTTATTGATTTGGCTACTCATTTTCTTTGGAAAATTATCAAATGGACATGAAGATTCATAAAAATGAGTTATGGAAGGATATCTACATATACAAATAAAAAGGGTTTGTAAAATAAGGATAATAGCATATTGTTTGTATGTTAAAGAAAGATTCATATAAATAAGATATAGTATACCAAAACTAAATACTTTAAAAATGAAGGATTTAAAAAATTCCCTTTGACCTAGATCTTTATGTGAAGAATTGTGATGATGGGTTATTGATTTTGTCCTTCAATGTGTATAATTTAATAATCATAAGTAATTGAGCACAAAAGGTTAAATACCCAAAAATTTGAGGATGTATTTGAGGTTGAACATAAAATCCTATATGAGAATGTTGTGTGAGAAGGGAATAATGGGGGCACCTCTAGATTCCATTTTAGATAGATATAATTCATTTGTAGATTTGTTAAAGGAGAAACCTCAAACAAAGACTAAATAAGCATGAAAAAAAAACTGAAAAATGCTCTTTACAACTGCTATAAGAAGATCAATGAGAAAGGAGGCACCTCAAAGAGCAAACAAATGTTTCCCATAGTGTGAATCAAGACCAAAGATCATCATTGAGTAGAGCATAGTAGAAGAAATAGTCTATATAGATCCAATAATGACCTAATCTATAAATTCATGGGTATTTGTCCTACCCTAAACACCTTACGTTTATGAATTTAGAAAAAGTAGGAGCCTCTTGGTGAGTATTCCTTGTGGTTTATTAGTAATGGCTATTTTATTGTTAGCCTTTTCTCCTTAAACAATGGAAATAAGGTATTCGAATCAGAAAAAAGGAACCATGGCCCAGTAAGATTATTTGTCTAGCCTTGGAGAATGGGATTTGTTCCCCAAATTGAACCCACTACTATCCTAGTTTGGGTTTGATTATATGCACTTCCAATGGATTTCTAACATGAGAAGGTATTGGAAACCACAGATAACTTCCTTGGATGTTATATGTGTGTCTCTAGAGACACAATCGAAGGACACACAATCGTTTATACTAATAATGTATTGAAATGGATTTCAACAAGTTTCTTTTGGCATAGGTGGAACTCAAACTAGTAGGACTATGTTGGATTTAGAAATTAGATTATGAGGGCCTACCCTTTAGGTGTAGAGTTTTCCATAAATATGGGCATTTGGACTAGTCCTTCCCAAACACTATGATTATAAAATTTGAGCTCCCTCTAGGAACATTGAATCCTCCTAAGGAGAGTAAGTCTATAGTCACTAAAAGAGTAGCCAACACTTCTTAGGGAGGAGAAGCAAAGGGATATGGTTTTGAATAGCCCAAAAGAAGGAGGAGATATAAGAAAAAATATGAAAAGGAGCAAACCCATATCAATCCTTCAAATATGTGTGAGATCTTCATGATACTAGTGGAATGGAAATAAACACAACTTATGGAAGGAGTGAATGGGAATAATAAAAATAGTAACACTCATATTTAGGCCCTTCCTTCAACTCCTAATCTAGAGTAGGTAAAAAAGTATAGTGAGTTATCAGAGCCAGAGATAGCAAATGCATTAATAGAGCATAGCCAGGAGTATTTGATAGTACATGATGTCATCATGGGGGTGGCAAAAAAGATAAGAGTGAAGCCAAATTTTGGGATCAGTCAGGTGGAGAAGATATTACGAAATAAAAACTCTTAGGGAGTTGGTAGAAAATAAAACAAGAAATAAATATCATCCTGTAGAAATCAAAACCTAGGCCTCCACAAAATCACATTTGACACCCCACAACAAATCTTGCATAATAAAAATTATATGCCTAAGTTTAGACTTAGGTATATAAAATCTTGCACACTATCCTATTTCCTATATTTATTAAATCTAGTAAATCAGCCTAGGATACCCTGCCTACCCACTAGACATGTGTCTTAGCCACCTCATTAACATTTATTTCCACATATTAGACACCCTTTTCCCTTTTTTTCCTTCACATGGGATAATCCTTACACCTCACTCCACTTGCAGCCACATCAAACGAGTTAAGTGAGACACCCTGGGTGACTCACTCTAACTGTTCCCTCCATGTGATAACATTGGATTACCACTTGGTAACCCTAGCTTGCCACCTCTCATTTCCCTCCAAAACCCTAAGGACCCTATAAATGCACCTTCACCCCACCAAATAGAGGAGGCTAAGTACACATACCATCAAGCTATCAAAATAGGACTAGGAGCTTGCACGTATCCCAAGGAAAATAGAGATTTGAATCTTTAAGGTCACCATTTGAAGTAATATATCACTCATACTAAACTGCCCATCCGTGGTTATGTAGTCAGAACCACCCTTGCATGGTTCCTTCATCACCCGTGCATGGTTCACTAGTCCCCATCGTGTATCCATGATTTCACAGAGGAGGATGAGTACACATATGCTTAGGATACCAAAATAGGACAAGGAGCATGCATGCATCCCAAGGAGAAGAGAGATTTGAAGTACAAAGGCTACCTTTTGAAGCAATCTATCACTCAATATAAATTGCTCATTCGTGGTTCACCAATCCCTACCATACATCCATGATTTCTTAGAGCCAGAAGATCATGATAGCACAGATCAGTAACACTTGTTTTCATCAAGGTATTTTTAAAAAAATTTGTTCTATCTTTCGTATTGCATTTTATGATTCTAAAGTTAGGGTTTATTGTATTAGTTTCTATCTTGATCAACAGGTGCTATTGATACTTGCTTTGTTTTATCATGTGTGTAGGAGATAGGTGTTTGGAAAGTTGTTGAAGTTGTAGTGGTCCCTACATTGGATAGCAGAAGTCCACTCACCCCTTGAAGCTATAGCTAAATAATGGAGAATACAAAACTCATTGAAGACTTAGAATATCCCCCTATTTTTCCATTATTATCAAGTCCTTGTCTTCAACAGAAAGAGGCATTATTGTAACATTACCCCCAACACATTTGGGGCAATTCAAAAACCATTGTAATATTGTATCAAATATTAATACAAAGAGCAATTTTGGCCATCTTCTCTCTTTCCTATGTTTATTTTATTTATGTTCAGTTATTTTGCTACAGAAAATGACGATCACAGTGGGAAAAAACATTTTACCAGTCCCTCTTAGTTGTTATAATAAAAAAACAACAAACAACAAGCAACAAACAAAAATAAATAAAACCTAAACTAAGAGTTTAGGCCACCTACCTTGACATTGAGGAATCTAGCTTTCGCTCCAACCGAGCCTCCAGTACCCACAACCATGCCAACTCCACTCGCCTCACCCGCATCCATATCTCACTCACATTTCTCAAACTGCTCAAAAATCAAACCATAATAATGAAAATTGAAAATGACCCCTCCTGTATATATAGCCACTTTTTGTGGTAAACAATGTGCACCCATGGTTTGCAGAGCGTGTGAAAATGTGCACCCATGGTTGGTAGCACAAATCGAGGATGCACAGTTACAGAGAGGTGAAACCATGCATGAGTAATTAAGCAAACAAAACCTCCGACAAAAACCCATCCATCATTATCACATATTCACAAACATCATCATAACATGCATATCAACATTTTCAAAATCATTGAGTGTACCTCATACTTAGTGACTTACCCTATACACTTGGCGGTTGCAGTGACTAGAAATCCATGCAATCCGGTTGGATGGGTACATCACCATAAGGACACTCATCCAAATAATCAAATCACCATGATGTTTAACCAGCTAGAACCCTCAATCATTAAGCTTGGTTATGTTCATTCAAATTTAAACAAGGTTATCCTTAAGCCCCTTCCATTGGGTACAAAAGTGGAAAAAAATAAAATCAAATTTGGTATAATTAGAATTCACTCGAGTATCGAGGTCTAAGTGCACTGGCTCCAAGGCCAATCCAAGACCACCTAAGTTAATCAAGTTGTTTTGGACCAAAATCCACAACAAATCCAACATGTCCAAGTCCAACTACAATAACCCCAACATCAACAACAACAACCACAACAATTGAACTATCAAGCGGTTCCACCCCACAACAGGTATAGAACTAAGCTCCACCTATGAAGAGACAACAAAATTATTTCAGGCCCAAACACAATTACACTCCATTTCATGAACCCTATTCATTTATTTTCCAAAAATTGTATGAGGCATAGGCTTTCATGCTACAAAAAATAAAGCCTGAGGATCTAAATAAGCCAAAATAAAAAGGCTACAAAGAGCATCTATATTGCATATTTCATCGGTAGAAAGGGTATGACATTGAAACTTGCCATGTATTTAAAGATAATGTACAAGATTTATTAGAAGTGGGAAAGATAAAAATCAATTACAATCCATTATCCCAACCCAATAAAAACCTTAGGATATATCAAATACTTTTGTATCATCATGAGGTGAATCAACAAGCAGCGGGAGCATTGAATTTTACAGTCCCTCCAAACTAAGTTAATCACGTGTCGTAGTTTTACCAAGGTTTTGTAGGGGCTATTAGCATGGTCACCCATGGGAAAAGACAAGTGAACCACAAAACCCAAGGAGTGCAAGCTCTTGTAGCCCAGCCTAATGTGCCCATACAACTAGACCCATCCATTCCACCTCCACCCTTCCACAATCCAAGTCATCCATCTCATCCAATCATCATCTTAGGAAGTCGGTTAACATAAATCTTGAAAATAGCTTAAAAAAACTATTGATATACGAGATAATGCAATAGTCTACCCCACATCGTGATGCGTTGATAGAAATTCTAAAATCCATCAAAGTGTAATCAGAAGACCCTAATGCATTCAACACCTTTGTGCGGAGTGTCCAAAATTGCATGGAGCCCTCAATAGATTTTCATGAATTTTAGGAGAACATATCATTATACCTACCTGATCCTCCATTGCACATTGTGGCTCATATTGATAGGAAACCCTTTAAGAGGGTGCTCATTGATACCGATGATGAGCACCAGAAATGCTCATATTTTTGTATATGTACTAACGGTTTTTGCACGGCATTATATCATGAGTTGTATATTTTTATGAAGTATTATGTATATATTTAATAAAATCATGTGTATTATCTAATCCATGCGTGAAGTGTGTTGTGTGTAGCTATTTCCTTGATTTTGTCATCTTTTGCTCAATCGAGGTCCTACGTGGACCTGGCACGGTTCTGCTCAATCAAATAAAGGTAAATCAAAGTATGCACCTTACTGAGTTAGGCACCTTACTGAAGTAGGTGCCTTACTGAGTTAGGCGCCTTACCGAAGTAGGCGCCTTATTGAGTTAGGTGCCTTACTGAAGTAGGTGCCTTACTGAGTTAGGCGCCTTACTAAGTAGGCGCCTTACTAAAGTAGGCACCGTACTCGAGTAGGCGCCTTACCGAGTTAGGCGCCTTACCAAGGCCGATGCCCGAATTATGCGTGTTGACCAAATGGCTGGAGAAGGATCCTGTTGACCACCGTTCCACGTCATCTATGGGAAACCATGGATGGATGGGTTGTCCCAACCAGAGTGGGTGGACACGCAACTACTCATGAAGTCGAACCGTAATGAAGTGGAATTTATTCGAATACCAGGAAATGACGTAGAGCTGCTTATCGTGCATCGGTTGCAGTAACTGAACTATCCCAGTTTAGGCTGAATCGAGACACTAGTTGTAACAGAACTATCATAGGAAGTTCTGTGTGTGTAGTATATAAACACATGGACTTCCCTGTAGTAGGGGAGACATATTTGATAGAGCATTGTTGTATGTAATATTTCATTGCATCATTAATAAAGTGTGAACGTTCGTCAAAGCAACGTTTCATTTGTGAGATTTATCGGGCGAGATCTGCCTGGAGCTCGGGCCCACTCCAAGCCAGTATTCCTCCCCTCTTAGTTATTTACGTAATTTCATTATGCATGGTAGTATGTTTATGTCTTAGGCTTAAGCTTAGTTATCTTAGAGGTGTGTTTATTTATAAGAAGCATTTTCATTTTGTATCAGTTGGTGTGTTTATTTTATCTGCATTATTATTTATGAGTGAGTTTTATTGAGGTGGATGATCTTATTGATGTTATACAAACACCCCCCAATGGTAGTTGAATGGATCATCTCTAAAGTGGTAGTGTGACTAGTCTCAACCGTGACCCTTCGCAAGCTTACGAGTTCCCTGGATTGACAATTTAAATGAGAAGTGTTGTGACAAATATAGGACAAATTCACCAGTGTTTGGCACCCAATATTTTGGTGTCATTGTCGAGGAAGCATCACTAGTAGACTAATTACATTACCCCTTAAGACCTTCGACCTGACCTTGTATGAGTTCACCAAGAAAAAGAGGACACGATCATTTTATAAAATAGAGTCCACCAGATCAGTCAGAGTCAGTAGAAGACCTAGAGTTTGAATTAGATTCTCCCGACTCATCGCCAGCAGTCCACTGGAGTCAGAGTCCTCACTTCGTGCAAAGTGCCTCCTCATCTCACCGACCTGGGGAAGAACAAACTATTGTAAACCCATTGTTTAAGAGGACACCCTCAGAGGAAGCCCTATTGTGGAAAGCCATAGAGGATCGGACTATAATGCCAGCTAACTTCAAGGCCCTGACCTAGAGAGTTTTGAATGATCGAGAGACTATAGACGTTGTATTAGAGACCACATTTCCTAAAAAAATGGTAGAAGAAGTCTCATCTGGGTTCAGTTTCCCGATAGAGGAAGGGGTAGGAGACACCAAAATGAAAAACATTTCCCCTGCCCATCTCCCTACCTTCAGGGGATACCCAACCGAAGACCCTGACCTATTTTTATTCAAATTTGATGTATTGTGCAGGTCTGTCGATTATAAATCGGATGCCTAGAAGCTGAAACTCTTCCCATCGACATTAGATGACTCAGCCCTATGATGGTTCATCGAGCTGGGGAACAAGCAGATCGCCACATGGGATGGGATGAAGAAGCTCTTTCTGGAGCAATATCAGGACTTCGATAGAGCATGGGATTCCAGAGAGGAAGTCCTCAGCATGATGTAGAAAGAGGATGAATCCCTGGAGGAATACTAGGAAAGGTTTAATTTTAACCTACAATGATCCCCTCATGCAAAGTTAGGGGATAAGTCCCTCAAAAGTATTTTCTTGAGGGGACTGAACAATGAGTCATTGGAAGCATTGAATATGATCTTCGGAGGAGACGTTTACCAACATGCTATGGAAGATATCTGATAATTATGTTAGAATTACTCATGGAGGAGAGGTAAGCCAACCACTAGAATAGTGAAAGTGATCATGTCAGTCACAAAAATGGAGATAGGCAACATGTTGGAGGATTTAAAGAGTGAAATGCTATCCTCTCTAGCTCTGCAGCTAGATACATTGTTTTTGGAGAAGAAGAAATAGGAGAATGATGCAACATTAACCTATTTCTACCCCAAATGTAGAGGGAAGCATGCCAGGAATGCCTACCCAGAGAACAAGGTCAGAGTATGTGCGGTTTTCTAGAAGAATCATAAAACTCGATTGTGCCCATAACTACCCAATGCCAAAGAAGATGCTGACGTAACCGAAGCCTACTTCATGGGCAATCGAAGGAATTGGTAGCAAACTCCTATGGGGAATATGCCCATGGGGATGCCACCTTATGGAGGAGGACCATATATGCCATAGGGGTAGCCACCACCACCCAACATGGGATGGTGGGGACCACCACCCTGGATGAACATGCCTCCAGGTGCGGCATTCCCAAATCAGCAAACATGGATGCCATATCAGTAGCCATGGAGGAGCCACATCCCATGGAATACACCTCCATAGAACATGGCATAGGGACCACCTCAACAAGGCTTACCGACCCTGCCTGTGGTAAGACCTACGTAGTTACCAACATAACCGATGGTGAACCCGAACAACAAGGTAAACCAGTCGGTATACCAGGTGGAAGGAGAGATGTATCCAATGTACCATATTAGTTGTAATCCAATACAACTTAGATCAGGAAAGCAGCTAGGAGTAGAAATGCCTTCTCTGGTAGAAGTGGAGGAGGAAGTAGGAGACTCCCCTCTGATAGAAGAGGTAGGGGAAGAAAAATTTGTTGAGAAGATAGGGGCCCCATTCCCTAAATGGCTGCAAGAGTAGAAGAAGCCGACATAACCCGAATTTGATATCCTATCAAGCCTAAAAAATCTCACCGTAACTATCCCACTTTTCCAAGCTATCCGAGATGTGCCCATATACACTAAGGTGATAAAAGAAATATGCCTAAGGAAACTGGGATGTAAGACAACACAAACCATCAATGTCATGGGAAAGTTAGCCGACTTGATGATGGGGAATGCATATCATCCCAAATATGCAGACCTAGGTAGCTTGGTATTGATGGTAAAAATAGGAGGGCACTCACTGGCGAATACATTGGTCGACTTGGGGGTAGCCATCAATGTAATGCCGTAAGACACCATGCAGAAGTTGGAGCTCACCGACCTGAAGCCTACCAAAATGGTGTTACAATTGGTCGATCGATCAATGGTGGCACTAGAAGGAATGCTCGAAGATGTCATAGTAATAGTCGATGCATGGGAGTATCCAATAGATTTTTTGGTGCTACAATCCAAAATTGGACTGGGTGGTTACCCACTCATCCTAGGGAGACCATGGTTAGCTATGGATGATGCCTACATCAGCTATCGTGATGGACTGATGACCATTTTAGATGGCTAGAATGTCAAGAGATTAACAATCTCTCCCCCAGCCCAATCGGTGGATGCACTGGGAGAACCTAAAATGGAAAATCAGGAGGACAATCTACTATCTATGCTCCAGCCGGTAATGGCATTAATAGAAGTGGAGGATGAAGTCGAAGAAGATGGCATCATCTCAAGATTCTTCCATGGAGAATCCTCCCTCCCAATTCCTGAGTCACCATTGGTGGGTGCTCAGGACCACCACACCAAGAAAATCGACGTCGGGCCTGGCAGAACATTGAACGTCAGTAGTGAGCTGACCGTCGCATAGTTGGCAGAATTGAAAGAGCTCCTAACCGAACATCAATAGGCATTCACGTGGGATTATGCGGATATGAAAGGAATCAGCCTAGAGGTGTGCACTCACCGTATCTATCTGGAAGAATAGTCAACCCCCATCAGATAGCCACAGAGAAGGATGAACCCGACCATGAAGGAAATTGTCAAGGCCGAGCTATAGAAGCTCTTGACGATGGGATTCATCTACCCGATCTCCGATAGTGAATGGGTATCACCACTCGTGGTGGTCCCTAAGAAGAATGGGAAATGGAGGATCTGTGTTGACTACAGATCACTGAATAAGGTGACTAAAAAGGACCATTTTCCACTTCCTTTCATTGACCAAGTGCTAGACACGTTGTCCGAGAGGAAATACTTTTCCTTCTTGGATGGATTCAGTGGGTACAATCAAATCCAGATCGTAGAAGAAGACCAAGATAAGACAATGTTCACCTACCCATGGGGAATATTTGCATATAGGGTGCTACCTTTCGGGCTATGCAACACACCAGCCACCTTCTAGAGGGTAGTGCTTAGCATATTTTTGGATATGATAGGTGAAGCGGTCAAAGTATATATGGATGATTTCACCATTTACGAGGAAACATTTGAAGAGGCGATGAAAAATTTGGAACGTGTACTCTAGAGGTGCGAGGAAAACAATCTATCCCTCAACAATGAGAAATGTTTTATGATGATGCGGGAAGGCATAGTGTTAGGGCATCATCTCTCGATAGAAGGGATTAAAGTGGATCACAAGAAGATAGAAGTCATCAAAGACTTACCCAACCCAAAAACATAGAGGGAGGTAAGGAGTTTCCTCGGCTCTATCGGGTACTACAGGTGATTTATCATCGATTTTAGAAAAATTGCCAAACCGCTACACACCCTTCTGATGAAGGACGTAGAATTTATCTAGATAGATGATTATGAGTAGGCATTTTAGATGTTGAAGGAGAAGTTGATCTCTGCCCTAGTGTTGCGGGGCCCAAATTGGTCTATCCCATTCCACATATATTGTGATGCATCCAATAATGCAATTGGAGTGGTCCTCGGGCAGCAGGATGGTGAAGAGTTCTACGCCATCTATTATGTCAGCAAGAACCTAGTAGGGGCTGAGCTTAATTACATGGTAATGGAGAAGGAGTTTCTCATAGTGGTACATATCATCAATAAATTTTACCACTACATTATTAGGTACAAAGTATTCATCCACACGGACCATGCAACCATCAGGTATCTGATGAGCAAACCAACGATCAATGGTAGGATCATCAGATGGCTTTTGTTGCTATAGGAATTTGACCTTACCATAGTCGACAAGCTCAAGAAAGACAATGTAGTCATGGACTTCCTATCCAGACTAATTCTAATAGATCACATAATAGTAGAGGACCAGTTCTCGGATGAACATCTATTTGTCATCAGTGAATAGACACCATGGTACGTAGACATTACCAATTATCTGGCCATTGGGAGAACCTCCCCTACCCTCTCATACCGGGAGAAGCAAGGGGTAATAAAAAAGAGTGCATCATACCAATGGATTGATGGCCTCCTATTCAAAATAGGGCCTGATCAGATCGTAAGAAGGTGCATGGTCGAGCACGAATTCATAGAGATACTCAAGGCCTGCCATAATGAGCCTTGTGGTGGCCACTTCTCAGGAGAAGGACTGCATATAAGGTATTACAGACCGGGTATTTTTGGCCCACATTGTTCAAATATGCAGCCACATACGCCAACAAATGTGATGAATGCCAGAGGATGGGCAGGCCGACCCATAGGGATGAAATACCCCTACAACCTCACGTGCACATCGAGCCCTTTGACAAATGGGGCATGGATTTTATGGGACCCATCAACCCACCTTCGATCGGGAAGAGGTACATTCTAGTCTGTATAGACTATGTCACTAAATGGGTCGAAGTCCAGGTGCTAAGAGACTCCAAGGAGTGGACGGTCATCGAATTTCTGTTCTCCCATATTTTTATGAGATTTGGAGTGCCTAAGGAAATTACAATAGACCAGGGACCCCAATTCACGTCCAGATTAATTGAGGAGTTGATGGAACAGTACAGGGTTTGGCATAATAGGACTACCCCATACCATCCATAGGTGAATGGATAGGTGGAGGTCACTAACAGGGAAATAGAAAACATCTTGATGAAGACCGTGCAACAACATAGGAAGGATTGGGCTGCAAGATTATCAGAGGTAGTATGGGCATATAATATGACGTGGAAGTCGACCACTAGTTTTACCCCTTTTCGATTGGTCTATGGGAAAGATGCAATGATGCCCATCGAATTCAAAGTTAAGACACTTAGAATGATGGTCGAATTGGATCTGAACCTGGATGATGCATAGAAGGAATGAATTTGATAGCTAAATCAGTTGGATAAATTTTGCATGGATGCCCTATAGAGAACAAAAATTGTGTAGAGGTAAAGGAAGTAGTGGCATGACCACCACATTAAAAAGAAATAGTTCAAAGAAGGAGATTGGGTACTATTGTATGACTCCAGGTTCCAAGAGTGAAAGGGGAAGTTGATGCAGATATGGATGGGACCATACGAGGTGGTGGAAATAATCAAGAACGATGTTGTATGGGTCAAGATGATTGATGATAGCAACACCATCCTAACAGCCAATGGCCATCGGTTGTGGCCATACCATACGTCTGAGGGATTGTTGGTGGAAACTAGAATAGGCATGGGGGAGACCCCATCCAAGTAAAATCTCCCAAATTCTCAACAACATGGTGGACACAGGGACGTCCACCAAAGATAAGTTAGAGTAGTTTCCTATTTTTTAGCTTACGATGTGTTTTGCAGGGACAACGCCCACATGCAAGCTGCAGGCATCCTGAGAGCTAGGGCCTAATAGGCATGGACCCCATTTAACTACACTTTTTTTTTTTTTTTGTGTTTTCTTTTTGTAGGGACATGGCCTGATTGTTCGAACAATAGGCATCTTGGAAAACAAGGCCTAGATCGGCTCAACATCCATGTACCTACGCACTAGGAGGATAGCAACGATTTAGGCATGGGGGGATGCCAAATTCCTCATCGAACATCCCCATGCCTGAATGAGGTGGATGTTGATATAATATGAGGAGAATTTTGGGAGGCTTGATCAACCTCACATCAAAAGACACGTCAGCCACCGTTGACTTTTTCAACAATAAAGAAGTGGTGCCTTACTCTAGAGGAGCGATGCCTTACTGAGCCTTACTTGGGAGGGTGCCTTAGGCTTACTGGGTGCCTTACTTGGAGGAGTGTGCCTTACCTTGGAGGAGCGGTGCCTTACTTGGTGCCTTACTCTAGAGGAGTGATGCCTTACTCGGGTGCCTTACCTAGGAGGAGCGGTGCCTTACTCAAAATATTTAGGGGGTCATTGTCATGAGGACGTGACAATCCTTAAATATGGGGGAAATGACACCTTACTAGGTATGAACCTTACTCGAAGGAGCAGGCACTTTACTCTAGGCACCTTACCCTGGTATCTAGGCCACCCTCGAACGTTCATGTAATATATATATATATATATATATATACGGTCAAAGTGGTGCCTTACTAAGTTAGGCACCTTATTGGTTAGAGTTAGGTGCCTTTGGTGCTTACTAAGTTAGACACCTTATATAGTAGGCCTTACCCAAAATAGGTGTCATTTGAGCACCTTACTCAAGTAGGCACCTCGATCAAGAAACACATGCACAACTTGGTAGTACGTGGAGCAGCTGAAGATGATGCCATCATCTCACGTGATGGAAAGCATGCAAAAATATTTTGAAATCATTGGTGGAGATTTTTGCTCATCCCAAGGCCAACCATCAAGAAGATATGCATCCCAACTGAAACCAATAGGATTCATCGCATCTTCAGTGAAGGACCTCAAAGTGAACCAAAAATGTAGTACCCAAGGTGACTCAATCAACACATGGAAAAAATCTTACCGAGTACCAAATCAGCATGCTCCACGTAGCTCAAAAATGACCAATCAGGTATGCACATGATTTTTTAGATATATATGTAATTTTCATATAATATGCTCTCTAAAATGATGATGGTGCAAGAATGGAAAATCACCCCTCATGCCTAATACGTCATGCCAAAAATTAATTTGGGTGGCATACCCTACTAAACCCAATATGGAAACAATTTCTAGAGTTAGGCGCCTCAGGTTATAAAAAGGTGCCTTACTGAGTATAGAACTCGAACTCAATAGGGAATTCACCATGGGAGGACCTACGAAGAATCACGCGATTAAGAAGCAGGAGCCTAGTGGCACTGAAGGAATTAGGGGGGAAGTCCACAATCGGTTCGAAGCGGTAGGGTGGATGAACTACTATCGCCTGGTCAGCCAGGAACAAGATGTGGAGGCAGCCAAAGAATTCGCCACCTCTCTGAATGGAGAAGTGGCCCAGCTATGTGGACTGGTAATTCTAGTCACCCTAGAGCACATTGCTCAGGTCACTGGCCTCCCCCTCACTAGGGAATGTACATACAAGGATGGTATGGTGAAGAAATGCATCGAAGTGCTACTCGGATAGGGGAATGTCCCCTACGACCAAGGAGGGCTTCCCAAGCAGAAGATCTCAATGCACCTACGAAATATTTTTGAGCAGGTTGCGAGATACTTCACATGCATTGGGAAGTATTCACACCTGAATGCGAACCACATGCAATTCATGAGCCATCTGGTGCACGAGAGAGAAATCAACATCTCATTCTACCTGGTACCAAAGAGGGGTAGTCTCTGCCTTAGCCCATCATGGGCTAATTACAGCCCTGATACGCCATGTAGAGGAGCATATGGGAAGCTCATCGGTGGTAGAAGTTGAACCCTCTGGTGCATAGGAATAGGTGATGGTTGAAGCAGGGCATAAACCAGAATTAAGGGGAACAATCGAGGAGATTAGGGCTGAGCCATCCGATGCAATGGAGCAGATAACCATAGAGGTAGGGCATGATGTTGAATTGGGGGGAATGTTTGAGGAGGAACACCCCCAATTTTCACCAGATATTGTAGAGGAAGGGTAGAGCTCTCTACCCAATTTCATGGAAGAGAGGTCAAAATCCTCTAGCCTAGAGGCCGTAGGATGCCAGATAGAATGCAGGCATGGTCGAAGATGACTATGGTGCCTGATCCTCACAAGTGAGGAAGAGGAGGAAGATGTAGATCTCATATTCATGACCCAAACCTTATAGAATTTGGCCACTCGTAGTCCATAGGACCCACAGCCTTTCATAGGCTTGCAACGATCGATCGAGACACCATTGGAGGAGGACCACATCGAACAAAGTGAGAAATCCCTGATGTAGGTGTTGTTCGAGGAGTATAAAGAGATGACCATGAGGAAAATTTAGAGATAGGAGGCTACCATTGCTCAATTGTAGTAATTGATCTAACAACTCAAGGAGGAGAACCAATAGTTGTAGGCTAGGGTAATAGAGAGGCAAGACGCCTCTACCTAGACCGATTGGGTGATGGAAGTGCCCATGAACTCTCTGACCTCACTAGAGAGAGTAGTCTCATCTGGGGCATTCAGGTTGGATGCTAGAAATGAGGAATTGGAAGTAGGGGAGGGGTCGTGTGCCTCAGACAAGACAATTCCAGAGGAATAGGGGAATTCTATTTTTCAAATAGAAACCCCTGTTATCAACATCGAGGATGATGATGAGCCTTCGGGGTAGAGCCAAGGGAAAACCTTAAACCCAAGGCCAAGGAGGATTCTCCAAGGTGCCAGGCACCCAAAATTGAGGAGCCACCACCCGAGGGACCAGGGAAGCAGGCACCAGGGGGAACAACCATGGGGGACCTCCGATCAGAGGAACAACTCCCTGAGTCGTCCAATAGGGAGGCAACCTCCATGGGGCAGGAAGACTTCCCCACATAGGCCACCGCAAGACCAGACAAAGGAAAGGGGAAGGCCCCTCAGATGACTCAGAAGAGGGCCAAAAGGAAGGCCAGGGTGACATTTGTCGAACCGAACCCTCATTCGGACGAAGAATGGGAAGAAGGTGTGCAGGCCTTCACTGAGCGGAAGGTGAAATTCGAATAGCTCCGTAAGGAGTTCGAGGAGGCAAAGGCAGCTAGGAAAGCTACCAAAAAGAAAGAAAGAGGGCCAGGCATTTGTGTGGACCCCATTGATGATGACCAATTTTGGGACATCTATGGTTCATCGTCGGGTCGGCCCTCTAAAATGAAGAAGTGGCTAGCAAGATGGGGAGTATATGGACCAGAGGTAGAGGCAACAACAATTGTGGTAGAAAATGCTGGCCTCACCCCTGAGGAACTTTGGCTATACAAAGCTAGCATGGTTAAGTGGAAGAGAGATGACTCCGACATTCCCTTCGGAGAGTTGCGCCCTCAACACGCTGACCTATGGTAGGAAGCAAAAGCAACCTTCCAAAAGGGGGTGATGACTGTGGTAGCCGGGCCTAGTACAGGTGTTGGGCCAAGTAGGAGATAGAGCCAACACAATAAGAGGCCGATGCAGAATGAAGGTCAACCTAACACAACCAGACATCGATGTAGCTAGAGGGTAGTACAGCCCAGGGATGCCCCGCAACAAGCTAGGGCCCCTCAGTAGAAATGGAAGCCTCAAGGAGGAGAGCAAGCCAAGGCCACTAGCAAGAAAAGGAAATGAAAATAGTGGCCTACGAAGAGGAGGTGATTATCGATTTTAGGTGCCACGAGGGCGTGGCACATGTTAGGCATGGGGGGATGATGAGCACCAGAAATGCTCATATTTTTGTATATGTACTAATGGTTTTTGTGCGACATTATATCATGAGTTGTATATTTTTATGAAGTATTATGTATATATTTAATAAAATCATGTGTATTATCTAATCCATGCATGAAGTGTGTTGTGTGTAGCTATTTCCTTGATTTTGTCATCTTTTGCTCAGTCGAGGTCCTACGTGGACCTGGCACGGTTCTGCTCAATCAAATAAAGGTAAATCAAAGTATGCACCTTACTGAGTTAGGTGCCTTACTGAAGTAGGTGCCTTATTGAGTTAGGTGCCATACTAAAGTAGGTGCCTTATTGAGTTAGGCACCTTACTAAAGTAGGTGCTTATTGAGTTAGGCACCTTATTGAAGTAGGTGCCTTACTGAGTTAGGCCTTATTAAGTAGGCATCGTACTCGAGTAGGTGCCTTATCGAGTTAGGCGCCTTACCAAGGTCGATGCCCAAATTATGCGTGTTGACCAAATGGTTGGAGAAGGATCCTGTTGACCACCGTTCCACGTCATCTATGGGAAACCATGGATGGACGGGTTGTCCCAGCCAGAGTGGGTGGACATGCAACTACTCACGAAGCCGAACCGTAATGAAGTGGAATTTATCTGAATACCAGGAAATGATGTAGAGCTGCTTATCGTGCATCGGTTGCAGTAACTGAACTATCCCAGTTTAGGCTGAATCGAGATGTCGGTTGTAACAGAACTATCGTAGGAAGTTCTGTGTGTGTAGTATATAAACACACGGACTTCCCTGTAGTAGAGGGAGACATATTTGATAGAGCATTGTTGTATGTAATATTTCATTGCATCATTAATAAAGTGTGAACGTTCATCAAAGCAACGTTTCGTTTGTGAGATTTATCGGGCGGGATCTGCCTGGAGCTCGGGCCCACTCCAAGCCAGTATTCCTCCCCTCTTAGTTATTTATGTAATTTCATTATGCATGGTAGTATGTTTATGTCTTAGGCTTAAGCTTAGTTATCTTAGAGGTGTGTTTATTTATAAGAAGCATTTTCATTTCGTATCAGTTGGTGTGTTTATTTTATCTGCATTGTTATTTATGAGTGAGTTTTATTGAGGTGGACGATCTTATTGATGTTATACAAACACCCCCCAATGGTAGTTGAATGGATCATCTCTAAAGTGGTAGTGTGACTAGTCTCAACCGTGACCCTTCGCAAGCTTACGAGTTCCCTGGATTGACAATTTAAATGAGAAGTGTTGTGACAAATATAGGACAAATTCACCAGTGTTTGGCACCCAACAACCAGTTCCTCCATAAATCTCATTACCACACCTACCATAAAGCATCTAAACCTACCATCATCCCATATCACATCATCCACCTTCACCTTGAGGGCCTTTAATGATGCTTTATGTTCCACTATAGGAAATGTAGTTCTACCTATCACCATGGGGGTGAAGACTATCCATGTACTCTTCCACATCTTGGAAGGGGTAATGCAATATAACATACTTCTTGGATACCCCTGGATCAGGGAGATGAAGTGTGTGCCCTCGACATTACACCAATGTCTAAAATATGTACATGAGGGTAAATTCCATTGCATCCAAGCAGACACTGAGCCTTTTAAGTATTGCAACTTGATCTCAAATCCTTATGAGCCACTGCTTCCATCCACCCACCTCTCAATTCAACCACTCATCATTCACATTGCTCCCACTAACATCACATCATATAAAGCACCCATCCCAGAGGCTTTGTCGATAGTGGATCAAGATTTTGCATCCCAAGCTATCAAGCCAAATCAACCATCATCCACCTCATTTCATTTCTCAACCATGCATGATCATCCTGCTAACCAACCATCAACTTCATTAGCCACACCTTCCACTTCACAAATACCTTTTACATTTTTAGCACAACCTAATCCGCCTCCATAAACTACTAACAATCCCATCAAGCCTAATCCACCTCAAGCCTCACCACCCATTGTCTTACAGATAGGGTCACCTATCTAAGAGGAGCCATCGCTAAGCACATCATCACCTCCACCTAAACCACAAGCTACCATCGAAGCACCCACCTCATCCACTGAGCCATCCACATCCCAACCATCTCAAGTTGTAGTTCATCTCACCAATCTAGGCATTGGTGAGTACATTGTTGAAAGTGTCACAATTACACCACCTATCCAGTCAGTTAGAGATTACGATCACCCATGTGACCCACCTTTAGCCATAGGTGCAGTGTACACAATGGGTTCCCAACCAAACAGGATCAATTTTGTATATGGGGGAGTGGATTCTTCATCCGATCCACCTCCTCCTAATGAGGAACCCTTACAAGATTTTTGTGCCAATTTAGAATATCTATCCAACCCAGATTTCCCTTTGTAATATTTTCATAGGGTTAACTGGTAGGGATACGACCTTGGATGACATGAATAGGGTCCACATCACATTATTGAGCTTGAATATCGAGAAGCACATGATCACTCTAGCTTAGGATATAGGCCATCTACCTCAAACTCTTCTTTTGAGCATACCTTCCAATGACTCACTCTTGAGTGTGAAGAGGAGGATGAGGAGAGTGATGATTGTGATGATAGTGATGATGAGTACCTGGACCCTGATTTTATGCCTTATCTGAATGAGGCTTTTTTGGAGATTATATTGCAAGTAGCTATGATTGATTATATCTCAGATGAGTATATCTCTGATGAGAATTTTGGGAAGTTTCAACAAATGGAAGCCAACCTATACTATATCATTCACATCTTTGATGGTCCCCAAAAATATGTGGCTCCTGCAGAGCCCATCGAGAGAGATGAGTGTTATACCAAAATGTTTCCCATAAATCACACCATATTTTACTTCAATAAGGAGCATGAGTGCCCTGAGCCAGATCCACCACCACCACCTTGGTTGCTCCTATAGTACCACCATTCACACACCTTAGGTCAGTTACAACCTAGAGAGAGTGAGCAATCACTCCTCGAATCATAACCACCTCATTTCCACCAAGTTAACATGATTTTTGTTGACTTGTTCGCCCCACTCCATAACCCGTATGATTTGGTGAAGCTAATTTCGATCGATGCTAGCCTTATCACCATGGACAGGATTTCATCCCCACCATCCATCATCAAATTTATCCTATCCAAAGAGTTACTACGAGCTTCAAATGCTTACATCCCACAACAACCTTCACCCTTGTCTGCTTCATTTTTCAAACCAAAGTAGAGGAGGGGTCACTCGAGTCATTTGAGCATGTGGAGGATGATATCCATCTCATCCCAACTCCACATTAGTTAGAAGAAGGTTCTCATATGCTTATCAAAGAATCCATCGATGTGAACCTTAGTCAAGATGCGGATAATCCACAAATCATGAAAATTGCAAAATATTTATCCGTAGAAGAGAAAGAGCATATGATCAACATCTTAACAAGGAAGAAGGAAATATTTGCATGGTCATACAAGGACATGCCTAGCCTTGACCCCAATTTGGTGGTCCACAACCTTACCTTAGCTCCAGATGCTAAGCCTTTCAAGTAAAAACTAAGGAAACTTCATCCGATCGTAGCATTAATTATCAAAGAAGAGCTACAAAAACTACTAGATGTGAATTTCATAGTACCCATTGATTATCCAGAGTGGCTCTCTAACATGGTACCCATTCGCAAGTTGAATGGGGGGTATGCGTATGCACATAATTTCAAGATTTAAACAAAGCATACCCCAAGGATGATTTTCCGCTACCCAACATCGATCAACTTGTAGACTCTTGCGCAGGCCATGAAATGCTTTCATTAATGGATGGTTTCTCAGGATACAATCAGATTCGAATTAATCCTGAGGACCAACACAAAACAACATTTACCACACCTTGGGGGACTTTTTGTTACAGGGTGATGCCTTTTGGTCTTAAGAATGTAGGAGCTACTTATCAACGTGCCATGATGTACATCTTCCATGACTATATGCATAAAATCATTGAATATTATGTGGATGATCTAATTGCAAAATCTAAAACACGTCTTGAGCATATTGAAGTTCTAGAGAAATTTTTTGATCGATTGCTTGAACATAAAGTAAGGTTGAATCCTAAGAAGTGTGTATTTGGTATCACATCAGGAAAACTTCTAGGATTCATTATCTCCAAGTGAGGCATTGAAGTGGACCCTGATAAGGTCAAGGCCATCATCGAGATGCCACCTCCAACAAATCTGAGAGAGTTGCATAGTTTGCAAGGAAAAATCCAATCCATTCGATGATTCATTGCACAACTCTCAAACAAATGCAGGCCTTTCAATCGCTTGCTATAGAAGGGGGTGACATTTTCCTGGACAACTGAATTTCAAGAGGCTTTTGATGACATAAAGAGATATCTGGCTTCACCACCAGTATTAACGCCACCTCGTCCAGGAGTCCCTTTTCACCTTTATATCTTTGCAATAGATTTTGCACTAGGGACAATGCTTGCACAGAAAAATGAGAATCACAAGGAGCAAGCAATTTATTACATTAGTCAAACATTGGTAAGTTATGAGACAAGATATGCTTACATCGAGAAGTTGTGCTTAGCAGTGGTTTTCACCACTAAGAAACTTAGACATTATATGCTAAGTAACACTACCTATGTCATAGCTAGAGAAAATCCTCTACGTTACATGATGACTCGCACATACAACAACACCCGTACCACAAAATGGATAATGCTTTTAATGGAATTTGATCTCGAATTCATTAGCCAAAAATCCATCAAAGGTTAGGTGATAGTCGATCAGCTCGTAGAAGCTCCATTACCAAATGATCAACCACTTCTTATAGAGCTTCCAGATGATTCGGTCTTTTCCATCACTGAACAAGAAGAACTAGTCCCTCCCGAGGATGATGTTGACATCACTCTTTTATTTGATGGATCAAAGTGCAAAAAAGGACAAGGTGTTGGAGTCGTATTTTACACACCTGAAGGAATTCCAATTCCTTTATCATTCAAACTTGACTTTCCATGCACAAATAACAATGTAGAGTATGAAGCCCTAATATTGGGGCTTCAATCAACAATAGCTATGGGTATTAAATGAATAAGCATCTTTGGTGATTCCCAGCTTGTCATTTTCCAAGTGAAAGGAACTTACCAATGCAAAGAACCAGTCTTGAAACAATATCATGAAGTAGCAATGAAGTTGCTAGCAAAATTTGATTGGTACGAGATTGACAACTTGCCTCGTTCGACTAATAGATTTGTGGATGCAATGGCTTCTTTGGGATCCTTGATTCCTAAGAATGAACATGGAGAAGTCCAACCACTTATCATAACAACAGTGTCCAAGTCAGCAATCAAACGAGTAGAATCTGAAGGTGAGAAGAGTGTTTGTTTGGTCCATGTAGAGCCATACAATTCTTACCTTGATGAGATAAGAGACTTTCTCAAGTTTGGGACCCTCCCATTAGAATTGACGCGAACTACAAAAAGAACATTCAAAAAAAAAGTAGCTCGTTACACTCTCTTGGGGAACGTGTTGTATAGACGTGGCTATGATGGAGTCCTACTTCGATGTCTAGATCCCGTAGAGGCACAATGAGCTATAACTGAAGCCCATGATGGTACTTGTGGTGGCCACTTTAGTGGAATGGCCATTACAAAGTGCATTTTGTGCATGGGTTATTATTGGCCCACCATGGAAAGTGATTGTTGTCAATATGTCAAGAAATGTCAAAAATGTCAACATCATGCCAACTTGACTCATGTACCATCGCAAGCATTACAACCCATTCAAAGCCTTTGGCCCTTTTCACAATGGGGCCTAGATTTGATTGGTAAGATTTCACCTACCTCTTTGGGACAACATAAGTTCATCATAACTACCACCAAATACTTCACCAAATGGGTCAAAGCAATTCCAATGACCACTATGACTGGACCTCGAATAGCGGAGTTTATACTCCAGCATATTATCTATCATTTTGGGATTCCTTCCAAAATCATTTCTAACAATGGCAAGTCTTTTAAAAATAAGGATGTTCGAGCCTTATGCAACAAGTACAATATCCAACATAGTTTCTTGACTCCTTATTACCCACAAGCAAATGGACAAGCTGAAGCGACCAACAAGACCGTGATAGCCATTCTCAAGAAACTTGTCAAAGAAAATCATAGATATTGGCATACTCAACTCCCCTTGGCACTATGGGCTTATCGAACAAGCATCAGAATGCCAACTAGGGCAACACCTTTTTCATTGGTCTATGGCACCAAAGCAATAATACCTCTTGAGCTCGAGATCCCTTCTTTACGAGTTGCATTACAAGAATTCATGGATGATGACACATCTAGACAAGCACGTCTTGACCAACTTACACTCCTTGATGAAAGGTGAATCAATACCTTAGAACATCTATGAGTATATCAAGATCGCATCAAGCGTGCCTATAATACAAAAGTCCATCCTCATGAATTCCAAGTGGGAGATCTCATCCTTAAAGAGAATCAATAGAACACCAATGCATTGTCGCACTTGAGAGATAAATTCATGGCTAATTGGTTAGGTCCATATATTGTTAAATAGAAGTTGGGTCTAGGAACGTATAGACTTGCCAACTTAGAAGGAACATTGGAACCTGAGCCACTCAACATAATACACCTAAAGGCATTTTATGCATAGTGCAGTTTATATATATGTACATATACATGGCTAAAAAAATAAAAAAGCAAAAATACCAAAAATATTTCATTTGCATCTCCTACATCCATCCATGCATTCCACCTACATTACATAGATGCATTTTAGGCATTTGTTCATACCATTCATCATATTAGGGATCATTTGGTTAATTTGGATGATCACTAGTCTACTATGTCTTGTTGCCTTAATCAAGGGCACCTTACATCAAACATCACTCATCAATCCATCAACAACAATAATTTGCAGCATTCCTTATAATATTTTGATGATTAAGGGGCTCACATAAAGTAGGATAGATACCGTATAATTGTTAGCAATAATGATTATGCGGCCACTGACTATTTTATGTGCATCTTTTAATCTTCAAAAGCTTGCAATGAAAGTATCACAAAAACATTACATACCACATCAATCCATAAGCACATTCCAAATATTTTCAATCACTCAGCCACTCCTAGTGTTTTGAGCAAACTTAATTCAAAGTCAAACAATATTTAGAAGCAATAAGTTGTTCCTGGTCAATCAAGTTTCCTCTTGGACCACACACATCAAAACACATTAAAACATTATGAATCTTGGGAATAATGAAGTCAATAGTTACTATTGCCATAAAGTGAAAGGTTTCCCCTATTCATCCAATTATGTGCATGGTCTAGAATGCTACAGAGTTGACAAAAGGACAAGCTCCTCCTTCATTCCCAAAAAAAAATCCCTTGCTCTTCCTCAAAGTGAGCAAGTATCCCAAAAGCATTACAAAAGTAATAAAAATCCCTTGCTCTTCCTCAAAAGAGCAAGTATCCAAAAAAAATCCCTTGTTCCTCCACATAATGAGCAAGTACCCAAAAAGCACCCCAAAGCAATAAAATCCCCTTGCTCTTCCTCAAAATGAGCAAGTATCCAAAAAAAGAGCAATAAAAAATCAAATTGCTCCATCACAAAAATGAGCAATCCCCAAAATCCAATGCAATAAAATAAGGGAAAGGAGCTTGAATCCCTAGAACTCTTAGTATCTCAAAAACTATGGGGTGATCCTCATTACAACAATGGGCTGAATGAATCCTTCTTGGCAATGGGGTATCCTTACGCGTGGTGCCATGTCTATCACATTAGCGACCTTATTTTGTATAGATCTATGGTCACTCTCGGATGAGCTAGCTTATTGGCATAAGTCACAATTGATTAGTTTGACCTAACTCATGATAAGAAATGAACAATCATTGCACACATAGTTGGTCCTTGAAGAAATTTGAAAACACTAGGACAACCTTTGCATCATGAAGATCTGTGAGATACATAAAGGAGTTTGTTTAAGATCACTAGGATGTTTGAGTCTTTGTAAGAACACCCTAGATCATCCACCCAATCATACCATACCATTTCCATTATTACACATAATAATCAATGTCAATACCATCTATCTATGCCCTTGATTAAACAACAAGAATAATGTTGATCAAGAAAAAGTCTATAACTACCAAATGATCATTAGAACATAGCATTAATCATCATTACATCAAACACTACATCATTTCACATGCATCCATACATCAAATAAAATAAATAAGTGCATACAGATAAACATAATAAAATCCATGTATATATATATATGAATCACATAAGTACAAAAATGCTTATAGGTTGTATACATCAAAGCATTGAGGCTCATAAGAAAAAAATAAAATAATAAAAAGAGGTAATAAAGCACTACTAGCTAGCACCACCATGACCCCTACGAGGCCCCTAGGCTGATCCTTGGGAACCAGATGAAGCATGTGAGCTAGGATCCTAAGGTTGCAAACCACTAGACCTAGACTCATTTTACCTGCTAGAGCCTGACGTTGATGATGAAGGTCGTAGCAATAGCAAAATGTGATGCTTTTGTAGGCTATCCTCAAGCATCACCACATACTATCCTAGCTCTGATTAGTAGCTAAGTCTTGATCCTCATGCACCTCACGCTGGGCTATCTCATCCCTGAGAGCCATGATAGTGCTAGCATCATCACATTTGCTTAACCTACTTTGTAATCCATCCACTTCACCCTACAATCGAGTAACCTTACCCTTCAACCTCATCACCTTCACATCTAAACTATCCCACTGCACCTGGAGTATCCCCCACTCCTCCTCAGTATGGTGTAAAGGAGCATCCTATCCTACATTACCTCTATAACCTCCATCTTCACCACCCCTATAGTAAAAATTTATTGATTGTATATCCACATAAGATTATGTCCTACCCTCGCTACCCTGATGATGCTTCTGCAACTAAGATACTTACTCACCAACATTAGGCTCATCCCTCCACACTATGTTATCCACTGCCTGGTTTGACCTCCATAGAGGTTACACTGCAAACCATGAGTCATAGTCTGTAGTCATCCTTACATCATCTATATTAGGGATATCAACTACTATATCATTCATTGCATCATCCACTAGTCTAAAATTTTGGATTCAAGGGAAGACTGAGCTCATCTCCCCATCACCTGTACATCCTAGGAGCATTTAGAACTCCCTGAACCATATCAAACTACCTCATAACCCATGAGAACTAGATGAACTCCATCTCTCGCCCATGGCTCCCAACCACCCACCTACCTCATCTCACCCATCGAAGCTGTGCCACATCATCCTCCCAAGTCAGACCTCTCCAAGATCACCAACATATATCACTACTCATCAAACCACTCAAACTATCCTGGTACACCTCAACACTACAAACATGATGAGTAGGAGAAGACTCCTTGCTAGTATACCAATGGAGAGCAAAAGGAAGTGAGTGATCCCACTCACAAGGTAGACCCTCTGGATGACCAACTCTGATGTGCTCCCATGACCATAATTGAAGCACCAAATTGCATCCAAGTCCCTTTCGCTCTCGTCTCTTCACCTCATAGAGCTTCGTATACAATTGACATAGAAGAGTTGGAGCCCATGCATAGATCTTAGGCTCAGCTACTAAATGCAACACAAGTACCACCTGGTTCCAAGGGAACCTCGAGCCCATACTGTTAGGCAACAACATGTTGCCTACTATATACATAAAAAATGTCTGCAATGCACCCAAATTTTGATCCTTGTAGAGTTAGAGATAAGGAATCCCACCCTTGCTACAATCCATATTCCAATCATCTCCATAGATAGGTCTTAGGGCCTCTTCCTTGTTGTGGCCCACCCTAACTGGTAAGCCCTCAATAGGAATATGGAAGATGTGATATACATCCTCTAAGGTGATAGTAAGATCCCCTATCAAAAGCTAAAATGAACCCCTATCAGGGTCCCATATCTCCACCAATGCAGATAACAACTCCTCATCTGCACAAATAGTCTCTACTCGTCTACACCTAGCCAATATCATAGCCTCTAGTAGCTTCCAATCATCATCTGTGAGGGTCTTCTACACTTTGGCTATAGTTCAAGGCATCGATGTCAAAAAATAATAAATTTCACCTAAAAAGCACACACTTATTCAAATAAGTGCATTTTCAAAATGAAAACAAAACAAGAAAACACAAAAACATTGAATTCCAAAACATCGCACATCATTTACCATATAAATTGTAAAAAAACTCCTTACCAAGCCCTCTTAGTGGTTGCCAAAAAAAAAACTTTGACCATTCCATATTCACACATTAAAAAAACACATCATTTAGCACACATGCATCCATTCAAAAAAATCAAAATTTCACATTTCCCCTTCATGCAAAAAAAAAAAAAAATTACCAACCCCTCTTAGTGGTTGCAAAGAAAAACAAATTACCATACCCTCTTAGTGGTTGCAAAAAAAAACAAACAACAAGCAACAAACAAAAACACAAAAACAAATAAAAACCTAAGCTAAGAGTTTAGGCCACCTACCTTGGCATAGCGGACTCTAGCTTCCACTCCAGCTGAGCCTCCAGCCCCCATACCCGCACCCACACCAGCTCCACTTGCCTCACCAACATCCATATCTCACTCACTCTTCTCAAACCACTTAAAAAATCAAACCACAATAATGAAAATTAAAAATGATCCTTCCCCTATATATAGCATCTTTTCACAGTGAAAAAAGTGCTCACGATTTGCGAAGCATGCAAAAATGCACATCCACGGTTGGTGGCACCAACCATAGATGCATGGTTACGAGGAGGTGAAACCATGCATGCTCGAAAAAAACCTCCAACAAAAACCTATCCATCATTATTACATCTTCACAAACATCATCATAACATGCATATCAACATCATCAAAATCATTAAGTGCACCTCGTACTTAGTGACTTACCCTATACACCTAGCAGTTGCAATGACTAGCAATCCATGCAATCCGGTCGGATGGGTAGCTCACCATAAGGACACTCATCCAAATAATCAAATCACCATGGCATTAAATCAGCTAGGTCCCTCAATCATTGAGCTTGGTTGTGTTCAATCAAATTTGCACAAGGTTATCCTTAAGCCCCTTCCATTGGGTACAAAAGCAAAAAACAATCAAATAAAATTTGGTATAATAAAAAATCACTCGAGTATCAAGGTCTAGGTGCACTGGATCTAATGCAAAGTGACTAATAGTAGTAGGACTCACAAGCTCACAAACGTGGTCAATGATTTTACCACAACATTTTGTGCCTCATCGAAACCAAAGGTAAATTCACAAAAACACAAACAATCCTAGACTTGGGGCATCAAGTTGATTTCAATGTCTACATTTGCATACATCACATCCACATCATGCAATCATCCACCTCCTTTCATCATCCACATTTGGTCAATTGGCTCGTGGGTTTCATCCTTTACCCATTCACCAATTGAGGGGGTAAGCAAACAAATCAAAATATCATCAAAATTTTCAAAAATCATTCATTCTTGTGCATCGAGAAGATTTGAGTCCATCCATCCAATAAAGATAGGTGTCATTGGTTTTTGCATCGCATTGTGTTTCACACAATGCGGTACAAAAAGAGGCATTTGTAGACACCAAAACCTAGGCATCCACAAAATCACATTTGGCACCCCACATCAAATCCTGCATAGTAAAATTATATGCCTAAGTTTAGACTTAGGTATATAAAATCCTGCACATTATCCTATTTTCTAGATTTATTAAATCTAGAAAATCAACCTAGGATACCCTGCCTACCCACTAGACATGTGTCCTAGCCACCTCACCAACATCCCTTGCCACATCTCATACACCCTTGTCCCCTTTTTCCCTTCACATGGGATAACCCTTACACCTCACTCCACTTGCAACCACATCACCCCAGTTAAGTGAGACACCCTGGGTGACTCACTCTAACTGCTCCCTCCATTTGGTAACCCTGGATTACCACTTGGTAATCTTGGCTTGCCACCTCTCATTTCCCTCCAAAACCCTAAGGAGCCTATAAAGGCACCTTCACCCCACCAAACAAAGGAGATTGAGAATACATACCATTAGGCTACCAAAATAGGACCAGGAGCTCGCACACATCCCGAGGAGAAGAGAGATCTGAAGCTCAAAGATCACCTTTTGAAGTAATATATCACTCAATCTAAACCACCTATCTGTAGTTATGTAGTTGAAACCACCCTTGTATGGTTCCTCCACTACCCATGTGCGGTTCACCAGT
This sequence comes from Wollemia nobilis, assembly GCA_028583015.1. NCBI lineage: Eukaryota > Viridiplantae > Streptophyta > Pinopsida > Araucariales > Araucariaceae > Wollemia > Wollemia nobilis. Next base: position 7,287,256 of record JAQPPZ010003361.1, on the reverse strand, counting down.
CCCCATCGTGCATTCACAATTTTATAGAGGAGGCTGAGTACACATACTATTAGGCTATCAAAACAGGACCAGGAGCTTGTACACATCTCGAGGAGAAGAGATATCTAAAGCCTGAGGGTCACCTTTTGAAGCAATTTATCACTCAATCTAAATTGCCTGTCAATGGTTCACCAGTCCCCACTACGCATTCTCAGTTTATCAGAGCTAGAAGATCATGATAGCATAGATCGGTAAAATTTGATTTTAGCAAGGCATTTTTAGAAATTGTTGTTCTATCTTCCACATTGCATTTTATGATTTTGAAGCTAGGGTTTATTGTATTACTTTCCATCTTGATCAACAGGTGCTACTGACCCTTGCTTTATTTTGTCATGTGTGCAGGAGATATGTGTTTGGAAAGCTACTGAAGCTAGAGTGGTCCCTACATTGGATAGTAGAAGCCCACTCACCCCTTGAAGTTGTAGGTTAAGAATGAAGAACACGAAACATGTTGAAGACTTGGATGATCCCCCCATTTTTCCATCATTATCAAGTCCTTGTATTCAGTAGAGAGAGAGGCATTATTGTAACATTACCCCCAACACATTTGGGGTAATTCAAAAACCATTGTAATATTGTATCAAATATCAATACAAAGAGCAATTTTGGAAATCTTCTCTCTTTCCTGTGTTTATTTTATTTGTGTTCAGTTATTTTTCTACACATCCAAAGGAGACAAACTCGTCACTAAGGGATTGATAAAGCCAATAAACCCTTACTGATCTCAAGAAATCAATGATTATAAAATCATGGAATATTAGGGGTTCAAAGAATATAATCCTTAAATCTATTATATAAAGACTCTTATAGAAAAGTAGAACATTTTTTTTGCTTATCCAAGAGACCAAAATGTCATTGGTTCTCATGTACAAAATAATAAATAGATATTGGAGGGGTGTTGGCCATATGGAAGTGGATTTCCAAGGGTCTCAAGTGGGATAGTTACCTTTTGAAACACTCTTGAATGGATAAAAATAGAGCATATATCTTGGAGGGGTGTCCTCACATCCCACTTTAGGAATAATGTGATAGTTGAGTAGGTTTTAATCAAAAATTTCTATGGGCTCAAAACCTAGATGGACATATTCGTCAATGAAGAGTAGTACATAATATGAGATTATCAAGGGAGGAGCTAGACTAGATTGTTTTTGGGTATTTTAATGCTAAACTATCACCTAGAGATAAAGAATGGGAACTCCAATTTTAGACTCAAGGGATAGATTAATGATTGCCTAGGTCCATGCATTACACTTAGTGGATATTAAATGCCTCAAAACTAGCTATACTTGGTTAACAAGAGGAGGAAGCCACATAGCAAGGAGGTGAAGTTAGATCAGTTTCAAAATTTTGAAAAAATATTTGTGAAATGGAATCTAAAATTGAAGATTTTGGGAGGTCTAATATTAGATCACTTCCCCATTCTATTGGAGGGGGTATCAGGATAGAGCATCATCAAAAACCATCTAGATTTGAAAAATTTTGGTTACAAAAGGAGGGACTTTGGAATAAAATCCTACAAAGGTAGGAAGAGGGACATCCAAAATATGGGATAGTAATTTTTAGCTTCATAAGCAGTTTTACTATGTCAAGGATCAGCTGAAATAATATAGGTGATCTAACAAGTCATACTTCCAGGCCCAAAGAACCCCATTGGTGGCTATATGGGATGATGTATAGAAAATATTTAAGAGGAGAATAATTATGGAGTATATCAATGAAGAGTATGATGAGTTGCATAAAGTAGTAGAGGACAATGAAAACCAAGAGGAGATCTAGAAACAAAGAGTAAAATACTTGGTTACTAGAAGGGGACATAAACACTAAATTTTTGCATTGGGCTGCTTGTGCTAGGAGATAAATACACAAGATAAAATATCTTCAAGATAAGAACATGCTCTCCTTTAACATGATCCTAGATATGCATTCCCATTTAATGGATTATTTTGCTAAATTGTTTAAGATTTGGTGTAGTAAAAAGAAGCTCAAAAATAAGTTCTTGTTGTCATCCCTCTATCATCTCTAAAGTACAAAATCAAGCCTTTTTTAAACCCATTTATAGAGAGGATTTGGAGGAGGTAGTCTTTGGAATGAGTATAGGAAAAAAACCAATTCTAGATGGATTCTAATCAATTTTTTTATACTTGTTGGGATAGCTTGGAGGAGGATGTAATGGTTGTTATAGAGGGGTCAAGGGGTAGTAAAAGAATACTTAAAGCATTAAATCAATCATTCATTTACTTAATTATAAAAGGGAAGAATGGTGTGCATATTCCAAAATACAGACCTATCGTCTTATGCAATTTTATTTATAAAATAATCATGAAGGTAATGGTTGAGTGGCTAAAACTTCTGCTATACAACATTATCTCCTAGGAACAAGGGGGTTTTATAGAAGGCAGGAAGATATTGGATGATGTGGTTCTCAGGAGGTAATCCACTCAATGCAAAAATATAGCAATAGAGGAATATTCATAAAATTGGATATGTAAAAGGCTTATGATAGGGTGAAGTAGAGTTTCTTGTTAAGGATTATGGCAACCTTTGGCTTCTCTTAATATTGGATAGAGTGGTCATGAGCTATGTATCTACTTTGACATAGTTAGTTTTAATCAATGGTATTCTATCGCAACCACTTGAATCCTCTTGAAGCCTTCATCAAGGAGGTCCTTGTTCCCCTTATCTTTTTCTCATATTGGCTAAAGTCTTGGTTAGACTTATCTTGAGGAGAAGATAATAGGGTTTGTTCACAAGTATCAATGTGGGTGAGGAGGTTTTGACTCACTTACAATTTATGGATGACACAAAATTTATGGAAGGGGCCAACCTCAGGGAAGAAAGAATGATTGAAGATACTCATAATGTTTATCTTAAGGCCACAAATCAAGTCAAAAAACACAAAAAATGTTGAATACTTGGAATATTTCCCTATTTTTCCATCATTATCAAGTTCTTGTCTTCAGTAGAGAGAGAATCATTATTGTAACATTACCCCAAACACATTTGGGGCAATTCAAAAACCATTGTAATATTGTATTAAATATTAATTCAGAGAGCAATTTTAGAAATCTTATCTCTTTCCTGTGTTTATTTTATTTGTGTTAAGTTATTTTGCTACACATACAAAGGAGACAAACTCGTCACTAAAGGATTGATGAAGCCAATAGACTCTTACTGGTCTCAAGAAATCAATGATTATACAATCATGGAATATTAGGGGTTCAAAGAATATAATCCTTAAATCTATTATACAAAGACTCTTACAAAAAAGTAGAACATTTTTTTTGCTTATCCAAGAGACCAAAATGTCATTGGTTCTCATGTACAAAATAGTAAATAGACATTGGAGGGGTGTTGGCCATATGGAAGTGGATTTCCAAGGGTCTCAAGTGGGATAGTTATCTTTTGAAACTCTCTTGAATGGATAAAAATAGAGCATATAGCTTGGAGGGGTGTCCTCACATCCCATTTTAGGAATAATGTGATAGTTGAGTAGGTTTTAATCATAAATTTCTATGGGCTCAAAACCTAGATGGACATATTCGTCAATGAAGAGTAGTGCATAATATGAGATTATCAAGGGAGGAGCTAGACTAGATTGTTTTTGGGTATTTTAATGCTAAACTATCACCTAGAGATAAAGAATGGGAACTCCAATTTTAGACTCAAGGGATAGATTAATGATTGCCTAGGTCCATGCATTACACTTAGTGGATATTAAATGCCCCAAAACTAGCTATACTTGGACTAACAAAAGGAGGAAGACACATAGCAAGGAGGTGAAGTTAGATCAGTTTCAAATTTTTGAAAAAATATTTGTTAAATGGAATCTAAAATTGAAGAGTTTGGGAGGTCTAATCTTAGATCACTTCCCTATTCTATTGGAGGGGGGATCAGGATAGGGCATCATCAAAAACCATCTAGATTTGAAAAATTTTGGTTACAAAAAGAGGAAATTTGGAATAAAATCCTACAATGGTAGGAAGAGGGACATCCAAAATATGGGACAATAATTTTTAGCTTCCATAAGCAGTTTTACTATATCAAGGATCAGTTGAAATAATAGAGGTGATCTAACAAGTCATACTTCAAGGTCCAAAGAACCCCATTGGTGGCTAGATGGGATGAGGTATAGAAAATATTTAAGGGGATAATAATTATGGAGTATATCAATGAAGAGTATGATGAGTTGCATAAAGTGGTAGAGAACAATGACAACCAAGAGGAGATCTAGAAATAGAGAGTAAGAACTACTTAGTTACTAGAAGGGGACATAAACACTAAATTTTTGCATTGGGCTTCTTGTTCTAGGAGATAAATACACAAGATAATATCTCTTCAAGATAAGAACATGCTCTCCTTTGACATGATCCTAGATATGCATTCCCATTTAATGGATTATTTTGCTAAATTGTTTAAGATTTGGTGTAGGAAAAATAAGCTCAAAAATAAGTTCTTTTTTTCATCCCTCTATCATCTCTAAAGAACAAAATCAAGCCTTTTTTAAACCCATTTATAGAGAGGAGTTGGAGGAGGTAGTCTTTGGAATGAGTACTGGAAAAACACCAAATATAGATGGCTTCCAATTGATTTTTTTATACCTGTTGAGATAGCTTGGAGGAGGATGTAATGGTTGTTATAGAGAAGTCAAGGGGTAGTAAAAGAATACTTAAAGCATTAAATCAATCATTCATTTCCTTAATTATAAAAGGTAAGAAGGGTGTGCATCTTTCGAATTACAGACCTATCATATTATGCAATTTTATTTATAAAATAATTATGAAGGTAATGGTTGAGTGGCTAAAACCTCTCCTATACAACATTATCTCCTAGGAACAAGGGGGTTTTATAGAAGGTAGGAAGATATTGGATGATGTGGTTCTCAGGAGGCAATCCACTCAATGCAAAAATATAGCAATAGAGGAATATTCATAAAATTGGATATGTAAAAGGCTTATGATAGGGTGAAGTGGAGTTTCTTGTTAAGGATGATGGCAACCTTTGGCTTCTCTTAGTATTGGATAGAGTGGTCATGAGCTATGTATCTACTTCGACATAGTTAGTTTTAATCAATGGTCTTCACTCACAACCACTTGAATCCTCTTGAAGACTTCATAAAGGAGGTCCTTGTTCCCCTTATCTTTTTCTCATATTGGCTAAAGTCTTGGGTAGACTTATCTTGAGGAGAAGATAATAGGGTTTGTTCACAAGTATCAAGGTGGGTGAGGAAGTTTTGACTCACTTAAAGTTTATGGATGACACAAAATTGATGGAAGGGGCCAACCTCAGGGAAGAAAGAATGATTGAAGATACTCATAATGTTTAACTTAGGGCCATAAACCAAGTCAAAAAATATAATAAATCGAAAGTGGTATTCTTTAATATTTATCAAAGGCTTTAGTAAAATATTCTAGAGATATTGTAATTCATGAGGACTTCTCTCCTAGTGGTCTATTTGGGGGTCCCTCTACATTTTAAAAACTAAAGATAGTTGTTTGGAGGAATCTTTTGGACTGTATCAAAGAAAGAATTAACCAATGGTCTCATAATAGGTTAACATTTGGGGGTTGATTAAAAATTTGTAGTTAGTCATTCAGGCCATGCCAATATAAAAATTTTCTATCATTGATGCTCCATATACCATATGGAAAGAGTTGGACAAGATGGCCAAAAAATATTTATGTAGAGGAGCAAAATGAGAGAGGAAATGGGTATTAGTAGGATGGCAGAAATTAAGCCAATCCAAGATGAAGGGAGGTTTTGGCTTGAGGATATTGGAGATAAATAATAAAGTGTTGGATGGAAATTTTTACTAAAGGTGGGTCTCCTAGCTAACTTATTTATTTACTAGATTTTTAACTAGTAAATATTTTGAACAGGTGAACCTGAATGAAGTGTCATTTCCCTTTAGGTAATAATGGGTCCCTAGTGTCGTATGCACTAAAGCTAAGATATCAAGTAGTGAAATATGGATAATTTTGTAAAGTGAAGAGAGGGAAGAAGGCACAATTTTAGATAAATTTATGGGATCAATACCCACCTATCATTATTGAATTCCCAAAACTATAACTAGTAAAAATAGCCATGGAAAGCAAGGGTTGGATTAAGATTGAAATTTATTTCAATACTAGTCAATTGGAGGATTACACTTTTAAGCAACTTAAGAAGTTGTACAAATGGCCAATTCCTATCCCTCTGGACTTGGCACCCCTCATGACTAAAATCCTAGGAGCAATATTTCTCATAGGTAGGGATTAGGAGGATGAATTAGCTTGGGGTTATGGGATATTTGTTGTCTACACAATTAAGGAAAAATATGAAAAAATCCTCCTCATGCATATCAAGTTGAGGATTTAAGAAATGTTTGGTAATCCAAGAGTTAGTAAAAAATTAAACTTCTTTGTCTAGTAGTTCATGCATAATGGAATTCTTACATTTGATAATATAAGATGTAAGGGAGTCATTGGCTCATCCTAGTGTGTTTTATATTAAAATGTGAGGAAACACATGACCATATGATGTTTGAGTGCTCATTCACATGCTAGATCTAGGAGAGAAGATTTTTAGCTTATAAAATATTAGCCAATGATGATTTGAACTGGATTAATATTTGGCAAAGATAGAAGAGTGGTCAATTTAAATTTGAAGTTCTTTGTTTTGGGTGGGAGTTTGGATTAAACTTTATTTGGTGATAATTGTGGCTAGAGAGAAATGGCAAGATTTTTAGAGAAAAATTTTTATCCTTGGATGGTGCCTAGTAGGTGGTCATGTGGAGCAAAGTCATAGAAATTGTGGCAGCATATACTAAAGAGAAAAATTGGGCTGATATAGGGACAATGGATAAGAAATTTAAACTTTAAGAGGGGTAGGATAAAGCTCATTGGAAAACACCCCTAGAAGGTTGGATTAAAATTAATATTTATGGAGCTACAAAAGACAATCTAGATAAAGCTAGAATTTTAGTGGACTATAGGAATCTAGGTAGATGAACACATGTACAACAACCAATAGTGCAGAAGGAACACAAGACCCTTTGAGAATGTGTAGTAAAAATAGAACATCCATTCTAGAACTGGGGAAAATATTTGATAAAGAGTCACATATTCCTATTAATGTGAATTTTGAATTACATACATGCAAAGAGAAGAGGTTCAAAAACTACTTGGTAAGTTGTGCAAGGCTTGAGCCATACTAGGACATAGAGGAGAATGAAGGAAATCATCCCTCAAAAGGATGGAGGGTTTTCAATAATTTACAATTAAGAGGGGAATTATTTATAAGAGGAAGTGGGGATAATTCCCCCCAAAATACATGTAAGATTTCAAAATTAGAATTCAAAATTTTGCTTGGAATAGTCGACATCAACAATGAATGATCTGGAGGCTTTGGAGATCTATAGCTGGTGTAAGAAATTTCTATTATTAGGCCTTCATGATCACCCAAAATTAATGTCTCAAGCATGCATTGCCCCTTGGGTTGTCCTTCATGTCCCTATTTTGATGCTTCAACTATTACCTCAAGAACTGTATTTGATTATGGGGTGTTAAAATCATCATCCCTTCCTTCACATCCAATAACTTTGGGCTGGTCTAGGGGTTTGATGATAAAAGTATGGTTCATCCATGCTCTTGGAAAGTTCCCTTCATGAAGGTGTCCTTCAATGCACCTTATGGAGATGATGACTACCACCTTCTAAGTTGTTCTAATTCTAGGGACTCCTCTTCCACCACTATCATAAGGGGGCTATTGTGGAGTCGATAAACCATAATTTTTAGGGAGAAATTGGCAACTAGAAGTCCTTTGAGATGCTTTGTTCTTTTCTAGAATTCAAGTATCAATATTTCCATTAGAAAATGGGGAGTCTTCTCTTGTTGCCTCTTCACTTGGCCTACTCGGACCCTCCTTCCCTTTGACCAAGGTAAGGTCCTTAGTCCTCAAGATCCATTAGTGGTATCAATTTGGAATGATACCTAGGACTAAGGGGCCTCCTTAGCTAGGGGAAGGAACTAGTCTTAGGTACTTTTATCATTGAATATGAGAAAAGACCATGAGCTTTGATCAAATCAAGACCTTGATAAACATGGTTCCCCTTTAGTCATTACCAAAATGGCTTAGTGATTCCAAGTATTATCAATACCTTCTTAACCACCATAAAAAAAGCTTTTGATTTATTACTAAATTATAATCTGGTGGTTGGGCAGAGGCTCATGGTGGATGGAGATTTAGGCTCATCATTAGTTGGTGATGGTAGCTCCTCTTTGGCTACATCCTGGATGGTCTTCTATATTTGGCTACTTTGTAGGTAGTAGAGGTGTTGACCCTCTTCATTTTGGATTCAGGTTAGCACTTTTGATCAAAATTACCTTTTAAGTTAATATTTACCCATTGTAGTGAGTCTTCACTATAGTTTTGATGACTAACAAGGAACTCTTACTAGCAAGCGTTAAGGAACCTAGAAATAGGTGCTTTATCCATTAGGTGTAGAGTCTGGTTGGGGTAAATCCTGAGGCTTCTACAGTATTGCAATGTGCTCAAAGAGGGAAGATGTCGGAGAGAAATTTCCTCAATACTTCATGGATACTAGGAAGAAGTGTGCCTTAATTTAAAGATCGTATTGCTTGGATAGGGGTTTTCATTCTCATGATCAAATGATATTATATGGTCACATAAAGACTCATTCTCTCATGCCTAGGATTTGGGGATTCCATCATCTTCCAATATTCCTCCCATTTTGGTATGGTATTCATCCTTCAATTGATCAAAAGGGGCCTCAACTAATCTTGAGGGGTTGTTCAACATACCTTGCTCTCAACAATTTGGTCCTTCAAGCTTGTGCAACTCAACTTTATTTACTATAGATATAAATTCATTCGTGTCCTACATCAACTTGGTAGGTCTACACGGAGACAAAATAATAATTATTTTTTCATGTGCAAAGGCCCATTGGGACTCATGGTTCTTCCTTGAAATTGGGATTTTCCCCATGTTATACCAATAAAAAAATATCATTGGATCAACCCCCTAGGCTTCCTTATTGCATCGCTTCTTTCTGCAAGTTTTGTGCCTTCTCTAGTGAAGTTGTCCCTTTTTCTCTCTCTACCAAAATTTTGGGGTGGTCCCCATTTCACATTTGTTGCTTGTTATTATTTGGGGATATGTCCTTACCTTAGCTCTAGTTTAAAGATCTCCTAGAGTTTACTAAAATCTTCAATCTTATTTTGATGCTTGATGAGGAATTTGAGGGAAGTTGTAGTGATACTACAATGGGAAGTCAATTACTAGGCTAGGTTCCTCACCTACCCAGTTCGCTTCCTCCCCAGCCAATCATCGGGTCATCTAAAATGCCTAAGCTACCACTCTAGGCAAGAAGGAGATAGGAATTACACCTATTTGGCACCTTTATATTGGCTTACCTATGTACCTTAAGGTCAAGTAGAAAGACTTCATTCCTATTTGTGTAGGTTCTTTTATCTCCCATTCCTTCTATTGTTGGTTCTTCCCTCTTGTGGATTCTAGTTATAGCCTAAGGATTCCTAAAGAAACTTGAGTGTTGGCACCAAGGTTGTCTAGTAGATCTGATGATTGCCTTTTCGATGCTTCTAAGCATATAGCACCTCTTATTCCTTAGTTAATTTGCTTCCTTGGGAACCTTTTTTAGATTTGATTTAAATTTCCCAGTGGAGGCCCAGTTGCCTTTGTTTAAGTGATTCTTCCTTTTTCTCTTCCTTTGAGAATTGATATTTGAAGTGGATCTCTAGAATAGGGAAGTTACATATCATTGGGTCTTATTTGGGGAGAATTTCCATTAGTTGAGAGTAGGAGAAATTGGTATTTGAATGGAAATGGGAGGTATTTAAATCAGGGTCAGAGGAGAGAGGGATTTTGGGATACTTAGAGAAATTTTACCCATAAAAATGAGATCATATTCTACTTTGAGGATGATCTAATAGGCAATGGGGAAATATTTTTTTCTCCTGGGATTTGGTCATTATGGAAACCTCGAGATATAAATATTTGGGATAAATATGAGTTCCATACCTAGGGAAGGTTTGATTTCATCCAATATTATTTGCCAAGTTTTGTGGAACCATGCGTTGAAGTCCTCCATTGTCTTGCTAAAAGTTTTCTTGATATTGATCAAGTAATCTAGAAACAAGGGTCCTTCCTCCTTGAAGTGATCGATCAGTTGGATGGTTAACTATTCCCAATTCCTTATTGACTATTTATATAGGGAGATGTACCACCTTCAAATATTCCCTTTAAATTATGCCACCAGTAGCCTAAGGGCTGTATTATGAGTTGTTACATTATGCATGATGAAGTGTGTAGCCATATGTTGCAAGTGTTCCGACGTAGTGACTATACTTTCTTCAATGAATTCTGGTAAGAAATATAGATTCTCTACGGGAACCATATCCCAAGAATGAGGGGGGACCAAGACAACCAAGGGGCTTTGATTCTTCCATATCAAAATATTTTTAGCCATACCTTTGCTTGATTCCTTTATTTTGATTGGTTGGATGGGGAGTAAATGATTTTACTAGGACCTCGACTCTGCACTCTTCTAGGCAACTTCTTTGGATCCTTCTTTTATAGTGAATTCATCATGTGGGATATGTTTTTAGAAAAAAAAGTTCCCATCGAAACCTTGGTCTAGGAATGATGGCTTCTTCTTTACCAGCAGAGTCACCAGGTGAATCTGCAAAGTGCTTCAAAAATTTTATGACCACGATCTTCACTGAAACTATAGTCTAACTTCTATATTAGAGGATATATATTTTTCAGTTTGTGTTCCATTGAGTGTGTTAGTATGAATTTTTGGGGTGCCAAATATGACCCCCTTGTGCAACCTGGGCATAGTGACCATCCATGGTTGTGGTTTTAGAAATTTTTATCTTTGTCAAGCGAGTGCATCTAATACCCTATGCCTCATGTAGGGGCACCAATATTAGGAAGATTGGGAGAGCATGGAACACAACTCCATAAAAAAATATCCTAGGTTTTTTACCTAGGGTTGGCTCTTTGCTTCTAGACGTGTTCTTTGGATCTTATCTACTTCTAATCTATGGGGAAAATGAGGAGGAAGAAAAACAGTAAAGGTAAGAAAAGTAAGTTGTAGAAAATTAAATGAAAGCATTAAAAGGTAAGAAAGTAAAGGTGCAAGAAACAAAACCTATCTATCCTAATATACAAGTGGCGATACCCAAAGAAAAAAATAAGACTCCCCAATGCATCAATAGGTTTAGATGAACACATGCATAGTGGGCAACAATGCACGAGGAACACAAACCCCTATAAGAACATGTAGCAAAAATAGAACACCCATGCTAGAACCAAAATAGAGATTTGGTAAAAAGTCATAGATTCCTATTAACATGAACTTTGAGTTACATACATGTAGAGAGAAGAGGTTCAAAAACTACCTGAAAAGTTGTGGAAGGCTCAAGCAAGGCTAGGACACAAAGAAGAATGAAGGAAAGCACCCCTTAGAAGGATGGAGGGCTTTCAATACTTTACAATGAAGAAGAGAGATATTTATAAGAGGAAGTGGGTACAAAAATCCCCCCAAAATACATGCAGAATTTCAAAATTTGAATTTAAAATTTTACCTAAGTTAGTCGACATCAACAATGAATGAAATGGAGTCTTTGGAGATCTATAGCTAGTGCAAGAAATATACATGATTAGACCTTCATTATTACCCATAATTAATGTATTGAGCATGCATTACCCCTTAGGCTATCCTTCCTATTATTGCTTTAATGCTTCAATTGTTGTCTAGGGAACCACATTTTGTTATGGGGTGTTAAGACCAAAATTGAATCATCATTCGTTCCCTCATGTTCAATCACTTTGGACTAGTTTGAGGGTTTGGTGACCAAAGCCTAGTTCATCCATGATCTTGATAAGTTCTCTTGGTGAAGGTGTCCTTCAATGCACCTTGTGGAGATGACGGTCACCACCTTTTGAGATACTTTGCTTGTAGAGACTCCTCTTCCACTATATATCATGAGGGGGTTGTTGTGGAGTCAAAAAACTAAAAGTCTTAGGGGAAAATTAGTAGCTAGAAGTCCTTTAGGCTACTTTTTTCTTCCTTGACCTTCAAGTATCAAGCTCTCTTATAAAAGGGGGAGTCTTACCTTGCTGCCTCTTCACCTAGCCTCATCTTATCCTCCTTCCATTTGACCAAGGAAAGGACCTTAGTCCTCAAAATCCAATAGTGGTATCAATTTGGAATGATACCTAGGACTAAGGGGCCTCCTTGACTAGGGGAAGGGACCGGTCTTAGGGAATTTGCTCATTGAATATGAGAAAAGGCCATGAGCTTTAATCGAAGTAAGGTCCCAAAAAGAATGGTTCCCCTTTAACCATTACCAAAATATATTGAGGGTTCTAGATATTATCAAGACCTACTTTAGCCACCACTAGAAAGGTTTTTGAGTTATTGCTTGTTTATAGTTTGGTGGTTAGGGTAAGGCTTGTGCTGGAGGGAGCTTTAGGCTCATCAACAATTGATGATGGTGGTTCCTCTTTGGCTGCATCCTAGATGATATTTTGGCTTTGGTTTCTCTATAGGTAGTAGAGGTGTTGGTCCTCTTCATTTTGGCTTTAGGTAGGCACTTTAGATCAAAATTACCCTTTGAGGTAGGATTTTCCCACTATAGTAAGTCTTTGTTATAATTATTTTCACCCAAATTAAGAAGTTATGGAGAGAATTGGATGATGTGATCTTATTTTATGTTGGTAGACCTCTAAATATAGTGGAAAAATTCCTGGCTAAGATAGGTACCAAGAAGAAGATAGGGTTTTAGTGGCATAGTGGCATGGCTACTGAGGATGAAAGGATTGGATAGGTTGATGAGCAAATCTAACATTTAGCTAATTTGAGCAGTCAATGCAGACATATGGTTTAGGAGATTTGGATCCAATGCAGATCTCATTTTAGTGTTGTAACCAAAAGTGGTTAGTTCTTAGGATCTTGGGCTTTAGAGTTATGGATTTTTTTTGGGAAGTTAAAAAGAGGAAAAGGGTGCTCTTATTGACTAAGGCTTGGAGGAGTCTTGTTCCAACTTGTAAATAATCTTGTTCTAACATTTTTTCCAAAAACAAAATCAAACAAAAAATCATAAATAATTATCATATATATATAATTAACTAATTCATGATTGCTTTATCTTGTCTTAGTGTACAAATATAAAAAAAAGTGAGAACATATTACTTTCTCAATACAATTATGCATACAACTTGTGAATTCAAAAATGATGAATGCAAAGTTATATCTACACTAAATGAAATAAGAAAATATCATCTTCAAATAATAACTCGAAAATTATAAATACCACATTGTTTAGATGATAAGTGAGAAGACCTTTTTATTTACCATCATAAGCCTAATTAAATTAATAAATTAGTTAATTTAATACTTAGGCACATGAGTATTTAATTTAATATTAATTAATATTAAACATACTAATTAATTGTGATTAATTAATTAGCCTTCAAGATGCTTGATTTTGGTGTCTACATATATCTCTTTTTGTATCATGTTATGTGAAAACACAATGCGATGCAAAAATAAATGATACGTGTAGTTGTGCAACTGGATGATGACTTTTGTGTTTTGGGGGTTGCCGTTTGATTACCCATATCACAAGAAATGTTGTTGGAAATTTTGAGTATAGTGTGTTGTTATTGATGTCATAGGTTGATGTCAAAAGAGATGTCATTGATTTTCATTGATAATATTATAATATTTATTATTATAATATCTACAATTTGAATATTATAATGAAGGACAAAAGGTTTAAAGGCTCTTTGGAACAATGGTATAAAATGAAGGTAAGGTTTAAAAGAATATGATGGTAAGGTTTAAAAGGATATAAAGGTAAGGTTCAAAAGTGTGAAGACAAAAACACAACACTTAAACAATAAAGAAATCAAATGACCCAAATAAACATAAGATTGCACAAAATAGATAGATTTATTCAATAAGCGGGGGGAGCCAATAAACTCCTTTTGATACAATCTATACTCAGTGAGTATTTGATACAAATATTTACAAAATGCTAGGGTTCTTTGAAACCCTAGCTACAACAATGAAGTGTCTTCAGATAGTGTGTCCTCGCTTCCAACAAAATGAGTGGGCTTCAGGTATTCAATGTCGGACCACTCCAGCTTCAACAACCGTTCAACAATATGTAGAATCTACAGATATGCATAAACAAAAATAGAGAAAGGGATTAATAACACCTATGAGGGCTCCATAGTGTGAGAACCTCAGACATCAGTAAATCCTAACTAAAAATAGATCAAATGGTATGCAAAATCTACAAATCATGTAACAGAATAAAACCAATAAAGATATACCTTGCTTGTGATGATGCCTCATTTTGTTGTTGTAGTTTTGATAGTAGATGGAGTGATGCAGCAGGCTCTGATTCATGTTTTTTGGTTGTCGTAGGTTCGAACGCGCACTTGGCAGGATTTGGTGCGAGCTTCATAGGATCTAGAGCGAGCCTGCAATGCAACAGACATAGGCGTGCGCTTGGTAAGCTTTGTAGTGAGATTCGCAAGCTCAAGAGAGCGCCTATGGTGAGGTTAAAATATATAGAAGCAGATCTGAGGGGATGCAATGAATGCAACAGATGGACGGAAGTGGCGTCAACGATAATGGAGGATGGAGAGGTGGAAAGGATGTATATGGGGGATGGCTGGAATAGCAGAAGTCCTATTGGCTAGCTAGGGCTTTGGATTTTTAGGGCTCTATCTCTTTCTGCTTTGCTAGGGCTTCACCAATGATCTCCTCAAGATGTAAATTCTAATATCAGGGTTCCAGGGTTTGAGCATTTGCAAATGCCCTTATTTATAATCCAACCTAGGGTTTTCTTAGGGTTTTAGCCTTACACTTTTGATTGTGTGGCTAATATTAAATTAGATCCTAAGGTTAAGATTACTTTTTAGATGTGGCATTGATTAATGAATATGGATGGTGGGGATTAGATTGGATCGAACGATTGTGGTTAATTGAGTTTATAAATATATATTTTATAATAAATATATTATAATATAATATAAAATATTATATTAAATACAAAATAATATTAAAATAATCTCAATTGGGTTAGGAAATGACGGGAAAGGTGGAATTGGGCCAAATAATTGGTAGGAAATGTGGAATTGAGATTTTTGAAGGTGGGAAAGGTGGAATTGGGCCAAATAATTGGCGGGAAAGGTGTATGGTGGACAAGTGGGTGGTGGAATGGTTAGGATGGAGGATTAGTGGTTGTAATTTGGTGTCTACAAAAAGAATCAATATTATTGATGACAATAATATTAATTATGAAGGCAAGGCTCAAAAGAATTAATATTATTAATATTATTGAAGGTAATAATATTTATTATAAAGGTAAGGTTCAAAAGGAGAAATATTATAATAATTTTATTATTACAATATAAAGTTTTTTATATATGTTTGAGCGCCAAGAAATTGAAGATAAGTTCGAATTATAAAAATATTGACGTCATATGGGTGAAAAAACAAGGGCGTTGACATTGGACGAAGACCAAATAAAACATATAAATATTAGTGCCTAAGGTCATTTGCAAGAGGTGAGAAATTTATGTATAATCCACTTGACATTCGTGCATTTGGCAGAGAAAAAGAAAGGAGAGGAAAAGCAGTACTTTGAGGTAAAATTGGAGGTGTCATATTCAAGTGAGTACGCATTCTTAACCCGTCCATCTAGCTAGACCAACTGGTGGCTGAATCGGTGCGAAGGCGTTGCAAGGAGGAGGTTTTGGGTTCGAAATCCATCGTAGACCTTTTGTTTTAGTTCAAGTAAAGCACACGATAGAAGAGGATAAAAGGTAGATTGCACTTTAGAGCTCTCACGAGCTACACTAGTGCAATCGTTCATGGCCTCTTGGTTGGACGCTTTTCTCTCACGAGGTGAGAGGTTTGAATCGCGTTGAGGGTAGATTATAAGGAGGTATTTAAATTTTTAATTTACATTTTGATTTTTTTGGAGTTATAAGGTTAAGTTGGTATTTAATATTTGCACATTTGATATAGGAGAAATAAGTTGTGTAAAGGGTCTTTTGGTGTTATAATTTAAATATTTTGGAAGGAGAAATAAGGTATGAAAAGGGTTTTTGATATTATAATTTAAATTCTGTTTAGAAGGATAAATAAGGTGTGATAAGGATTTTTATTGTATGATTGTGTGTGTTTTAAAGTAGGAGGTATAAGGTATCTTATGGTAAAATCATTATGTGTAATTTTGGCATGGTGAAGAAAAATTAAAAGGTTTTAATTCTTCAATTAAAAGCCTTTTTTTGAGAAAATAAAAAGAGGATAATTCTGTGCAAACTTTTTGTGTTTGATTTGAAAAGAAGATTGGCTAACTTCTTATTGTGGCAAAAAGGAAATTATTTTGGAACAAATTTTGAGGGTATTTTTATCAAAGCAAAGTGAGAGGTATGTTGACATTATTACTTCTATACAGTAGTTTGTTGAGCAAATATTTCAAAATTATAAGGTGGAGATAAAAGGGTTGATTAGTGTGTATTATTCGAAATATTGAGCTATGTGTTGAAAGAAAATTGTGCATCATTGACTAGTGAATTTGGAAACACTTGAGTTAAATTTGTGAAACTTTTGAACATGTGTTATGAGCATTTTTGAGCATGTGTTATGAGTAGTTTTGAGCATGTGGTAGAGTAGAATTGAGAAGGGATAGTGAGTAGACTAGAGTAGGTTTGAGATAGTCTTGTGAGAAGGTTTGAGATAGTCTTGTGAGTGGGTTTGAGATAGTCTTATGAGCAGGTTTGAGATAGAATTATGAATAGGTATGAGATAGATCAGTACAGGTATTTGAGCAGAACAAATTTGATCAGAGTAGTGAGAAGATTTGATTAGAGTTGAGTAGAGCTAAGAATTAGCTTTGGAAGCCAACCAAAGCAAAGGGGATAGAGTTCTCCTATGGAGAGAGATCCACAAACCAGAGCAGAAGGGATAGAGTTCTCCTATGGAAAGATATCCACAAACTAGAGCATTGGGGATTGAGATCTCCTTTGGATAGAGGTCCATAAACATTGTAATAGGGAACTGGTTCCCAAGAGATTTGTTGAGGAAATTTATAAGAAATATTTTCTCCATGGATGTAATCCACATTGGGTGAACCATGTTAAGTCATGTCTCTCATGTGTGTGATGATGTGTGCTTTATTTACTGCTTTGATATTATTATTTTATAATTTGGGTTGAAAAGTAAAAGGTTGTATCTTATACTGTTCACCCCCTCAATATAATCTTATGTTATTCAAATGTAATATGCCTTAGTGATGGATGCGATGAGCGTATTTGAATATTGTCATTAAAAAATTGATGAGCACTTTAGTTTTTGTGAACAAACTAGTCATGTAGTAAGTGGTCGATTAACATTGCCACAATCGCTTATCCGATGGTCAATTAACATTTCCACTAAAATTATGACATAGACATGGAAACCATTATGAGCATCAACCGAATGCATTAAACACTTGGATTTGATTAGAGTTTTTGCATTTATACCTGACAAAGTAGGGTATATGATTAGTCGTAGACAAGATTTTTGGACAAACGTTGAGTGTAAAAATAGGTGTTTACATATTTATTTTGTTTGAGGTAAAATTTTATTGGTATTGTTTACCCCCTCAAGCAGTGAGTTGGTGAAGGACAACATGGATGATGATGATGAGGCGTTTGACCTTATTGAGACTAACAAAAGGGCTAGATGGATGAGGTTTGGAAGGCGATGTGGTTTTCTCTCTCTTTTTTTTTTGAAAAATATAATGGCCATCTGAGACGATGGATAATATTGACCATCTAGGATGGTTATGACACAAATATCTTGGACGATCACATGAAAAAATGTATAAAAGGTAGTTTTCTACGCATGAGTTGTCATTTTCATCAATATGAATGAGGAACGAGAGGAGAGTGAGGTGTGTGAGTGAAAAAGTGACTCAGAGGTCTTGCAAATTTGTAGTGGAGTTGACCAGATGGCTATGGAAGGTAGAGCAGTTGGATTTGAAGGTAGTGTAGGGTCAGTAAGTAACTTTAGTTTCCTTTTCACATTTTCATTCTAGATAAAATGAACCCAGTTGTGTATGTTTACTTACAATGGTTTGTTATCGTATTATTGCTTGTGTGTTTGTAAATTTGTGTTTGTTTTTGTTTTTTTGCATTTGTGGTGTCTTTTGTAACTATCCTCCATCCGAACAGTCGTGTATCAAGGCCATCCGATGTTCAAATAGTTAATTTAATGTGTGATTAAAATTTAATTTGTTATGACCGTTTGGCTATCAAATTATGGTGGTCGATGATTGTTCGATGGTCATATTGTTGCATGTTGGAGTCATCCATGTGTGAATTTTATTTTTATTTTATAAATGTAGTATGTTTTGTAACCGTCCTCCATCCAAAAAGTGGTGTATCAAGGTCATTCATTGTATTTACGGTCAATTTGATGTGTGTGATTATTGTATTTTTATCTTTTGTGATCATTTGACTATCAGATGATGGTGGTTGGTGGTCATTCGATGGTCGTATGGTTGCATGTTGAAGTCATCCATGTGTAATTTTTATTTTTATTTTACAAATGTATGACATAGTGATGATGAATTTTTGATGTGTTTATAATGCAGCGAAAGTTATTGAGACCAAGGTATCGGTTGTAGGGTGTGTTGTACAAAGCTCGACATTGACTGTTAG
Source organism: Wollemia nobilis (assembly GCA_028583015.1). Classification (NCBI taxonomy): domain Eukaryota; kingdom Viridiplantae; phylum Streptophyta; class Pinopsida; order Araucariales; family Araucariaceae; genus Wollemia; species Wollemia nobilis. The sequence goes on along the minus strand of JAQPPZ010003361.1, from coordinate 7,268,467 downwards.
AGGAGGATTGGAAGTGGCTTAAGGTGATTGAGTTACAACATATGGCTAATTTAGAGAATGTGCATTCAAGTCATGCATATTTAACTATGTTGGTAGATAGGTGGGATCTTGATACATGCACCTTTCACATGCACATGGGGGAGATCATAATCACGCTTGAGGATATGTATCATATTTTTAGACTACTAGTGGAGGATGCAAGAATTGAGACAACTCCAACACATCAAAGGGATGCCTTGTTGTAGTAGGTGTATAAGGAGCATTAAGAGGTGGTGGATGTGGAGAGTGAGGGTGTGGATGTTGACAACCAGTATCGACTATGGTAGTTGACCATGAGACATGCAATTTAGATGATATTAATTTTTAGTGTTGTACTACCAGATTCATTGGGTGCTTGATTCCTTTAGAATATGCTTGGGTTGGTTCAAGATCTAATAGAGGAGCCTAAGGTGATGGTATAGGCTCTAGTGCTACTGGTACAGACTTGCCAAGAGTTGTATGAGATACAACATTGGAACAAGTTTGGTTTGTGATGTAGTTTGCAACTATATATTTGGGTGTGGGAGCACTTTATAGTTGGATGATCCATGGGGTTACCTTGGCTAGCACATCAAGACTTGGAGGATGAGGTTCCTTATGCCATGAGATGGGATAAGGATCAAGAAAAAGACAAGAGTTGACAATTTGCATGGGTTTAGACACATTATGATGACTTGTTTTCATAATTGCGGGTTGAGGTCATATGGAGGCCATAGAGGGGTGGTCCAAGTTGTTATGAGGATGGAGTGCACTATGTATAAGTGTGGTAGGGTTGATGTGTGGTAGATATTCATAGGATAGAGTACAAGTTCTTTTAGTACGACCATGTGTTGTGATAGTTCAATGTACGATAAGATATTCCACTACCACCACTGGTGTATAGGCAATGATGAAATGAGGTTACTATTGATCTAAATTATGAACCTATTGGGGTGGATGTGGATGTGTTTTTAGTAGAGATGGATGTGGAGGATGATAGAATAACTCTAAAGTATAACACATGATTTGGTGGGTAGGCATTCTAGCCAAGGGTGGAGGGTGATGTCATAGGCAACGATGAGGAGGTACTTGATGAGATTGTGATGCGATGATTACAATGTTGGATGGATCCTAGAGCAGGATCATCATGAGGGGCTGGTAAGAAGGTGGTAGAGGATAACTCAGGAGGGGAGGGGGATAGTAGGAGTAGTGAATCTACAGTGGAGTATATAAATATTTTTGATTAGGTACAGGTATTAGAGAGGAAGAAGATAGAGTTGGAAACTACCATTCCTCAAGAGTGGAGTCAGTGGGATGGAGAGCTATAGAGGTGGTAGAGCAAGGAGGAAGAGTAGGATACACTAAAAGCTTAGGTGTAGAGCATGTAGAAGGATCAAGATAGGTTGCTAGCCAAGCAAGATGTGCTACAGGTAGAGCATGATATAATGTGAGTGAAGTAGGATTCATTATGAATGGAGAGGTCATAGAGACCTACAATGAGTTAGGGATTAGGGGTCCTGATGGCTTAGTTAGAGTGATAGAGGGACTATGTGAGGTTACTGGAGAACACCCTATTGCTTAATGATATAGCAGTACCATCACTATCATCCTCCTAATCCTTGTAGAGTTAGAGGAGTGGAGCATTGAGTGCTCCTTTAGTAGCTCCACCTATACCTCATTTTGTAGGGGCATCAACTTCTCGAGCCTCAGGGGTAGGGACATCTCATGGAGAGGGTCATGGTCATGGGAGTGATAGTAGGTAGGCCCAAGGAGATCAGGCTGAGGGCAGTAGTGAGAGCGATGGGGGGTGATATGGGTGCATCGAGCGATGTAGGAGTTTTGATGTGTTGCCTTGTATCTCTTTTTGATGATGATGAGCTTGATGGCTCAAACATATGTAGCCTATGGGTGAGACTATATATGTACTTTATTGATGATATATATATATATATATATATATATATATATATATTTATTTATGTTTTGTGTTTCTTGTGTTTATGATGTGATGAAATGGTTTATTGAATGCATGAATGTTGATGGATGCAATGAATGTATGCATATACTTTTGATTATCTTTCAAAAAATGCTTAGACATGTATCATTATTCATGACTTTAATCAATTAATCAAGGGCATCAACCCAATGGTACTGACATACATGTGGAATGGATGTGGGTGGATGTTATGTAATGGTTTGCAATAAATGTGCTACTGTGGAGGCAAAGATGACATGATTTGTACTTTTACGTGTCCTAGGGAAGAAGAATCTGAAAGTGCTTTCATGAAGCTCAAACACCCTAGTGACATCGATCAAACTCATCTATTAATCAAATAGGCACTTGAAGATGCTAAGATCAGCCAAGTTATTCAAGTTTCTCAAAGACCAAAGTGTGTGCAATGATTGTTCATTTTTAATTTTGGGCGAGGTTGGACTCATCATTTGTGACTTATGCCAATAAGCTAGCTCATCCATGAGCGTACATAGGTCTATACAAAATAAGGTCACTAATGTGATAGACGTGTCACCATACAAGGTGTACTCCACTACTAGTCAGGCATCTATAGCCCCAATGGAGGTTAACCCCATGATCTAAGGACCTAAGAATTCCAGGGATTCAATATTTTTATTTGCTATTTTTTTGAAGACTTTTGTCTTTTGACTTTGCGCTTGTCCTTTTGCCAATTCTTAAGGTTAGCTCATGTGCATGATAGGATGAGCAGGGGAAACCATTCACTTTATGGTGATAGTGACTCATGAGTTTGTCTTTCCTAGGCACCAAAATTTTATTAATGTGTGATTTGTGCATGGTCTTAGAGAAAACTTAAGGTCACCAGGAAGACCTATAGCATTTCAAGGACTAATGATGTTCAATGGAGTTTAAGTGAGACACTAGGTATGGTTGAATGATCGAAAGAACCTAAAGAGTCTCCAAACCAGAGACTTGAAAAATCAAGATGTCATCTAGGTATTATGAATGGGTGAATGAAGGGGGTGTGTGGATGTAGCAAAATTGTGTATAATGATGGATGATGCAAGACAGATACCATAAGGAAGATGCCCTTGATTAATGTGACAAAATCAATCCTAGAAAATAGTTAAAAGCATGGATCAAATGATAACCAAAGTATTATTGGTGATGATGGAATAATGAGATGTGTGTGAATGCAACACGCTTTGTAGTGGTGTGAAAATTTTATTTCTTGTTTTTTTCGATGATTTTTTTATGGCCATGTTCTATTAGATAGTTTGTGATTATGGTCATCCAATGGTCGGATGATTGATTTTTATGGATTGTTTGTGATTATGGTTATTTTATGGTGGATTGGTTGATCTTTTTTTTGATGATGATGATGTTGTATTTTTGATGTTTTCTTGATTTTTTTGTGATTTTGATGTTTGTGATGTTTTTGTATTTTTGATGTTTTTGTATTTTTTTTGTGTATGTACAATGCTAGCTATGAGCTAGGCATAGAAGGCATGCAAATGAAGGATATTAATGGGTTCAGGTTCCTCAATTCCCTCAAGAGTGGTAATTTTGTATGCTTCGGTTCTAAATGTTTGTGTGATGATGAATGGACCAAGCTAGTTGGTAGCAAATTTGTCATGCAAGTGATGTGGAAGATTTGAATTTTATTGATTCTCCTTGAGAACTAAATCCCCTACTTGAAATTCTTGAGGATGCACTTTGTTATTGTAAGCATGTTTGACCCTATCTTGATAAATGTGAAGGTGCTCTAGTGCATTGATTCATCATTCATCAAGCAGGTTCAATTGATCAAGGTATGCTTGTCATGCGATATCATCATCGATGAATTCTTGTAATGATATGCACAATGATGGGATTTCTAGCTCAAGGGGTATGATGGCCTCGACACCATAGACTAGTGAGAAAGGTGTTGCCCTAGTTGGTATGTGTATACTTGTTTGATAAGCCCATAATGCTAGGGGGAGTTGAAGATGCCAATATTTATGATTTTCTTTGACTATTTTCTTTAGAATGGCTATGATAGTCTTGTTGGTGGCCTCAACTTGTCCATTACTTTGTGGATAGTAAGGTGTCGAGAAGTTATGTTGAATGTTGTATTTATTGCAAAGTGCTCGAACATCCTTATTCTTGAAAGGTGTGCCATTATCAGATATGATCTTTGAGGGTATACCAAAGTGACAAATGATATGATGGAGTATGAACTCTATAATTCGAGGTCCGATTGTGCTGGTAAGAGGAATCACCTCAACCCATTTGGTGAAATATTCAGTAGTTGTGATGATGAATGTATGGTACCTTAAGGAAGGAGGAGATATTTTTCCTATGAGATCAAGACCCCATTGCGAGAAAGGCCAAAGGGCTTGAATTGGTTGTAATGCCTATGATGGTACATGGGTTAAATTGGCATGATGTTGATATTTTAGATATTTCTTGACATATGTGCAATAATCATGTTCCATGGTGGGCCAATAGTAACCCATGCATAAAATACGCTTTGTGATGGCCATCCCACTAAAATGACCACCACAAGTTCCATCATGGGCTTGAGAGATGACCCAATTTACCTCTTGTGGTTCAAGACAACGTAGGAGAACACCATCAAAGCTACGATGATAAAGGATATCTCCCAAGAGAGTGTAATGAACCACTTTTTGTTTGAACGTGCATTTAGCGGTTGAGGATAAATCTATAGGTAGAGTACCCATTTTTATGAAATCCTTTATTTGTGAGAAGTCATCATTGTATGGCTTAATTTGAATGAAATTAATATTCTCTTCAGTCTAGGAAGATTCTTGTTCAATAGTTGATTGAGATAGTGTGAGGATCTTGATGCATGTAGTGCTATTGATGGGATTTTGTGGTATGAGTGATCTGAGAGATGCCATAGTGTCTACGAAATGATTGTTCGACCTAGGTGTGTTATCGATTTCATACCAGTCAAAGTGCTTAAGCAACTTATCAATAATTTATTTGTATTGCTTCAAAACTGGGCATTTACATTGGTAGATCTCCTTAACTTGATAAATAATGAGTTGGGAGTCACCAAAGATGTTGATCCATTTGATGCCTAATGCAATAGCAGTCTGGAGGCCTAGGATTAGGGCTTCGTATTCTACATTGTTATTGGTGCAAGGGAAGTTGAGTTTGAATGACAAGGGCATAGGAGCTCCTTGAGGTGTGAAGAAGACAACTCCAACACCTCCCCCTTGTTCGCATTTGGAACCATCAAAGAAAAGGACAACATCAACTTCATCCTCAGGTTCGACATGCTCTTCTTGCTCTGTGATATTGAATATGAAATCATCAGGTAGCTCGATTATGAGTGGTTGATCATCTGGTAATGGAGCTTTCACAAGTTGGTCTACGATTACCTGGCCTTTGATGGATTTTTGGCTAATGAATTCGAGATCAAATTTCATCAAAAGCATTATCCATTTGGATGTTCTATTATTTGTATAGGTGTGACTCATCATATAACATAGTGGGTTTTCTTTGGCCATGACATAGGTGGTATGGTCGATCATGTAGTGTCAAAGCTTCTTAGTTGCAAAAATAATAGCTAGGCATAGCTTCTCGATATATGCGTACTTGGTCTCATAACTCACCAAAGTTTGATTGATGTAATAAATGGCTTGTTCTTTGTTAGATTCATTCTTTTGTGCTAGCATTGTGCCAAGGGCAAAGTCAATGGTGGATATATACAGATGAAATGGGACACCTGGTCGAGGTGGTGTCAACATAGGTGGGGATGCTAGATATTGTTTGATGGTATCAAAAGCATCTTGACACTCTTGACTCCATGTAAAGGTAACCCCCTTTTTCAATAGATGGTTGAAAGGCTTACATTTATCTAACAACTGAGCAATAAAGTGATGGATCACTTGGATTTTTCCTTGTAAGTTGTGTAGCTCTTTGAGATTTATTAGGGGTGGCATCTCAGTGATTGCTTTGACTTTGTTTGGGTCAACTTTGATGCCTTGCTTGGAGACTATAAACCCTAAGAGTTTTCTTGATGTGACACCAAAAATGCATTTCTTGGGGTTGAGTCTCACCTTGTGTTTGAGTAATCGATCAAAATTTTTGTGCAAAATGTTAATGTGCTCGTGATGTATTTTTGATTTGGCCAAGAGGTCATCTACATAATATTCCACTATTTTATGCATGTAATCATGGAAGATATAAGTCATGGCACATTGATATGTAGCACCTATATTTTTGAGGTCGAATGACATGACTTTGTAGCAAAATGTCCCCTAGGGTGTTGTGAAAGTTATTTTATGTTGGTCATCGGGATTAACTCGGATTTGGTTATATCCTAAAAAACCATCCATCAGGGAGAGCATTTCATGGCCAATGATAGAATCCATGAGTGTATCCATGTTTGAAAGTGGGAAGTTATCCTTAGGGTACACTTTGTTGAGGTCACAAAAATTCATGCAAATGTGTATCCCCTCATTAGGCTTGCTAATGGGTACCATATTAGAAACCCATTCTGGGTAGTCGATGGGTTGAATGAAACCCACATCTAACAATTTTTGTAATTCCTCTTTAACCATGAGGGCTATGGTAGGATGAAGCTTTCATAGTTTTTGCTTTATTGGTTTTGCATCAAGGCTCAAGATGAGATTGTGGACCACTAAATTAGGGTCAAGGCCCAACATGTCTTTGTAAGACCATGCAAAAACTTGTTTGTATTTAGTGAGAAGGGTGACAAAATATTCTATGTTCTTCAAAGGAAAGGCTCTTTCCAAGTTTGATGATTTGGGGGTGGTTTGGATCGATGTTGAGGTCTATATCGGTGGTGTCCTCAATGAGCATGTGGGAACCCTCCTCTAATTGGTGAGGAGTGGGAATGAGGTGGATGTCATCCATTATATTTTCAAAAATGGGTGACTCAGTGTCACTCATGTCAATGTGATAAATGATAGATGAAGAGGGTGATGAGGTAGGTGGGATGTAGACATTGGCTTGGTGGAGCAATTGGTTGGATGGAAGAAAATTGATGGGGGAAGGTGAGGTAAAAATATTCTCAAAGTCAATAAGACTTGGATCGATGTTGATGGGATTTGATGGATTGCTTGGATTGTGGAGGGGTGTGAATAGGTCAATGGAGACCATGTTGATTTTTGGGATGGAGGGATTTGGTGGATTAGAGGGAGGGTTCCTAGGGGTATGCTCATGAGGTAGGAGTTGGTCCAACATGGGTGGATGTAGGTTTGGTTGGATTGGTGGTAGTGGAGGTGGTGGATGCATTGGTGCATTTGGATGCTCCCAAGGAAGGAGCATGGGAAAAATGGAAGTGGAATAGGGAACATTCATTGGTAAATATCATCATCATCTAGGAACTCTGTTAGGGGGACTATGGGGGAAGAGTCTTCTTTGGAGCTATCAGAAGCAATCGAAAGTGCCTCTAGTAGCTCATCTAATTCATCTTTCGAGGTATCATATGGCATGGTGTGGATGGTGGCAACTTGGAAAAAGCCTTCTAGTGGTAAATGAACATACTCAGGGTTAGTGTACTCATCATATCTATCCTCTTTGGGATCGAGGGTAATATGTTGAAAATCTTCCTCGAGGAGGTCATTTGAAGAATGGTTGTCATACCCTAATCCAAATTTTTGTTCAAGGAGCTGGTAGTGTGGTTCGATGATGTGATGAGCTCCCTACTCGTAGTGACCAAGGCCAAATCCTCTCCAATGGGAGTGTTGGAAATATCTTAGAGCAAAGGAGGGATTTGATAGGAAATTGGTATCACCAAAAAATGGTGATTCGGGTCTTTTATCAGGAGGTACATCGGAGGAGGTATCAACTTTGACATATACAAAATTTGTTGAATTGGATGCAGGACCCATGGGAATAATGGTGCCTATGTATGGGCATCCAAAATCTCTAATTGATTGGATAATTGGTGGTATGAATGTGATATTATGCACTAGATACTCACCTATTCCTAGATTTGTTATGTGGACTTTGACCTACACAGGTTGAGAGGTGGATGCGGGAGTTTCTCCAACATCCTCTTCTGAATGGGATAATGTTGTGGATGAACATGGGGTGGTGCTTGGAATGGATGGATCTATAGTGGATGAATTTTGTGGTGGTGGTGGTTTAGGCTGCATGGAGAAAGAAGTGGCTTGGGGTGCTGTGATGGGATGGGGACTGGTGAAGGTGGAGGTGGATGTTGTGGTAACTTGTCCAGTGGTGGGTTGAGGTAGTGGCTCAGGTTGTGTGGTGGGGGAATATTTTGGGCTTTTAGTGTGAAGGAAGAGGTGGTGGTGGTGGTGATTTGGGCAATAGTGGATGGAGGAGGTGGGTAAGTGTGTGTGGTTGGTTGGGGTTGGTGAACAAATGGATCGATTGATGAGTGAAGTGGGGGATGCATAGGTGTAGGTGAAGGTGGGGGGTTGTTTGAAAGTGGTTGGGTGTTTGTGGAAGGTGTGGGATGGATGTGAGGGTGAAAAGGGGTACTTTGTGAAGATAAAGGTTGGCTGGGATGGGGTTGGTTTTACCCAATGTGATGGTGTTGAGTGGAAGTGGAGGTAGGTGGATGGTAAGATGGAGGTGATGGTGGAGGTTGGGGACTATACGAAGTAGTCGAGGTAATGTAGTGAGTTGGGTGTGGTGGAATGGGGGGTAAATGTGAATTGGGTGGTGTAGGATAGGTAGGTGGATGGGTAATTAGTGGTGGAAAATATGGGTCAAGGTGAGATGACATTGGTTGAGGGGCTGGTTCGGGTAAGGCTAGGGTAAGGTATAGATGTGTGGAAGGTAGGGGAGGCTCGTACAGGTTGGAGATCATGTTACAGTACTTGAAAGGTTCCTCATCAGTGGGGATGCAGTGTACATGACCCTCATGAACATATTTGAGATAATGATGTAATGTTGAGGGGATGCATCACATATCCTGAATCCATGGCCTTCCAAGTAGGACATTGTATTGCATTTCTCCTTCAAGGATGTGACATAAAGTATGAATGGTCTTCCCACCTACTTGAATAGGTAGAATGACCATCCCAAGTGTTGAGCACAATGCATCATTGAAGGCTCGTAGAGTGAAGGTGGATGAGGCTATGTGTGAAGGTGGTAGGTGGAGGTGTTGGAGTGCAATGGAGGTGATGATGTTGATCGAGGAGTTGGTATCGACCAGAACTCATTTGAATGGCTTGTGGTCTATATGAGCTACAATATGTAGTGGAGGATCTGGTGCCTCTATTGGTAAAGTTTTAATCTCATAATCATAGAAGGTAATTGCAGGCTCCATGCAAGTTTTGATGCTGCCCATAAAGTTTGCAAAGGCATTTGGATCTTGAGTTTGGAGGTCAATGGATTTCAAAATTTCCATCAATGCCTCATGATGTGGGGGTGATTGTTGGATGAGCTCATAAATTGAGAGTTTGGTCGATGCCATCCTGAGGCTCTGTGTGAGGTGGTTTGTGAGGGATATGACTGGTCATGGGGGTGAGGTATGGCCTACACTAGTGGAGGTGGAAAAGTAGAGGATGAAGGCATGTTGGGGGAAGTACTCGATTGGATCTATTGATCAAGATAGCATTGATTTTGAGTAATGATGTGGATCATCCCTACAAAGTTGTGATGTTGTGGGATGATGTTGAGGTGGTTAACTTGGTTGGGGGTGTTGGTGGTTGGTGGTACATGAAGTTGTTGGTTTGGCCCATGTTGTGGTAAGGGGTCCTGATAGATGCCAAGGTTCTGATTGGGTAGCATGAGAGGACTATCTATGGCAATGACCCCCTTCTCGATGAGGTCTTGGACCAGATGTTTAAATGTTATGCAATCATTGATGTCATGACCCCTTTGCCTATGGTAAACATAGTAGTGATATTCTTTGTATGATTTGGGTTTAGGCCTATTGGGGTCCTCTGGTCTTATTTCTAGCAATGACATTGCTTGCACTTCATAAAGTCATTGAAAGATGATCGAGTAAGGCTCAGAAAGTGGAGTGAAATTGCATGAGGGCCTAGCAGGGCGCCTAGGATGGTTCTCTGGTTGTGGAGGATTTTGTAGTTGGGTGGGAGGTGGTGTGGCATGGTATGTTGGTTGTTGCGATGGATGTTGAAATTGTTGTTGTTGTAACTGCTATGGTTGTTGAGGTTGTTGATTAGGAATGCTTGGGCTGCTCAATACCACTTGATTAACTTGATTGGGCTTGGATTGATTGTTGGAAGTGCCCTTAGAATTCTTGTTTGGCCATTCTTTCTTTTTAAGCTTTATTTCTCCCTCTTGAATTTTGATGTCTTCAATAGTCTTGGCTTGTGCTAAAGCCTCCTCAAGTGTACGATATTGTTGGAGTTGTAATAGTAGAGATATTGGCTTTGAACAACTCCTCATGAATAATCGAGTTAGCTCTATGATGGGGAGAGAAAAGGGGAGTTCTGTTATTATAGCTCTCCATCGAGCACCATAATCCAAGATAGACTCATCATCAAATTGATGAAGATTGTAAAGATCTAAGTGTCATTTTCTTTTTGATAATGAGGGCGAAACATTCTAGAAATAGGTTGGCCAATTGCTCAAAGTTATAAAGGCTATGTCTGGGCAAGTGATTGAACCAATCTAAAGCTCCTCCCTCAAGGGATAGCAAAAATGTGCGAAGCATGAGGGGATCAATTTCATTGATAAGATAACATGCATTGATAAATGTGCTTATGTGTTCTTGGGGGTCCTCCTTCCCCTTGAATTTTTTGAATTTTGGCATTACAAAAAAGGGTACTAGGTGGATGGTTGTTATTGGTATTATGGTGTGGGTGGAGGTTTTTGATGCAATGGTGGTTGTTGGTATTGGATGGGTGGTTTCTATTGATGTTGTGGCATGGGTTGAGGTTGTTTCTATAGTGATAGTTATTGGTACTAGATGGGTGGTGTTGGTCAAAATGACCACATCCAGGGAAAGAAGGAATAATCTCCTCCAGATACTAAGTGTAGAAATAAAAAGTTACGACGACATGATATTTTGGAAGTAATGGAGTAGACCAGAGACCAAAAGTCATGATGGCATGATATTTTGAAGGCCAAGGACCAAGAAGTGGCTAAAAGTCATGATGGCATGACATTTTGAAGGCCAAGGACCAAGTAATGGCCAAAAGTCATGATGGCATGATATTTTGAAGGCCAAGGACCAAGCAGTGGCCAAAAGTCATGATGGCATGATATTTTGAAGGCCAAGGACCAAGTAGTGGCCAAAAGTCATGATGGCATGATATTTTGAAGGCCAAGGACCAAGCAGTGGCTAAAAGTCATGATGGCATGACATTTTGAAGGCCAAGGACCAAGCAGTGGCCAAAAGTCATGATGGCATGACATTTTGAAGGCCAAGGACCAAGTAGTGGCCAAAAGTCATGATGGCACGACATTTTGAAGGCCAAGGACCAAGTAGTGGCCAAAAGTCACGATGGCATGACATTTTGAAGGCCAAGGACCAAGTAGTGGCCAAAAGTCATGATGGCACAACATTTTGAAGGCCAAGGACCAAGCAGTGGCCAAAAGTCATGATGGCATGATATTTTGAAGGCCAAGGACCAAGCAGTGGCCAAAATTCGTGATGGCATGACATTTTGAAGGCCATGGAGACCATGAAGTCTGAGAGATTTGATAAATATTGATGTAACAAGAATATCCCAACCTCTTTCAGTTAGAAGCTCCATCACTCCTTAACTTTCTTCTATACCAGAATGAGCCTATGGGCATACTATTGTAACAACTTTCAGTTTTCTGTTATGTAAAACTCTTATATATAGAATGAGCGACCCAAACAAATGGTCGGCTCTTAGGCATTTACAAGGCTATGTATACAGACTTCTGAAAGCTAAATAAAGATCTACCTTCTGGTTCTTGGCTCATTGGTGTTGTGAAATCAAGTATGTATGTGTTGTCTATTGCTAATTAAATCTAGTTTGAATGTAATCTGCATCAATTCTTGATCTGGATTCTTGCATTAACATTCTGTTAAGATCTACAATTTGACTTCGCAAATAGAGTTGTGTTAGCATAAAATATTCACTGAGGGTTTAAGTTTCTACGTTAGGTTTTATTATGCTTATCTGCAATAGGTTGTGATAGTAGTTGTTGTTGTTGCTTAATCTGTACCATTTTAATCCTCTAGCATTAGCTATATTTCCCTCTCTTTATGCATTTCCTTCTCTCTCCTTTTTCCTAAAAGAAACAAAGGAACCAACCTCCTCTGGAGATCGAACCAGGTAGACTTTGTTCTCACCTGGTCCTTCAATGTTGGCAAAGTCTTGGGTGTAAATGTAACCAAAGGCAGATTTTTCTCCAATAATTTTTGGCATGCCTAGATGGGACCCAAATCCCACGCATTATACAGATCAAAGCCCTGGTGAATAGCTTTGCCCTGTCAATATTTTTATATCACCTGACGACTCCGCACCAGAAGAGAACCTTAGAAAATCCCTTACCCAAAATCTGGTCATGAACCATCTTTCATGATAACTAGATCTAAGGCAAAAAATTTAGAAGAACCCATAGAGTTTTTCGAACTACACCTTGGTAGCCTCTAGGCTAACCCTATTTTGGTTGCTAGAACAACTTCTGCTTACATCAACAACTCAAAACACTCTGATACTTCCCTTGTAGCCCTCCCTAGCACTGCCGCTAGTAGAAATTTAGCTCCAGTTATCTACCCAACCGCAATGGTCGAGAATCTACCGATTCTACCTTACCCTACATGGAACCATACAGGCCCCTTGAACCTGGCAGTTCAACATCCGATCCCTACAGTAGCCCTGAAAGCTCTACCCTAGTATGATGGTACTAGAAAGATAACTTATGAACATTGTCTAGATGTGGCTACATTGGCCCCCATCCATGACATTCAGGAAGAGGATGTTATGATAAGATTACTAGTAATTTCCTTGAAAGGAAAAATGCTCTATTGGTATAGAGCTCTTGAAAATCAGTCCATAGCTACATGGGCCCAAATTTATGGAAAATTAGTGAGAGAATTCAATGAACAAATAGATACCTTCTCCCTGTTGAACCAATTCACTATTATTCAAAAACACCCACAAGAGGAGATCGTAGATTTTAATATCAGATTCAGTAGAACTTGGCTGAGAGTACCTGATGGTTTGAGACCAACTCATGAGCAAGCAATGTATTATTATTTGAGATATTTTAACTCAGATATAAGTATGGCAATTAGACAGTCTCATGTATGCACTTTCCCTGAGGTTTATCAAGAAGCACAAAGGGTAGAGAAAGACCTAATTGCTATTGGTCATTTCCCACCCAAATCCATGATGCCTATTTTTCCAAATCTACCTTAGGCATCAAATGCCACCTGCCCAACTAATAACAGTCTCCCCAAGTGGACCGAACAGCCTAACATCCCATCAATACAAGCTCCTCCTACACTTCCACTGCTTCCCCCTATCCCTGCACTCCCCATGACTATGGTCCCATCAACTCCAGATCCCCAAATGGCAGTTCTACAAGATCTACAAGCTTCTTATAAGACTCTAGAAAACAAGTTCATATCCATGGAATGAAGAGAGGCAGAAAGGAATTCCCAACCAAGAAGGTTTCCACAAGTGACTAGGGATCAAGCTTCTACGAGTGCTAGGAACTATGATAAATCTAGTATGGTTTATGCCAATGAAGATAGTGAGCCCAGTAATGCTTCAGTAGAATCAGTGTTTTGGTGCTCCACATGCAATGACCCTCATGGTGAGACTTCTTGCATGATTCATCAGCATCAAGTACAACATGTAGCCGGGGAAAAGGCCGAAAGAAGCCAAAAGGGCCAAGTGAACATAATCAGGGAAGAGAATCAGAATTTCATGATGCCTTCTATGGAACAAGTAGTCATCCTTACTAGGTCAGGAAAGAAACCTCTACAAGTTGACCCCAAAGATCTTAACCCCTTGAAAGTACCTTCACCTTTGAGGAACCCTATTGAGAAAAGGACTTCTTATGAAAAATCTCCTCCTAGTTCAAGCCAGAGAGATACAGAGACCTGCAAGGAAGCACCATGATAGAAAGAAACCAAAACACAGGAGCAAGCAAGAGATAAATTGAGATATCCTTCACTTACTAAACGTCAAAGGATTGATGCTACTCAGGGGTATAGAAACAAGTATGATGCAACAGTAAAGGAAAAGAGTGTTGAACCCCTCCCATTTAACATAGTTGAAGAAATGAAGAAAACTCCCTCTAAAGCAACTATGTATGAAGCTCTGCAGCTTCTAGGATAGATTGATTTGCTACAGGAATCCTTGAGGTCTATGAAAAATAAGAACAAGACCCCCACTCAGATGGATTCTGCACAAGCAAGTCTGACGTCCACTTTAGGAAAAAACAAACCTCCCCCCTTTTACTTGTCTCTCCAAATGGAGGGGTGGGTTGTTCACAACTACATGATAGACTCTAGAGTTGCAACCACTGTGATGCCCAAAGCAGTATGTGACATCATGGGCATGGAATATACAAGAAGTAGTCCTGGCATCTTACAGCTAGATGGGACCCCTGTGAAAACTGTAGGGGTAATCAAAGATATTCTGATAGTACTCCATAGGCTGCCCCAACTCACAATCATACAGGAAGTGGTAGTAGTGGACTTAGAGCCTTATTTTGGTATGTGCCTTTCCAGAGAGTTCATAGCCAAGATAGGAGGATATCTATCACTAGATTTTTCACACCTAGAAATCCTGTTCAAAGGAAAAAGGGTGAAAATATTCAATGAAAAACCATCAACCTTCCATATCGAAAAGCTTGAAGATGAAAGTAAAAAGCCCACCATAGTGAACATGATGATCGAGGAACTAGAAGACCTAAACTTGATGGAAGAAGCTCTCAATGTATTACAGGAAGAAGACCAGTTCTCCCTTCAAGATTTCAATGCTATGATCGAGACTGACATTGGGAGTTATACGATTCTGAAACCTAAGAAGAATGATCCCATTGATCCCCCTCTGGTAAACCAACCCACTGATCATATTTGGAAGCTTTTATTTGATGGGGCCAGATGTAAAAATGGAGCTGGAGCGGGTATCGTCTTAATTTCCCCAACAGGTGAGCAAAAAGTTTTTTCTTACCGGTTAACCTGGAGTTGCACCAATAATGCAGTAGAGTATGAAGCACTCTGTTTGGGCCTCAAGAAGGCTAAAAATATGGGCATCAAGCAACTACATATCTTTGGTGATTCTGAGTTGATAGTGAATCAAGTTACTAAAAAATGTGTAAGCAAGCAACATTATCTTAAAGCTTACCGAAACAGAGTCTGGGATCTACTAGAATCTTTTGAATCTCTAAACATAAAGGCAATTCCTAGAGAGAAAAACACTCATGCAGACTTATTGGCTTCAGTAGGGGTAAACTTCTGCCCTATAAGCAATGTCATCCAAAAGTCTAAAATAGTCAGGCTAATTTACAGACCTTCTATGCCAGATAAAGATACCTTCTGGAAAGTTTTTGAGAATGATCGGAAAATAGTGGATTTCCTCGTCCATGAGATGAATTGCTCTAACAATAGAATGGTTGAAGATGAAGAAGATGAGAACATCATCCAGTTAAAAAATAACCACATCCCGAAAGGATTGGTTACGCTTGAGAGCCTATTTGACAATAATGATAGGTCGATCGGTCACAAAATGAAAGTTGACAAACATAGGTACAAAGAAACTCAAATGGAGCCTGAAAAAGCTATCAAATTGGGAGTGAACACTACGAAAGTAGAAATGGAAGAAATCAGAGAATTGTGCAAGGAATTCCCTGACATCATTGCCTGGACCTACAGAGACCTAAAAGTCTATTCAAAAGAAACGATCCAGCACACGATCGAACTTGAGGAAGGTGCAAAACCATTTTGGCAAAAGCAATGGCTAGTAAACCCCAAAATTGAAGCCTTAATGAAATAGGAACTACTGAAACTCCTCGAGGGAAAAATAATTTACCCAATCAAGCATTCGACATGGGTTGCTAACTTGGTCCCAGTCAGAAATAAGAATGGAGACATCCGGTTGTGTGTCGACTTTCATAATTTGAACAAGGCTTCTCTGAAGGATCATTACCCCCTCCCATAGATTGATCATATTCTACACACAGTAGTAGGAGCACAAAGGTTTTCACTCCTAGATGGTTTCTCTGGGTACAATCAGGTATGGGTCAAAGATGAAGATCAGTTTAAGACCACATTCACAACTAAGTGGGGAACGTTTGCTTACCAGAGAATGCCTTTCGGATTATCCAATGCTGGAGCGACTTTCCAAAGAGCTATGGATGTAGCATTCAGAGAATTGGTGAATAAGATAATAGTGATTTACCTAGATGACATGATAGTTTTCTCTCACCAAAAAGGAGATCACATAGCGCACCTCAGAAGCGTATTTGAAAAGTACAGAGAGTTTGGTATCTCCATAAATCCCAGAAAATCCATTTTCGTTGTGGAGGAAGGACTTCTACTTGGTCATGTTGTTTCTAAGTATGGTCTAGCCATAGACCCTAATAGGGTGAAAGCACTGTTAGATCTTCCCCTCCCCCCAAAAAAAAAGGGCTTATAGTCATTCTTTGGCCAGATCAATTTTGTGCATAAATTCATAGCTGACTTTGCACAAATCGTCAAACCAATGATAGAGCTTTTAAAAAAGGATGTCATGTTCAAGTGGATGGATGTGAGGAAATAAGCCTTCCAGTAGATCAAATAATAGATAGCTCAAGCCCCTATCTTAGTAAATCCAGACTATTCCAGGGATTTTATTTTATATGCTATAGGCGAACAAGAAAGCTACGCCACAGTACTCACACAGAAGGGAGCTGACAATGAAGAAAGACCCATAGCTTTTCTAAGTCAAACTATGCAGGAACATGAAGAGAAATATAACTTCATTGAAAAATAGATATATGCAATAATGAAGTCTCTAAAAATGTTTAGGCATTTCTTATCATAGAGCAGGATAATCGTCTACACCATCCACCCCGATGTACGAAGCTTCATCATACAAGGAGAGCTTGGTGACACAAGAGCCATTTGGGTGACCAAAATACAAGAATATGATGTAGAAATACACCCGACCAAACTAGTAAGAGGTAGAGCATTATACCAAGAACTCGCCAAGCATGCTTCACCAGAGTACGTAGCATGCCAAACTCAGGAAGCAGCATCAGATGATGATCAACCCTCAGAACGGCTCGACTGGGTGGATGAATTGATCAAATACTTCCAAACTGGGAGATGCCCAACAAATTTAAATTCCTCACAAAGAAGAAGGTACCAGATCTAGGCTTTGAAGTACACCCTACTTCCTGAAGGATTGTACAAAAAAAACTTGGATGGAGTACTTCTTCGTTGCATAAAAGAAGAACAAAAATAGAAGATCCTGGAAGAGTTCCATGGAGGATTGTCAGGAGGACACTACTCGAGGAGAACCACTACCCTGAAGATCATTAGGACCAGGTGATGAGCACCAGAAATGCTCATATTTTGTACATATTTCTTTGATCAATATGCGGTCGTATAATAAGGATTGCGTACTTTTATGAATGATTATATAGATATTTGATATAATTATGCGTGTTATCTAATTTGTGTGTTTTTAGTATGTTTTGTGGAATTGCAGTTGATTTAGTTAGATTTGGAACGGTCGAGGTCCTTTTGATGGACCTGGCACTTTATTTCATCGGGGGTTAATGAAGAGAATACGAGCGCCTCCCTACAGTCGAAAGGCACCAACTGAATACGAGTGCCTCCTTGAAGGTGCCAACTGAATACGAGCGCCTCCCTGCAGTCGAAAGGCACCAACTGAATACGAGCGCCTCCAGTCGAAAGGTGCCAACCAAAGACGAGCGCCTCCCTACAACCGAAAGGCACCAACCAAAGACAAGCGCCTCCCCACAGTCGAAAGGTGCTAGCAAAAGGCAAGCGCCTCCCCACAACCAGAAGGCGCCACTGATTCTTTGCCCGTTGACCAGATTTGAATGACGTGGATGGCAACGGCTGGTGCAGTTCTAGCTCTACGTCATGCAGAGCTAAATTGGAGATTGCACCAACGTATCGAAATGTCTTACTGATGCCAGGCAAAGCATGAACCGAACAATGAACATGCCACCATTAGAACAGAATGCCATATGTCGATTGCATTTACCAGACTGTCTTGATTTAGTCTGGGATAGATCGACTATTGTAACTACTTCTGTAATAGAAGTTCTATGGGTGTGTTATATAAACACACGCAGATCGTTCTGAGAAATATATAGAAATAAAATAAAGATCCATTTAGACGTACAGAGATAAATTGTAGTGTGTTGACGAATATATTAAAGTTCCAGAAGTTCTAAGCGCGTGTTCGATCGGGAAGAAGCTGCTGGAGCCTGGGCCCACTCCAAGCCAGTATTTCTTCCCCATTTCCTTTTCGTTTATTAATTTTAATTAGTTTATTGCTTTCATAAGAACGTTTGTTAGTTTATTAGTTCCAACATTTGCAGTAGATTTATTTTTAGGAACGCGTACATGATTTATTTTCTGTAGGTTTAATTCTGTTCTTCTTACGTAAATCATTGAGGAGTGCGGGAATGATTGACAAACCATTTCAAGAACACCCCCCAAAATGTAGGATTAGCAGATTCACCTCCAGTGGTATTGTAGTAACCTAATTCCGACTCTTCGCAAGTTTACGAAGCTCCCTGGGTTGATAATTAAATGCACGGGCATGTGACAAAAATAGGAAACCATTCACCTTGTTTGGCCCGCAACATTTTGGCACCATTGTCGGGGAAGCATCTTAATTAGATTACTTACAATACCCTAAAACCTTCCATCTGACCTTGTATGAGTTCTTCGAGAAGAAGAGGACCTGACGGTCGCTTTATAAGAACTAATCCATCAGGACCTGAGTCAGCCGAGCATTTTGGATTTGAGTTAGACTCGCCCGACCTACAAGCAGTCCATTGGAGTGAGGAACCGCACTTTGTGCAAAGTGCCACCTCATCCCATCAACAAGGGGATGAACGAATCATCATAAATCCCCTGTTTAATAGGACTCCTCTAGAGGAAGCCCTATTGTGGAAGGCTATGGAGGATCAGACGATCTCGCCAGACAACCTTAGAGCATTGACTCAAAAAGTTTTAAATGATCGAAAGGCCATAAACGCTGCATTAGAAACCACATTTCCCAAAAAATGGTAGATAATGATGAAGTCTCATCCGGATTTAGTTTCCCAATAGAGGAGGGAGTAGGAGATACCAAAATGAAAAACATATCCCCTGCTCACCTTCCGTCCTTCAGAGGACACCCGACTGAGGACCCTGACCTATTTTTATTCAAGTTTGATGTTTTGTGCAGGTCTGTGGATTACAAATCAAACACGCAGAAGTTGAAATTATTTCCTTCTACATTAGATGATGCAGCTCTGCGATGGTTCATCGGTCTGGGAGACAAACACATCACCACCTGGGACCAGATGAAGAAGCTCTTTCTAGAGCAATATCAAGATTTCGGGAGAGCAAGAGACTCCAGGGAGGAGGTCCTGAGCATGACACAAAGAGAAGATGAGTCTCTCGAGGAGTATTGGGAGAGATTCAGCTTTAATCTTCAATGGTCCCCTCACTCGAAGCTATCTGATAAGTCCCTCAAAAGCATCTTCTTGAGGGGACTTACCAATGAGTCACTGGAGGCTCTCAACATGATCTCTAGGAGGTGATGTCTATCAGCATGCTATGGATGACATCCAAAAATTATGCCGGAACTACTCGAGAAGGCGAGGCAAAATCACCGCCAGGACCATGAAGGCGACTACTTCAGTCACCAAAATAGAAATAGGCAACATGCTGGAGGATTTGAAGAGCGAAATGCTCTCATCTCTAGCACTGTAGATGGATACGCTACTGTTAGAAAAGAAGAAACAAGAAAATGATGTAGCATTAGCCTATTTCTGCCCAAAATGTAGAGGAAGGCATGCAAAGAATGCATGTCCAAAAAACAAGGTCATAGTATGCATAGTTTGTAGGCTGAATCATAAAACTCGATTGTGCCCACAACTGCCCAGTAACTAGGAAGCGACTGAGAGCACGGAGGCCTACTTCATAGGCAATAGGAAGAGTTGGCCACAGCCCCCCATGGGGAATATACCAACCGGAATGCCATCATATGGGGGAGGGCCATACATGCACCAAGGACCCCCTCAACCACCTAATATGGGGTGGTGGGGACCATCACCCCGGACTAACGCACCCCCAAGCAACATTTCTGAATCAGCAGCCATGGATGCCATATCCATATCCTGGGCAGCAGTGGAGAGGCCACAATGCATGGAATCAGACTCCATAGAGTGCAACGCCTGCTCACATCCAACAGAACTTACCAGCATTGCCAGTAGCGAGACCTACGTAGCTACCAACACAACCGACAGCAAACCCGAACAACAGAGTAAATCAGCCGACATACAACGTAGAAGGTGAGATGTATCATATGTACAATATTCAGCTTAGATCAGGTAGGCAACTAGGAGTAGAGACACCGCCTCTGGTAGAAGAGGAGGAAGAAATAGTAGAGACACCTCCACTGGTAGAAGAGGAGGAAGAAATAGAGGAGACACCTCTGGTAGAAGAGGGAAAAGCACTTGAGAGAGCGGAGGCTCCATTTCCTAGCCGACTGTAGGAACAAAGAAAAACAACACAGCCAAAATTCGACATCTTGTCGAGCTTGAAGAATCTCACGGTGACAATCCCATTATTTCAAGCAATTCGAGATGTCCCCATTTACACCAAGGCAATTAGAGAAATGTGTCTAAGGAGACCGAGATGAAAAGCTACCCAGACTATCAACGTCGTGGGTAAACTGGCAGATCTAATGATGGGTGGAACACGTCATCCGAAGTATGCAGATCCAGGCAGCCCAGTGCTGACCATAAAAATTGGAGGACATTCCCTGTCCAACACATTGGTTGACCTCGGGGCAGCCATCAACGTGATGCCTCAAGAGACCATGCAGAGGCTGCAGCTCACGAACCTGAAGCCAACCACGATAGTGCTGCAGTTAGCCGATCGATCAACCGTGTCATCGAAAGGGATGCTGGAAGATGTGATCGTAACAGTCAGTGCATGGGAATATCCAACCGATTTTTTAGTTTTGCAAACCAAGACCAGGCTGGGCGGTTACCCGCTCATTTTGGGGAGGCCATGGCTGGCAACAGCTGACGCTTACATCAGCTACCGGGATGGGCTAATGACCATCTCCAATGGGCAAAACGTCAAAAGGCTGACCATTTCACCGCCAACTCAGTCTATGGACTCGATAGAAGAACCCAGGATCACCGAGCATGGAACTACGGAGTTGTCCATAATCCAGCCGGTGATGACCTTGGAGGAGGTGGCAGAAGAGGACGAGGATGGTGCTATCATGGAGTTTCTCCATGGAGAATCGTCCACCCCCACACCTGGATCACCGTTGACTGGCGCCCAAGATCAGCACATCCGACAAATACACGTTGGGCCAGGGAGGATATTAAACGTCAACAGCAGGTTGACGCCCACACAGCTAGAAAAATTGGAAGAGCTTCTGGTAAAACACCAGCAAGCATTTGCATGGGACTACGCAGATATGCATGACATCAGCCCAAAAATATGTACCCATCGGATTTATTTAGATGACCAGGCAACTCCTAGTCGGCAGCCACAGAGAAGGATGAACCCAACAATGAAAGACATTGTCAGAGAAGAACTGCACAAACTTCTGGCTACCGAATTCATATATCCAATTTTTGATAGTGAATGGGTATCACCATTAGTGGTGGTCCCCAAAAAGAATGGGAAATGGTGGATCTGCGTGGACTACCGGGCGTTGAACAAGGCGACTAAGAAAGACCACTTCCCACTCCCGTTCATCGATCAGGTCTTGGACACACTCTCAAGAAGAAAATACTTCTCCTTTCTGGATGGTTTCAGTGGTTACAACCAGATCCAGATAGGGGAAGAAGATCAAGATAAAACAACGTTCACCTGTCCATGGGGAACGTTTGCCTATAAGGTATTGCCTTTTGGACTGTGCAACGCACCGACCACCTTTCAAAGGGCGGTGCTTAGCATATTCTCTGATATGATAGGAGACGGGGTGGAAGTATACATGGACGACTTCACCGCCTATGGAGAAACCTTCGAGGAGGCAATGACAAATCTGGAAAGAGTGCTCGACAGGAGCAAGGAAAATCATTTGTCCCTAAGTAATGAAAAATGTTTTATGATGATGCAGGAAGGCATCGTGTTGGGACACCACCTCTCTACGAAAGGAATAAAAGTAGACAAGAGGAAGATCGAGGTCATCAGAGACCTACCTAGCCCCAGAACGCAGAAGGAGGTAAGAAGTTTCCTTGGATCAGCCGGGTACTACCGACGATTTATCGCCGAATTTAGTAAGATTGCCAAACCACTACACACCCTACTTTCTAAGGACGTAGAGTTCAATTGGATGGGAGATTGCGAAGAAGCGTTCCAATTGCTGAAAGAAAAATTGATATCTGCACCGGTCTTGAGAGGACCGAATTGGGCCATACCGTTCCATATTTATCGCGATGCATCTAACGGTGCGATCGGAGCAGTCCTCGAGCAGAAAGACGACGAAGAATTTTATGCCATCTATTATGTCAGTAAAAACTTGGCGGGAGCAGAGCTCAACTATACAGTGACATAAAAATAATTCCTCGTAGTTGTCCATGCAATAAACAAATTCTGCCACTATATAACGGGATACAAGGTCTTCATCCATACGGACCATGCGGCTATCAGGTATCTGATGAGCAAGCCGGCCATTGGTGGCAGAATTATCAGATGGCTGTTGCTATTGCAGGAATTCGACATCACTATAGTCGATAAACCAGGCAAGGACAACGTCGTGGCGGATTTTCTATCCAGATTGATACCAACAGATCATCAAGCAGTGGAAGATCAGTTTTTGGATGAACATCTGTTCGCTATTAGTGAACAAACTCCGTGGTATGCAGACATAGCCAATTACTTGGCCACCGAAAGGACCTCACCTGCTCTCTCCTACCGAGAAAAGCAGGCGGTCATAGAGAAGAGCGCATCATTCCTTTGGATGGATGGTCTCCTATTTAAAATAGGATGGGACCAAATTATAAGAAGATGCGTAGCAGAACAGGAGTTTTTAGAAGTGCTCAAGGCATGTCACGATGAGCCATGCAGAGGACACTTTGCAGGGAAACGAACTACCTACAAAATCCTGCAGGTTGGGTATTTTTGGCCCACTCTGTTCAAGGACGCGGCAGCGTATACCAACAAGTGTGACGAGTGCCAGAGGATGGGTAGACCAACCCACCGAGATGAAATGCCCTTGCAGCCCTGGGTACACCTGGAACCTTTCGATAAATGGGGCATGGACTTCGTGGGACCATTTAATCCACCTTCGATGGGAAGGAGGTTTATTCTGGTCTGCACGGATTACGTCACCAAATGGGTGGAAGTGCAGGCATTAAGGGACTCAAAGGAAAGAACGGTCATCGATTTCTTATTTGCCCATATTTTCACATGATTTGGGGTTCCTCGAGAGATAACAATAGACCAAGGGCCCCAATTCACCTCCAAATTGATTGAGGAGCCGATGGAGCAAGATAGAGTTCGGCACAATAAAACCATGCCCTACCATCCGCAGGCGAACGGGCAAGTAGAAGTGACAAACAGGGAGATAGAAAACATCCTGACCAAAACCGTGCAACAACACAAGAAATATTGGGCCACACGGTTGCCGGAGGCAGTTTGGGCATACAACACCACGTGGAAATCCACCACAGGATGCACACCTTTCCAACTGGTCTATGGAAAAAATGCGATGATGCCCATCGAGTTCGAAATCAAAACTCTGAGGATGGCTTCAGAATTAAATTTGAGCTTGGACGAAGCTCAAAAATAGAGGATTCGCCAGCTAGATCAGCTGGACGAAATCCGACTGGATGCTTTGCAGAGGACAGAGATTATACATAAGCAGAGAAAGAAGTGGCATGATAACCACATCAAGCTGAAGAAGTTCCAGGTAGGGGAATGGGTACCGTTGTACGATTCCCGGTTCCAGGAAAGGAAGGGCAAACTTATGCAGAGGTGGATGGGGCCGTATGAGGTGGCAGAGCTCATTAGGAATGGGGCGGTGCACGTTAAGACAATTGATGGCAACAACACCATGTTCACAGTCAATGGCCACCGACTACGCCCCTATAATACGTCCAAAACGTTACAGGTGGAATCCAGAGTAGGCATGGGGGAGACCCCATCTTGCTAGATCTGGACCGAACTCTCACAGGTGAAATGGTGGGCACGAAAGTGCTCACCCAAAATTTTTTAGTTAATATAGTTTTTTTTGTAATGTGTGTTTTTGCAGGGACGACGCCCGCATGCAAGCTGCAACATCCTAATCCAGGGCCTAACAGGCACGGAACGCGTCTAACTCGCCTTTATTTTCCTTTCTTTTTGGTTGCTTTTTGTAGGTGGAGGACCTAACAAAGACGAGGGATAGGTATCTGGGAAACCAGGCCTGATTCGGCTCAACATTCCGACACCGGCTCGTAGGTAGAATCTGGGCAACATGAAAAATTGGGAAGGCTTGATCACCCTTTTTCCAGTCAAATCGCCATCCAAAAGAAGGTGCGTAGAAGGCGCTTCGGCGGGGCCAGGCGGGGGAAGTCCACAAGAAGGCGCCTTACTACACCCAAAAGGTGCCCATCCAGAAGAAGGCACCTTACTACATCCGAAAGGTGCCAAATCGGAAGACAATGCCTTCCATCCATTCAGAAGTTCTATTAAAAATATATATATATACATATGTAGGCGCCTTCCGTGGCAGGAAGGCACCAAGTCTTAAAAAAAAAACCACGAATACGCCTTCCAACATCAAGAAGGCGCATTCATCCAATCGAGACGCCTTCCAACATCAAGAAGGCGCATTCATCTAGCAAAATACGCCTTCCAACATCAAGAAGGCACATTCATCAAGACGAACGCCTTCCAACATCGGGAAGGCACGAACCAGAAGGAGGCGCCTCCCACATTGGGAAGACGCATGCAGGCAAAAGTGCCTCCCACCAATCAGAGGCACCTCGTAGCATCGAAAGGCGCATTCGTTCGAAGAAGAGCACCGACAACGTCGAAAAGGCGCTACAAGGACACCATCCACATGGGAAAGGTACCAAAGAATGCCTCCCACATGCAACATTTACATCTATCGGATGCCTCGAGTGGAATGAAGCATCGCACGAATGAGCGGCATCAAAGGACCATACCCCTCCCTCGTGTCACAAGTCAGCAAATCAACGGCTACCACGATGACTGGAATGACGAATCAGGTACGCGCATACTAAATCAAATCATTTATATAATTATTTATAAATACGCAGTACCAAAAAAGATACCACCGTCATAGAGATCGTATCCCCCCATAGCCGAAATCGCGTGCCAATGATAGGGCATCTTCCATAACTGCTAGGGTTAGGCATCTTTTCTATAAGAAGGCGCCTTCCTGAAGAAGGAAGGACAAAAAAATATACAACAGCAGAAGGCGCCATGGGAGGAAGGTCCAAGAACCACGCGATCAAGAAGAATGAACCCAGTGATACTGATGGGATCAGAGGGGCAGTGAAGACCCAATTCGAAGCCGAGGGGGCCAAGACGTGGAGGCAGCTAGAGAATTCGCCACCTCTTTGAGGGGCGATGCGGCCCAAGTACGAGGGGTGGAAATTCCAGTCACCCCCGAGTTCATCTCACAGTGACTGGATTGCCTCTCACGGGGGAATGTACATACAAGGGCGGAGTGTTAAAACTATACGCCGAAATACTGCTACCAGGAGGAAATGTGCAGATAGACAGGGAGGGGTTACTCAAAAATAGTCTCCCCATGAATATGCGAAAGATGTTCGAGCAGATTGCTCGATTTTTCACATGCACAGGAAAGTATACCCATCTGCACATTAATCATGTGCACTTCATCAATCACCTAGTGCATGGGAGGAAATTAAACATACCTTTCTACCTGGCGAATGCTCTAAAAGATGAAGCGGCTCGATACTAGAAGGGGGCACCATCCGCCTTAGCCCACCATGGGCTGATATCGGCATTGGTCCGCCACACAGAAGCACAAGGACAGAACCACGACGCAGAGGGAGATGGCGGCCAAATAGAGCAACACAATGCGGTTGCCGAATTAGGGCAAGACGAAGCATCCCCTGTAGAGGAGATAACAAACATCGGGCAATTGGCATTGCCCTATTTTCTAGGAGGAGCAGAGTAGTCACCGGTGCCCGAAGACATAGAGGACAGAGGGCATTCCCCAGTGCCCGAGTATGAGGAGGAAGGAGCGCCACTCGCTGGTGGTGAGGACGAACCAATCCCCAGGAGGAAACGTCTGTGGTGATTCCTCTCGATAGAGGAAGGACAGAGTGACCCGAAGATAGACGTTGCCACCCAAACCCTCCGAGAATTAATGAACCGGAGCCCACGGAATGAAGGAACTTCTGGGAGTAACGACCAGATCGATGCGGCCTTGGAGGAGGCGCTCGAATGGCAAACCGATTGCTGGATGGCACAGCAGATTCTGGAAGATTGCCAGAACCAACATAAAAGGGAATTGGAGGAAAGAGATAGGCGAATTGCTCAGCTCGAGCAGCTGGTCCGGCAGTTGCAGGAGGAAAATCAAATGCTCCAGGATAGAGGAACAACAAGACAGGAGGCATCCACTCAGACTGATTGGGTAGAAGAAGTGCCGACGAACTCTCCCACATCCGTCGAACGAGTATTCTCTTCGGGGGAGATTCGATCGAACGCCCGACAGAGCAGCCCGAAGGCAGGGGAGGATTCCTCTATTTTTAGGGGTGAAAAGAAAAGAAGTCCTACCATGCCCCCTATCATTGTCCTGAGTGACACAGAGCAGGACGAAGGTCTCCAGCAACAGATAAGACCAGAGGATAAGGAGGACCTCCCCAGGCCTGAAGAAGGAGAAGAGCTCGAGGGGTCGACACTGTAGACAGGCGAACGAAGGATCACCCCCGAAGATAGCAGCACAACCGATCCTTCAGAGCAAGGAGAAGTCCCCGAAGGAGAAAGGAGAGACCCCTGTCCAAGCCACCACATTTTCTGTAGAAGCCAAGGCAAAGAGGCCCAGGACGGCTCGACAGAAGGCAAAAGTGACCTTCGTCGACTTCGAAGAGGATGAATGGGACATGCAGCCATTCGTCGAAAGGCAAAAATATTTTGAGCAGCGACGCAACGAAATGAAAGCAGCCAAGGAGGCCAGGAAGGCATCCTCGAGGGTAAAAGGAGATTCTAGCATCTACGTCAATCCGACAGAAGACAACCAGTTTTGGGACATCTATGGTTCATCCCGAGGGCGGCCTTCCATGATGAGGAAGTACTTGGAATGGTGGGGAGTATATGGCCCACAATTGGAGGCCACTGCGATTGCAAAGGAGAATGCAGGGCTTACCCCTAAAGCGGCCGGATTATACAAGGCCCAAGTAGTGCCTTCCAGAGGGGATAACTCGGATATCCCTCTGGCAGTGGTCAGACCTCCAGACGTCGACCTCTGGCAAGCTATCGAAGCTGCATTTCAATCGACAGGAACAACGCTGGCTAGACCACCACCAGTAGCGGCCAGAACAAGAAGAGGACAATTGACAACCATAGTTTCCCATAGGCAAAGGCGAACCACACCTTCAAATGCCGGCACAAAAAGACAGACTCGGGCTGCAAGGGCAGCAGAATCCTCCAAGAGATGGCGACGATGAAAAGTCAGAGGGCTACCTACAGCTTGGATGCCACGAGGGCGTGGCATATGTTAGGCGTGGGGGGATGATGAGCACCAGAAATGCTCATATTTTGTACATATTTCTTTGATCAATATGCGGTCGTATAATAAGGATTGCGTACTTTTATGAATGATTATATAGATATTTGATATAATTATGCGTGTTATCTAATTTGTGTGTTTTTAGTATGTTTTGTGGAATTGCAGTTGATTTAGTTAGATTTGGAATGGTCGAGGTCCTTTTGATGGACCTGGCACTTTATTTCATCGGGGGTTAATGAAGAGAATACGAGCGCCTCCCTGCAGTCGAAGGCGCCAACTGAATACGAGCGCCTCCCCAGTTAGAAGGCGCCAACTGAATACGAGCGCCTCCTTGTAGTGAAAGGTGCCAACTGAATACGAGCGCCTCCCTGCAATCGAAAGGCGCCAACCAAAGACGAGCGCCTCCCTACAACCGAAAGGCACCAACCAAAGACAAGCGCCTCCCCATAGTCGAAAGGCGCTAGCAAAAGGCAAGCGCCTCCCCACAACCAGAAGGCGCCACTGATTCTTTGCCCGTTGACCAGATTTGAATGACGTGGATGGCAGCGGTTGGTGCAGTTCCAGCTCTGCGTCATGCAGAGCTAAATTGGAGATTGCACCAATGTATCGAAACGTCTTACTGATGCCAGGCAAAGCATGAACCGAACAACGAACACGCCACCATTAGAACAGAATGCCAGATGTCGATTGCATTTACCAGACTGTCTTGATTTAGTCTGGGATAGATCGACTATTGTAACTACTTCGTAACAGAAGTTCTATGGGTGTGTTATATAAACACACGCAGATCGTTCTGAGAAATATATAGAAATAAAATAAAGATCCATTTAGACGTACAGAGATAAATTGTAGTGTGTTGATGAATATATTAAAGTTCCAGAAGTTCTAAGCGCGTGTTCGATCGAGAAGAAGCTGCTGGAGCCTGGGCCCACTCCAAGCCAGTATTTCTTCCCCATTTCCTTTTCGTTTATTAATTTTAATTAGTTTATTGCTTTCATAAGAACGTTTGTTAGTTTATTAGTTCCAGCATTTGCAATAGATTTATTTTCAGGAACGCGTACATGATTTATTTTCTGTAGGTTTAATTATGTTCTTCTTACGTAAATCATTGAGGAGTGCGGGAATGATTGACAAACCATTTCAAGAACACCCCCCAAAATGTAGGATTAGCAGATTCACCTCCAGTGGTATTGTAGTAACCTAATTCCGACTCTTCGCAAGTTTACGAAGCTCCCTGGGTTGATAATTAAATGCACGGGCATGTGACAAAAATAGGAAACCATTCACCTTGTTTGGCCCGCAACACCGGGTGCTACTGGCTAACCATCTTTGTATAAGCCTTCAAAATAACAATAGGTTGTGAGGAATGCTAAATATACATGGAGAGAAACAAAAATGCTCCATTACCCCTAAAGTCCATTTAGGTTGAAGAACTTTTACA
The DNA here is from genome assembly GCA_028583015.1 of Wollemia nobilis. NCBI lineage: Eukaryota > Viridiplantae > Streptophyta > Pinopsida > Araucariales > Araucariaceae > Wollemia > Wollemia nobilis. Next base: position 7,239,210 of record JAQPPZ010003361.1, on the reverse strand, counting down.
ATAGTGGGGACTGGATTTCATTGAGATAATAGAACCCAATTCGTCCACTGAACATAGATATATCCTAACAGCCACTGACTACTTCACAAAATGGTCAGAGACAATACCCACCAAAAAATTAGACCAAAAGGTTGTGATAGAATTTATGGAAAGTCTAATCACCATATTCGGCATCCCAGAGGCGTTAGTCACAGATAATGGTTCATCCTTCATAGGCACCAAGATGATTAACTTTGCATGCAAATACGAGATTTATTTGAAAACATCCTCCAGCTACTATACTCAAGGAAATGGACTAGCTAAATCTACAAATAAAAACCTGCTTAGAATATTGAAACAGACTCTGAAGGATAACAAGAGAAGTTGGCACTCCCTGATAAATCAAGCACTGTGGGTTGATAGAATAAATATCAAGAAGTCCATCGATGCATCTCCTTATTCCTTAGTCTATGGCAAAGAAAAATTCTTACCCATGCACATAGAAATACCAGCTTTAAAGTTGCTTAATCAAGCTGGTACAAAAGAGGCAAAGCCAATGGAGAACAGATTTATCCAACTCCTACATTCATAAGAGCAAAGGGAATGGGCCTATGATCAGCACCTAAAACATGTTATCGCCATGAAGGGATAGCATGAATTTTTGGTTTTTGAGTCCCCTTTCAAAGAAAAATATTGCAATAGCATGACTTTTTGGTGTTCGAGTCCCTTTTCAAAGTAAAATGTCACGATAGTGTGACTTTTGGGCAGCTTGACGTCATGATAGATATGGTGCTCATGAAGCTGATAGTGAGTGCCACATTAGATAGAAGGAAAGATCCTTTGAAAAGTGCTATGCCATAACAATCGGATATTATTACAAAGAGCAGACAACACCACGTCAAAACGGTAAGGTATTATTGGCAATAAAAGCACTAACCTTAAAATTCTAAAAGGTATCCTTTTTGAAGTATTGTTGTACCCACCAACTGGCACAAAGAAAAAATGGTAGAAATCTATTGGCCTAATACAGAATCAACATCGATTTATTATCCCAATACAATGGTAGAGCAAGTCATTGGTCCTGATTGAAAATGACAAGTAACAGTTGGTAGCTTTTTGAATACTAGCATGCAGACCAAGGCTCCAGGTAGTATTTGAGATCTGCATTGAAATGAGTATCGAAAACTAAAATCGTGCCACGTCAGTTTGATAGTTATTGCATGTCATATTGGCATGAGCATGCATACCCTTTTTTATCACCCACCTTCCATCTTCCTACTTCACCTTCTATTTTTCTTGTGCTTGTTTTCTATTTCAGAGAAGTCTACAACACTGCTATTCACTCTCCTGGTTACTACTAAGTTACAAAGCATGACCATGGTGGCCACACCCCCAGCTGCTAGTTCTTTAGTGATGCCCTCTAAGAAAAATATAAGCTCAAGCAATAAAGTAAGTAGCTTCATGGACCCTAAGAAGGCCAACCTCAATTCCACCATATGGTTGAATTCACAGAGCTCCCAAAGCTCTACGGATGTAGCCCACGTCTAAGAGGGAACGATGTTAGATCCTATCAGCATGCAATGGTCTACATTGAGGATGACCCCACTGGTGCAAAAGTCAAAAAAAGAAATGACTTTGGAGGACTACCAAGCTGAGGTTACTCAGGAAGACATGACTCAGCTACTCATGGATGATGAGTGTAGCAAGGCTCAGTCTCATATGGGGATACTTTATCTAAACATAAAGTATTAAAAAGATAAATTCCTTCAGGTGGAGCAATCAAGGAAGCATTTATAAGAAGCCCTTCATTAATAGAAAACCACAGAGAGGGCTTTGAAAAATGAAGCTAAGAAGTGGGAAGAAAGATTTAATGAGGCTGCCCCTTACAAAGAGAAATTAGTGAAGGTCGAATAAAAAATTCAAATGCTGCAACAACAAGTTGAAGACCTCAAACAACAGCTATCTGGCAGTGCAAAAAATACCAGTGTATTAACCAAGGAGAAAGCAAAAGCAGTCCGAAAGGAGATGCTCGAAAATGTCTACCAAATAATTTTGAATGCTAAACCCACATTAACGTACCTACTTAAACTTAAAAGCATGCTAATATAGGTAGAAGATGAGTTTCAAGCATCAATCCAACTCCTGGTGACAAGGATGTCAACCGCTAATAAAATTTAGGTCATGACAGACAGTACTCATGCAATAGCAGGGTACATAGCTCATGACGCAAATTGGTCTCAGGAAAAATTAGTTGCTCAAAATTTATTCAAGAGACATAAGTTAATAAAAAAAGCTACAAGGATGATATATAAGCTAAATACAGAAGCTAAAATCAATTTCCTAACATGTAGGTATAGCCAAAAATTGTGGCATGCCTAGCTTTTGGGATGGAAATTCACAGCTCCTGACAGAAGATGAATTGAAGGCCTCTTGGAGAAATTTCCTAGAATATGAATCAGAGATTGACAGTTGGGAAGAGTCAGTTCAAGAGAATTCAATATTCACTATGGCTTAGTATATCACTCAGATGAATGCTTTTCTACATGAACTGAGCTTGAAAGCAAAATCTCTATCGTATGACAAGGTCGAAGAGCTAGAATACCTGTATCTCATATTAAAAAAAAAGCTGATATAGACGAAGAGACCTAGAAGAAGGCTTGTGCCACCTATAATGAGGTAATTCAATAGAAGAATAAAAAAGAAAATGAGAAACACATAAAAGCCAAGAGGGCCTCATCCAGCAATGTACCACCTTCAGGTCAAAGGGAAACAAGAAATTCTAGTGGAAGCACTCTGAAAGAATGATCACTTCAGAAGCGAGTTTTTGTTTATTTTTCCTATCTACTTGGTATATTTCCCCTTCTTTCCCTTTTTTTATTGTTATTTTCTATTTTTTGACTTTGTTTCCCAATAGATAAAGGCTCTAGGTTCTAACATTCAAATGACAGAATTACCCTAGGAGGCACCAAGAATGTTGGTCAAAATGACCACATCCATGTAAATAAAGAATAATATCCTCCAGATACTAAGTGTAGAAATCAAAAGTCATGACAACATGATATTTTGGAAGTAATGGAGTAGATTTACGATGGCACAACATTTTGAAGGCCAAGGATCAAGCAGTGGCCAAAAGTCATGATGGCATGACATTTTGAATGCCAAGGATCAAGGAGTGGCCAAAAGTCATGACGACGTGAAATTTTGAAGGCCAAAGACCAAGAAGTGGTCAAAAGTCATGATGGTACAACATTTTGAAGGCCAAGGACCAAGTAGTGGCCAAAATTTGTGATGGCACAATATTTTTAAGGCCAAGGACCGAGCAGTGGCCAAAAGTTGCAATGGTGAGATATTTTGAAAGACAAAGACCAAGTAGTGGCCAAAAGTCATGGTGGCACGATATTTTGAAGGCCAAAGATCAAGCAGTGGCCAAAAGTCATGATGGCGTGACATTTTAAAGGCTAAGAACCAAGCAGTGGCTAAAAATCATGATGGCACAATATTTTGAAGGCCAAGGACCAAGTAATGACCAACAGTCATGATGGCATGACATTTTGAAAGCCAAGGACCAAGCAGTGGCAAAAATTCATGATGGTGCTATATTTTGAAGGCCATGAAGTCTGAGAGATCTGATAAATATTTATGTAACAAGAATATACCAACCTATTTCAGTTAGAATATCCATCACTCCTTAACTTTATTCTATACTAGAATGAGCCTACGAGCATACTTTTGTAACAACTTTCAATTTTATATTATGTAAAACTATTATATATAGAATGAGCAACCCAAAAAAATGGTTAGCTCTTAGGCGTTTACAAGGCTATGTATACAAAATTCTAAAAGCTAAATAAATATATACCTTTTGGTTCTTGGCTCATTGGTGTTGTGAAATCAAGTATGTATGTGTTTTCTATTGCTAATAAAATCTAGTTTGAATGTAATATGCATCAATTCTGGATCTGGATTCCTGCATTAACATTCTGTTAAGATCTGCAATTTGACTTCACAAATAGATTTGTGTTAGCATAAAACATTCACCGGGGGTTTAAGTTTTTGCATTAGATTTTATTATGATTATCTGCAATAGGCTGTGATAGTAGTTTTTGTTGTTGCTTAATATGCACTATTATAATCCTCTAGCATTAGCTATATTTCCCTCTCTTTATGCATTTCCTTCTCTCTCTCCTTTCCCTAAAAGAAATAAAGGAACCAGCCTCCTATGGAGATCTAACTAGGTAGACTTTGTTCTCACCTGGGCCTTCAATGTTGGCAAAGTCTTGGGCGCAAACGTAACCGAAGGCAGATTTTGCTCCAATATGTGGCTACTATTGATGTTGTGGCATGAGTGGAGGTTATTTATGGTAGTACTCTTGAGGTGGTGGTTGTTGTATTGTGGCATGGGCGAAGTTTTTTGCTGGTAGTATTTTTGAGGTGGTGTGTTTTGGTATTGTGGCATGGGTGAAGGTTGTTGCTGGTAATACTATTGAGGTGGTGGTTGTTGGTACTATTGAGAAATAATTGTTGGTATTATTACAATGGAGGTTGTTGGTATTATTGCAATGGGGGATACTAGTAATATTGCAGTGGAGGCTACTGGTATTATTGTGGTGAAGGTTGATGGTATTGTTGCATAAGGGGAGGTTGACCATAAGCCTTAGCATATGGTGTTTGGATTGAAGGTTGTTGGTATTATTACAGAGGTGTTAAGACCTGTATGGTAGGTGGTCAAGTGGCCCATGATGGGGATTATGCAAAGAATAATTCTTGGGCCACTTTGGAAGGTGGGGGGTTTGGCAACCAAGGTGCTATTTATGGTGGATGGGATGAAGCGGGTAGAGTGGATGTTGGCAAATGAGATGTCATGTTAACATAGACCTGGTGGTATTGGTTTAGATCCATAAACATGGATATATGATCTGCATTGGATTGGGTATTAGAATCCCCAAGTAGAAATTATTTAGCAGGCATGTCATACTCAGGATGTGACTCGATAGGACAAGTTGGATGAGCATAGACCTGCTCTTCAAGTGTGGGGGAAACCAAATGGGGTGGAATGTTCAATGGTGGTAGGGATGATCATGGGTTTTTTGATGGGAGAAAGAGGCCATCCTGGAGGGCATGCACAACATAAGCATTGATGAGGGTGATGTGGCCTGAGGACACAAAGGTTCTTGGTGTAGTGGATTCAAGGATGTTGGTGGGGATGTGGTGGTAAGTGGTACCCAAGCTATGTGTCTCAGGTAGGTTGGTGGTGGGATGATGGGTGTAGCTAGACAAGCTATCTTAGGGTGGTTATGAGGCTACCTCCTATTGAGTCAAAGGAGTGGTGGATGGATGGGAGACCTAACCAGATTGGTCCTTTGTGTCTTGGGTGATAGCTTGGGCTCTAGCTTGGGATTGGACTTGGTTTCGAGTCAAGACCATAAGTTGAGCAATAAATGGATAGGATGTGGATTTTTGAAGGTGTTATGGTAATGGTTTTTGTGAGGATGGATTTTAACTATCTACACAAAATAATCAAGCAGGAAATAGTGTAAATGTTCTTTGTTTTGGTATGCTAGTGTTTAGATTGACGTGATTGTGATATGTGTTTGGAACTTATTTTTTTGGTTTTTGTGTTTTTAAATTATTTTTGTATTTTCATGTGTTTTGATGATTCTACACCTAAATCTACAAATGTAGTGATGGAATGCAGTCTAATGGGTGTGTTAATATCCATCTATCTTATGAGAAGTGGTACAAAAATAGTTGAAATGGCTTCCTAGGGCAGTCTTGGATTATGGTAGCCTAAGGGTACAAAATAACCTCTCGAAATAGGTCACACTATCTAAGTCCTACTATTGGTCTACCCAAAATTTCACTTCACCCTCGAGCGGGCTGGGAAAATAATGATAGCTATGAGTCCATAAGTTATTAAACCCCATCAAAAAATGGGTATCTAATTGAACCCACCCCGAGATGATCTCAAGAGTGAAAGATTTCCTGGTGATAAATTTTGAAAAACCACTTGGGGGGCTACTATGGTGTCTAGGGTATGAACCAACAAAAGGAGGTGAATTACAATATCATTGATCTCGATCAATGGTTGGTGATTAAATCCAACATCGCTGATGTTTATGAATCGTGTAGTGTGTTATTTTGGTTCCTTTTAATTTTCTTGATTCCTTCCATACTAATAAATAAAAATTTCATAATTTGAAATACAAGAAAACAACCAACTATTCTAGCCTAAGCAAAAACAACATTTATCATCTACCGTACAAAAGTAAAAATAAACCAAAAAACCTAAAAAAAAATAATTCTAATTTAAACACTAAACAAAAAAGAATAATAGTTTTCCCTACCTATGATCATGTGTTATGTTGAAGACTTATTATTGTGCTTTGTGATCATTCAGGGTCAAGCAGTTCTATCTGAGACCATCCTATGTCATACGATTGAAATCTTAGGATGTCTTGGTTCAGACGGTTTCATCTAAGTGCATTATATGTAGCCTATGTAAAACTAGAAACAAAAAATGGTCAAAAATATTTAAATTGCAAAAAATAGACCTATATTAAGCATGAAAAAAACAAATAACCCATGCTATTACACAAAACAATAATCAAGGGAAAGGTCCCATTGTGATCACCATCTTGTACACGATAAAAATATGCACCATAAAAGCAAGTAAATAAAGTAGGAAAATATTTATGTATTATATTGTGCCTTTCTCCTTTTTTTATTACAATTTGACCCTCATAGGGGTTGCACAAGTGTTAAGGGATTGATTCCCTTTTACAAATAAGAATGGTGTATAAGTCCTTTTTCCTCTACAACACTAGATGGGTGGGTTTCTAGGTCTATTGTATTGTATCTACCTCTATTTTTGGATCAACATCTACTAGATCGATTGGAATTATCAAATATTCTACTAGAAGGTGTTCAAATACTGACCATTAGGGAATTTTATAACTTCATATGATGAATATCTACATGCATGATAGCTTTAGCCTAAGATCATCTAAGGTTGGATAGTCATAGGCTAGGATGTCCTTGTACTACCAAGTTTGTATCTATGGGATCAGGTGGCTCTGGATCATTGTTTGGGTTCATCAGGTCTATAAAATCTAGATTGATTTTGTTGGATATGATATGGACCTAAATACCTACACACAAGTACACTATAAATTCATTAGTAATATTTGTCAAGCCTCTCAAAGTGAGTCCCAAATTTAAAAAATAATGAAACCAAAATACAATAATTTGATGCAAATATGTAAACAATGATGTGCAATCACAAATAAACATGTGCTACCTCTCCTGATTGATGTTGGTGTGGTTGTTGTTGTGTTGTACTATTGTTGTATTATATTTGGAAGTCCTACATATGGGTTGGATGTCACCCATATAGATTTGCACGATTGCAAATCAAGACCGTCCGAGGTCAGATGAACATGGGATGTATTGTCTTGTGGCTACTCAAATATGGGTTAGTACTTATGAAACACTGTAATTGGCATTTGGAATAGGATGGGGCTGGTTGCGTGTGATTTTATTTGGGGTTTGGATGCAAAGTAGGCTCAAGATTTTAGCAATGATTTTATGCATATACCATCCTCCTCTAATGAGGACAAAGAGTACATTTATAGAAATTCCAAGGAGGAATGGATGAGGTGGTGGCTCAACCAATTAAGTGGTGTAACTAGAAGTCTTGTCTTTGCCTTGATGTTATCACAGAGAGTGCATGCTTGCATAGGAAGATAAAATTACCTTGTGATTATCACTAGATGTGCACACCTCATAGTTATCATCAAAATGTGCATGCAATTTGAAATAAACATGCTCCTTGGAATCTTCACCAAACATGTATGCAAAGTTAACTGAATGTGCATGGTGAACTAAGTGTGCAAACTAAACTGAATGTGCAATCTGGACTAGATGTGCAAACTGGAACTATATGTGTATTCTAGAATTGGATGTGCAAACTAGGACTAGGTATGCAATCTAATCTGGATGTGCAAACTAGAACTAGGTGTGCAATCTGGGAAGAGCATAATCCTTTTCTCGCACATGACCAAAATGAGGGATGTGAGGTGAAACTGGAGTGAGGTGGAGGTGACATGGAAGGGGATCCCAGGTAATAATTAACCAAATATTTAATTAATTAATTATTTTAATACTTAGGCACATAAGTATTTAATTTAATATTAATTAATTCAATTAATATTAAACATACTAATTAATTGTGATTAATTAATGAGCCTTCAAGATGCTTTATTTTGGTGTCTACGCCACTAATATTTTTATAAGGTATTTTTAGTGAGTTTTTTTATTTTTAATCTTAGAAAGTAATAAAATATACAAATTAAAAAATATCCAAAACACATATTTTGTAGATAATTATATATGTTTATATTTATTTAAATTTTTAAATTACTGAACTACATTAAAAAGTAAATTTCTAAACTACATTACATAAAAGAAGGGGTTTTAAGAGGATCCTTGAACCTTTAACAAATTTCTAAACTACATTACATAAAATTAAATTTCTAAATTTTTAAAAAGTAAATTTCTAAACTACATTACATAAAAGTAAATATTTATTTTTCAAACTTATTTAAATTTTTTTATTATATAAAAGAGGTTTTAAGGGGATCCCCAAATCTTTAACAAGGATATACCATGCCTAGAAAATAAACTATTACAGTCAAGAAGAATAGAGACCATAGGGAAGAGAAGGGCCTAGCCACAAGGGACAAGACAAGCATGACAAAAGAACACAAAGAAGTCAAAGACCATTAGTGCACTTGCAAATACAAAATTACAACTGATTGAAAAACCACCATAAGAGAGAAAAATAGAGAGGTGAGGAGCCTCCACCTCATCCATCCTACCAAAAAACAAAAAACTGCATAGACCAAGAAACATAACTTCAAAGAGGCCGAGCAAGATCCACATCGAGAGAATGGGATTTGAAAGGTTCCATTCAACATTCTGACCATCCAAGAACCAATAGAGGGCTTTCCTCTGCTAACCCTAAACTAGGTTTTGAGAAATAGAAGTTGAGGTATAAACCTCCAAAATATATTTACCTCCATTAAACCACAAGATCTTTTGGGATCCAAAGGTAAAATTTACATCAAACTTGCAAAATCAAGAAACTTTACTGGGCTTCCTTCTCACCTTCATCCTAGAACCAAAAACCTTTTCCCCTTTACATTGATTTAATGATAGCATCCCAGAGAATAGAAAACCATTCCTCAAAATAGTGTCTGAACCCTGCAAACTATCTAAAATATAAATTTCCTTACCTAAATCCAAAGGTAGGGAAGACCCAGAGGCTATGATATTTTTTCTTGAAGCAAATGACTCAAGAAAAATTATTTCTACAATAGCTAAGTCCTCCCCTAAGGCTAAACACTCAAAGGGATTTCCCTTAAGAGGGTTCAAATAAGGAGAAGCTATGGAAGGGGCCATTGCACAAACTTAAATGGCAACATCCACAGGAGGTCCATCTTCAACAATCTCAATGTAGACATCTAAAATGCGTCATCTTAAGGATACTCCCCAAAAGGTCTTATTTCTATCCCCATAGCCCACTTTGTATAGCCTTAAGGCCAATTTAGTGGTTTTGATCACCAGTAGGCACTTTTCCCCCATGGAAATCCTAACCTTCTTGACCTAATACGGACTCAGTATCATGATCGTCTCAACCGAAGATGATCATGAAAAATTAAAAATAAAAATAACTAGCAACTTAAACTGCCTATTAGTGCCATGCATGATTTTGTGTCGATATTGGACACCCTGCATGAGATAATTTCAAATTAATTACATGCAATTAGTTATTATGGGCATGCATCTACTTTTTCAAAGTAGACTGCCCCTCTACTTTTTCAAAGTAGACTGCCCCTCTACTTTTTCATGTAGGGTGCCCTTGGCACATTTAGCCTTTGGCAAAGAGGTCTATAAGAGGGCACTCCCCTCTTAGTTTTAAAAGATCTGAAACTTTGGAATTTGTGAAATAAATTTGTGACCACGAGATCCAAAATAAGTTTGATAATTGAATATTTGCATTAGCATATAGTTTAGAAACTATAGCCTTTAAATAGGTTACAAAATAGTAATCAAAACTGATTGAACAGAGATCACGCCAAACAATCTATCAAGAGGAAGAGAGTTTGATTTAGAACTCTTCCACCTAGGATATTTAGGAAATTAACCATTAGATATTTAAGACAATAAATATCTACATGGTAGAAAGTAGAAAAGTAAATGTAATAATCTACCCAAGTAGTGTAATGCAATATACTACCTATTTTACCCTAACATCCCCCCTTTATTACATTACTTTGATATACAAAGTTTATTTCAGAACAACTCAAATTTGACACGTCCAAGTGCCTTTGTGAAGATGTCTGCAACCTGTTCGTCGGTGGGAATGTGTTGGAGCTTGATCCTGTGTTTAGGAACCTCATCACGAATGAAATGACAATCTGTGTCAATGTGCTTTGTACGTTCGTGGTGGACTGGGTTCTTGACCAAGTTCAAAACACCTTGGTTGTCACAAAATAGATGAATCAAAAGTTTCTTTGGTAGACCCATAGTTGCCAAGATGCGACTTAACCATATCGCTTCACACACAGCTCCACGTGCAGTGCGATATTCTACCTCTGTTGAAGATAAAGCAACCACCTGTTGCTTTTTACTATGCCATGAGACAGGACCAGATCCAAGATGAAATACATATCCTGATGTTGACTTTCGATCATCTATAGATCCAACGTAGTCAGAGTCAGTGTAACTCTATAAGAAGAATGAGTTATTCTTCTTATACTCTAAACCATATTCTACACTACCATGAATGTAGTGGAGGACATGCTTTGCTGCTTTCCAGTGAGAAGCCTTTGGTTCTTGCATGAACCGAGAGAGATAGTTTACAACATAAGTGATGTCTGGTCTAGTATTGGTTAGATAGATGAGGCTTCCAATCATTTGTCGATATAGCATGCCATCTACCTATGGTGAGTCATCATACCATGATAACTGAAGCCCTGATTCCATCGATGTTGCTTTGGGCTTACAATCAGTCATACGATATTTTTCTACTAAAGTCTTGGCATACTTTTTTTGAGTCACCCTAAGATGATTCTTCTTTTGTTCTATCTCAAGGCCAAGACAGTAGTGGAGAAGTCCCAGATCTGTCATATCAAATGACTCTTTCAAGTCATCCTTCACGGTGCTAATAATTTTCTCTGAATTATCGGTAATGATCAGATCATCTACATATAATACAAGAATCACTATTTCAGAACTTGTGTTCTTAATATAGAGATTTGCATCGGATGGACTTCTCTTGAAACCGTGCTGCAATAGGTGACTATCCATTTTGATGTACCATGCTCTTGGGGCTTGTTTCAGCCCGTATAATGATTTGACCAACTTGCAAACTTGTTGCTCATGGCCTTCCTCAGTAAATCCTTGAGGTTGAGTCATGTATACCTCTTCTTTTAAATCACCATTTAGAAAGGCACTTTTCACATCCATCTGATGTAATTTCCATCCGAATTGTGCTACCATAGCACAAAGAATTCGAATGGTGGTCATCCTTGTTGTGGGTGCAAAGGTTTCCTCATAATCAATGCCTTCCTTTTGAGCATAGCCCTTTGCCACAAGATGGGCTTTATGCTTCTCAATGGTACCATCTGCCTTATATTTGATTTTGTAAACCCATTTGCAGCCTATGGGCTTCTTTCCTTTAGGCAAATCGACCAGCTTCCATGTTTTGTTTTTAATGAGGGATTTATGTTCAACATCCATAGCTGCCTTCCACTGAGGTTGACTAAGTGCTTCATCAACTGTAGAAGGTTCATTTTCATCATATGATGACATATAAACCCTCTCCTCATCAACTTCCATATCTTCTCCACTTTATAACTCTTTATTAACAAAAAGCTCTTGAAAATATTCACAAAGATCATCAACTGAAGTAGATGCTTCTGCCTTTCTCTGTCGAGACATGCTTCGTGTCTTTGGATGATTGAGAGTGAGATCTGGTGGTGAAGTGAGTTTGGAATCTCTCATAGTACTAGTATACCATTTTGGAGGCTTTTTCTGTTGTTGAGGAGTCTGTGGTTGTTGCTCCTCATCTTCCAGGTATACTGATGTGGTGTTAGGTGTGAAAGCTTCATCAAACACCACATCTCTACTAATGTGAATTTTCTTGGTGAATGGATCTATCAACCGATAGCCTTTTGAAAATTCATCATATCCAAGAAAAATGCACTGCAAGGTTTTCTCATCTAACTTCTTTCTTTTCTCCTTAGGTATATGCATAAAAGCCTTACACCCAAATATACGTAGATGAGATATGGAGGGTTTCCTTCCACTCCATGCTTCCTGAGGAGTCATACCTTCAAGAGCCCGTGTGGGAGCCCTATTCAAAAGATATACTGCAGTTGTCACAGCTTCAGCCCAGTAATTGTGCTCAAGATTTGCTCCTTTAAGCATACATCGTACCATTTCCATAATGGAACGATTTCTTCTCTCAGCAACTCCATTTGACTGAGGAGAATAGGTTGTTGTTAACTATATTTTTATCCCATGTGTTTGTAGAAATGAAGAAAATTCTTTTGATGTGTATTCCCCCCCTCGATCTGAATGGAGGGTCTTTATGAAACATCCTGATTCTTTCTCAACAAGTTTCTTGAATTGCTGAAAATAGTCAAATGCTTCAGACTTCAACTGCAAGAAGAAGACCCACATTTTTCGTGAGTGATCATCCACAAACAATTGAAAATACCATTTTCCTCCACAACTGGTAGACATAGGACCACACAAATCTGTGTGAACTAACTCCAAAGGTGCCTTAGCTCTAAAAGAGCTAGGCTCAAAAGGTACTCTGTGTTGCTTTCCTACCAAGCAATCTGAGCACACTGGCAAAGTAGATGAAAGGTTAGGAAGTCCTTTCACCATTTGATATTTACTGAGTTCAAGTAAATACCCTGAACTTAGATGCCCAAATCTCTTATGCCATAGAGATGTGGCCTCTTTTGTTGTTACTTCCATGGCAACATGTGGTGAGGTAATTGCATCTAAAGTGAACAAACCATGTTTGTAAGAACCCATTGCTATGTGTTTACCTCTCTGGGTGATGAAACAACATTTCTTTCCTTGCTCAATTTTGAAGTTGACATTCATGTTTTTGTCCAAAATTTGTGGAACTGACAAGAGATTATTTGCCAATCCTGGTACATAAAGAACATTTTGAATCTGACATTTTCCATCTGGAAGGGAAACATAAATACTTCCTTCTCCCTGGACTCGATAGGTCTTATCATCAGCAATGGTTACTGGTCTGCCCTCTCGTGCCTCAAATATCTCAAACCAAGACTTATCGCCAGTCATATGCTTGCTAGCACCTGAATCTATGTACCACATTGTATCCTTGTGAGGGGAATCAGTATGAGTCATGAGCACTTTGTGTGCTCATTCAGAGTCTGAACTAGAATCTTCAGTAGTAGCTATATGTCCTTGTTGTTGTTTGTTCTTGTTCTGTGGTTTGCCTTTGCCCTTCTTTTGTCTTTGTTCATTGGGTGGTTTGTTCTTAAACCAACATCTCTTGGTTTCATGAGTGTCTTTATCACAAATTTTACAATATTGTTTCTTCTTTTGAGTCTCTTTGCCTTTGCCTTTATTAGAAGAAGATCCCTTCTGTTGATTCCACTTTTTCTTTCCACTTTGTTTGTTTGAGAAGAGTGCACTATTTGATGCATCATCTCTTTGGAGTTGATTTGCTTCCTCAGTTTGAAGCATGTTTACCAACTCTACAAAAGTCACTGTCCTACCAGAGACTTGAAGGGAAGTGATCAACATTCTATAGGAGTCTGGAAGAGCCCTCAAAATGATTGAGGTCAGGACTTTGTCATCACTGTTTCTCCTAAGGCTTGCAGTTTTGTTTTTATATCTGCCACTCTGCAGAGGAATAGCTCTACTGTTTCTCCAGATTTCATTTGAAGAGTGTGAAGTTGTGTTTGAAGGTTAAGAATCGTTGATTGATTCTTTCCTTCAAATATGGTAGATAAGGCATCCCATGCCTGCTTACCATTTTTAGCTTCACTTATATGAGGTTGGATGTCATCAGTTATAGCTAACAAGATCAACAAGGAAAGTCTTCGGTCCTTTTTATCCCATGTTGTTTGATCTGCTCCTGGTGATGGGGGTCTTGTATCAGTACCTTCCACTATACCCCACATCTCCTCTACAGTTAAAATTGCTTTCATCTTAGTTTTCTAGGCAGAATAATTTGAACCTTTAAGCAATTGATTTTCATTGAGATATTTGTTTATCAGTGCCATTGTGAAGGTTTCAAACAAATGTGACTAAGATGACTTATCTTGCAATATACTCTCAAAAGAGTATTTGGAAGATCTTAATTTACTCTTTAAGATATTTAATGGCCCCTGCCTAAAACACCCTTGAATAAGGATGATCAGTTTGAGGAGTTTAAGCCAAACAAATAGAGTAAATTAATGGGGAGTTTTTAGAAGACTTTTAATTTACTCTTTAAGATATTTAATGGCCCCTGCCTAAACACCCTTGAATAAGGATGATTAGTTTGAGGAGTTTAAGCCAAACAAATAGAGTAAATCAAGGTGATTGATTTTATGACCTTGGAAGGGATGTATAAATAATTGGCTATTTAACCTGTGCAAGATTTAGCATGATTATTTAGTGAAGTTTGGGTTTTTGAAATGCTCTTTGATGTTATGATTTGTAATTGCAAAAAACAAGTGATGGTTAGTGCAATAATCAATCAAAAGAGTGACCCAAATTTTTATCACTATAGGTGTCGGATGCAACCGAAAATGCACCTAGTGTAGCCAATTTTAAGAAAAAGGTGTCGAGTACAATCGAGAATGCACCTTATTATACTGAAATATCCCCCCTTTGTTCTTCAATTTTGCAAAAAAGAAGAATCACAAATGTGTCCTCTATCCCCCCTTAATTTTTACAAAATTAAGAATCAAGCACTCCTTTCAAGACAAGTCGACACACGACCCTCTTTTGAAAGGCTTCCAGACCAGTCGACACACGACTTGGTTTTGTCTTCAACACTCAAATATGGGTGGTGCATTAGGATCAAAAGGTTCACGAATCCTCATGGGACCATAGCTTCTGTCCAACCCTTTCCATGGATCAGTATAGATAATGGAATGAGGAATAGATTTACGATATTTACGAAGCATACGACGAAAATTTGATCGAGTAGTTTGCCTTCGTAATTCGTTTCTCTTTCTTATTACTCTTTGACGACGAAGAGCTTTCCTTACCCAAGATTTGATCTTCATGAAATGTTGAAGTTTTGTTCTTTTTTTTTTTTATGTTTTGCAATAAGATGTTTGGTTTCTTTGTCTCTTTATCCCCAAATGTGGAGAAAACATAAGAAATAGAATGGTATTATTGCAAAAAAAAAATTGGTGTATAAAATATTTCCAATGTAAATGCTAAAAAAAATAATTTTAAAGACTTAACTTTAAATAATTAAACATATTTTGACAAAAATAATCAATTGATATAAAAAAATGATTATTTTTAGGCAAAACTATATAAAATTATTAAAAATTTATCTAAAAAAAATTATTAATTTTAAGCAATTTTTTTTTTTAAATTGGAAACTTTACCAAATTGAAGTCGAAATGCACCTTCTTTGTAAAAAGAGAGCGCGCGGGGGTCGAACTTTCGACCTCGCGCTCGTCAAGAGCAATCTTGACCACTACTGGGCGGCTTTGGAAGCTAGCCCCACGTGCAACGCCTTATAGACGAGCGGGGATGCTCATGGGTTTTGTGGGATTTTATCCCACATTCATCCCGTGAGGGATGAAATAGGCTTTAAAATCTTGTACGCGCTAAATAGCACATGATTGCCTTTGAGCAATCATTGAACTATCCCCCCTCTGTGCCTCCGCCATGTGTCACCTTCGCACATAATGAAACCTTGCCACGTATGTTGCCCAACCAAATTTTCTGTCACACACATGTCATGATCTACTTTCACCATGTGTCTCCTTACTACCCTTGCTCGTTATGTCACGTGTCACCTCGTAGTGCATGCCACATGTCCTGCCTAGTCAAATGGCTCATGAGTCGAGTTTAGGTTCGATCACGTGTCGAGTTTAGGAGAGTTTAGGTTCGGCCAGGTGTTAGCGCCTGATGCGCTCCGTCGGGAGTGTGAGGGCGCTCCTGCCCTCTAGGCACTCCCGATCAGGTGATGCCACATGGGAGCGTGAGGGCGCTCCTACCCTCTATGCGCTCCCATTGGCTTACCATGGGTGCGTTGGCCCTATGGGTGGGAGTCTTAAGAAAAAGACTCCTTCCCAGGCCATCGTCTGGCCACGTGGGAGCGTGAGGGTGCTCCTACCCTCTATGCGCTCCCTTTGGTTGGCCGCGGTTACGTGGGCCCTATGGGCACGATCGTCGACGAGGGAATATCCTGCCCGATCGATCAAGCTCCTACGGGCCCTAAAGCCTGTCGAGGTGGGGTGAGGTGGCCTATTTAGAAAAAAATGTCCACCTCCTCTGCCTCCGGGTAATTCAGTAATAAAAAATCAATTATAAAAAACTATAGGATACTTAGGAACATAGGAGAGAAAAAAATAATAAAGTCACCAAATTGGTGCTTCCTGCGCTCGACTTCTCCAACGAACGATTCCTCCTCCCAGCTCCCTCCAGCTCTGGTACCAATGTGACCACGAGATCCAAAATAAGTTTGATAATTGAATATTTGCATTAGCATATAGTTTAGAAACTATAGCCTTTAAATAGGTTACAAAATAGTAATCAAAACTGATTGAACAGAGATCACGCCAAACAATCTATCAAGAGGAAGAGAGTTTGATTTAGAACTCTTCCACCTAGGATATTTAGGAAATTAACCATTAGATATTTAAGACAGTAAATATCTACATGGTAGAAAGTAGAAAAGTAAATGTAATAATCTACCCAAGTAGTGTAATGCAATATACTACCTATTTTACCCTAACAAAAGTGCTTCTAAAATTTATCCCTACTTTCGAGTTTTCATGCAATAAAGTGTTACCAAAATCAATTCACCAGGTTTTCCCACTGCTAATACCATACTGCTAGACTAAAATATAGTATTTAACACTACACTTCCCTTCCTTGTATAACCAATACCCTCATTTTGGTGATTTTTCCATCCCACTAATTCACCTCCCCATCATGAGAATCCATCGATAGTACCCCCCAAGGTTATATCAAACAATGCTTGAGCTTGGCAATGTAGAGCAAGTCTGCAACAATGACCATCTCATCCCAATATGGTCCATAGATGAGACCATATCAATCCAATATGGTTATGGTCAGGTGATCTATTTTTGAGTTTCATTTCATTTTAGGTTAGATTTTACCTATTTAATTGCTCTACATTAGTTTAGATCTCATTTATTGTATACATGCACTTGCTTTTTCTTCATTTCATGCTTTTCGATTGAACACAGATACAAATTTGGTGGGCCTTGCACATGCTATTGATTCATTGTTATTCATTTGTGTATAGGTCACAAGTATAAGGACAACAAAATATTCTGGACACAACTCTCACGCGGTGGTCCCGAAAAATCCGCTCCCCCCACAAACTGAGATAGCACAAAGATTTTTGATATTGCACCTAGAGACTTCATGCTGATATATTGTAATCATCGTATCATTGGTAGAATCCCCTAAGAGGGGATCTTATTGTAACACAAAAATATGACAATAAATATATAAAAGTATCTATTTTATCTTATTTTATTTGATCATTGTGTTTCATTGCTGCTTTATATTTTTATGGTATAAATTTTTTACTTTTAGATGGCGATCACAATGGGACCTAATCCCTATTTTTTTGAATGTAGGTTTTCTAACTAAATTTTGACTATTTCGATGTTTTTGCAAGTACTCATAATCGTTTTGGATCAATATGGTCCCTGTGTTGCAACCATCTTAGATCAATACGATCTCGGATCAAAGTCTGAACAGTAGTAGAGCTACATACTACATCGAACATAGGATTTCAAGGTTAGCTTTCTATCTTCTTCTCTCCTAATTCTTGAAAAGAAGGGTAAAAAATATTCATTTATAAGCATACTTGCAAATATTTTGGTTTTAAGTCAATCAAACTATAACTATCTCAAGTCGAAATGATCTTTGTCTATGATCATCTCAGGTTGAGATGATCCCATGTCCATGACCATCTCAGTAAAATACGGTATTTGTATGTTGTGTTTTGGTTTACCTATGTTGTTTCCTGCTAAAAGGTTGATTATCATATAGGAAATACTACATTTTAGATTTAAAATATGCATTAGTAAAAATAAAAATCATTGATTGCTATTTGATTTTATCTTTTTGCGAAATAAAAAAACTGAAACACACTCACAAGGCACATTAAACATTGGTTCGTTGGATTTCATCACCAATAGACGATAGCAATCATATGACATGGGCATTCATCTCCCACCATGGATTGGCCTCCCTACACACCATAGTAGCCCCTATGAATGGATTTTTGTATTTCAATACCAAAAATTCCTATACTTTTGGGTGCATCCCAAATTAGGATAGGTTTAGATGTTTAATATTTTGTGGAACACAATTATCGTTACTATCCAAGCATGCTCGAGTGTGAAGCAAAAGCCTAACTAGGCAAGTAGCAGGATTCAAATGGTGTGGTATCTTTTGAGAGGTAATTTTGGTTCCCCTAGGATACGCCCATTGCCAATCCTTCACCTAGGAAGCCTTATCAACCGTTCATGATTCATCCTTCATCAGAGGGGTGGGTATGAACACATATTTTTAGATTTTATTTCACCTTTTACCATTCATAGTTTTAAGTATAGGCAACATAAAACACACTAAAACTCCAAAAAAAATACATTACTTGTTTGATTTTGTTCAATTTGTTTGTTTAGTTTAGAATGTATACACCATTTGCTTAACTTATGGTGGAGATACGCAGTCAAGGTCAATCATGAGCGAAAACTACTAAGTCAACATAAGGAAACATGGAACACTTTTGAATTAATCCATAAGATCTTATCATACCTGAGTGGCAACGTGACCCACAAGAATTAAACATCACTAATCATCCTATTGACCCCAACATGTCGAGGGTCACTGCTTAGAATCAACCTATATGTCCTGACTACGATCATGATATAGATTAACCAGAGCAAGACACCTATCATGCTATGTATAGGGACAATAACCTTCAATTTGAAACCTCTAGGAAGTCTCTATTGCACATTCACATCCCAAATTGACCTACAACTCCCCTAGATTGGGACCAGGTGTACATTACCCAAAAATATAGGTACATTCAAGCTACCCCAATTGATCACCCCTGGATGAGCTGTAAGTGTGATTATATGAACATGTACACTGCTCAATATCATAATAAAACTACCATGTTGACTCATGAATTTTTCATATCGGCTCTTGCATCCAGCGATGGTGATATTAACCCTACCTCTATACCTTATGATAGATAGTATGGTCAAGGATGGTGTACTTTGATACCTCTTGTTTACATGAAACCTATCTAACGATTGATATCAAGTTAATGCCACATCTCATGACCATGGGAAGCAAGTCATTGATCTTTCCCAAGTAGAAGTGCAAGCCACACCTATCCATATTGCCAATACATGTGCTCACATAGTGAATTAGGTGAATAGATCTCATCAAGCACCTAGGAAAAATCTTGATTACCAAAAATGGTTACAAAGGATGATGCATCAAATATTGCCAATGCCTACACATCAATGGAAACAAATTCAATATCATCTAGAATTTCAAATTCAACATCATAATATTCCATTGTATCCAAAGTAGAACCTTTCACCTCGCCCACACCAAAATCATATTCAACATCATAGGCCACCACCCGTATATCATCAAGAACCTCCTACACCTCAACAATATCAATATCAATAGGAGGAGAAACTCTATGAAGAACCCCAATAAGGATATCAGGAACAATTTGATACCTACCCTGAATTAAACTATGGTGAATAACTTATTGATCACACGTATTGCCCACCACATCAACATAAAAACCTACCACCTCCAACTAATCAAGGATAGAGGCAAGAAAATTACTTCATATCACTTGAGAACTACAAAGTTTTAATTGAATGGATAAATTCATTAGAAAAATAAGCTTTGAGCATGGCTTACCAAAAATCCACACTAAGGTATCTTAGTAATTAGCCCCTCTATCCATCGGTCCCTTCACCACCACACCCATTACATTTCGAGATGCCTAAACTCAAAAAATTCAAAGGTGATGAAGATGCACAAGAGCATGTGACTAGCTTCATGAATATGTGCTTTTATCTTCAATACAATGACCCCTTAATGTTAAGAATGTTTCTTATAACATTGGCTAGGGGTGCTTTGGAGTGGTACAATCATCTACCATGCCATAGCATATACATGTTTGAGTAATTAGCGGATGCATTTTTAGAATGCTTCACCTTTAGCATTAGAAAAAAAGGCTACATTGACTAACTTGTATAACCTGCATCAATTTGAATATGAGCTAGTCATGGAATATGGAAATAGGTGGAGAGCGATTATTAATAAAATTGCCCTTCACCCTATCCATCATGGAGGTAACTCGCTTGTTTAATAAAAGTTGCTCAAAACAAATATCTCTCTTATTGCAACTTCAACAATATAGGACTTTCGAGAAAGCCCTATATCGGGCCAAAATTATTAAGGGCATCAAGTTCCAAGAAGGAGATATTAATATCTAAAAGAAATAATGGTCTAGAAAAAATGGTAAGGGTAATAAAACCCATAAATAGGAAACTCTAGCGAACCAAGTCGTATTGATTGTCCTTAGACCCTCAAATCAAGCCCTTCCTCAACCACCAAATTATTATGCCCAACCGAATCAACCACCAAATTATTAGGCCCAACCTCCCCCCTCTTAAAATCATAATAAACTAGTCCAGAAACCCCAACCAAATCAACAACCCACTCAATAGAGGCATCCACCATGCCAATACACGTATTTTTTGGAACCCTTGGAAATAACCTTTCATTGGCTGTACAGGGTGCAAGCAATCACTCTCCTTGAGATTCACCCTCTAGACCTAAAACATCCTAAATCTAAGAATTACAAGGAATATCAGTACTACATCTATCATATATAAAAAGGGTATGACATTCAGTCATGCTACAACTTTAATAAACTAGTGCTAGACATGATTGAAAGGCAATAAATTCAAATCGATAATTCTTTTGCTACAAATAATCAAAACATGGGGGTCTATCAAGACCCTTTACCTCAACGTGGACCAAATATAACACTTATTGTTATGGAAAAACAACCAAAATTGGTCAATCAGGTCCACATTGCCCCACCTAACCAAGGTTTTGTGGGGATGATTAACATAGTGATAAGGAACTAGAGGTATCCAATCAACCTACCCAAACTATAATTCCTTCAACATCACAAGTGCCTCCACAACTAACTTTGTTCACACCTCCTCCACCACACTCAGTGCTCATAATAAGTAGACTTACTCAAAGTCTTAAAATGGCATCGACAAAACTCTCCATATATGAGATTATATAACAATCAACTCCACATCGAGAAAATTTAATGGAAATCTTGAAATCAATTGAACTACAACCCCAAGATCCTAATTATTTCATCAAATTTGTAGGGCATGTTCAAACTTACAAAGATCTTGTGATAACATTTCATGATCATGAAATCAAGACCATACCTACCGAAATCCACCACTACACATTATCACTAGTGTGGATAGGATACCTTACAAATATGTCTTGATAGATACAAGCTCCTCAATTAACATCATCACCACCATGGCCCTTCAAAATCTCAATCTACCACCATCACACATTGCATCTTCCACTTTCACCATTTGCACCTTCAACAACATGTTGTGTTCTGTTGGCAATTTTGGGTTTGAGATCCTAGCTTCTTGTCTATGAGTTGTCATTGATGTCAAAAGGAAATGACATTAATGTTAAGAGGATGTGTTGGCTTCAAAGGTGGAAGATTCCAAGAGAATCTTTTTAAGATAATCCTGAGAGATTCCATTGGCAATGGTTTTTATTAAAACTAATGGAGGTTCTCTTTATTATTTATTTAATTATTATTTAAAACCCTTCAAGGTTTTAATTAATTAATTATTTAATTAATTAAGGGAGAATTTTTTTTTAATATTAAAAATACTTTAAGGGTTTTTAAACCCTTTAGAAAGCAAATTTCGATTAAATTCGAAATTACTTTTCTTTGCAGTCGACGTGTTCTAAAGTCCACATATGGACTATAAATATGAGAAGGTTCCTAAGGTTAAACCAACTTGGAAAATCAAAGGCAATTAATTGGTTTGGCTGCGATCGAATGTTCTATTTATGCTACGAAAGAGGAGAGCTATTGGTTTGAAAAGCTTTCGGAAAGCTTGACCGTTTATGTGGAAGGAAGTCCGTCTTGGACTTCGTAAGCCCCTTGTGGGCTAGTGGTAGCGAAGGCTGCGTTTGGGCCTTGCGTAGGCAAAGGTCTGCATTTCAATCCTCACGGAGGGAGCTGTGCATGGATTAGTCACGTTTTTATTAAAACATGTTTTGTGCCGCGAATTTCGGATTCTTCAAGGGCAGCCATTATAAGGTGTGATTATTTTCTTGATATGATTTTTGGCATTGTTTAGCATTGTTTAAAAGACATAGGAGAAATAAGGGGATATTTATTTGGTTGTATTTTGAGATTAGTCTTTTGCTATGCTAAATTTAAAAATGGAGATATAAGGTGTAAGTTTTGGTTGTGTTTTTGGCTTCTTTGGTGGTTGTTTTTAAAGAAGAGGAGCTAAAAGGTGTATTAAGGAAAGTTTTTATATATGCTCATTTATCTTGGTTCTAACCCTAACTTGGTTGGAAGTTTGAGGGTTGTGTGTGGTGACAGATTTAAGGATCAATTTTCTTCTACTCCAAAAAGGTATGGGCACATTTTCCTTATGAGTATGATTGGTGTATGTTTTTTTGAAATAAGGTTGGAGTGAAAAGGTTTTCAACTAGGTTTCCTTTGGTTGGGTGTAAATCCTATTTTTTGGTTTATTGAAGACTACTTATGCATTGTTATCCTTGATGAGAGTTTTGGTGAATGCATAATTCTGGTTTGAGGTAGTGGAAGCATTGTGCACTAGGGTTTATGTTTGTGATTCTTGCTACTTGCTTTGAGTTGGTGAAACCCTTGGTTGGCTGTTTTGAGGTTGATGGTTGAGTTGCTTCCATTGAGGTTGTTTGATCAAGTTATTGCTTTACTTGATTCATGATATTGGGCTTACTCCATTGAGTTGATTTGAGCAAGTTATTCTTTGCATTTGGTGATATTGTGTTGGTGGCTGTTTTGTTCAAATATCTTTGGAGGGAAAAGGATTTCTACTTGTTTCCTTTTCTTGTGATGATTGGTTGAATGCTTGAAGGTTGATGTTGAGTTGAATGGTGTTGGTTGACTAAACCTTGTTTGATGAGCATTGTTTTTGAAACCCTAATTGATGGTGAAAAGAACATGTGTATCATTGTTATGTGATTCTTTGCATAGTTGGCAATTGTTGGGGTTTCATGTTCTTGAAAGAAAACATTCTATCCTATCCATTTCAGATATTGAGTTGAGTTTTTAGATTTGAGATTGAGATTGAGTTGAGTTGATTTGAGTTGAGTTTTGAGATTGGGATTTGAGTATAGAACATATTGAGTCTCTAACAATTCTCTTTATGCTTCTATGAGTTTGACAAATCACATTGGGTCTCTAACAATTCACTTTGTGATTTCCTACTAAGAAAGTTTTTCTTGGTGAGCTTGTTGAGTTTTTGGACAGGTTCCGGTGGGGACTTGTGAGCAGTTCTTGGATAGGTTCTAGTGGGGACTTGTGAGCAGTTTTGGACAGGTTTCGATGGGGACTTGTGAGTAGTTTTGGATAGGTTCTGGTGGGGACTTGTGAGTAGATTTGGATAGGTCCTAGCAGAGGACTTGGGAGCTGAGTTTGATAGTTCTATAAAAGAACTTGAGGACAGAGGTGCATTGGTTCTATGAGAAGAACCTGAGGATAGTTGGCAAGTCTTTGAGAAGGCTTGTATGCAGAGGATTGATTTGTTCAAGAGTTGGACAGATCCGACAGACAGAGGAAGACTTGTACTAGACCGACTGACTATGTTTGGTACAGGTTGTGGAGCTGCTGTGGAGGTGATCATAGAAGGCAGAGGTCTCTTAGGATAAGCATTGAGGATAGGAGGTCTTCGATGGAAAGGAGTTCCACATGCTGGAAAGAGGTAGAGGTAGTTGATCTTCTAAGGGATCATTTCCAGAGCAGAGGGGAAGGTATCTCCTTTGAGCAGAGGCTCATAAATTCTGATTGGGGGAAGGTATCTCCTTTGAGCAGAGGCTCATAAATTCTAATTGGGGGAAGGTATCTCCTTTGGGCCGAGGCTCATAAACATTGTAATTGGGAAGGATTCCCAAAGAACTTTGAGATAAATTTTAGAGAAAATTTTTGTGGATGTAGCCTAGCCATTCTGGGTGAACCATGTTAAAATTGGTGTCACTTTGTGGATGATATTGTACATTGCTTTGATATTGCTTTAGGTGTATTGCTTTACTATTTTTAAGTATAAAGGAAAAAGTAAAAAGGGGTCTTATACTATTCACCCCCTCCCCTCTTAGTATAAACTTGTGTTCTTCAATTGGTACCAGAGCAGGTGCCTTCAGAAAGTTTAACAGCTTGAAGGAAAAGGTAGTAAAGAACACAATGGATCATTCAAGTAGCAATGCAACACCTATTCATGATGGGTCAGATTTTGGTCTTTGGAGTGCAAGGATGAAGGTTCATCTAATGGCACTTGGGAATGAGGTTTGGGAAGTGATTGAAGATGAGTACACTATTCCTGAACATGGTCCTAATACTAAAGAAGAAAGGCTCCTACATCACAACAATTAAAAAGCAATGAATGCAATCCTAAAAGGCTTACAAAAAGCAGATGTCACCAAAGTGATTCACTGCAAGACAACTAGTGAAATGTGGAAATAGTTGAAGGTGGTTCATACAAGTGATACAAATGTTAGAAAGGCCAAGTTGAGACACTTCAAAGGTATGTTTGAACAACTCTAGATGAATGATGATGAAAATATTAGTGACTACATGCTTCGTATGGATGAGGTTGTTAACTCCAT
The DNA here is from genome assembly GCA_028583015.1 of Wollemia nobilis. NCBI lineage: Eukaryota > Viridiplantae > Streptophyta > Pinopsida > Araucariales > Araucariaceae > Wollemia > Wollemia nobilis. Next base: position 7,213,983 of record JAQPPZ010003361.1, on the reverse strand, counting down.
GAAAGACTTAGGTCTTGAGCTTGCTAAAAATGATGTTTGTGATAAGATTTTAAGATCTCTTCCTAATAGATTTAGTGAAAATATTTTTGCTATTAAGGAAGCTAAAGATTTGGATAAGTTGAAAAAGGATGAGCTCCATAGTATACTTGTAGCATTTGAGTTGAGAACTCAAGTGAAGGTTGATGTCAAGAAAGAGGCAGCTTTCAAGGCTACCAAGAAATCCAAGGGTAAATAGCTTCAAGAGAGTGATGAGTCTTCTAGTGATGAAGAGGCATATTACAACAAGAAAGGCAAGTTCTCTAGAAAGCACAAAAACATGAAAAATATAAGATGTTTCAATTGTGGAAAGTTTGGTCATTATGCTACTGGATCGTACTTGTTCCCAAGAATGAAAGTGATGAAGATAAACGAGATTCTAAGAGCAAGGATTCTGAAAAGCACAAGCATCACAGAAAGAACAAATATGAGCACAACAATCAAGGAAAGATGTATTCTCACAAGCACAAGAAGAGTTTCTACCTAGACAAAGCAAGTAAGTGTTCTAGTAGTGATAGTGAAACTTCTTCAAGTGATGATGAAAATGAGATGTTGTTCATATCAGAAAAAGAGGAAGAACCGAAACATAGATTCATTATCATGAAATGTCTTAGATGTGGAAATTTTGGTCACCTTGAGGATGATTACACAAATAATGATTTGGTTTCTAGTATGTATGAGGATGCTTCAAAAAACTATAAGGAAGATGCATGTATGGTTTTGGAAAAGGGTAGCACCTCTAGTGATAAGAAATCTGAAAAAGCCTTTGATGATTCAAAAAGCAATCAAATAAAGGATCTTGAAAGTGAACTTATTAGTGCTCTTAGTGCTTTGAAAAGGGAAAGAAAGAAGAATGCTAGACTCAAGGATAAGTTAGATGAATGTTGTATGGAGAGAGATGATCTTATAGAAAGTCTTGACTTCTCTATAGCTAAGACACAAGAACTCAAGGATGAGTTAGAGTCTAAGGTTCTTGAGTATAGTGAGTTAGAACAAAAAATGGCTTCTTTGAAAGAGGAAACTAAAGAGTACAAGGATAAGCTTTACGGGTTTCAAGATAGCTCCAAAAAGGTTAAGTCACTCATCAAAGGTCAAAGAAAGACAAAATATAAAACAGGCCTTGGTTTTTTTAAGCCACACAAGGAACAAGTTGGAGAGTCTAGTAAGAGACTCCAAAAGGAAGAGAGTTATGATGAGGAAAGTATTTCAGAAAAGGAGTCCTTGAGTGATAGATGCACAGAAACAAAAAATAGGAAAAAGAAAAAGGGGAGAAAGTTTACAGGACCTAGAAGGTCATTTACAGGAAAGTTTAATGGCAGATGTTTTTCTTGTCACAGGTTTGGTCACATGGCTTCACATTGCATGACTCAAGTAAGAAAGGTAAATGACAGTTTCAGAGGTGGTAATTTCTTTCAAGGGTATTGCTACTCTTGTAAATAGTTTGGGCATAAGGCAATTTTCTGCAAGGCTAATAACAGGAACAGGGTTAGTCAGAACAGGTGGATTCAAAGAACATGTATGCCTAAAAGAAATAACATTGTTACTTGTTATAAGTGCAACAATGAAGGTCACACGACTAGACGAGTGTAGAGCTGAACTTCCAAGGTACAGGGAATAGGAACAGTGGTATGAACAGGTCCAAGGATCAAGGCATGGATAAGAACAGGAATGATAACGAGAACAGGAATAGTGACAGGAACAGGAACAAGAATATGGACAAAGAGTTCAAGAGAAGGCTCGACAAGGAAGTTATAGACGTTGATGATGATCAGTGCCTAATGGGAGTTTTAATCCCACCCAAGAATTAATCACCTCATAAGGAGGTGGGGGAGGGACTAAGCTAAGATGCTCATTCTTAGTCCCGAGCCCCAAAGGTGACCCTTTGCCATTGATGACAAATGGGGAGAGATATGAGTAAGAGGGAGAGCCTCAAGATAGGGGGAGCTGTTTATGTTGAGTTTCTGTGTTGTTGAGAAGCATGGTTTGCCATCAATGACAAAGGGGGAGATTGTTGGCAATTTTGGGTTTGAGATCCTAGCTTCTTGTCTATGAGTTGTCATTGATGTCAAAAGGAAATGACATTAATGTTAAGAGGATGTGTTGGCTTCAAAGGTGGAAGATTCCAAGAGAATCTTTTTAAGAGAATCCGAAGAGATTCCATTGGCAATGGTTTTTATTAAAACCAATGGAGGTTCTCTTTATTATTTATTTAATTATTATTTAAAACCCTTCAAGGTTTTAATTAATTAATTATTGAATTAATTAAGGGAGAAATTATTTTTAATTTATTAAAAATACTTTAAGGGTTTTTAAACCCTTTAGAAAGCAAATTTCGATTAAATTCGAAATTACTTTTCTTTGCAGCCGACATGTTCTAAAGTCCACGTATGGACTATAAATATGAGAAGGTTCCTAAGGTTAAACCAACTTGGAAAATCGAAGGCAATTAATTGGTTTGGCTACGATCGAATGTTCTGTTTACGCTGCGAAAGAGGAGAGCTCGTGGTTTGAAAAGCTTTCGAAAAGCTTGACCGTTTATGTGGAAGGAAGTCCGTCTTGGACTTCGTAAGCCCCTTGTGGGCTAGTGGCAGCAAAGGCTGTGTTTGGGACTTGCGTAGGCGGAGGTCTACGTTTCGATCCCCGTGGAGGGAGCTGTGCATGGATTATTCATGTTTTTATTAAAACGTGTTTTGTGCCGCGAATTTCGGATTCTTCAAGGGCAGCCATTATAAGGTGTGATTATTTTCTTGATATGATTTTTGGCATTGTTTAGCATTGTTTAAAAGACATAGGAGAAATAAGGGGATATTTCTTTGGTTGTATTTTTGAGATTAGTCTTTTGCTATGCTAAATTTAAAAATGGAGATATAAGGTGTAAGTTTTGGTTGTTGTGTTTTTGGCTTCTTTGGTGGTTGTTTTTAAAGAAGAGGAGCTAAAAGGTGTATTAAGGAAAGTTTTTATATATGCTCATTTATCTTGGTTCTAACCCGAACTTGGTTGGAAGTTTGAGGGTTGTGTGTGGTGACAACTTTAAGGATCAATTTTCTTCTACTCCAAAAAGGTATGGGCACATTTTCCTTATGAGTATGATTGGTGTATGTTTTTTTGAAATAAGGTTGGAGTGAAAAGGTTTTCAACTAGGTTTCCTTTGGTTGGGTGTAAATCCTATTTTATGGTTTGTTGAAGACTACTTATGCATTGTTATCCTTTATGAGAGTTTTGGTGAATGCATAATTCTGGTTTGAGGTAGTGGAAGCATTGTGCACTAGGGTTTATGTTTGTGAGTCTTGCTACTTGCTTTGAGTTGGTGAAACCCTTGGTTGGATGTTTTGAGGTTGATGGTTGAGTTGCTTCCATAGAGGTTGTTTGATCAAGTTATTGCTTTACTTGATTCATGATATTGGGCTTACTCCATTGAGTTGATTTGAGCAAGTTATTCTTTGCATTTAGTGATATTGTGTTGGTGGCTGTTTTGTTCAAATACCTTTGGAGGGAAAAGTATTTCTACTTGTTTCCTTTTCTTGTGATGATTGGTTGAATGCTTCAAGTTTGATGTTGAGTTGAATGGTGTTGGTTGACTAAACCTTGTTTGATGAGCATTATTGTTGAAACCCTAATTGATGGTGAAAAGAACATGTGTATCATTGTTATGTGATTCTTTGCATAGTTGGCAATTGTTGGGGTTTCATGTTCTTGAAAGAAAACATTCTATCCTATCCATTTCAGATATTGAGTTGAGTTTTCAGATTTGAGATTGAGATTGAGCTGAGTTGATTTGAGTTGAGTTTTGAGATTGGGATTTGAGTATAGAACATATTGAGTCTCTAACAATTCTCTTTATGCTTCTATGATTTTGACAAATCACATTGGGTCTCTAACAATTCACTTTGTGATTTCCTACTAAGAAAGTTTTTCTTGGTGAGCTTGCTGAGTTTTTGGACAAGTTCCGTGGGGACTTGTGAGCAGTTTTTAGATAGGTTCCGGTGGGGACTTGTGAGCGCTTTTGGACAGGTTTCGATGGGGACTTGTGAGCGGTTTTGGATAGGTTTCGATGGGGACTTGTGAGCAGATTTGGACGAGGTCCTAGCGAGAGGACTTGGGAGCCGAGTTTGATAGTTCTATCGGAGAACTTGAGGATAGAGGTGCATTGGTTCTATGAGAAGAACCTGAGGATAGTTGGCAAGTCTTTGAGAAGGCTTGTATGTAGAGGATTGATTTTTTCAAGAGTTGGACAGATCTGATAGACAGAGGAAGACTTGTACTAGATCGACTGACTATGTTTGGTACAGGTTGCTAAGTTGCTATGGACATGATCATAGAAGGCAGAGGTCTCTTAGGCTAAGCATTGAGGACAGGAGGTCTTCGGTGGAAAGGAGTTCCACGTGCTAGCAAGAGGTAGAGGCAGTTGATATTCTGAGGGATCATTTCCAGAGCCAGAGGGGAAGGTATCTCCTTTGAGTAGAGGCTCATAAATTCTGATTGGGGGAAGGTATCTCCTTTGAGCAGAGGCTCATAAATTTTTATTGGGGGAAGGTATCTCCTTTGGGCCGAGGCTCATAAACATTGTAATTGGGAAGGATTCCCAAAGAACTTTGAGATAACTTTTAGAGAAAAGTTTTGTGGACGTAGCCTGACCATTCTGGGTGAACCATGTTAAAATTGGTGTCACTTTGTGAATGATATTGTACATTGCTTTGATATTGATTTGGGTATATTGCTTTACTGTTTTGAAGTATAAAGGAAAAACTAAAAAGGGGTCTTATACTATTCACCCCCCCTCTCAGTATAAGCTTGTGTTCTTCATGTTCTACCATTAGCACAATGATTCTCCCTATTCAGTTTGGACTAAAGACTATTCATACATTTTTCCATATCTTGGAAGGTGTTATGCAGTACATGTTACTTGCTAGACCCTATATTTGAGATATGAAATGCATACCTTCCATATTGCATTAATGCATCAAGTATATACCTTCCATATTTGAGATATAGATCGACCCTGCAACATGCCACTACCTATTAGCACCATTGTTCACCTTGGGATTCCTTAAATTAAATAATTTTTTTTATGGGGGTATTTGTTTTTCCATAGATGCACCTCTCCTACTGGAACAAGACAAACCATTTAAAGTAAATATTGACTATATGTCAAATCCATTCTTTGCTCTATGATACCTTTATTATTACCATTGGTATAGAAATAGCTTAGGTCGATATGAAAAAGGTCTCCAGACCCCTTTAGAGCCACATTATCAGTTGCCTATGGATAATTTTGTATTAGGATACTCTGTACGTATACTGGATTAGCTACATGTAAATTATCTCTAATGCCTTAGCCTAGGCCTCGTGGAGGATATCGACATTAATGAGTATGTTGATCTTGGCTATACTCCTTTGCTTCATGATCATTTTCAAATCACCACACTATCAATGGATCATCCTGATTCATTAGATGATGAGTATGAAAAATATTTTATTTCTTTATATATTTAGTATGAAGATGATCTCATTGGTTCATCACATAAGGAGTATGAAGCTAACTTCATTGATACTTTATCAAAAAATTTAGGCAGTTTAGAAGAGGAGTCCTCCATTGTCCCACTCACAAGGGTAGATGAGTTTTCTCTTCTTATTTTCCCTACACATAAATCTATTTGGTCGTAGCTGCTTTCGTTAGAGGATCCTATCATCTTCGCTCTAGCTCATGCTCATCTAGTCATCCCAATACCATCCTAGCCACCTCCCGTGCATTTGTGTTTACCGATCATAAACCATGTGATGCCACCCAAGAATGGAGATCATCTACCATCCATAAACATGATCTCCATTGTTCTCACCACACCACTCCATTATCCAAGAAACCCTTACAATATTTGCACCTCAAACTTGAGGCCATTAATTTTTGTCACGTTGCATTTTCACCATTACCTTCTGAGTTCCTACCCTCTGAGGACATGTTACAACCATTTTATTTTCTCTCATGTTATTTTGAAAATGTCCTTCAAGCTGAAATGGATCCTAATGACACATTTGATTCTCCTAATCCAGTTGATGACATTCATTTAATCCCTACTCCAAATTAATTGGAAGAGGGGTCCCATATGTTAATTGAAGAGACAATTGATGTAGATATCAGCACTAATCCTAAAAATCCTCAGATCGTCAAATTGGGACAAAGCCTCTCAATTACAAAATATGCTAATTTCACTACTTTCTTAATGGAATATAAAATAGCTTTTTCTTGGTCATAAAAAGACATGCCATGTCTTAATCCTAACTTAGTTGTTCACAACTTAAAGCTCAATCCAACCATCAAGTTGGTCAAGCAAAAACTCCGAAAGATGCATCCAACAATAGCACTAATGATAAAAGATGAACCAAAAAATTCTTGGATGTAGGATTCATCCAACCCATAAATTAACCTAAATAGGTTTCCAACATAGTACCTATTAGGAAATCAAATGGGGGGATTCACATATACACCAATTTTTGAGACCTTAATAAAGCAATTCCTAAGGATGAGTTTCCCAACATAACATCGATGCACTTGTAGATGCAATTGTAGGTCATGAAATGCTTTCCCTTATGGATGGTTTCTTGGGCTATAATAAAATTCGTGTTAATCTCGAGGATTAGACCAAATGGACTTTACCATGCCATGGGGGACTTTTTGCTACAAAGCCATGCCTTTTGAAATCAAAAATGCTGGTGCCACGTATCAGCAAGCTATGACGTACATGTTTCATGACTATATGCACAAGATTATCAAAGACTACGTCAATTATTTATTGGCAAAATCCTTGTTGTGTCATGAACATATCGATGTGTTATGTAAGGTATTTGATCGCCTCTTGGAGAACAATGTTTTATTAAATATTAAAAAGTGTGTTTTTGGAGTAACATTTAGAAAACTTTTAGGCTATATCATTTCTAAATGAGGCATTGAAGAAGATCTAAATAAGGTCAAGTAAATCATGGATATGCCTCCCCCAACCAATCTTAAGTAGCTCTACAACTTACAAGGGAATATTTAGGCCATTTGGTGCTTCATAGCGTAACTCTCGAATAAATGTCGACCACTCAATCATAATCTACAAAAGGGGGTCACCTTTTATTAAAATCAAGAATGTTTGAAAGCATTTGAGAACATAAAATAATACTTGACCTCTTTGTCAGTATTAGCTCCTTCTCTACTAGGTGTACCATTTTTATTATACATTCGGACCATTAACTTTGCCTTAGGGACCATGTTGGCTCAAAAGAACAAGGTAAATAAGGATCAGACCATTTATTATATTAGTTGCACTTTGGTCAGCTATGAAATCAAATACACTTATGTCAAGAAGCTCTATCTAGTGGTGGTCTTTGCCACCAAGAAACTTCATCATTACATGATCAATCAGACAATGTATATTATATCTAAAGAAAACCCCTTGTGGTATATGATGAGTCACACATATCATAATAGTCATACCGTAAAGTGGATCATGCTTCTGATCGAGTTTGACCTTGAGTTTATCAGTCAAAAATCTATCAAATGTTAGGTCAGCATTGACCAATTAGCAGAGGCACCTCTTCTTGATGATAAGCTACTTAACATCGAGTTAACTGATGATGCAGTCTTTGCAATATCAGACTCAGAAGAACCAGATGAACCAAAAAATAAAGTTGATCTAACAATGTTCTTCGACGGTTCCAAGTGTGAACAAGGGGGTGGTGCAGAAATTGTGTTTTTCAAACCGCAATGGGATCCTATTCCTCTTTCATTCAAACTTGATTATACATGCACCAACAACAATTTCAAATACGAAGCCCTCCTTTTGGGTCTTCAAACAACCCTCACCATGAATATCAAGAAGCTTAACATCTTTGGTGATTATTTGCTCATCGTTAACTAAGTTAAGGAAATCTATCAGTGCAAATACCAAATATTGAAACCTTACAAGGCCTTTGTGGATAAAATACTTGCTAAATTTGAATGGTATGACATTAAGGTTGACCCTCATTCCTCGAACCATTATGTAGATACAATAGCTTCATTGGGATCATTAATTTTGTAGAACCCATAAGATAATATCACTACCATTCATGTCAAAATGTTCCTGTAATCCATGATTTTATGAGATAATTCTAATGAAGAGCAACATGTTCATATGGTATATATTTAACCATACAAATATTGGTTCTCTAAAATTCAAGAGTTTTTTGAACTTGCTTCCTAGGGGTCCTTGGTCCTGCAAATACCTTTTGATAATAGCATGATCAATTATCTTAAGGTTCTCTCTCAATTTGCATTTGTGCAAGATGTTTCTAGAGAGGAGCAAGTTGTTCATCTAGTCCAATATAAGCCATATCAATACTGGTTCACTAAAATTCAATATTTATTAGAACATGGCAACCTTCCTTCGAGATTGTCACATACCACCAAATGTACAATTAAGCAAAAAGTAATAAAATATATTTTACTAGAAGATATTCTTTACTGTCGAAGCTATGATGGTCTTCTCCTTCATTTATTAGAGCCCCAAGAATATACTTGGACCATTTCTCAAGCTTATGATGGTACTTGTGATGGCCATTTTAGCGGTATGTCTATCACCATGCACATCCTCTACATGAGCTATTATTGGCCTACCATGGAGCAGGATTGTTGTTCTTATGTCAAAAGGTGCATAAAGTGTTAGAATCATGCTAATCTATCGCATATACCTTCACAGGATCTACAATAAATTCATTCATTATGGTATTTTTTGCTATGGGGATTTGATTTAATTGGTAAAATTTTACCCCCATATTTGAGTCATCACGTGTTCTTTCTTACGACCACTGAATACTTTACAAAGTGGGTGGAAGTTATTCCTCTTACCACTAGGATAGGTGCATGTATCATGGAGTTCATACTCCATAACATCATATATCATTTTAGGATTCCATCCAAGATCATTTCAGATGTGCCACCATTTAAAAATAAGGATTTTCAGGCTTTGTCAATAAGTATCATATCAAGCATAGCTATTCGAATCCTTATTATCCATAGGCTAATGGGCAGGCTGAGGCATCAAAAAAATTTGTCATTGCAATTCTTAAGAAAATAGTAAATGATCATCACAAGGATTGACACCTTTAATTACCTCTAGCACATTGGGCTTATAGAACTAGCATTCGAACACCGATTGGGGTAACTCCATTTTTCTAGTATATGGTATTAAGGCCATCATACCCTTGGAACTTAAAATCTTCTCATTGCACATATCATTACAATGTTTCATCGATGATGACACTACATGATAGGCTCGCTTGGATCAACTCACCCTTCTTGGTGAACGATGCATTAACGCTCTTGAGCATCTTCATGTTTATCAAGATCGTATAAAGTGAGCCTACGATACAAAGATAAATCTTAGAGAATTTTAAGTTGATGATCTAGTGTTAAAAGAGAACCAACAAAATTCTAATTTACCACCCCATTTGTGGGATAAATTTACGATAATCTGCTTAGGCCCATTTATCATCATACAAAAGGGAGGGCTAGGAACTTATTAGTTAGCTTTATTTGAGGGTGTTGAGGAACTTGAACCCCTTAATATTCTCCACCTATAGGAATTTTATGCATAAATATATATATAAACAAAACGAAAACAAAAAATAAACAAAAATACAAAAACATAGCATTCCTACATTTCACCATGCATCATATATCATCGCATATTACCATTGCATTGCATATTACCATTTATTGCACCATGCATTTTAAAGTCTCTAGTGTCTAGTTGAATTCATTGTCATATTGCATTAGATATATTTGTCATTGCACTTATATTTTTCCATCCTTGTTCTTGCATGCTAAGAATCACCTTGTTTATATGATTGTCATTTGTCTTGACCAAACTTCTATCTTGAGTATAGACCCAATTCCAATATTTATTTCCATCAACATTCCCCTTCCTTGGTATTTGTGTTTTCCCCCATTCCTAAGTAAGTTGTTAAAGGGTGTTCAATGTGGTCTTTTTGGTCATTCAACCATTCCTAGTTTTATTTTCATATTGTGTAAAATGTCATCTTGATCTTTGGTGGTAGGGTCTTGCTTTGATTGTACATTTCTATTTCAAAATATCAACACATATTAACATTTTTTAAATATAATTTTTGAACAAGGAAATATGATACTACGAAGTAGTCCTTACCCTTTAAGCAAAAGGTCTCCCTTGCTCTCTTATTACGCACATGGTCTAAAAAAGCTGAGAATTGACAAAAGGACAAGCTTCCCCTCCCTCCTAAAAAAAAAAGGTAAAAATACCCTTACTCTTCCACAAAAAAAACAAACCCCCCCTCAAAAAAAGAACAATAAATCTTCTTGATCTTTCGCAAAATGAGCAAGTATCCTCCCCCCCCCCAAAAAAAAAAAGAGGGTAAAGAGCTTGAATCCTTAGAATTCTCAGTTTTTGACAACCATGGGGTGATCTCCATCGCCAACAATAGGCTATAGATGTCTGCTTGGTAGTAGAGTAGCCTTACATATGGTGACACATATATCACATTAACGACCTTATTTTGTACAAACCAACTATGAGCTAGCTTTTTGTGGCTTGCATTACATAGCAGTTAAGTCCAATTGCATCTAAAGTTGAGGTAATGAACTTCACTATGCACACGCAGGGATATTGAATATATTGGTCTTCCTAGCAATTTTTTACCTTTCAAGATCCTGCATGGTCAATATACAACCTTTGAGTGGTCAAATAGGGTGTTTGAGTCTCATGAAAACCTTGTTTTTCCCCTATGACTTCTCACTATTCACCATCCACTACATTTTGTTCAAGTGTATGCCCTAGATGAAAATATTTGAATCTTGACTTGTGACTTTTATACATTCTATGGTGTTTGCACTTAGTTTGTTATTGCATTACATAGTAATTCATTATGTTCATTAATTAAAACATACATTCAAATTTTACATCATTCAAAATATCATATGTCATTAGTGCATCACATACATATGTAGCTTTATGCATACATAATAGATCTACCATAGAAAAAACATTCATCTAACATCCATGCACAATAATATCTACAAATCTAGGTATACATCCATAATCATGAATCATTACATACATAAATTCACAATAAACACATGATAAGACCCAATAAAAACCAAATCATATATATAAAGGTACATCATGATACAAAAACCCATAGGCTACAATATAGTGGGTCCTCAAACCTCACATCAAAAAATATAAGCACATAATAACAATTTGTGCTCAAGCTGGACCTACACCATCGCTCTCCCCACTTCCCTCTATCTCATCTCTACTTGATTTCCTGGGACCCGCTAGCCCCTAACCTATGATATGAACCTAGTAATATAAATCATGAGATAGGCAGTATCACTGAGGGCTCTCTGATGTTGTGCTTCGTCAACTCTATTACGACTAGGATGGTGATGATCATGATGACAGTGTCCCACCTCATCTATACATTGCATCCTCTAATGACCCAACATAGTCTTGCCCAGTCTGATACCAAGCATAGTATATGGCCACCATAGCTCGTAGCTAGGTAATCTCATTTGTAGTTTGTCCCCCTATCGACTCTACCACCTGTAAAGCATCTTGCTCTATCATGACCCTTGCCAACTCCTCCTATGCACTCTACACCTAAGCTTGTAGGGATTCCCTATCCTTTACCCAACCCCACCATATCTACCTATCCATATCTCATTGGCTCTACTCTGTAGCATGGGTTGTATCCCTATCCTTAAACTACCCCTAAAGGATGCAGAACTACTCTATAAGCATTGCAATTTACTCCTATAGATCCTCCTCATACACCTCCTCACCCCTGTCACTCCTCATAGGTATCTCTTCCCCCTCATTGGCTCCCTACGAGGTACCCAAATCTCCCTCCATGCAATGACACACTCACCACTATGATGGATTAGTCGTTGGTCTACTTGCCCCATCCTATGTTGTCCTAGCCCCCTCACCAACCCCTATCCCTCATGAAAGCTATCGAGTGGTCCACTAGGCATCATAGTCTACTATAATACTTGTATCATTGAAATCTATGTCTACCAAGGCCTCATCGGCCTTCTCCTCTACAAGATCTACTTATGACCATACCATCTAAGTCTAGCTCATCATCCGCCTATACACCACTAGGACCTCAGGAACTCTTTGTCTCACCTTGAGCTAGTGGTCACCTATGAATATTGAAAGTACTTATACTCTATCTCGTGGTAGCCATTCAACCATCTGCCATGTCACATCCACCTAAGGTGTTCACCCTCCTTAGTCTAGTTCGGAGCTCCCCTCCACGACCGCCATGTCACTTGTCCTAATTATAGTCTAGCAAATGACTCTATGTAATTCTCTAAAATACCTTGTAAGGGGTATCTCTTACTCTGCTATTACTCATGCAACCATTGCATAACATAAGAAATCTCTCTATCCACCATTTATCACCATGCGACCCACAATAGCCCAATCAGTTTGTCTATACTAATGTGCTCCCATCCCCATATCTGAAGAAGGAAGCTACATCCTAAGCATTTTTGGCATATCTGATTAATCTCATAGAGCTTCCTATAAAGTTATGAAAGTAGCATAGTCTCCCATGCCATGATCCTTGACTACTCCACTAAATCTTAAATAAGACCCAATAGGTTCCAAGGGAACCTTGCACCAAAAGAGTTTGGAAGGATGATGTTTGACATCGGTGACATACGCACTACATGTGTCACAAAAAACAATCTAGTGTTATATCCCATAGTCAATATCATACCACCATTATCCACATCACAGTCCACACATCTTCACTGATCTCGATAAACTTGGTGTAACAATGTCTCTCGTTGGCTAGTAGGGGCAGTAAAAATGGGCTCTCCCTAAATCGAAATCCTTAAGATCCAAAATATATCCTCTAGCATCATAGTCATATCGCCAGTGGATAGGTCAAATATGTTTGTTTGGATATTCCACCTATTGATCAAGGTTGCCAAATAGACATGATCGGTATACGTGGATTATATTCAAACCATGTGCTAAAGTCCAAGGTCCTTTAGCCACATCCAATCATCATTCAACAACGCAACACGAACCTCCTTGAATGTGCTTGTGAAATGATGTTGGGCTCTAATAAGTTGTTACAAGCACAAAAATTTAATAAAAACAAAAAATATACTTAAAATACCATTGTCTTGGGTCAAGACGGTATCAAAATTCCATTATTTCTTAAGGTATCCAAGTTAATCAACTCATTCTAGTCAAGCGTCTCATCGCTCTCATAATTTTACATATCCTCCATCAACATGTAACTTGAGGGGGTAGTTAATATTTGCAAAATTCATGTTTCAATATCAAGTCAATAATCAAACACTTAAAATTGCAAATCATGTTCATCCAAGAATCATTGCCAAAAATAATCATACACCCTCTTTTATAGGGCAAAATCAAAATTTTGAATGAAATAAACACTTGGTAGATCTAAAGCCTAAAGTGTAGACTTGACCTTGTCTACCCATGGCTAAAATATTACCAAGATTAGGTAGACTCAAAGCCTAAAGTGTAGACTAAGATTCTATCTACCTAGGTTGAAAGGTTTACCAAAATTAATTCCATCAATGTGTTGGAAGCAATGACTCAAATATGTGTACTTTCCATGGTTTAGGTATCTCACATTAACTTTTTCAATTAACATCATTGGTGCAACCATTTTATATTATCTATTTTGCCTCCGCATTGTGCTTACACATAAAGAATCCCAAAAAGGGGCATCTGTAGACACCTAAAATACATCATCTTAAGGAGACTCTCCAAAATATTTCCTTTCTACCTCTCACAACCCACCTTGGGTAGCCTTACAACCAATTTAATGGTTTTGACCACCAATAGGTACTTTCCCCCCATGGGAAACCTAACCGTCTCGAACCGATACGGTCTTAAGATCGTGATCATCTTGACCTAAGATGATTATGAAAAATCAAAAATAAAAATAATAAAAATAACAGTTGTCAATAAAAACTGCCTGTTAGTATCATGCATGATTTTGCATTGATATTGTACTTCCTGCATGAGACACTTTCAAATTAATTAAATGCAATTAGTTATTTTAGGGTATGCATATGCTTTTTAAATGCAGACTTTCCATCTAATTTTTCATGTAGGATGTCCTTGCCACATTTAGCCTCTAGCCAAGAGGTCTATAATAGGACACTTCCCTCTTATTTTTAAAATATCTTAAACTTTTGAATTTGTGCAATGAAGTGCTGCTAAAATTCATCCTTGCTTTTGAGTTTTTGTGCAACAAAGTACTATCAAAATCAATCTGCTAGGTTTTACCACTACTAAGACCATGTTATTTGACTGCCATACAGGATTGAACATTGTGCTTCCCTCCCTTGCATAACCAATACCCTCATTTTTATGATTGTTCCAGCCCACTAATTCACCTCCCTATCACAAGAATTTGTCGACAGTACACCCAAGGTCATCTCAAACGACACTTGGGCTTGGCAACATAAAAACACAGGTCTATGACAATGGCCATCTCACCTCAAGATATTTTGCAGATGAGACCATATCGAACCAAGATGATCACAATTAGGTGAATGTTTTCCAATTTTCATTGCATTTTAGGTTATATTTTCTTATTTAATTGTTATACATCAATTTAGATCTCATTTATTACATACATGTACTTTATTTTTCTTCATTTCATGCTCTTTGATTGAACACGGGTCCAAATTTGGTGGGCCTCGTACATGCTACTGATTCATTATTATTCCTTTGTGTGTAGATCATAGGTACAAGGATAGCAACAAATTCTAGATACAACTCTCATGCGGTGGTCCTGAAAAACCTACTCCCCCACGAACTGCTAGCACGAAGATTTTTGATATTGCACTTGGAGACCTCATTTTGATATATTGTAATCATTGTATCATTGGTAGCATCCCCTAAGAGGGGATCTTATTGTAACACCTTGAAAATATGAGCATAAATATATAAAAGGATCTATTTTATCTTATCTTGTTCGATCATTATTTTTCATTGTTGCTTTATATTTTTATGGTGCAAATTTTTGGCTTTCACTTAGATCCATTAGATACTGGTCCATTGGATAACTTGGAAGAGGTTCCAAAATAGGAACCATCATTCTTCATCTTTGAGAGACATGAAGCCTCAATTTTGTTGTAGTTCTTGAAAGGGCAGTGATCCAAACCGTGCCCACACTTTTTGTATATGAAGCAAAAAGGAGGTTTGTTTTCATATTCAATAGATTGAATCTAAGAACCCATATCCGAGACCATTACACACATTACACACATATACACATTACACACATACACACATTACACACATTCTAGAAAATACCATTATGGATTTTTTTGGGTTGTAGCATTAATCAAGACCAGATCTCCTATTATGTTTGTGATGCCTCTTAGGATAGACTCATGCCAAAATTGAAATAGAAGGCTAGGGAGCCTCACCCAAATAAAAGCAGTATTAATATTTTGAGTGTCTAGATCAAATTCCATTCCCCATCTATCAAGGAATAAAATTCTCTTACCAAAAAATCAAGGGCCATAACCAAGGATGTGATGCATGTATTACTCATTTGAAATTTTAACCATAAATAAACATTTAGGTAGGGCCACTAAATCCATGAGTCCACACTAGGACCATTTTAAAATATCCCATTTCTAGATAGAATCAATATTTGATCAAGATCCTAAGAATTTTCCAACCAAGTTGAAATCCCCCTCCTCCATGATTAGCTTCAAAAAATCCATTAGAATGGAAAGAAAACTTTGGTTTGGTTCAAGAGTAAAAAAGCAAATCTAAGAAGACTTTTTCTTGGTCTTCACAACCATATCCATAAAGGATTTACCACCCTAACTGAGGGGTAGTTGGAATACTATAGAGTCTCTATGAGGGAAGAGAGACCCCCCCCATCCCAAGAAGAAATGTTCCTCATGGACTGACCATCAACAAGAATAGTTGTAATCCCATAAACATCCAAAATCTCACTCGAACAAACATTTAAACTCTAAGAAGAAATATTCTCAATCAAAAAAGAAGGGGGGAATACCTTAAGGGAATTGTTGGGAACTTCAATTACAACATCTACAATCCCCTCAGGGATAATATCCTAAAGATAATTATTTGGATTTGCACTCACAACATCCACCTTCACATAAATTTTTGACTTCACCTTAAGGACATCCGAATCACCACTCTCAACCTTTTTCTCACTCAAAGAAAAATTTAAAATCTCAAATATAGTTGAATCACCATTCACAATCATTTTCTCGCTTGAAGGAAAATTTAAAATCTAAGAGAAATATTAGTCCCAAATAACATCTAAGGAAGAAACATCCAGCAAGGGTTTAACTGGAGATCTAGGCTTAGAAATAAAGCCAACACCCATGGGGATATCATCCACCCCAAGTCCAGTAGCTTTTAAAGCCTCCAATTCTTTTAGCCATTTTTCAAAACTAAAATTGGATTTATGAATGGTGAAAAACTTTATCCTAGGTCCACCACTTCCACCAAAATAATTGAAGGTTCCTTCTAGTCTGGGTAAGGTACAATAAAGTTCCCATAGTCATCCACATTCTCATGAAAGTAAAATCTCATGGCTCTCATTAGGCCCTGAAAGTTCTATAACTTCCTTCTTTCATTTTTTCTTCCAAATTTAAAATTCAAATAAGTGGTTAAGGATTTTTTTTCCCCTTCTTATGTTATTCCTTAAAGGAATATATTTTCCATCCGTGAGAATCACTCTGTCTCTCCCACTTGATCTTCCTATCCCTCTAGAAGCTCCTTGTTGCTTGAACCTTGTATGCTTTAACCTCAATCTTGTATGCTTTTGCTTCTTTGCTAAGGTTTTCAAAGATATTGTTTCACTAGGGTATTTGAAGTCATTGCTCAAATCTTTCTCCTTCCATGGAACCTCCACTATGCACACATCTATCATCATTGCTCTACTAGGGTTACCATCACCACTAATTCATTGAGGTTTCCAAAGCCACTATTTTTCTAGCAATTTTGAAGTTATTGTTCATACCCCACTCCTCCTATGGAACCTCCACTACACGTACCTCTATCACCATTGCTCTACTAGAGTTTTTGAAGCCACTATTTTGCTAGAATTTTTGAATTTGTTGATAAAATCCCATTCCTCTCATGGAACCTCCACTATGCACACCTCTATAGCTACTTAATTTTTTTAGTTTTGACTATACAACATTTTTTTGTGTGGAAAATACCCTGATTGGGATGCTACTATCAGGTAAGTCCTAAGTAGGTAGGGATATCTATTTTGCCAAAAACACCTAGGGCTTGCACCTGACATACCCCTTCGACACACTCAAAGAGCATACCTAAAACAAAAAAAAAAACACAAACAAAAAAACACAAAAACATAAAAAACACAAAAAATACAATAATTAAAAAAAAACACAAAAACAACAAAAATAAAAAAACAACAAAAAATGTGAAAAACAACAAACAACAACAAAAAACAAAACACAAAACACAAAACACACAAAAAACCATAAAAACAACAAAAAAACACACAAAAAACAAAAACACAAAACACAAAAAATACAAAAACATAAAAAATACCAAAACAACACAAAAATAAAATAGAACAAAAACAATACAAAACAACACACATCGAAAAACTAAAAAGAAGGAAAAAATAGAAAACAACTTTGGCCTTTCTAGGCCAAAAGGCTATTCATGC
This sequence comes from Wollemia nobilis, assembly GCA_028583015.1. Lineage (NCBI taxonomy): Eukaryota > Viridiplantae > Streptophyta > Pinopsida > Araucariales > Araucariaceae > Wollemia > Wollemia nobilis. The sequence goes on along the minus strand of JAQPPZ010003361.1, from coordinate 7,196,196 downwards.
AAGATTCAATAGAGGAAACATAAGAATGACCAGTATAAGCAATGGAACTAAAATACCCTGATCAAACCAAAGAGAAGCAAAAATAAAGAAAAAATTAACTAGGTACCTCTAGTATTGGAGCCAGCCAAAGAAATGATAGAAAGAAGAGTTTCCCTTATTTGCAAATCCCACCAATTGGGAGGGTGGTCGTAGTAAGTAATATCACCTTTGTCCAATGTCCAATTAGCTAAAGAATCAACACTCATGTTTTGTTCTCTGACCACATGATTGTATTCAAATTTCAAAAATCCCATATGGATTAATTGAATCTTCTCTACAATTCTTTTTATTCTTCAGTCAACCTTATTATTCTTAGGATTCTTCAATAGATTAATCATGACTTGAGATTCATATTCAACCAACATCTTTTTCCATTCAACCTTAGCAGCCTCTCAAATGCCTCTAAGGATACCATACCTCTCAACAAGGTTATTGGAAAGGATACCCAAATTCTTAGCAATAGTGAAAACCAGAGAACCATATGAAAATCTACCAATTCCTCCTACACTAGCTTTTCCAAGGTTCCCCCTAAAGGCTCCATCGGTATTGACTTTTCAAAAATCCTTAGGAGGAGGCTACCAATTCCTTGTTCTATCCATATTTTAATTACTCACATTCCCTTTAAGTTGGTTTTCCTTAAAAGAGTTAATCTTCAATCTTTGCATCACTTGATCCCATATTTGGTGGGAGTTCTAAGGATATTTAAGGAGTTGTTGGACTGATTCAACTAAGTTGGCAATGGTCTTTTTCTAGATATAGTGAATATCCTTCCTTGCTTGATTGGAAATTTGGTTGCTTCTTTCCTTCTAGATATAACAAGTTATAATGGTAGAACCCATCCAAACTAGTTGCCTAATAAAATGATCAACACCCTCTTGATTAGGCCAATCCCTCCAAAGTTATTCAAAAGTAAAAAAATTGGAACACTATAAGCCAAGTAAGATGGCCATTATCCCCCATATCTCAGAGGCTAAGGTACACTCAAAAAAATATGGTTGAGAGTTTCCACATTCTCTCCACACTTTTTACATCTAAACAGGCCATGAAAACCACGTTTCATAAGTTGCTCATTGGTAAGTACCTTGTGATGCAATAAAAGCCATGTAAATAACCTCACCTTAGGCTAGATATTTTGATCCCACAACTGAGTAAAAATATCATATGATTGGTTAGGATTATTATGGCATAAGGCCAAATAACCTTGAGCAACTGAATATTCACCCTTAATAGTGTTGTTCCATCCAAAACAATCTCCATGGGACAAAGAGAGATATCTCATATGAATGATGCTTTGGATATCTTTTATTTATCTTTTTAGGATTTGAATAGGCCAATACTCAATAGGGATCCAATATCTACAAACCTTTGAATTACCAGTATGGTACTAATATATTTTAGTAACCTTTATCTAGTTAGCTTGATGAAGCTCCTCCAACCAAGGCCTCCAATCAGGAAACTAAGTTATCAAAGGCTAGTGACCATGATCCCAATAATCTATTCAAAAATTTATCTGTTGACTATTATGAATGATCCAAAATTACTTTTTCTTAATAAAATCCTCACTAGTCTTAAGAATTGCTACAATGGAAGAACCTTTTGTAAGCAATTGATAGCGAACAAGGTCTTTAGGACGTTTGTTCTCCACATATTTAGCACGAGGATTCTTGAACCAAAGAGAATTGGGGTTATGAAAAATCCTCCAATATAGTTTAGAAGCTAAAGCCTTATTTTTATTAATAGCAAAACAAAATTTTAACACCCATTCATTCTTGGGAAGGCATAAAGTATCCCATTTCACCAAGGCTCATTTTATTTTCTCCTTAGTACCACTTCAAAGGAATCGATGATTGATTTGATCCAATTCTTGAAGAACTACCTTTGGGATATTCAACACAGTAGAAACATAAATAGGAATAGCTTGAAGGACTAATTTTACCAAGGTAATTCTGCCTCCAAATGAAAGGCACATATTGGTCTACTTTCCAATTTTCTTCTTAACTTTGTCCAAAAACCAATTCAATTTTATTTTATGTTTTTGAATATTGATAGGAACACCTAAATAAGTGATTAGAAGGGAGGTCTTCTTATATCTTAATTTATCCAAGATCATGGATTCCTTTTTGGGAGAGCAGTGAAAGAAAATAACTTTAGATTTATCTTCATTGATTAATTTCCCGACATCATTAGAAAAACAACTAATGATTTGCTTAATTTTAGAAGCTTCCTTAACTATAGCTTTACCTAATAGAGTAGATTTATCAACAAATTGAATGTAATAAATAGGCCTAGCTCCACGAGCAATGGTAAATTCCTCAAGGATTTTGTTTTCTCTATTTTTTGTTATAGTCTTGCCCAAGCATTCAACAAGAATAAGGAATAAATAACGGGAGAGGGGGTTACCTTGCCTAATACCTCTAGAAGCAGGGAACATCTGAGAAGGCCTACCATTGATAGGAATAGAGTAGGACACTGAAGAGATACATCCCATAATCTAATCCATACAATTCTAAGAGAAGTCAAATTACTTTAAAACTTTGACAAGAAAGTGTTAATCCACTCTATCATAAGCTTTAGATAAGTCTAAATGAATGAACATAGATGGAGATCTTTGGATTTCCATGGAGTGGATGGATTCTTGAGCAAGAACTATCTCATCCACTATTTGATGCCCTTACACATAACCCCTTTGTTTAGGGAAAATAATCTTATGAAAAAGAGGCTTCAACCTTTCTGCCATGATATTTGTAATGATTTTGAGAACATTACATAAAACTATAGGTCTAAAAGTTGAGATATGATCTGCCTCTTGAGATTTTGGGACAAGAGCTATATAAGTTTTATTGATAACCTTCAAAATTTCTTTGGCTTTCCTGGATTCTTCCACCACCTCTAATAAATCAACATGAAGGATATCCCAAAACTCTTGATAGAACTCAATGGGGAAACAATCAAGACCTGGGATTTTTTATTTTTATATTTTAAAAACCACCTATTGAAGCTCATTGACATTAATTGGAGAAATCAAAACAAATTTCTTCTCAAAAGTGATAAGAGTAGGGATCGCTTGAAGAATATTCTATTGAGAAGTCGAGTCAAGAGGTGCAGTAGCAAATAGATTGGAAAAGTAATTGACAACAACAGAATTCATGCCATCCCAAGTGTAGACAAGATATCTAGAATCAGATTTTAGGGAAGAAATAAAATTTTGAGATCTTCGAGCTAGAATAAATTTGTTGAGGAAATTTGTGTTTCAATCTCCTCCTTTGAGCCATTGGATCCTAGATTTTTGCTTCCATAGGAGTTCTCTTGTTTCCATTCCTCTAATTGAGCCATGAGTCTAATTTCATATGTACTTCTACTCTCTGTGAGGCCATCTAAATGGATTTTCTTATTTAATTTTTCAAGTTGAGCAATAACTTCATGTTTTTTTGTCGAACATTTCCAAACTCCTTCCAATTCCAAATATTGATTTTGGATTTAATGTATTGCAATATTTTGGTAAAAAAAACATCTTAGTCCCATACCTTGGTTTACCTTCCTTCCACCATTATTGCACTTGGGGTCTGAAGGAACTGTCTCTAAGCCACATTAACTAAAATTGAAAAGGTGAGAAACTCACATTGGTTTTCCAAATTTCCACCATGATTGGCTAGTGATTTGAACCAACATTGTTAAGAGTCTTCACCTTAGGAGTGTGACCATGGATTAAGAAATTGTTAGAGAACAAGAACCTATCCAATCTCTCCATGATACAAGCTAAGCCTTGATTTCTATTAGACCAAGTCATAAGGCCATTATCTGGTTGGATATCCACAAGATGAAGGTTTGCAATATATTCACTCATGAGGTCAGTGCTTTTGTCTAAATTTTTGTTTCCCTCCATTTTCTCATCTAGAGAGGATGGTATTTAAATCTCCTTCGATCAAGATCCAAGCTTCAAAAAAATGAGAGATAATATAAGTTATATCCTTCCACTGTCTTCTCTTTTCCTCCAAAGTAGTGAGAGTATAAATAATTATGGAAAGAATAATTTGTTTAGAATGTCTACTTTGAATAGCTATAGCCAGAAGACCCCAACTACCAACCATATGGTGAATAACTACCTCTTTTGGGTCCTAAAGGCAAGCAATGCCACCAGAAGTCCCCTAAAAACTAAGGGAAACAAATTTTCCAACTAGCCAAATTTTACTAGCAATTGAATCCATTTCCTCTATTGACATCTTCATTTCTTGAAGAAAAATAAGATGTGGATGGTTTGTATGAATTATTTCTCTAATTTTATTTTGTTTTGAAAGACTCCCTTTTAGCCCTCTAATTTTCCAAGTGATGATATTTATTAATACGAGGGCTAAAAAAAATGGTAAGGGCATTAATATTACCTTCCCTTACAAGATTTTCACCTTCTTTTACCATATGATGTTGATTAGTCTTGCGACCTACCTTTTGGTTGGAATCCATTTTTTGTTTTTTTCCTTGTTTCTTGACTTACCCCAATTGAATTTGAGATGGCTTCTAGCCTCAAAGAATACGTGTACAAAGCCAAAGTATTACTAGAAGGTTCAACAAAGCGTATCTTGGGACCTATATTATTTGAAGTCTTAACATTTAAAATATTGTTTTTCTTGTGTATATTTCCTCTTTTTTCTTGTTGAAAACCTTTAATTTGTTGGTTTGTCTCTAAGTCCTTCCCTGCATCTTTAAATTACGTTTCTAAGATTTTTATCTCCATTATTTCCTCTTTCTATCCTGGGACATCACTTGTGGAAATAATTTCAAACATATTAGCTAATAAATTCATGTGTGTGGGGGACTGGCTCTATTTATTTCTAATCGATTAATGTGATGATGCAAGTCTAATGGCATATTCCATGAATAGAATTTCGTTCCATGTTAATGTGAGGGACTGGCTTTCTTACTTTCTAACCGGTTAATGTGATGATGCAAGTCTAGTGGCATATTCCATGATTGGAATTTCGTTCCACGTTAATATCTACTCGAAAGTAAAATTTCGTTCCACATTAATGTGGGGGACTGGTTCTCTTGCTTTCTAACTGGTTAATGTGATGATGCAAGTCTAATGGCATATTCCATGATTGGAATTTCGTTCCACGTTAATATCTACTCAAAAGCGAAAACCTATTCAAATCTCATTCCCATTCTCTATTTTAATTATTAAATATTAAAATATTGAAAAATAAATTTCTAATTCACATTACATTTAAATTTATTTTATAAACTTATTTAATTTCATGATTCTAAAATTTCTAAAATATCAATACAATTATCAAATATGATTATATAAATTTATTTTTTAACTAAAATTATTTTATGAGTCTAGAACTTCTAAAATACTAATACAATTATAAGATATAATTTTGATGGCAATTCAATGGTAGGACTTTGAAACTTGAAACAAGAGGTTCAAGATTTGAATGGAACAAAAAGAAAATTGTACACAATAAGAATTATTTTATATAGCATATGGTCTATATAACCTATGGTTTCAATGTTTAAATCTAATAGAGGATAGAGTTATATACATATAAACAATGGTGTAAAAATTTAAAACCAATAAAAATTATAATTATACATTATTATTCATTAATTAAAATTTGATTAAATAAACATATACCAAATAAATAATATTGTTATAACATTTTTCATTCACCTAATAATATTATAAACTTTAAAAACTATTTTACTTTTATTACTTTTTAAATCTATATTGTCATAAAACAAGTTTAAGCACATACGATGTAAATATTATTAAAACAAATCTATATTGCCATAAAACCAGTTCAAGCACATACGAAGTAAATATTATAGCCTGAGGTGGTAGAGAGTGGTTACATCTTGGACATAAATCGGGTGGTGGCTGGTACTTTTAAGATGCGAAAAACATTAAGCTGTAATCTGTTTTTTAAATAATTATATTAAATTATTATTATTATCTTTTTTGAATTTAACCAAAAAATTTGAGAAATTACGATCGGCGGTTCTACACCATCAAAAATTACTTGGAAGTCTTGCAGACCACGAGCATAATCAACTAGATTTTAGATATCCAATGTGTATTTGGTAGGGTGAAGATTCTAACATGAAACCTCCCTTAAAGGATTTCTCAGCCACTCACCTGCTACAAGTAAATTTATTATTATTATTTTTAATTATATAAAAATATTTAATATTAAAAAATATTTTTTAATACTTAAACCTTTATTTTAAAACAAATCATTCCCTCTTCTATCTAAAATATCTAGGCTTTCACTTAAGACTCTGCAAATGAGATATATGATGACTTAAAATACCATAGATATATCCTGAAATGGGGAGGCCCAACACCAAAACCATCCAAAAAGCCCTTGTTAAGAAGGTGACGTTACAAGTGAGCCATGCAGTTTTGACCCATGGCATACCCTATACCCCAGATTAGCAAAGGTCTTAAAGATGCTGCTGTACCTGAAATCCTATTGGTGTCATCTTTATGGCTGGGCACTGGGCAGGCCTCGGTGGTCGATGGGAGAATAGCTACATTAGACCAATATTTGTTGATGGAACACATTCCCTTTTTAAAATACACTTGTTTCGATCTGTTTTCAAAGCATAAAGCATGTTACTTTGATTCATTAGTGGGCTGGCAGAATCCATTGGAATGTTACATGGGCTACGCATATGTCAGAACAAGTAAAATAAATTATGATAAAATTGGCAAGGAAACCAACATTCTGACAGATGATGGTATGAACTGCTTCATTTTCAGGAAACGCTTAAAAAAACGAAAGATATGGAGCAAACTAATCTGTTTCGCACTATTTCTGGGGCCTATCTTGTGTAATGGTTCCTCTTTCATCCAGCAAAACGGCCCCACGTTACACAATACAGTATGACGCCAAACAAAAGGCAAACGAATATTTTGGATTGCATGTCGCTGAATACATGGACTGTCTTAACTTAGAGATTGTAAAGTATGTTACATCACAAAAAACCGACACCATTATGGCTTCCCATGTTGATGCATGTGACAAATACTGGAAAAGAAAATATATCCACAGTCAAAAAAGAAAATATGTCCACAGTCAACGCTGTTCGTATGGAAAAGAAAAGCTAGGTTGAATATTTGAATATAGAGAAGTTATGCTAATTTTAGGGTTTTGAGTCAGTGGATCTTTGCTGCATGTTATAATAGTTTAGAGTGAAAATTTGGGACAATCGTCTTTATTTGACGATAAATTTAACAAATTTAACTCTGCAGTAATTAAGTATTTAGGTATAGAAAAACAGTTTGCATGGGATATAAGGTTTCTATGATGGACACAACTCTATCCCTCAATGTTCTTGAATCATAGGTTCCCTCGACTCTCCTTGGGAACCTTGCAAACAATTCTACGAAGAAGATTGCAAATCTAAAGAGCGAGAGGAGCTTCCGAAAGGGCTGCACTATTGATCCGTCAAACCCTGATCTAGTAATGTCTCAACTACATGCAAAGCAAGGTAAGTCCTTGTTAGGTGTTCTTCCCGATTCCTTTGTTGAAGTAGCTAATAACTTGTCTAAATTTAATGTCATTTTTTTTATTTTTTATGGTAGATATTGCTTGAGGCTGAATTTCTCAAATGGCTTAGGAGGGTTTGGGAAAATACTAGAGGATGGATAGTTGAGGCTATTTAAGGGTTGGGAAGGGGGTACATAGTTGTCTCCTTTGCAAATCCTAAACATGCCCAAAAAGCTCTCCAATATGGAACATGGGTTATCTACGGGCAAACTAGCTATCTTCAAGGCTGGTCTTTGGATTTTCATCCAGAGGGTCCCTCTAGGGAAAAATACCCTCTTTGGATAGAAATTTCCTTTTTATCTCTCTCATGTCACCCCTTTCTTGATAAAATTGTTGCTCTCCTTGGTAGGGTTTTGTGGTCTCACCCTATTTCAAAAAAATTATCTAATTATAGAGTTCACCCTCATATTTGTGTGGAAATGGACATATCCAAGCCATTGCCCCCCTCCCTTGACCTCAATGGGCCAAGTTTCCATGTTAATCAACCTCTCATCTACCTAAACTTACCCAATGCATGTTTTTACTATAGAGAAGTTAGACACTTGATCAGAAATTGCCCAAAAAAATTAGCTAAAAAGAAACAAATGGAAGCCACCACTAAAAAATAGCTGAAAAAATCCCTACTAATGGCCCTCATACAGAAGTCATCACTCAGAATTTAGCTGAGAAATTCTCTATCGATGGCCCTCAACACCCCCAGCTCTCGAAAACCCTTCTCCACTTCCTCAAGCCATACCCCCTAAGAACCCTCTTGCCTCTTCCACATCTCAGACTAAATCCTCAGATATTCTTGTTAATCCCCAAGCCCCACTGGATTCAGTTGTGAGCCTTGAGTTAGCTCTCATTCCTTCATCGCAACTCTTTAAAGATAACCCTATGACAGATGGGTGGAGAATGGTAGGTAAGCAACAAGTTTTCTTAGACCCCCCAAAATCACTCCTTCCATACAAAGGAAGAAAAATCCTCTATCAAAGATCTTGCTAGATCCTTCTCTCAAGTTGCCCAAAATATGGTTCCAGCTCAACATACCTATTTGGACAATACACAGTTGTTTCCCTTCAATGAAAATAAATTCTAGTCTCTAATTCATGAGGTCGAGCAACCTCCAAATCACCCTCATGAATTTAAATCTTCTATCTTGGAATGTTAGGGGACTCTCCCTCCCTTATCGTAAGTTTCAAGTTTGAAAGGTTGTAGTAGAGAATCATATTTCTGTTCTTTTTCTTCAAGAATTGAAAGTCACTAGTCAGACTCTCACCCATTGTATGGATGTTATTGGTCGAGGATATGCATCCACCTTTACTACATCTCATACCAATGGTAAAGGAGGTGTTGCCCTCTCCATATCCAAGTCTCTTTGTTATGCTATTCTAGACCATGGTGAAGATCCTGCTCACCATTGTGTGTGGGTTAGATTGGCTCTCAACTCTCAGGTTCTTGGATTTTGTTCTATCTATGCTCCCAATGACCCTCCTAGTCGTATAGCCCTCTGGGAATGGTTAGTTGTTTCTCTCCCTCCTATAGAATGGATCCTAGGAGGTGACTTTAATATGATTGAAAATCCTAGTGATAAAAGTTGGGCTGGTAGCAAACCCCTTTCTAATGCTGAATTTGGTAGTTGGTTGTTTTGTCGTAATCATTTAGGTGTGCATGACCCTCTCTTTGGTAAAGCCTCCTCTCACAGAGATAATTGGTTTACGTGGTCCAATTGTCATCAAGGTTCTACTAGGAAGCTTGTTTGTCTGGACAAATTTTATTTTAGTAATTATTTTTTGGATAAATTCTCCATCCACGAGCAAGTTTGCATCCTTTCTCACACAACTCTGTCTGATCACCTTCCTATCTTATCTTCTATCCAAAATTCCTCTATCTCCCTTGATTCCATGTCACTTCCTTTCAAATTAAATGTTTCCCACCTTGACAACCTTGCCTGCTGCCACCTTGTAGAGCATGTCTGGAATAGATTTCCCAGACCAATTGGTAATACTAGTTGGATCAAATGGTTTGAAATAACTATTTCCAATATTATTTCTTCCCTTAGATGGTATGGGTGCTCTATTTCTAGGAGGAAGAAGATTCAAGAGAGTCACCTTCATAAAGAGATCTCTCATCTTCGTTCCATGCTTATGAAAGACCCCACTAACATTGTTGTTCAATGTGATCTAGCTAATGCTGAAAATTAGGCAAGAGTTTATGAGTCTTACCATGCTAGAGGGGTGCATATTAGATCTCGCCTCAATTGGATCTCCTAGGGTGACAAGGGAACTAAATTTTTCTTTAACTACCTCAAGCATAAGAATATTTTGGAAAGGATTACTAAGTTGGAGGACCCTTTAGGTCATTCTCTTTTTGACTCTAATGAGATCATGAATATTTTTGTAACCCACTTCTCTCAACTTTTTACAATGGAGCCAAGGGATGACATCCAACTTATCTTAATGGAATATGTGTAGGAACATATTCCCTCCCTAGTAGACCCCATTATTCGGGATCAACTTGAATATCCTCTTTCTATGAATGATCTGCAAAATGCTCTTTTTCTATGAAGAATGACAAAGCTCCTGGTTTGGATGGTCTTCCAATGGAGTTTTATAAAAAAAATTGGCATATCCTTTCCTCTTATCTTCATCATGTTTACCTAGAAGCTCTCCAGAATAGTTCCCTCGGAGCTTATATCAATGTAGGGTTAATCAAACTTATTTCTAAAGGTATAACTCATAATCAAATCTCCAATTGGAGACCTATTACCCTCCTCAATGTTTCGTACAAGATCATAGCTAAAGCTATAGCTTTAAAAATCAAAATTGTTGCTCAAGTTATTATTCACCTAAAACAATCTAGTTTTCTTAAAGGTCATTATATATTAGATAATCTTATGATGGCCTAGGAAATAATGCAATGGGCTATCAACTCCAATCAAGATGCCCTCTTGGTTAAGTTAGATTTTGATAAAGCATATGATAGAATCAGATGGGATTTTATTCTTCGTATGCTTTCTTGGCTTGGTTTTGGTCCAAAATTCTATAATCAAATTGGTATGCTCTTTGGTGATGCTTCAACTTGTGTTTAGGTTAATGGAGCTCTATCCCCCTCCTTCCCTCTATAATGGTCTATCAGATAGGGTTGCCCTCTTGCTCCTTTTTTGTATGTTCTAGTTATCGATGCTCTTGGTTATCTTCTTCATAAGGCTCAATTTGATGGCCTCATTCAGGGTATTAAGCTTCTTGGGGATAAACGTGCTCTTAACTCACATTTTGTTGATGATTCCCTTCTTTTTCTTCAAAATACCCAATAAGAGGTGGAAATGGTTAAAGAGATTGTACAATTATTTTGTGATGTCTCTGGCTCTCGTATCAACCACTCTAAAACAGAAGTCTTCTATACTTCTTCCACACCTAGTGGATGCAACTCCTCGGTTGAGTGGAAGATCATCCCTCATGGAATGATTGTTTGATACTTGGAAATCCTCTTTGGGATTAATATTTCTCCTAAAGATATGTGGAACTAGGTTATGGAAAGACTTCAAAAGAAATTTAATGCATGGCCAACTTGGTTTCTCTCCTTAGCAGGAAGAATTCAAGTTGTGAATAAAGTTATGGTAACCTCTCATGTTTATTACTCCTCTTGTTGGATGGCCTCCAAGGAAGCCTATAACAAATTAACTCAGGTCATTCGTAAATTTTTATGGACCAAATGGGATGGGGAGGTAGGAATGACAACCATCTCATGGAAAATTTGTACTCAACCAAAGGCTTTAGGAGGTCTAGGTATTATTGATCCTCTTACCTAGAGCAAAAGTTTGGCTACAAAATGGGTTGCTAGAGCCATCACTAGAGATAAAAATTGGAAACACTTATTTCATTATAAAATCTCTCAAGCTACTCACAAAGGTAAATGGAAAGAAACCCCATGGGAGGATAAGGTCCTTAATGCGCCATACTTTATGGTTAAAGGATCTATTCCTCTTACTCATAATTGGAAAGCTTGACAATCAATTTCTCATTTATTGGCTTGGAAGTCTGACTCCTTGAGACATGGTCTAAGCATCGGTCTAAATAGTCTTTGGTGGAATAAACTTATCCTCCATAATGATAAACCTTTAGCTTTGTGCAATGCTATTCAAGGACTAGCATTTTTGAAGAAAGGTATAAATAGAATAAGAGATATTTGGGATTCGGGTAGTTACTCAATTCTTACTTGGAACTAGATCCACAATTATTGCTCCCTTCCCTCTAGGTTCAAAGAGTCTTATGGCGCCAATAATATATGGACTGATTAGAGATGGCTTAATGATCATAGAATCTCTTCCATTAATTCTAGTTGGATCTACAAAAATTTTTTGTGTCCTTTATCATTGGACTCTAAGCTCAATGTCAAGTGGTAAGTCAATTTTACCAATGCCTAATGGTAGTCTCTTGCTACTCAAATTTGGAAAGTTCTTGTTGAATCCAAAACTCAACTTCTTGGATGGCATATTTTGCATCAAAAATTTCCAACTTTTGAAAGTATGGCTTCGATTTTACATATTTTCCCTCAATGCAAATTTTGTAATGCTTCAGAAACTCTTATTCACTTGTTTTGGTTTTGTGACATGGCTAAACAATTTTGGGATGTCTTCTACACTTTTATTTTTCCCTCTTTCACTAGATCTTGGAAGCTTTCTCTACTTGGTTTTTTCCAACTAGATCATTGCCCCAAACTCTAGGATGTTTGTAGACTCATCCTTCTCAAGCATATTTGGAAGTTCAAATGCAAAAAGGTGTTTACCGGTTTCGCTCCTCCATGGGATATAGTTTTAGCAGACTTGACCTTTGATCTTTTGTTACATTTGGGACACATTCATTCCCATGTCTATGGAGCTTCCAACACACTAGGAGATGTTATGGGGCACATTCATTCCCAAGTCTATGGATCTTCCAGCACACTAGGAAATGTTATCGACAAACTTCATCAACTTTCTTTTCTCATTTGGTACAACACTAGGAGTTGTTATCGACAAACTTCATCAAATTTATTTTCACACATGGTACAGGATCCTCAAAAGATCCAAAAACTTTCTCAGATGGTACAGGATCTTCAAAAGATCCAACAAATTTCTCACATAGTACAACATCTTCAGAATATCCAACTAAAAAACTAAAAAGAAGACAATAAACAATGGTGAGCAAGTTCAGGATTTGATTATTTCTATTTCTTCTTTGAAGACCAAAAAATATAATGAGAGACATGCCCATAACGTTTTCATATCATAGACTCTCCCACATATTAGTGTTGATATATGGTGTATTGCAACAACAAATAGCTATTTTTTTTTGTTGCTATTAACTTCTATTCTTATGTATATTCAGTTATAGATGCTTTACTTTTTGTAAACATTATTAACAACAAAATATTATATTGTTCTTATTAATAAATTAATATAACCTACTTTTATTCAAATATATTTATTTATTTGACTATAATTTAGTTAGTAGGACGCCACAATATGTCTTTTGTTTATAGAAATAAAATTTTAGGGGGGAAATTGAAAAAAAACTTTGTTCACTTGTTCTTGTAGTTTCGGATCTCAATTTTTTCTAGAAGAGATTGTTGAAATAAAAGAGAATGCTGAAATATAAAAGAAGGTTTATTCTTATTTCACTCCATTCATACTAATGCTCAACCTAAGACCATTCATCATGCACTTGTGAATCCTGTTATCTCAATGTGATAAAATAGCTTGGCTGCTTGATTTCCTAAATACATTTGAGAATAAATACAAGTTAATGGGTACAAAGAATGTAAGGTGTCAAAAATATAGCTAAAAATTTTGTGGAAGCCGAATCCGAGTAGACCAGAAGAACGCAGACGATTTTTAAAAGAGGTCCCAACAATGTTATACTATATTAATGCTCCCATTAACCGAATCCAATCGAACAATGGAATGGGATTTAAAAGGCTGTTATTGTTTCAAAATCAAATGAATGGCGGCTATAAAAAAGGGGAAAAAAAAGTGAATAATTAATTACAATGATGACTAATTAGCAGATTCGGCGCTGATTGAAGCCACCAAGATGAATGGTGAGAAGAGCTTTAACGGGTCTATGGTCCGAAGTCTTTATGGTTTCGATGGAGTCATAATCCTGCACATCGGCTTTAATGTTTGTCGCACTATTTACTTTGTACAGTATCCTATCAGTCCACGAGGGAACTCTTTCCTGCAAGAAAAATTAGACTTCAAAACGTTATTGAATGAAACAAAATCAAAATTAAATTTGTACAGATAAATTTTGTCACGCCTTAACTAATAGCTCCCATTTCCCTCAAAGACAATTTATATTTATTCTCAAAACTTCCAAAAAATATATATATATATATAGTTAGTTAGTTAGTTAGCTAGCTGCTTCTTTTGTTTAGTAGACTGTAAATTGGTGACAAGGAGTACCTTGGCACTGGTGTCGTAATCGTCTGTTCCGATATCATATTTGTAGGTGGGCCGGAAAGACAGCGGACCTTCGCAGAATCCAAGGAATATCTCTCCTTTCTCTGCTTCTCGAGAAAGCTGGTCCTTGGCCCTTAATAGCTGGATATATACAGTGAATATACAGTCAAATGTCACCATCCATTTCATGATGAAAAAGGAAGGGGCGTGCACAATTGAAATATGATAATATTACCTTTTGGAGGTTCTGATTGATGAGCAAGCTGACTGATTTTCTATTTCCTTCAATTTTGTAGTTGAGATCTCCTAACCAGACCACCATATCCAATTTTTCAATGACAGGAGGAGAGCTAGAATGGAGGGAATTATTAACAACTTGTTGAAGATCTGGTGTTTCATAGCCTGACAGATCGCTGATTCGGCTTGGACTTCGCAGATACGAGGGCTTCGGCTTGGTGAAAATGGTCTGGCAGATCCGCTGGTACTGAATATTACGCTCCAGCACGTTATTCTCGTGAGCTGCACTCGACGACGCAAATGTTTTTGATAAATTGATTTTAATCTTGAATACCGAAACCTTACGGATACATTTTGATTATTTAAAATACTTGGCAGGACGGTGCTGTACATCATTATTTCCTTAGGGAGTAGCTGGACAGCAATATTTCATAGTGTTAGGTACCTAGTTTATTCATTATTCACTCCAAAATTTTACTGTATTGGATTACATAGGATTCTATTTTGGAGACGTTTTGACTTCAAATGTTCAGCCTAGCGTTTATGATGGCGGTTGACGATTTACACATTTTGTCGGTTAAACGCGCCAATGAAGATACTTCAAAATCATCCGTCCGAAACGGCTCATTTTTTCATCGAAGGAATCTTTCTGGTCTCTATTTTCAAACGAGTAACAGTAAAGAAAACCTAATTTATCCGGAAAGTTGAGATCTTGAGGGTTTTTTTTTCAAGCTTTTGTTGTACTCTGATTATTTAATGTCCTTGTGAGGCTGGATTTCAATTGACAAAAGTGTGGAGTGACCGTTATGAAACAGACAGACAGAGACAGAAATGGAAGATCATTCATTATTCATTGACTTACGAGAGAGATGACAAGTGATGAAAAGGAAGGAAGAGCCTTTGTATTTCAAGGCCACAGCCACCGCCCCTTTGTGTCGTCTCACAACACCGCCCAGGCCTCCGATTCCGACCTTATCCATTCTAACATCTGCATGCATATTCCCACCACATAAACAATTTAGGATATAGCCCCACATGCAAATATAAATATAATCTGCCTGGTTCATGCAGAGGTCATGAGAATCACCTTTTATGAATGGCTGTAAAACTTTCCGTGCAAATAGGAAGAGTTGAAGAGAGACCATGACAGAAGCAGCAACCAAACTGCATACCAAAAGAGACCGTTATTATTCATATCAAATGTGTTAGCAACAGCAACCCCTGGTTTTCTTCCTCTCCAGAATTATTTCCTGAAATTTTACAACACCCGTAATGTAACTTGATGAGGAAGCCTTAGCTTAGCCAGAACTTAGAGTGTGATTTGTTGTTTAATAATAATGATAATAATCTGAGAACCAACCTGTAATTTCGTCCCAGTGCGTTGAGAATCACAGAGCTGGCATCGCAGTTGGGAACTTCTTGCAGCCCTATCACATACAAGTCAAAGCTTTCTCCTCTTCCACTAATAAGCTTATGAAGTTCGTGACATGCAAGCTGCAAACCATATCATTTATATACAAAATAGAATTATTAATCATATCTAATGAAGACAAGGTGAATCGGTATGTATCGGTCTACACTGAACAAGGACATGGCCATAAAATTTATCATTAATTCACAAACATTTCCATAATTTGATCCACAAAGTTGCTTACACTTTCAAAAATCTGGGCAATACAAAATAAACAAACGGCTTGCTATACAGTATTTTGCAATCCGGTCATATGAATGTTCTTCAGGGTATGGTCTAGCTACTTATACCCACAATGCTTATGTTGAAATTTAATGCTTCAATAGAGGCTCGAATTCAGTTATCCAATGTGGGTGTTAACAGTTTACTCATCAGCTCAGAAGCACCATATTACAAGAGATTTGCTTATTTACTGAAGAAAGGTAAGTAGGTAAGGATTCCAGGACAACATTCAAAGTGCAGCCATACAAGCTTGTTCCCTCATCGTTGGAGCTAATAATAATAAAAAGAACACAAAAGAAGACTGTATATTTGGATATTACATTTCCAAAATATTAACACCATAGAAGGCTGTACATTTGGATATTATATTTCACTGTATTTTAAATAAAATCGAGAAAAAGAGTAGCATTATAACATTGTTCAATGAGAATCTAACACCATACCTTGCCATTCATATTCCAGGTAACAATGTGCACACACAGATCTGGGCAAGGAGAAGTCTTAGAAAGCCTACTGGACCTCCGTTCAATTCTTCTGATACCCCGTGTAAACGACTTTTCCTTTTCGCTGAGACTTCTTTCCAAAAAACTGAGTATATCCTTCCTTCGCAGGCCATGAAATGTGGCCAGATCAGAGTCATTCAATCCGTCAATCTTAGACCTCGCCTCCTCCAACTCTCTGTCCTGCTCGTCATGCACCATAAATCTAGGTCTCTGTTTGGAAACCCTGTAATCCTTCCGCTCTGCGTGGACACACGGGCTCGTATATGGTTTTTTCCTCTTCTTCAGAACTCTCTTTTCAATACCTACAGCTTTTGTAGGCCTGTCTGCAACGCACGAGTTTCCCATTCTTCACAAACTATATAACACACATCCTCCAACAACAACCTATAACTTCCGAAAAGCTCCCAAATTCCCATCATGAATCATAGGTTCTCTTAAGGATACCGCTCTTCTCCTAGGTCTTCCGATCCAGATAATCCGATGCCTGCGAGGAAAAATAAATAAATACTATCGACCGTTTCATTGGATCAAAATACTTTTAAAAACTGGAGTAATTTTAGCTCAACATGAGAGAACAATGGAATTAAATAACTGTGGCCATGCACTACTGCCACGAAATTAGGAGCATTGCCTCGATGGATAATCTTAAACCATCAGTGGCATCTTACACCACTCGTGCAATCCATATCTATCATTAGACTGGATAATATTAGTAACAGTAGCTGCAGTTGCTAAAATATCTATTGTTCACAGTTCGATATGACCTACTTACTACTCATTAATGTCCTAACGTTTCAAACGACATGAACCAAACATCACTACCAACGGAGAAAAATCAGGGCGATCGAAGAAACCACCTAACATGGAGTAAATCAAAATCCCAACCAGCAACTAAGCTTGACAGAGGATACCATGAACGCCATAGAAGATGCAAGAACAAGAACAAAAACAAAACAGAATAATTTACTTACAAAACAAGTTACTCTTCCAAAACCAGTCATCAACCACAATTTCAGCGGCGTTATTTTCCTCCCGTGATCTGTTAGAATACCTTGTAAAAAGCAGCCATGAAAGGTTGTTGACCAAACCAGCTAAGGCCTATTTTATGTGGAGAACCCGGAGAGAGTTAGCGTGCAGAAATGCCTTGAAAAACTCGGAAAGTAATCTTCTTCGTTCCTACTTGCTCCCTCAATTTCTTCAAAAACCAGTCATGTGCGATAA
The DNA here is from genome assembly GCA_028583015.1 of Wollemia nobilis. Taxonomy (NCBI): domain Eukaryota; kingdom Viridiplantae; phylum Streptophyta; class Pinopsida; order Araucariales; family Araucariaceae; genus Wollemia; species Wollemia nobilis. Next base: position 7,178,532 of record JAQPPZ010003361.1, on the reverse strand, counting down.
ACAAAGCATAAAATCTAGGTCGGTGTGTGAATATGCTCAAGAATATATAAGTCATGGATTCGTGTAAAATGAGTTCTGGCTTCGAGGTTGGTGTCCTCCTCCTAGGGAAGTGTCCTTTTTGTTTGATTACTCCCCTCACGTGGGCCGCATCCGCACAAGACAATGGTCGGCCTCGATCTGGCTAACTTTGTTTCGTTAAATTATTTTTATCTGTGGAATTCGGACTAGCATACCCTATGAATATCTGCATTAGATGCTTCAGCTCTAATTTCCAACTAAGCAAAGGGGAAGCCTGGTCCAATAAAATTTATTTTTTTGCCGCTACTTTTTGTTCTTTTTCTGTGAACGTTGAAGTTCACGCGTGTCAGCCTACATTGACTTTAGACCGTCCACGTCATGGTGGGTTAGATTTTAGATTCCTGGGTCCGTTTATTCCCGCTTTAGGGACCGTTGTCACAAACACGACAATAAAAGCTTTCCCATCACGTTTAGACATTAAGGCCCATTGCAATTTTTTAAAGAAAGATAATCACAATTACTTAATCCAAGATAATCACGTTTATGTGATTTTATTTTTGGAAGGTGACCGATAACGAGGTGGTTTTTTTTATGTCGGGTTAATAATAAAATGGAATAAGTTTGGTGGAAGCAGTCTCAACCAACTCTCCTAGATACGAAGTAAAGGTGTTATATGTACCATAAAATTTATGACTTAAACTATTGAAGACGACTTTGTTGGATGAAGTAGACGAGAAATAAGTGGTACCTTGTCTCACACTAGCAGTCATTACGTCTAACTCCTAAAATATTATTATGTTCAAGGGGGCAAATCTACATATTAGCGGGATTGCAACGTTGGAGCCTTTCCCCACAAGAGATATTGCAGGTTGTCCATCACTACCATAGGAGGACTCCTAATAATATATTAAAGAGACATCTTGCAAGTGAATGCACGCAATTCAATGTTGCATGTCTCTCACTCCCTTTGTTTTGTTTAACAATGGTGTTATGTGGGTCGAATTGATAGGTCGTGTTACCGTGTTAGGTGGCATTGGAGAATGAGAAAATGAGAAAACTAGCCGATAGTAAATGAACGCTAGGATTGGCTTTATCATTCGTCATGGGAGACTACAATTTATTGGCTATTACATTATATATTGATAATGATGCACATGAAGTAACATGTAAATTATGGAATTGTTCATCTCGCACAACGCAATGTGATGGAACAATAATAATAGGCAAGTGTTGCACCTGTTACGACGTTAGCCGTACCTTGTTGATTATTATTATTATTTTCTGTTTAGGTGAATTATCACATTGGGAGCCGGACCTTTATTTATTATATTTATTTATTAACTTATTAAGCAAGCTTGCTTTTCTTTGGTTATAGAGAGTCGGACCTTTGGGAAGATATCATTATTTTGAGTTCCGTTCAATAATTCCATAGGTTAAGGTAAGGAACTTTATTAAAGGTACGGTACGTGCTTGATCCCAACTCGTTGGACCTTTTCTATTTATGGAAGCAGAATACATTGGCTTCGGATTGAAACCAAATTGAAGTTCACGAAAAAAAACTGATACCGTTGGTGTGAAGTTATGTTTTTTTGAATTTAGTTATTCTAAGAACTTATTAGAGTTGAATATTTAAACTTATCAATAAAATAAAAAATTAACATGTTGAGATTTAAATCTTCCAAAATATCAAAAATGAGTAATGTATTCCTATATTTTCGAGGAATCATTTTTCAATGCTTGCTTCTAGCATTCTAATTGCAATGCCATCGTTGGGAAATGTAAATACGATATTATACAAATAATCACAGATAAGATTATAAGTGGGAAATGAGTGATGCAGCACCAATTGCCAATTGCAAATATTAGTAAAAAGTCTAACGTTACCAGGTGGTCTGCTTTTTATCCACACCCACACCGCCAGTGCCACCCCGAAAAGTCATAGTTGTCGTTGACATTTTTATAGTCAGAGGTTTACGGCCTACGCATAGATGGCCGTCTGTCTTTAGAAATTATTACGCTTCACACTGAGACACTGCATGCACTCATCGTTTTGAACGTTCAAGTCAAGAAAGCCATTAACATATACTTTTAAGGTCGTGGAAGTCTTAAAAATTAGATTCGAAAGGCAATCATCATTGGCATCACATTTAACCAAGTATTTGATAATTTTTTCAGTGTTTTTTAAAATTTACAATCAACAAATTTTTAATTTTTTTATTGTTAAGGCATATTTATTTTTTTTGGTTAAATTTATTTTATTTTTAATAATGGTGAATACCATCTGGTTATTTTATAATCTGGTATGAAAAGGATTACCATAACCGAATTCATATTTATAACCTGACATGAAGAGGATCAGGGAACGCTGCGGATTTATACTATAGTCCGACATGAAGAGGATCAAAATACGCATTCAAAAGATTCTAAGCAGAATAAAAAACAGATTTGAACCTAAATTTCTTCTTCAAATAATTACCTATCTAACTAACCCTTAAAAATATATGATTTAATTTTGAACGGTACTCTCATTTTTTTACCTTTGAAATGCCGCTCCTTTTTTTTCGCTCTTGGACTTTGAAGTTCACTACTCGCGATCAAGCACGTTCGAACATTATATTCGTTTTTTATTAATAATAACGGATATATAGTTTGTCTTAAATCTTCAAAGCTTTAAACTCAAATGTCTCCGTGGGAGTCCTTCACATACAACCCCATCTATGATTGAGAACCATAATCAATTTTAAAAAATTAATATTATATAAAATTTTGTGAAAAAAAATATATTAAATAATATTTTATATTTTAAAAACTTAAAAGGTGAGGTAGTGATTAATTTAATATTCAAATTATTATCAATTAGTAATGAATTTTGTAATTTGGTGTATATAGAAATTGCTCTTTCAATAAATTAAACTAGTCCTTTAAAAAAATAAACTCTTCTAAATGATATTACATATAATAAGAAAGGTATAAACATATATTTGAAATTATGGTTTGGTCTTGAATCAAAAGTTAGTAATTGTATTATGCTAAACTTGCATTGATTAATTTGTCATTGAAATGAACATCCTCTTAGGCTTCAACAACATTTGAAGGGTTTTGAAATCTATATTTAAACAAAATATTTTGAGGTCTATTGTCTTCGATTGATGAATCATTCATTTAGTCATTATATAAACACCTTACCTTTCAAGATCAATCAAACTAAGATCTTGTATTTTTTAGGGCATTAAAACTAACATTAAGCTTTTATCACTTGAGACTTCTCCCACTTTGTTTATAAAAAACCTTTTAGTATCTTGTTGGATGATGTTAGGATCCCATCTTAACATTATTTTATAATTCTCATATTGATGTGTAATGACCCCTTTCCAACATGAGGACCCCTTATAATGATATTTTGTAATATTTTTTAATGGTATGTGGTAATTGAGACACCTAAACAAGTGGGGCCATTTCATGTAACTATTATTAAGAATATAACTGATGTTTGGTAGAATATTTTAGTTCGAGTGACACTTTGAATGTAATTTGACTCTTCAACATTAGGTTAAGGTTGCATGAAGTGTATCTTTAAAAGATAAGGGTCCATAAACGAATGTATATTTTGCACAATTGAATGAAAGTATTGAAAGAGGTTGCCCCCTCGAAGAGACTTACGATGTTGTGTTGTGATTTATGAGATTTATATGTTTTCACATTTACATTTCATATTGCAATATTTCATTTTTTCATTGCTTTATTTGCAATATCTATGTGAATGCACTTTTTTTTATGAGAAGGTTCCTAACAAGTGGTATCATAGTGCTTTTCAGGGTCATGTTCCATTGTGACTACGATAGTTTTTGCCTTACCATTTTGACTACTAGGTATAAATTTCTCGTGTTTTCATTTTTTTGCTTGTTTCCTTACTAAAAAAAGAACAACATTTTTTTGTATTAGTTTATTAGGTTAGAAATTCTATGTTGGAGATTTTAAGATATCACAACAAAGCTATCATCATTGGCTAAGCTAGATTACCCATAAAGCATCTTGTGAAGTGAGGGGTGATCAGGCTCCAATACCTAGGTCTCAAAATTACTGCATAAAAGCATCTAATGAATTGATTTGACTTCACTATCCTAGAATTACTGCATGAAATAGATAAAATAAGTTGGTGATGAACATAAAAATCAAGACAGGTTCTATCAAGAATAGTCAATAATAGTTGGGTATGAATTTAGTTAGAGTTAGTAACAGTCAGGACAAAGTCTACCAACATCAATAATAGTTACCTATGTGTAAAGTAAAAACAACAACACCGAGATAACAATAATAGAACGAACACAAAATATATTGCATAATACAAAAATAGTATTGTATTAATATGATGAGAGCCTTGATCTACAATGTTACAATGCAATATGAGTTGATACAATAGTTACAATCAAAGGGTTTGAAAACCCTTTTTCAAAATGAATATTTGGTGTCTTCTGCGTCGTCTTCTCTCCAAAAACTTTTATCGATGCTTGAGTATCCCTACAGGACCACCCGAGTTGTAACAACTATCAAATAAGATATCATTTGTACCTGTAACCTACATACAAATCACAATAGAAAATAGGTTAATAGCATATACGAGGGCTCCATTATGTGAGACCCTCTGAATAACAGATCTATAAAAATCCTAACTACAATGATAATGACATGCAAGCTAAATACAAAAAACTTGAGTTTTAAATGCAATAATACCTTTTACCTTGTCAGAGATACCTGATTATTTGATCCACACTTCTATTTCTACTATTTGAATACGCACGAACACCCATGAGCATTCAAGGGTTTATCGACAATAAATCGAGAAACTAGAAAACATCGTGGAGCATTCTAGAAGGGCTATGAACACCCTGTATCATTATTGAAATGCTCAACAATGTTTTTTTTATACTAGGAGGTGTTAAGAGGTGATGAGGGAGCACTACAAAACCTTAGATCTAGTTTGCAAGGGTTTACGATGATAGCGAGGGAGGATACGATGGTGGCGAGGAGGGGATACACTAGCAAAATAGTAGGGTTTGGATGGGAAGGAATTAAGGACTATCTTTTTTTTTAAGCGAAAAACCCCTTGCGGGCCGCCTTGGTCTGAGAGACCACGAACAAGGGGTTCTACACCGTCAAAGTCACCCGGGGGTCGCACCCGACCCTGCCTGCACCAACATTATCAATTGGATTTTGGATACCCAATTCAACTTTTTGGTAGGGTGGATATTTGAACTTGGGACCTCCCTTGGAGGATTGCCCTCTCCTCTCCAACTCACCTACAACACTTGGGTAAAACTAATTTATAGTGGAAAACACCCCTTTCGAGGTGCCACTTTCAACAGGTTGGGCATAGGAGGAATGGAGCCTTGTCGGCCTCTACCAGCACATAGGACATTCCTAAATATACCATATATATGTAGGATGGAGACAAGGGGAATAGAACCTGGGTCGGCCTCTACCAGCACCCAGGGTATTTACCCCTACACCACAACAAGCAGATAAAAACTAATTTATAGTGGAAAACACCCCTTTCGAGGTGCCACTTTCAACAGATTGGGCATAGGAGGAATGGAGCCTTGTCGACCTCTACCAGCACATAGGACATTCCTAACTATACCATATATCTGCAGGATGGAGACAAGGGGAATGGAACCTGGGTCGACCTCTACCAGCACCCAAGGTATTTACCACTACACCACAACAAGCAGATGAATTAAGGACTCTTATGTTCTCTAATAAAATCTTTAATTGATCGATCACTTAACCATTTAACCCTCATTCACAAAATTAAATGATCTTTTATAACCTGCCTTCAACATGCTAGGGGTTCGACGACACTAATGGGCATTCTAGATTAAAATATGATGAATGACTAAGATTATAACTTTGACACGTGACATGGATCAAGTTAGATGGATGGCTAAGATTAAAACATGATGGATGGTTGTGATTTATTCATATATATATTAAATATATAAATATAAATATATAAAATATTTATATTTATATATAAAATATAAATAATATTTATATTTATATATAAAATATAAATAAATATACATACATATATATATATATATATATAAATAATGGATGGTTGTGATTGGATGATGTGTGAGTGACAAGTGGCTAGGATTTGGTGTCTATAGATACCTCTTTTTGTATCGTGTTACGTGAAACATAATACGATGCAAAAACAAGAGATACTTGGTTTTTTGAAGTAGCTTTCTTCCCTTGGAGCGCAAGAAGATCTTGAAGATAGAAATAAATGTAGGTGTAGCTTACTCCCTCAATTAGCCAATGAGTGAAGAATGAATCTCACGAGCCAATTGATAGAATTATGGGTGATAATGTGGGTGACATAGATGATGATGCAATGGTTTATTCTATTATTTCCCTAATAGAAAAGGAATTTTTACCAATTATGGGTGATAGTGTGGATGTAAATGTGGGTGTATGATGTATTCTATTTTTACCTCAATAGAATAAGAGGTTTTTGTGATAATATGGATGATATGAATGATGTATCCCAATGTGGAAAATCAAAATCAAATGTGGTTACCCCAATTTTGGGGTGGTCCTGTGCTATTGAAGAATATGTCTTTTGGCATCATTGAAATGCAAAGTGATTAAAATGCAAGATGACATGGGAGAATGTGACCATATAGTGATTGTTGAGAAATTTTGTAAATTGGAACCAATAATCCTAATGGTCCATATCCCCAATGACTATGGGTGTAAAAGAGATAATGTAATGCAAGTTATTCGAGTTTCAAGCCCCACGAACAAGGCAATCAATGATGGTATTTGAGCAAATTAATCTGAGCATAGTCTTGAGAAATTAGACTCATTAGATTAATAATCATAAGAAATTACAATGCTTTTATAGCACTCCAATCAATTTTAAATCTCTACTATTATGGATATCTTACTTGCTCCTACTATGTTTAGAAACACTCTAAACAATTCCCTATATGCTCTCACAAAAAAACTGATTTCCTCTCAAATAGTAAAGTTGGTGCAACTATATTTAAATGCATGCTAAATATTTAGAACCTATATACTTTAGGGAAGATACTCTAAAGTATGTTCTATATTCTAACATTCTCCTCCTTAAAGTTGAGAGGATTGACTAGACAGTATCTCAACTTTATATACTGAGCTTTCACAACTCCTTTGGTGAAGATATCTGCTATGTTGTCTAAAGTGTTGCAATGTCGTGGCTCAATCACCTGTTTCTCCACTATATCTCAAATGAAGTGATATTTCATGTCAAAGTGCTTTGACCTGCTATGGTGGATAGGATTATGTGCCAATTGTATGACACTCATATTATCATAATACATTATAGTAGGACCACATTGTCTTTCTTCTATTTCTTAAAGTACTTTTTTCAACCATAAATCTTGGGTACTAGCATTTATGATTGATATGTACTCAGCTTCAGTATATGATAATGCTACAACAATATGCTTTTTGGAACTCCAAGTAATTAGTCCTGACCCAAGACTAAAACAATTCCCTAAAGTAGTTTTTCTATCATCTATATTGCTGCCCCAATTACTATCACTAAAGCCAACTAATTTTATAGAATTACATTTGTGGTAATGGATCCTAAAATCCAATGTACCATTTACATATCTCAAAATTCTTTTAGTTTGTAGATGAAATTCAGATGGATCAACCATATACCTTGAAACAAGAGAAACTGCATATTGAATATTCGGTCTTGTGTTGGTGAGAAACATTAGAATCCCAACCATGCTCCTATAAGTGGCCATGTCAACTTTTGGTGCTCCATATTCTTTTCTCAATTGGATCCCATGACCCGTTAGATTTGCAACAGACTTGCATTGATCCATAGCAAATTTCTTTATCATATCTTGAGCGTATTTGTGTTGACATATGAAGATCCCTTTACTTTTTTGATGTACCTCCATGCCTAGGAAGTAATGCTTCAAGCCTATATATTTCATTTCAAATTCTTTCATCATGGAATTTTTGAACTCCTTATTCATCTTAGCACTACTACCCATGAATATTAGATCATCCACATATAAGCATACAATGAGAATATGTTTACCTTGTTTCATGTAGTAGAGAGTAGGTTCAATTTTGCTCTTGGTGAATCCATACCTTTGAAAGTAGCCATAAATGTGTGAGTACCATGCCCTTGGTGCTTGCTTGAGGCCATACAATGCTTTCTTTAATTTGTAGACAAGATGCTCCTTACCTTGTTCTTCAAATCCTTGAGGTTGTTGCACAAAAACCTCTTCATTCAAGTACCCATTAAGAAAGGCACTTTTAACATCCATGTGCTGAATTTTCCACCATTTGTGAGCAGCCAAGGAAAGTACTAGTCTGATTGTCTCCTGTCTAGCAATAGGAGTAAAGGTCTCCTCATAGTAAATCCCATACTTTTGAGTAAACCCTTTTGCTACTAGCCTTTCCTTGTGACTTTAAATGCTCCCATCAACATTAAACTTGGTCTTGTAGACCCATTTACATCCAACATATTTCTTGCCTTTAGGAAGCTCCACTAGCTCCCAAGTATCATTATTTTTATAGAGGTCATTTCTACTTTCATGGCCTATTGCCATACATCATGAGTGCATGCTTTTTCATAACTAGATGGCTCTAGCTCTATACTAGTAATTAAAGCATAGTTTACAACATCACCCATAGGCTATTGAGAGTCATCATCACCATACATGTGCAAATTTTCAAGTTTTTTCAAAACTGCATTCATCTCACTAGCTTGGCTTCTAGTGTACCTTTTTTGGAAATTCTTATCCAACATTTGAAAAGAATGATAGTGTTGAAGTGTTCTCTTACCTCTTGATGAAGAATCAATATCCATTGGTGAAGAACTTACTAATATTTGTGGATAAGTACTTGGAGTAGCATCAGTTGTACTTGAAGTAGTACTCATATTTGGGCTTGGAGGAGGACTTCCTTTGCTATTTTTGGGCTGCACTTGCTGCACTTGAGAGGAACTTGCATCATGAGATCCATCATCAACAAAAAGTTTTTTATGACTCCATACTCCCCCTTCATCAAAAATTACATCTATGGAAATTACAACTTTATGTGTTTTTGGATTGTAGAGCCTATATGCCTTTGAAGACACAATACCCAATGAAAATACATGCTTGAATTTTGGGGTCAAGTTTATTTCTTGTTTCATCAGGAATGTGTGCATATGCAAGACAACCAAAAAATTTGAAGTGTTTTACATTTGGTTTTTTCTCATACCAACCCTCATAAGGAGTCATCCCATCTAAACTAGAAGTAGGACTCCTATTCAAAATGTAAACACTTGTTCTAACAACATCAACCCAATACATGTTACTGAGTTACTTTGTTTGAAGCATTGATCTAGACATTTCTACAATATTTTGGTTCTTTCTTTCAGCCACACCATTTTGTTGTGGGGTGTAAGCAGTACTTAATTGCCTTTTTATCCCAAAATATTTACAAAATTTGAGAAATGCATTTGAAAAAAACTCCCCTCCTCTACCAGTCCTTAATATTTACAACATACTCACTTTGATTCTCTACATTATTTTTGAAATATTTGAAACATTCAAAAGCTTCATATTTAGTTTTCAAAAAATAAATCCAACACATTGTACATAAATCATCAATGAAAGTGAGAAAGTAAGAATTGTTACCCAAGCTTTTGGTATTCAATGGACCACAAATGTCTGAATGTACCAATTGTATTAGATGGCTTGCTCTCCATGTTTATCCTCTTGGAAACTTGGTTCTTAAGTGTTTTCCCAAAACACATCCAGCACACACCTCCTTGTGCTCTTCAAATTTTGGCAATCCACATACCATAGCTTGTGAAGTCAACAACTTCAAGCTTGTAAAGTTAAGATGACCATATCTCAAGTGCCAAAGCACATTTAAATTTTCTATGGCCACATTAGCAAGTTGGGCACCACCTTGTCCACCAAAATTAAGAGGAAATAACCTATTATTTGTCATAGGCACTTGTGTAAAAACTCAAGTACAATTATTTTTGTCAAAAGTTACACATTTTCCATCTTCAAAAACAAGCTTGTAGTTCTTTTCCATTATTTGTCCAACACTAAGAAAATTATGTTGGAGTTTGGGGGTGTAATAAATTTTTTTTACCTTCTTTATGCCTTCTTTTGTTGGAACCTCCATGGTTCCCATACCTTCAACTTGTAGTGCCTTGTCATATCCCAATTTGATCTTTGACTTGTAGTTGGAATCCATTGTAGCAAAAAGCTCTTCTTTGCCACTCATATGATTTGAGTAACCAGTACCCAAAATCCAAGTTTCATTGAGATTTTTATCTAATTTTCCATAGGTGAGAAACAAATTTTAAGAAGTTCCTTCTTATTCTCCATAGTTTCCATATTTATTACCTTACCTTTCTTGACAAGGTTTGAACCAACAATATCTAGCAAATGATCCAACCTTGCCACAATTGTAACAAGATTTCTTTGATTTATCACCTCCTCTTCCTCTTCCTTGGTTGCCACCTCTTGATCTACCTCTTCCTTTACCTCTCCTTTGTCCTCTTCCTTGGTCTCTTCCTTGTCCTCTTCCTTGTCCTCTTCCTTCACCCTCCTTTGATGAGAATGCTTTGTCATCACCTCCATAGCTTGTTTAAGTAGAACCCTATAATATCTCTTCATGAGACATCAAAGAATCAATTAGAGCATCAAAAGTTAGAGTAGACAAATATTTATACTCTTCAATAATTTTAGCAATATGGTTCCATTTATGAAGAATTTTTCTCAACACTTTCTTCACCACTACTTCAATTTTGATGTCTTATCCAAGGGTTTGCATTTTTTACAAGGGCTTTCACTCTAACACAATAATCACCTACATTTTCATAATTTTGTATTTTTAAATTCTCAAAATCACTCTTCAAGGTTTGAAGCCTAACTTGCTTCACTTGATTTCTGCCTTGATAGCTATCCTTCAAGGCACCCCAAGCATCTAGAGCTGATGTACATGAAGCAATCCTTAGAAATATGCTTTTCTCCAAGGTTGCTTGGAGATGGTAGAGGGCAAATGAGTTTTTATTTTGGGTATCATTTTTATTGGTTATATCAGTTGCACTCAAGGTGTTCCAATATGTAGGTTCATTGTAGCCTTCTTCTACAATATTCCATAACCCCTTACCTATGAGTAAGGTCTTCATATTGATAGACCAATACTCATAATCTAACCCATTAAATTAAGGAATGGGAAGATTGTTATTGGCAGCCATTGATTCTAATCAACAAAACTTTGGAATAATATAGATAGATTCTAATACAATATTTTTGCAATAAATAGCAGCTGCATATCTTCTTTTACTCAATTGACTCAACCTGTTAAGTAAAAAATACATGCTTCTTTTTTATTTACCAATATCTCAAGCACAAAATTTATTATAAATCAATCAATACTGATTGAAAAAAACTAAATTTTCACTATAGATTTCTGATATACGTATCTAAAAATCCACTAAATTTTAGAAGCAAATTCACACAAATGAGAAATATGTGATCAATTTACTTTTTCCCTTTCTAGATCTTAGAGAGTTTTTTGAGACAACCTCAATGTTTTTCACATAAATAAATCCATACAGCTCCAAAATTTCTAAAAATTAAACTTTGTATTCCTAATACAATAATTTTAAAACCCTCTAAATTTTAGAAGAAAATTCACAAAGGTGAAAAGGATGTGATCATTTATTTTTTCCCTTTTTATCATAATTTCAAATCTAGGATTTTTGAAGAAAAAATCAATATTCACACAAATAGATCAATATAGATCAAAATAACCTGAAATTTTATCTGAGTAATGATTTTATCTAAATAATATTTCTCCCAAAATTTTAGAATCAAATACCCTATATTCTACATTATACAACCATTTTATTGCAAAACTCAAAATGCTAATAAAATTAGCAAATGAGCTCCAAATTACCTCAAATTTTGATTGCATCCTCTTGATACAATTATCTAAAAATTCTTAAAATTTCATCAAAAATACCTTAGGATGCATGAGATATGAATGATTTAGTCAAGCTCTTCCTTGCAACTCTATTGAGTTCTGGCCACTTGAGTTTCTCTAAAAAAGTGCGTTCTTCAGATCTCTTCACGCCACTCTCCATAGGTTTTGATCCATTTGAGAAAACCTAGCTCTAATACCAAAATGAGAAAATAGACTCATTATATTAATAATCATAAGAACTTACAATGCTTTTATAACACTCCAATCAATTTAAAATCTCTACTATTATGGAGATCTTACTTGATCCTACTATGTTTAGAATCACTCTAAACAATTCCCTATATGCTCTCACAACAAAACTGATTTCCTCTCAAATAGTAAAGTTGGTGCAACTATATTTAAATAAATGCTAATATTTGGAACCTATATACTTTAGGGAAGATAATCTAAAGTATGCTCTAGAGTCTAATAAGTCTCACTCAAAAAATGAGGAACCTAATGGATTTTAATTTTGAACAAGAGGATGTTGAATGATTATATGAGCAAGTATCCTTATGGTGATTTATCCATCCTACCAAATTTCATGGATAACCAATCACTGTAATCACAAGTTAAATAGAGTAAACCACTAGATACGAGGTTCACCTGAAAATGGTGAGTGGAATTTGCAAATGTTGAATGGAAATGCAATAATAAATGAGATTGGTAAAGTGGAATAATTATGTATGATGTTTAATGTAGATGGAGATGCATTGATGAGTGAATTGGATGATTTTGTGAAATTTTGAATTGTTTTGGAATGTTTTTGAAGCAATTTTGGATAATTTCATGAATTTTTGGTTGTAAACAAAATTTAACCACCCAAATCAATTTATGTTATCATAAAATGTGATAGAATGGTGTAATGAATGACTGGGATGATGAATGTGGTAGTTTTGTGAAAATTTGGGTCATTTTAAGGCTTTTGTACATAATTTTGGCATTTTTGTGACTTTTGGTTGTAAACGAAAATGAAGCATTCAAAGTGAACCGTATCTTCACAAAACATAATGGAATTATGGAATGGATGCATGGATGGAGTTTGTGATGAATATGTGGAGGTAAGCTATATTTTTAGGCCCTTTAAGTCCTTTTGTAGCATTCTAGGTTCAAACACTGACCAACATCCACACCATGCATAGACGCGAGAGAGGGTTTTTTGCTTGGTAGATATAGGGGAGCATTTGACTATCCTTTGCATATGCCCTAGGGCATTTGAGTGCACCAAAAATAGCTATAAAATATGTATAGGGGTGAATTTTGATTTATTCTTGCATTCACGAGTTCCAAAAGCAATGTCTAAAGGAGAGTGAGTAAGTGTGAAGGAGTTTGAAGGAGTGTGGCAATAGCGATGTAGGGAGTGGATGCGACAATAGGCATGGAGGCACAGGTGGTTGAGGTAAGTACCCTTGGCACTCTTATTTGGATTTTTGCAATATTTTTATTTTGCAATGAATGTGCTAGTAATGTGTTTGTTGTTGTGTTATGTTTTAGTTGAGGATTTTGGAGGCTTGACACTAATTCTCACCTATCATACTAAGGGTGAGAAAGGCATTCCAAAAGGACTATAAATATTTGTTGGAGGATATTGCTAGATGGGGTGGAATGGACAGAGGTGGTGAGGGCTGATGAGGGGTACCTCTTAGCCTTGGTGGAGATATGGGATATGAATAGAGGGACATTCTAGCTCCCAACAAGGGAGATAACTATGACATTGGAAGATGTATATCACATATTTTGAGTGTTGGTAGAGGGGTTGTGTGTCCTATTAAGGCACAATAAAGAGTATGAGATGAGGTGAATATTTAGAGACAGATGGAGGGATGTGAGTGTGAGGGGTGGTGGGATCAGATACTTGGTCATGTATTCTAAGAAGCAGTCGGAGGTATTACCCACCCTAGTTATGCTCTTGTTGGCCAACATAGTGGTGCCTAACAACACTTGATGTCAGTTCCCATGAATATGATTTGGCTAGTGTATGATATGATTGATGAGCCTCAGGTGTATACATGGGTACTTGATCTACTAGCTCATATGTATATGGAGCTTTATGAGGTGAAGATATGGGGGTAGAAGGGGTTAGGTTTCAGTGTTGGGGCTATAAGTACTTCAATGTGCCTTGTCTTATGGGTATGCCTTGAGAGGAGTGGGATAGGGATCAACCCTATGCGTTGAGATGGTGGGTGGATGAGGAGGTGTAGCCTAGTCATCCTAGTCGTAGTATCCAGGAGTGTAGGGATATATGGGTAGGCTTGACATTGGATTAGGTGTACTGGAGGCCATGGTGGGAGGCTAAGTGGCCTAGTGATGGAGGGTAGCTGCAAAGGACTCGATAGGCTAGATGGATGGTTGGGTGATATAGGAGTGAGGTAGAGCTAATCCAGTTCTCATGGGTGTTGTGATAGTTTGGGTTGAGGCAGAGATTTCCTGAAGCTCTAGTGCTCTATGAGCATCGATTGAATGAGTTGAGATTACCATGTGTGGGGTGGCAGGTGAAGTATGAGAATGATGAGGAGATGTACCTCATAGACATGGATTATATTGAGACCCATAAAACATGATTCGATTGGTGTAAGATATGATTGATGAGCCTCACATGTATACATGGGTACTTTCTCTACTAGCTTAGTTGTATGTGGAGCTTTATGAGGTGAAGAGGTGGGGGTGAAAGGGGTTAGGTTGCAGTGTTTGCGCTATGAGTACTTCGGTGTGGCTTGTCCCGTGGGTTTGCCTTATGAGGAGTGGGATAGGGATCAACCCTATGTGTTGAGATGGTGGGTGGATGAGGAGGTTTAGCCTAGATGTCTAGGTCATAGTGGATAGGAGTGTAGGGATCTATGGGTAGGCTTGACATTGGATTAGGTGTACTGGAGGTCATGGTGGGAGGCTAGGTGGCCTAGTGATGGAGAGTAGTTACGGAGGACCCAACAGGCTAGATGGATTATTGGGTGACACAAGAGTGAGGTAGAGCTGATCTAGTTCTCATGGGTGTTGCAATAGTTTAGGTTGAGGTAGGGAGTTCTTGAAGCTTTAGTGCTCTATAAGCATTGATCGAATGAGTCGAGCTTGCTATGTGTGGAGGAGTTTCAAGTGGAGTATGAGAATGATGAGGAGATAGACCTCTCAGATATGGATGATATCGTGACCATAGTGAAGTATGAGGCTTGGTTAACTTCATAGCCTTTGTAGGTACCAATTCAGGTGGTTGATAAGTATGGAAGAGATGAGGAGGAGGTAGTAGAGGGTGCATATGAGGCTCCTCATAATCAGAGACATCATAATTCTAGTAGGTAGGCGAGGGATGTAGTAGAGAAGCCTCTAGAGATCAAAGGCAATGATGGTG
This sequence comes from Wollemia nobilis, assembly GCA_028583015.1. Lineage (NCBI taxonomy): Eukaryota > Viridiplantae > Streptophyta > Pinopsida > Araucariales > Araucariaceae > Wollemia > Wollemia nobilis. The sequence goes on along the minus strand of JAQPPZ010003361.1, from coordinate 7,163,123 downwards.
GTAGGGATAATATGGAGGAGGTTTTAAAAAGACCTCCAGGTCAGAGTGAGGAGTGGGTGAGGCTCGAGGTGGATCAAGACCAATTTAGGTAGATGGTGGCAGATCAGGATGTAGAGATAGCTCGGTTGTGGATGAAGCTGGAGGTACGGGTGGTGATAAGTGGAGGTGGGAATATGATAGCAAGGCTCGAGGTAGAGCTAGCATAGAGGGACTCTTTTTAGAGGCATGATGTACTACACTTTTGATCTCGAGATAGGTATATCTAGGATTTAGAGGATCTACTCATGTGACACCATATTAGACTTCCAAATCGATCTTCTTCCCCCATAGCATATTTTGTTAGGCGTAGTGACTCTAGGTATAGTGTCTCTAGGTCTAGGATCTGTCTATGGGCACTAGTTAGTGCTTAGATGCACTTTTTGTATATGAGCCTTGGTGCTCCATTGTATATATCCTTTAGGCGTTCATTGTACATGAAATATATATATATATATATATATATATATATATATATATATATATATATATGTATGTATATAGATATATACATATATATATACATCTATATATATATATATATATATATATATATATATATATGTACATATATACTTATATGTATATATACACATATATATATATACATATACATATATATATATATATATACATATACATATATATATATATATACATATACATATATATATATATATATACATATATATATATATATATATATACATATATATATATATATATATATGTGTGTGTGTGTGTGTGTGTGTGTGGATTTTATTTTGTGTTATGACTCTTGTGTGGATGTGTGTGTGAATGCATTTGTATATGTGATGGATGTGAATGAAATGATGATGCGAATAAATGTAAATGAACTAATACAGTAATGATCATTTGTAGTTTAGATTTACTTGGCCATTGTTATCATTGTTGTTTAATAAATGGCATTGAAATGATGGTATGTGAAATGGAAGCATCATGAAATGATGTGGTAATGATATAGATGGTGTTGTGGCTTATGGATGGATGACTTGAAATTGTTTTATAGAGACTCAAAAGTACTAGTGATTTCTAACAGACTCACTAATTTTTGTCTAATTTTTCTAAGACCAAATGCGTGTAGTGAAATATTAATTTACCAATCATGGGCATGGTAATGACTCAAGGTAATCAAGAACCAATGTGTGTGCAAGTGAGTTAATTAATCCATATTGAGTAAATTAAGATGAAATATTTCATGGAGAAGACCAAGAAGCTAGCTTGTACTTATGTGTGGTTAGAGGTCTCTTCAAGAGATACGTGTTGCCACACATAAGTGTACTCCACTGCTAGTCAAGCACCTATAGCCCCAGTGGGGATTAGATCCATTTTATAATAATCTGATCTCTAAGCTTTGGGAATTCGAACTACCTAACCATCTAGATGAAAATGTAGTTCTATCCTTAATACTCAAGAATTTGTGGTGTGTGATGTGTAAAAAAGTTAGAGCTTTGGGAAATTAGATTATCAACTGATGTGTGATGAGAATTTTACCCTATCATTATTACTCATTCTTTTATTTTGATAGTGTGAGTAGTGGCGAGGGCCATTATTTTTTGTTTTGGATTATGTGCATAATGGGACAAGCAAATATGACCTTTTTTTCTTTGAGGTTCAACCCAATCATGGTGTTATCCCTCTTTGACACAAGATGTAATTTAATATGTGTAATATATGTTTGGTTCAAGAGTGTTAGAGTCAATCCCATAACTCAAGATTTTTTTTAGTGAAAATGTGCCTTGGTCTTAGAAAAATTTGATATGTATTAGAGTTTTTTTGAAACACTAGGAGTGGCTCAGTGATCGAAAACATCTTAGGGATAATGAAGTGATAGTGTAAATGGAAAATTGACTTGTGAAATGGTGTAATGAAATGGATGTGATATTGGGGGTGCCCATGATTAAAGAAAAAATATTTATTGGATCAATTATTGTCTAAAATTAACAAATGACCCCTAATATGGTGGATAAAATGCACTGAAATGATAATGAATGTGTTTATGCAATGTGGATGCAATGTGATTTGTATGAATTCAATGTGTATGGAGGATGTTTTTGTGTATTAGACATGTATATATATACATATATGTAAATCACATTAAGCATAGAACGCTCTCAAGTGCATGATGTTAAGTGGTTCGGGCTCTTCTTCTCCCTATAGACTGGAAAGTCTATAAGTTCTTTGACCCACTTTTTTGGTGATAATGTATGGACCTAACCAATTAGCCATGAATTTATCATAAATATGCGGTAATGCATTGGTGTTTTGTTGATTTTATTTGAGGACAAGATATCCTACTTGGAATTCACATAGATGGACTTTGGTGTTGTAAGCATGCTTGAGACGATATTGATACACTCGTAAATATTCTAAGGCATTAATTTAACTTTCATCAAGGAGTGTAAGCTAGTTAATACATGCTTGTCTAGCAGTATCGTCATCTATGAATTCTTTCAATTAAATTCGTAATGAGGGAATCTCAACCTCAAGAGGCATGATGGCTTTGGCACCATATACCAATGAGAATGGTGTTGTCCTAGTAGGTGTACAGATGCTTGTTCGATAAGCCCATAATGCCAAGGGAATTTGAGTGTGCCAATATTGATGATTTTATTTGACAAGTTTCTTGAGAATATCAATCAAGGTCTTATTGGTTGCCTCAACTTATCCATTTTTTTGTGGGTAATAAGGAGTCGAGAAACTATGTTGGATATTATACTTCTCGTTAAGTGCTCAAACATCCTTGGTTTTGAAAGACTTACCATTTTTAGAGATGAATTTTGAGGGAATACCAAAGTGATAGATAATGTGTTGAAGTATAAAATCCACAATTTGAGGTCCTATTGTACTAGTTATAGGAATTGCCTCAACCCACTTTGTAAAGTATTCGGTGGTAATGATGATGAATGTGTATTATCCCAAGGAAGGAGATGAGATTTTACCAATCGAGTCCAAACCCTATTGTGAAAAGGGCCAAAAAATTTGAATATGTTACAATGCTTGTGATGGTACATGAGTTAGATTAGCATGTTGTTGACATTTTTGATATTTCTTGACATAATTGCAATAGTTGCGTTCCATGGTGGGACAATAATAACCCATGCATAAAATTCACTTTGCAATGGCTATTCCACTAAAATGACCACCACAAGTACCATCATGAGATTTTGATATTGCTCTTTGGGCCTTGGTAGGCTCAAGACAGCGAATGAGGACACCATCATAACCACGTCTTTACAACATGTCTTTACAACATGTCTCCCAAAAGGGTGAAACAAGCTACCTTTTATTTGAAAGTTCACTTGGCAGTTCGTGATATGTCATATGGGAGTGTTCCAAACTTCAGAAAGGTTTTTATTTTGCTAGAACAAAGCTCATATGACTCTACATGGATAAAGTAATCTTCCTTCTCATCTTTAGAATCAGCATAGAAAATTACAAATTTAGAGATTGTTGTAACAATTAATGGTTGTACCTTTCCTTTGGAGTTCTTTGGAATCAATGACCCTAGATAGGCCATTACATCTACAAATCTATTATTCGATCTAGGCAAGGTATCAATCTCATACCAATAAAAATTTGCAAGCAATTTCATTGATACTTCATGATAAAGTTTTAAGATCGATTCTTTGTTGGTATTCTCCATTTACTTGATGAATGACAAGTTGAGAATCACAAAATATCATAATATACTTTATGCTCATAGCTAAGGCTGATTGAAGTCCTAATATTAAGGTTTCATACTTTGAATTTTTGTTTATGAATGGGAAATCGAGTTTGAATGATAAGGGGATAGGCACCCCCTGTGGTGTATGAAACACGATTCTAGCACCTTGTCATTTTTTGTACTTAGAACCATCAAATAATAGTGCGATATCAAAATATTCCTCAGGAATGAAATCTTATTCTTGTTCAATGACAGTAAATACTGAATTATCGAGGAGCTCAATAATCAAGGGTTGATCACTAGGAAGTGGAGCTTCCACAAGCTGATCGGCTATTACTTGATCTTATTTCTAGTACAACATAATTTCTACTATTTTTAGCATGCTTTTAATGTGTTTTAAGTATGATGTGTGATATTTAATGTGCAGCTAGCTGACCTATATTTTTGTGTATATTTATTATTTGCATTTCCTATAATTTCATCTTTAGCAACTTTTTGATAGTTTTCAACAATTTTGATAGTTTTTAGCAATTTTTCCTATTTCAGCAATTTGGTTTCAACATTTTCAACTTAGCATGATTGAGTTAAATTAGATTTCAATTTAGCAATTTCTATTAATGCCAATTCAATTCAGCAAACATAAATTAGTTTTTTGTTTTAGCAAATTTTAATTTATGCAACTGTAGATTAATTATCAATTCTACAACTGTAGTTTAATTGTCAATTTTAGAAGATAAATTAGTTTTGATTTTGTAAAATAGGATTAGTGTGACCTTGAAAAACTAAATAAACATCTGTTTCACCAAATAAAATCTTGTGAACTAATGATTGAACTATAACTTGTCAAAACCTTCTATCGTAGACAACCTTGGACACCGTCTTGGATTTGACAAATTTTAAAAATTAAATGATGAAAATAACGACACTCATCATTTTTGGCACCATTTTTGGGGAACATAGGTGTTGTTAGAGGGTAAAACAGTCAAACTATTGTTGATTATGTTAAGTTGTGAACTTTAGAGTAAAATATTAAACATAACAAACTTACATGAAACACAATTATGAAACTGATAGTTACAATTCAAAAAGTTAGAAACACAAGCATAACAAGAATGAATAGGTTAAGGGACCAAAAAGAATAATTTCTTAAAAACCCTTTGCCTACCATAGGAATAAAATTTTCATGACAAGAGGTTGAACCTATGCCAAAGTTGTCTGAATTTAGGATTCCCAAAAATGTTGAAATTTTTAGAGAATCACAATCATCTACTTCAAGAAGTGTAGGATTCCTTGAGAAATCATTACAAGGAGGAAAAATCAGTAGTTCAACACCACCTTATTTTAAAAAATCCATTCAATCAAGATAATTTAATAGGATGTATAATTGTTGTTGAGAACCCATAAGGGTAGGCTCACAAGAGAATCCAAGAAGAGCCAGTAATGTGCTCCACCCTAGTGCATCTAGTACATCTGCCAAAAAAAATTTAAACCCCATTCAATTAGATCCTAATAAAAACTCTCCCATGAAATTCATTTCACCCTCTATGTTACCAAATTTCAAGGGATTTACATTTGAATATCTTGATATTTTTAATTTGAGTTTATGAGTGTATGTCAAGTTCATGATTTCACTAATGATAATCAAAATCTCAAATTGTTTTCTTCCAATCTTAAATAATCAGTCCTATGATGGTTTATCACCTTAGCACCTAATTCAATTCAAACCTAGGATGAGATGGAAAATATATTTTTGGAGAGATACCAAGAATATTGTTAAGTCAAGAATCAAAACGATGAATTTCTTAGAATGAAACAAGAGAAAAATGAAATTTGAGAAGACTATCTAGATAGATTTTATTTTGTTCATAAGAGATGTGGGAGTGTTGAATCATAATTAAGTAAAGCTATATTCTTGAGATGATTACAATATGAATCAAGATATTTATAGTTGGATATTATGGGAAAAGGAGATGCAAATACACTTGAATTTCAGGAAATCAAACTTTGTAAAACTTATTCCCGTTCAAGGCATAGGAAACACCAAAGTGGTAATAACACAAGTGCTTTGAAAGAATTCATGAAAGATTTTTCTAATCTAAAAGCTGATATTTTAGACCATATTAACACAACATTAGATAAAATGAACACAAATAATGAATCCACTAAATATTTAACCATCTATTTTTCAAGATGTAAGGAGAAGCACTTTCTTCAAGAATATCCTTTGAATAAAACTTCCATATCATCTATATGTAGGATTTGTAAAGAAGGACACCCTATAGATCAATGTCAATTGTTACCAGAACTCAAAAGTGTCTTTGAAAAATAGTCTCAACTTATGAAAGAACTCAATTTTATAGGACAAAGACAAGGGGGTAATTTTCTTAAATATCCATATCAAAATGCTTCTCGATTTTATATCAATTGCAAAAATAATCCTTGGTATATGCTATGGTCTACTTCAAATCCACTTCAACAACATTGGATTCAACCACCATGGTCATATTCCCAAGAGTGGTCTCAACATGGATGGATGAATCAATAATTAAATTAACAACATCCACCATGGTTACAACCAAAAATGTAGGGAAAACAATGGGTACAACAACAATTGTACAAAGGGCAACATCAATATCAAAAAAAAAAAATCAAATTTATTGCCTACTCATACCCGTAATATCTCTCAAGGACAAAAACAACAAGCAAAAAAACCTCCATTTTCAGTTCAACCTATGGCCAATCCAAATAATTTTAAATAGGTAATCCTTGTCTCTATGGCTAAATTAGAAAATACAACCATAATAAATGTTAATGACTACGACAAAACTTAATTGTGTCTAATAAAACAACTTCTTGAACCTATTCTACTTATCAATGCAGAAATTGGACCTAAAGAAAAGAAACATGAAAACCCATCTATATTGAAACAAAAAGAAGAACATCAAAAAGAAAAACAAAACCTCTCTCAAAATGATTTAACGAAGAAAGTATCATATCTTGAACAATTTGAGATATCAAAAATAACATCTTCAAACTTAGATGTGGTAAAAGAATTAAAACATTTATATGTTACAATCCCTTTACTACAAGCTATTAAAGATGTACCAATCATTAATAAGATTGTTCAAGAAATGTGTTCTAACAAACCAAGAAAAAAGAAGAAAGTATATCTTAAAACCATACAAGTAGGTGTAAAATTAGTAGATTTGCTTATAGGAAAACTTACTCCACCTAAGTATGGTTATGTAGGAAGCCCTTGGTTTCTTTAATCACATAAGGAAAATGAAAATGATATTTCAATTTTGTCCTCCATAGTTGTAAAGGATAATGTAGAAGAGTTGGATTCATCCAAAAGGTTTATGTTAGATGAAAATGTTCTAATCAACAAAATTTCATAATTCAAAGCTTAAATATGAACCAATTACTGTTCAACAATTACTATGGAATAAAGAATAAGAACTTAAATATTTTTCACCCATCCCAATACAAGATAGTTTCTTTCATTTACCACATGGATGGCATCATTATTTTCTCTCATCTTTTCATTGTCATTTATCAAATTTATTTCCTTCAAGAAATGTTTCTGATAAAGATACACGAATTTTCCATTCTCTTCTACCACACCATTGCTCTCTTAATTCATTAATGCATATTTTTCAAAGAATCAATTCAATAAATCTTGGTGCCAAATAAATTGAAACAAAACAAAAAATACATTTAAATATTAGTAGTTGGTTGACTAATAACCAGGAAGCAAAATTGTTTGATGTATTGATCCAATAACCTAATGCTTTACTACACTTTATACATATTTAGAAGTTGGCATTGAGTTGTTACAGGTACAAAACAAGAGAATTTTACAATTGAATGTATTGGATGAACTTTGGTTGGAGGAACTTCACAAAACAGAGTTCATTCAATAACAATGGAAAATGTGGCATGATGATCACATTAAGAACAGTAAGGATGAATCAAAAGTTTTTGTGAATGAAGTTGTTTAATTTTATTATGTTGATAAGGATATTAGTGGTGAATTAAAATCGTTTACAATGGTATCATAAGCCATTAACAAAGGTGGAATTTACTTGATATTTTTCACAGTCAAACCTACACATGATAGAAGAGGCTTCCTCTTCTGATAGAGATTCCAAATGATCATATATTTGAATCATGAAAAAAAGAGAAAAAATAGAAAAGGAGAGAGAGAGAGAGAGAGAGAGAGAGAGAGAGAGAGAGAGAGAGGAGTTGTAGCATAAGGCATGTCCTACAAAATTAGGATGTGTGAGAACATGCATCAATTTCAACAAGGAGGAGAAATAATGAAGTCAATACTTTATTTTCAGCAATAAGGAGGAAATGATGACATGAGAAGATTCGTATTGCTCATATGAAAAGAAAGGTTGATGCTTCATTGTTGTTGTTTTATTGTAGAAAAAATGTATTTTTGCAAAATAAGGATTGTTCTTATCCAAATAAAAATGAGAGATATTCTCTCTCATTGAAGCCTCATGAGAGATTATCTCTCATTGAAGCTCCTGAAAAAACAAAAAAAAATGAGATGAAAAAAATTTAAAAAAGGAAATATGAAAAAAAAAAAATGTGTAGTGAAAACCTTTTCAAAGGTGCTATTGAATTAAGGATTACTTGAAAACCGATTCTAGTATGTTTGCTTTCTTGGTATTATCCATCATTGTATAAAAATCACTCACTGCACATGTTATGTTTTTGTTTTTCAGATAGCTTGATAACAATCATCAGAAGTAGCAATTCATGAGGTGTATGATAAATTTTCAGAATAATAAGGGATGTATTTCTTGCAATTCAGTCATAGTAGGCATTTAGCACATGATGTATGATAATCTAGTATTTGGCATAAATGATTTATGAATTTGGTAAAGAAAAATGGAATATTTTGTTCAAAATGGCAAGAAACATCCTCTCCTACCCTTGGTTGTGTGAGAAATTTAGAACTGGCTGTAAGAAAGAACAGAGAGAATGCAGAGCTCTGAAATGATCCAGAGATCCAAAATGAAATATAGTTTTGGCTTTATATATGCAAAAAAATTACAGAGCTTCAAAATGACCCAGAGCTCCGAAATGAAGCTTGGAAAATTCAAAACTGCATAGTGCATGAAAATTTGAATTTAACCAAACGTGCATGTGTGGATTTCAAATGAAAAATAAGAGAAATACCCACGTGACACACCTCACATGGCCACTATGTACTCAAGCATGATTTTTTATAAACACGTGGTAACCATCGAGCAGGTATCATCCGTAAAATTCTAAAATAGTTTGAAAAAATGAGCACTATGCATAAAGTTGAAAATGCGCGGGGCATGCATAAATTTGAAAAAAAAATGCAATGCGCATAAATTTGAAAATGTGGCACGCATGAATTTAAAAATATGCAGGGCACACAAATTTTAAAATGCATGGGACGTGCATTTGAAAATAAAATCATGTGCCCTACTTGCCATTGTGCCCGTATTCTCGAGTTTTGAAAAATTTAAGCAAGACCAACTAGATTAGAATTGGGAAGGGTGATCATCCTAGGAAGTCTTTATGGGTGCACAATTGAAGTACATTGTGTTCCTGAGTGTAGTGACCTTACCAAAAAAACTAGGAAGTTGAAAAAATTATAGTATGAGAGCAACAAACGTTGGTGCACTGCTTGCAACCAACTGCCAGATCTAGGGCATAGAGAAAGAGAAAATCTAAAGGTAGCCCTGTAGAACAACCAAGTATCTAAAATTATTGCTCAAAAAGAAACATATGCATTACTGATTAAATATTTGAAATTGCTGCTTAAAGAAACATATTTGCACATTCAGAACCAACAGATTCATTAGAGGAAGAGAGAATAGATTCTAGTTTTTCATATTTGTCTATAGAAGGATAAATGGTAGACATGAGGCAAACTGGTGAAGAAATAGATACACAATAGTTGAGAAGGTCCATCAGGCTAAAATAAAATCTGCTACAGAGGATATTGGTGAGACAAGAGGAGATCAAGTCTAAAATTCAGACACACTACACCAAAAAAGGGCTTTAACGATGGTTGAATTAAGGTAGTTTTTTACAGTGGTAAAAAATCGCCCTAATAGACCCTAAGAGGGAGGTTATAAACCATTGTATTAGAGTAACCGCATTCTTATGACTAAGATAATGGTTATAAGCTATCATATTAGGTTGACCTAAGAGGGTGGTTTATAACCGTTGTCGTAGAGATAAACCATCTTAAAAAAAAAATTAAAAGAAATAAAAGACGACGGTTATGAACCATCGTCGTAGAGATAAACCATAAAAAAAAATAAAATAAATAAAATATGACAGTTATGAACCACCGTCTTAAAAAATTTAAGACATAAAAGATGGTGGTTTAAAACCATCTTAGGTCACACCTAAGAGGGCGATTTAAAACCACTGTCTTAGCCTGTCTCACTTAAAAAAAATTAAAGAAGGCACGGGAAAATCAAATTGTAATGTTACTCTTCATAGGAAATATTTGGCATTTCCCTCTTCTCTTGGTATTTGAAAAGGATGTTTGGGATGAAACTTGGAGGAATGAAGCCAAAGTGTTCGTCAATTGCAACATTTTATTGTATGGTTTTAATGTTTTTCTTTTGCCATGGGAACATGAGAATGGTTATGCATATTTTCTTCCTATGGGGATGGCCAAACGATCTCATTTTGATTTGAAGAGATCTTATGTTGTTAATTCCTGCAGCTATATTCATTTAGGCATGTATTGTGTATGTTTGTATGTAGACTTTGGGTATCCTATACAACATACCTATTGGATCATTAAATTAGTCACACTTGTTACCAGAAGGATTTTATTTGAATCGCTAGTAGGTAAATCTAGGGAAAAGTGGAAATAGTTCTATACACACTTTTATAGAGTAGAATAGGGATACCTTTGTCTTTTAACATAAACCTTTTCATTGTATGGTTACTTTTATAGGAGCCTAGGAGAGCAAAGGTAGATTTTGGGTGTTTTGATGTGAAGATAGTGGTGAGGAATATCTACGTACTTTTTTCTAGGATTGAGCTACCTAAGACAGAAGAGGGTAAAGAGATTATGGATCTTTGTAACCCTTCCACTCCTCTGCCACCATGGTTCACTGAATATGACCTCAATGTTTATGAAAGCTTATATAAAAAAATAGGTTTATATTAGCTCTCCAAATTCCATACCGAATTAAAGAGAGGCAAGGCTACAAAACCCATTTATCATTTGATATTTGAACTGCCCACAAAGCTTATTTATACCATAGAGCTAAATGATTTTTTATTTGATTTTGGATTCTCCTTTGCAAAAATTGGGAGTGTGTGTCTGATAGATTTTGTTGTAAAAACTCCCACTCTACTGATTATGGGTACCAAATATTATGTCTTCAAGTTTCCAGGTCTGAAAGCATATGTTGGCAACGAGAAGCTCAATGCTGATGTGCCTAATATGAACATCATATTTTTTCCAGAAGGAAGTAATTTTGTCCAGGAGTAGTTTCCTGAGGAGTTTAATAACCTTCTCTTTGCCTTCTTCATTAAACACCTGTAGTTTAAAGGCTTTAGCCTCCTTAACATTCGAGAGTAAATGGGTCTAAATACAAACTTGTTATAAAAAAGTTAAAAATTAGAGTCTACAGTACCTTCATAGTGGTAACATTTGTATTTATAAAAATATATATATTTAAAATGAAGCAAATTCTAGGTGTTGCGATGGAAATACAATGAAATTAATTCAAGGTTCAAAATTCTTCAAATATCATTGGGTTACTTTCATATGACCCTAGAAAACTGGAGGTAGAAAGAGCCATTCAAATTTGTTTAAACATTTGGTTTGGTAGGAATTACCTTCAGGAAGAGTAAACCATACTAAACATTGAAATCAATGAGTTCTGAGTTGTGACTACCCTTTTCAGATAGGCCTTAACTTGTTTTGCATTGTTTCTACGAAGATTTGTGTACCAAATTGGAATTTCATTATGCCCAATTTGATCCCCTATCCTTACATTAGTTTGTATCAAAGTGTTTATGTTAGGAGATGATAAAGTATGATTTTATCTATTTTTGTGGGTATTGGATATGCTCCTTATATTACCTTGCAATATTTGTATGTTATTACATTTATGCAAATGACAATATTGCAAGTCATCCAAACATCAGCTTGTTATCAACAGGGCATTACATCTGTGTCTCCACTACAATAAGACTCCTTTCAACAAATTAGGCCTCTAGATTTTACTAGAGGAATTGCCACTTAAATTTAACTACAAAATGAAAAGAACCATATATTCAAGAAAGATCAACTTTACGTATATTTGTCCTATGTCTTAACAGGGCAGCCAAACTTGTAACTTGTTTGGGAGATAGGTGCAATTTATTCAACTATGACCTAGAATGATGTTGATGTTGCATTGAAAATATTCTGTACTAATTGAGCATAAGCTTTACTTTTCTTTTTCGTAGTATTTTTTTAATATAGGAGGAATATTAAATAAAAGAGTACAAAAATTAGCATAGAAGCCTATCCAATAATAGCAAAACAACTATAGTACACAACACTAACATAAATAGGTATTATCAAAAGACTAGCAGGAGCCCCTACAAGGAAAACATGGTCATCAAGTCATAATTGAACATAAACAATAGTAAGAGTTGTGCAAATCAAAACACACGATGGGACTCTTTTATGATCACAAGGGTGGCCATAGGCTTAAGATCCATATGGTCCATAATGTTAGAGTATCTAGTGACCATGGTTTTTTATTATTATCAGTACGATGCATATAGAATTTTTACTATTCTCACTAAATATTAACTTAATATACTTTGTGTTTGACCTCAGAATCTGCACTTTACAAAATATCATTACTAGATTGGAGTAAGGATATTGATAAATGGAAGAACCCAACTATTATTTTAATTTAAATATTGAGGAGATTACATCTTGTCACTAAAAATTGAAAGGGGGGTTACAAACTATCATGTTGTTTTTATTTTGTCACAGTTCAGTCAAAGAGTAAAAGTGGTGGTTGTAACCTCCTCTTGCTACCCTTTTTTTCGTCTGATATTGATTACCTTGTGTAACCTTATTTGAATTGGTTACGTGGGAAGAGGGTTAGTTCCTTGAAATAAAATTATTTGTGAGGCATTTATATTATGATGATTACTTAGTATGAGTTGTGGATTATAGATTAGTATTTTGAATATGCATGTATTGTTGTACAATAGGATGGTTCATCAAATGAGGAAGATAAACATTATCTTAGGACACCTTCTTACACACTCAGAGTTGGGTTTGTAATGAGAGAAAGCTGAACCAGATGATGAACATTCTTCTTTTGTTTATCTATTTATTTATTTATTGAAGTATTTGTAAGCTTGAGAAGTGCAATATACTGGGACATATTTATTTTAGGAAAATATTTTTGAGAGGCATATATTGGCAAGTTGACTCATAAGATAAAAAAGTGAAACCTTGTTTGGATAGATTTATGTATATGTAGTTTTTGTTTCATGGAGTGTATGAACTTTTATGTATTTATCCTAAGTATCCATTTTGTATAGTATATTTATATGGAATGAAACTGCCCAACCTAATTTACATCATATGTAAGTACCATGTAAGTATGACTTTGAAAAATTAGTAGTATTACAATAGTTCTGCTAGAAATTATGCTTGTATGGCCTGGCAAGATTTTAATCTTGGTCTTCTTGGAAGGTCAGTTAAGCTAATTCCATTTCATTAAAACACCAAGGTTTAGATTAAGATAGTAAAATTTAGATTAGAACACTAAGGTTTACCTATGGACTTTGAACCTTTTACCTGTGGAATTTGAACCTTGCTTTATATTTTTGACATCTTCATTCTAAACTTCTTGAAACTGAAACATTTTAAGATTTTGTTTCTATCATCTATCAAGGTGCTCTATATCAATGGTGACGTGTGTGTGGAATTATGTGTATACCATATGAAATGTGCAAATGTGAGAAGGCTTGATTACTGGTAAACTACTTTGATGTAGGAAAATAGAAGATATAAGTTGGAAATTGAGTGAATCTGACATCTGCTCAGGTTTGGTCCTTCAAAGACCTCTAGATTATGCACTTGATTCTGATCTAATTTGGTTTGTCTTTCCTGTGCAACTCAAGATATGAACTCCTCTTTATAATTATCATGCACAATAAAGACAACAAATATCATATGGCTTGATTGTTGGTAAACTACTTTGATGTAGGAAAATAGAAGACATAAGTTGGAAACTGAGTGAATCTGACATTTTCTCAGGTTTTTTCCTTCGAAGACCTTTAGCTTATGCCACTTGATTCTAATCTAATTTGGTGTGTCTTTTCTATGCAACTCAAGATATGAACTCCTCTTTATAATTATCATACATAATAAAGACAACAAATATCCAAAAATCTAATTTTTTTATGTAAAGTGCAAATCCGTAACTTGTGCATATATATATCAATTTTATCCTAATGTGTGTTGGTTGCAGGCAATCATTTTGGAATGTCTTTCTTACAGTCCTGCTTTTGATGTTGCTATTATTTGATAACAATTATTTTTCTTGTGAAGTTTACTAATTGCAATAAAATAGTAGAGATTTGCCATCCATGCTGAGATTTAGATGTTTCAACCATAGAAATATACAAGAATATTTGTGAAGTGAAAATTGGAATAATGAATAAACATTCTATTTGGAAACCCAAACTTTAGCATTTCAAATTACTTAATAGCATTGAAACATGAGTCTTATCTGGTTATCATCTTTTAGTTCCTAGCCATGTCTTTCTTTGATAAGTAGGTTAGGCTTTGGCGAGGGTGTGGACCATAGAGGGCAACCTATCATTCTCAACATTAAGTCCAATGCCATGGGTAATTCCATGGGTAAAGAAGATTGTTATCATCATGCAAGATTTGAACCTTGGTATCTAAAAGCAAACTAGAAAAATGGCGTACCGATATGATGCAAACAAAAATAGATATAGATGCTAAGTCCTACGAATGCGATGAGCAATGCATGAAGGAAATGACGCAGAAACGAGATGTGAGCAAACAAAGCGGGGCCTCCTTTATTGATATTGCTTTTAATATGATTACAATACATCCCCCCTCTAGGGCTCAGAACATTTGATACAATTTGTTACATTAATGGATGCCCGAAAGAAGCCACGCTTCCAAGATCGGACGGTACGCTTCCAACGTCTTCCGCGTGCCCACACTCGAAGTGGGCGGGCTAAAAGTTGCCACCGCTTGTGTCCATGTGTTCGTCATTCCTTTCTTCCCCTCTAGTATTCCTGGCGGTGAGATCCTATGCACAGAAAGACAACAAATCGTTAATAGCATATGCGTATCTAGAAAAACATGCAATCCCCAAGGCCTCCAACGGGCGCTTGGAATATATCAGTGATAAGATTGATAAGTAGATTACAGAATGATATGGAAATGTAAAGGACAACTTCTAGAATTGGTATCACCTAATTTTGCATCGAAGCGGCGTCGGACGGCCCCGTTATGCTCGTTTGCCCATCGGGGGCCTCTCCAAAGTGAGCGCTCCAATGTCCCACCTATGCTTATCCAAATCACCTAAAACTCATGGGTTAGGCATTATATGTAATTATAAGACTACCCAGATGCTCGAAATTTGCATATCCTACCCAGATTCTCCTGTATGTGACAGGGGTGCCCTACGAGCTAGTTAATACATAAAATAATAAAACGATCATCAAATCATGTCAGAATGAGTTCAAACTTTAACAGAGGCATTAGGATATCATCTGGGACATATTGCAAAAGGAACAGTAAGGAAATCATGCACATATTTCTAATCGCTCTAGGGTGGGACGTTAGGGACTGTCGTAAAACCTACAAAAAGTGACCTTGCAAATGTCCCGCCCAGAGGCCTCCAAAACTCCTGCAAACTTGTGGTTAGACTAAAAACAACATTTTGAGATGACCCAGAAGGTCAGATTTGGCAGATTCTACCCAGGTTATCTTGTATCCGAAGGCGCTCCCTGTAGGTTAGTAGACGCATAAAATGACAGAAACCAGGTCAAATCATGTCAGAAAGCAATGAAATTTGGACAACAACATAAGTACATTAGATATAAAAGAATGCAAAAATAATAGTAACAAAACCATGCACAGATTTCTAATCGCTCCGGGGTGGGGCGATTAGGACTGCAGTAGTTTGGGGGGCGCCCGGGGGTGGGACGCCCACCGTTTAGGGCCTAGTTTTGACACCAATCCAAGTGGGATGGGTCCAAAACTTCCTAGGGGGTTGTGTCGACGAGTTTGGGGTGGGATTGTGGCCGATTTCTTGGGTTTTTGGATCTGGATTGCGTTCCTAGTGTTCACCCGATAACCTCTCTTCCAGAAGAGAGAGATTAGGGATGTAGGAAGCACAAAGAGGAATGGGGGTATAGTTTGGCAGCACTTCGTTGCTCCAAATGCTCCAGCTCTCTTCTTTTTTGGGGTGAGGAGGCTCACCTTTTTATAGACCTAAGGGTCTCCTTTGAATGCGCATGCGAGGGCACCACTTGGCTCATTATGCCTTTTTGGGGGAGAGAATATTCCTCCCTGATTAGGGCCTCCTTGATTGAGGCCTCCATGATCAGGGCAGGCTTGATTGAAGCCTCTCTGATTTGAAACCTTCCCTCGCAATCCCATGCCTTGAAGGTGGAGTTAGGTGGCAGATTTGGGCTGCCATTTGTCAAGGTTTGACTTTTTTCCAGTCAAACCTGCTAATCGTCCCACCCTGGAGCGATTGCTGCTAATCGTCCCGGGGTGGGACGAATAGGATTCTAATCGTCCCAGGGTGGGACGAATAGGGAGCAAAGTGCTTAAAAGGTGCAAAACTGACCTCTGACCTTCCAAAACTGATTTGGGAGTGGTTAGGACCACTGTTTAACCTCTGGAGGCTGCCCTAGGGGGTATGTATGCCAATTCGGTCAGTGCTTGTAGTCACATAATCGGATTGGTGTTGTTTTGGTGTCTACAGATGCCCCTTTTTGGGATGCGCTGTGTGTGGCACAGTGCTGAGAAAAAATAGATGACCAAAGCACTTAATGATTAGGGTTTCTCAGTAACCTAACCAAATTTTGATGCCCCAAGTATGGAAAGGGCACGCATTCTTGAATCCTTGCTTCTGACGAGCTAAGGAGCTTAACTCAAGTGTAACCTTTTTCAGTGAGGTGTACTTGATCTTGGACATTGTTCAGACATGAATAGGCAAAGGGCACAACCTTTTGTCCGAGGAACCTTTTCTTCATGCTTCCAGAATGCCAAGTGTTTGTTTAGCCTGTGATTATTGCTTGTTTGCTGCCCCAAGCAGGAGCGTGATTGTCTTTGTCAATGATTCTTTGAATGCATGCCATTTCCTTGATTGGGTGTGTATTTGTTGATTGGTGACTAAGTGTGACTACCCCCTCAAGCGACGAATCGATGAGGGAATGACCAAAAATGAGAAAAGCGATGAGTCGCTTGACCCAAGATGACGTTTGTAAGGGTGCCTTCGGTTGTTTTCGTTGAACGCTTATTGCAGTTTTCCAACCATCGGACCTTATTTTTGGTGGGTTTTGACCCTTTTTTTTATGCCTATTGGGGTAGAAATTATCGAAAATCCTCCTTCCCGTGGAGCGGTCCGGCTATGCTAGCCTTCTTAGGGAGTAGGATAGTGAGTATTTGTGACCCCGACGATGGTTTTTCATGCCATGAATGTCAGGTGCAAAGGCACCTTTGTTCGGCAGATTTATTGTTGTTTTTGGTGCATTTTTTGGATGCAGTTTTTGTTGCTTTATTTCTTGCTCTGTAATCGTCCCAGGGTGGGACGAATACCAATTTTGTAATCATCCCAGGGTGGGATGAGCGCTAACTAGAGCGTTCATCCCAGGGTGGAACGATTACAGGCCTAACAACCTATATAAGGACCAAAACTAGGTTTTGGGCTCATTTGCAATATTTTTTTCTTGGCGATTTGGAGCAATGAGGAGGAGTGCGAGTGTGCGTAGCGAAGCGCTGCTAAAATTTCGTGGACATCATGAGTGCGAGAACCGGATCTTCGAGTGGAGGAGCCGAGGCGAGACCGGTATGATGTTCCTTCTCTCTACCTATTATTCGTGCATGTTTTATATGAAGTTTAAAACTCACATATAAAATGTTTGTTCGCTTTATTTTGTTGTTTTTGTTCATATTAAGGTTGAAACCCTAATATGTTTTATTTTTTTGTTTTTGCCATATTAAGGTTGAAACCCTAATATGATTTTTGTTGTTTTTTTTTTGTTGATTGTATAGTTATTTTCATGTATGTTGTCGTTGTTGTACAGTTTTATTTTAATGATTCTGTACTTTCGTTGTACATTTGTTTTACTGTACTTCTTATGTTGTACTTTTGTTATACAATTGTAAATTGTAGTCTTGTATTTTTACGTTTTATTTTAATGTTTTTGTTTATATTAAGTATGTACTTAATATTTTTTTCATTTTATTTTGTTGTTTCAGGTTGTGAAGAGTCGGTACCGCCAGCCGACTATTTTCTCTGATGCCCGGGATGCCTTGACAGTTGTGGATTGGGAGTGGCTTGATGCCCTTGGGCTCAAGCACGTGACGCGTCTGGAGCTTGTGGTGGGGGATCGGGCATATTTGACTGCCCTGATCAATCTGTGGGATCCCCGCACCAACACTTTTCATCTCCCAATAGGGGAGATGACTGTTACTCTGGAGGATGTGTATCGGATTCTACGGATTTTGATAGATGGACTGCCTATCCGGATGACCCACCGTGACCAACGGACAATGGTATTGACATGGTGTTTTGGTCCGGTGGTGGAGAGGGGGGTGGAGAGGGTTGTGGAGAGGGTAGAGGCTGACTACCAGATAGGCGGTATTCTAGTGCGGTGGTGGCTAGAGAAGGGCGTATTAGGGGTGAGGCATGCTTTGATCATGACCCTCATCTCCAATATGCTACTTCTTGACTCCTCAGGTGCGAGGTTCCCTTGGAACCTGCTTGAGTTGGTTTTCACATTGGTGGAGTGTCCTACATCATCTCCACTTATTATGAGATGGGGTCAGACGTTATTGGCACAGTTGTACGATGAGTTGTACGAGGTCCACTATCGAAAGCGAAAGGGGATCGGGTGCAGCTATCTCTTGCAGTGTTGGGGGTGGCAGCACATAGCTATGGAGCGGCCGTAGGGTTTGCCTTGGACCACCCGAGGTGAGATGGTGGATCGAGAAATTGGATATGCCGATTTATGGCGGAGGTCAGAGGAGCATGGACAGAGTCGACGGTGGGCAGGTGACGTAGGTCACTATACTGATGCCTTCTCTCATCTAGTGCTAGGGCAGGTGTTCTGGCGGCCGTATCGGGACTGTCCAGCCTAGCCTAAGGCTGGAGAGTGGCTCTAGCATGTGCATAGGGGTAGATGGTTGATTGGGCGACACGGGACAGAGCAGGAGTACTTCCCATATGTCTGGGTGATGTGGTAGTTTGGGGTGCACCAGGGATTTCCTGGTGATCCCTTGATCTATCGATGTCATGGTGATGAGAAGACTCTAGTCTGGCCTACCATTGAGTAGTTGGGTGAGGGGTCCGATGTAGTTATTGATGTACCCAATGTGGACGATGTCGAGGTGACTATAGAGTATGACCGATGGTGGATTATGCGGCGATGGCGGAGTGAGGGGCCTCTAGGAGGCATGGATACTACAGTAGCAGAGGAGGTGGGGGTGCAGAGGCACCGATGGAGGGTTGGGGGGCTCCACTTGATGATGTTGACATGGTGGAGGTCGATGACTTCATCGACGATGGAGATGATTTGGGGGTTCCAGAGCAGCCGAATGTATAGGATGTCCCAGAGTAGTGGGTGCTAGAGCAGCAAGCCATCCTAGAGGTGCCCATGCCTCAGGCTATCTCAGGGGATGTGGAGGCTGGGCTTCATGCTGAGATAGCATGATTGGAGGGTCTCCTACGGAGATGGGAGGAGGAGCATAGAGATGCTTTGGTGGAGGTAACGTAGGAGAGGGATCTCCTACGGACTCAGTTGGCACAACGGGATAGTGCATTGGCTATGTATCACCAACGAGATATGGAGTGGGGTCGGTACCGGATAGAGTTAGAGACAGAGGTTGTCCACCTCGGTGGACAGTTGCCTGTGCTTGATGGAGGTGGTTCGTCACGTCGTACGAGAGGCAGTGAGACTGAGCAGTCTGCATCATCTCATCGCAGGTGGCTAGGTGAGGGTAGTGTTGGTGGGCAGGGTGCGAGGGCTGGCAGCAGCCACCCTGAGAGGTCCCATAGGACCCATACTACTGGGGGTAGTTCCAGTCGCACCGATCCTACGTGATCATGGTGGTCGACTCCCTAGGCTTTGGGGATTTTGAGTTTTTGGTTTTTGTGAGGTCAGAGGACCTTCTTATTGTAGCCCGAGGGCATTTTGACTTGATATATATACATGACTCTTTTTGGTTTGATTATATACTTGTCATGGTTTATTGTTCTTTATGCACATTTATTTATGTTGATGTATGCATATGCTATTATGATTGCGGATGATTTTAACTATATGATATAGATGTATGCATATGGAATGGATGGAATGATTTATTGGTATACAGGTGGTGGCACCATAGACTGTACAATATTTATTGGCTTTTCGTACTATGTGATTGCTTTATGGAATAACTTTGCATTTGTAATTTTTGTTTTGTATTTTTTGATGGTGATGTAAGTAATGAAATGTACAACAATTGTTTTAGAATGTAGTTAAGGTTTTTCTGAGACTCAGATGCTTTAACTAACTAGTCAAGATTATACATTATCTTACAAGACTTTTGAACAAGGTACGAATCAGACTTGAGTTTGACCAAGTTATTTCACATCCCTGTGTGTGCGATTGAGTTCGTTTATGTGGTATTCATAAGGATACCGTCGCTGCAGTAGGCTATCCACCAAACCTGTACTTGAGGATCACCTAATTAGCTCCACTAACTCCTTTGTTGTATTTAGTAGGATTAATCTATGATGCAGTCTAGGCTATCATAAGCTAGCTCATCCACATGCAAACATTGATCTGTACATATGCCCAATAACTAATGCGATAGATATATCGTCATGCGGGAGGTTTGCCACCAGTGACCAATAGGCTATCCACCAAACCGGGACTGAGGATCACCTCATGACCTTTCGAATGTTGAGAATTCTAGGGATTCAATAGTTACTCCCTCTCTTTTAATGGGATATTTGCTCAATAGTGATGATAATCACTATTTATTTTGTTTGAGCTTGGGATTTTGATCGATTAGAATGCACTTTTGAGATTGATTTGGAGTTTGAATTTTGTGTTGATTAGTGGTGAAAACCACTATTTATTTTGGGGAATTGAAGGAATTTTTCTTGTCCTTTTTCCAATTCTCAGCATTCTTGGGGTCATTCGCATAGGGGGATGAGCGAGATAACGTTTTCACTGTATGGTATCCTAGACCACTTTGTAGGTTTCATCTTTCGTTCACACAACTTGGGAATTTTTATGTGTTTTAAGCTTGTGTTGGGATGCTATGTAACAAGGCGTGATCCAAGTAAAACTCTACCTTGTAAAAATCGGTCTGACTTTGTACAACATTTGACTAGAAATCTAAAGACAGTTGAATGACGAAAACCCTAAAGACATTAGAAGACAATTGACTATGATATGGCAAAAATGTGAATGGCGTTATTCTTGATGGATCATTTACAAAATGGACTGAATGTGGAAAATGATGGAATTGCCGAGTAATTACAGTCTATGGTGCATTTGACATGTATGACCAGCAAATATGCAATGTATGTATGCGATGCCTAATGCAACTTTTTTTTTTGTGTTTTGATTTTTAAGATTATGCATGAAAGTGAGATGCAATTTTTTTGTTATTTTTGATTATCTATTGTTTTTGAATATTCGTTATGGACGGTTTAACCTGAATGGGTGTGGACCAAGTGATTCTTACGGATCCTTGGAGGTTTTGACCAAAGGGATTATAGATACCTTTGGGGCATTTTGGGTGACCAAGCGGTGGCGAGAATCCTTGGAGCTTTTGGTTTGACCAAAGGGATTATAGATACCTTTGGGGCATTTTTGGTTGACCAAGCGATTGTGGGAACCCTTGGAGCTTTTGGTTTGACCAAAGAGATTATAGATACCTTTGGGGTGTTTTGGTTGACCAAGCGATTGTGGGAACCCTTGGAGCTTTTGGTTTGACCAAAGGGATTATGGATACCTTTGGGTGTTTGTGACCAAGGATTATGTGAA
The DNA here is from genome assembly GCA_028583015.1 of Wollemia nobilis. NCBI lineage: Eukaryota > Viridiplantae > Streptophyta > Pinopsida > Araucariales > Araucariaceae > Wollemia > Wollemia nobilis. The sequence goes on along the minus strand of JAQPPZ010003361.1, from coordinate 7,141,099 downwards.
CCTTGGGGTATGATTTTTTGTGTTTTTGACCAAAGGGAGATTATGGATACCTTTGGGGAATTTTGGGGGTGACCAAAGATGGCGAGAACCCTTGGAGCTTTTGGTTTGACCAAAGGGATTATAGATACCTTTGGGGCATTTTAGGTTGACCAAGCGATTGTGGGAATCCTTGGAGCTTTTGGTTTGACCAAAGGGATTATGGATACCTTTGGGGGTTTTGGTTGACCAAGTGATTGTGGGAACCCTTGGAGCTTTTGGTTTGACCAAAGGGATTATGGATACCTTTGGGGCATTTTGGGTGACCAAGCAGTGGCGAGAACCCTTGGAGCTTTTGGTTTGACCAAAGAGGATTATGGATACCTTTGGGGCATTTTTGAGAGTGACCATGTGCCGGGATTGGCTTGGGGTTTGGTTGACCAAGCGGAGAACCCTTGGAGCTTTTGGTTTGACCAAAGGGATTATTGATACCTTTGGGGAGTTTTAGGTTGACCAAAGTGATTTACAGGAATCCTTGGAGCTTTTGGTTTGACCAAAGGGATTATAGATACCTTTGGGGTGTTTTGGTTGACCAAGCGGTGGAGAGAATCCTTGGAGCTTTTGGTTTGACCAAAGGGATTATGGATACCTTTGGGGCATTTTGGGTGACCAAGCGGTGGCGAGAACCCTTGGGGCTTTTGGAGTGGGCCATGGCTCTCTAAATGTTGAATGGCCTCAAATGACTGATGTTCAAGGGTTCTAGTTCCTTGATTCCTTCAAGAGAGGTGAGCCGGTATGTTCCAGGTCCTATTTTACTATCGATTACATAAGGACCTAACCAATTTGCCGTGAACTTGTCCCTTAAATGGGGTGGCAAGTTAGAATTTTGTTGGTTCTCTTTTAAGACCAGGTCACCGACCTGAAAGTCCCTCAGGTGAACTTTCATGTTGTATGCTTTCTTAAGTCGCTCTTGATAGATACGTAAATGCTCGAGAGCATTGACGCGTCGTTCATCGAGTAACGTAAGCTGGTCTAACCGGGCCTACCATGCAGTGTCATCATCGATGAACTCTTGCATTGATATGCGTAGGGAGGGTATTTCCAACTCGAGAGGCATGACTGCCTCGGAGCCATACACTAGCAAAAATGGAGTTGCCCCAGTGGGCGTCCGAATGCTAGTGCGATAAGCCCATAGGGCAAGTGGTATTTGGATGTGCCAATCCTTATGACTATCTATGACCATCTTTTTAAGGATGGCAACTAGCATTTTGTTTGACGCCTCTGCTTGCCCATTTGCCTACGGATAATAAGGTGTCAAAAAACTATGCTAAATTTTGTACTTTGTTGTCAAAGCACGCACATATTTGTTCTTAAATGACGTCCCATTATCCGAGATGATCTTGGATGGAATACCAAAATGACATATGATGTTATGTAAAATGAACTCCACAATGCGAGGCCCAGTCGTAGAGGTAAGCGAAATTGCTTCCACCCACTTAGTGAAGTACTCTGTGGCCGTTATGATAAACGTGTGATGACCTGACGATGCAGGGGAGATCTTTTCGATGAGATCTAAGCCCCACTGCAAAAATGGCCAAGCCGATTGGATCAGCTGCAAGGCCTGAGAAGGTACGTGTGTCAAGTTAGCATGGTGTTGACACTTCATGCACTTTCGCACATATGCACAACAATCTCGCTCTAAATATGGCCAATAATAGCCCATGCAAAGAATGCGCTTTGCGATGGCCATACCGCTGAAGTGGCCACCGCATGTACCATCGTGCGCTTGGGTGATCACCCAAGTGGACTCCTGCTGGTCCAAGCAATGGAGGAGGATTCCTTCGTAGCTTCGACGGTATAAAATGTCTCCTAGCAAGACATGTTTTGCCGCTTTCTATTTGAATGATCTTTTCATGGCGTGCGACAATCCAAGTGGGAGGCTACCTAACTTGAGATAGTCTCTTATGGGTGTGTACCAATCCTGCTGATCAGAAACCTCGATGGTATGAATGGTCGATCCCTCTTGAAGTTCATCCCTAGCAAAAGCTGAGCGGGAAAGAACTTGTAAAAATAGCGTTGTGTTGCTATTAAGAGGGGTTGGAGAGAACAAAGACCCCCAGTTGGCGTGATTCAGACTATCATGGATTCGAGAGAACCTATCCTGAGATGGTTCAATCTGGATCAGGTGGATTCCTGGCGTTATGTCAGAGCTTGCACGCTCCATCACGGATTGCGATAACATTTTGACTTGAATGGTTGTCATCTCACCAGAAATGTCTTGCGGGATTAGTGACCCCAAGGAGGCCATAGTGTCCGCAAAATGATTCGATGATCGAGGGAGTGCCTCGATGTCATACCATTCAAGATTTTCTAGGAATTTATCCACAAGGGCTTTGTAGGCCTACAGAACTGGGCATTTGCATTGGAATACCCCTTTCACTTGGTTGACAATTAACAGTGAATCACCAAAGATATTCAAGCATTTGATGTTCATGGTGATGGTTGTCTGAAGACCTATGAGCAAGGCTTCATATTCAGCATTGTTATTGGTGCACGAGAAATCAAGTTTAAATGATAAAGGCATTGGAGCCCCTTGCGGTGTGAAAAACATGATTCCCGTGCCACCCCCTTGCTCACATTTAGAACCATCAAAAAATAAGGTTATGTCGGCCTATGACTCAGGCTCATCAGAATCTGGCGATTCTGAGACATGGAAGACCCCATCATCGGGCAGCTCTACGGTCAGAGGCTGATCGTCTTCGAGAGGAGCCTCTGCTAGTTGATCGGCGATGACTTGACCTTTGATGGACTTTTGTCCAATGAATTCGATGTCAAACTCCGTCAACAACATGATCCATTTTGCCGTGTGACTACTGTGATAAGTATGACTCATCATGTACCACAATGGATTCTCCTTAGACACAACATACGTCATATTGCTCAGCATGTAATGGCATAGCTTTTTGGTGGCAAATACCACCGCCAAGCATAGCTTCTCAACGTATGCATAGTTAAGTTCATAACTGACCAGGGTGCGGCTAAGATAATAATTAGCCTTGTTCTTTATGTAATTCATTTTTTTGGGCTAGCATGGCACCCAGTGCCACCTCAATAGGCTGAGATGTATAAATAGAATGACACTCCTGGTCTAGGTGGTGCCAATACTGGCGGTGAAGCCAAGTATTGTTTGATGTCGTCGAAGGCTGATTGGCACTCGTCATCCCAATGAAATGCTACCCCCTTGTGTAATAATTTATTCATGGGTCGGCACTTGTCGGATAACTGTGCTATGAAGCGCTTGATCGACGTGACCTTACCCTGCAAGCTTCTGAGCTGCTTGATGGTGGTTGGGGGAAGCATTTCAAGGATTGCCTTGACTTTATTTGGATCTACCTCGATGCCTCATTTTGAGACTATGAAACCCAAGAGTTTTCTAGATGTGATGCCAAATACGCACTTCTTGGGGTTTAGCCTAACCTTGTGTTCGATGAGGCGATCAAGGATCTTGCGTAAGTCATCGAGATGATTTTGGCGCAAAAGAGATTTGGCCAACAAATCATCCATATAATATTCCAAAGTTTTATGCATGTGATCATGGAAGATGTATGTCATAGCGCGTTGGTAAGTGGTGCCAACATTTTTAAGGCCAAAGGGCATGACCTTATAACAAAATGTCCCCCAAGGCATCGTGAACGCCATTTTTAGTTGATCATCGGGATTGATACGAATCTGGTTGTATCCCAAGAAACCATCCATGAGGGAAAGCATTTCGTGGCCTGTTGTAGCATCTACCAATGCGTCGATGCTAGGCAAGGGGAAATCATCCTTGGGACTCGCTTTGTTTAAATCTCAAAAATTGGTGCATATGCGAATCCTCCCGTCAAGGCTTTTTGATGGGTACCATGTTGGACAGCCATGGTGGGTAATCTATGCAGATGACAAACTATGCATCCAACAACTTTTGTAGCTCATATTTGACCATTAAGGCCACTGTTGGGTGCATCTTACGTAGCTTTTGCTTGACTGGCTTGACTGTCGGATCAAGTGTTAGATTATGCGTGACTAGCTATGGGTCTAGCCCCGACATGTCTTTGTAGGACCATGCAAAAACCTCCTTCTTCTCTTTGAGAAGGGCAATGTAATCGACTTGCTCTTCGAGGGATAAACTTACCCCCAACTTGATGATTTGTGGATTCATTGGATCAGAACCGATGTCTACGTCAATCGTCTCTTCGACTGACATGTGGGATCCGTCCTCCAACTGGTGTGGAGTTGGGATCAGGTGGATATCATTTGCTGAATTTAGATCTGCGTTGGGAATGTCGGGTTCCTCTTCAGCATGGAAGATATCCTGAGTCTGTCCTGGGGTGAAATGAAACATCTCACCACAAGGCCAGTACTCTGATGGGGATGGTGGTGAGTCAGCACGATCCCAGTCTATGGCATCTAGGTCTAGATACAATGGTCATGTTGGATCGGCTGGATTGCGGATGGGGCGGTTAAATCAATGGAGATCATGTTGATGGAATGAATTTGGTCTCCATTGTCATGTGGGTGTTGATTCGGACATCCTTGGTGATCCTTGTACCCCGGATCTAGCTCTGTGGGTACTGGCACAAAAGGATCGGCCCTATGTGTGGATAGAAGGATAGGGTCTACCCTTGGCACTGATGGCCCTATAGGGTCTCTAGGTGGGAGGTGCTCCCTGTATGCCCTAAGTGGTGGATGAAGCACTTGGTTTAACTGTACTTGGTTTAAATGCCACCTATGCCTTGGTCCCATATTTAGATGTTCAAACATATCATCGATGTCTATGGGGTATTCCTGTTGCCTCATATGGTTGAGATATGCCATCTCAGTCTCATCCTCATAGTCGCTATCGAAGATCCATAGGCCTTCATTGGCTCTAAAACTATGTGCCCCTCTGGCTGGTATAGCCTCCCACTAGGTGTTTCTTGATCACTATCCTCACTCTCTATGAAAATTAGAAATTTGGCATGCAGGTAGTCGATGTTGAAGAAGATATTTGGATCTTCTTCCTTTGGTGGATCACTTGGCCTTATGACCGGCATGGTCCTTAAAATTTGAGTAAGTTTAGTCTGAATCGTGGCCACTGGTCTAGGCGGGGGAGGTTGCGTAGGGTGTTGTGGAGGTTGTGATGTTGACGGAACATCTCCTGTAGCTATAGCGGGTGCAGCCGTGTTTGGGTATCTTTTGTTCCATGTCACGATGCTTATCATCCCTACGTATCCTTGCATGGGGCAGTTTTGTGTTACCTCGTTCACTTGTAAAGTCTTTGCCTGCACATCATGGGTAGGTAGGGGGTCTTTGAAGACCTCCATCTGTTGGTTGCTCAGTGCTACGGGACTATCTACCATGAGCGTTTTGTTGTCTATCAAGTCCTGCACTAAGTGTTTGAATTTCCAACAAGTGGAGATTTCGTGTCCTTTCTGCTAGTGAAATCTACAATATAAGTCTTCCCTATAGCCCTTGGGTTTTGGCATGTTGGGGTCTATGGGTCGACTTTCTGGCAAGTTTATCAGGTTTACCGTGAACAAGCGGTCAAACAAGGAGTCTCTAGACTCCGTGAATTGTGTGAATTGTCGCCTAGGGTGACGCTGCTGATTTTGCTCTTGTTTATGATTTTCCTTTTCATAGTTATCAAGAGGAACTGCCTGATAATTAGCCTTTGGGGGCTGTGTCATTTGTGCAAGGCTTTGGTATAGTTATGGCAACCTGATTGACCATGACGGGTTTCGGTTGCGTGGGCCCAGTTTTAGCATTTTTGGGCCACTCTTTCTTGCATGGCTTGGCAATCTCACCGTCTTGTATTTTGATCTCCTCAATTATCCTGGCTTGCACCAGGGCTTCTTCGAGGGTGGCATATTGCTGCAGCTACAATAGCATGGAGATCGACCTTAAGCAACTCTTTGAAAACATTTGAGTCATGTCGGCCATGGGAGGGAGGTAAGGTAGCTTTGAAAGCAATGTCCTCCATCGATTCCCATAAGCAGCCATGGTCTCATCATCATACTGCTTAAGGCCAGCTAGGTCACTTAAGGATGCCTTCTTCTTGGTGTTGAAGGCAAAACGTTCAAGGAACGCGTCCACTAGATGGTCTAGATTATTGATGCTATGCTTCGACAACTGGGTAAACCAATCCGAGGCAGGGCCTACGAACGTGGTTATAAACGTTCTCAGAAGCAATGCATCATTGTCCTGAATGCCAAAGCATTGACTCGAGAACCTTGTTACGTGCTCTTGGGCATCCTCATCCCCTCTAAAAATTGCCAATTGAGGCACTTTGAAGTGGTCGGGGTATGGGGGTGCCGAAACTGAAGGATGCACAGGGTGACTACGGAGTTGGCGTAAGGTGGGATTTTGGGGCCCCGAAGTCTTAGTCTCCATAGACTCTAAGCGCTCTAGCAGTGCTTTGTATGCATCAGAGGATTTGATTTCCTCTTCTTTGGTTTGTTCCCATTGTGAATTATGAGGAACTTGAGGCCTATGGAGGGGTAGCCGGATAGCGCCCCCCTGCCTTGGTAGGGCATTTCAGCCCGCTCTTCTTCTCGCTCAAATTCCTCATAGGCCTCTTGAGGAGTTTTTGGGCGTGACCTATAAACATGGATGGGTGCCCGAGGAAGGCGCCCATCATTGGTTCTAGGAGTGGCCTCCCGCTCAGGTCTAGGAGGTCTTGGAGGCAACGCTTGATAAGGTCGTGGAGACCTGTCTCGTACTAAGGGGTTGTGCCTCTCATAAATTTTTGTCCTATGCGTGCGAGGGGTTGGAATCCTCTCATGCATAGTGTTCTGGAACAACTCATCTATCTGGCATTGAATGCGCTCTTTGTTAAGATGATACAGTTGTTCTAACTGCTGCTGATCTTGCCTAAGCTGCATGATTTGTGCTTGGTGGGTGGCATGTTTGGCAAATGCCAAGTCGATTTGTTCCACCATCCTAGGTCTAGGAGGCCTAGATGCCTCCCCTACATATCTATCTTGGTCATGGTGATCCGAGATCTCTATGGGTCACTTTCCTCTGTCGAGGTTAGCAGCATTCACCCGAGGCTCTGGCCTCAATAGGTGATCTTGATAATCAGCAGGTGCGGAGGTGCATTGCCCCCATGCGGTGTATTGCTCTTGAGGAATATACTGGTTTTCCTCATGCTCCCTTTCGTACATGTGAAAGGGACGGGCAGAGTTGGCTCACCCTATCTAAAGAGCCTTGCACTCTAGATTTGGCCTATTAGTTCTAATAGTAATGAGGGGTGGAGGAGGAATGATATAATCATGTGGGCCCTCCTTATGAACCCTATGCTGCTCTAGCGCTTCATCGTGTAGTGGCCACTCATAATGAGTGTCTAAGGGGGCCTTCCCATGTGTGTACTCCTCCTGAGAGGGTCTGTGTTGAACGGGAGTGCCCCTCAAAGGGGTGCCTCTATAGTCCTGTTCTGTAGTGGTATAGTGTGGACTATGTTGTGGGTCAGGCTGCCAAGGTGGTATAACCAAGTCCTTGGGGCTATAATGGAGGTGACTTGTGCCTCCTTGCATACTTTTCGTAGCTTCTGCCCGTGATTGGGCTTGGCTACGGGTATACACCATGGTGGTGGTTTTTCTAAAAATATATGTATATTTTTATCTCCTTTACAATTTTTATGCTATACCAAACAAAAGGGGACCACACAAACAAAGAAATGATTATCTTGTTTACAGATTAAATGTGTGTCCTAGATCTGGTTCAGTGTGTTTGATTTTTGTTATGTAAATCTTGTAAAGAAAACTTTGTTATACATGCATAATGAGGGCTCTTGTATCTCCAAAATGGTCACCCCTTCAATATACCATTGCCAGGCCGTTATACCGAACCTCTCAATATACCCGCCCTTACGTGAGGGAAACTATTGGTACGCGAGAGCAGAACAGTAAGTGGAACATAGGCGGTATGGAAGGGGGATCACTCTATTTTTGACACCTACCTTAGAAGACTTATCCTCATGCACGGGGAATCACCCCCGCTACACTTGGTCAGCTTTCATCAGGATTTACGTCTAGCAACAATCGCGATCAGGGTATATGTATGCAAAATCCAAGCCAAGGTGGTGATGAAACCCACCGTTGGTCTTGATCAAGTGTTGGGGTATTAAGACCAACTCCTTGATGTTAATTTTATTAGGTGGTGTGTGTGGTTCCTTTTAATTGTGTAAAGAAAGAAAACATACAACAAAATATGATTTTCACTAATGCAATGCTTTAAAGTACGTTTTATCTTTCAGAGACAATTAGTAGCAAAAAGGAAATCACAAAACCTAACTAGAACTGAAACCTATAATGAGGACTTGCCATTTGTGCAAGTATCATGCAAGCAAACCAGAGAAAAATGCATTCCTAATCAAGTTCCTTCCATTTAATTTACTCTATGTTTTTATTTTATTTTTTCTTTATTGCAAGAAAGGAAAACAAACTACTTAACCTTTCTATGCAAGTGTCTAAAAATAAAGCAAAGAAAACATAAAATTGCAGAAACAGAAAGTAGAAAAACACAGAGGATGTTCATAAGGCCTACCTCCTCTCTGTCTAAACCAGATGCCTCTGAGTTTCTGCTCAGAAAATGCATAGAGCTCTAATCATCCCGGGGTGGGATGAATAGCAGGTCTGCATTCATCACAGGGTGGGACGAATACGTATTCATCCCGGGGTGGCACGAGTAGCAGTCCAGTGCCCGAATGAGTAACACCTGCAAAGAAAAACCACAAAATTTGGATCAAAAACTTGATCCTAACAGCAGGGGATAGGGTCCCACCATGATCGCCACTGAAAGCATGTAGAAAAATGGCGTACCGATATGATGCAAACAAAAATAGATATAGATGCTAAGTCCTACGAATGCGATGAGCAATGCATGAAGGAAATGACGCAGAAACGAGATGTGAGCAAACAAAGCGGGGCCTCCTTTATTGATATTGCTTTTAATATGATTACAATACATCCCCCCTCTAGGGCTCAGAACATTTGATACAATTTGTTACATTAATGGATGCCCGAAAGAAGCCGCGCTTCCAAGATCGGACGGTACGCTTCCAGCGTCTTCCGCGTGCCCACACTCGAAGTGGGCGGGCTAAAAGTTGCCACCGCTTGTGTCCATGTGTTCTTCATTCCTTTCTGCCCCTCTAGTATTCTTGGTGGTGAGATCCTATGCACAGAAAGACAACAAATCGTTAATAGCATATGCGTATCTAGAAAAACATGCAATCCCCAAGGCCTCCAACGGGCGCTTGTGGGATATCAGTGATAATATTGATAAGTAGATTACATAATGATATGTAAATGTAAAGGACAACTTCTAGAATTGGTATCACCTAATTTTGCATCGAAGCGGCGTCGGACGGCCCCGTTATGCTCGTTTGCCCGTCGGGGGCCTCTCCAAAGTGAGCGCTCCAATGTCCCACCTATGCTTATCCAAATCACCTGAAACTCATGGGTTAGGCATTATATGTAATTCTAAGACTACCCAGATGCTCGGAATTTGCATATCCTACCCATATTCTCCTGTATGTGACAGGGGCGCCCTACGAGCTAGTTAATACATAAAATAATAAAACGATCGTCAAATCATGTCAGAATGAGTTCAAAATTTAACAGAGGCATTAGGATATCATCTAGGACATATTGCAAAAGTAAAAATAAGGAAATCATGCACATATTTCTAATCACTCTGGGGTGGGACGTTGGGGACTATCGTAAAACCTGCAAAAAGTGACCTTGCAAATGTCCTACCCAGAGGCCTCCAAAACTCCTGCAAACTTGTGGTTAGACTAAAAACAACATTTTGAGATGACCCAAAAGGTCAGATTTGGCAGATTCTACCCAGGTTATCTTGTATCCGAAGGCGCTCCCTGTAGGTTAGTAGACGCATAAAATGACAGAAACCAGGTCAAATCATGTCAGAAAGCAATGAAATTTGGACAACAACATAAGTACATTAGATATAAAAGAATGCAAAAATAATAGTAACAAAACCATGCACATATTTCTAATCACTCCGGGGTGGGGCGATTAGGACTGCAGCAGTTTGGGGGGCGCCCGGGGGTGGGACGCCCACCGTTTAGGGCCTAGTTTTGACACCAATCCAAGTGGGATGGGTCCAAAACTTCCTAGGGGGTTGTGTCGATGAGTTTGGGGTGGGATTGTGGCCGATTTCTTGGGTCTTTGGATCTGGATTGCGTTCCTAGTGTTCACCCGATAACCTCTCTTCCAGAAGAGAGAGATTAGGGATGTAGGAAGCACAAAGAGGAATGGGGGTATAGTTTGGCAGCACTTCATTGCTCCAAATGCTCCAGCTCTCTTCTTTTTTGGGGTGAGGAGGCTCACATTTTTATAGACCTAAGGGTCTCCTTTGAATGCGCATGCGAGGGCGCCACTTGGCTCATTATGCCTTTTTGGGGGAGAGAAGATTCCTCCCTGATTAGGGCCTCCTTGATTGAGGCCTCCATGATCAGGGCAGGCTTGATTGAAGCCTCTCTGATTTGAAACCTTCCCTCACAATCCCATGCCTTGAAGGTGGAGTTAGGTGGCAGATTTGGGCTGCCATTTGTCAAGGTTTGACTTTTTGCCAGTCAAACCTACTAATCGTCCCACCCTAGAGCGATTGCTGCTAATCATCCCGGGGTGGGACGAATAGGATTCTAATCATCCCAGGGTGGGACGAATAGGGAGCAAAGTGCTTAAAAGGTGCAAAACTGACCTCTGACCTTCCAAAACTGATTTGGGAGTGGTTAGGACCACTGTTTAACCTCTGGAGGCTGCCCTAGGGGGTATGTATGCCAATTCGGTCAGTGCTTGTAGTCACATAATCGGATTGGTGTTGTTTTGGTGTCTATAGTATCCTCCTTAAATATTGAAAAATATAACCGATTGAGCTAATACCACTTGATGGCTAGGATAACAATTTGATACACATGCTATTTTATAATTTCTTGAGTTTCAAGATGTTACAATATATATTGTAGCTCATCAAATATATTTACTCCCATGTGATAATGCATAAAAACTGTAAGGAAAGAACAAGAAAATATTAGAGGGGCAATACTAATGAGCCACAAAAGGAAGTGATTACCCTCTTGACAAGTCTTTTGGAAGACTTTGATTGTCTTAACCAAAGTTTTTTTTGAGGACTGATTTGATTACAAAAATTGTGCTAGCATAAAACCAAAATTTCACACACGTATATCTTTTACTTACTTTTGACTAAGAATGAACCTTTTTTATTTGGTATTACTTCATTGGTAATTTGATACTTTGCTTTCACTTCCAATGGCCAGTTATATGTTATGGTAATTTATACTTTTGATTTATTTAAGATATCGTATTCATCATGCTTGTTGTGTTTATGCTAGAAATATTTTAGAGGGAGACAATTCTGCACTTAGTTTGGAGAGTATGGTGAACGATTTGACAGGTGATTTGACATTTATTAGTGTCCTTTCTTGTTGCTTTTACTAATATTGTTTTTCTACATTGTGTCTTTTATGCTATTTTGAAATCTGACTATATAGTTCTTTAGTGTAGGAGTAGAAGGGTTTTGTTCAAAAACTTCTTGTGTGATAATTTTATATATATTTAGGAATGCTTTCAAGTCAAGTTAAAAATATCTTTGCCAGTTTTTGTTCTTCTTTCAAGTAAATTATGATGGTGATATTTTTTGTCTTGTGGAAGCATATCGCTTACTTTGTAGGACTATCCAAGCATCAGGTAAGATCTATGTGAAATATGAGTTGGATTGTGTTGTTATTTTGACATTTTAGATATATCATTAAGATTATATGTGGTTTGAGAAATTCTTTGTAATTTTTTAATCATTACATTACATTGAATAGGCTGAAATTAGCAGTTATGCATTTTTGGTAAGTTAATGATAAATACTATATTGATATAGATGTGAAATATTGGGATCATAAATCTTTGATACATTGTCATATAGAAGCATAGATTTCGTTATCACAGAAGGAAAGGTAGTTCAAGCTCTGAAACCTAGTTAACTAACACAATTGTATTGTGCTTAAAGCTTGAATGTTTGTTTATTTGTAATATTGAATGAGAATTTTAAAGAGCGTAAGGTGTGATGTCAGTGTGTTTATCTCATGGATTTGTATTTTCTCTTTATTTTTCTTCTTGACACTTGTATCGTGTCATTATAGTATTTCAGTGTAAGTGACATGCATCTCTAAGAAAGTAGGTCACTGAGAGGGCAATCACAAAAGTTTAAGAGAAATAACATTGACATACTAATTGGCTTTCAAAACATGATAAACCTCTATGTGAAATCTTAAAATTTGTATGGGCCTTATATGCCATACTACAGTGAGTCAGAAGCCCAAGTAAAATTCAAATCTCTTCCATCAACTTCTGCAATGCCAACTATTTGAAAGATATGGAAACCATAGATGTTGATGAAAAAAAACATAATTTATTAAGGTCCTCCCTATAATTAATTTATTTTTTGCCACAAGTTTTGCCAATTTGCACCTTCAAAAAACATTTTCCTGAAAAGTTGTCAAAGCATTTGTTGATTGTCTCCATGACTATATTATTCATGTCCTTCAAATGGGTCTTTTGACAAGCTATATTTTTCATCGATTGGCACTCCATAATTGTATTAGAAAACTTAGCTTCTAGTTCTTTGTTGTCTTTGTAGCTCAAATTTCCCCTTATTTAATGAATTGTTTTGAGATAGCAAAGCTTGAATTACAGGTTTAAAAATGAACTTAGGTTGTATTCAGAATCATCTGCAATTTTTATGGTTAATGAAATTCTTTGAAATTCTCCATGTGGGAATGACTCATAGGAATTGGCTTATCAAAAACATCTTCTTTGAGAAACATATTCAAAGAATTTGTTATACTCTTCTATTAATGGTGGTATTAAATTCTAACAATCATATCAACTTGAAATGTCAATTGAATGTCATGTGCAGTTTTTTAGCTTTATTGAACTTGTAATTTGTTTATTTAAATTTTATTTCTAATCAGGTGAAAGTCATCCCTTGTAATGTTCTGGAAAGTAGACTTCACTCTTGAGTGGATTTATATATGCTGAAAGTCACCTTTCCATTTTACAGGGAGTTCTTTACCCTTTTCATTTTGCTCAATCTTCATAGTCTTATTTCTTTGGAATATTCCTATCATCAATGCCTTAGTCTTAGTCTTGTAGATTGGAAAAATATTTCTAGAGTAGATGAACATTAGACCTTGCATTTTCTCTGCTTGATGAGAATGAAGCCTGCCTGATTAATCCTAAACTACCCTTTGTGCATTCGGTTTTTAGAATTATTTTTACTATTTATGACACATTTTGAACATGTCCTGAAGTCTTTATTAATCGATTTGTATTTCCAAGAAGTTTAGTTTTGTACAAATACATGTTATAAGTCACATGTTAATATTCATTGGGTCAACTTAGAAAAACTCATGAAAATACATGCTATAAGTCACATGTTAAAATTCATTGGGTCAACTTAGAAAACTCAGTTTTCATTTATATTTTAGTTAATGGGTGTATCGCTCCAAATTTTTTGCATCCCTACCTTCAAGCTATAGGATCCGTGCCCGGAAGGAGGATGGGAAAAGGATGGCGCAGTACCTCGGACTGAGAGGCCTTGCGAAGGTCCCGCCTCTCGGGGGAGGTGTATTATGGTGATTTTTCGACGGATGGTGGGTTCACCAGGAAATGTTTGAATGGCAGTTTCCACGCCTAGGTTGGGAATGTGTTTGATGTGTTCAGTTCTAGCTTTAATCATCCCAGTCCTAGGTTTGGCCAAATGAAACTAAGTTGTTCTATTATGAAAGTGCAGACTAAATGCATACAGAGAACAAAATTAGACAGAAAACAGAGAGAAAAGGCTAAATTACAGAGCCATACCTGATTCGGATGTCTAATGGAGATTCTAATTTTTGAAGCTATCAAAATCGTCTGGAATTTGATAGGATCGTCTCCCATCTGACAGGATCATCTGAGATCTGACGAATTCGTCAGACGAATTCATCAGAGACCTGCAAACAGAGAAACAAATGCAAAATATAGAGAATGCAACTATGATAACAGAGGGTAATGATGTAAAATGGTAGTAAGAACATTAAAATGATAATATCAAACTAAGACACAAATGCATTATAACGATCTAATGACAATTTATGCTTTTATTATGCATTAAAGCTACATGGGTGAACTCCAAGATGCAGGATAATAAAGAATAACCATAGAATTAACTAAATTCAGAATAATGCAATAGAAAAAGGATGAAGAAATGCAAACTCTGGGCACTGATTGCCCCCAATGTGGACAACATTCGAAATCGTCTCGAATTGGGTCAAGATCGTCCGAGATTGTACGAGATCGTCTGAGACGAATTGAGCTTGCTCCGACTAAAAAGCAATGAAGTTCCTGCAAACAAACTTGAAAAAATGTGAATGCAAACTGTGTTTTAAGATGATCTAGTGTGTGTAGAATTCGAGTTACAGGGAATTTCAACCAGGGGGATGCTAAGGGGAGGGCCTATGATTAAATCGGCTTAGGAGGGAGGTTAGGAGGTTAGAGATCATCCCTATTTGGGAGATCTCCAACGGGGAGGGTCTCTAACGGCGCAAAAACACTTCTGCCCGGATTAGAGACACCGTTGGAACATAAACTAATTGTGAAAAATCAATTTTGGGACAAGATCGTCTGGACATCCTAGCCCAGACGAAATCGTCCGATTTGAGGTGATATCGTCTGATCGACGACGATATCATCAAATGGTCAAAACAAACTCTAAAAATGGCATAGGAAACAAGGAAACAAATTAAGCGATGATTTGGGAGCGGTTTTGGAGGTTAAAATTTGAATTTGAATTATTTACTAGAGTAAGTGTAATTATTAAGGTTTTATTGCACCAATTTTAGGGTGCTACAATTGGGATATTGTATTAGCCTTGGTCTATCATTGACATCACTTACTTTTCTTCTTTGTTTTTATCAGATGTCTGCACGTTTATAGTTATGGCAATTATCATGAGGAATAATTTTATATAATATTAATGTCAGCTAGGAGGTAAATGCTTTCATAGGCTTGCAGGTAAGTGTTTTTCTTGAGTAATTTAGTTTGACATCATCACCTAAAGCTACAATGACAAAGAGATGGAAATTTAGAAGTATTAGATTTTAAATTTTACACCAATACTACTATTTATGCTGGTTTTGGACTGAAGAGGATATCTTGCAATTAAAAACTTTCAAGTGACTGGTCTACAATTTCTCAAAAGGTGGGTTATTTTATTCATATTTCAAGTCATGAAGAAAATTTTAAATTGAAATTGATGAGAAATAACTGGTTTTAGAAAATATCATTCTTATATATGCCAATCCGTGTTTAAGATTCTTGTTGTGGGTTTTGTTGTTAGGAATGTAGTACTTGCATCATTTGTTCCTAGACTCAACATCTTTTTTTTTTGGGTGGAAATCTCACTCTGTACATTGCTTACATTTTTTTTCCAGCACTGAACCAACTTGAAGTTTTTAAAATTTCTCTAAAGTTCCCCCCAAAAAAACCATTGATATGGTTATTTTAGTTTTTGGAATCCTTTTTACTGTTTATGGCACATATTGTACATGTCCTTTTCGAAAATCTTTCAAAAACTTGGTAAATCAAGAGGAACCATCTTTCTAATCAATTATGGATGTATATGTATTGCAATCTAAGGTATAGACTATACTTCAAACTCAATCGAGAGGGATCCACAAATAATAGCATGGTTCATGACTGATAAGAGAGGTTATTATCTATCTATAAGGAACAATATACATGTCTTAATGTTGATTTCAGTTTGTCTCTATCCATGAGATGTGTCCCAATATATTGCTAATAACATCAAATTTTCATTATGGTATTGTAAGCATTTTGATTTTTAACACAGAGACACAGATACATACGTGTATGGAATTAAAATCTTAACAAAGTTACCTAATTTTCACGTTTGATAAATTTTTCGTGTAACTTTTGATTTTTTAAAATTGTTCTCTTTTAATGGATGTCCATTTTCCTTTGTCTCTTTTTGCCAGTTACTTATTCCATTTCAATTATTTTTTGTAAGACACCTCTTTATTTAGCAAAAGGTTCAGCAATAATATGTTCAAATATCTTGATTTCTCCAAAGAAGAAACATCCTTGCACTCCTCTATCGCTACCAGAGTAACTTTCTCTCCAAGATGGTTGTATCACAAATACACGCACAAGAAAACATGGGCTTCAAGTCACAAAATCGAGTGCAAATATCAAAGATTTACTGATCTAAAAAGGTTGTATTTATATTTTCTAAACTACTAAATTTTTCTACCTTTGGAGAGCATAGGCCTCTTCCAACTTGAAAATTTTGTCATTCTTTTCCCAAACAATCAAAACCTTCTACCAAATCAAAATAGTTAGTATATTAAACAATGATTTAACAAATATTATAGAGGATTGAAGTACCGCTCATGATTTGGGATTTTGCCTAAGAAAGGGTGCATTGACATTTGTGTACATAATTATTTTGGTCTATATTTAAAATTTGAAGAACACAGGTGAGAGAAGATTCCAGCTGCAGGTAAAAAGGTAGATTATCATGAAGGTTCATACTCCCTGTCTTCTTCCATGCTTCTACCATGTGATGACCATTGTAACAAAAGAAGCCTTGGTTCGGGAACAGTATAGTACATTTGATAAATGTAAAAGTCAAAATCGAAATCCACGTTGTCATGGTTTTTATATATATATATATTTTAAAATCACCCTAAGAAGGTGGTTTTAAACCGCCCTCTTAAGGATTTTTAAAATAAAAAATAAGACGATGGTTTTAAACCATCATATTTAATAATAAGACGACAATTATAAACTTTTGTCTTAATTTTTTATTATTTTTTTAAGATAAATAAAAAGATGGTAGTTTTAAACCGTCATATTAGTACCTAAGACGACGGTTAAGATAGTGGTTTTAAACCACCATCGTAGGACCTAAGATGATGGTCCTTTGAGGTGGTTTTTAGCCATTGTCGTATGGGCATGGACTTTTACGACACCCTCATAGACGGTGACTGAATAAGCATCCTTAAAGCTCTTTAAATGCGGTTAAAAACCATCATTAAAACCCTTTTTTAGTGTAGTGATAACCACCTTCACCTCCTCCTCTAAGAAGGAGCTTAAGGAAAAAAATATGACACAGTTACAACAATAAAAAACTGTTGTAGCACAAGAAACAACACCCCCTACACCATCTAATGACAAAAAACAATGATGAAAAAAGAGAAAAAAATAGGCTTTAATAGCATCTGGTTCAAATTGCAGATATTAGAAATCAGAACTAGATTAAGCTACATTACAAGAAGAAAAATTTCCAAAACAACATCTGGTTCAAATTTTGCTAGGATGCATGAGGGCATGCATCAGGTCAAGTTGGGGGAATGATGAGGCCTAGAAATACCTCATTTTTGCTACATTTTTTACATAAAAAACTGCTATTTACCAATATTTAATATTATTTTATGCCAAATATTTGATTAGAGTACATTATTTGTTAATTTTTGCATGATTTAATGTTTAAGAACACTGTACCCTTGTTTTGACTATTTTTTGCATTTTATGACTGTTTTTACATGATTTTTATTGGTAAAATAACATAGAAATTTAAGGGCAAATAAGCACATCGTGATGTAAGATTAAACAAGCATTTTTAATTTTATCCCACCTTAAAACCAAGTTGTCAAGGTAATCTGGTACTAAAACAGTCTCTGTTGTAAAACAGGGCATTAACAGACTGTACAAGACATAAAAACCAGCCAACTGTCACATTAAAGGAGCACCTTGAAGCAGTCAAAAAGGGTAAGCAAAATTGGTTGGAATGTGTTCATGGAGACTAAATAAGATCTCTAATATGTTTATATGCATCCCCACGTGGTCTAACTAACAACAACAAGGCATAAAGTAGAAATGTAGGGATAATTGTAAACTCCATACAAATTCCAGCCACCTATCACATTAAAGGAAGGCATGGAAATGGTCAACAGTAGCGAGTGGAATCAATTGGAAAGTGTTGAGGGAGACTAGGCAAGACTTCTAATCCACCTGGAAGTGCTCCCATGTGGTTTGGTTGATAGCAACAATAAATATTACTTATCTTACCTGATATTTCGGAGCTCTCTGGAATGATAGGCAAAAATAGTCCATTCCAACAACAATCGCACAATTCACATCCAATTCACAAGGAAGGAGATAGGAGAACATAGGGAAATGTTTAAAAACCATATTTCAACCATTTTGAGCCATTTCCCACTGAATTGGAAGTATGGAAACACACAAATAACTGTTGTAACAAATTTTATCTTAAAATAGATTGAGTTTGCTGCAACAACACAAGCAAATCACATAGGAAAAATAAGACAATTGATTTTGTAATTGCAAGTATGAATGTAATAAAAATTATAAATAGGACTACTCCCTCATTGGTTGATTTAGTTAGAGTAGTCATAGTAGAAGGTAGTAGGAGTTAGAAGTTAGAGAAAGTCAACAAACATAAATAGTTGTAAAAGTTGTAATGTTGTAGTTTGCAATAATAGTTAATAAAATGTGCAACATTATTCAATTGTCTTAATTTTATAAGTGAATATTTAGAACTTAGAGGTTTAGAGTGATTTTACCTTTTGCTAGGCCAAGGAGCAAGGGCCCACTCTCGGGGCTGGTGGAAGAAGGTATTTAGTAGGTTTTTTATAGTTATTTTTTACTGCTGTAGTTTTCGCTAATTTCTTCAAAACAAAATAAACTGCAACTGATTTGCTTACCTGAACTAATAAATTTTATCTTCAAAAAATTCACAATTTCAAAAATTGTCACTGCGCTTGTTCTAGATGACTAACTTCAAAAGGTTGAATCTCCCTTACTACTACTTGGATTCCTTCATATGACCACATTTTAAAGACCTTCAAATTCCACACAAAATAATCCAAGAATCATCTGAATCAGATAAAATTTCATAAAGATATGGCTCCTAAAATATGAAATATTATTTTCTAGAAAAAATATATCCTAATGAAAACTAGGGTTTTATGAACTAGGGTTTCATATAAATATATATCTCCCCACTTATTTGAAGCTAAAATTCTACATAGACAACTAGATTTGTAATTTTTCTTCCAAACAAAATAAATTGCAACTGATTTGCTTACCCAAACTAACAAATTTTATATTCCAAAAAATTCTCAATTTGAAAATTCGTCACTGCCCTTGTTCCATACGACTAACTTCAAATTGTCATATCTACCTCAATACTACTTGGATTCCTTCAAATGAACACTTATTTTAAATTCTGCACAAATTGATCCAAGAATTGCCTAAATCAGATAAAATTTTGCATAGTTATGGGTCCTAAAAGATGAGATATTTTTCCAAAAACAAATATGCCCTAATTCTACAATTTCACAAAAAAATCCTCACTTTTCCAAAATCGTTGCTCTAATACCACTTGTTATAGAATTCTTATCAACAAAAATCATTCACCAATATGTAGAAGTATCAATTCATTCATCCACAATAACAATCCACATAAGAGATAAAGATATATAATACCTTTAAGGTAGGGAAACACCAATAATAATCCTTAAGGAAGGAATAACTCCACAAGATCTCCTAAGATGAGAGAGCCACTTAAGGAGGGTAAAGTCCTATAAGCCACTTTGTGGGTAGTGACGATTACATATGATTAATCTCCATGATGCTTACAATGAAAAATATATCTTCTTTATATATTCATGTTCTACTTCTACTTTGGGGAGTCTACTACTAATATAATAATATAATATAATATAATATTATAATACAATCAACCTTGGGTTATGTTTGGCCCATGCCAACCCTTATACAAAATAATAATATATCCCCAAATATCTATTCCTAGGTACCCTAACATGTTCCAAACCCTAATTATGGAGAAGTGGACAATTTAGAGCAAAGATGAGGAGGTCACTTTATGCCAAATATTACGATTAAAGTACAAGTAATCGTTGCTCTGCTCCCTTTTATTTTATCTAAATGATTTTGAGTAGTCATAGTAGAAGGTAGTAGGAGTTAGAAGTTAGAGAAAGTCAACAAACATAAATAGTTGTAAAAGTTGTAATGTTGTAGTTTGCAATAATAGTTAATAAAATGTGCAACATTATTCAATTGTCTTAATTTTATAAGTGAATATTTAGAACTTAGAGGTTTAGAGTGATTTTACCTTCTTCTAGGCCAAGGAGCAAGGGCCCACTCTCGAGGCTGGTGGAAGAAGGTATTTAGTAGGTTTTTTACAGTTATTTTTTACTGCTGTAGTTTTTGCTAATTTCTTGTAAATAAAACTTCCCCTATTTTTAGCATATTTATCTGTGTATTTTAAGTGTGATGTGTAGCTAGCTAACCTATGTTTTTGTGTGTATTTATTATTTGCATTTCTTGTAATTTTAGCTTTAGCAACTTTTTGATAGTTTTCAATAATTTTGACAGTTTTAGCAATCTTTCCTATTTCAACAATTTGATTTCAGCATTTTCAACTTAGCATGATTGAGTTAAATTAAATTTTAATTTAGCAATTTCCATTAATGCCAATTCAATTCATAAAACATAAATTAGTTTTTTGTTTCAACAATTTTAATTTTTGCAACTATAGATTAGTTGTCAATTCTACAACTGTAGTTTAATTGTCACTTCTGCAAGATAAATTAGTTCTAATTATGCAAAATAAGATTAGTGTGACCTTGAAAAACCAAATAAAAATGAATAAAATATTGTGAAGTAATTACTGAGTTGTAACTTGCCAAAACCTTCTATCGCAGATAGCCTTGGACATCGCCCTGGATTTGACAAATATTGAAAATTAAATGATGACAATAATGACACTCATTGGGTTCTATTAGTGATGATTTCTTAACCTTCTTTCTTTCTAAGATATTGGTTAGGGGGTCTACCATTTTTCTTGTTGCTACCAACATCAGAAGATAATTTCCTTTGGCTCCTGGTAACCAACTTAAGAGGGTTTGGAGACTTCTAGACGTTACTGACAAGAGAAGAAATGGGGATCACCTTAGGAGATAAATCTGAAGGTTGGTTGGACTCAAGTAGGATTGAAGGTCCAAATATTGAAGGGGACTAAGGACAAAAATTGAGGTTAGGGTTAGGATTCACCGATTTTACTCTTGGAGCATATAATCCTTCAAGGGGTACTCTTGGACCCTAATATCCACTAGGGGATCTTCTTGGGACTCAGAGTTTGAGTTACCAATAGGAAGAGAAATTTGACATGAATCATCTAGAGGCCCATCCAAAGAATTGAAAGAATTGGGATTAGCAAAGAGAGAACAAACCTGATCAAGAGCACTAGTAGAGGAAGAGGTCATCGACTACTTGCCTTTAGACTTCGACATAGGATCAATACCTAAGGTAGTAGCATGGTTCTACTTTTGGGGTTGGCTAGATACCTGAGGATTATTGTGAAATTTTCTAGAGCGGACCCAATCCTTCTTTGATTCTTTTTTGAGAGAGGGGCATTGTACCTTGAGGTGACCCTATTTTTTATATTCAATGTAGAATATTGGCTTGCTCTCATATTTGGTGGCTTTTCACCTTCTCCATGAACCAAAAACTAAATCAATGTACATTGCTAACTCTGAGTCAAGATTATCATTAATTCATAGATGAACGTAGATCATCCGAGACTTAGCCTTGGTTGTTGGATCAAACACCACGAGCTTCCCAATGGTCTAGGAAATTTGTCTTAGGATTAGTTCATGCCATAACTAGATAGTTAGACTAGGAAACCTCACCCAAATGGGTGTTGAGTTGATGCTTTGAGTTTTTGGATCAAAATCCACATCCCATCTTTAGAGGAAGAGGCTTTGACGACCAAAAAACCAAGGACCCCTTATGAGAATATGATAGGTATCGCTTGAATTATTTTGTTTGATGAGGAAAAACCCCCTAGGCATGGAAACAAGATCCATTTTATCGTTTGGTCATCATTTCGAGAACAACTATTTGTGGATGGATTCCATATATGAGTGGGAACTCATAAATTTCTCAACTAGTCATGGGAAATAAGAGAAGCCATGACTTTTAGTGAAAACATCAGCTCTCTATAATTTGGAGAGAGAGTCCCCACGCAAAGAGATGGGGGTGTTAGAGGAAACCTTGCACTCCTCAAAACTATCTTCACACAAGAAATAAGAATAGATTTTTGATGTGGGCCCATTGGAGGGCCCCCCTCGACACCTGTGACTTCCAACCTCTCGTTTACCTCATCCTGAGGACCGAACTCGTGAATGTTCATTTTGCCATCACCAGCTCTTGGATTATCGCCTTCTATATATTCAAATTTTCATCGAGACCTGGTCGCTTGTGGAGACCTGCTCACTTGAGAAGCCTTGCTCATTTTCAACTTTCACTCACCCAAGTTATAGCCTTATCACTATGGTTAAGAACTTACCTTTTAATACCACTAGCATATTCACTAACTCAATGTATTCATGAATTTGATCTTTAAAAGTTAAATTCAATAGGAAGTTAGAGAATTTGAATTGGATTTGAATACGCCAGTTAAAAAGAGTATTTTTTTCTGGCGAATTCGCTCATAAGAGGTAAATTCGCTACTACTAGGTTTTGATTGCAAATTCTAAGGTTGAGTCAATTGTTATGGTTGAGTTGATTTTTTGTGGGTTTACATCAAGAATTGGTGTAAGTTAGATGGTCTAATTTTAGGTATCTAGAACCTCATTACATGGGGTGTTAGCAAATTCCTAAATTTTAAAATCTTCATCAATTATCACCCTTCTTCTCCAAATGTTATTCAATATAAATGGATTCTATCCCACATCTTTTGTATCATTTCTAAATATGGGAAGGTTATTTATCCCTACTTAGTTGAATAACATCATTTGCCTCTAAACCTTGGCATCTATCATTTGTTTTCTCTCTTTTGTTTAGGCATATTTTGCTTCCTTTATTCTAGTAATTTCTATTTATGTCTCTTTTCTCTTCCTTTATCTATTTCTAATTATATATCAAAATAATTTGGTCCTAAGACTTCGTTTAATTTAGAAAACATTATGATGTCCTTAAAACCTCTCTAATTGTCTTCTTCTACATTGTATTCTAGGCCCATGGATAGTAGGTTTTATGGATGGGATTAGGGATTATATTCTTTAGATAACTATTTAGCATGAGCAATGGATCCTTTGGGGTAGTGTCATCTCTACAAAATATTTCTTCACTTTGTTTAGAGAATTTGGCTTCCTAATCTTCATTAGGGTCTAGGTCATGTTGGACATAAGAACCCCTATTATTTCTCATGATTGGAGTTTCTAGTGACTATGGAGAATGAATGATGTCATTAATCTCTTCTTCTTCCTAGAACTCTCTAAGGCCTAAAACCTCCCTAAATCAACCACATGTTTAACATTGATCTCCTTATACCTCTTAGGCACTAGCACTTCCATATCTCCTATGTTGTTCTCCCTAAACCCCTCGAGAATATCTTCTATGACTTTTTGTATGTTGATGTTAGATTTCTTTGTGATTGTCTTTTCATCTTTTGCCATTCTCTTTTCTCACTCATCCTTTATCTTATTTCTTTGTTCCAATCTTTCCATCCATGTGGACTTTACTCCTTTCTTCCCGTACTTTATCTCCTCATCAATTGATATGCTTTATCCTTCTATGGTGTCCTTGTAGATCCTCCATCTATGAGGGGATCATCCCCTTAGCAGTTGCCTCAAACTATTGATAAAAGGTGTTTTCTAATGTCATTTTTTTCTCTACTAATAACACTTTGATTTATAAGGGAACATTCCTTATGAAAGTTACTTTATTACCTCTAATAAACCTATCTTCAATGATGCTAAATGATAGTCATCCCTTTATTTGTCACTCAATAATATAGCTATGCAAAATGCTTTTTGCCCATATGTTCACTACTAGCACCCACTTGGTATTGTTGCTTCCTAACTACTAAAGTCTTCTATGCATCCACTTGATAATTATTAACATTCACTTTTGAAAATAGGGTCATTTTGCCAACCACTTCTACAATAATTAAGGGAACTCAACCTAAAGCTCTTAGTAAATGTTTCCAAAAAATTAGGATTTTATATAAAAAATCCTTTGGTAAATTCTTTCTATGATCGATTCTTGATACTTATCAATAATTTAGAACCACCAATCTTTCTATTTAAAAATTTTCAATTTCCAAGTATTGTTCTCAAACATCTACCATGGCCTTTCTTGACTTGTTGTTGTGGTCATCAAAACCAAGTCTCAAAGAGCCTCCTACCTTAACATCGTTTGCCCATTGTGATAAAATATTTTTTTAAGTTGGTGCATAATATTTTTTGGGGTTGGGTAATTACAATTGGAATTTAAGCTCCTATTACTCAAATTGTTAGACTTATATTATGATAAGAGGATGGATATGATTGGAGTTTACATTGGTGGACTTATACTATTATAAGAAGATCATAATTGAGGTGGACTTATACTATTATAAGAAGATCATAATTAAAGTTTGATGATAAAAATTGAAAGTGAGAAACTTATCATGAAAACATATTAGACATGCGTGCCTATTAAATTTTGAACCTAATATTCTTTTGAATGAAAGGAGAATTCATCTCAACTAATTATAAAAACATAAACATGACTTTTTTTTATAAAAAAAAGTCCCATCTTAACCTAACTTTATAAATAACAATTATAAATAATCAATAAAATAACTCTTTTCTTGATTCTTAAATTATTAAATCTCTGTATTAATAAATCTAAATAATATTAATCTAAATATTTATTATGACGTTTCTTCTCACGTCCTCAATCATTGTTTAATAAATACAATTTATACAACCATAATTAAATTTTAAATACGCAATAAATTAGATTTATTCCATTTTATTTTTTACCCCATACGTACATAGTATGGTTATAGCAATTTTAAGTTTGAGTTCTCACACTCGCGGTTAGGGTTAATATGTTTGGAATTTATTTTTATCTCGGTTGAGTGTTAAACAAGCAAACCATTTTAATTAATATTTTTTAAGTAATAAAGTATTCGTAATATTAGTGATAAAAAGAGAGACATACGACATGGATGGTTAATATGTTTGGAATTTTTTTTATCTTCACGGTTGAGTGTTAAACAAGCAAACCATTTTAATTAATATTTTTTAAGTAATAAAGTATTCGTAATATTAGTGATAAAAAGAGAGACATACGACATTGATGGTTCTAGTGCCACTTCCACGTCAAGCACTACATTGTTTTTTGTAAATATAGTTACATTCATCTTACATTTTTATAAGGAATATGTTTACTACATACCAATATTAACAATACAATGAGCTTTTATTTTTTATGATTCCAAAAGAATCTAAGGAGACCATGGTTTGAATTTGGTTTCTTTTAAAATCAGACCAACAGTGCATTTCGTGTCCTTCGTGTCACATAACTAGCGAAGGTTCTTTCTTAGTCGAAGAATGTCACGGTGAAATAAGTTAGCCATTTCTTGTGTCAAATTTGTATTGTTGAAAGAGAGAAAAGATAGTGCTAGCAACAGGTCACCAACCAATAATGTTATGACAATTCTAAAGTAATTTGCGCCACGCAAAAAAATAATTAGCAAACAAAAATCAGAATACTCTAAATTCGAGAATTGAACATACATGCTAAATGTACGTTCCCTCGTCGGCAACCAGGCCCGGCAGAGGATTGTTAGTAACGTAATGTTTAATGAAACAAAAACATTCTCTTACAAAAACAAGTTGAATGGTAACAAATTTGATGTAATAACTTCTTAAGAAAAGCCCCGATACTTTGTTGACCAAAACCAGCGAAGGTCTATATTTGAAGCACCAAAAACAGTTAAAAAGGGCCATGGAAGATTTTAAGGGTTCGGGTAGTGGTTTTTTTTTTAATTATTTTGCTACTCAATTTTTTTGAAAAAATTAATTTGTTTTAATGTTTATCGGTGATCAAAAGAGGTCAATAAAACTGTAAAGTAGGACATATACAAAGCAACGGGAGTGTGTGTCTAATGCAGCTCCAAAGAAAATAAAGTAAGAAAAACAGTAAACAGAATGACATATGATATACAAGATCTGTGGATCAAGGATTACTCCCAACATTCAAGGCTGAAGAGAAGTGAGTGATATAAGAGTTGGATGTCGTCAGAGATGTTCTTTGTTGGAGTCCACGACGAGTTGATCTTGTTGTATTTTTGTGATCACCCTGGCGCTTCCTGGTCGTGGCCTTTGAAGGTTGGAAGAATGAAGTGATAAGTCGGGATTCTATTATCTTTTGAAAACTGTTACTAAGTAGTTTTTTTAATGAGATTGAATAATTCCTGGATGAAAAGAAAGTGCATCTCTTATTAATCCAAAATTTTAGTGTGTGGGTATTTGTATAAACAATAATATCTATCTCGTATCTCATAGTAGCAATGTAAATAATTAATATATTGAAGATACAAGGAAACAAGGGATGATTTGATATAATAAGGCTTCGAATTTTCGTGTCCTTGTCCCCGTGACTCTCCTCACGTCTGTTCATGCGATGGTTACCAGCTTACAATTTTAATATTTCAACGGTTGGAGTACATGAGCTGTATATATTTGAATTGGGAATCTTTGTTATATATTTGAATCGGGAGTCTTAGTTATAAAGAATTAAAGATTCGAATCAGTAGATAATCTTAAATTCTCACAATCAGAGGGATAATTTATTTGTTTACAATTATATGCTAAAATAGGTTGATATAATATTTTATTATATATATTTTTATTATGAGTGGTTTAAGTGAATATTTTGAAATTTTGAATAAAAATTTAATTTTATAAGATTAAGGTTGTACAACATACTTCCTTAACCAAAATATAATTAAATAATAAATAAATAACATTTTTATTAAAACTGTCATTTATAGCCAAATAGTATTTGGTGTAATGGCAGTTGCTTAGTTATCATCATCCATGTGATTGTGAGGTCGATTCCTCTTGTGTTTGCTCGAACAAACGCTAATATTTGTAAACGATGTTCAATATAAAAAAAAACAGTCACTTATAACTTAAAATTTTAAACCTTTCACAAATATATTTTTATAATAAACTTTTGTTCTGCATGTTCAAAACCGGTCGAGATGAACCAGTGGACCTATTAAATAGGTAGGTCCCTTCCCCTCATATTAAGCATTGTTGTCGAGGGAGACCATAAAGCCTTTCCCCTGAAGATTGGAAATTTATCACGGTACGTTGACTGTAGTTATGCTGAGAATTGGTTAACCTTGGAGCAAATGGCACCGTAGCGTTTTGGACAGTACTTATTTTAAAAAAATTAAAAAATTTACATTGAAATTTACATATATTTATTTTATAATTATTTATAGGTATTTTATGTTATTTAAATATGTTAAAATTTTATACTTATATTTATAGATTTTTTTTATTTAAAATTAAAATTTTAAGATTAATATTTTACAATTTAAATAAATTATAAAAACTTTAATGTTTAGATATAAAATTGTGTATTATACTTAAGGGTTAGGTGGATTGGTAAGAAGTTGGGCAATTACGAGAAGGAGATTTAGGTTCAAACCGGGCAAAGGTAGTAGTCTGACTAGAATCCACCTCTGCTTAATGATGACGGTACCAACCCTCGAGGCGAGGTAGGGGTTATAGTGGTAGCTCCATGATTTGATGCTACGACCAGAGGCAATGTGATTTGACCCTGTGACCAGTTGTTAAAAAGGAAAAGGCAGTTGCCAATTTCCCTATATATCAAAAAATAAATAATTAGATAAACATATATATTAAATAAATAACATCTTTAAAAAATCATTTCAAATACTTCAACATTAAAAATTATTTTATAATATAAATATCATCTCCTACAAAATTAAAACCCCTCTATTATGCTGAACGTTATTGCTGATAACCTTTTCGCTGCTAGTGTTTTTGCTGATAACCTTTTCGCTGCTAGTGTTTTTTATTCACCATTCTATTATATACTTGACACGTTCCACACTACTAAAAATTGGTACGCCTGAAGCACATTTGGTTGCCTGGAACACACTAGTAGATAAAGTATACACATTCTTATGCCAATATGCTCTTAAAAACCCTTTTGTTGTAAATGTCTGGTTAGTCAGGTTTTTATGTTTTATTTTTAAACTATAGTCATAAATAGATTACATTTAAATTGAAAGAAAAAATTAAAAAGAATTTGACAAACCACATGGTAATAGTATATATTTATTTAAATGAAAATTAATTTTTTTTATTAATATTATTTAAAATTATATTTGTTTAAGATGTTTATATTGTAAAATAGTAAAAAATAAAATTTAAATATATTAATAAGTGAAATTTAAATATATATAAAGAGATGGTTATAACATGAGAATTACAAATGGTTATTCAAAATAGATGTTTAGGTCTCCTATAGAGACATATATGCATGTAAAACTCAAAACAGTTAAAAACTGCAAACACACACAAACATATAAAGATGGGTCATAGCATGAAAACCATAGATGGTTATCCAAAATAGACATGTAAGCCTCCAATATATATATATGTCAACAACATTGTAAATATTATGCCAAAAGTGGAGGTTCGATTGCCCATAAGCCACTCAAGATTCGCTAAGTGCTATACAAGAAGAAATAAAAGTAAATCTTACAAAACATGCAGATGCAAACTTGCCAATAATTTAAAATGATAAGACTATTGTTATTTGTAGTTTACAAGGAGGAGGATTTTTCTTTGAAATTTATACAAAGATTTCAAGATGACCGTGGCTTTCTTGTGCTTAGTCATATCTGCATTTAAGTTGTCAGTCTCCTCGGGGTCTCTATATATGGAGTCGTAACTATCAAATAGTTCTAAGTCTTTGGATGAGCAACTATCATCATTATTGCCATCTACCCGTTTTGGGAATTCCCATAATATGGGTGTAGAAGATCTCTTTATTTAATGCTTTAGATCTACGAGTTGCTTCTGTTGTGGCTCTCATGTCATTGTTGTCCTTTAGAAGAGATGCAAAGGACCATACTTCTAGAATATTATACACCTCAACAAGTTTAGAATTTTGGGACATGACTGGTTTTCTCCTTCAGAAGTTTCCTCACATTTGACATTGAGACTTTTTGGACCTCTGGACTTTTGACCACATGACCTCCACGTTGGAGCTTTTGCTTCCTATTTCTAATCAAAACTTTATAAAATTCTAACTTTCAAACAACCTTCTTGCATTTTCGAAGACTCACATTCCAATCCTTAGAACTTTTTGATCAGAAGTTTATTCCACACCTTGTTCGTTGTTTTAATTTTTGCTTTTTGTCATCTAAGAATGATGCATCTTGAGTGTAATGAAAATCACTACAAGAACATCATAATTTCTAGGTGGAAGGTGAAGAAATAACAATGTCAAATAAATAAGATTAATTGTAGCAAGAGCAACCAACTAAAGTAGATGTCACTAAGCATGACGATGATACCATGGCTCTTTTTGCTTATGCCCTTATGAGGCTCTAATCTCACCATACCATAAAGGTTTAAGGATTCATCAAAAAACACACCAATGTGTTGATTGATTCAACTAGCACACATAAATTTATTGATAGTAATACAACAAAGTATTTAGTGTTAGAGTATATTACATCATTTGGGTCATGTAAATGTACCACCCTTGGTACATAACTAGAGTAGTAGATTACTTTAGGGGGTAGTTAGCTAGTTACTTCAAGTAATATAATATATGCACAAGTGTCTATGTGCAAGGTGTTTCCTTGTACAACTAGGTAGAGTGTTGGCCAAGTAATCTATCTTTGTATATAAAGGGTCTCATAGTGAGTGATAATATATTATTGTAGGTAATAGTAAGTATATTGGGTAGATCACCATATAGTGGCGAGGAAACTGAATTGAAAACATACTAACTAATATTATTCACGAGGGGCATTAAATAATATATTTAACAATCGTAATATTATAAAATAAGAAGATGCTTAACCAAAAGCTATAGTTAAGCTAAGATGCTAACTAATAGATCTTGCTAACTCTAACAAGAAGACTAATCTTACCCAAAGACTTATGTTGTCCAAATGTGTCGATATTTACAAGTTGGAATAAGATATTATTCAATCACACCTAGACTTAGGACTTAATTAAATAAGTAAAAGCTAACACCTAGTCTAGAACACACATTCTAACTTAGACTTAGGACTTTAGGCTTTAGTAAATGATAAAATAAACTAAGCCTAATAAATAATAGCCTATATCTAATGATGTCCACATCATCCCTCTCCACCATAGAAGCATTGGACTCCAATGCTTTTACAATAGGGGTGAAAAGGTGAGATACTACATGCTAAAAACAAAGCTGACTAAGATGCTGAATAAGGTCATGGAGGCCACGAGTTGCAGTCAATGTTGGAGTAGAATGTCATGGTATATCTCGGTCACCAATATGTGTACGATCTCGATGAAGCAAGGATGAAGCACCAATAGTCTGCTATTGAGTCGATGAAGTCTACTAAAAAATAGGAATCTGTGAAGATGACATTGAAGAAGGCCACTCTAAAATAGGTGGAAGAAGAGTTGGAGTACCAGGAGGAGGTGTCAATGAAGAACTTACCTTCGTAGGAGGAGGTAATGCAATGGAAGATGATGAAAATACCACCTTGGAAGGAGGCAGTGCAATGAAAGTAAGTGTGTCATGAGGTCTATTGAAGACTAATGTTGTCTTCTTGTTAGCGTATGTTATCGTTATTACTCCATTATTTGATTAGTGGTTAGGCTTAACATAGCATGAGTACATTTTAGGTATTATTTGGTTTTCTAGATCCTAAACTCACGGGCTATTCCAAGCCTAATATAATCTATATATTTGATGCAATTGAATAGAATAATACTTGATTTTCCGTCATGGTATCAGAACTAGTGAAGCTATTAGCTCATTTCGTAGCCTGAGGGAACTGACATTGCTGGCCGCTGGTGTTGTAGAAAAATCTTATGCAGATTGATGCCTTCGCATTAGAAATTGTGAAAGAAGTAAAGCTCGCCTAGAATTAGATAAAAATCGAAGCACAACATATGTGTCATCGTGTATAAGGATAGGATGCTTCTCCATTTGATGTTGCACATGCATTTTTACCCCTCTCTACACCTATCATTTTGGTGACCGCACACCAAGACGACCAGCAATTAGTGAAAGATGGATGTCGTCCGAATTTTGAAGAAGCATCGGCCATTTTGAGGGTTCCCACCTTGGTGCCCGTGCCATGATTACATTTTGATGTTGAGCTACAAAACGACCATTCATCGCTCATTATAGCCTTTTTGGAAACCACGATCGACAATTTCCATGTTGCTCAACTGCGCATATTTCCTTCTACACATCGATGACTTTTGTCTTCTGAACGTGCGTTGTTCCTGATCGTGCAGCAGGAACCCTATGTTGAAATCTGCCCTTGGATGTCGTTTTGCTCATGTGACGCTCTACGTTGTTCCTTCCTTGTGAACAACAACCCACAAAACATCGCATCCTGTCCGGATTCCACTCCAAGAAGACCTGCCACAAGTCATTTTGTAGTGTGAGATTGGAGGTTGGGATTGGTGCCAACGTTGCCTGTGAACCCGACGTGATAACTTCCACCCCAACAGACTATGATGCAGGTCTGGGTCTCGAATGACCGAATAGACTAATATAGATCTGATAGCTGTGGGGAGAGATTTGTGAAGCGAATCAAAATTGTCCCTGGCATAGTTTGAAGTCATCGCAAACGTGTTTTTAGAGATGCATTGGTCATGGTGGACAACCATTTTGTTGCAAACTAGTCATTTTTTTTGTCACCCCGATGTGAGATCCGTTGCCACTGTCGAGTGTTGCCAACATCGCCACCATTGTGGAGGAGCCACCCCTGAGCGCCGCCCACGCATTCCTATAAGGGGGAGAGCTCCCCTGATCCTTTCGGATCAGCCCGCTAGCCCACCTGGTTGTGGGCTGAGCGGTAGGGCTCAGGGAGCCCTGAGGTCGCGGGTTCAAATCCCGCCGACCCTCCCTAGGTAAGCATTTTTTTTTAATATTTTTTTACTAAAGTTAAAAAAAAATTTTATATAGTTTAAAAATTAATTTTTAATTAAAAACAAATTAATTTTTTTTTCTATATGAATTTTTTTTTTTTAACTCTAGTTATTAAAAAATGTTTTAAAAAAATGCTTTAAAAAAAAGAAATTTTTTTGGGGAAAGTATTTTTTCCAAAATCAAGGGGGGATTGAGAGTATTTTTTTTGAAAAAGCAATTTTTTGGCAATATTGTAAAGGTGCATTTTCGGCAGCGCCCGACACCTAGTGGTTTATTTCTGTGGGCACTTTTATGTTGTATGTTGCATTTTTTCTTACTTTGCACTACTTCATTAAAAGTTAACATCAAATACACTCCCTAAGTCCTCGAAATACATAAAACCCATCCGTGCAATTTATTGCACTGCAGCGTTCGGTATTTGTGATACCTCTGGCCAGCACTTACAGGTAAAGCTGTCGTGATTGCGCTACTGTATCCGCCGCCTAATATAGCTGCCAAAAATGACGTCTGAGCTTGTTCTCTATCAATCGTCGAGGAGATATAAGTTTTCCAGTTTGCTATTTTTCTT
Source organism: Wollemia nobilis (assembly GCA_028583015.1). Classification (NCBI taxonomy): domain Eukaryota; kingdom Viridiplantae; phylum Streptophyta; class Pinopsida; order Araucariales; family Araucariaceae; genus Wollemia; species Wollemia nobilis. The sequence goes on along the minus strand of JAQPPZ010003361.1, from coordinate 7,108,405 downwards.
ACTCCATCCACTACCCTAATCGTTCTTGTGTTTAGGCGTAAATCCTGACGAGAGTTCTGAAATCCGTAGTGTTTAGGGGAAGTTACGCCCCATGCATGAGGATTGATGACTTTCTATGGTAGGTGCCATCAACAAGACGATTCCCTTTCAGTACCGCCTAAGTTCCACGTATCGTAAAATCTTTAAAATTACCTACAGTTTCCCTCACGTAAGGGCGGGTAATTTTTTTGATTTTTTCAAAATACCTATAGTCTCCCTCACGTAAGGGCGGGTATTTTGTATGGTATAAAGGCCTGGCATTAAGGTATAAAGAAAGGGGGACCAATTGGTGATATAAGGAACCCTCACTATGGCTTCTTCTGCAAAGTTAATGACTGATGCTCATCAGTTATTGAAAGGTCCTAATTATACACCATGGAAAAACAATATGAAGGCAATCCTTATCATGGAAGATTTATGGGATGTTGTTTCTGGAGCAACAACACGACCTTCACCAGCATTTGGATCCACAACTCCAACTGCTGATCATATCACATTTGACAAGAAAGACAATCGAGCAAAGGTGCTCATTTTGTTTGTTGTCTCCGATGAAGTTCAACCTCATATAGTTGACAAAGAGCATGCTAAAGAGGCATGGGATGCCCTTACCACTATTTATGAGGGGAAGAATGATTCCACCATTCTTCATCTTACAAAACAACTTCATAATCTGAGTTTGAAATAGGGTGAGACAGTAGAGCTCTTTCTTTGTCGAGTATCTGAATTGAAAGGCAAATTGAATTCTTTGGGAGAAATTATCGATGACAAGCTTCTCACTTTAGTGGTAATGAGAGCTTTGCCTGATTCCTTCGATACGTTGATCACCTCCATTCAGGTGTCACAGAGAGCCATTACCTTTATTGAGTTGGTCAATCTGCTTCAACAACAGGAGGCACGCCAACTTCACAGGGATGATTCTTCTAATACAACCCTATACTCCACCAGGAAGGGTTCACAGAAGAAGGGTAATTTTTAGAAGGGAGGAAATTCTCAACAAGATTCAAAAGGAAAATGGAAACAACCTCAACAGAAGAAGAGATATTGCAAAATCTGTAAAAAGGACAATCATGACACCAACAGGTGTTGGCATAAAAATAAGCAAAAAGGCCAGAACAAACCACCAAATAACAACAAACAACCCAAGGGGAATGTTGTTGTTGAAGAATCTGACTCAGATTCTGAATGGGCACACAAGGTGCTCATGACTACCACAGTCTCCAAAGAGAGGGATCCTGTATGGTATGTCGATTCTGGAGCTAGTAAACACATGACTGGCGACAAATCATGGTTTGAATCATTTGTGGCAAAAGAGGGCAGACCTGTCACTATTGTTGATGACAAAACCTACAAGGTTCAGGGAGAGGGTACAGTTTCAGTCACTCTTTCTGATGGCAAGTGTCAGATTGACAAAGTCCTCTATGTTCCAGGATTGGCTAACAATTTGTTGTCAGTCACACAAATCCTGGATAAAAATATGGTTGTCAACTTTCGTGTTGAGGATGGCAAGAAGTGTTGTACAATTACCAGGAAGGGTAAGCAGATTGCAACAACTTCATATAAGCATGGCTTATTTGCCTTGGATGCTATCTCTACTCCCCATGTTGCCATGACGGTCTCTACCAAGGAGGCAACTTCCCTATGGCACAAGAGATACGAGCATCTTAGTTCTGGCTACTTACTTGAGCTTAGTAAGTATGAGATGGTAAAGGGTCTTCCTTCCCTTTCTACCACATTGCCAGTGTGCTCTGACTGCTTGGCAGGAAAGCAACATAGAGTACCTTTTGAGAAGAGCTCAACAAGAGCGCATAAACCTCTGGAGTTGATTCACACCGATCTGTGCGGTCCTTTCACACCCAACAGTTGTGGGGGGAAGAGGTATTTTCAGTTATTTGTAGATGACTACTCACGAAAGATGTGGGTTTTCTTTCTTCGACTGAAATCTGAGGCTTTTGCTTTCTTCCAACAATTCAAAAAATTTGTTGAGAAGGAGTCAGGGGCTTCTATTAAAACCCTCCGCTCAGATCGAGGGGGGGAGTTTACCTCTAAAGAATTTTTAGCATTCTTAACTGAGCATGGAATCTCAAGACAGTTAACAACTGCCTACACTCCTCAGCAAAATGGAGTTGCTGAAAGAAGGAACCGTTCTATTATGGAAATGGTTCATTGTATGCTCACAGGAGCTACTCTTGGGCAACAATATTGGGCAGAAGCTGTCACCACCTCAGTATATCTATTGAATAGGGCACCCACAAAGGCCCTACAAGGAATGACTCCATAGGAAGCATGGAGTGGCCGCAAACCCTCCATATCTCATCTTCGTATTTTTGGATGTCATGCTTTCATGCACATACCGAAAGAGAAAAGGAAAAAGCTAGATGAGAAAACATTGAGATGCATTTTTCTTGGTTATGATGAGCACTCTAAAGGTTATCGTTTGATAGATCCTTTGACCAAGAAAATTCATGTCAGTAGAGATGTTGTTTTTGATGAGGCTTTCACATCACAAAACAAATATGATGTATACCTAGATCTTGTGGAATCGAAGGATGAGGAGTTCCCTTCAACAACACAGACAGGGGGTCCTTCTACCTCTTCTTCAACACCATAGTAGAAGAATCCAAAATGGTATACAAGTACAATCAGAGATGCAAAGTTATCCACTCCACCAGATTTGACTTTGGATAGACCTCGTACTCGCAGTATGGCTCGACAGGAAAGAGCAACAACAGAGACTACTGAGGTTGATGATCTTTGTCAATATTTTGAGGAACTTTCTGTAGATCCAAATAAAGACATAGAGGATATGGATATAGATGATGACAGGGTGTTTATGTCTTCAATGAATGAACATGAACCTGTTTCTGTACAAGATGCACTTAGCAAGCCCCAATGGAAGGATGCTATGGATGCTGAGTACACGTCTCTGAAAAAGAACAAAACTTGGAAGCTTGTTGATCTGCCACAAGGAAAGAAGCCCATTGGCTGCAAATGGGTGTACAAAGTCAAGTACAAGGTAGATGGGACAATTGATAAGCATAAGGCCCGTCTTGTTGCAAAGGGCTATGCGCAAAAGGAAGGCATTGACTATGAAGAAAATTTTGCACCTACTGCTCGGATGACCACAATTCGAGTTATTTGTGCTATGGCAGCACAATATGGGTGGAAAGTTCACCAAATGGATGTCAAAAGTGCTTTTCTAAATGGTGATCTCCAAGAAGAAGTATACATGACTCAGCCTGAAGGGTTTGTACAAGAAGGCCAAAAGCAAAAAGTGTGCAAATTGGTCAAATCCTTATATGGCTTGAAACAAGCTCCTCGAGCTTGGTATATAAAAATGGATAATCACCTCCTACAGCATGGATTTGAGAGATGTCCTTCAGATGCAAACCTCTATTTCAAGAAACAAGGTTCTGAAATAGTATTGCTTGTACTCTATGTTGATGATCTGCTCATTACAGGGAGTTCAAAAACTATGATCTCTACTGTCAAAAGAGACTTGTGTCAATATTTTGAGATGTCAGATCTCGGACTTCTCCATTATTGTCTTGGTCTGGAAGTCAGCCAGAAGGAGCACTACATCAAAGTGTCTCAAAAAAAATATGCCAAGACATTGTTGGAAAAATATCGCATGACTGATTGCAAGCCAATGGCAACTCCGATGGAGACAGGAATTCAGTTATCATGATATGATGATTCACCTCAGGTAGATGGTACTCTCTATCGACAGTTGATCGAGAGTCTCATATATCTGACCAATACTAGGCCAGATATCGTATTTGTTGTCAACTATCTTTCGAGGTTCATGCAGGAGCCTAAGACCACTCATTGGAAAGCAGCAAAGCGTATTCTTCACTATGTCCGTGGTACTATGGAATATGGCCTAGAATACAAGAAGAACAACAAATTCTTCTTGCAAGGATACACGAACTCTGACTATGCCGGATCATATGATGATCGTAAGTCAACATCAGGATATATATTTCATCTTGGATCTGGTCCTGTCTCTTGGCACAACAAGAAGCAACAGGTAGTTGCTCTCTCATCAACAGAGGCAGAATATCGCGTCGCACGTGAAGTTGTGTGCGAAGTGATATGGTTGCGTCGCATTCTGACAAATATGGGTCATCCATCAAAATCTCCAATTCATTTGTTCTGCGACAACCAGGGTGTTTTGAACCTTGTTAAGAACCCAGTGCATCATGAGAAAACCAAGCACATTGACACACAATGTCATTTCATTCGAGACGAAGTTCCCAAGCACCGAATTCAGCTTCAGTACATTCCCACAGATACTCAAGTTGCAGATATTTTCACTAAGGCACTTGCACGTGTCAAATTTGAATTGTTTCGTAGCTCTCTTTGTATTGCCAAATGATGTAATCAGGGGGGATGTTAGTATAGCTAGTAGTTATATTTTTACCCAAATAATGTAATAAGGGGGGATGTTAGCGTATGTTATTGTTATTACCATTATTTGATTAGTGGTTAGGCTTAACATAGCGTGAGTACATTTTAGGTATTATTTGGTTTTCTAGATCCTAAACTCACGGGCTATTCCAAGCCTAATGTAATCTATATATTTGATGCAATTGAATAGAATAATATTTGATTTCCCGTCACTTCTCTGGTAGATAAAAATTAGGTATAATTGTAGTCTGTGGTTGAGAATGAAGATAAAATTACCTCTTATTAGGATGCAAAGTGTAGGTTTGATGGTATGCATCATAAATAGCCCTTTTATCAAACTGATAGGGTTTCCCAAGAATAAGACCACAATAGTCCATGGGAGTTACATCACAAGTGACTCTATCTACATAATGAGGTCCAAAAGCAAATGATACAGTGTAAGCCTTTGTGATGTAGTAGTTAAAATTCATATCCTTCCATCCCAATGGATATAGAAAAGGATGTGGTTCCATAGACAATTTGAGCCTATTGATAATAGATTGTGTAATCAAATTGGTTTGTGATCCATTATCAATAATAAAATCCATAAAAAATTCATGAGTGAGGTGGGCTTTGGTGATAAACAAATGTTCATGACCACCTTTTTGATGCAACAATGTAACATTGTTCAGTTTACCTCTCAATTCATCATATGCTCTCCCTTCTCCCATAACCACAATGGGAGCCTTTTGGGGTTCCTCCATTATAGGTTGTACAAGTAAGTTATTTTGTTTCCTAAAACACTTAGATTCTAAGTGTCCTTGTCTCTTACAATGATTACAATATTTCTTTTCATTGTAATACTTAGGAGAAGAAGATGAAGAAGAAGAAGAACTAGGAGAAGGAGAATAATTGGAAGGCATCTTGGACTTCGAAGACTGTTGTGGTTTTGAAGAATGAGAAGTTTCTTGTGCTCGAGTGGTAAACTTCTCTTCGACCAACTGTGCATGGTTTAAGGCCGCATCAATTGTGTTCGAGGGAGTATATTTGAGCTCCCTATACAAGTGCTCTTGAAGGCCCTTTGTAAATTTTACAATCAAGTCATCTACAAGATCTTTCACGTGAAGAAAAATGTGTAACCGGTTGAAAGAAGAGACATATTCCTGCACAGACATATTAGAAGTTTGGTGTAATCTATATCATTTCACTCTCAATTCTCTAGCATAATCATAAGGATAATCCTTCAATGCTTGGACCAATTCTTCCCAAATGGTAATGGGATTTTGATCTTTTTGTCTATCCATGATGACCAGTTTTGGTAACCCACTCAATTTGAGTTTAGCAAAAGAAACTTGATCATTGATAAAACTGTTGTTTATGCAAACCAGGTTTCCATGTCCATGATCCAATTATTCAATACATCGGGGTTCCGAGACCCTTCATACAACTTGACCTCACATTTCATATAGACCTTAGCATCTCGAGTGGCTTTTTCATCAAGAACATATCAAGCTAAAATGTCATCCACTTTTTTGGCCAATTTCCCAATAGTTTCTGCCAAGGCAAACATTTGGTCAACTGAATCGGATGCCATTTGAGATCTAGTGTAAGCTAGATCTATTATCAAAATGTGAGTATGATGGCCTTCTAAAAATCAAAACAAGAAGGCTACAACCTTTACCTATTACAATCAAATTTCTACCTAAAATTATAATTAATACCTAAGCAAAAAATATTTTAGTAATGCAACAATTTGTAGATAATATGACAAAATAATTGTAGAAATATGGACAAAAATTAAAAATTTTGCTTCAAAATAGAGCAAAATTGACACCATTTTTTTTCTTTGTGCTTCAATGGCCAAGTTAATGGGCCACACAGTTCAACTAGTCACTCGACCACCAAATTCAATGGTTGAATCCAGAGTCAACACACAGGTCAAACATCCATGATCAACAAGTGGTAACTCAAGCTTCGACTGCAATTCAACCTAGCCAGTCTGAGACACTGGCTATATTGCTATCAATGGTAAAGTGATATTAAATCATTGACAATATCCTGCATCCCAAATGTGGGACTAATGTCCTACACTGCTACATGAACCAAAAAGTCCAACGTCATTGGGAAATCGCACACGATGTTAGAACGATAAAAAAAATCTTCAATTGGTTGAATCTTTCACTTGAAAACATAGTCTAATAACTGGAAAATGCCTACAAAAAATCATAGAGGATAGTCAAAAAACTTATTGTTGCATGTCTAGAAATGGTTGAGAATGGTCAGAAAACTCTGCAAGTCATCTACTCGATTATCGAAAAGGCAAAAAACAGACAAAAAACATGGAAAGTTAACAATTTTTTTTGGAAACACCTACAATCACAGAGGATGTCATCAAGATTTCAAGAATTAGGTTGTGATAGCATGGACGCATGCTCTTGCATCTGTGTGGACGTCGATAAAAATTATAGCATTAGGTTGTGATAGTAGATTTTTTAGATCTGTCCAGGAGAGATGCAATATCTATGGTGGTGTCACCAAAAATTGGTCAGAACTTGATGATTGTCGATTCGAAGATGGCAGGGTCGATGGTCGTACTGTGGTCACCAGTCAAGAATATGATCAAGCTGACTGATGTTAGTTGGCATCATCGATAGTATCATCCATTGGTGTGTTGGCTACTGATGACTGGGCCATTGATGATGGTCGTCGACTGGCATCAACCACTGTCAGCAAGAAGTTGGCAGAATGAGTTCAACCAACAAATTACTAAGAGAAAAGTAAAGTAAACCTAGTAACTATGGAAAAAATTAGCAACTCAAGTTGAGCACTACTGAATCACTAAGTAAAATGTAAAGAAAACTTAACAATTTTGCAAAAAATTAGCAACTCAAGTGATGCACTAGATCACTAAGTGAAAAATAAAGCAAACCTAACAATTGTGCAAAAAATTAGCAACTCTAGTCGTGCACTAGATCACTAAGCGAAAAGTAAAGCACACCTAACAATTGTGAAAAAAATTAGCAACTCAAGTTGAGCACTACTGAATCACTAAGAAAAATGTAAAGCAAATCTAACAATTGTGTAAAAAATTAGCAACTCAAGTCGGTCAATTTCAAATTTGATGCCTCTACTAAAGATCATCTTTGGTTTGACAGAGATGCCCAAATTGTGTTTGGAACAACTATTCAACTTAAATACAGTGGTAAGAGTTTAGGGATTGACGGTAATGGAGGAAGTGTTGGTAGAGCTATTTACAAAGAACTGATTGTAGGTTCTGAATCACTGGATCACTAAATTACTAGGTTTGCTTTACTTTTCTCTTAGTGATCAAGAAGTCGACAACAATTGGCAGAATAAGTTCAACCAATAGATTATCATCGATCGGGCTAAATGCACCCACTTTACCTTGATTGGGTAATTTTCAACCTTAGATAGCGAAGAAAATAATTAAATTAATATTAATATTAATTTAATCCTTAATGCACTTTGAAAATTTATAACTAGATGAAAACTAATCCAAATTTTCACCAATTTTTTTGCATAGATTCAATAAATGAACAAAACTCTCAGTGGGTCAACTTGGAACGTAGACTAAGAAAATTTGAGGAGAATTTGCAAGGAAATTATGTTTCTATTCCTATGCAAACTAAAACATCCTAGACAAAACTATAAGCTATCACAAGCCTAATCACAGGCTTTGATACCAGTGACGAGGAAACTGAATTGAAAACACACTAACTAATATTATTCACATGAGGGGATTTAAATAATACATTTAACAACCGTAATATTCTAAAATAAGAAGATGCTTAACCAAAAGCTATAGTTAAGCTAAGATGCTAACTAATAGATCTTGCTAACTCTAACAAGAAGACTAATATTACCCAAAGACTTATGCCATCCAAATGTGTCGATATTTACAAGTTGGAATAAGATATTATTCAATCACACCTAGACTTAGGACTTAATACTTAATTAAATAAGTAAAAGCTAACACCTAGTCTAGAACACACATTCTAACTTAGACTTAGGACTTTAGGCTTTAGTAAATGATAAAATAAACTAATTCTAATAAACAATAGCCTAGATTTAATGATGTCCACATCATATAGATTGGTGATGGATACAATGTAGTTCTTTAGCATCAGTTCTAGAGTGTTCATTTTCTCCATTTTGCATTGTATCATTTTTGTCACTTTCCATTAATAGCATATTTTAGCATCTTACATTTTTGCATATTTTACATCCTGTGATTGCATTCTCCCTTGGCATACACCATCAAAAGCTAACAATGGTATCAGAGCCATGATAGATCAATAGGAATAGGGAGAGCCACAGTAGGTCACTAGGAATAGGAAAGTCACAAGAGAGATTGAGAGGAGAATAAAATCTCAGTTCCAAAATTTTTGAGATTACATTTGGCTAGAGTCTTTCCATAGAGTTGCAAAAAAATCGTGAAGACTAGGACTCAACATTCGTTCCACTAGATTGACAAATCAACTAGTGAAGATTCATCATTGACAAGATTTAGAATCAACTTACTAATACTTTCTTGTAGGAAAAGGAAACTGAGGGAAGCCCTATTGCAGACCAGCACATTGTAGACAAAAAGGCCACAAAAGCCTTGATCCAAAAGAAAATGCCACAAAAGCCTTTATCCAGAAGAAAAGGCCATAGAAGCCTTGATCCATAAGAAAATACCATAAAAGCCTTGAACCTGAAGAAGACTCCAAAGAAGAGTCCATGAAAGATAGGATATTGGTGATCTCCTTTGCTGATTGAAGACTTCCTCTAGAAGAAGCTGAAGAGACCCATCAAAGGTCTCATTGAAGAACTTCCATCCTTGGAAGAGATAGAGAAGGACTATCAAAAGTCTTGTTCCAGAGATCCATGAAGAAGATCTCATTGCCAACACTTTCATAGTTGAAGGTTGAAGGAAAGGTCTCATCAAGAAGACCAGAGAAGCTGCAAGACTAAAGACCTTGGAGAGGTCTCAAGGAGAAACAAGGAGAAGGCTTGGAGAGCCTCATTGCAGAAATTGGAGAAGTCATCAAAGAAGTTCCTAGGAGAACTCATTGGAGAAATTCACTACAAAAGATAGTGGAAGAACTTGGGATAATTATCGCCATCCGACAACAAGCCCAAAGGAGAAAGATTTGGCAAACAATTTGTCAAAATTTAGAGAGAAGATTCGTGAAGACCTCAAGACCTTCAGATTCTTGAGAAGAAAGTCTTGTTTGAAGTCAGAACTCAGATAGAAGAAACCTACCAAATCCAAGAAGATTTGGAGATTTCCCTTCATAGCTAAAGAAGGCACATTTCAAAGATAGAGATTTGCTGGATTCACAACAAAATATTGAAAGGGTTCTTGAAGGACAACATTTTAGTGAATAGATTGATTACTAAAGGGGAAACAATCAAGATAGCATTACTAGCTACAAGACTTCGGAGTTCTAGGCCAGATCCTGAAGGAGAAGTTGAAATCATCTACTACAATTTTAGAGCAATAGACTAGAAGCATTCACAGCTGCAAGCAACCACCATTCTAGACAAGAAATTTGGTGAATCAACTCATCAAGATATTCATCATCAAAGGTAAGCAACTTAGGTGCAAAAGGTTCATTACTTGAACACTTAATTCAGATTACTACTTAACTTCATTAAGCACCTTATTAGAATTCAGAAGTTGCAAAATAGAAGGTTGCATTTTAAGTCCTCAAAGAAAGTGCAGAAGATAGTTTCTATTAAGGTTCATTACCTGCACATTAATAGGAGTTAGATACATTCTTCCTATTATCTAATTATTGAGAAGAGGACTACATTAAGGAATTTGCAGTGATCATTAGTGCATTTGAAACTACTTTGAGAGCTTATTAATAGGAGCAATAAGGTGATATTATTAAAGTGCATTAAGTTAGAAATATTATTGGTTCATTGCACTATACTAGTTGTTCATTAAACTAGTTACTCTCAAAGGGTTATTTTGTGTATTGATTGTTAAGATCAAGGACACAAAAATCTGCAAATATCAAAGTGTCTAAAGACACTATTCAGAACTCAATACTTGCAAGATATTGTGGCCTAGAGAAGCCACCAAATAGGATCATATTCCTCCAAGGAGTGGAGAAGAAAGCCACCATTAATATCCTTGAAAAGAAGCCAAAAATCGAGACTTGGTGAGTCTCAGATTCAAGGTGCACTAAGAGCTCATTACAGGTAAAATATTAGTGCAAAAATTACTCCTTCAAGGGTATATTATCTACATGATTATTAGCTTGGGTTCATTACTAGATTAACCAAGTGAAGGAGAGAGTTATATAGAAGAGAAGACAACATCAATCAGCCCTTGCCTACAAGAAACAGTACAGAGAAGCCACCATTAAAACCAGCAAAAGAAGCTTGCAAAAGAGAAGGTGCAAAATCAAGGTATTGTATTACAAATCTATTTACATTATTCTGCACCATAACATCTTGTCCTACGTAGGAAAGAGGATAGAATTTGAGTGTCTTAAGGACACATCCTCCACAAGTGAGGAACATCATACAAGCGGTCGTAGAGGAGCACTATCCGAAGCAAGAGAGAAGAGCTAACAAAGAGCTCTCATTACGATGTCTAAAAACACCCTTACAACCATGAAAGCAGGTAGTCTCAGCAATCAACCTGAAGCACAAGATATCACAAAAGGGTCATTGTCCATCTACGTTGGCCATCATCTATTGTACATTGCAAAGGGAGCATTCGAACCAGCATATTGAAAGCAAAAGCATAGAGCAAAAGAAGCAATACCCAAGCTCTTTCTTGGAGAAGATGTCCATCGAGAAGCAGCATTCAAACCAGCCCTTGGACCACCATAGAACCATCTCTAAGCTCCTAAGACCTCCATCGAATCAAGATCCAACCTACACTTGCTTGGAAGAAGCATTGAAGAACAAGAAACAACTAGATTTACATTGGCAAGGGGAGTATATAGAAGAAGAGAAAGCATTGGAGGGAAAATACATGTAATCTGCCACTTGTCACCACTGACAAGAAACACTCATCTCATAAGCAAACACCCAAATGTTAGAAGGTTACAAAGCATCTTTGATAGGAAGGAGTGTTACAGTAGTTTCACCTACGATCGGAGCTCATAAGCCACTTGGAGAAAGCATTAATTCCAGCCATGAGCGTTACTCAAGAAGGCATTGAAACCAACCTCAAGCGTTATGTAAAGAAGTCCCATACATGTTGAAGCTCAAAAGCCACTTGGATATCTCTCAAAGAAGAATTAAAAACTACCTCAAATGTTACTCAAGGCGCACGTGCCACGTAGCTATATAAGCATTCAACTCCAAGGTAAATAAGTGAAGCAAAATTGGAGCAAAATTACAACGTTTGAGTGAGTAAGAGCATGCTGAAATCAGAGTCAAAGGAGGTAGCGAGGACTGTCATAAACCAACATTAAATTCTCATGGTGATAAGCACCCATTAAGGAGGAGACCAAGCCAAAATAAGCATTGTGGAAGCATAGAGTTCGAAGAAAGAGCATGCAGGCCCTTCGTTGGACAACAAGGTCAAAGCAACATTAATACAATGTTGGAGATACGTACCAACCAACCATCAAAGTATGTGGAGCTACTCAAGGATACATAGAGCATCAAGCCTTACTAAGGTAAAGATTAAATTTGCTTTCTTTAATTAAAATTGGAGTTATAAGGTGATATAGACTATTGCATTGGAATAAACTTATCAAGCATTAGTAATTATCAAGCAAGCTTATTTCAAGGTATTGAATATTCATTTTTGCAATTAACCAAGTAGGAGATATAAGGTTTTCAACCTTGATTAAATCATTATTAAATTGCAAATACCATTATTTTCTAATATTCCAAAAAGTAGGGAGATATAAGGCATACTACTTCAAACTATATACATATAATTGGAATTTAGAAAATTAATCTATTGGAAAGAGAAGCAAATCAATTGCCTACATATAGAGTTGGAATTAATTGGTAAAAATTATCTCATACTCATTCTAAGGAGACAAAAATAAATCCAACCATTAAAGCATACTTCATTGGGAAAGATAAGGTAAAATTAAAAGGTTGATTATTCTCAAAACATTACAAAATCAACTTAGAAGGTGAACTAAGCATATTCTAATTATTAGGGAGATATAAGGAAGCCTACAAAACCTAATTCTAAGAAAGGTTTTATCAAATTAGTTCACATCTCTTAACTAAGGAGATATAAGGAATTCTACAAAAGCTAAGACTTGAATAGTTTTATCAAACTAATTCATATACTCTAATCTAGGGAGCTATAAGGATGTCTACCTCCAAAAATACAACAAACAATAACATGAACAACACTATTAGAAAGGAAAGAGCAAATGCCATAAAAATTGGGATCATGAATCTACTTATAAAGTCTGAAGGAATTTTAGATCTTACCTCAAAAGTGATTCATAGTGAAGCTTTAGAAGATAACTTTGATACCATGGAACATTATCTACATGCTCGACTCAATGAAGCAATTGATAATGGAAAGAGTAACATTCCACTTTCCTTAGATTTTGTAAGCATATTGTATATGGCATTACTTACATACAAATGTTACAAGAATGAGAATGCAGAACAAAAAGGATTGATAGAAGCTCTTAAAAAGAAAATAGAATTGAGTGAATCATACTTAGAAAAGATATTTCAATCCTCATGCAGTATTGGTACTTCAAGTTCTACTAATTCAAGATCTTATCATGATGCTTTGAGTGTTTGTTCAGAAGCCTTTGTACACAACAAGGACAAAGAAGGAAAATTACCTTTACAGGAATCAGATAGCAGTACAACCACTTATGAAAGTACAAAAATAGGATCTAAAGCAAAGGCTAAAGAAGAAGAGGAAGAATCAGACCAAGGAGGCATACAATGCAAGCCAAATACTATTCAAGAGAAAAAGATCCATATTGAAGACTAAAGTCTTCAATACCCAAATAATGTAATACAGGGGGTGTTAGAGTATATTACATCATTTGGGTCATGTAAATGTACCACCCTTGGTACATAACTAGAGTAGTAGATTACTTTAGGGGGTAGTTAGCTAGTTACTTCAAGTAATATAATAAATGCACAAGTGTCTATGTGCAAGTTGTAAATGTGCAAGGTGTCCCCTTGTACAACTAGGTAGAGTGTTGGCCAAGCAATCCATATTTCTATATAAAGGGCCTCATAGTGAGTGATAATATATCGCTGTAGGTAGTAGTAGGTATACTGGGTAGATCACCATATAGATTGGTGATGGATACAATGTAGTTCTTTAGCATCAGTTCTGGAGTGTTCATTTCCTCCATTCTGCATTGTATCATTTTTGTCACTTTCCATTAATAGCATATTTCAACATCTTACATTTTTGCATATTCTGCATCCTGTGATTGCATTCTCCCTTGGCATACACCATCAAAAGCTAACATATAGGCCTGTATATCAATTCTTCAAACCAAGACAAATTTCAAGTGTTTATTGTAAATGGGGGTACCACTCAATGTATTGGTCGAATGACTAAGGTTAACATCTATATGAGGAATTATACTTGGTATGGAAACCTCTTTGCTATAAAACTAGGTAGTGCAAATGCCATCTTGGGAGCACAATAACTATCTCAACTTGGTGATGTTACCATTAATTCACAACAATTATATAACAAATGGATGGAGAATGAAAATTCCATTTGTCTCTAAGGAATCCAACTTGCTCCCTCCAAGGTGGTTAATTCACATAACATAGAAAATATATTAAAGAAAGGTGGTCATGGATCTTCACGCATGTCAATTACATAGAAGTTCAATCTTTAGAGCCACTTCTTCTAGCATTTACTTTAGATTTACTAAATATTCTGGATCACTATGTGGATGTCTTTGTTAATCCCATGGATTTTCCTCCTAAGTGTACACATGCCATCCACTTAATTCCAGGAAATCATTCTCCTAATGTGTATTTTTAAAGTTATCCCTAATCCTAAAGTTTAAAATTGAGAAGCTAGTCTAGGAATGTTGGAGTAAGGAATCATATATCCTAGCATTAGTTCTTATTCCTCTCAGGTGGTTATGGTGTGGTTCAAGGAAAAATTTTGGTATGTGTCCTAATTTTAAACCTCTTATTAAGATCACCATTAAAAATAATTTTTTTACCCTTATTATAGTTGATTTATTGGATGAATTTCATGGTGCTAAATACTTTATAAAACTAGACTTGTGTTTTAATTTTCACCAAATTAGGGTTAGAGAAGAGGATATCCCTAAGACTACTTTTCACACACTTGAGGGTCATTATGAGTTCCTAGTCATGAGCTTTGGTCTCAATAATGCTATTTTTACTTTCCAAAGTCTCATGAATTCTATATTTTATCCCTTTCTTTACAAGTTTATCCTAGTCTTATTTGATGATATATTAATTTATAGCAAGTCTAGGAAGATCATATAATTCATGTGAACCAAGTGATTCAAAAAGGAAAAACCTTTTGTTAAAAGATCCAAATGCTCCTTCAAGATCCATAATGTAGAATACTTAGGACATATTGTATCTCTTGGAGTGATCTTTAAAAGATAAAATCCATGTAAGATTGACCCTTACTCAAATTTCTTTAGCAGTTCTATAAATTTTTAGGTCTTATAGGCTATTATAGAAAACTTTTTCACAACTATGGTAAGATTACTAATCCTATCTCTAGTATCATTAAGAATGATGCCTTTGTTTGGTTTCAAGTAGCTTCTCAAGCATTATAGGCCCTAAAGGAGGTCATGTCCCACCCTTGTTTTGGCCACCCCTAATTTTAGCGAATCCATTATCATTGAATATGATGCTTCAGGCACAACTGTTGGAGCTATTTTCACATAATATGACATCCATTAGCCTATGAATATAAGCATATCTCTGGCAAGAATATAGAACAATCCACTTATGAGAATAAAATGATAGTTTTTCTAATTATAGCCTTATTTATTGGGGAGTTGTTTTAGCATCAAGATCGACCATAGTGGCCTTAAGCATTTTCTAGAATAGTGTGTCTCTTTATCCTAAATAGAATAAATGGTTGACCAAGCTAATTTTTTATTGAATACAAGAAGGGAAATGATAATGTGGTGGTTGAATCTCTATCTTGCAAATATGAAAACATGGTTTTTGTTAGTGCTATCTCTATTCCTATTCCA
The DNA here is from genome assembly GCA_028583015.1 of Wollemia nobilis. Lineage (NCBI taxonomy): Eukaryota > Viridiplantae > Streptophyta > Pinopsida > Araucariales > Araucariaceae > Wollemia > Wollemia nobilis. The sequence continues at coordinate 7,092,794 of JAQPPZ010003361.1, read as the reverse complement.
CAATAAATTTTATAACTTTAATAGGACTAGATTTCTAATCAAAGACTGTCCAGATCATTTAGGAAGTAAATTTTAGATCCTTACTACCTTTATTTTTCTCATATATTGATGGGGTTCTCTATAAAAAGAATTAAATTTATATTTATCAATCCTCCACTATTAATACTAGTGTCCTCAAAGAATTGCATGTGTATCCTTTTACTAAACATTTTGGATTCTTAAAAATATATGTGTATGAAGCAATATTTTTATTGGAAAGGATTAAAATTATATGTCAAGATAATAATACCTGAATGCAAGGTATGCCATCATAATAAAGGGAAACTAGGGAATATTCTAGGTTGTTGCAATCCTTTCCTATTCTTTACTGCTAATGGAAGTACATATCCATGGATTTCATTAAGGGTCTTCCCATATCTAAGGGTAAAATAGCAATATTTGTGGTAGTGTATTGAATTTTCAATTATGCTTATTTTTGTGTACTACAACATCCCTATTAATCCAATATTACCAAGGTATTCCTCAATTTTATTTTTAAATTGTATGGTATGTCCAAGCCCATTATTAGCAATCATGACCATGTCTTTATAAGTAATTTTTACAAGGAAGTTTTCTTAGTGGTACTCAGTTAAATATGCCCCCCTTGGTCAAATGACGAGACAAATATTGTAAATAAATGATTAAGTACTTAACTTAATTATTTTTCTCAAGATAAGTAGTATCATTGATTTGATTGGTTGTATTTAGTTGAATGGTGATACAATACTTCTTACCATTATTTACTCAAGATGTCCCCATTTGAGGCCTTGTATGTTCAAAAATCTACATGAGTGGTAGAATATTCTCTAGGATCCTCCAAGGTGGATTAGGTGGATAATTTGTTGTAGTAACAATAGTTTGTGCTTCAACTTCTTAAATATAATTTGACCTGGGATAAAAATTGCATGAAGAAATAACAAGATTTACATCATTCTAAATGATAATTTATCATGAGGATATGGTATTTTTGCACCTATATCCTTATAATCAATTATCCCTGAAGACCAAGTCTAGTTATAAGTTAGATCCCTAATTTTATAGGCCTTATGAGGTTATTTATTGCATCGATGGAGTGGTCTATCATTTGGATCTTCCACCGTCTTCCTGCATCATCCCATTTTTCATGTTTCTTGTATCAAATAGGTTATTGTCCAAATGTGTAGTCCCAAATAGAGTTTTCAATACTTTATGAAGGAGGTCAAATCACTGTCCATCGAAATAAAGTTGCAATCCAAAGTTCATATTTTGTGATCTTTCTAGATATAGGATTTTTTGATCAAGTGGTAGGAAGATGCTACATGGGAGCCTGAGAATATTTTTAAGTCTTTTCTAGATTTGAGGATATAAATATTTCCAAGGAGGGATCCATATAATATCTCCAATATAGCCATGTCATCCATATTTATTTTTATTATCTTAGGACCTAGGTTAAGGTAGTCATCCCTTGAGCGTTAGAGTTAGGGTTAATGTTGATTGAGTCTATAAATAGAAAAAGTTATGTTGTAGTTTGAATCATATTTCATAGTTTTCTTTGTTATACATATGAGACTTCACCCTCTCCAAATGGCTAAGATACTTTACCCTCTATAAGTGGCTAGGATTTGTATTCATTTAAAACTAGAAATCTAATTACTTGCATTTATAATTTTTTGGCATTGAATCTAAATTTATTATTCTCAATGGATGTTTATTATTGTGCATTATTGAATTGATACTAATATTACTATATTTATTGAATTTATTCCATTATAAATAGGTTTTACAATCAATCATGTAATCAATATCTACCTCAAATACCAACAACAACTCCCACTATAGCCCTGGAAGAATATATAATAGTGCATAACTTGGGGTCAAATTGGTAGGTCAAGGAATAGATATAGTTTCACTTTAGGAGAGTCAAAACCTATACGAGAGGACACTTCTCTAAAATTATATTAAGGTGCCAAAAAATTAGCATTTATCACTTTTAATGTCCTACTTAACCTCTTAACTAAGGCATACATAACCATGCAACCTATGGACACATGCATGGAGGGTTGATAGTTGAGCAATTTGGGGCAATGATTGAAACACGATTTGACTTTGATGGATGCATAATGTCAAATTATCAATAAGATATTCCAATATAATAGAAAAGGTATTTAATAATGAACCTAGAGAGGAAGAAAGAGGAGTAAAGTAGACCCTACAATTGTTCCACTAGTGCCCTATAGGGAAGAAGAAGAAAATAATTAAGGGTGAGCAAGTTGAAAGGGCTATAAGAGGGGAGTACATTACTAGATAAGAGAAAATAAAAGGTGAAAGGCCAAAGGTGAGCAAGCAAAAATCAATACAGTGAAAGATCAATTAACTAAAGTAGTTATCACCAAGGAAATCCCAAAAATTGTTGTACTAAGTTCAATTGATAAAGGTACTATGACCTTGGAAGTTGTCATCTTTGAGGCCACCACTTATTTTGCATCTATTCCAATATTTTCCTCCACTAAATTACCCACCAACATGTTTGAAATTACAATATTTACTAAAACAATTCCAAAATATTCATTCACCACAATCATATGTTGAAAATAAGATAATATGATTAGAAGATAACTATAAACAATATGAAGAAACAAAGGGAGATGACAAGAAGAATATGGTGGGTGTCCATGGGCACCCCAATATATCACATTTTATTCACACTTATAATCCAAATGGATCATGATTTATGGGTATCTATAGTGATATCAAATCCCCGATGAAAGGTTAACCTTGAGTTGACATAAACTTAACCTTGAGGTTACCTTACAATAAAATAATAATAAATTGTATTTTAAGTGAGGTTATCCATAAAGGTGAATTAACCAACACAGGTAAATTATGAAAGGACCTATAGGATTACATAAATAAGGAATACCCATAGTATTACATAATCACATGCTTGTAGGCTACATAAATGTTGTTCATAAGCATCTCATCACACTTTAGACCTTGTCCTAAACAAGATCAAATTACACAAATTTCAATGTCTTCCATAATTTGAGTTGAGAGGTCCAAGGAGATAAGGCATTAGAGGAAACACCTCCCCCATATAATGGATGCTCTAATGGGCCTTTGATGTTCCTCCTTCATCACCATATTCATCATTATAAACCTTGTGTCCAACCCTTAAGAATTATTTCTTATACTTATTTAGCCTTATAATACAATTCTTGATAGAGTGTCCTTCCCTTTTACAATACTCATAAATGTTTGACTTCTTCTAAAACTTAGCCTTACCCTTAGGTACTTGAGTCTTATATTCTATTGACTTGAATATTTTGGATGAGCTTGTGTATGAGAAAGAGCTCCACAATTCTTTATTGCTACTTCATAATGGATTAGAATATTGAAAAGATCTTTAAGAGACATGGGTCATGGCTCTTTGATAGTGATAGCACTCATATTAAGAACTAAATCAACTATATAAAAATGAGAAGAAATATTAGAAGTAATAGTATTGAAATAATCTTCATCACTCTTTACATTGCCTCATGTCATAACTAGATCAATTTTTAGAAATTTAAAGTGAGATATATAGTCTTTGACATTACTAAAATATAAAATTTTGAGATTGGAGAGCTCAATTTATATTCTATTAACTTTAATAGCACTTATTTTCCCTATAGATATTTCAAATTAGTCCATACATCAATAGGATCAATCTTCTCTCTAATGTGGAAAAGTACATCTAGTTCCACTAACATGAAGAATAGTCCAAGAGCTTCCTTATTTCTCTTAATAAGTTCATGATCATTGAGACCTTTTGACTCATTATTGAAGATGAACCATATATTTTTGTATCTAAGTAATCCTTCCATTTGAATTGACCAAGTGCTATAATTTTTCTTAGTTATGTAGGTAACATACACCAAGGAATCCATTTTGTATAAAAACTTAAATAGATCTCTAATAGATCCATAAGCTAATGTCACAACTATGTAGAGCTCAAAAATTCATGCAATATAGAAAAAATGGGCTCCAAATGCTTCTATATGCAAAAGTTGTGGCCTCTAGAAGATTTGGTTAAATTAGCACTCAAATAAAAAAATATATATGGAAAACCTTGGAAAATTTTGTCAAATTAACTACTATGGTGTGTCACCACTGAGTTGGATTTTGAACCAATGAAATTGAATTTGAAACATTGTTAAATATGATTGGAAGGGATTTTATTTATATATAAGTTGATTTTTGTGGGTTTGGAGCTAATGGGGATTCAATCTAATACCTCTTATAGGTAAGCAAGAACACTAACCAATGCACCATGTGCATGCACTGTAATAAGAGAGGAGATTATACCATATGAAAAATCATATGAAGAATCTACTTTGACATTTAGAAAAAAGGATGCCAGCACTATGGCTTGAACCTAAGACCTCTCTTCTATAAGCAAGGTGCCCAACAGTTGGTTTATGTAACCAGTTGAGATATAGAAAAATTTCACATGACACCTCCTATCGAGGGTTTTTTCACAAAAAAATAAACACTTGTAGGAATCAACCTATTGAACTCCTTATAATCAAGCAATTTTATCACTACACTACTCCATCATATGTGATGGAAATAAGAGAAGGAACCTTTGTCAGTACCTATTTTTGAAGACATATCTAAAAGAAATAGGCTACAGGTATTTGATCCTATGAGGTACTCCAAACCAAATACAATTTCTACCACCATGTCACTCCCTTGGTTTGTGAATGGGAGCATATAAAAATTTAAGTAAACATATATTTGATGACTTCAAGGGGACTAGGACTTAAGCATACAACCTCTTGGATCCAAGGCACATGGCCTAGATATCATGTCTTCTACATTGATGTGTCATTGATACACTGGATCATATAGATGTGTAATGATAGATCATATGTATCACATGCATGTAAATTTATGTGCAGATAATGCCAAAAGGATGGTGTCAAAAACCTTTTTGAGAATTTAAAACTAAAGAGAAAATTGAAGAATTGACCTCAATGTTGTCCTAATAGCTAATGAATCAATTCTTTCTTACATTGATGGAGGAAGTTGCTTCAGATTTTTCTCTAATACCATGTGTGAATTTACAATATTTTCTAGAACCCTCCTAAAATATTTACTCACCACAATCATATGCTAAAAAGAAGATAATGTGATTAGAAGATAACAATAAATGATATAAATAAATGAAGGGAGATGACAAGAAGAAATATAAGGTGGGTGTCCATGGGCACCCTAATACATATTTTTTTTTACACTTAACATACAAACATATCATCATTGAGGGGTATTTATAGTGATACCAAATCCCCAATGAGAGGTTAACCTCAAAGTTGACATAAACTTAACCTTGAGGTTAACCTTACAATAAAATAATAATAAACTACACTTTTAAGTGAGATTATCTATAAATATGGATTAATCCATTCCACTAAGGGTGAAATATAAGAGGGGCTTAAATGCTTACATGACCATGTCTATAAAGTAATGTTTGTAGTCTTACATAATCACATGCCTATAGGTTACATAAATGGAATTCATAAGCACGTCATCACACTTTTGACCTTGGCCTAAATAAGATTAGACTACACAAATTTCAACACACCACTTCTCCCATTCCATATTATTTTATTTCCACTTCCTCTATTATTAATTCTTCTATTCTTGTTTCTATAATTCCACTTTATTTTGTTGTTACACCCACTTCATCTTCCACTAGTGCAAAAACCACTAGAGTAGTATCCATAGACATATTCTCCATTCAATACTTCATGATGCTAGCTACTTCACCTAACTTATCACCAACATCATGGGGTATATCTTCTACTTCCACATCAATTCCATCAAGTACCATACTTGTCATTTTTCCATCCACTAAAACCATAATGATGTAGTTTACCATTATTCGTGTCATTCCATGACGGGGCACCGAAAACCAACACTTCAAGAAACTCTGGCTTTTCATTAAAATTTTAAAAAATATATTTTACAAGCTTGAATGAAATAGCCCGCAGGCTTACAATGGCCGAGTTTGGCTCTGTTCTTCCACTGTACTACCTCCTTTGTTCTCCGGTCCATTTTTTTTTTAAATCTCGACATAAATGGGCCATCTACCCGAGCTACCCGGAGCTTGCATTAATGGCCTCCTTGACCTGCACCACCGCTCCGATCAGACTGTCTTCTGTCCTGTTGTCTCTTCAATGCTATCACCTCCGCATTCCTTATCTTTGTTTTCTTAAACGTGGCCGACCGCTTGTAATTCTGACCACGCCTTCTTCTTGATGAAAAATAATTGATACACGTGCTGCCCTTCACAACTGTTTGATACACGTGGCAGCCACGTGTCGAAATTGGCCTTACATGGCCGTCCGCTATTTTCTTTGGCCTTGACTTTACTTGGTCGTGGTCGACCCCTCCACCTTCGTCTTCACCTTGCCGAAGTCCTTTGCTATGATCCTGGCTTTGTCTTAGCCCTCGGTGCTGCCTTCGAAATAAGCCACATGGCAGCTTCTGATTTGCCACGATATCACGACAGGGCTCTTCTCCTCTGTCTTGCTCTGAAGACGGTCGCGATATCGTGACATCATGATATCATGACGTCGCGATATCGCGACGTCACGATATCGTGACGTCACGATATCGCGATGCCTGAAGCTCCTCTCTACTGCGGTGCCAACCGGTCGTGATATTGTGACATCACGATATCGTGATGTCGCGATATCGCGACGCTTGAAGCTCCTCTCTACTGTGGTGCCAACCGGTCACGATATCGTGATGTCAAGATATCGCGATGTCACAATATCGCGACGCCTGAAGCTCCTCTCCACTGTGGTGCCAACCGGTCGTGATATCACGACGTCGCGACGAAACCCGCCAAAGACACTCTGCAGCTTTTGGGGTCACGATTTCGTGACCCCTCTCCCATTTGCCTTACAAAACTTCCTCAAACCGAAAAATTGCTTTGCCAAACCTCCCCCAAGCTGGAAAATGCACGATTGCTCGACTGCAGCCGGATGCTCCTGCATCAGACACCCCGGGTAATTGGAGAAGTGACCTTCACTTCTCGGATGTTCGGCCCGTGTTTCTTGTAACTCCTCCAAACAGTCATCGGCCTTTACAACCTGCTCAAATTTCATTTCTTGGCAAAAATTTCTGCCTTCTACCAGACAAATTCTGGCATTGCTGCACACCTTCTCATCCATTGTCTGTAATGGCTTCAACTTGTGCCGCACTCCATCTTTCACCAAGGAGTAAGTATTTGCACGGCCATCATGCACTGCATTCCGATCAAACTGCCATGGCCTTCCCAATAGCAAATGGCAAGCATCCATGGGGAATACATCACACAGGACTTCATCCTGGTATCTCCCGATCTGGAACGTGACTAAACACTGTTCCCAGACCCAAGCTCGATGGTCCTTCCGCAACCACGCAATCCGATACGGGTGTGGGTGCCTCCTTCTCTCCAACTGCAACTTAGTAACCATCTCCTTGAAAACTAAGTTGTCTGTACTTCCATTGTCGATGATCACATTGCAAACTTTGCCTGCACTCTTACACCGGGTACGGAATAGGCTTCTCCTCTGTTCAGATTTGTCTTCTTCCACCAGCCTGGTCCTTCTCACAATCATGGCTTCTCCCTTTTTAGCTTCTTCAGAATGTTCTGAATCAGCATCTTCAACTGCCACAACTGCTCTGGCGGGACCCACCAGTTTCTTGTTCGTCTTTTCCCGATGTTGTGGACACTCAAATGCACGATGCCATTTTTCACCACAGTGGAAACATGTTCCACGGAATACTCCCCTTTCATTCCCACATCCAGATCTACCCCTTCCTCTCGGGTAGTTATCATTCTGAACTTGCGGTTTTGGGTCTTCATCTTCTTTCTAATCTCGGCTGCTGCTCTCCTCTTCTTTCTTCTCTTCTTTTCCTTCTTTCTTTCCACCGTTCTTTCATCCCGGTCCTTTTACTCTTTTCTTGTTCTCAAACTTTCGGTTCAGTTTCTCTTCCACCTTTAAAGCAAATTGGTAAGGATCTCCAATGGTGCTTACCCAAACCAAACTCAATTCCTCCTAAACACTGGGTCTCAACCCATTAATGTAACGGGCCACTTTTTCCTTGCTTGCTTCCAAATGCCCTGTTCTGATGGAGATTTTATAGAACTCCTCCGTGTATTCTTGAACTGTTCTGTTCATCTGCCTCAAGCTCTGCATTTTACGTAACAGGTCCAGTTCATAATCTACGGGAATAAACTGCCTTTTTAATTTCTCCACCATTCTGTCCCATCTGGTTATCCGCTCCTTTCCTCTTCGGTTTCTCTCCAGCTGTACCCCCTTCCACCAAATGCTAGCATGACCCTTCAGTCGGGTCTTAGCAAATATGACCCGGTTAGGGTCTTCAACCTCTTCGTATTCAAAATATTCTTCTAAATCATTCACCCAGTCTATCAACTCCTCTGGGTTCAAGTTCCCAGAATACGTAGGAACTTCTAACTTCGACCTCTTCCCGATCTGGGATATGGCCTTGTACAATATGGCCTTGTACATCTTCTTCCTCTTCTTCAAACTAATTCTCCTCTTCCACTTCATCCTCACTGTCTGCATCCCTTCTCGGCTCACGTCCTCTGCGTAGCTCTTCTTGCAGGGCCTGGACTTACCGCTGCAATGCCCAAAAATATTTCGCTACCATGCCTCTTCCACCCATCGGGTTTCTTCTCGGAGGCATCTTCACCCAAACTCAAACCCTCCCACACATCTTGGTACAACTGCCTCTCTCCTTCGGCGGTCTGTTGTACGCTCAAGAACTCCTGCTCTGATACCACTGATGGGGCACCGAAAACCAACACTTCAAGAAACTCTACCTTTTCATTAAAATTAAAAAAAAATATTTTACAAGCTTGAATGAAACAGCCCGCAGGCTTACAATGGCCGAGTTCGGTTCTGTTCTTCCACTGTACTACCTCCTCTGTTCTCTGGTCCATCATTTTTTTTTTATATCTCGACATAAATGGGCCATCTGCCCGAGCTACCCGGAGCTTGCATTAATGGCCTCCTTGACCTGCACCACCGCTCCGGTCAGACTGTCTTCTGTCCTGTTGTCTCTTCAATGCTATCACCTCCGCATTCCTTATCTTTGTTTTCTTAAACGTGGTCGACCGCTTGTAATTCTGACCACGCCTTCTTGATGAAAAATAATTGATACACGTGCTGCCCTTCACAACTGTTTGATACACGTGGCAGCCACGTGTCGAAATTGGCCTTACATGGCCGTCCGCTATTTTCTTCGGCCTTGACATTACTTGGTCGCGGTCGACCCCTCCACCTTCGTCTTCACCTTGTCAAAGTCCTTTGCTATGATTCTGGCTTTGTCTTAGCCCTCGGTGCTGCCTTCGAAATAAGCCATGTGGCAGCTTCTGATTTGCCACGATATCGCGACAGGGCTCTTCTCCTCTGTCTTGCTCTGAAGACGGTCACGATATCGCGACGTCGTGATATCGCGACATCACGATATCGCGACGCCTGAAGCTCCTCTCTATTGCAGTGCCAACCGGTCACGATATCGTGACGCTTGAAGCTCCTCTCTACTGCGGTGCCAACCGATCGTGATATCGTGACGTTGCGATATCGTGACGTCGCGATATCGCGACGCCTGAAGCTCCTCTCCACTGTGGTGCCAACCGGTCGTGATATTGCGACGTCGCGATATCATGACGAAACCCGCCAAAGACACTCTGCAGCTTTTGGGGTCGCGATATCGCGACATGTCACGATTTCGTGACCCCTCTCCCCTTTGCCTTACAAAACTTCCTCAAACCAAAAAATTGCTTTGCCAAACCTCCCCCAAGCTGGAAAATGCATGATTGCTCGACTGCAACCGGATGCTCCTGCATCATTCCACCATCCATCCCCAATTGAATCAACCCAAATCACTCCTCAAATAATGATGTTTATTTACAACTAGACATATGTTTATTCACACCATTTTTATCTATGATATTTGATTTTTTTTATTGGTTCATTTACCTCTCTAGTAAGGGATACATCTTCAACATACTTAGGTCCAATAATAAGCACCATAGATAGCTCAAAAATACAAGCAATGACAATCCTCACAAAAGTGGGCCTAGTGGTAGGGTTGCTTGCTCATTAGAGATAGTCCCATTTCTAATTAATTAGCCATTCAAGGGACTTGATCATGTTAGAAGTGGAAGGTTGGTTATAAAAATATAGGGCATAATGAAGGATTACATAACAAGAAAGTACACTACACATTTTTCACCTATTGTCCACTATTGTACCCATATTTCTAACAAGATAAAAAGGCTATTATTTACAAAAATTATAACCATTGATATGACACCACAAAATTATCCATGCTATATCTATAATAGGCCATGGCATGGGAAGTAATAGAGATGGCAAATGATGTCAAGCTTGAGATACTTTCATTGAATTGGTTAGTGGGCAATGATGTCAAGCCCAAGATCCATTCGTTGAATTGGGAAATATGGTGCAAACCCTATTAGCAATGTTGTCTTGAAATTCCATCTCTTATTTTGTGGAAAAGTGGTCCTTGACAATATCTTCAAACTCTCATTGAAGCTCATTGTTTTAGTTTTTGTGGTTCCTCAAGGGCATTCTTTCATTTTAAAGGGATAATTCTCAACTCTAGGTGTTGTGGGAGTGTGGTTTTGTATTCTTGTTCTCTTGGTGTGTGGTGGTGCATAATGGGCTAGAGATCTACATAGAAGGATATGAAAATCCCATTAGAGCCAAATGAGTTAGTGGTAGATGATGATGTGAAGAAAATTTTGCATAAAGGTGGCCTCTTGGACTACCTTCAGTCCTTTCATGGGCATCATAGAGGCCTTTCTAGAATGTTGGTGCACTCATGGAGAAAGGGTTGGGTTCAAGTCGGTGGGCTTGAGTTTCAATTTTTGGTGGCTCTAATGGGTGAGGTAAATGGTTAGCCAATCAATGGTGATTTTCACAATTGAATAAAGCATTCCCTAAAGAGGGAAATGAGTTTTTTATTGGATAATGGGGAATATATTCCATAATTGCAAAATGAATTTGATTCCAAGGTGCTCAAGGCTCCTTAGAATCATGTCATTTTGGTGATAATGGACTATTTTACCTTGGATATGAATAGGGAGGTGATTCACAGCTATCATATGATGTTTTTGAACCAACTTAGGAGGAAAAGACTCATGAACATCCTCTCATTTCTTTACCACTCTCTGGTGAAATATCTAATGGATGTAAGGGGAGGGAAAGGGTTGGACCTAATCCATCAAGGCTTGATATTGCTAACGTTTGAACACATGGCTAAGTCTAGAGGTATTTCAGTGGAAGAGGTATTGAAAAAGATTAAATTCCAAAACATTTCCCCTACCTTTGACCCATTTCTGACATCTTCTAAGTCTTCAAGTGATTATTTTGAGTTTGAGTCAGACAACTTCAAGAATCCCTTCTCTCCTTTGAAAGGGAAGACTAAGGCTACAAATAAGGTGGTGATTTCCCCAAGTCGCATCAGGGATGACTGAGTGCATCATTCAAAATGACTCTCATCGAAGGTATTGAAGGCAGAAGCATCCATTGTTTCGTTGGAGGTGATTGATTCGAAAGAGAGTTTACCAACGAAGAAAGTTCTAAAGCATTTAGAGGAATCAGAGGAAGCCAAATATATGTCCCCTCTTTAGGATCTAAATCCCTTGATGCCTAGCATTTTTGAGTAAACTTGATAAAAAACATCAGGTATTATTGGGTTCTCTCAAAGTTTCAATCTCTTTCATTAATGAGATTCATGGAATGACACAATATCAAAAGGATAAATTGGATCCCAAGTAGTCTATGGGGACTTAGTTATCCTCTGTTGGTGAATGGTATTTTTTAGGATGATATTCGAGCCCTATTTTATTTGGTTTGTTTTCTAGTCCTTGTCCTATAGAGTTTCATGCTCACCTTTTTGGCTGATGATGTTGAGCTACCTATTGTTAGGCAATTTTATTTTTTGGTTAATGTTCTTCTTGTATGATCTTCAAGGCTTAGCCCATAGCTCTTTTTCCTCCTTTTGTAAAAATATTTGAGGTCCCTTTCAAAACCACTTCTCTTATCTATTAAAAAAATTAGATATGGCAAATAAAATTATAAAATTTCTATCGATTAATTACTAGTGCTTGACTAAAAATGCAAAGTACAAGCAATAGTTGAAGAATAGGATTATCAAGGAGAAAAATAGTAATATAAAATCCAAAGAGAACCAACTCAATCAACTATTGAAGAAATATGAAGAATAGAAGAAAGAGAAATAGGACCTAACACAACAATTAGAGCTAGTGAAGAAGAATTCTAAAGCAATGAAGCAAGAAAAGGAAAATGGAGTTGATGACTTGAAAGCATGACAAGACCAGCTAAAGGAGTCACCACAATCTCAAGATCAATTAGTATTTGGACATGATATAAAAAAGTATAAAATGGATGACAAACAATAAACAAATATTCTCATAGGTAAGATACAAGGAGATTGTTAAGGATTTACTCCAACTTGAGTTTGAATTATTAAGTGAGTGCTTAAATAAGCACTTATGATTACATTTTTGGAAGATATACAATAACTACTAACAATATGCAATTGAAGTTGTTCAATAACATGCTAACTTAAGAAGATAAAAAATCACTCTAATAGGCAAAGCTATGTGAGATTTAGTGTAAGGTTATCTAGAACATAACAACCTATCTCTAGAAGCCCATGTGAGGATAGAAACTCATGTATTACATTTTAAATATTTTTCTAATAATCATAAGACTATTAGATGTCCTCATATACCTCCCAACAACAAAAAGCATTGGACTCTAATATGTTTCAAAATATAATTCTGAGAAGCAAAAAAGAACTATGCATGCACGTGCCAAATATAATTTCAATAATGTGTGCATGAAACAATAGTTGGATGATCATTTAGTATTATTATATAATACTTATATATTTTAATTAATTAATTAAAATATGCATGCTTTGTAACTTTAGACTTTATCCAAAATTTCCTTGGATAAATGGCACAATGTTCGGATGTCTATAAGGTTTCCCTTGCTAACTAATGCCAAGTTACAGGATTATGCATAAGGGATCAAACCTGAAATGTACTTGTAAAAAATTAGTGAATCCATTTCTAAATCCTGGCTAATCCTGGTCAAATTCATGTAATAGGAAATGGTGAATTACCTTATTTTTAATTTTTTTTTTGTAAAACCTTAGCAAATTTTATAGTTTTGGTCAGACCAGGTGGAATACATGGTTCAACCTCAAACCCTATAGAAAAAACTGTTCGAGGATGGGCCAAGTGAAAAACACGTTCTGACGATGGACCAGGTGAAAATCATGATCTAGCATCTGGTCAAGTGGAAAACATGATCTAGCCTCAAACTAGGTGGAAAACATCATTTGACCATGATCTGGGTGGAAAAACGGTTTGAGCTCCTACCAAGTGGAAAAATGATCCAATGTCAGAATGTAAACATAAAATGAACACAACAATAAAGACAAAAATTTGAAAAAGAAACATTCCCAAAAAAACAACAAACAAATACAAACCAATGGACGAGAATGGATGACTTGGGAGTGTGGATGACTTGGGAACATGGACGAGCATGGATGACCTGGGAGCATGCTTCTAGAAAAATGGGAGGTGTCGTAGTTGATTTCTCTACTGCAAATCACACACAAAAAAAGGTAATGATTAGTTTTAGTTTTTTTATAGGGTTTAACAATTTGTTTTCAGATTTTATGTGTATTTCATGGGGATTTTGTGTCTAGGGTTTAATGGTCTCCCAATCATTAATGAGGGTTTTTTTATTAGATATTACTAGATAATATGGAAGAATAAGAGAAGTCTCTGAGAGATTTGGAGAAATTCCCTCACTACACTATTTTCTTGGAAGAATTCCATCTAGGAGCATTAGTGATAGGCATGCCTTACCATCCAAAACACATATTCCATACCAACTATATTTTCAAGTGATTTAAGATGGGTAACCATAATTGCCCCATATGCAAGGCGATTCCCAAATATTTATAAAATTTAGAATTTTAGTAACATCTTTATCAAATATGAAATAGGACATGGAATAAATATAAAAATTACTTTTTATGTTAATTCGAATAGTTAAAACTTTTGTAATATTTAGACTTTTATGTATAACATCTTGTACCAACATAATGTATCATAGGCTTTGCTTGGATTGTAGTTAAAATAGTGTTTGTCTATTATTAGTTCACATCTGAAATGTATTGTTCATTCTCCATTAGTTAGTATCTCATTATGAATTGTTAAATTATAAATAATGGCATATGTGACATTTATGACCGGGTGCATAATATGGTCCGTTTTCAAACTGGGTGTAGAAAATAGTCTGAATTAGGATCGGGTGCTAAAAATAGTTTGTCTTAGGAATGGGTTCTATAAATGGTTCAACCATAGACCAAATGTAGAATCACAGATAATGATTCAACCTCGAATTAGGTACATATAATAGTCTAGCATTAGACCAGGTTTAGAATTATAGTTAATGGTCTAGCCTCGAACTAGGTGCAGATAATGGTCAGCCTCAAACTAGGTGTAGATAATGGTTTGGCCTCTTATTGGGTGCAAATTATAACTTGGACTTGAACCATGTGAAGATAATGGTCTGGCCTTGGATCAGGTGAATATAATAGTTCAGCCTCAGACTAGGTCTAGATAATGATCAGTTGTTTACAGATAAGTGTTTAGTCTCGAACCGAGTGAAGATAATGATATGACATCAAATTTAGTGTAGATAATGGTCTTACCAGGTGTAGATAATTGTATGACCTCTCACCAAGTAAATATAATGTTCTGACCTCTCACTGGGTGAATATAATGGTCTATAATCAGATTGGGTGTAGATAATGGTCATATCGGGTGCAGATAATGGTCTGACCTCAAATCGAGTGTAAATCAATATTCGACTTCGGATTGGGTAAGGACAACGATCTGACATTGTACAAGGTGCATACAATTTTTGGGCAACACATCATACGATCGATCACCGCCTAGTGCATGTCCAATAACATGCTACCATCTATCCACCCTAGTCAATTTCGTCTATAAAAAGACATCAATAGTTATTTTTTTAAGGTTTTTTTCTTCTACACGAGATCAAAGTGAATATTTGAACCCTTAACTCCCCAATCAACCATTATCCCACACCTTTCCATAGCAATGACCACCATGTCGACGACCTCTCAAAAAATTTCATTTGAAAATTAAACTTGCATCAGATTTTTAGACTTCTTAACAACACCTAGGAACGATCGGTGATGGGTTAGTCTAACTGTACATAATAGAAAAATTTATTTCATAATCAAACCATCTGATATCTAGATATTGACTGGTCTTCCAAAGAAGGGTCTTGCTCTCGTTTCATAGAATTTAGCTCTCTCTGTGGATGATAAGGCTTTCCTAGTGACCAACTACGATATCTCTCCAGATTTGTTATCAAGTATAATTCTCATCTCTTTATTATCTTAAACTTCACAATTTAAAATTTGTTAAATCATCTAATTTTTTGCAGCTTCTACGGTGAAGTCCGAAAGAGGGTTAACTATTACCTCAATTACAAACAATGATTTCAAGGCAATTGTTGAGTTTTTCCAAGCAAGACTGTTTCTATTTTGAAGAACGGAGATTCCATTCTGGTCATTGGATTATATTGTTCGCTATATAAATTACCACAAAATATTTGACTGGTGTACATAATTTTAGATCACATTATATCAGAGCTTTATATTTCTTAGACAAAATTAGAGAAACCCACCATGATAGCCTTAGTAAACTATATTTTAGCACTTTATTATGAAATTTTTCATAATTTGCAGGATACTGGTTCACCGAGTTTAGTGCATGCAACATTACAAAGCATTGCTATGACTACCAAAGAGCTAAAGGTAATTATTCTATTTTCACCATCAAATAATTTATATATTTTAGCATATTTTTTATTTATATTTTAACTTTTTATTTGCACCTAAATGCAGAGTAAGGCAACCATCGCACATGTAAAACATGATGCTGCTATCAAGAGTCACATGCCATAGGATGGTGGTGACTTAGAAGGCACAATGTATGAATCATCACCACTACAAAGGCCTCATAAACGTATGAAGCCAACTTCTTCTCCCGTTTCTCATCAAAATGTGCAAACACATATCATGGAATGTGAATCTAGTTATTTCGGGACCAAAAAAATGATAGGTAAGTTTACTATTTTGAGTTTTCTTGATTCATTACCATTACTATTTAGTTGAAATTATATTTATTTTTTTTAATTTTCATATATTTTTAGTTTTATGCCTCACCCCCATAGACTCACACCTAGTTGTCTCCATCGACTGAAGGGTAGCAAGAGATCATATCATCAGGTGTGCATTTTTTAATGGTATGTACTAATTTTATCCACTATATTTTATTTAATAATATATTATTATAATGTATTTAGGTTACTCCCCGCAATTTACTAGAAGAAGGAAAGAAATGATGCTACCACCAACACAACCTCAACAATGATATAAACTAATGCGAGGTCAAATCAGTGAAAAAACACCTATTAGATCGAGATCCCGAGGGCACCATACAGGACATAGTCTACATTTCCAACCATGTCATTTTTTAACTGGTTGTTTGTTGTAAGATATTTCGAGCTTAGGATTATATGAACCACCATTAGAGGAAGATTATCTTTAATAGGGAAACATTGAAGGGTTTAAAGTGTTAGAGATGCTTCAAGCACTACAAGAACACAATATTCTTGTAGATGAGCTAATTTCATCATTGTATTCTGACACAACTAATTGTCGTCCTTAAAATGAGGATGAACAAGATAGTTTTTCTAAAAAGCAATTTGTTTTTGATAATTGTTATACATTGATCTAGGACCCTTTGCTTAAAATTTCAAGAAAATGAAGGATTGGGAATTTTGAGCAAAGATCCTTATCAAGGAAATAAATGCCTACTATAAAAATTATGATAAAATGGAATAAATTTTCTCCCTGATAAAAAACCAACCTAAGAAGCTTATTGGATTGTTACATCAAGCTCAATCAGGATCGATGAATGCTTTTGTTTCATATGATGATCAAATTTTAAATATTATGTTGAATAGGTTGAAGAACTTGAATGTTGAAGCCCAAGTGTATTGCAACCTATGGGCTTCTAATAATAAAAAAATTTCAATCACTAAGGCTGCAAGAAATGCTGCTAAGGTGAGACTTTAGATGCAATAAAATTTATCATTATCTTTTGTAATATAACTCTGACTAACTTAAGGTTTTCTTTTACTTTTTGTAGTCAAATTTTGAGAATTTACAAAAACAAGTTGATTTCATGGCTGTTAATCTTGAGGCTACAAGGAAATCAATTTTGAATGCAATAGCATTGAAGAAGACCTTACAAGCTAAGGTCAGAGATAATAAATATTTAAGATCAATTATAGTAGAGCACAAAATTAATCCAAATATATTGCTTAAGAAGAAGCATCAACAAAATGCTCATGTAGTGCTTAAGGATCCAACCACAAAATATAGAGATTTTATGGGGAGCTTATAGAAGGCAGAGGAAAAACAAGAGCACTGAAAGGGCATGCATAGGATATTGTAAAAGAAGATAAGATAAAATAACTTGCACATGATATTGGAGAAGAAGTTAATGGAAAAGAATCTGCAACTTTAGAAGCATCTCAAACTCAAGGAGATGCAGATATACAAGGAGCGACTGAATCTCAAGCCCAAGGTGATCCTGATATACAAGGAGTGACTGAATCTAGTCTTGCTCACCCATCTCAAAACTAATATATTGTAAAAATTTTCATAGTTGACATCAAGTTTTTTTGTATTTCTGCCAATAATTTTGTACAACAAGTTATGTTATGGAGTTTAATCCCTTTGTTGACTAGGTGAATTGGTTTTTATTTATGTGGGGTTAAATGTATATTTTCCATGCAAATAATGAAAAAGGATTTTATTAATATTTATCTTCTATCACTCAAAGGTTGTTTCCATTTATATTCTTGTGCAACTATTAAAATTTTAGAATGATTCAACTCTATTCATAATTTTAATGTTATGAATGAATGTAACTTAAAATATAATGTTGTAAATCAATTATGAATGAACATAGTTTGGACACTACAAATAATACAACATAAAACTTATAATTTGAAAGACAATGTTGTGATATAAATCATAAAGTTACAATTTAGATAGATGAAACAATCATGTGATGACAAATAAAGTCAAATTTATAGATGAAAATGATAACTAAAAAATTCATATTGATGAGTGTTATAAAATATTGTAAAAATTTCAATTCAGGTAACTAAAACAAACAAATAATTTGATTTAAAGGTAATTAAAAATATTTCAAAAAAAAATGGGATATAAATATTAAAATTTATGAATAATAAAAATTTGTAAAATATAATAAATTTGAAATAATATTGTGAAATCTGATATCAAATGAATTCAAATTTATTAATATTGTGTAATACTAAAAAAATCACAATCTAGGTAGTTAAAACAAACACTTCTTAGCTTGTCCAGAATCACTATTAAGCATAGTGGATATCTATATCTCTACGATTTGACCACTGAAAGCATCATGATCCTCCTTATCATTCGTATTCATGGTACACTTCTATCTAAAAGGGATTTCCATTGTGCCAATGCTCTATCATAAGGAAATTTGTCCAACTGATACAATGCCACATAAATTCTTAAACAATTTTTTAAAATTTTGTCCAGCTTGTCACAGAGCTTAGATTTAAAAAAATATAGTGAACTAAAAACCCTCTCATCTTCCATAGATCCCTAAATCATTGTTTGACATGATTCATATAAACAAAAGTATTCATTAATCATATCTTGTAAGATGCTGCTTGGACATAATTTTTACCATAATCATGCAATGGAACTAGTCTCATGGATGTTACTCAAGAGTGATATTTTCTCAACCATTGTTCTTCCAAAATGTGATGACTATTGTTTTAAAAGATCTTTTTTGAGTATACCTTTTATTTCAACACCATTTATTTCCACACTTTTACTAAAATACTTAATAAGTATGAGCATATATTTAATAAACAACTCATTGTAGAATTATAGTCAATACAATGACCCTAAAACATGGGGTTAACCACACCCATGGCCTCAAGAAATTCATCTATTTGAAACCATTCTCTTACCTCACTTGTCAATGATTCTGCTATTTTTAACACTTTTGTCTTAGTATTGTGTAAAACAACTTCAAATCTATTGTGTTATAAGAACTTGTTCAACATCATTTGTAACTATACTTGACTACCTTTCAAAACAACAAAGAGGTATCATATATACACGAGTAGTAATACAAAGATGATCATTGATGTCAAAATTCAAAAAGCTTGTTGGATCATTCACATTTGTCAATGTATTTCAACTATCAAACAAGGAATCTATAAAATATCTTTTGGACACATATAACTTGTCAATAATCATACATATTTGTTTTCTCATTCTCATGAAATCAACAATATAAATGGATATTTCTTGTGCAATTTTAATTAATCTATTCATTTATTGTAACATTGGAAGAATATCACATAATGTTAAAACTATTTCGAAGTCAGTCAAACGAAACAACAAATATTTTGCCTTATTAATTGTCCTACGATTTGTGTACATAAAACCCATTAATGATTAATATTTTATAAAAACTCTGTGTGCAGGTTGATACAATGAAATCCACCTTGTATCCACATATTTTAACTGTAACTCCTATGCAAATTTTTGAAACTCTGCAAACCTTTTTGAACTACAAGAAAAATAATAATGTATTTCATGAATGAGGTCTTCCACTCTCGCAATATTTTCAAAAGTGCTCACAATTTTATATGCAAGATTTACTCTATGAGCCATGCAATGAATGGGTATCATATATGGGGTAACTGAGGTTTGGAGTCAAACACAGACCATTATTGTGTCCTCTCATTATAGCAGCACCATCATCTCCAACACATGTTAACTTTGTGGCTATGTCTATATCATTCATTCCTACAATATCATTTAAACTAGTTTCAAAAAAATTATAGATGTTTTATGCATTTGAACTTTCAAGCATCTTATGTAATCCTAGTAAACTAGGTTGCCTTACATGATTTTGAAATGTGTACACATGCATGCAAATCCAATATATATCGTCCACGATCGTCACCTCATCAATAGAAAGTAAAATGAATCTGACAAGTTTTACTTTCTCCCTCAGGTCGTCCTTCTCAAATAATGATATACATTTTGCCATTTCCCAACCACTTCAATTTGACCAATGGGAACTAGGAAGGTTTTTCACATAAGCTAGTTGAAATAGGTGCTTCAATAAAAATGGACATGGTTCTACCATTTTTAAGATTACTATATACAACAACAAAATACAAAATTTTTGAAGATAAAGTGGTCTTATAAATTTTATGAAATTGGGCTTCAATCGTTCCACCTTTCTCAACAAGATATTGTTGTTGCTTTAAGTGATTATCATATTCTATTACATATCTAACATACATACATTCTGATGCACCATTCCACCTAACTTTGTTAAAAATTTTACCATCACTTCCTTTGGCTTTTACATACTATTTACCACAATGTTTTTCTATTGTATCTATCTTATTTTGCAGTATATGATCTTTACCTAGTTTCCAACTACAAATTTTGCATCTAAATTCTTTTTGATCAACTTGGTTGTCCTCAGTCAGGACTAGCTCTATAAAGGTAAATATTTTTGCCCTTTCAACCTTAAATGCCCTACTAATAGCTTAGTTAGATGCCTTTCTCTTTTTAGTATTTTTTCCTGAATATTAAAATAAAGTTTGTAATGTATTTGATTTATCACTTTTATTTTCAACAGACATGTCATTTTAAGGAATTTCTTCAATTGTTTATCGGATGTCATTGTTAAGAGAATTTTCATTAGTAGACATCTCCTAGTGAGGAATATCTTCAAGTGGAGGCATATCAGGGTCAACAGGGTATTCTGCATAGTAGCATAAAAAAATAATTTTTATCATTTTTGGATTTAACAAAACAAACTTACAAACTGAAAAAATATTCATATCATCATGTAATATGGCCAGAGGCACATACTATGAGTTAACTATTTTATGAAGAAAGCATTATTTAAAATAATTATAGAATATACAACTAAGTTTTTAGTAGTGAAAAATTATTTGTACCTTGAATTTGTACAAATGTCGATGACTCGTTGGATTTCGACTTATTGCTAAAATTTTTGAGGATACTCTATTCAATAGAAGATTTGACTCCCTTCTTTCCATTGCCAGTAGGTGACATTTTACTTGTAAAGAATTTTTTTCATTTTAGAAAAGTAAAAAATGTTGAAGAGATCTTACTTCTTTAAGGCCCCAAGATAATATTGTAACTAGAATAAACAGATGGTTGGTTGGTAGAAAATTCATACCTATTTTCAGGAATGCTTTATTGTGATTTTTTAGTATATTCCACTACTCTATTTTCTGGTGATAGTAATGTAACTAATAAGAGCACAAAACTAATTAATTTAAAAATTTAAATCAATGTTAAAAAAAAACTTATAGTACATATGTGGAAAAATATAATATTATAGTACAAAATAGACAAGAAACAGAGCATCAAAATGTCTTTAGAAAATGAAAGCATTTACCTATTTATAACACTATAACAGAAAGATAGATCTTAATAGAAAAAAAGAAGAAAAGTGTCTTAAAAAAATAGAGAACTACATTTTCTCAAGAGAAAATAGGGGAAAACATGCAGAATAGGGAAAAATAGAGAAAATCATGGGAAACTGAGCATAGATCTATTTTCAATAAATGATAGAAAAAAAACAAAAGAAAAACTCACAATTAGATGAAAGAAAAACATATCTTATTACTAAAACTGCTTCAACTCATATTCTCTAAAAAATCAAAGGAAAATAAGATCATAGATTCACAATGTCTTAAGAGAAACAAAGAAATTGGTGTAGAACTTGATTCGATAGTCTGTTTAGGTGAAAAAAAATATTCGAGAGTTAATTTGGATGTAGAACAGTATTTAAAAGTAGGTCCAGGTGGAAAAGGAGGTTTGATAGTTGGTTTGAGTGCAAATAGAGGTTCGATAGTTAGTCTAGATGCAGAACAATATTCGGGTGTCAGCTTGGATGCATAACAGTGTCTAGGTGTCGGTTCGGATGTAAAATAGTGTTTGGATGTCAAACCGGGTATAGAATTAGGTCTAAATATTGGTTTGGATGTAGAACAGGGTTTAGATGTCTTTTCGGGTATAAAATTGGGTTTGTATGTCAGTTCAGGTGTAGAACAAAGTTCATTTATCATTTCAAGAGCAGAAAAGAGTCGATAGTACGTTCGAATACAAAATAGTGTTTGAATATCAATCTGGATGTAGAATAAGATTAAAAAAAAATCTATAGTTAGTCTGGTGCAGAAAAGAGTTCAACAATCTATACAAGTGGAAAATAAGATCTAGATCTATTCGGGTGAAAATATCATTATGATTTCAGTCCAAGTAGAGTTTTTATCTGGATTGACTAGTTTTTACACATGGCTAAAGTTCGATGGAATTTTACAACAAATCAATTGTTTCAGTTCATATTTTCATTTTGAAGGTTTTACTTTTCATTGCGGTTGCTCGATTTTCTAATAGTTTGAATTTTTTATATGAAAAAAGTATCGTTGACATGTTAATTATATATAGTGGTATAATTGGCAAATTTTGTGGGATAAGTTAAAAATTTTAAAAATTTATGGTGAAAAGGGTCCTCGATTTAGACAGGAGTGCTAACAAATTTAAGAAAAAAATTCATAATACTATTATCAATGCACGACAAACCCACACCTAAAAATTTTTTGTCTCAAAATTTTTGGGTGAATTGGCCGACTTCCAGGATCTCCTAAATTCACCAATTTGCATTTTCAAAAACTATAATATTCACCCAATTTGTGAATATTTACTGCTATGCATAACCCTGCCAAGTTAGCAATATTGTTGATGAAGTCTATCGACCTATAGTGCTTATGCAATTGGCTAACATAGAGTTGAGTAGTCGTGTATTTTTTAGATGCGATGAAAATATAAAAAAATAAAGGGCCCTCCTTTAAAGTAGGTTCCTTTGAGGTTCGAGGTGTTGACCAATTGGTTCGACCAAACCCCATAAGGGGGTGAAGGTCCAAGGTTCAAATATCAGGCCTCATAGGACTGAATGCTTGTCCCTTTCTTGGTGCTTTCAGTGGTGTAAAATATTTAAAATGATTGTGGCATGGTGGTTATAGGAGCGAACTACATGAAGAACTATGTGGTGGCTTTTGGGGTAGACAACCTATCCGAATTCATGGTGGCTATCGATTCCACCACGTAAATAAAAAAATAGGTTCCTTCGATGCTTATCATTATCGCTTATAGGTGGAGTGTCTCATATCATATGTCATTCTAAGCATTGAAAATCCCTTAAAGTTGTAGGTAGGCATATACGAAGCATACACAGGTGAGGAGGTCAGTATTATTCACAACAAAATATCAAAGAATGTAGGGAATAAATAAAAAATATATCAAATACCAAGGTTATAATTTAACAAAAAATGAATCTAGTTGAAGGCCATAATAACCTCAAGAAATTGGTGATTGCTTTGTCATGCACTTATTTAACATGCAATATAGAGTTAGCATTCATTGCATATTTGTTTCAAGTTAGTTCATAACTTCATTGATACATATTCACTTAGTGTTTTGGCAAGTAAAGCAACCCAATCATGTTGATTCACCAACTTTCTTTGCATTAAGAAAATAGAGCTTTTCCCACTTCTAATTTTGGAAGCAGAAGTCTAGAGTTACCTAGTTGAAAGAGGGAGACTCTAATACTAAATTTTTCCATGCCACCATGATGAGGCAAGGGGATCTAAAAAGATCAGGGAACTCACCAGAGCTGATGGGACCATTATTTTAGAAATTATAGATATCAAAGATCAGATAGTGGCTTTCTTCAAAAAATTTCTTGGACCCAGTTTGAAGTTCAATATGCAAACATCAGAGACCCTCTTAAACAATATACCTAGGTTGGTATCCCAAGAGCATAACAATTGTTTGCTTAAACCATTTTTTGTTGAGGAAATTCATAATGCAATTTTTTCAATGCATGGCAGGAAGGCTCTAGGCTTGAATGGTTTTCCCTCAATTTTATTTTAGAAATATTAGGACATTGTGGGTCCTAACATCATTTCAATCATCCAACAAATACAGTAGACTAAGAACATCCCTAAAGATGTAAACTCCACATTTTTGGCCCTCGTCCCTAAGTCCAATAATGCCAAATCCTTATTTGATTTCTACCCAATCATTTTATGCAATGTTTTTTATAAAATCCTCACCAAAGTGATTGCCATGATATTGAAACCTATTCTCCCTTTTATCATCAATTCTTATCAAGGTAGTTTTTTTCCAGGGAGGCTAATTACTGACAAAATAATCACAATGCATGAGCTTATATATTATGTTTCTAAAAGTTGAAAATCTGATATTTTCCTCAAGTTGAACATGAACAAGGCTTTTGATAGAGTGTCTTAGATTTTCCTCTTCTTGGTCTTATCCAGATTTGGTTTCCATCCTGATTGGATCAACCTAGTCAAGGCATCAGGAGACAACTTCTCTATATTAGTCAATGGCTCTGTTGTTGGTTATTTCTAAAGCACCAAAGGTCTAATATAGGGTGACCCTTTATCCGATTTTATGTTTATCTTTGTGATGAAATCCCTAGGGAGAAATCTATGATCTTCCTGTTCCAAAGAAGAAATTTTTTACATTAAACTTACCTCATCTCTCATGCTCATATCCCACCAACAGTTTTTGGATGATACTATTTTGGCCACTCACACCTTTGTTCCCCAAGCCAATATCATCAAGTCCATTCTTATTTCCTTTGAGTTTGTTGTTGACCAAAAAGTTAACTTCTCTAAAAGTAAACTGTATTTTCTCAATACATCCCCTAGACGACAAACCAACATAGCTAATATCCTTGGTTGTACCATTGCTGACCTTCCTACTACCTACCTAGGTTTTCCACTTTTTGTTGGTTCTATCAAAAAATCTCTTTGGTTTCCACTCATTGAGATAATTCATAAAAAACTAGTAGGATGAAAAGGAGAGCTCCTTAGATAGGTGGGAAAATCCACCTTATTCAAAGCCACTCTCCAAAGCATCCTTGTTTTATTTTTATCCATATTCTACATTTTGGTTGAATATTGTAACAAGATTGAACAACTCCAAAGGAATTTTCTATGGTTAGGCTCAAAACACAAAAAAATATTTCATTTGGTTGCATGGTACCAGGTCTACTCCAAGAAATAATATGGTGGTATCAGACTTAGAAAGGTCAAACAGATGAACCTAGCCCTCATTGCCAAGCAAGGATGTTAGATCCTTAAAAATGAAAATTCACTATGGTTTGATATCATCAAGGCTAAATACCTCTGGTATCAACTAATTTTTTTGGATTACCCTTCACTTATTCAAGGTTCTATTGCTTGAAATTCCATCTTGTGTACGAGGGAGATCATCAACAAAGAAATCAATTGGAAACTTGGTGGTGGCTAGAAGATACACTTTTGGGAGGACAAGTGGTTGGATAACAACCCTCTTTAGAACCATCTTGGTCAGATCTACCTCAAACCTATGATTGACATGTTATTTGGTAGACGGATGTGCAATTTCATTGATAATGGAAAAAGTGTTGGAAAATCATTCCTCAAGATAATATAAACAAAGATAAAAAAAGAGCTAATCTTATTTTGTCTAACATGTTGTATCTCTGTGTTATTCCCAACTATTTCATTGAAGATAAGCTCCTATGGACACCTAGTAAAAATGGAATTTTCTCTATCAAAACCGCCTATTTCCTTAATGAAAACCCTGGTCAACCATGATTCCCCTCTAAGATCATTTGGAAGAAGCACCTCATTCCCAAAGTTCGTTTCTTCTTTGGCTTGTTGCTTAGGACAAAATCCTCTCCATTCTAAATCTTCTAATTTGAGGGCTCCCCATTCCTAAATGTTGTTACCTTTGCAAAAAGGAGTGTGAATCCACCCAACATATTTTCCTCTCCTATCCTTTCTCCCTCAAATTTCTTTGCTCTTTATTTTCCTCTGTGGGTATTTATTATGTTCCTCCTTTTCTCTAAATGACCTCTTTTTATAGCGGCCCAATCCCTTTAAAAGTTTCCATATAAAAATCTTTTGGACCTTCTATATTTCCAATTTCTTATGGGAAGCTTGGCATGAATGAAATTCCAAATCCTTCAATAACTCCATCCATGATTCCAACTATGTTCTTTCCAAAGTTATCCATGCGATAACTAAAATTCTTTGTTATTAAGGGTACTAGGTGGTCGAAGTCCCCAAGTGAAGCTCGGTTAGCCAAGTCCCTCTAGCTCCCTTCTTGTAATATTTCCTCTTCCTCTTCTATGGTTGATCACTTGATTATCAAGTGGTCTCCTCTATATTTGGGATGGATTATGTATAATTTTGATGGTGCTACCAAGGGCAACCCGGGGTCAAAAGAAGTAGGAGGTATCTTTTGATATCATACAAGGAAGATATTATTGGACTTTGCAAAAAATCTTGACATTTAAACCAATCATTTTGCTAAATCTCAAGCCCTCTTCCAAGGTCTATATCTCCTATCCAAAATATATTACCCTAACCTTATTGTTGAATGTGACTCTATGAACATTATTAGAAGCATTGTAGGCACCCAGTCAACATCCTGGAACATATCTAGTTTAATCTCTAAGGCAGTTTTTTTTTAGATCTCCCCCTAATGTAACTATCCAAAATGTCTTTAGGTAAGGAAACAAAACCATTGACTTTCTAGCTAACCTAGGGGTTTCTTTTCCTAAACTCACCATTTGGAATGAAAGTTCCTCTCCCCCCTGGTCGATGGTAATCCCATGCCTGTATCTCTTTTGTGAGTTTTCCCAAGATTCAAGTTTCTTGGATAACCACATATTCTCCATGTTATGGGAATCCTCCTTAGATTAGATAGAATTTTTAGGATACATCATTGGGGTTTTCATCGATCTATAGAATTTTTTTGAGTTCACAGGATCTATTTTAAACATACACTTTCATGTGTGGCTTAACCTTGATAAAATGAATGTTCAGGGCACGTGGAGCTTGTGGATCAACATGGAGAATGTATTTGTGAGCCATACATGGAGATATTATACTATACCATTTTTAATTAAAAACTCCTGTAAGTTTTTTGTTGCAGGATGGATGATAAAATGGAGCCATATGTTGTTTTACACAAATATATGAGCAGTCTCTATGTGAGCTTGTTGAGGGTTCCTCTTTTGCTCCTACGAGGGTTTCTCTATCTATTTTTATCCTTATTCTTGCATATTTTGAATAATGTGATTTATTTTTGTTTAAAATGGTTGGGAGCATTTTTCCTAACTAGAAATTTTTTGTAAAAGGTTACAGGATCCTTTCAAAACCCCTCTTATCAATAAAAAAAAATTGGTCCTTCCTCCCTAGGAAAACATACACAATCTAGACATCCTAGTTGTAGAAAGTGAATATGTAGTAAAAATTATTAATATGAGCTCTAAAAAATAAGGTATCATGGGTGTGCTAATCAAGCTTCCATAGATAAAAAAGAGCCTATTGGACCAAGCAAAAAACCATGATGATGTGACTTTCCATCAAGATCAAGCTGGAGGTATACCATCATTGGGTGCTAAGGTTGGGGTCCCACCTTTGATCCAATCATAGGAAGCCTTATATCAAATAATGATTGTTGATAGAGTAGTAGGTCCATGATAGATTCCAACATGGGTTCAAATGGAATTAGGGTTTGTACGATCCCATCAAAATTTTCCACGTACCTCTTGTCGAATACTATTCTAGATATATTGCTCCAAGAAAAATTTACAACATAGGGAATGATAGAGATGGACCTATACCCATCCTATGATTCCTCCCATATGATATTCATGAACTTGAAAGCCTCCTCCCTTCTTATGGCCTAGAAAAAATCCATTCTCTTAGGAGTAAACATGAGAGAGATCACAATTTTTTTGGCTTCTCTCCAATGCTCATTGTTTGGGGAAAAGGCGATGCTATAGGAATTATAGGATAGAATTTCACTCACTATAGTTTTAGGATGAATTACAAATACACTACCTTACTTTTTTAGGATTTGGATAGCCATATCTATAGAGGTGGTAACTATTGTATCTATGCAACCTAACCACATGTACATTAAGGGACCATATTTCTTAGCTAGATTGGAGAGGGGTCGATGGGATAGGGTGCCTAACATGTACTCCAAGATCCTTGGTGGGACACATTTTTTAATCTTGAGTGGCTTATATACCTACAAAAATTGTCAATGCAAGTCTTGCTTTTGATGCTTCATTATACAAATCTAGGGTTTGGGAGGAAAAATGGTCATCATGCCAAATATTTTAACCTTGAACACACTTAGTCTGTAGAGAGATGGAGAATCTCCGTGTACATTTTATTTTTTGTGCAAATGCATGGATGGTGATGCATGGGTGGGTGGCATGCAGGCAGCCATGGATGTGGTCATAGATATGGGTGGAAGTTAGTGTGGTGCACACAACCATGCAAGTGTATACATGCATACTCTAATGTTGGCTACTTTAAGTAAGGATATAATAGGTCAAGGTAAAGAAGCTAGCCCTTTGGTCAATATTAAATATAGAGTGGTAGGAAAGCATGACCATCATATAATCTAGGGAGAATATTAGATGGAAACTAGTATGGCTTGAAAGAGCATGGCCAATTTTTAGCTATTATAGTTTACCCTGTTAATTAAGTGGTGATTAGATGCTTCTTTAGTAGTTCCACTAGTAATAAAAATATCGTCAATGGTATTTTCTGTTGGCTCCATGGTATTATCCATTGGATCCAAGTGGTATACAAATTTTTCATAATCTATATGAAATTTGGAGTCATATTTAAGCATATCGATATCATCATCATTTGAATTGACAACTTGATGGCCCCCCACATTTATGTGAGGTGTAACTATAGTGGGATCCTCAACATCCGAGGTTCTCTTCCTAGTTTGTGGCATCCAAGTTTGAAATTTTCAAAATAATATTAGTGTAAAGCTTATTCATCTAATATGCAAGATATTTTATGGAGAGTCTAAATATGCTCTCGACCAGACAACATGGTGTCTACTCCAATCCTTCTTTTCGATAAGGATGTAAACAACCCACAGATGGGTTCAATGCTCTGATATAAATGTTAAGGATTTACTCCAACTTGAGTTTGAATTATTAAGTGAGTTCTTAAATAAGCAATCTTCATTATATTTTTGGAATATATATAACAAATAACAACAATATGCGACTAAAGTTGTTCAACAATATGTTAACTTAAGTAGCTAGCAACTCACTCTAATAGCCTAAGCTATGCAAGATTTTAAGCAAGACTATCTAGAATATAATAACCTATATCTATAAGCACATGTGAGGATAAAATATCACATATTATATATAAAATAATTTTCTAATAATCCTAAAACTATTAGATGTCTTCATCAGATATGGACATAACTTTCAAGATATTAAATGAAGATAAACTACATTGAATGTTGATTGGGATTATTTATTGATATTGATATTACTCCAAGGAGGGTTATCTTCCTCAATAAAATATCTTCACCAATTTATTTTGAATTTTTACATTATTTAAACCATACAAATTATTTAGATACTCCACACCCAAAAAATAAAGCAAAGTAGAATCTTCCATCAAGCTTGATGCCCCCAAATCCTCTAGAACTACAGTGTTTTTACCACTTCTATTGTGTATCAAATTACAAGCTAGTCACATGGTTTATGTGAAGCATGACTTAGAACAATAAATAATTAGATAGGTTAGATAAACAAACTAGCATAAGCCAAAATAGAATTAAGTTCATTAGGTGCAAAAGAGAAAAAGGGTCAATAATGCCAAAAAATGCCTAAGTCTAGAAAAAACAAATATGGATATAATGTTATGTGTTACCAATTGATTCACCACTTTTTGGATAATTTGGTAGTAAAGGGAGGAAATCATGAAAAATGCTAAGTTAAGTGACTTGATCTACTCAATTTTGATCATCCAAAGTCAATGCATTTACTAGGTATGGAACCCATATCATGTTGACATTGGTTAGCCAATAAGAAGAATTAATTGAAAAGTAAAGAAAAAGGGGCTAAGAAAAGGGTATCGATCGAGTGACTAGAAAGTGATGTGAGCATCATTTCATTAATTTTAATGATTGGTCAAGAGAAAATAAAATACAAAAGGATTGATTCATTAATAAAATGGATATATGACAATTAATAAAAGATTGTTATATGTACAAGACACCATGTTAATGGAGGAAAGGCCTAAAAGAATAAACCTGACTAAAAGGACTAAAAGCATAAAATTAACTATGCATGGAAAGCCAATACACTATGAATATTAATCTATTATGGGGGAACCAATTCACTAGAAGAGTGGCAAATTTATAGTAAATGGACTGATTTGTGTAGATAGTGATAACAATTAAAAAAAAAGTACCAATATGGCATGATTCACTCATCTAAGACCTATTATGAGCATGATACATGACCAAGCATAACATAGAGTCATATGTGACCCACTATAATGATCCACTAAAAGATAAAATATCCTCTAAATGAATATGGAGGAGGAAAATGATCACCAAAGTGCATAAGGTAGAGGGTTTAAAAGCAAAATTAGGCTAAAGAAACAACCATTTGCCATCAAACTTTAGAATATGATGCAATTTACTATTAAAGCTTAGAAGTTAGGGTTTCTTTCAAACAATATATTGGTTAAAATATTTTAACTATAAATATGAGCTTAGGCTCATTTGTAAAGGATCATTTTGTCAATTTGAAGACTACAACTACTCTTTTGATCATAATAGAAGCTCAATGAATGTCTATAATATATGTTTATGGATTTTGCATGGTCATTTACTCTTAGAGTATGCGTATTACTCTTTCTCATCTCTTTAAGTACAAATGAAACAATAATTGTGGTTTTTTATTTTTATTTTTGTTATTCTTTTTCATGAATGTTATTATAAGTTTATTTAGTTTAATAATGAATTTTAGCTACAAAGTTTTATGAAACACTAATTGGATCATTATCTCAATATTATATCCACCCAACTATATTTTAATTTTTATATTTTAGTTTTAGTTTCTGTATCGCTCCAATTTTTTTGCATCCCTACCTTCAGGCTATTGGATCCGCGCCCGAAAGGAGGATGGGAAAAGGATGTCACGGTACCTCGGACTGAGAGGACTTTGCGAAGGTCCCGCCTCTCAAGGGAGGTGTATTTTGATGATTTTTCGACGGATGGTGGGTTCACCAGGAAACATTTGACGGTAGTTTCCATGCCTAGGTTTTGGAATGTGTTTAGATGTGTTCGTTTTTAACCTTAAGCATTCATATCCTAGGTTTGGCCGAATGCATCTAGATTACTCTATATGAAAATGCAAGTTCAATGAATACGGAAAATAGATTTAGAAGACAGAAATCAGAGAGATTACAGAATACAAATGAGGAATACCTGATCCGGATGTCTGAAGAAGATTCTGATGTTGAAGCAGTCTGGATCATCTGAGATTCGATAGAATCGTCTGTAATCAGATAAGATCGTCTGAGATCTAACGAATTCGTCAGACGAAATCGTCTGAGACCTGCAAAACCGAAAATAGATGCAAAATACAAAAAGTACTATAGTGCTAACAGAGGGAAATGATATAAAATGGCAGCAATGTTATCAAACTGCAACTTAAACACAGAAACAGAAATGAATCATGCTAATTTGATGATAATTAAGATTTAATTATGTACTTAATCTAAATGGGTGAACTCCAAATGCAAGATAATATAAAACACTAAATAGATTATCTAATTTGCAGAATAAAATGACAGAAAAAGGTTGAGGAATGCAAACTTCAGGCATTGATTGCCTTAATACGGACTGCAGTCGAGATCGTCTCGCATCAGTACGAAATCGCCTCGAATTCGATAGGTTCGCCTCCGATCTGAACAGGATCATCGGCAACCATAGGTGCTAGCTCCGGTTGAAAAACAGTGATGTACCTGCAAAAAAAATGATATGTAACTAGTGCAAATGGAAAATAGGGATGTTTTAACGTGAATGGAATTAATTTGCAGATAATTTTCAGCCAGGGGTTGGGAAGGGAAAATCCTAGAGACTAAATAGGCTTAGGGGAGTAGTTAGGAGGTTGGAGATCATCCCAATTTGGGAGATCTCCAACGGGGGGAGGGTCCCAACGGTGCAGACACGCTTCTGCCCAGATTGGAGACCCGTTGGAACAGATTCCAACTTTGCAAAATCAGTTTTGTGACAATATTTTCTAAACGTCCTAGTCCAGACGAAATCGTCAAATCTGGGGCGATATCGTCTGATCGGCGACGATATCGTCAAACGGTCAAAACAACCTCTAAAAATGGCGTGAAAAAGGGGGAAACGGATTTCCCGACGGTTAACGAGCGGTTTGGGAGGTTAAATTTGAATTTTAAATTATTTACTGAGGTGAATGTAATTATTGTAATTTTACTGCACCAATTTTAGGGTGCTACATTTTGCCCCCTCTTTAGCGAATTTTTTGAAGAAAATGCGTTAAAGATGAGTTCTTCTCGATCTATGAGAAAGCAAAAATTATTCCCATTTTTAGGCGACGATTCTTGGTCGAATCGTACGACAACTTACTATGGTGCCCCTTCCGTGTTTTTACCCAAATCGAACGTTTGAGGTAAAAACGCGAAAAAGCAAAAAAAAATTATTTTTGAATAAAATTAAGAAAAATAAGGTAAAACCCTAATTCATTTTTACTGTTCATTTTCTGAGTTTTAGAGCTTTGGAAGAAAAAATGGTGGAGACGATGCACATATCGACAGAAGTCTGGCGCGGTCTACGGGTAAGAGTCTAGACTGATCTAGAATGCTTTAATTTTAACTTTACATGCTTTGTAGGTAATGTTTAGGTGAATTTTGAGCATCGTGGCTGTTTTTAGGCCGTCGACGTCGTCGGGACGAAATCGTCCCGATTTCAACGAAATCGTCTCAATTTCGGCAATTTTGCCCGAGGGTGAAATCGTCGAAAGAGGGACGATTTCGTCAAATTAGGGATGATTTCGGACTACGAAATCGGAGATGATTATGCTCAAATTTGGGACGATATCGTCCAATAGTGGGCGATATCATCAATTGCACAAAGTTGAATTTTTAACTTGCATTATTGTTTACTTGAATTGTTTATTAATGATTGTTTATTATTTTGTTGTTTATGTTTGCAGAGAGGATTACTAAAGAGCAGGGAGTGGAAATATGGAGGTTTGAGAGACGACTTGGCCGCTCTGACACAGGCAGAGCGAGATCAGCTGGCACAGGCCGGCTTACTGCATGTGGCAAAAATGCCACAAGTATCTACAGACATGGGGCTACTGATGGCCCTAGCAGAGAGGTGGTATTCGGGGTCCTCATGTTTTCGGCTACCTATAGGGGAGATGACTCCCACTTTGGAGGATGTATGGAGGATTCTGAGAATCCTCATACAAGGACGGCTCATTACACCTATGGCCAATCAGGGCCGCGCTATGGGACGATTGTGCGGTGACCCGAGCTTCACCCTGGAGAAGGGCAGGGTTAACATCGAGGCACTGCGCCAGATTCCTGGGGCATCTACACTCACATGGGTGCTGGCTGGAGTAGTTTGTGGACTTCTACTGTGCCACCAGAGCGGGTGCAGGGTGCCATGGATGTTGGAAGATGTGGTCTGTGACATGAGAGACCACGGCTATAGGTTTGCTTGGGGCAGCTTTGTTCTATGCCGATTGTACAGGATCCTATATGGGGTCATGTACAAGGGCGATCGATGTCTGGTTATGACATCACTACTATAGGTTTGGTGCTGGGAGCACATTGTGGTGGGAAGGCCAGTAGGTCTTCCTCTGACAAGGGTTGACAAGGAGAGGCCTCGAGTCTTCTACTAGTGGCTCCAGAGAGGGGCACAATGATGGATCAACATGTCGATGTCGCGGAGGCTACTAGATGATTTAGTCTCAGACCAGATCACCTGGAGTCCATGGAGGGAGCATCCAGGGTGGCCAGAGGACGGATAGGAGGTAGCTCACATCAGGCGAGTTTGTTGGCTGAGGATGGAGAGGGGAGAGGTGGAGCTCCACAGGTATGACCGATTTTTGAGGCAGTTCAGTCTACAGCAGGGGATCCCATCCCTTAGAGATTACAAGTTTTTCTAGACTGTCCGGGATAACACTACAGTTAGCGGGGCTCCATACATGCAACGATTCTGGAGCCAGGACACATATGATGCCCCCATCCAGCTAGTGGATGGGGATGATGCAGGGGTATCCGATGGCTATGATGCCTGGTACGTAGGCATCCACCCTCCTTGGATGATGAGGTCACAGGGTTCGATCCATGCAGTTGTGCATCGAATAGGGAGGCGACGCCAGGCGACAATGGAGGTAGCCCAGGGTCGCAACGGGAGAGAGGCGAGGAGGCCACAGGCACAGGAGCGACCGCGGTAGAGAGAGAGGGAGAGGAGGGAGGTGAGACCCCCATCTCCATAGAGGCCACCATCACCCGATAAGGGCAAGGGTGTGGACACAGGAGAGAGTAGCGAGATGGCTACTCTCCGGGTGGAGAGAGATCATCTGCAGGCTCAGGTGTAGACGCTACAGGATGCGACTGCACGACATCGGGCTGAGGTGTCACAGCTGCGAGATGAGATTGCACGCCTCAGGGCATAGAGCGGAGGGGCGAGCTCTGGGGAGTTGACACGGGCTATCGCCCAGTTGACCTTCTATCAGACTTTATACTTCTAGCTAGTGCCAGAGGCGGATAGACTACCCCTGCCAACTAACATCATAGATACGATCAGGATTGGGTCATCGAGGACCTCGTCTCGATCGAGGACTAGGACTACACAGACTGCGATGGGGCCACCTCGTCCACCTCAGGGCAGGGGAGGAGATGAGGCAGAGAGCTCGAGGGGCTCTCGAGGCTAGAGGGCTAGACACTGACATTGTATTATATTTGTTTTTGTTTGATAGAGGATTGAGTATGCCGAGGTACAGATTGTGGCATACCAATCCAGTTTTGATGATGTACATATATTTGTGATATATATATAGATGAGATATTTTTGATCATATGACTTGTATCTTGTGTATGTTTATGATGCTTTTATGTTTTGATTGATTGATTTGATAATTGGATGTAATTATGTCATTGGAGATATTATAATTTGAATGTCATGCGGTGATATTTTTAAATGAAATAATCTGATGTAACAAATTGATTGTTTATGATGAAATGTGATAAAAATAAAAAATAAAAAGAGACTTCTAACAATAATTTCAAAGGACATTGTCGCTATTATAGACCATTTCATGGAGTCGCTGCTCACTCGGTCGTCAAGCTAATCCCAGGATAGAAATATTGTTAAAAGTAAAAGAGTGCTTAAGAGACTATCTTAAGACTTTGTTGTGATAGTGCAAATGATAATGATGATGATGGTTTGTTTTCAGATTTTCATAAAAAATGTTTGTGCATGAAATGATGTTCAAATGATTTTTGCTAGGCATAAATTCCTAAGGGTGATAAATTTTTGGATAATTCTTTAGGAATTATACCATCATTGCAAAATTAAAGGTTGACATAATGACATGAAATAATGAAAATGTGTTTGCTTTGAAAAAGCATAATTGGTGTAACATAATGAATTAAGTCATATGGTTTTCATAATTTTTAATAAATGGGGAATAAAAATTGTTACAATGGTTTGTGCTAGGCATAGAATATGTAGGTATAGACTTATACCATCATCGCGAAAATCCAAAAAAAGATAGTTTTATTGTATGGTTGATTTTTGATGAACAAAAAATATGAAAATGAGGACTTGCGCTAGGCATAAAATTTCCAATTTTGGTTTTGAAACTATACCATCGTCGCGAAAGTCAATCAGATATATATGTATATGTTTTGTGTAGTTTGAAAGAAATTTTTGATTTTTCTATTATATAGTTGTCTTTGGGGTAAACAACTGTACTTGATTTATTCCAAACAAGTTGCAAAAATAATATTTCAAATTATTTTGAAGACAAAAGTTAGATTTATAAGGAATCCCATGTGCATATGTGAGTTCATTTCCGATCTTGATTTATCATAATGATACACAAAATCTCTCAAATACAAATGTGTGTGCAATTGCATTGTTCATTTACCAGTTTTGAGCAAGATACTATGATACAAGTGATTTTAAGAAACCAAATAAGTGTTCATTAACCATGATGTAGATGCATATAACCATACTAGGCTACTATGTAGATCGGATTATCAAGAGCTAGCTAATCCATAAGCAGACATAGGTCTGTACAAAAGAAGGTCGCTAATGTGACAGACATATCACCATGCTAGGAGTTACCCAAGGCCAAGCAGGTTGGGCACAAACCACTTGTTATGGGGCTTACCTCACAGTTTTTGAATAATTAAGAATTCCAGGGATTCAAGCTCATCAACCCTTCTTTTCTTTTCAAAGGGTAGGGAAAGGGATTTTATTGCTTTCTTGCTTTCTGCTTTCTTTTGAACTTTGCTTATTTTTATTTTGCTTGATTTTTGAGATAGTGCTTGAAATATTGCTGAAATAACATTTTTCTTTTCTCTTTTTTCTTGAATTTTTCTTTTCTTTTTCTTTGCTAGGGATACTTGCTCGGATTAGCTGTAGAGCAAGGGATTTTTATTCTGGGTAGGGGTGAGCTTGTCCTTTTGCCAATTCTCAAAGATTCTAGACCATGTGCATGATAGGATAGCAGGGGAAACTTTTCGCTCAAGAAATCAGTTCTACTATGTAGCAAAACATGGAAATTACAAATATAATCATTTTATTGTGAAAAGATGTGTTTGGTTTAAGTAAATAACAAGATCAATTCTCTATGCTCAAACTTTATTTAATTGAA
This sequence comes from Wollemia nobilis, assembly GCA_028583015.1. NCBI lineage: Eukaryota > Viridiplantae > Streptophyta > Pinopsida > Araucariales > Araucariaceae > Wollemia > Wollemia nobilis. The sequence continues at coordinate 7,055,614 of JAQPPZ010003361.1, read as the reverse complement.
TTTTGTGGACTTTGATATAAGAGATATTAGTAATCATGCCAGATAAAATCAAGATATTTATTGTTGTGAGTGTGCAAGTGAGGGATGCCAAATAAATGCTAATTTATCCAAAATAAGTTGAAACATATAACTGCAATAATTGTAAGAAAATATATATAAATGATTTTTGAGAAGTTTGGAGAATGTTGACTCTCTCTTTCTTCTTTATTTTGGTTTGGTTTCGAAAGAGTCAAGCATATAGCTGTTTTTATATCATTATTTTGTTTTTTGGTTTTATTTTTGTTTTTGAGCAAAAAGTTTAACAAGTGCCTTAAATAAATGCAATAGGTAGTTTTGAAGATTTTGGATGATTATGATTTTTTTTTTTTTAATGTTTTTGGATTTTTAAATATGAAAGAAGAACAAGATAGAGGTTTTGAACAAATATATACATGGATGAGATGACCAAATTTATACATAGTAACGTTTAAGATGCAAAATATTTTTATTTTTTTGAAGATTTTGAGGATTTTGATTTTTTTGTATTTTGATTTTAATTTATGAATTGAAATTGGTGGTATATACAAATGATCTATATACACTATACAAGGTTATTTGAGTATAGCATGTCTAAGGTTGCTTCAAAATCAAAGGAGGTTTTGAAGGATAATTTGGTTGAGGTGAAGGTAAGAACAAAAGGTGATGAATAAAAGGTAGTGATAACAAAATATTTGTTATAATGTAGAATAATGTAGCAAAATATTTGGCTTTTATATGTGTAAAATTGATCATGTTACAAAATAAAATATCAGAAATATAAGAAAGTTCTTCATTCTTATTATTATATTCCAAGTTTTGATAAGATGGAGAAAGTATATGTAAAAGATATGCATGGATGTTATTTGGTGAACAAAGATGATCATATATGGATAAAGAAAAGTGATGGATAGAAGATAATTGTGATAATAGAGAATGTATAGAACTTGATGTTTCAACCGTTAAATATTCTTCAAATGGTGTTGGGTCACCATGTATGGTAATAATTTCATTTGCAAGTTCAAACTTCAAACATTGGTGAAGAGTGGAAGGGAAAACCCTCATCGTATGAATCCAAGGACTCTGGAGAAGTAGGTTGTAAGGTGAGGGACAATATCCTACATAGAATAAAATATCCAGGATCTTGGATCCAATATTAAGGGGAAACATTATAGTACCTTGAGCTTCTTGAATTTCATTGTTAAAAGATTTTATAAGAACATTTGATTCATTAATATCTTCTTCCTTTAATTCAAGTTTTTGGAATAATTGATAAGTGCATAAATTAAGAGAGGAGCCATTATCTACCATGATAGTTTTAACATGTGTTTCTTTACTAGATCCTGTAATGTAAAGATAGGAGTCTTCTTGTGGGGTAGAGGAAGGAATATCCTCATCATAGAATGAAATATGGTTAACCTCAAGAGGGTTTACACCATTAATTATGTTCTTAGAGAAAATATGATGAGGAACAAATTGTTGGCTAGGTATTTTGAATAAAATTTCCTTGTGATAAATTTGTAATACTTCTAAAAGAGATATCTTTGCTTGAGGATTAATCACTTGTTTTTTATTATCAAAGTGGATTTCAGATTGAGATTTTGATTCTAAAGATAAGCTTTCTATGCTTACATTACATTTTGTATCATTCTCTAGAGTCAAATATAGTTTTGAAGGTTGGTCAAATGAGGAATCCATATCTTGAATATTAGATTGAGTTGATTGAACTTGAGGTTGCTCATTTGTAGTTTTTGTTACAATATTAGTAATATCATCATGATGGAACACATTAGCATGCAATATTTGATTGGTTTCCTATTGTTGATAATTGAATAGGGATTCTTGGGAGATCCCCATGTCTTGATTGATTATTGGTACTTGTTGTGTAGGAGTTTGATTGTTTATTGGAGATTTATAATCAGTTGTAGATTGTAATTCCTTTATATTAAAAAGACCCTTATCAAGCAAATATTGAATTGCATATCTTAAATCTTTATAATTTTGTGTCATATGTCCATCTACTCTATGATATTCACAATGTAGCTCAGGTTTAAACCAATCTCTTGTGGTGTCATGTTGTCTTATGGAAGGAAGTTCAATCTTATTTGTGTCAAGTAAATACTTGAGAATTATATCCATTGGTTGATTGAGCTTAGTAAATTTACGTGATGAATGTTTTTGAGAGGTTTTTGATAAATGCCTTAGGAATTTTGTCATAAAAGGACCTAATGGTTTCTCACCTCTACTTTCTTTATTATGGGTAGAATGATTATAGGAAGATTGTGAAGTATGATGTGAGTGCACGGTAGAATTGGAAGAATAAGTATTTTCTTGTTGAAATGGATGTGTTGTATTGAAAGAAGAGTATTGAAAAGGTGGTGGAGGATTATATGTGGATTGATAGACATAATATAGATATATGGGGGAATAGATAATATCATTATGAAGAGGATTGGAAAAGGGATTGTTTTGTTGGGTTATGGATGAAAAATAAGAAAAGTGTGATGGAGGTGGTGTTGAATAGGGATGAGGTTGGTCATAATCAACAAATGTATTTGGCTGAATTCTTCCAATATTACTGATGGGCTCATATTGATTTGAATAAAAACTCATGGTTTCTTTAGTACTTCTAAAAGTAATATTTAATATTTGCTATTTAGAATTGAATCTAAAATACATAAACTTGAAATGATGATTTTGTTTTTGTTTTTCTTGTATACATATATATATATATATATATATATATATATATATATATATATATATATATATATATTTTTTTTTTTTTTTTTTTGTTTTTTTTTTTCAAAAGGTTATGATGCATTCACGTCGGGTTCACCAAAATGTATCGCTCCAAATTTTTTGCATCCCTACCTTCAGGCTATTGGATCCGCGCTCGGAAGGAGGATGGGAAAAGGATGTCGCGGTACCTCGGACTGAGAGGACTTTGCAAAGGTCCCGCATCTCAAGGGAGGTGTATTTTGATGATTTTTTGATGGATGGTGGGTTCACCAGGAAACATTTGATGGCAGTTTCCACGCCTAGGTTTTGGAATGTGTTTAGATGTGTTCATTTTTAACCTTAAGCATTCATATCCTAGGTTTGGCCGAATGCATCTAGATTACTCTATATGAAAATGCAAGTTCAATGAATACAGAAAACAGATTTAGAAGACAGAAATCAGAGAGATTACAGAATACAAATGAGGAATACCTGATCTGGATGTCTGAAGAAGATTCTGATGTTGAAGCGATCCGGATCGTCTGAGATTCGACAGAATCATCTGCAATTAGACAAGATCATCTGAGATCTGACGAATTCGTCAGACGAATTCATCAGAGACCTACAAAACCGAAAACAGATGCAAAATACAAAAAGTACTACAGTGCTAACAAAGGGAAATGATATAAAATGGCAATAATGTTATCAAACTGCAACTTAAACACAAAAATAGAAATGAATCATGCTAATTTGATGATAATTAAGATTTAATTATGTACTTAATATAAATGGGTGAACTCCAAATGCAAGATAATATAAAACACTAAATAGATTATCTAATTTGCAGAATAAAATGATAGAAAAAGGTTGAGGAATGCAAACTTCAGGCACTTATTGCCTTAATACGGACTGCAGTCGAGATTGTCTCGCATCAGTACAAAATTGCCTCGAATTCGACAGGTTCGCCTCCAATCTGAACAGGATCGTCGGCAATGATAGGTGCTAGCTCCGGCTGAAAAACAGTGATGTACCTACAACAAAAATGATATGGAACTAGTGCAAATGGAAAATAGGGATGTTTTAATGTGAATGGAATTAATTTGCAGATAATTTTTAGCCAGGGGTTGGGAAGGGAAAATCCTAGAGACTAAATAGGCTTAGGGGAGTAGTTAGGAGGTTGGAGATCATCCCAATTTGGGAGATCTCCAACGGGGGGAGGGTCCCAACGACGCAGACACGCTTCTGCCTAGATTGGAGACCCGTTGGAACAGATTCCAACTTTGCAAAATTAGTTTTGCGACAAGATCGTCTGGACATCCTAGTCCAGATGAAATCATCAAATCTGGGGCGATATCGTCTAATCGGTGATGATATCATCAAACGGTCAAAACAACCTCTAAAAATGGCATAAAAAAGGGGGAACGGATTTCCCGATGGTTAACGGGCGATTTGGGAGGTTAAATTTGAATTTTAAATTATTTACTGAGGTGAATGTAATTATTGTAATTTTACTGCGTCAATTTTAGGGTGCTACAGTTTCTCTATCCTTATTCCTACAAATTTAGAGTATAATAGGTATAATAGAAAGGAGTTGACCATCTCTAGGGGTTGAGTGGGTGAAAACCCCCTTCCAATTTTGTTGTGGTGCATGGGTGCATATAACCGTTAGTTGCATCAACAAATACATAAGGTAGAAATAAGCCTTGCTCCACCCCATTCACATTATGACAACTTTACCAAACCACAACCAACCATGTTATCATTGATTATCTTATTATAGAATGTTTATCACAACATGAAGATTTGAACTTGAATCGCACTAATTTAATTGAATTTCATATATAGTTTCACCACACTATGTTGAATAGAAGTTAAAATAAGCCTATTCTAATAAAAGGGTTGAAATAATCAAATATTATATTTTAAAATTTTGAATTATTTGTGTATGAATTTATAAAATATTAAAAAAAATGAAAGTATTTGAAACTAAGGTATGGCTTATCTAAAATATCAATAAAAATATAACCATTAAATAAGAAGACCTTTGACATTTTATTTTAAGTTCTAGGATTATATATATGTGTGTGTATGTATTTTATTTTCAGTTGAGCTACCATATTTGCACATTGCTGTGTATTAACTTGCAACTATTTTGAGAAAAATATCTTCACTTTTTATATAGATGTTGCACTTTGAATATTTTTTTTGTTTTATTTTTATAAGATGTATATATTTTGTTTTTGTTTTTTGTTTTTTTTGTTTTTAATTTACATGGTGGAATCGGTAGCCGCCACGAATCCGGGCAGGCTGTCCAGATTTTATGGCCGCCACAGTATTCTATGTTGTTCGTCCCAAAAGCCACCACATAGATATTTGTGCAGTCCGCCCCTATAACCACCATGCCACAATCATTTTAAACCTTTTACATCGTTGAAAGCATCGGGAAAGGGACAAGCGTTCAATCCGATGAGGCCCAATATTTGAACCTTGAACCTCCGCCCCCATTATGAGGTTTGGATGAACCAATTGGTCTACACCTCGGACCTTTATATTTTGTTTTTTTACGAGCATTATTTCAATTTTTTTTTAACAATTGCATCTTTTTTATGATGTTAGTGTTGAAATTATAATTTGATTCATGGCCAAGGCCAACATTGTATGATGTATTGGATAGGCCTAAGGGCATTTCATTGTATAATGTATTAATTAATTGTAATAATTTATTGTGGGATGAGGTTAACCTTGTTATGGTTAAATCCTCTTTATATCTTGTACTTAACCTAAAGCCTTCTTCTTATGTTAGCTTAGGTTAAACTCTATTATGTAATAAGAGATTTTTGGTATTGGTACAAATACCCCACACTCCTCATTTGATTATTAGAGTGTTGTGTAATTTACTCTATAGATATAGTCATTATTTATGGTGCCTACAGGTGCCACCATATTTATCTTTCATCTTTCTTTTTTGCTTTCTATATAAGATTTGAGTGGATGATTTGCTTCTATTTGTTTCTAGAAAATACTATGAATTCCAACATGGTATCAGAGTGAGTATAGAGTGATATTACATGATCATGTAGAAATACTATTAGGATCCTCTAATTTTTCTTTTGAATTGTAAGAAAACTTTTCTCTCATTTCTTTGTAAGTGACAAATTAAGGAGAACAGTTTCTTGGCATTGATCAAATTTGCAATATAAAGGTTACAAATTGGTTAGGAGGTTGAATAACCAACCTACCTACCTGATCCCTAATTGGAGAGCGCTTAGGTGCTATTTTGCCTTATGAAAATGTAATACATATGCTAACATCCCCCCTTATTACATTATTGGCGAATACATAGAGCATTGCAAAATAATTCAAATTTGACATGTCCAAGTACCTTGGTGAAAATATCTGCAACTTGCTCATTAGTGGGAATGTATTGAAGTTGTATATGGTGCTTTGGAACTTCATCTCAAATGAAATGGCATCGAGTATCAATGTGTTTGGTGCACTCATGATAAACTAGATTCTTGACAAGATTAAAAACACCTTGATTGTTGCAAAACAAATAAAGAGGAAGATTCTTTGGAAGGCCCATGTTTGTAAGAATGCAACTTAACCATATTATCTCGTAAACTGCTTCACTAGCTGCATGATATTCTGCCTCTGTAGAAGATAAAGCAACCACATGCTACTTCTTATTGTGCCATGAGACAGGTCCAGATCCAATATGGAAAACATATCCAAAAGTTGATTTTCAATCATTAATAGATCTGGCATAGTCTGAGTCCGTGCATCCCTATAAAAAAAACTTGTTATTTTTCTTATACTCCAGGCCATAGTCTGTACTACCATAGACATAATGAAGAACTCTCTTTGCTACTTTCCAGTGGTTCACCTTAGGTTCCTGCATGAACCTTGAAGGATAGCCCATAAAAAAACTAAGATCTGGCCTGGTATTCATCAGATATATGAGACTCCCAATTAGCTATTGATAGAGAGTACCATCTACCTGAGGTGAATCATCATATCATGACAACTTAAGTCCTTGCTCCATTGGAGTGGCTTTAGACTTACAGTTAGTCATCCGATATTTTTTGACTAATGTCTTGGCATATTTCTTTTGTGTTACTCTGATATGATGCTTTTCCTGAGTCACTTCCAAACCAAGACAATAGTGAAGAAGTCCTAGATGTGTCATTTCAAAAGATTATTTCAAATCATCTTTCACTGCATCAATTATTTTCTCTGAATTCCCTATTATGATCAGATCATCTACATATAATACCAAAATTACTATATCAGAACCATTGTTCTTAATATAGATATTTGCATTTGAAGGACTTCTTTTAAATGCATGCTGCACTAGGTGACTGTCTATCTTGATGTACCAAGCTTGAGGAGCTTGTTTGAGCCCATATAAGAATTTGATCAATTTGTAAACTTTCTGTTCTTGCCCTTCAACTATGAATCCTTCTGGTTGGGTCATGTACACTTCTTCTTGTAAGTCACCATTCAAGAAGGCACTTTTAACATCCATATGATGCAACTTCCACCCAAATTGAGCTGCCATGGCATAAAGTACTCGAATGGTAGTCATATTTGCAGTAGGGGAAAAATTTTCTTCATAGTATATGCCTTCTTTATGAGCATAGCCCTTTGCAACAAGATGGACCTTATGCTTATAAATAGTACCATCTGCCTTATAATTTACTTTGAACACCCATTTGCAGCCAATGGGCTTCTTTCCTGTAGGCATATTGACTAGCTTCCATGTATTATTATTCATGAGATATGTGCATTCTGCTTCCATAGCATATTTCCATTGAGGCTCACTAAGTGCATATTGAACTATGGCAAGTTCATTTTCATCCAATGTTGTCATATAAAGTTGTACATTATTTATATCTGTGTCTCTGTCTTCCTCTACATCTACAAATAGATCATCAAACTGTTGGTAAATATCATCAACCTTTGAATATGATGCCTCTGCTCTTCTATGCTATGTCATACTATGAGTGTAAGGTCGATCTTGAGTTAGATATAGAAGTGTATTCAGTTTAGAATCTCTCAATGTACTAGTATACCATTTGGGAACCTTTTTCTTTGGGGGTGAACTTTCTTTCTTAGGTTCCTCTTCTTCCTCAAGGTATACATTTATAGATCTGATATCTGATGTGGAAGCTTCATCAAGCACTACATCTCTACTTATATGTGTTTTCTTGGTTAAAAGATCTATCAAGCGATATCTCTTTGAATGCTCATCATAACCAAGGAAGATACATTGTAGGGTCTTCTCATCTAACTTCTTCCTTTTCTATTTTGGGATGTGCATGAATGCCTTACATCCAAAAAATCTTAGATGAGAAATAGAGGGTTTCTTACCACTCCATGCTTCTTGTGGAGTTTTACCCTATAGAGCTCTTATGGGTGCTCTATTTAGGAGGTATGATGTTATATTTACTGCTTCTGCCCAATACTGATCCTCAAGATGTGCTCCTTTTAGCATACATCAAACCATTTCCACAATGGAATGATTTCTCCTCTCTGCAACTCCATTTTTCTGAGGTGTATAGGCTGTTGTCAGTTGTTGCTTAATCCCATGTTCTTTCAAAAATGATGAAAAATATTTGGAAGTATATTCCCCCCTCGATCTGAGTAGAGAGATTTGATGAAACATCCTGACTCTTTTTCAACAAGTTTCTTGAACTATTGAAAATATGAAAATACCTCTGATTTCAATTGAAGGAAGAAAACCCACATCTTTCAAGAGTAATCATCAATGAACAATTGAAAGTACTTATTTCCACCATAACTGGTTGGCATAGGACCACACAGATCGGTGTGTACCAACTCCAAATGTTTCTTAGCTCAAGAAGAGCTAGATTCAAAAGGTACCCGATGTTGCTTCCCTACTAAGAAATCCAAGCAAACTGGTAAGATGGAGGAAAGGTGGGGAAGTCCTCTCACCATCTCATATTTATGCAATTCGAGCAAATATCCTAAATTTAGATGCTCATATCTTCTATTCTAGAGAGAAGTAGCCTCCTTTGTAGTTCTAGCTAGAGTAACATGATGTATTGAAAGAACATCTAGAATGAACAAGCCATGCTTGTAGGAGCCGGTTGTGACATGTTTACCTTTGTGGGTTATAAAACATCTCTTCTTGCCTTTCACAATGCGGAACACAACATCCATATTTCTATCCAAAATCTGAGTAATATACAACATATTATTGGCTAATCCATGGACATAGAGGACCTTATCTATTTGATATTTACCATCTGGAAGAGAGACAAAAACATCCCCTTCACCCTTCACCTGGTAGACTTGATTATCAGCAATTGTGACGAGCTTACCTTCTTTCTCCTCAAATGTTTCAAACCATGATTTATCCCCTGTCATGTGCTTACTAGCTCCTGAATCAATATACCAGACAACATCTATCTAGGAAGAGGAAGTATGGGTCATGAGCACCTTGTGTGCTATTTCAGAGTTAGAATATGAATCGAACTCAGGGGAATCTAAGTTTGAGTTGGAGTCAGCATAAGCAAAATGGCCCTTAGGTTGCTTATGTTTCTTTTTATATTTCTATTTCTCTTTGCCTTTCTTCCTATGAGGTTGGTCATTTTTTTGCTTGTTTTTGAACCAACACTTGTTGGTGTCATGGTTATTCATATCACAAATCTTACAATATTGTTTATCCTTCTACTGATTTTGTTTCCCTTTTCCCTTGGAATAAGAACCCGCTTTTTGAAACTGACCTTGTTTCTTACCCCTTTGTTGGGTTGAAAGGGTGTTATATGGAACCTCATATTTTTGAACCTAATTTGCCTCCTCAGTCTGAAGCAAATTTACCAACTCCACAAAAGATACTTGTCTACCAGAAACGTTGAGGGAAGTGATCAACATCTTGTAGGAATCTGGAAATGCTCTCAAGATGATAGAGTTCAAGATATCATCATCCACTGGTTTTCCCATAGCATTTAATTTGGCTTTCAAGTCCACCACTCTACAAAGGAATAGATCAATTATCTCCCCAGAATTCATACTGAGGGTATGTAGTAGAGTTTGAAGGTGTAGAATAGTGGACTGATTCTTTCCTTCATACACAGTAATCAAAGCATCCCAAGCTTCCTTACTAGTTTTGGAATCATAGATATGAGGTTGGACCTCATCTGTAGTAGCAAGCAGGAGAAATATGAGACCTATTTTGTCCTTCTTATCCCAAGATTCTTGATATTTTCCTATTTTTTGAGGGCGTTTTGTAGTGCCAGTCACTACATCCCATAAATCTTCCACCTAAAGAATGGCTCTCATATTTGTCTTCCATGGAATAAAGTTAGGACCTTTCAAAAACTATGAATCTGAGAGATACTTGTGAACATTGTCCATTGTGAAGGTTACTTATATCACCAATTGGTCTCCATTTATTTATACCTGCCAGACCTATATACCGAAACTACTCTATATATACCCGCCCTTATGTGAGGGAGACTATAAGTATATACGAGCAACACGATACATGGAACTTAGGCGATACTAAAAGGGCATCGTGTTGTTTATGACACCTACCATAGAAATTTTATTCCTCATGCATGGGGCATAACTTCCCCTAAACACTTTGGAGAAACCTTCGTTAGGGTTTACGTCTAACAACAATCACGATGTGGGTATGAAATGAAGTGAACAATAGAACTATTTTTCCTTATTTCTCCTCGATGATTGATAGAGAACAAGCTCAAACATCGTTGTTGTAGCTATATTAGGTGGTGGATATAGTATCCCAAAGCATGATAACATTACCTGTAAGTGTGGGCTAGAGGTATCACAGATACCGAATGTTGTTGTGCAATAAATTGCATGAATAGGTGTATAAATTTGGGGTCTTTTATTTCCTTTTACTTGTGTGATTGTTAATGCAAGAAAACAAAAAAATTAAATGCAAAATATGAATCACATATGCCCATAAATTTAACTACTCTAGGTGTCGGTGTCCATCGAAAATGCACCTATTACAATACCAATATTATCATGCAATAATTCACTTCCAGCAATTGTGATCCCCCCTTGGTCTTATAATTTTGCAAAAGAAGAATACTGTGAGCTCCCCCATTTTTGTTGCAAAATAAACAAGGAAGAAAATAAAAAATTGGTACCTGGACCCTTCAGAAGCTTGCTCTTAGGCCCAAAATGTATCGATTGTTCCAAAATCATAACAAAAAATGAAGCAATTTGAGGTGCAATGCTTTCTTAGGGGCATCAAACTGACTTGAAAGGCATCAAAATGCTTCTCAGGGCATAAAAAACTGCTCAGGAGGCATCCAAGGGCCCTCTTAGGGCATCAAAAATATGTGCGGGTGTCAACCGAGCCTGCCAGGCATCAAATTGGTCCACCAAGAATAAAAAAAAATTTGCACATGGTGTCAACCAAAGGCATCGGGTGTCAACAAAGTGTGAAGAGGCATAAATAAAAATTATAGCCTTTTGTTACCCCATAGCAGGATTCGAACCCGATATCGGGTGCAACGCAATATACAACCCAAACCAATTGTGCTACTAGGGGTGTTGTGAATTAAAAAACACCACCCACTCTTTATAGAAGGAGTGGAGGAATGCTTTTTAAAAAAAACGTAAGTGGGATTATCCCACATGCATCCGAAGGATGCAGTTGCAGTGATTTAAACACTATGAGAGTCACCTTAGAAGGTGACTACCTTCGAGCGGTCACCTATCCACCATTTTGTTTGGTGGGATAATCGCTTCATGCCACGTAGCCCATCCATACACGAATGTCATGCTACCAAGTGTCAGTTTCTATCTACGTCTGGTTTGGTGTTGCATCTACGTCTTGTGCTCTGGTCATGTCTAGTTAGTCTGGTTCATGTATGAATAATGTTTGTGTCCAAGTATGGTTATGTCCACATTTGGTTAGCGTCCAACCTGGCCACGTCTTTCCAAGTCTGGTCATGTCCACGTCTGGTTTGCATCTGGTCTGGTCGCATCTATTCTGTGTCTTGCATCAGAGTTGAAACAATGTGCTACCTAGTCTCTTCACTGCCTCTCCTAGGGCCTGCGTCTATATTGAAGTGTATTCGTGGATGGAGGAGTAGTTAGTAACCACCTTACCCAACTACCATCAAACCACCTTGCCCAACCATGTGCTTTGATACCATGACAAAAATTACGGAGAACAGTATCTTGGCATTGATCAAATTTACAATATAAAGGTTACAAATTGGTTAGGAGGTTGAATAACCAACCTACTTACCTGATCCCTAATTGGAGAGCGCTTAGGCACTATTTTGCCTTATGAAAATGTAATACATATGCTAACAGTAAGTAATTTTGTCATAAGTAGAGAGGTTATTCCACTTTTTTACTCGTTTGTATTTTAAATTTTTCTTGCCTACTCTATTTTTTCTTTGTTGTCATGAAGTTTTCCTTGATATTTTTGGTGTATTTTTAATTTAGAATGGATCAAATACTTTTTTCCTTTATGAAATAGCTACTACATGATTAGACATATGATAGGGTTTTTGCATCATTTTTTCAAATTTGAAAATGACCTTGTGCATACCTTTTTTTGCAAAGGATTTGTGCTTCAATATACTATCACACTCTATGAAAACAACTTGCTTCAGGATTATGCACAATGGTGAATATTCAAAAATTGGGCGAATACTAGGATTTTCAAAATTGAAAATTGGCAAATATGAGGACCCTCGATGTCGGCCCATTCGCATAAGATTTTTGAGACCAATTTGGTTTTAGGATCAATTCGCCACAATATATATCCAAACATAGGCATATTTGTACTTGTTGGAAAGCTCTTTTCAAGTCTGATCTAATGGTGGTGTTTGTTTTGAAGTTATAAAGTGATTTAATAGGTAAAAATTTACCCCAAATATGACCTTACTTTTTAAGGCTTCAAATACCCCAAATTTTGGTGTGAAGATGATTGATTTTATTTGCTTAGGATTCACCTTGATTTACCTTGATTTCGATTAGGATTCGCTATTTTTTTACAAGTACATTTTGAGTCCAACCCCTTATGCATAACCCTAACTTGCTTGATTCTCTATTCAGGATGAATATTAATTTAGATAAAGGACATGGTTCTTTTTTAATTTTATTGTTGATCATGATTTTGAGATGTCAAATATTTTTGCAATAATATTGTAATATTTTATAGGTGGGAGTAAACCCAATAACAACTCTTGCATATTGTAGAAATGGAAGATTGGTTAGAGGAGCCGTGGCTTGGGTGCATATGCGATGAGGTCACACATTTAATTCAATTAGAGATATTTGTTGATAGTGGAAAGGTTGGGAGGTGTTACCTATAGGGAATCACTAATTGAGACATCTTAGCTAGCTCTAGATGATTAGCTATGTTACACTTGTAAAGATTCTATAGATGGAAGGTCGCTTATTTGATTCTTTTGGATGAGAATTTTTAATACAATATGTGTATCCATAATGTTTGTTTCATTATGTGTTTAGCACAAGCATCTCAAAGGATATTATTTTCTTGGCTAGTGGAAAGTGTTTTGGCCCTATGAGACTCCACTTTGAATCTTGTCTAGGGCACTTTTTGGACTTTCAAATAAGATGAATGTCTCAACTAATGTGGTGCTTTCACATACCATAAAAAAAATTATTTTTTATAGTAATAATGGTTCAACAAAACAAATGCTTTAAAGTGTTGACAATTAGGCAAACTAGAGGAGTTGAAGTGGTGAAACATGATTGGAGTATAATAGCAAATAAAAGTTTTCTAAGTGGTACATCAGGTTGAATTTTGCAACCCTAAGGTTTGAGCATTTATTTTTTATATTTTTGTCCCATTAGGAAAAAACTTCTAGAGGCCATAAATTTTGCATACAAAAGTGTTTTAAACCTATATTTTTTAAATCATATGATTTTTTTAGCTCTATGCACTAGTGGTAACAAATATTAGACCTACTACAATGTTAGGAATTGGATTGTGTAACATGAATCATAAATCCCTAGTTACTTGTCTTAATTAATAAAATTATAGTATTTGGTCAGCCCAGATGATTGTATTATTATGAAGTAAGAACATGTGATGCATATTTTAAGAAGATAAAGTAGTTATTCTTGATGATAAAACTTATCATCAAAGAGAAGAAGAGGCTCTTGGTCTATTTTCCTTATTGATTGAACCAGAGTTAATTGTCCACATCAAAGGGAAGAGTGATCCTATCATGGTATGGTCAAACTACCTAAGCACTTTGAGAAAGTTAATACTAGTAAAGTAAGTTTCTTGGAATTGGAGCCTTCCTCTCTTAAATTAGTTGAGTTCGATAATGTTAAGGATTATATTATGAGATTCAAGGCTTGGAAGGAAGATATTCCATCATTTGGAGGTAAAAATAAAGATGATGCATAATACATAAAAATATCCTTGCTAATTTCTCCCTCTCTTTTTAGATATTGAATCTAATGGTTCATATGATTCTTATGTTCTTGGAATATCAAAAGACTCTTACTCTTGATCAAATTTTTTCTCTCCTAGTTCATTTTTAGTTGGCAATGCAAAATTATGGTGGTACTCCATAAATATAGGCTTATGAAAATAAATTCAAATCTAAGGAGGCTAAGACTGAGGGGCTCAAGTACTAGGTTGTCTTCAAAGAAAATAAAGACCAATTATAGATACTATAAGAGGGACGAACATCTAACAAAGAATTGATTGCTAAAATTGCAAAGGATTGAATCTAAGTTATTGAAGATCAATGGATGTATTCTAGATGATGAGGAAGATTATAAAGTACCTACCTCAACTATAGAGACCCATTAGAGCATCCATTATATGGAAGATATTATTATCACTACTATATTCTCTCCTTGGCCTCTCAATTCAGATTATGGGGGTGGTAAAATTATAATATGATTCATTTCCAAAGCTAAAATTGTATGATGTATTGGATAGGCCTAAGGGCATTTCATTAAACAATGCAATAAAAAAAATTAATATTTTATTTTGTAAGCCCTATGAGTTGCAGTTACACTTGTTGTGGTTAAACCATATTTATAACTTGTAATTAACCTAAGACCCTATTATTATATCCACTTACATTAAAATTTATTATGTAATTAGTGGTTTTGGTATTGGTATATATACCCCTCTCCCACTCCTCATTTTATTATCAGGGTGATGTGTAATATTATTTATAGACATAGTGATTAGTTATGGTGCCTATGGGTTTTCACCATATGTATCTATTTCATTATTTTTTCGCTTTCTATATAAGATTTGATTGAATGATTTGCTTCTATTCATTTTTGGGAAATATTATAAATTTCAAAAACTAGAGGTAGTTGATGAAAATTTGATGATTTCAATATGTTAATTTTTCTTTTCAAACACCAATAAATTATTGAAAATGTGTGGGCTATGTTTATTAGTCAAGGTCGGAATTGCATGATATAATCAAGTGTAACCTATATGGTATAGGTAATAATTATATGATGTATTTAATATTATCTATGTAATGAATTGATGGGCCCACAATTTATCCTTGTCATGGTTAATATTTGTTAGCCTTTATTTCTAATGTGATGCCAACAAGTGTTAACTTGGAACTAGTTAATGTGATTTTGATACTTATACCCCTCATCCACTTGATATACTATATTGGTGATCTTATCTTGATCATTATATGGGTGCCTAAGGGCACACTTAACTCTTATGTGTTAGCACTATTTATTTTCACTATCTAAATATGTTGAGTTATAATTTGAGTTAATGTCTTTCTTCTATTTATATTAATAAAATATTGTAAAATCCAACATAATACTAGAGCAGGTATGGAGCATTGTGGCTTACGTTCATAGATATTCTTATCAAATACTTTTATCCTTCATCCAATCATAAGGATAGGTTAATTTTCAACACTTCATAAGTTCATTTAACATACTAATTAAAGGAAACATTTTATCCTTTATTATCTATTGTCATTATTTATTACTAATATTTTGGATTCTTTTAGTCATCTCTATTTATTTGTATTTGAAATTTTACATAAGAAATTATACATAATGACATAATTTGAATAAGGTTTTATTAAGGTATGTCATGGGTAGATTAGTTTAATGGTTTTCATTGGAATTCATTTTTCTCATATTGCATGGTTTTCAAGCACAAGACATAACATTAGTATTCTTTTTGTATAGATAAGGGATTACCATGGCCACTCTAAGCTATGTTAAGATATTATTTCTCACTTGTGAGAATGAGCTACCATAGTTACCTTAAGTTGTATCAAGATATCCTCTCTCACTTGTATGCTTTGACATGTTGGTTGTTACATGGATTCAAAGGCTTTTACTAGCAATTGGTCCCTAGATCAATTTTATTGTATCATTATCATGTATTTATGTTATAAGGGTATGCTATTTACAATGAATTGAAGAGGATTATATACTTCATGGAATATACCATTTCATTTTTATTACCAAAACGCATACCTTTTTGGATAGATGAACATCACATTAGGATTTTAAACTATTAGGTCATAGGTGGAAGAAGATAGGGTTAATTAATATTTCCATCCTTTTTCATTGTGGGAGCTTTTGGATTATTGGATAGGAGAAAGGTAGAGAAGAATTTGAGAGATGAGGTTGTAGGTACCTAATTTTAAGTGCATGGATAATCTTCAAGTCTACCAATCCCTTCATCAATCAGTCAAATTGAATCAGCATTCCTTATACCCAAATTTAGAGCATTTATTGCTCCAAAATTGAAAGCATTAGGGTATGAGAATAAGCATCGATGGTGTTTACATGATCCTCGTGGTGCTTTTGCTAAAGTTTTAACTCTAACCTTTCATCCCTAAAGTAGACTCCAATGGACATGATGGAGAAAGTGTCACCATAAAAGCATTACCAACACTATTGCCTAGATGACACTTCTAACTATCACAAACAAAAATAAAAAATAAATTTTTATACCTTCCAACCTAATGGACCGAATTTCTATGATCTAATTTACAACTCCCAATAGAAATCCTAAATCTAAGATTTATAATTTTCAATATTTCTCCATTAATGGCATCTTGATCCTACTTCAAATTCTTACCATCACCATACCTATCACATTCAATGCAATCCTTTCCCTAGGGATCCATGGCTTCCTAGAAAACTAGAACTTTGGATGACTAATTCATGAAGAGTTTAACAGTAGCAAAATTCCACCAAAATTTCTCTAGAGTTATAGGGTTTTATCATTTTGAATAGGAAGGTTATGCCAAAATCTTACCACAATATTGTGGTGATTATACTTACAAGTATGCAAGCTCTTGTCCTTATAAATATTTAAGCATCCAAGATCTCTTCAAGTAATCAAGTCTCTAAGAATCCAAGAAATTAAGCACTCAAGCACTCAATCTGCAAGCACTAAGCATTCAAGATTCTAAGCTCAATATTTCAAGTATCCACAAGCAATCTAGCAATATTTTAATAAGCTTTCAATAACAAGGGGAAAATAAGATTAGCGTCTAGTATTGTGTTGTTTCCTCTTATTTGATTTTGACACTCTATTTTTCTTGTAGCTCTAAGTTTTAATCTTGTTTCATGTTAACTAATTTTACATATTGCATTTGAATCTAGTTAGAATATCATTTTATCATTTTAATCTTTGTTTCAATCAAGTAAAACCTTTGTTTTATATCAATTGATAAAGTTTATCTACTCCTAAGTTAGAGCGTCATCATTTCAAGCATTAAATTAGCTTATCTTACATCTAATCTTGCTTTGCTACTCTATAAAATGAAAGCACCATAAAATTATAGTTCTAGTGATGCTATCACTTTTTGGTTTACATAGATCAAAGTTCCAACTTCTAGCAAAAATATTATCCATAATATTGCCACCCTATAACACTTTTTGCAATAAAATATTTATTTCATGCATTTATCATTTCTATATTTTTTCTTATCTATTTGAATAGGGGCCTAATTATTGTCCAAGGGAGTCCAACATTCTCTACCAAATAAAAAAGACCCCTCTACTACTAACCCAATATTTTTATATCTATTTTGTCAAAAAATGAAAGCACCATCAATAGGTGAAAGTACTGGTGGCTCTTTTGCAGACTAATGGAGCTTCTATCTCTGTAGAAAAAATAAGTTTTCTATTTTAGATGCCTCCTCATTAAAATATTTAGGACTTAATCTTGTTTGTTATATGATTACATTATTTTTTGTTTTTTATTTTATTTTATGAAATAAGTAAAAGGAAAAGAAATAACTATTTTAGTTTGAATTATTTAGGGGACTACCTAAATTTTTAATCTTTACCATCAAATCAAAGTTGCATATAGTTACATATAGAATTTATTTATTGAATTCTCTTGAATTGGGTCTATATTAGGCTTAAGCTTAGTCAAAGAAGTATCTTACAAGAAATGTAAGCATTATTCAACTAATACAAACACTAATCTCTAATATTACAAATTGTCCCTATCCTTGAGATGATAGAGAGGAAGTAAGAGATGTGGTGGATCCCCCAAGATGCCCTTCATGATTTCTTTTTTTCTTCATCATATTTTGGTGAACCTAACATGAACAACACCACAGGTCCTAAGATATTTGACCAAGATAAACTTTAATCAAGCTAAAATTTACCAAACTTTAATCAACATCACTTAATATTATTTGTTTAAACTAGATTACATTAAATCTAAATATTAAAAGCATAACCAATTGCTAGTACTACTAAGGGCCTTTATGATTCTTTGAGGAATTTTCATATGAGTTACTACACTATATTGGGTATATAGCAAGCCTAGTCTGCCACCCACCCACATAGGGTCTAGGGCATACTTATGCCTAGTAAAGATAATATTATAGTGGGCTAGTGGAAGTCATAAAACTAAATATTATTATCCCTCATGTAACATATTTTCCATGTATCCAAGTGATCACTTCCACATATCATTGGCAACCATGTATTAGCTTTCTCTAACATGTATATAGGTATATAGAGAGGGTTCAAGTATATAGGGACCTTTGGTATATATATTATATTTAATATATTAAAGATAGAATATATAAGGTTGTTAAAACATCTTTTATTTCTTATTTAATCAACTCAATAAACTTTAAAACTTAATTAGTCTAATCCTTTCCTTCCAAACTTATAAACAAGAGATGTTATTTAACCTATGGCATTGCTCATCAATTGGTCATGAGTTCTAACCCTACAATGGAAGGTCATGATGACCAACCCAATTTTGAGGGTCCATCCTTTGAGAAAGAAGAGGAGGTTTCTACACCTTTGGGATCTCTAAGCTCTATCTATGATGAGCAAGGAAGAGTGGTTTTCCAATCAGAAACTCACATGGCTTACTTCTTATAGAAGCATAAGGATATTATAGAAACATTTATTAGAAAATTTCATGACACCCTAGGTGTATCTATAGGAGAAGATTCACTTAAGGACTATCCCCAATAACATAGCTTAACCCATTTACTTCTAAATCAGTTGGATCCATTCTTTGGATCTTTAAATACAAACCTTAATGAATCAACTTCTAATTTTAATGATTCAAATCATCCTATCATCACCACTTCCATGGATTTTTTGAGGAAAATATTTCCATACTCTTTGGTAAAACATTTATATTTGCCTACACTTGAATATTTTTTATAAGGAAATGTAAGTTATCTTGTATCTCAACAAGCAGGTACAACATACATTCCTAATCAAGATGTACCATCAAGTGTCCTAATTTTCAATCCTCATGTAGGGCTATTAAAAAAGGTTTGGACCCCAAAATGTTATTATAAAATTAGGTTGAATCAATTTCAAAATACAAGCAAATAGTGTCCAAAATCATGTAGAAGACATGACAAATTTTCCTTTTTTATCAAAAAATATAAAAGATGGTAAATTTATAATAATATTTGAACTGATGACTGATAGCATCATAGTATAATGAGTGGT
Organism: Wollemia nobilis; assembly: GCA_028583015.1. Classification (NCBI taxonomy): domain Eukaryota; kingdom Viridiplantae; phylum Streptophyta; class Pinopsida; order Araucariales; family Araucariaceae; genus Wollemia; species Wollemia nobilis. The sequence goes on along the minus strand of JAQPPZ010003361.1, from coordinate 7,035,919 downwards.
ATAATTAGGATCACATTCTTGGGATATAGAAATAGAAAGCCTCCTTCCCTGTGATTTGAAATGAGTTAATGGAGATGAAACAACAATGACATATTGTTGGAGTTTCCCTACAAAGACACCTGTAGACACCTAAAACACATCATTTTAATGAGCCTACCTAAATGGATTCCTTTTAGACCACATAACTCACCTAGGGAAACCTAAGGGCTAAAACAATGGTTTTCACCACTTAAACAGGTATAATTCCCTATAAAATTATGGTTGTCTTGATCCAAGATGGCCTCTAAACCGTGGTCATCTTGACCTGAAATGACCACTAAAAATCAAGATTAAAAATAAAGGGTGCATAAATAGTAATTGAAAATACAAATTAACCCTATGCATGATCTTGCGAAAAGCATTAAGCGCCCTACATGGACCAAAATTAGGAAAAATACATGCAATTATTAATCACATGAAATTTTAGAGATAAGCATACGCTTTTTTAATGTGGAATACTTATCTGCTTTTTCATGCAGAGTGCTTTTACCATTATTAGCTTCCACCCAAGAAGTCTATAAAGTGGCACTTGTACCCTCAATTTGAATCCCTAATTTCTGGTGTAAATTTTCTATCATATACAGAGTGCAAGCTTTTGTGTAACTAAGTGCTATTGTTTTTTATCCTCCAAACTTACTGCTGAGACCATGCTATCATATTTCTACAAGGGATTGAAAGTCATGCTCCTAACTTACATATAATCAAACATCTCTACTTCAAATATTATCCAATCCATCAATTCGCTCTCCCAGCACAAAAATCCATTGACAACACATCTCGAGGTATCTCAGATGCTACTCGATCTTGGTCTTGAAAAGATAGTCCCGAGATAGCGACAGGGTTATGCATAAGCACGAAATATCATAAATTGGCTCTATTTAGGATTTTTAACATTTTGAAAAGGCTAATTTTGGATCCTTTCACTGGGGCCCATTCACCCAAAATTTACGAGGTGGAAGTTTTTTTTTGGGTAAATTCACCCGCCATTGATAATCATGAACCTAATTTTATTTTAATTCGTCGACCTCAAATTACATATGATTTTGATTTTCCCATCCAATTCGCCTTCAAATTATAAATGATTTTATATTTCCTACCCAAATTGCCTTCAAATTATAAATGATTTTATTTTTCCTACCCAAATCTCCTCATATACTACCCGTATATATACTGTACTAGGTACCGATAAACATACATCGAAAATACTCTAACTCAAAAATAGCTATAAAACAATGAAAAATTTGAGAAGGTTGCAGAGGAGTGTCAATTAGCACAAGACGATTGATATAATTTGATCGATTGCAGACTCTATCTATCAGCATAAGCCGATCGGTTGCAGAGCTGTGTCTGTCGGTGTAAGCCAATTGGTTGTAGAGACGTGTATGTCAGCATAAGCCGATCGATTGCAGAGCTATGTTTATTGGTATCAGCCGATCAGTTATAGAACCATGTTTGTTAGTATAAGCTGATCAGTTGTAGAGTCATGCCTATCAGTTGTAGAGGTGTAGATCGACATCAACCTATCAGTTTCAGGGATTATCGATCGACATTTTTCTATCGGTTGCAAAGGTGTAGATTTGTATTAGTCAATCGATTGCAGAACCATGTTGATAAAAATTAGTTAGTTAGTTGCAGAGGTGTCGATAAACATTCATATATTGGTTTTCGAGACTATTGATCATCATACATGTAATCAATCGGTATTCCTGCAGTCGATCAACATTCCTACAGCCGATCGACATTCTTATTGCTGATCGGTATTCCTACAATTGATCATCATTACTATAGTCGATTGACATGATTACAGTCGATAGGTATGCATATAATCGATTAGCATTCCTACAGTCGATCGGCATTCCTACAGTTGATCGACATGCCTACAGTCGATCGGCATGCTATCAATCATCATGTCTGCCTAAATTCTTTCATATCAGCCTAGATATTTTAAGTATGTCATACATTTTTTGTATTTTGCAAACTGATATTCATAGCTCCCAACATAGAAAAATTTGTCCCAGTTTGAAATTTTTTGGAGATAAATTAATGAAATTCACCATGGTTTGAAAATTTTTGGAGATAAACAAATGCAATTTGCCAGGTATACTTCTACAAATTTCGTCAAGATTCCAAGACAATTTACCTTGATTTTATAAATAGATTTCAGGGCTGACCCCTTATGCATAACCTTGGATAGCGACCATATCGAGCCAAGATGGTCCACAAACAAGGTCATCTTAACCTAAGATGGTCTCGACTAGAAACCTAGTTTTCTAATTTTCTTTTCAATTTAGCATAAAATAACCATTTTTTCATTTTTACATTAGCTTTAATTTTAGTTTATGCATTTTATAATCTTTTATTTCATTTATCACATTTATATTGATTAATACAGGCCCGATTTGAGCACTCAATTTAAGTTTTAGAGCCTTGAAGAAATAAATAAAGCCATAAAATTTTTGTTTTAAAGAGCGGTCTACTCTCCTCTGTCATGCTCAAATGAGATATTTATATACTTTTGATACATTTCTAGTTTCTTTATGTGTAGACTATAGGACCATGAGGGCAAAGGATTGCAAGATTCACATCATACTCACTGTGACGATCACTAAAAACCCATCCCAAGATGAATTGTGACTACAAGAGAACCTTCTAGAGTGTACCAGGATGATTTAGAGGGAAATAAAACCCTCCTATTTTGTATTGATTATATTGTACTTATGAAATCCCTCAAGGGGATGTGATTGTAGTATGTTTTGATAAATATAAGTTATCATTAATAAAAAGGACCCAACTCATTCTTATTATTTTTATCATTGTGTTTCGATTATGTGCATGTGTTCATTATTGCTTTATTAGTGTACAGTTTTTGAGCTTTCAAATGGCATTCATGATGGCACCTAGTCCCCTTTTTAACTTTTTTATTGATTACTGATAACTTTTTATTTTACAAGTACATAGTCATAACTGTCTCAGATTAAGACGACCATTGAACTACAACTGTATCAAGTCGAGATGACTCTTGTATTGCATTTGTCTCAGGTTGATATGACCCCAAAGTAAGAGTAAATAAAGAAAAAAAATGATAAATCTTTTGCAAATGTAGGATTTCATAATAAGTTCTATTATCTTTCTCTTTTTTGTTTTTGAAAAAGGCAAGTAAAAAAAGATAGATTTAAAGAATTTTTAGAGATTTTTTTTTGGCTTTAAACAATCAGATAACAATCCTCTCAGGTTGATATAGTCTCTATCTATGACTATCTCAGGTCAAGACAGTCTCTATCTGTAGCCATCTCAAGTCGAGGTGATATTTTTTAAAGCCATCTTAGTATGATATGGTCTTTATCTGTATTTATCTAGTTTTCTTACCTTATTGCCTTCTCAAAGGCTGAATACCATATAGGATTTTCTGAATATTAAACGTATATTTTTACATTTAATGAAATATAATTTGTATGCTCTTTGTTTCCTTTTTGAAAAAAAAATAAAATAAACCCACACACTCACGAGGCAATATAACGTCAATTAGTTGGATTTCATCACCAATGATTGATAGCAATCACATGATGTGGGCATTCAAATCCCACCATGGATTGGCCACTTTACAAATCATAGTAGCCCCCCTGAGTGGATTTGTGGACTTCATCACCAAAAAATCCCCTACTCTTGGGTGCATCCTGAGGTAGGTCAGGATCAGATGCCCCTTAACCATAGGGCTCAATAACAAGTGGAATGTAGTTATCGTTCCTATCCAATCATGCTTGAGTGTGAAGAAAAATTCTAGTTGGGAAAGTAGCAAGACTAAGATAGTGCAACCTATTTTGAGAGGTAATTTTATTTCCTTAGGATACCCAACAACCATAACCAACATCCTTGGAAGCCACTTTTTGTTGTTTGTATTGCATTACTTGACATGGGATGTGCACAAACTACATTTCATAGTTTTCATTTCATTTACCTATTAGATTTTATAGGAATAGGATCATAAAACCAAAACACACAAAAACAAAAACAAAAATAAATAAAAAATAAAATAAAAAATAAACAAAAAAATAAAAAATTCAAAAACATAAAAAAAATATTTTCTTGTTTGTTTGTTTATTTATTGTTTGGATACTTTAGACAATGGTGAAAACATGAAATCAAGCTCAATCAAGAGCTAGTTCTGTTGAATACCCACAAGGAGAAATGGAACATATCTAATTTAGTTTAGAGGACATTGTCATTCTTGACTGGCGCCCTGGCACACATCGTAACCTGGATATCTCATATAGGGAATTCGACCTTCAAAAAATCCCTATTCTAGAAGTACCCACTGAATATGATAAAAAAGAAGACCAACCTGATCTAGAAAATTTACTTGATTTCTATAAAAAAATCATCCACCCACTAAGGGGCCTAGAAGGGCAGTGTCGTGCATTCACATCTCAACTTGTCTTAAAGACCCATTAGAAGAAATGTGAGAGTACATCTCATACCAATATGATTGCTACCAGAGTTCTCCAACTAAGAATCTATCTATAAATCAAAAACTTGATCAAGAGGATACGTGTGATAACCACCATTCTCATAAACAACCCATATTACCTCTCGCATTCGTTATAGATGAGGGTGACTAAAATACCAATATGTTTCAAGAGAGACCATTAATTCAAGAATACTATACCTCTGCATCACTTTATTACATAGAATTTATTTTCAAACCAGAATACCAGATCAATGTGACCTTTAAAGATCACAAAAAATAGGTTGTCGCTCCTACTAGGGATGATAAATAAGATAACCCTATCCATAGTATAGATACAAGGGTAAACAGACCTCATAAATCTGATAAAATAAACCACACTCATCGAGCACCTAGGCCAAACATTAGATGATAACAATAGTTGGATCAACTACAATTAGACCACCAACAATTAAATCAACAATGAGTGGACCAAAAATGGTCACACCTACAAAGGTTGAATCAACAAAGGGTACAAAAAAAGTAGTTATAAAAGGTATTGCATGAATGGTACCTACACCTAGTATCCATAGATTACAAAAATGCATGATGCACCCAATGCAATATCAAAACCTTCCACTATGGCCAAACTAAAATCATCTGCCTCATGCTTGACCAAATCAGCCACCTATACATCCTCAAAGGCACCAATTTATTGAAAAAAATGGACCATATACTTATCCAGAGTATGACCCCTATGAAAAATTGTAGTCGAAATATCAAGAACCAATAGACACATACCCTAAGTTACCTTATAGGAACGCGTGTGTTGACAACACCCAACCATATTTACTTCCTCCTTAAGGGTAATGATGAGTGAATGAAATAATTTCATCTGATGTGTATAAGTTGTTGATAGACCACATTAATTCCTTAGAGAAGTAAACTTTAAGCATAGGTTACCATAAACCTACTTTGCACCAGCTTCAAAACCAACCATTGCACCCATCTGTTCCATCGCCTCCATACCTTGAACACTTTGAAATGCTAAAATTAGATAAATTCAAAGGAGAGGAATATGCTCAAGAGCATGTCACTCATTTCATGAATGTATGCTTTCATATTTAGAATTATGATGCCCTCATGCTAAGAACATTTCTAATAACTTTTGCAGGGCCTACTTTAGAATGGTATAATCATATACCATAACATAACATCCATTCCTTTGAATAAATTGTAAATGTATTATTAGAATATTTTTTTTTAGCATCAGTAAAAATACAACATTGACTGACTTATATAATCTTATACAACTCAAATATGATCCAGTCATGGACTACGACAACTAGTGGAGAGCAATAATAATGAAGCTAAATTTCACCTTGCCCATAATAAATCCTACTATACTATTCACTAGGAGTTGTTCAAAGTAAATATCACTTCTACTACAACTCCAATAGTACCAAACGTTTGAGGAGGCCCTAGCACAGGCTAAGGTCATTGAGAAAATTAAGTTCCAAAAAGGTGATATTAAGCTCCATAAAAAGGAATGGATGAACAAGAATGCTAAGGGAGGCAATATACAACATAAGGCATCCCTAGTAAATCAAGTTATTTTGAATATCCCTGGATCCTCAAACCAAGTTGCACCGCCACAACCACCAACTCAGCCTAATTACTAGGCTTAGTATCCACCAACCCAATATCATCCATAATAGAACCAAAATCAAGGCCAATAATGTCATCCACCATGACAATATATTCCTTTACCAAAAATATTAGCATCGATTTTCAATTGATTATGTGCAATGCACGCAATCAATATCCTGAAGATCTATCCAATAGATCCTAATCAACCTAAATCAAGTATCATAGGGAGCATTTATACTTTGCTTAATATCAACAAAGAGGTCATGACATCCATACATGTTACACCTTTAAAAATATAGTACAAGATATGATCGATAGGTAAGAGATTCATATTGACAATCCTCTTGCCCCAAATAATCAAAACATAGGAGTCTTCAAAGACCCTTTGCCCACACATGAAACAAACACAACACTTGACAACCAAGAAGAATAATTGAAGTAGGTGAATCAAGTGCATGCTAATCCACCTCACCAAGAGTTTATGGGGATTATTAGTATTGTTACAAGGAACCAACGATATCCAAATCAACTTGCAACTAATGTGAGCCCTAATAACGTTACTTCCAAACCACAAGCACCTCCTCAACCCAATTTGATTACACATGTTCCACCTTTACTGGTGCTAACAATAAGGAATAGACTTACCCAAAGTCTAAGAATGACATTGGCTAGGATCTCCATCTAAAAGTTGATACAACAATCAAAGCCATATTTAGAAGCTCTAATGGAGATCTTTAAATCGATCAAATTACAACCACAATACCCCAATATTTTTGCTATTTTTGTCGGGCAAATACAACATTATAACAAGCTTACAATAAATTTGTATGACCATGAGATCAAGATTATACCCACTGACATACCAGATTCTCTAGTCCATATCATTGCTAATGTAGATCATATCCCTTATAAGCATGTCTTGATCAACATGGCCTTCTCAATAAATATCATCACCACATCCACCCTTCAATACCTTAACCTTTGAAAATCCCACATCACAACATCCACATTCACCCTCTAAGCATTCAATTATGTGTTGTTTTCTACCGTTGGGATAGTAGTTCTTCCTATTCAGGCCAGACTAAAAATAATTCACACACTCCATGTTTTAAAAGGGGTCCTGCAATATAATTTGCTACTTGGTTAGCCCTAAATCTGAGACATGATGTGTGTACCTTCAATTTTACATCAATGTAATAAAACATACATGAAGGTCAAGTGCATTGTGTCCCTGCATACTTAGAACCATTTAAAATTTGTAATATGGTCTCACATCCTAATGAGTCCACTTTACCATCAACGCATCTGGAGGTCCAACCCAATCCACACAACACTCATCAAAACCCTCCACCAAGATCTACGATGTCTTCATCAAAGAAAAAATAATCATCAAAAAATATAGAGAACCCTTCTCATGTATCAAATATTCCCATAAAGAATCGTGAGAAGGCATTTATGTCATCAGCTCCATTATCACCAACCAACACATCCATGCCCCAATCATTGAATCTACCTCCTATGCATTTGATCTCAACCATTTCCACGATACCCATTCACATATCCCATATAAGGGAAGAACCTTTACCCTCAACATATACCTCATCGCAACCCACATCCCCATCATCGTCACCTAGCCATTTGCAAGTTACAATACATATGTCTAACCTAGGATTCAAGGAGTACATAGTACATAATATCACATTCACTTCCCTTATCAAAATAGCTCAAGATATAGGTTTACCTCCTATAACACCCTTACCCATTGGCATGATAATTCCCCTAGGGCATCCATGGAATCAAATAATTTTTATCTATGGGAAATTTGATGTTCCATTAAATACATCCCATAGGATGGAAGAGAATGAATAACTCTTTCAAGTCAACATTGAATACATGTCAAATTCATCTATGTGCTACAGTATTTTCATCATCATCATTGGCAAGAAAATGGATTAGGTCGGTATGAGTAAGGTCTTTGGACCCCTTTGGAGCCCCAATATCAAATACCCATGGATAAATTTGGGCTAGGCTACTCCATACGTATACTCGATGAACTCCTTGTTGTAGAAGAAGGAAACCATCATATACAAGATTAAAAAAAGAGATTCAATGATAAGATAAATTTTATTACAAATATGTGCTCTTTTTTATTAAAAATAAATAACTCTTTATCTTTTTACAAACAGAATGAAGCCTCAAAGGTTTTTACAAAATAAAATGGTGTGTGTGTGTGTCTCCTCTTCACAATAGAAATATTATGTGGATGTGTGTGTGTGTGTGTTTTATCTCCTCAAATACTACTCCAATGCTATTCTATGCCTTGCATGCAACCACCCAAAGAAAGGATTAGTAACCAAATGGCCCACCTTGGTTGGGCCTTTGCTCAACAATATAAAACTAAAATAAACAAGATAGTTATTACTATAAAAAAGAAATAAAAATGGTAAATATACATGTAAATTATCAAAAAAAATCACCGAAATAAATTACTATTGTTGTTTTGATAACAGGCCTGAGATCATATTTGTGGAGACGGTTGTAGATAAGCAAGATCATATCTAGGAAGATGGTTTCAATATTGTGCCTAGAAGAAGTGAAAGAAAGGGGTTGTGAGCTTGAAGAAAGGTTAATAAGATCATGAGAAACTGTTAGAAGCTAAGTGTATTTGAGGGTAAGTGGTAAAATGACTTAAGGCAAGATCCTAGGTAATTGCTTGCAGCATGTGGTTAGCACAACTTGGGCTCCTCTAATTTGGCCATGGGAAGGGATATTTATAGGCAATTTGGGATGGGGTGAGTAGGATGCCATGTGGACTTCACATAGGCTCCACATGGGTAGGGGTAGGCGAGAGAAGAATCTAGATAGGGTTAGGGTGAGGGTTTCATTTAAGTGCCTTAGGGAAAGAGGGGGGTCTAGAAAGATGAAAAATATTTTAAAATTAGGTTTCTAGATGCATGGGGGATTGTGGGGAATTAAAAATTCCCAAAAATGGTGAGGTGTCCTATGGGGAGGGTGGCACATTAAAAGGGTCTTGAGAAAAGTTTCATATAAGTATGGGAAAGTATTTTAAAATTAATATTCAAAAGCCGAGGTAAAGTTAATAATTTTAGATTTCCAAGTGTACTAATGTGGCATGTCCTTGGGCCAAGTGGAGTTATTGCGGATTTGACTTGGCACCATTTTTAATTTAAAATTAATTTTTATGGAATGAAGGGGGAGTACTACATGAGGTGGCATATTAAATTAGGGGAAATTTTTTCAAAAATGGTGGGTTTCTAGACTTCTAGAATAAATGCCATGCCCAAAACATTGAATAATTATAATGTAGGGGCATTAAGTAATGTTTTTATTAATTTTAATTAGGATTTCTATTATTTTATTTATTTTTTGTTTTCTATGTAGGTAAAATAATAAATAAGATAATGATGTAGATGTTAATTATAATTAATTAATAAAATTTGGACTTAGTAGCATTTTTAATTAAATAATAGTGACATGTGAGGGTGTAGGAAAACTTATGTAATATTTTATTATTTGTTATTTATTGTTTTTATCATTTTTGTGGATGTAGGGGTGAATTCAAAATTTGGGTTAATTATTATTTGTTGCTTTTGTAGGTGTAGGAAATATATCAAAAATTGGATTAATTATTTACATTAATATTTAAGGTGTTTCTAAGGTTTCATTAAGCAATATTAGATTAATTTAGATTAATTTTAATTTTCAAAGTCTTGCTTAGGTATTTTTATTTAATTTATTAAATTAGCAAAATTGTTAATTTTATATGTCTACAGATACCCCTTTTTGTAGTGTGTTGTTTGTAAAAAATAACATAGTGCAAAAAAGTTTATCAAAATTTTGGTGTTTGTTGCCCTAGTAAGGTGATTGTCCCTATGAGAGTATATTTGACAACCCCCTCAAGTGGTGAGTGTGTAGGTGAGGCCATAAAGTCAAGGATAAGCCACTTGAAAAAATGGGAGTATGGTAAGGGGAGGTAGTGAGCTAGGGTGATTAGTTAGGAAAGGTGGGGTAGAAAAAGGAAAGGTTAAAGGTGTCAAGGGAATATCATCTCCTCAAAGATGATCTAGCAGGAGACCGTCAACTCATACACAGTCTGTCAAGAGATCACCTGCCCGAAGGTGGTGAGGTAGGACGTAATAGGGGGAGGTGGGGGGAGGATAAAGGAGGGTAATATGAGGGTAGAATAAAGGAGGGTAATATGGGGAGGATGCAATGCAAAAAATGGGTGCCTAAGGGGGCAAGTGAAAAATGCATAGCCCAAGGGGATGAGTGTAAAAGGGTTGGGTAAGGGAGTAAGTGTAACAGGGGTGCCCGAGGGAGCCTAAAGAGGAAGAGAGAGGGTGGTTGGGGATAATAAAGGATAGTAAGATGTAGTGGAGGATGTGAGGGAGTGAAATACAGACTCCAAGGAGGAGGAGGATAGAAGGAGGTTTTCAAAGGGGATGGAAGGGAGGATAATGCAACCATGGAAAATAGTAAACCTAGATAGGAAGGGACCACATATGCACTTTGTAAAAAAAGGTATAAAGTTAAAAAGTGTGTGTAGCTCAAGGAGGGTAGTGAAAAGTGTGTAGCCCAAGGGGCTTGTGTAAAAGGGATGCCTAAGGAGTAAAAATGAAAAGGGTGTCTATGGAAGAAAAAGTGTAAAAAAAGTACCCAAGAAGGAAATGTATAAAAGAGGGTCCAAGGGGGCAAGTAAATATAAAACAATGCAATGTGGAGGTATAGTTAGGTTTGAAAATATCATGGTGCATTGAGTGGGGTAGTTGATAGAATGAGAGGAGTGGTGTAGAGTTAGGATTGATGTAGCAAGAAAAAATGAGAGGTGCACTATATAGAGTGGGAGGCTATGAGGTTGGGGATGGTTGTTCATTCCAAGTGAAGAGGTTGTAGGTAGAGCATATGTAAAAGAGTGAGGATCATGAGCATTATGTATTATTGCATGGGTATCCCAGTTTACAAATGGGATATGGTTGGAATGCATTGGTGGGACAGACATGATCGAGAGAGATGAGGAGCCCAAATGAGCACAAGAAAAAGGTAGTATAGGATGGATAAAAGGGAGTATAATATGGATAACAATGATGATAAAAGGGTAATATAGAACAATAAAAATGGATTGATAATGGATAGAGTAAAATGCTTACCTCATTAATAAAAAATATTTCCTTAAATACATAAGAGGATATAATATCCATGGATAGGGTAAGGGATAGGGGAAGAGGAAGTGATAATAATATCCCAAGGATATTTCACAAGACTCAAACACCCTAGTGCTCCTCTCAAGTAATGAAGTGCCCATGCAAGGCCATTAGGATTGGAGGTCCATTGAGACATATCAAAACGTCCTAGAACCATTGTGTGTGTGGTTTAGAATTAACCAATCATAGTCCTAATGAGAAAAAGTAAGCTCATGTGAAGGCATAATCCATTGCTAGTTAGGCATATATTACCTCAGTGGAGATAGAACATGGTCCATCGATGTTGGTCCACTACCGTACAAGTGTCTATAGCATCGGTGGAGTCATCTAATATGCCCAAGGATTCAGGATTTATTATCATTATTTATTTTATTTATTTTTTTAAAGCGTGAATCCTTAGGTTTTGGACTATTGAAGGATGCACGATGAGCTAATATAGGCATTAGGACTAATCATGATATCATATTCACCTAATATAAAATATCAATATGTATGTGTGTAACGTGTGGATTCTAGGATATCTCAATAGGTCACAAAGAGAGGATCCAAAGTGTCATGGCTTGGAATGGAATATATACGTACTTGAGGAGGATACTAGGTATGACTAAGTGATGGAAATATCTGTAGGATATGAAGAAAAGGATAAGAGAGAAAATAGATTCAAGAAGAAATGGAGATTGTGAAAGACATGAATATACCCTTACATATAAAAGGAAATATGAATTATTAATGAGGTGAGCACTTTCATACACAAAAATAAGGGGAATGAAATGTAGCAATAGACATATATTTGTTGATAGTAGAGAGAATAAAAATGTATGTACAAGGATTGTAGGGGATATATATGTTATGCATAAAGACCCGTAGGCAAATAAGTAGATGCAAAGGAAGGTATGATGCTCCCCTAGACCAAGGGGAAGGTAGGAAGAAGATGTACTAAAGGGTGAAATCCCTAGAAAAAAATTGTTGGAATGGTAAACTAGTCCTTGAGCTAGTGGAGGAGGAAGGAGTGAAAAGGATGAAATTGAGGAGCAATGTGAAAAATGATGTGGTAGAGGATGGATGTATAGGGATGAAGTGGCATTTGAGTGAGGCAATCAAGGTGTACAAGGTGGACGAGACCGATTGGAAAGGAGTGAAGTGGAGGAAGATGTTGTAGAAGAGAATGAGCAAGGTGATGTTGGAATATGAGCAAGGTGATAGGGAGAGGGACAATAATATGGGGGATATGGAGGAAAGATATAGGATGAATGGTAGAGTTGTGAGCATCGGGACATGTGAGGGGCATGGGATAGTAAATAGGATGTTGGAAGAAAAGGTGTTAGAGATGGTGTTGGAAGAAGGGGTGGTAGAGAAGATGTTGGAAGAAGGGGTGGTAAAGAAGGTGTTGGAAGAAGGGATGGCAAAGAGGGTGTTAGAAGGAGAGTTGGTAAATAAGAAGCTGGAAATAGAGCTGGTAGAGAAGGATTTGGAAGAAGAGATGGCAAATATGAGGAGGATTGGCGCGAATATTTGCACATGGTGTTTTTATGTGGATGATCTAGTTGGAGGATTTTGATGGGTTGGCCTAGAAGGTTAATACCCTAAAGAATAGTCCATCTCATGAGGTGAAGGAGAATGAAAAGGTGTGGATAGGGTATGTGGTGAGGTAGGTGGAGTCTCCTCGAGACAAGTTGGAGGAATTTCAAGCAAAGCAGGCATTTTCCTATCATAAGGGATGTTAGAAGAAAGGGGATGGATGAGAGTGTTTCAAGAAGATTCAACTATTGAAGGTTGAGGGGATGGAGGATCAATAGTTATGGAACTTTGTTCCAAGTGCGAAGGTGAGGTATTAGAGTGGTGTGTCTCCTCCTCATTCTCTTCTATGGAAAGGATTTTGGTTAAGGAGGTAAAGGAAGGGGAAAGTAGAAGTATGCGATGGAGGAAAAGGGATATAATGCAACCATGGAAAAAGAGCAGACCCAAATAGGAAGGTACCACGTATGCACTATAAAAAAAATAAAAAGGTAAACATAAGGTAAGTAGTTTAAGGAGGCTAGTTAAAAGTGTATAGCCAATGGGGTAAGTGTAAAAGGGGTGCCCAAGGAGGCAATGCAAAAAATCAAATACCTAAGGAGGTGATGTGAAAAAGGATGCCTAAGGAGGTAAATGTTAAAATGAAATACCCTAGGAAGTGATGAAAGTGTAAAAAAATGCAATATGGGGTGGTAGCCAAGTCTATAAGATATCATGGTGCATTGAGTTAAAGCACAATAGGAAGGATAGTTGGATAGAGTGTTGGGTGTGGGTAATGGATCAAGATACCAGCTTGATCTATCTAGGCCTACTCAGGTATTGGGTGATTGATACAAAAATTCAATGAGGGTACAAATGCATTGCTCATGCCATCCTAAGCCAAAATCCCACCAATGACATTTTTGGAAAGAACACATGACAAATGATGGATTGGAGAGGTAGTTAATATCAAAACAAAAATGATATTGGAAGGAGATGGACGTGGATGGCAATGTGGGGGTATCAAGTCCCCCATAAAAAAAATTGGTGTGATTAGGTGGTGAGCCTAAGGGTACAATAGTGCCTATAGCTAAAGGTATATTTTGGGGTCTACCAAAATTTTTGATAGACTATACATGTGGTAGGTTGTTAATAGTTACATTATGTACAAAGTATGCATCTCTAGCTAGATTAGTCATATGTACAGTAATGTGTGGGATTGTAGGGGACAGTGAGGAAGGAATGATAGAAGTGGGTGGGGTGTCTTTGGATAAGGGGATTGAAGTAGAGTCAGATGAGACTAATCAGGATATAGTGTTAGGGGAAGTATCTTGTAATGAGGATGAGGAGTTAATTGGGGTGTGGGATAAGTCATGGGGATCCTCTTCTTCTTGAGAAGTAGGAGTGGTAGGACCAGGGGTAAAGGGGTGATGGTCTATGGCTTTTGTTAATGAAAGGAATGTAGGGGTAGGTGTATGAGTTTGGGATGAAGAAGAAGTGGAAGGATGAATGATTGAGAATTGGTCATGCAAGGTATCATTATCAATGGGAGTGATGTGGAGATGTGCAGGTGGGCTAAGTGGTGAGTTAGGGGAAGTCACCTTTGAAGAAGTTGAAGGGACTTTGGGGGTGTGCATGGTTTGGGTGTCCTCTAAGGTATTAGAGTAAAGGGTATGAAAGGAGGTGAATTGAAAAAATTTGTATGGCAAAGGCTTAAGGGGTGGAGGATCAATAAATTTTCATTAATTTCCTCCTCAAAATCAATAAGGAGATTGGGAAAAGAGCTTAAAGGGGGTCTGTTGAGTTATATGGGGAGGACAAGCATGGTGGTGTATATTTTGAAGGTGAAAAAATGAAAGAGGGGGTTGGATGGAATAGGTGGATAAGGTGACATGATAATGATTTGAGGAGTAGGTGGATTAGATATCATAGAAGTTGAAGATGAAGGAGAAGGGGTGCAATAACTTGTATAATGGTGGATGCGACTAGGTATGGAAAATATTATGGTGTGGTAGAAATAATAGGTGAAGCATGCATAATGTGGTCATGATCGATCAAGCCCACAAAACCTTGGTCAATCATATCCTATATAATATTCTAAAATGATTAACAATTATTGATATCATGACCACGTTGGCAATGGTAGACATAAAATTGGTTGGTATTAGATCCTTGAGATGTGGGATTATGTGTGTCATACGACCCTAGGTGGGGTAAGGATAGTACTTGAACTTCAATAAGTTTCCAAAAATGGATGATAAGGGTTCAACAAGAGGTGTGAAGTGATGTTGGGGATGAGGAGTAATGTGTGTGGTAGGGAAAGTGGTTTGGTTTTGACATTGAGTGGGAATATGTGTAGATTGACATGTTGAAGGTTGGGGTAAATATGAAGGTTGTTGTAAAGGGGGGTGAGGTTGCTGAGGTGAGGGAGAGGGATATAAATGTTGCAATGGGGATGGTTGATGTTGGGAATATGGGTAATATTGGTGTGAAGTGGTGAGAGGTGCTTGAGAGGCTTATGGTAGAATATGATATGTGTGATATGATGTAGTAAGGCTATGGGTAGGAGTGTAATATGGTTAAGAAGTGGATTGGGAATAATATGGAGGGGATGGTTGTGATGGATTAGGGGTATGTTGATATAAATGAGTTTGTGGGGGTTGATATGAAGGGGGGGTGTGATGATATGCAGGTGATGATTGATTGTAAGTGGGAGATGATTGAGTGGAAGTAGGTGGTGGTTGTGATAGATATGGTTGATCGGGTGGTTGAGGTTAATTAGATGAGTGTGTAGGTTGATGAATTAGCTGAGGGGGTTGATGATATTATTGACTTGGTGGTTGATGATAGGTGGATTAGGAGTGATGATATGTTGGGGTTGAGTGATAATATTGTGAAGTTTATGGTTGGGGATATTGAGGTGGGGGTTGATTAGGGATAGAAGATTGATGGTATTGTGGGGTTGGTTTCTAGTATTGGGCAAAATGAGCCATGGATGAGACAATGGTGGGCATAGGAAATGGAGATGAAATAGGGGTGATTTTTGGCAAGTTTTCAAAACAAACTCACTATCTAATTTTTTTTTGACAGTTACACATACAAACAAACAAATGAACAATTTTTGTTTTGATTTTTTTTGTTTTTTTTTTAATTTTTGTGTCTTGAAATGTTTTTTTAGTGTTTTGGAAGGTGTTGGGATGGTATTGGGGTGGTTTTGGGATGGTATTGGCCAAAAGGTGGAATATGGTTTTTTTTCTTTGAGGTGGTTTTCTTTTGTTGTGTTTTTTTATTGTGTTTTTATGTTCCTATACCTAGGCACTACAACAAGTAGGTGGCAAAGTGAAATATAAGAGGGTGTATTCATACCCATCCTCAAATGAGGAATAAGACTCGAATGGCTAATGTGTCTTCCTAGGATTGAGGATAGGTGATAGGTATCTTATGTGAAAAAGGGTCACACTATTTGTCTTGCTATCAATCTACCCAGACTTTCGCTTCACCCTCAAATAGGCTCAAACAAAAATAATAGTTGCGATCCACTAAGTATTGAGCCTTGTGGTTAAAAGGAATATATCCTAAAAGACTACCTCAAGCTAGTTCTAAAGGTAACCAATATCTTAGTGATGAAGTCCATGAGGCTATGTGTTCTAACTAGGGTGATCTAGGGCTCCATCGATGACTAGGGATGAAGTCTAGCTCACCATGAGGTTATCCTCACACTGAAATGTTTTTATATATATAAATGGAGTGCAGAAGAATACGATGTAAATATTAATGGAAATATACTCCAGGAAAACAACAAGCAAAATGATTATATTAAAAATAAGATGAATGTAAAACTAACCATCTCCCTATAGGTGAGACCATCTACAGGGAGATGGTTATAGGCTACAAGACTACCTTCAAGGAGACAGTTCAGAAGGCTGAGTGAAAATAATAAAAAAATATTGGAAAAATAAAACACAAGGGAGATCATCTCTAGAGAGACAGTTATAAGCAGATAGACCATGTGGAGGGAGACTATATAGCAGTAAAATTGCAAATAGATGAAAAGTAGTGGAAAAATGACACACAAGGGAGATCGTATGTAGAGATATGGTTATAAGCAAAGAGATCATCTGGAAGGAGATGTTACAATGGGAAATACAAAAAATATGGTAAAACACTTAAGAAGAGTGCAAAAAATGAGATCATCTTTCTAGGAGATGGTAAGGTAGTGTATGATTGTCCTCTAGGAGGCGGTACAATTATAGTAAACAAAAAACAAAACAAAAGTACAATAACAAAATGCAGCAAGAGAAGAAAGAAGGAATTTATGCTAATAGCTACTATTAACAGACTTATTAACAATACATGTGAAATTTGGGACTAAAACTAATTTTATTAGAAAGCAAGTAAAAATATAAAAAAGTAAACAATCACCTAAAGCTAATTATTCTAAAAAGATAAACTGAAAAGGAATGAAAATATGTATTAAAAATAGTTATGGCAAAAAGGAAGTGTAAGGAGGCTTGAGTGGTGTATGTAAGGAATGGCCAAATGGGCCAACTACCCTAAAAGCCTAAGAAGACAAATGAAGTATACAATTTAAAGATCCCAAAAGAGGTAAAAGTTAGAGTAAGAGATGAGCCTAAGGATGCTTATATATATGTGTGCAAGAAGAAAGCACAAGGGGACAAAGTGTGGTGAAAAGGATAAGCCTAAGGAGGCTTGTATGTGTGGGTAAGGGGCTTAAGAGGGAGAAAACTAAGTTAAAAGCCTAAGGAGACTTGTAAGTGGTAGAAATATAAGCCTAAGGAGGCTAGAAAAAGGTATTAAGAGGCAAGCCCAAGGGGGAAGAAACTATTATAAGCAAGTATGGAGATCAAAATACCAAGAGGGAAAATTATGGTGCAAAGGAAACCTAATTATGCCAAATAAACTAAGGGCAATGCCTAAGAAATCAAGGAGGTGTACTATAATAAAAGGGGTAGAGACTACAAGAACTATGTATGCAAAATGAGCCTAGAATTATGCTATGAAATAGAGCCAAAGATATAAATTGTTATACGTACCTCAATACCTACATGTTTTTCATAAATTTATCCCTGGGGTTCAATCGTCTCCACTAAGGTGGTATGGTAACATGATATCATCTCTATCAAGGTGGTCTCGATCGTCACCTGTGAAAACAACAGACAACAATAGCAGTTATAAAAAGCACAACTGTCATTGGAAGTAGCAGCGAAATTGCATAAGAGAAGACCTACATTTTAACCTTATGATTAATATAAGCAAAAATTTAATAGAAACAAAGTGAAATTCAAGGGAAAGGTCCTACCAGGCATACAATTTTGTAGAATAAGGAAGCCACCATATGCAATATTAAAACAAAGAGACTCAATGATATGATAAATTTTATTACAAATATATGCTCTTTTTCATTACAAATAAACAACCCTTTGTATTTTTACAAATAGAATGAAGTCTCAAAGGCTTTTACAAACTAAAATGGTGTGTGTGTGTGTGTCTCCTCTTCACAAAAAAAATATAATGCAAATGTGTGTGTGTGTGTGTTATCTCCCTAAAGGTTGCTCCAATTCTATTCTATGCCTTACATGCAACTACCCAAACAGAGGATTCTTAACAAAATGGCCCACCTTGGTTGGGCCTTTGCTCAATAATATAAAACTAAAATAAAAAATATAGGTGTTGCTATCAAATGCAATAAAAATGGTAAATATACATGTAACTGCTCCAAATAATCACTAAAATAAATTTTTGTTGTTGTTTTGATAACAGGTCTAAGATCGTCTCTGTGGAGACAGTTGCAGATAAGCAAGACCGTCTTTAGGAAGACATTAAGACTGTGCCTAGAAGTAGTGAAATAAATGGGTCGAAAGCTTGAAGAAAGGTTGATAAGATCATGAGAGACTGTTAGTAGCTAAGGGTATTCAAGGGTAAGTAGTTAAGGTAAGATCCTAGGTAAATTTTGGTAGAATGTGGATAGCACAACTTGGGCTCCCCTAATTTGGCTATGGGAAGGGGTATTTATAGGCAATTTGTGTTGGGGTGATTAGGATGCCATGTGGACTCCACATAGGCTCCACATGGGTAGGGGTAGGTGAGAGAAGATTCTAGAGAGGGTGATGGGGAGGGTTTCATTTAAGTACATTGGGGAAAGAGGTGGGTCTAGAAATATGAAAAATATTTTTAAATTAGGTTTCTATATGCATGGGGGATTGTGGGACATTAAAAATTATTTAAAATGGTGAGGTGTCCTATGGGGAAGGTGGCTCATAAAAAGGGTCTTGAGAAAAGTGTCCTAGGGGTATGGGAAAGTATTTCAAAATTAATATTCAAAAGCCAAGGAGGTAAAGTTAATAATTTTAAATTGCCAAGTGTACTAATGTGGCATGTCTTTGGGCCAAGTGGAGTTATTGTGGATTTGACTTGGCACCATTTTTAATTTAAAATTACTTTTTATGGAATGAAGGGGGAGTACTACATGAGGTGGCATATTAAATTAGGGGTAAATTTTAAATTTTCAAAAAGGGTGGGTTTCTAGGCTTCTAGATTTTTAAATAAATGCCATGCCTAGAACATTGGATAATTATAATTAAGGGGTATTAAATAATGTTTTTATTAATGTTAATTAGAATTTTTATTATTTTATTTATTTTTTCTTTTCTATGTAGGTAAAATAATAAATAAGATAATGATGTAGATTTTAATTATATCTAACTAATTTTTTTTGGCTGAATAGCATTTTGATTGGGATCAGGAGTGCTAGAAAGACTTTGATGACATTAAACAATACTTGGCATATCTACCAATGTTAGCTCCTCCTAGACCAGGTGTTCTATTTCTATTATACATTACGGCCATTGAATTTTCCCTAGGGACCATGTTGGCCCAAAACAACAAGGTAAAAAAATAGGAGGCCATCTATTACCTTAGTCGCACCTTGGTCAGTTATGAGCTCAATTATGCTTATGTTGAAAATCTCTATTTAACAATGGTTTTTTACACCAAGAAACTCTGACATTACATGTTAAATCAAACCACATATGTTATTTCAAAAGAAAACCCTTTACGGTACATGATGAGTCGCACTTATCACAATAGTCATACTGTAAAGTGCATCATGCTTTTGATAAAGTTTAACCTCAAATTTATAAGTCATAAGTCTATTAAATGCTAGGTCATCATTGATCAGCTAGCAGAAGCTCCTCTTTGATGATAAGCCACTAACCATAGAACTTCTTTATAATGCAATATTTGCACTATCAAACTCAAGAGAACCCGAAGAACTAGAACACACAATGGATATAACACTATTCTTTGATGGTTCAAAATATAAGGAAGGGGGTGGTGCAAGCATCATTTTTTTTGTGCCATAAGGGGCTCCTATTTCCCTTTCATTTAAACTTGATTTCCTCTGCATCAAAAATAAAACCAAATATGAATCCTTCCTTTTTGGGTATTTAAATGGCTCTCGCCATAAACATAAATAAATTAAACATCTTCAATGACTCCTTGTTAATAGTTAACCAGTTTAAGGGAATTTATCAATGCAAGTGTCCAATCTTGAAATTCTATAGATATATTGTGGATAAATTACTAATTAAATTTGAATGGTACAACATCAAGGTTGTACCTCATTCATCCAACCACTTTGTAGATATGATGGCTTCCTTAGGGTGTCTAATTTTTTAGAACCCATAAAATGATGTCACAACTATTTAGGTCAATATTCTCTCTCAAGCCATGGTCTCACAATATAGTTCCAAATATGAGCAAAATATTCACATGATACAGGTTAAACCCTACCAACATGGGTTCTTCCCAATTCAAGACTTTTTGAACCATGCTTCCTGGGGGTCCTTGGTCTCACAAACTCCTTGTGATAATGACATTAACATATAGCTTAAGGTTCTCTCCCACTCCACATTCATACAAGGTGTATCTAGAGAGTAACACACAGTTCATCTGGTCCAAGCCAACTCGTATCAATATTGCTTTTCTTAACTCAAATATTTCTTTAAACTAGGTATCATTCCTTAGGAATTATTGCATGCCACCAAACAAATATTCAAGCAAAAGGTTATAAAGTATGTCTTGGTAGGAGACATACTCTATCATCAAATCTATGATGGTCTTCCCTTTTATTTCTTAGAGCCCCAAGAATATACTTGGGCTATTTCCAAAGCTCATGATGGTACTTGCGATGGCCATTTTAGCAACATGGCTATCACTAAGCACATCCTTTGAATGGGTTATTATTGGCCCACTATGGAGTGAGACTATTGCGCTTATGTTAAAAGGTGCATTAAATGTTAGCATCATGCTAATATTTCACATGTACCTTTGTAGGTCTTACAACCGATTTATTCATTGTGACCTTTATTGCAATGGGGATTTGAATTAAGTGGTAAAATTTCTCCCCCCTCGTCTAACCATCACATGTTCATCCTAACAACTGCAAAGTACTTTACAAAGTGGGTGGAAGCTATTCCTCTTACCACTACGATAGGTTCATGCATCACAAAATTCATATTACATAAAATCATATGGCGTTATGGTATTCCATCCAAAATAATTTTGTGTAATGGATGGTCATTAAAAAAAAGGATATTAGAGATTTATGCACTAAATATCATATTTAGCACAACTTTTCAATGCCTCATTATCCACAAAGTAATGGAAAATTAGAGGCATCAAACAAAACAGACCACCATTCTCAAGAAAATAATATATGATAATCATAAAGATTGGCATCTTCAACTACCTCTAGTACTATGGGCTCATCGAACTAGCATTTGAACACCAACTAGGGTAACTTTATTTTTGTGAGTATATAGTGTTGAGGCCATCATGCCCTTGGAATTGAAAATTCTCTCATTGTGCATTACATTATAATATTTCATTGATGATGACACTATGCGACAAGATCACCTAGATCAACTCATGATCTTGATGAATGATGCATCTTTGCTCTCAAGCATATTTGTGTTTATCAAGATCATATTAAGCAAGCTATGACACAAAAGTCCATCCTAGGGATTTTGAAGTTGGTGATATTGTGCTTAAATAAAACCAGCATAGTTCTAACTTACTGCTCCATTTATGAGATAAATGTTGAGCAAGGTGCAGCAAAAGTATTGTCATTGTTGTCAACACAGTCAAACAGATCGGTTGATGTAGTGGACAGGAGTTAAGAGGTTTTTCAGATTATGTACATTGATTTTCCAAAATATCGAAGTGGCCCATATGCTAAAAATCAAAAGAAAATCACAAGGAAGAAAACTGTCGTGATATCACGACATGTTGAGTAAGAAAGAAAAACTGTCGCAATATCACGACATCTTGAGAAGAAAGAAAAATTGTCACGATTTCATGACATATTGCAAGAGAGAGAGTCCGATAGAAAAAGTGTCATTATTTCATGACATATTGCAAGAGAGATTGTACGAAAGAAAAAGTGTCACGATTTCACGACATATTGCAAGAGAGAGAGTCCGAAAGAAAAAGTGTCACGATTTCGTGACATATTGCAAGAGAGATTGTATGGAAGAAAAAGTGTCATGATTTCGTGACATATTGCAAGAGAGAGAGTCCGAAAGAAAAAGTGTCATGATTTCGTGACATATTGCAAGAGAGATTGTATGGAAGAAAAAGTGTCATGATTTCGCAACATATTGCAAGAGAGAGAGTCCGAAAGAAAAAGTGTCACAATTTTGTGACATATTGCAAGAGAGATTGTACGGAAGAAAAAGTGTCACGATTTTGTGACATATTGCAAGAGAGAGAGTTCGAGAGAAAAAGTGTCGCGATATCGTGACATGTCACATTTTTGCAACCCGAAGGCAAGAGAAAGAGCAAAGGAGAAAAAGTGTCATGATATCGCAACATGTCGCATTTTCGCGACTAAAGGAGGAGAGAGAAAGTAAGAAGGCAGAAGTGTCGTGATATCACAACAAAATTAAAGAGGAAGTGTACAAAGGTGAAAGTGTCACGATATCGTGACATGTTACATTTTCACGGGTACAAGCCAAGAAGAGTAGAAAGGAGGTGAAAGTGTCGTGATATTGGGACATGTGTTTTTGTGGGTACAAGCCAAGAAGAGTAGAAAGGATGCGAAAGTGTCATGATATCGCAACATGTGTTTTCATGGGTACAAGCCAAGAAAAGAAGCAAGAAGGCAAAAGTGTTGCGATATCGTGACATGTGTTTTTGCGGGTGAAATCCGAGAAGAGGACAAAGAGGCAGAAGTGTCATGATTTCATGACAGGTCACTTTGGCATGAGCTAAGAAGAGAACCCAGTCGAAATAATATATGTGATAGTTAACTGAAGTTATATGGTAGTTACAAGGGCCGTTGCAGAAGAAAATCATGCAGCTAAAATAAGAAGAGTTAACTGAAGTCAGTACGATAGTTACAGGTGTAGTTACAGAGAAAAATCATGCAGCTAAAATAAGAACAGTGAACTAAAGTCAGAATGACAGTTACAGGGCCAATTACGGAGTGAAATCATCGAGCAGTGGTTAAACTGAAAGTCATCAGTTAAAGACCAAACAAAGAGCCATAACTATTAATAGGCTACATGAGAGAATATTCTATGATAAAGGATTTACATATAGAAGTTTCTATTAATAAGTTGCATGTGAAAATATGGAAGTTAAAAATAGAGTCAGAAATTTGTTATAAAAGGAGGTCTGCGTGGAGAATTACTTAGGATGGAAAAAGAGTGAAAGTGCTACAAAAAGAGGGTTGGAAGAGTGTTGTAAGAGAGCGTTAAGCAGAGCCATGAGAGCCGTAAGAGTGCAGTAAGAAGTGCAACAAGAGGGTTGTAAGAGGGCCATAAAAGTGCAGTAAGCAGAGCCTTAAGTGTGTGTGGTGTTTTGGTGAATAGCAAGAGAGGTTGGGTTAGCAATAGACCAGTTAGGGTCTTGTATAAGCGAAGGCATTTTTATGTCAATCTTATAGTTTCAAAATTGTAGTCCAAGTTGGTGCTTGGAATTAGGGGTTGGTGCTCCTTTCTGTTGGTGCAGATAAATTAGGGGTTGGTGCTCCTTTCTATTGGTGCAAATAAATTAGGGGTTGGTGCTCCTTTCTGTTGGTGCAGATAAATTAGGGGTTGGTGCTCCTTCCAGTGGGTGTTGGTAAATTGATTGTAAAATTGGTATTTTGCAAAGGCTGGATTTGGATGGGAGTCCAAACAATCAATTTTTGAGGAGTAGCCAAAATTGGTGAACCTCGGTACATCTTGTGTTGTGTGATGCTCTCTTATTATATTTTCTCTATGTGGTATTAAGTTTTCATTGTTTTGGATTTAAGAGTTGAATTTTTAAGTTTTAAAGAGCCACACTGATTCACCCCCCTCTTAGTGTCATTTTGAAACTAACAATTGGTATCAAAGCCAAGTTCTTGAACAAAGCTTAACCAGCTAGGGTGATCTTGGATTAGTACACAATGGCAGGTGGTGAAGGCTTCTCATAAAACAAAGCACCATTGTTGGATGGAACTAATTACACATTTTGGAAACTCAAGATGCAGACATATCTTTGTGCTTTGGGATACGATATTTGGGATTCAGTAGATAGTGGATACACAATACCCACCACTTCTCCAACCGATGTTATCGGTAAGAAACTGTTTGAGAATAACTCAAAAGCAAATAATGCTATCATGTGTGGTTTAGTGGACAGTGAACTGATAAATATTATGAGTTGTAAAATGGCAAAAGACATGTGGGACAAACTAAGGAGCATTCATGAAGGAGACGACAAGATCAAGGAGGCCAAGTTACAAATGCATCAAGCTCAGTTCGAAGCATTAAAGATGAATGACAATGAGAACATAGAGGCATAATGCTGAGAGTTAATGGAATCATTAATGCGATTAGAGGACTCGATGAGGAAATGGAAGATGCTGTCATCATGAAAAAGGTACTAAGATCTCTTCCCCAAATATTTGATTCTAATGTTTCAGCAATAGAAGAAGCTAAAGATCTAAATTCTTTTAGTATGGATGAGATGCATGGTTCTTTGACTGCATATGAGATGAGAATAGGAAAATCTAAAACCATAGAAAGAGAAGTTGCTTTTAAATCCCATAAAAATATGAAAGCAAAACAAGAATCCGAGGAAGAAGAGACATCAGATGAAATGGAAGCAAAATTTGTTCGAAAACTAAAAATGGGAAAAGGAAAATACAGAGAAAAGTTACCATTTAAATATTTCAATTGTGGAGGCATTGGGCATCTTGCAGCTAAATTTCCACTTAATGAGAAGAACATAAGTGATGAAGGATCGCACCAAGAAAGAAGTTACTAGAAGAACAAATAAATTTCAAAAAAGGCAACTTCAAGAAGAAAAGTTTCATCTCCAAGAATGTCAGTTCATCAGAAGACAGCTGCCATGAGAATTCTGAAGAGGAAATAGGTGAAGTTCTTCTTATGGCACTCAAAGAAGAAAAAATAGAAAAAGAACAAGTATGTGATGAAAACCTAGAGGTTGAAGTAGATCTAGAAGGTGAGTTGATCACTGCACTTGAAGAGTTGGGTTTAGAAATGAAAGAGAACAAAAGACTGTCCAAGAAGTTGGAAGAATATGGTGATAATATTGAAGATCTCTTCTTAAAAATTCATAAAGCCAAGAAAATAGAAGAAGCCTTGAAGTCACAGATCAATGAGAAAGAGATTGTTTGCTGCAAACAAGAAGAGGAGATTGTTTTATTGAGGAAACAACTAGAAGAGGCCAATACAAATCTCAAATTTGAGAAGAGCATAGAGCTGCTAGATAAAATAATAAGGCAACAAAGAAGCCCCATGTGTAAGCTTGGTCTTGGATGTGAACTTGAACAACCTTCATCTTCTAAATCTACAGAGAAGAAGAAATCCACTGCTGAAGGATCAAAGAAAGAAAAGCTTTAAGTTGAATCCTCAAAAGGAAGAAAATCTCAAAGGAGATCTACAGCAAAGCAACCACAACAAAAGAGGTTCTATCACTCTCACTTTATTCATAATAATGCTTTTAATGGCTATTGTTTTAGATGCAACCATTATGGTCACAAGGAAATTTATTGTGGATTGAATAATAGATCAAAGAGTTATGCTGGTAGAAATACATCTATTATTCTAGTTGAACACCATGTGCAATGTTTTAAATGTAATGGTCATGGGCACATAGCAAGGTATTGTCCAAGAACTTTTGTATCTAATCTAAGGCAAGATAGTAGATTTCATCAGACGCAAAGAATGCAACACAGACAAGGAAGAAATCATGTGCATCAAAGAAAGGAAAATAATCATCCATCAAGGATGTACAAGAGAAAACCACCCAAGAGAAATGTTCAAGTTCACGAAAAGGTTCAAAATAGGGATGCAGTTGAAAACCTTCAGCATAAGTTCAAGAAATATTGGAGAAAGAAAGAAGAGAGGAAAACGTGTCTCCTTGGACTAAAGGAGATTACTCCTCTATTGCACTAAGTAGCTCCAGGTAGCACATCCTCAGGGGGAGCAATGTTAAAGTTTTATTTTAATGCTCCTATGTATTTGTGTGGTTATCTGAGGATGAAAGGAAAGTAGTCGGGGAGTTGTCGTATAGTTGCCAAAGTGTGGTTCAGTTCATGTCATTGTTTGTGGTGGTACCATGAAGGGTGGTGATTAAATTGAGAGTTGTCACCATTGGTAGTATTGCTATATGTCAGTGTTGTACTTTTGATGGTTCTTACTGCCATTGTTCAAAGTTACAAAAAATTATAGTTCTAATAATTTGGTTTAGTGAAAGAGATGCTAAAAAGTTTACAATGGAGGATTGTAAGCCAGTTAGTACTCCCATGATGACAAGTTGCAAGTTGAGCAAGGATGACAATTCTCCAGATGTTGATCAAACCATGTATAGATCTATGATTGGGAGCCTACTATATTTGAATGACTACCGACCGGATATCTTGCAGGCAGTTTGCATGGTAGCACGATTTTAGGCTAGTCCCAAGGAGACTCATGTGACAACAGTGAAGAGGATTCTTTGGTATCTAAAGGGTACTATGGAGTATGGGTTATGGTATCCGAAAGGTAAGGACTTCACCCTTATTGCGTATTTAGATGCATATTGGGCAGGATGTGTCGATGACAAAAAGAGTACCAGTGGAGGTGCATTCTATCTTAGATACAGGTTGGTCACATGGCACAATAAGAAACAAGAGTCAGTCTCCTTATCCACAACAGAGGCAGAATATATTGCAGTAACTACGTGTTGTACGTAGGTCTTATGGATGAAACAAACCCTGAAAGATCTTGGCATTAACTTCAATGAGCCAATTTTAGTTAAGTGTGATAACACCAGTGCCATTAACATCTCAAAGAATCTTGTTATGCATTCTTGCACAAAACATATTGTTATTTGATATCACTTTCTGAAGGAGAAAGTTGCGAAAGGTGAGGTTAAGTTGGATTTTGTCCCAACTATAGAGCAAGTAGCGGATATCTTCATAAAACCGCTGCCCAAGGAAATTTTTGAGTACCTTTGTAATAAATCGGGAGTGGTCACGCTTCCCAAGAACTGACTAGCTATCGGGACCACATTCTCAGGGGGAGCATTTATATATTTGATTATCTTTTTGCTCATGTTTGTAATTTTTGCTAACTGTAATAATTTGTGCCTAAGAATGTTGTGCATGGACTCAGGGGGAGTCTGTAGTAGCCCTTTGGTATTATTGTCAAAGGGGGAGAAGAATTACAAGAAATTGCACGTGTGTTGCCAACAATTCCAAAGGGGGAGATTATTGAGCAAGGTGCAGCAACAGTATTGTCATTGTTGTCAACATAGTCAGATAGATCGGTTGATGTAGTGGATAGGAGTTAAGAGGTTCTTCAGAGTATGTACAGTGATTTTCCAAAAGATCGAAGTGGCCCATATGCTAAAAATAAAAATAAAATCACAAGGAAGAAAACTATCGTGATATCGCGACATGTTGAGCACGAAAGAAAAACTGTCGCGATATCGCGACATGTTGAGAAGAAAGAAAAAGTGTCATGATTTCATGACATATTGTAAGAGAGAGAGTCTGATAGAGAAAGTGTCGTGATTTCATGACATATTAAAAGAGAGATTGTACGGAAGAGAAAGTGTCACGATTTCGTGACATATTGCAAGAGAGAGAGTCCGAAAGAAAAAGTGTCACGATTTCATGACATATTGCAAGAGAGATTGTACGAAAGAAAAAAGTGTCGTAATTTCATGACATATTGCAAGACAGAGAGTTCGAAAGAAAAAGTGTCACGATTTCATAACATATTGCAAGAGAGATTGTACGGAAGAAAAAGTGTCATGATTTTGTGACATATTGCAAGAGAGAGAGTCCAAAAGAAAAAGTGTCACGATTTCATGACATATTGCAAGAGATATTGTATGGAAGAAAAAGTGTCACAATTTCATGACATATTGCAAGAGAGATTCTGAGAGAAAAAGTGTCGCGATATCACGACATGTCACGTTTTCACGACCTAAAGGCAAGAGAAAGAGCAAAGGAGAATAAGTGTCGCGATATCGCGACATGTCACATTTTCACGACTAAAGGAGGATACAGAAAGTAAGAAGGTAGAAGTGTCACGATATCATGATAAAAGTAAAGAGGAAGAGTACGAAGGTGAAAGTGTCACGATATCGCGACATGTTACATTTTCATGGGTACAAGCCAAGAAGAGTAGCAAGGAGGCAAAAGTGTCATGATATTGCGACATGTTGTCTTTTCATGGGTACAAGCCAAGAAGAGTAGCAAGGAGATGAAAGTGTCGCGATATCGCAACATGTTGTGTTTTCGTAGGTACAAGCCAAAAAAATAAGTAAGGAGGTGAAAGTGTCGCGATATCGCGACATGTTTTTTTTCACGGGAAAAATCCGAGAAGAGGACAAAGAGGCAGAAGTGGCATGATTTTGCGACAGGTCACTTTGGCGCGAGCTAAGAAGAGAACCCAACCGAAATAAGATATGTGACAGTTAACTGAAGTTATACGACAGTTACAGGGGCCGTTGCAAAATAAAATCATGCAACTAAAATAAGAAGAGTTAACTAAAGTCAGTATGACAGTTACAGGTGCAGTTATAGATAAAAATCATGCAGCTAAAATAATAACAGTGAACTGAAGTCAGAATGATAGTTATAGGGCCAGTTACGGAGTGAAATCATCGAGCAACGGTTAAACTGAAAGTCATCATTCGAAGACCAAACAAAGAGTCGTAACTATTAATAGGCTGCATGAGAGAATACTGTGTGATAAAGGAGTTACATATAGAAGTTTCTATTAATAAGTTGCATGCGAAAATATGGAAGTTAAAAATAGAGTTAGAACTTTGTTATAAAAGGAGGTCTGCATGGAGAATTACTTAGGCTGGAAAAAGAGTGAAAGTGCTACAAAAAGAGGGTTGGAAGAGTGCCGTAAGAGAGCGTTAAGCAGAGCCGTGAGAGCCATAAGAGTGTAGTAAGAAGCACAACAAGAGGGCTATAAGAGGGCCGTAAAAGTGCAGTAAGCAAAGCCTTAAGTGTGTGTGGTGTTTTTGTGAATAGCAAGAGAGGTTGGGTTAGCAATAGACCAGTCAGGGTCTTGTATAAGCGAAGGCATTTTTATGTCAATCTTATAGTTTCAAAATTGCAGTCCAAGTTGGTGCTCCTTTCTGTTGGTGCAGATAAATTAGGGGTTGGTGCTCCTTTTTGTTGGTGCAGATAAATTATGGGTTGGTGCTCCTTTATGTTGGTGTAGATAAATCAGGGGTTGGTGCTACTTCCAGTGGGTGCTAGTAAATTGATTGTAAAATTGGTATTTTGCAAAGGCTGGATTTGGATGGGAGTCCAAATAGTTAATTTTTGAGGAGTAGCCAAAACTGGTGAACCTCGGTACATCTTGTGTTGTGTGATGCTCTCTTGTTATATTTGCTTTATGTGGTTTTAAGTTTTCATTGTTTTCGCTTTAAGAGTTGAAGTTTTAAGTTTTAAAGAGCCACACTGATTCACCCCCCCTCTCAGTGTCATTGTGAAACTAACAATAAATTTATGACTAACTGGTTAGGCCCAATCATTATGACACAAAAAGTAGGGTCGTGAACTTATTATCTAGCTTCTCTTGAGGGTGTTGAGGAACATGAACCTCTTAACATCCTCCACCTATAGGTATTTCATGCATAACACACAATGCATAAAAAAATAACAAAAACAATAAAAAATAAAAAATCATAAAACATTGCATTGCTTACATCATCATGCATTACACATTACTACATTTCATTGGTTAATTGTATTAGGCATATCAAGCATTGCATTAGCATCACTCTGTTCTGCATCTTTTCATCACTTACACCTATCTTTGTGGTCTTTTGACCATTAGGATGTCCTCATAAGATAGGATAGATACCATATGACCATCAACAATGATGTTCATACGACCACTGACTATTTTATGCACATCTCTTAATGTTCAAAAGTTCATAAAAGACTTACACACACCACACATTCATTTTCACTATTTGTATTTTGCAGAGCATCATGCTTGTATGATTGTCATGAGTCTTAATAAAACCTTTCCTCTTGTCATCATTTGCACTTTTTCTTGTGATCTTTTGACTATTAAGAGGTCCTCATAATATAGGATAGATATTGTATGACCATCAACAATGATGTTCATATGGCCACTAACTATTTTACGCATGCCTCTTAGTTTTCAAAAGTTCATAAGGAAAACACACACATCCAACAAATCATTTCCATCCACCTTTATCATCCTAGGTTTTTTTGTTATAGGGTGTTCAGTAGAGTCTTTCGATCATTCAACCATTCATAGTTTTCCTTTTATATTTTGTATAAATCTATCTTGATTTTTGAAGGTAGGTTCTTTCTTTGATTGTACCCTATATATCTCAAAATCCCAACATAATTTCACATTTTTAAATACAAGTTTGCACAAGGAAAGACAACACTACAACATAGTACTTACCCATTAAGCAAAAGGTTTACCTTTCTCATCCTATTATGCACATGGTCTAGAATGCTAAGAATTGACAAAAAGATAAGATTCCCCCTACCCGAAGAAAAAAAACCTTTGCTCCACTCAAAACTGAGCAAGTATCCCTAAAAAAGCAATAAATCTCTTGCTCTTCCACAAAAAGGAGCAAGTATCAAAAAAAAATCCCTTGCTCTTCCACAAAATGAGCAAGTATCCCAAAATCCCAAAAAGAAATCAAAAGAAAATAAGGGGGTAAAGAGCTTGAATCCCTAGAATTATTAGTTTTTGAAATCCATGGGGCAATCTCCATCACCAAAAATGGGCTATAAAAACCAGCCTAAAAATAGAGTAGCCTTATGCATAGTGATATGTCTATCACATTAGTGACCTTATTTTTTCTAGATCAATGTCATCTTATGGATGAGCTAGCTTTTGGTGGTTTGTATTGCCTAGTAGTTTAATCCAACTGCATAAAAAATTGGAGTAATTATGACCATAGGGTGATCTCCATTACAGTAATGGGCTATAAATATTTTCCTGGCAATGGGGTAGTCTTACATGTCATATTAATGAACTTCATTATGCACACACAGGGATATTTAATATCTTTGTCTTCCCAAAAATTTTATATCTTTCAAAATATTGCATGGTTAGTATACAACTTTTGACTGGTCAAATAGGGTGTTTGAGTCTCATGAAAAGCCTTGTTGTTCCCTAGTAACATCTCACTATCTCACATCCATAATTCACATTTTATTACATTACATTATGTTTCATATAGTTCATATTCAAATGTATGACTTTTGTGAAAAGGTTAACATTTTGATTAATGACTATTATACATTCTATGGTGCTTACATTATTTTGTTATTACATCTTAGATTCAGTCATTATGTTTTAATATTTAAATATACACATCATATTTTGCATCATCATATCACATCATCAACACCAACTGGGAGAGGGTCCAAGGTCTTACACCTTCCCCGTTAATCACATCAAACATTCATCAAGCAACTTGGGGGTATTCAAGGTATCACACCTTCCCGCAATCAAATAAGCAATCAACCAACTTGGGGCAATCAAGGTAATGCACCTTACCCACCAAAAATCTAATTCAATTCAATCATCAATCAATCACATAATCATCAACCAATAAATTAACTATCAGGTTCAAAATGTTACATCCTTTTATCAAAGGTTGCACCCTTTACCTCACATTCAATGAATCAACACATTAACTGCCAGGTTCAAAAGGTTGTATCCTTTTGTCAAAGGTTGCACCCTTTGCCTCACATTAACATCAATCAACAAATCAACTACCAAGTTCAAAAGGTTGCATCCTTTACCTCACATTCATAGACCTTGACACAAACATAGCAAATATAATTATATTTACTTTTCTACATTCATCAATTGTATTCACTAGAAATGATCCTTGAGTGAACCTCGTATCTAGTGATCTAATGTAGTCACCTAGTGATTATAGTGATTGGTTATCTATGCAATATGGTAGGATGAGTAGATTATTATAAGGACACTTGTCATCACATTAGTTCAAAAGACTCCAAAGGCACCTAATCCATTTGGTCAAATCAATTCAAAATGCCCCAAAGGCAACTAACACCTCTAGTCAAATTTCACTCAAAATGCCCCAAAGGCAACTAACCCCTTTGGTCAAACCTAACTCAAAATATCCCAAAGGCAACTAACCCCTTTGGTCAAATCTAATTCAAAATTCCACAAAGGCAACTAACCCCTTTGGTCAAATCTTACTCAAAATGTAACAAAGACAACTAACCCCTTTGGTCAAACCTAACTCAAAATGACCCAAAGGCAACTAACCCCTTTGGTCAAACCTAACTAAAAATGCCCCAAAGATAACTAACCCCTTTGGTCAAATCTAACTCAAAATGCCCTAAAGGCAACTAACCCCTTTGGTTAAATCTAACTCAAAGTGACCCAAAGGTAACTAGCCCCTTTGGTCAAATCTAACTCAAAATGACCCAAGGAAATTAAATCCTTTGGTCAAATATAACTCAAAATGCCCCAAAGGGGTTAGTTGCCTTTGGTCAATTCTAAATAAAAGGTCCCAAAGGCACCTAACCCCTTTGGTCAAATCAGTTCACAATGCTCCAAAGGTATCCAAAATCCTTTGGCCACATTTCAATTCAACAATATCCAAAGGGCCTAACTCCTTTGGTTCAACAATCCTAAAGTGCACATAAAGTTACCCAGAGTTGATGAGGACTCAAAAATATCAATGTTTCTTAGAGTACCTAAGATAATCAGATCATTCTAGTTAAGCGACTCATTGCTTTCATCATTTTTCATATCCTCTCTCGACTCGTCGCTTGAGGGGGTAGTCATATAATTACAAAAGTCAAAATTAATTCAATAATTAAACACCCAAATATACAATTTGTGTTATTTCAAGAATCATTGCCAAAGACAATCATATGCCCTTCTTGCTTGGGGTAAACAACAAGCACCAATAAATTCAAACAAAACAAACAAGGTAGCTAAATTGCCTGATTGGTATCCTTAAAGCCTAAAGTGTAGACTAAAGCCTATCTTCCCATGACTGAAAGGTTACCAAAAATTTAGTATACTCAAAGCCATCGATTTTGGACTCATATCATAATGTCTACTCATGGCTGAAAAGTTTACTAAAATCAAATCCATCAATGATTTGGAAGCAATGATTCAAAAGCACATGCTATTTCCATGATTGGGGTATATTACATTGATTTGATCAATGAATATCATTAATGGTGGAGAACAGAACTAACACAGTAAAGGAGACAAGGAAAACAAGAGCCAAAATTTCTCATTCAATAGTTTCAAAAGAATTTACAAAGAATATACAGCAATCTGTCATTTTGCCAACCCGTCCTCATTACAATTCTTGGGTTTTTATCGAGGCCCCGACCCTCTGTGTTTTCAAACTTCCCACGATCTGCAATAGCCACCTGGCTCAATACTGGAAAGTCGCATTGATGGGACTCTAGGTGAGGTGCGCGACTGGCCGCCATAACCACCGAAATCTTCTTCTGGAACTGTTGCTTCGTTGCTAGTTGTCTTAACTGCGTCTCTAGATGTAATGCGCGAGTGGCCGACATGCTTGCTGGAATCTTCCTCTGAGACTGTTGCTTCACTATCGCTAGCTTGTCGTGCATGAAGGAATGCATTTATGATAGCCTGGACTACGTGTTTTTCTTTTGGTCGTGATATCATGACATGTCTCTTCTTCTGCCTTCCTTCCTTCTGCTTTGGTCATGATATCATGACATATTTCTATCGCGTCCCCGTCCTTCCGCTTTGGTCGTGATATCATGACCTGTCGTGATATCATGACGTTTCTCTATCGCGCCTCCGTTCTTCAGTTTCGGTCACGAAATCGTGACATGTCATGATTTCGTGACCTTCCGTCCTCCGCGCCTTCGCTCCTTGCTTTGGTCATGATTTCATGACATTCTGTCCTCCGCACCTTTGCTCCCTACTTTGGTCATGATTTCGTGACATTCTGTCCTCCGCACCTTTGCTCCCTGCTTTGGTCATGATTTCATGACATTCTGTCCTCCGCGCCTTCGTTCCCTGCTTTGGTCATGATTTCGTGACATGTCACGAAATCATGACATGTCACGATTTCGTGACATTCTGTCCTCCGCACCTTCGCTCCCTGCTTTGGTCATGATATCGCGACAACTTTTCTATCGCGATATCGCGACACATATTTTTCTTTGCAAAATACTTAGAAAAATTTGGTTGATGCAAGATTGCTCTGCTGCCCTCGGATGCTCCTGCATCAGACACCCGGGGTGGATTGAGAAGTGATCCTCACTTCTGATCTATGAGAGGAAGACCCAGTCGGTCAACCTCTATTTTTGACAACCATGTTGCATCTTCTACAGGTCTGCCCTTCCACTTGATCAAATATTCAGAATACTGTTTGTTCTTGGTGCTTCTGCCTTCACGAGTGTCTAATATTTCCTCGATCTCGTCTGTGGTTGGGTTAGACGTCGAGAATGCTCCATAACTCTGTACTTGGTGCCTCTGTATTGTCTCCCTCATGGTATTCCACTAAATCTGATATGTTAAAAATAGGCGAAATGTCAAGCCCACTTGGCAATTCCACTTCATATGCATTGCCTGAATCCCGTTTTCCTAGTATTCTGCATGGCCCAAACTTCTTCATCTTCAACTTGTTATAAGTTTTGGCAGGAAATATTTCTTTTCTGAGATGGACCATGACTTCATCTCCTACTTCGAACTCTTTGAACCATCGCTTTTGGTCTGCTCTTTTCTTATACTGAGTATTCATTTTTGTAATTTGTTTCTTCACTTCTTCATGCATGCTTTTCATATGTTCTGCAAATTTCTCAGCCTCGACACTGCTCTTTTCCCCTTTATCCAATTTCCTCAGCTCAAAACATTTCTTGGGTTGTTTCCATATATGACCTGGAATGGAGATTTGTTTGTACTCTTGTTGATAGAATTGTTGTATGCAAATTCTGCCTGCGACAAAACCAAATCCCATCCCTTGGGTTTATCTGCTATCAAGCATCTCAATAAATTACCCAGACTTCTATTTACCACCTCTGTCTATCCATCAGTCTGTGGGTGGTATGCAGAACTAAACTTCAGATCTGTCTTCAACTTCTTCCACAATGTTCTCCAGAAATACCCAACAAACTTTGTATCTCTGTCAAAAATGATGCTTTTTGGTAGACCGTGAAGTCGTACCACTTCCTTGAAAAATAACCCTGCAATGTGAACTGCGTCACTTGTTTTCTGGCAAGGGAATAAAATGTGCCATCTTGGAGAATCTGTCAACCACCACAAATACGAAGTCATTTCCCCTCTGTGTTCTCGGCAATCCAAGAATGAAATCCATGCTGACGTCCTCCCATGGCCTCTCAGGTACAGGTAACGGCTGATATAATCCAGTGTTCTGCCTCATGCCTTTTGCCATCTGGCATATTCTACAACTTTGCACAAACCTTTTCACATCCTGCTGTAGTTGCGGCCAGTAGTAGTTCTCACTCACCAGGGCAATGGTCTTATCCCGACCAAAATGTCCAGCCAGTCCTCCGCTGTGTTTTTCCTTGACTAAGTTTTCCCGCATGGAACTCCTTGGAATGCATAATTGACTCCCTCTGAACAACATTCCATCTTGGATTAGAAAATCCAACCATTTTGTCCTGTCCAAAGTAACAGGTGCCAAGCAAGCCATCCAGGCTTCTGCAAAATCAGGATCTTCAGGGTATAGACCCTTCAGTTCTTCAAATCCTACCACTTCCACTGTCATTTCAATCAACAAATTCTGCCTTCTACTTAAGGCGTCTGCAACTCTGTTTGATTTTCCACTTCTGTGCTTCAACACAAAGGTATAACTTTGGAGAAACTCAACCCACTTCAAGTGCCTCTGATTCAGTTTTGCTTGGCTATTAATGTACTGTAAGGCCTGATGATCAGTAAATAGAACAAACTCTTTTGGCAACAAATAATGCCTCCACTTCCTTAGAGCCTGAACTATAGCATAAAATTCTTGATCATAAACTGAATACTTTTTCTGAGCATCATTGAGCTTCTCACTAAAGTAAGCAACAGGCCTGCCTTCCTGACTCAGTACAGCTCCTATTGCACTACCACTGGCATCACAATCTACCTAAAATACCTTGTTAAAGTCTGGAAGTGCCAAAATAGGTTGTTCTATGACCTTTTTCTTCAACACATCAAAGCTCTTATCTGCTCCCAAGGTCCACTTGAATTCTTTCTTATCCCCTCTCATTGTTTCTGTAAGGGGTGCACAAATGCTGCTGAAATTTCTAATGAATTTTTTGTAAAAGCTGGCTAGACCATGAAATGATCTTACCTCTATTGTGCTTCTCGGGGTAGGCCATTCGATGATAGCTCTCACCTTTTATGGGTCCATTTTTAGACCTTCTGTTGAGATGACAAATCCTAGGTACACTAACTCCTTCTTTACAAAATTACACTTTTTCAGATTAATTAATAACTGCTCCTCCCGCAGCTTCTCAAAAACCCTTTTGATGTGCACCAGGTGCTCCTCTAGGGTTCTGCTAAATATTAATATATCATCTAAATAGACAATGACAAATTTGCCTAAAAACTCTTTCAGTACCTCATTCATCAGCCGCATGAAGGTACTTGGTGCATTGGATAGCCCAAATGGCATGACCAACCACTCATACAAACCCTCTCTGGTCTTGAAGGTTGTCTTCCACTCATCTCCTTCTCTGACATGGATCTGATGGTAACCACTCTTGAGGTCAATCTTGGTGAAGTACTTGGCTCCACTCAAACAGTCCATTATGTCATCCATTCTTGGCAATGGAAATCTGTATTTTATTGTGATCTTGTTGATGGCTCGAGAGTCTGTACACATTCTCCACTCTCCATATTTCTTTGGCGCTAGCACTGCAGGTACTGCGCATGGACTCAAGCTTTCCTGAATCAGTCCCTTCTCCAGCAACTCCTGGACCTGCCTGTTTAGCTCCTCAGTTTCTACAGGCGTCATTCTATGTGCAACTTTATTGGGCAAGCTCGATCCTGGCACCAAATCGATATGGTGACTGATCTTCCTTACTGGGGGTAAACCCTCAGGCACATTATCAGATATAATATCTAGAAATTCCTCCAACAGATCTAGGACTTCTGCCAGGGTATCTTTGCATTCTTTCTCCCTGACTCTAGGAATTAATGCATAACACATATGTTCATGCTTCAAATCATCTAAAAATTTTCTCCCGTCAACTAAGCAAATTCTGGCACTGCCACATACCTTTTCTTCCACCTCCTTCAGGGGTTTCAGCTTATGACGCATTCCATTCTTTGTTACGGAGTAGGTGTTGGCATGGCCATCATGAACCGTGCACCTGTCAAACTGCCATGGCCTTCCCAACAGCAAATGGCACGCATCCATGGGCAGGATGTCGCACAGGACCTCATCACGGTAATTCCCAATACTAAATTTTACCAGGCATTGTTCACTGACCAAAACCTTATGGTCTTTCTGCAACCACGTGATCCGATATGGATGCGGGTGTCTCTTCCTCTCCAGTTGTAGCTTTGTAACCATTCCCTCTGAAACTAGGTTATCCGTGCTACCGTTGTCAATAATAATATTGCAAATCTTACCCACGCATTTACACCTTGTGCGAAATAAGATTTTCCTCTGATCTGTACCCCCCTCTTCATTCAGCAGGACTCTCCTTGTGATCATTACTTCTCCTCTCTCTGCTTCTTCAGAATGCTCAGATCCAACATCTTCATCAGCGACCGCGGCTCTGGCATTTCCTTTCGGCCTCCTATTATTCCTTTCTCGTTGTTGTGGACACTCGTATTGGTGATGTCCCTCTTCTCCACACTGGAAACAAGTTCCATGAAATCTTCCTCTTCCCTGGCCACGTCCAGCTCTGCCCCTTCCCCCTCGGTAATCATTATTCTGATTATGAGGGCGGTAGGTATTTTCTCTCCTTTGTTCCTGATTACTGCTACCTTCTCCATTCTTCTGAGAATCTTCATTTCTTCTTCCACTGGTCCTTCCATCGGTTCTTTCGCCATGACCTCTTCCTCTTTGCTTGTTCTCAAACCTCCTATTGAGCTTTTCTTCAACCTTTAGGGCAAATTGGTAAGCGTCCTCTATGGTGGTCATCCGGACCAGACTTAATTCTTCTTGAATACTTGCTCGTAACCCATTAATGTAACGGGCTACCTTCTCCTTGTTGGCCTCTGAGTGGCCTGTTCTGATCATAATTTTATGAAACTCTTCTGTGTATTCTTTTATAGACTTACTTGATTGCCTCAAACCTTGCATTTTCTTTAGTAGGTCTAACTCATAATCACCAGGGATGAACTGCCTCTTCAGATTTTCTACCATCCGTTCCCATTTTGTTATTCTCTCTTTTCCTCTTCTATTTCACTCCAGCTGCACTCCCTTCCACCATATGCTGGCATGACCTTTCAGTTTGGTCTTAGCGAATCTGACC
Source organism: Wollemia nobilis (assembly GCA_028583015.1). Classification (NCBI taxonomy): domain Eukaryota; kingdom Viridiplantae; phylum Streptophyta; class Pinopsida; order Araucariales; family Araucariaceae; genus Wollemia; species Wollemia nobilis. The sequence continues at coordinate 6,997,077 of JAQPPZ010003361.1, read as the reverse complement.
CTATCAGGATCCTCAACCTCCTCGTACTCAAAGTACTCTTCCAGATCGTTGATCCAGTCGATCAATTCCTCTGGATCAAGGTTCCTAGAATACATGGAAACCTCCATCTTCGGCCTCTTCCCAATCTGGGATATGGCTTTGTATAGTCTGGCTTGAGCAGGATCTATTGCTTCTTCTTCTTCCTCAGGTTGGCCTTCTTCTTCGTCATCTTCCTCTTCACTACCTTCATCTCTTCTTAGTTCAAATCCTCTACGCATCTCTTCTTGCAGGGCTTGCATTTGCCTCTGCAAAACTCGGACAACTTTCGTTGTCGCCATGCCTCTCCCACCAATAGGGTTTCTTCTTGGAGGCATTCTGCTTACTCTCTCACAAGCCCTTCCATAGATCCTGGTGTAACTGCCTCACGTCCGATGATCTGTTACACACTCAGGAACTTTCGGCTCTGATACCACTTGGTGGAGAACAGAACTAACACAGTAAAGGAGACAAGGAAAACAAGAGCCAAAATTTCTCATCCAATAGTTTCAGAAGAATTTACAGAGAATATACAACAATCTACCATTTTGCCAACCCGTCCTCATTACAATTCTTGGGTTTTTATCGAGGCCCCGACCCTCTGTGTTTTCAAACTTCCCACGATCTGCAATAGCCACCTGGCTCAATACTGGAAAGTCGCATTGATGGGACTCTGGGTGAGGTGCGCGACTGGCCGCCATAACCACCGAAATCTTCTTCTGGAACTGCTGCTTCATTGCTAGTTGTCTTAACTGCGTCTCTAGATATAATGCGCGAGTGGCCGACATGCTTGCTGGAATCTTCCTCTGAGACTGCTGCTTCACTATCGCTAGCTTGTCGTGCATGAAGGAATGCATTTATGACAGCCTGGACTGCGTGTTTTTCTTTTGGTCATGATATCGTGACATTCTCTTCTTTCGCCTTCCTTCCTTCTACCTTGGTCGCGATATCGCGACATGTCACGATATCGTGACGTATTTCCATCGCATCCCTGTTCTTCCACTTTGGTCGCGATATCATGACCTGTCATGATATCGCGACGTTTCTCTATCATGCCTCCGTTCTTCAGTTTCGATCATGAAATCATGACATGTCATGATTTCGCGACCTTTCGTCCTTCGCGCCTTCGCTCCCTGCTTTGGTCATGATTTCATGACATGTCGCGATTTCGTGACATTCTATCCTCCGCACCTTTGCTCCCTGCTTTGGTCATGATTTCGCGACATGTCACGAAATCATGACATGTCACGATTTCATGACATTCTATCCTTCGCACCTTTTCTCCCTGCTTTGGTCACGATTTCGTGACATTCTGTCCTCCGCGCCTTCGCTCCCTAGTTTGGTCATGATTTCGCGACATGTCACGAAATCACGACATGTCACGATTTCGTGACCTTCTGTCCTCCGCGCCTTCGCTCCCAGCTTTGTCATGATTTCGCGACATTCTGTCCTCCGCACCTTCGCTCCCTGCTTTGGTCGCGATATCATGACAACTTTTTTGTCGCGATATCGCGACACATATTTTTCTTTGCAAAATACTTAGAAAAATTTGGTTGATGCAAGATTTATCTGCTACCCTCTGATTCTTCTACATCAATTAACCATCAAATCAACCATTTTAGGTTATCTATTTTTTCTCTGCATTGTATTATCACACAAAACATCCCAAAAAGAGGTATTTGTAGACACCTAAAACATGTTATTTTGAGGAGACTACCTAAATGGACTCCTTTTAGACCACATAACCCACCTAGGGCAACCTAAGGATTAAAACAATGGTTTTCACCACTTAAACAGGCATAATTCCCCATAAAACTATGGTTGTCTTGACCCGAGACGACCTCCAAACCATGGTCATCTTGATTGATATGGTCGTCAAAAATCAAGTTTAAAAATAAAATGTGCATAACTGACAGCCAAAACTACAAGTTAACCCCATGCATGATCTCATGAAAAGCATTAAATACCCTGCATGGGCCAAAATTAGAAAAAATACATGCAATTATCAATCACATGAAATTTCAAAGATAAGCATCCATTTTTTTAATGCAGACTTCCTCTTTGATTTTTCATGCAGGGTGCTTTTGCCATTATTAGCTTCCACCCAAGAAGTCTATAAACTGGCACTCACCCCCTCAATTTGAACCCTTGATTTCTAATGCAAAGTTTCTATCATGTATAGAGTGTAAGCTTTTGCATAATGAAGTACTACCATTTTCAATATTCCAAGCCCACTCCTGAGACTATATTGTTGGATTGCTACAAGGGATTGAAAGTCATGCTCCTAACTTATGTATAATCAAAAAATCTACTTCAAATCTCATTCAATCCATCAAGTCACCCATCCAGTGCAACAATCCATCAACAACACACCCCTAGGTATCTTATATGCTTCCCAAACCTAGTATTGAAAAGATATAGTCAGGGACAACGGTCATCTCGATCCGAGACAGTTTATAGACAAGGTCGTCTCAACCCGAGACGATCTCAACCAAAAACCTAGTTTTTCCAATTTTCTTTTAATTTTAACATAAAATAACTATTTTTTATTTTTGCATTAGGTTTAATTTTAGTTTATGCATTTTTTAATATTTTATTTCATTTATCACATTCATATTTATTAATACGGTCCCTGGTGGGCTCTTCATATACTTTTGATACGTTTCTAGTTTCTTTGTGTGCAAACTACAGGAACACGAGGGCAAAGGAGTGCAAGATTTACATCATACTCATCATGTTGATCATTGAAAACCTACCCCAAGATGAATTGTGACTACAAGAGAACCTTCTATAGTGTACCAGGATGATTCAGAGGGGAATAAAATCCTCCTATTCTGTATTGATTGTATCGCATTTATGAACTCCCTCAAGGGGATGTGATTATAATATGTTTTGATAAAGACAAGTTATCATTAATAAAAAGGACCCAACTCATTCTTATTATTTTTATCATTGTATTTTGATTACATGCATGTGTTCATTATTGCTTTTACATCATTATTGCTTTATTGGTGCACGGTTTTCGAGCTTTCAACACCAACAACAAATTTAAGGACAAATGAATAAAAGCAAAAATATTTTTTAAATATAATTTCGAAAAGATAGCCTAGTGCTTAATAATAATATTTTATATATTTACTTGCATGAATCGATTTAGAAATTCATTTTCTAGGTAAATCATCATAAATCATCCAAAGTATGCATCAATATAACTTATGGAGCAACAACAAAATTTTATAATAATTAATAATAAAAATATTTTAAATGTGCTTTACACTCAAATTCATCCATGCAATTTATATCAAGCAAATTTGTATTTATCAGGTTTCTAAATACATGTTGTTGTGGATTTTGGATTTTAGTATCAAAAAAAAAAATTGGTTGTGAGAAGTTTTTATTATTATTATTTAGATTATTTTCCATCTATATTGAAAATACAACTATTGATATTATCATAGATTATTGAGTGACTGCATTTCATTAAGGTATTTCCAATAATTGATATCCATATTGAAAATACAACTATTGATATTATCATAGATTATTAAGCGAGTGTTTTCATTACCACATTAATATTTAGATTATTTCCTATTAATTGATATCCAAATTAAAAATACAACTATTGATATTATCATAGATTATTAAATAAGTCCCAATAATTGAGATCTAGATTGATTTACAACTATTGATATTATTATAGATTATTAAGCATCTTTCATTAAGGCATTAATATTTATATTATTTTCTAGATTATTATTGAAAAAATAACTACTGATAATATCATGGACTACAAAACGAGTGTCTTTCATTAACACATTAATAATTAGATTATTTCCTAGTAATTGAGATCTAGATTGAAAATAAAACTATTAATAGTATTATAAATTATTAAGTGAATGCCTTCCATTAACACATTAATATCTAGATTATTTCCCAATAATTGATATCTAGATTGAAAATACGATATTATCATAGATTATTAAGTAAATCCTAGTAACTGAGATCGATATTGAAATACAACTATTGATATTATCATAGATTATTAAGCGAGTGATTTTAATTAAGGCATTGCTATTTAGATTATTTCCTAGTAATTGATATCAATATTGAAAATGCAACTATTTATATTATCATAAACGAGTGCCTTTCATTAACACATTAATATTTAGATTATTTCCTAGTAATTGAGATCTAGATTGAAAATACAACTATTGATATTATCATAGATTATTAAGCGAGTGCCTTTCATTAATGCATTAATATTTAGATTATTTCCCAATAATTGAGATCCAAATTGAAAATACAACTATTGATATTATCATAGATTATTAAGCGAGTGCCTTTCATTAACACATTAATATTTAGATTATTTCCTAGTAATTGAGATCCAAATTGAAAATACAACTGTTGATATTATCATATATATTTAAGCGATTTTATTTCGTTAACGCATTAATAAAAGGGTTTTCAGATATATTTACATTTATAATGTTCCATTTGAATAGAACAAGAATGAAACTTCCATATAAAATCTAGTAAATACCAACCATCAAATTATATTTAGAATGACTGAAAAGGAATAATGTAGCTAAAAACTATGCTATACGTTCCTTTAGTAATTTTCATGAGATTGTAGTGTTCCTTTCAACTTTCAACTACTCAAATGAATCATTAACTACCTTTCTTGTCTTCTTATGTTTTATAAGCTACACATTTTAAGGTGTAGATACCAAATTGTAGCCATTAATCCTCCATCCTAACCATCCCACCATCCACTTGTCCACCATACACCTTTCCCACCATCCATTTAGCCACTTTTAGCCCTTCTTGCCTTCAAAAGGCCCACTTTAGCCCTTTTTTGCCATTTCTTAACCCAATTGGGCTTATTTTAATATTTTTTTATATTTAATATAATATTTTATATTATATTATAATATATTTATTATAAAATATATACTTATAAACTCAATTAACCATAGTCGTTCGATCCAATTTAATCTCCACCCTCCATCTTCCTTAATCCATGCCACACTCAAAAAGTAATCTCAACCTTAGGATCTAATTTAATCTTAGCCACATGATTAAAAGTGCAAGGCTAAAACCCTAATAAAACCCTAGGTTGGATTATAAATAAGGGCATTTGCAAATGCTCAAACCTTGGAACCTTGAGATTAGAAATTACACCCTGGAGGAGTCACTGTTGAAGCCCTAGCGAAGCAAAGAGAGATAGAGTTTGAATATCTAAAGCCCTAGCTAAGCCAAAAAGACTTCTGTTATTCCAGCCATCCCCCATTCATCCTCCATCATCATCGTAGCCCCCATCCATCCATCGTATTCATCGCCATCCCCTAGATATGCTTCTGCAGATTATGCCCTAACCCACAGGCACCCTCTAGAGCTTGTGAGACTCACTGCAGATCCTACGAAGCACTCACAAGAGCTTGATATATTTTGTAGGCACTCTCTAGAGCCTGTTGTATCCCGCAGGTGCACATCAGAGCCTATGAAGCTCACATTAGAGCCTACCAAGTGCGCGTCTGAGCCTGTTGCAACTATAAAACGTGAATCAGAGCCTGCTACATCACACCATCTGCTATCAAACTGCAACAACAAAGAAAAGAAACATCATAAGCAAGGTATATCTTTATTAGTTTTATTTTATTACCTGATTTGTATAGTTTGCATGCCATTTGATTCATTTTTAGTTAGGGTTTACTGATGTCTGAGGGCCTCACACTATGGAGCCCTCACAGGTGTTATTAACCCCTTTCTCTATTTTTGTGTATGTAGGTCTACAAATTTCACATATTTTTTGAACGAATGTTGAAGTTGGAGTGACCCACCATAGGATATCCAAAGCCCAATCACCCCGTTGGAAGCAAGAACATATCAATATGAAGACACTTCATTGTTATAGCTAGGGTTTCAAAGAACCCTAGAATTTTGGTAAATCATTGTATCAAATACCCTCATTGAGGATAGATAGTATCAAAAGGAGTTTATTGGCTCCCCCTATTTTATTGAATATATCCATTTGTGCAATCTTGTGTTTCATTTGTGCAATCTTGTGTTTCATTGTGTTATTTGATTTCCTTATTTTATTTAAATTTCATGTTCTTGTCTTCACTTAAGGTATAAGTAAAATGCTCTAGAATTTCAATAGGCCTACTCAAGATGATGTTTATACATACATCAAATATAAAGTGGTGCATCCACTATAAATTTAAAGGAAATAATAAGAATTTTAAAATTATTATTTTTATTTTTTTAACAAGTTTATTTACACTTTACCCTAGTTTGTATTTAGGTCTTTAGAAAGAGAATCCAAGACCTTAACCATTGTCCTATCCCACAAAAACTAAATAAATGCTTAACCTATCGTTAGTTTAATTTGAAACAAAATGTAATAATATTCATATATATATATAATAATTATGAACTTACAAGAGGTGGAATTGGTTTATATCCCCCCCTTTAACAAGAAGGATCCATCATTTGGACTACAGTTAAAAAACTTGTATTGGTATTATTGTAGGGATGTTTTGGAAAGTTAAAAAATAGGAGAAATGTTATTGATGCTATATGCAATGGGAGATAGCAATCACAAGATGCAGAAATAATAATATGAAAGAAAGTAAATCTGTGAGATGACTAAAAATATACTATAATAGAAATGATAGAAATAATAGAAATGAATACAATGTAGCTTTGGATAAAATTAACAGTCAATGAATAATGCTACTGGACTACATTGCACCCATCTCCAATATGGGTGACTTTATCTAAGCCCTATGATACTATGTTGTATGTGTACTCTATGTCTACACTCTATATCTATGACTATGACTATAAGGCCATTATATAGGAAGATAGGTTCCTTGGCCAACACTCTATCTAGATGTGCAAGGGATAACTTGCACATGTACAACTTGCACATTGACACTTGTGCATTTATTACATTGCATGAAGAAACTAAGTAACTTCCCCCTAAAGTAATCTAATGTCCTAAGTATGTATCTTGGTAGATACATTTACATGACCCAAATAATGTAATATGATCTATTTCTAACACCCCTTTGTATTACAATATTTGGGTATTGAAGACTTTTAGTCTTCAATGTGGATCTTCCTCCAATGAATGGTCTTTGGTTCTTCTATGGTTGCTTCAGTCTTCAGATGATGCAAAAAATAGGTTGAAGCTGTAGGTTCTTCTTTCAATTGACCTTGCACTGTATTCCTCCTTCTCTTAGTGTGATCAGGTTCTATAGGTAATATTTATCTTCATATGATGTGAAGTAAGCTGTAGCTGAAGGTTCTTCTATCTTTTGAATATGTTCAAATGGTTTTGTCTTCATGATGACATGTTTCTCTTCAATATGCTTCTTCTTTTATTTCCTTCTTCTTCTTCTCTTCTGATTATGCCTTGGTATTGATGGGATTTTTGCTTCATAACAAGTTAGTCTATCATCACAAAAATATTGTTCCTCCTTTCTAACTTGTTTCTTGTGTTTGAGTAGTTATAAACACAATTAATGATAGATAAATTATTAAACAATATTTGGTGAAAATATAACCAATCTTTGTGAGTTCCACCATGTTGTGAAGAGAATTTCATGAAGGTAGTTAATCAAGGTTGTAAATTTACCTTCTTTGGCTTCTCTAAGGAACAAGGAGAATTTATCATGATCATTAATAGATAGATACTCATATCCTACTAAGGTATCTATTAAGTTTTTAGAATAAAATTCTACTTCATGGAAAATTTCTTCATTGTTGAAAGCTTTTCTCAAAATTTCATCCATGATAGAACTTGTTATTTCTCAGGATTAAATAGAATCTTAGTAGACTATCTTTCAACTTTGAAGTATACAAGCTTGATTTTGATGAAACCTTTATTCTTCCTTAGGTTTGTAGGCTTCCTTATGTCTCCCTAGTTATGAGAGTTTATACACCTAATGGAATTTTAGGTTTTGTAAAAGCTTATATTTTCCCAATGAATTTGCAACTTGATAATTTATGATCAATGCTGATATTACCAAGTTTTGTGGAATTCCTTATGACTCCCTAGGGATATAATATAGTGCTTTTGAAAAGATAGTTCAATTTTTGGTTGATTTTGTAAGGCTTTGAAAATATCAAAAATCAACTTTTATCTATTCCTTATTGCTCCTATTGAACTAAGCACTTTTTCTCAATATGTAGAGGTTTTAATGTTGGATTTCTTTTGTCCCTTTTTGATGTGTTTGAGACAAGTATATATATATATAAGTTTCCAACCTTAGCCTAAATCTTTTGATAACCTCCTTTTTAAATATCCCTTATGTTTTGATTGAAGTGTATCTAATTTCCAATAATTTAATTTGAAGTAGTAACCCTTATAACTCCCAAATGTTGGAAAATTAGATCACAATAATATTTGCAAATATTTTAAATAAATTCTAGTAGAAGTCCTTATTGCTCCTATGTTAATATTGCAAATATTTTATTGATATGATATATTATTCCACTTGCTTTCAATGTAGTTGAATTATTTTAATTTCAACCTTATAACTCCCAAATAAAAGAAAGCATATTATGGTGGAATAAAGCTTACCTTATATCATTCAATATTTGATGTTGTATTTGTTGTGCATGCGCTATGGATGTTTGATTCTATGGATTTCCTTGCAATGATATGATTGGAACCTTGGTGGTAAATATACGTTCCAAATGTGGCCCTTCCATCAACGATTTTCTTGGAACTTTGGATGTTCCAAATGTGGCCCTTTCGTCAATGATTTTCTTGGAACTTTGGACATTCTAAATGTGTTGTCACTTATATCTGCTCTTGACCTTCAGTCTTCAGAGCATTGAAGGCTCTTCCACGCCTTGCTTCCATGCTGCCACTGCACCCTGTGATTGCAGACTTCGGATGTAAATTCTACTCTTCCTTTCACTCTCTCTTCATTGCATTTAATGATGGTCAATGATGGACAAGTGGCACCTACATTTCTTGAGAGCACTACCACTTCTTTCTTGTAATATTGCTACACTAAATATTACTCCTTTGTAATGTATGTAAGCTTGCTTTGAGCGCTTTGTAACTCCTCAACGTTGGTCTCTTGAGTGTTATGAAATATGATAGGCATTAGGGAATATTATGCCAAGTGGCATATGGACTTCATGCATGCAAATTTTGATGTAACACCTTCAAGAAGGAGATTGTAACTCCTTTATTATTCTTCTCCTTAGCTTGCTATGCTTTCTTGGGTAGCAAGCAATATATTTTTCTCTACAAGCAATTCATGAGCCATCTTGGAGCTTCGAATGAGGATGGGATAGCTCTTTTGCTTTCCTCTATTGATGTTATTCCCAATGTAGCATCTATCCTTCTCTTGGTGCTTATACCTTCAATGTGCTCCCTATTCACATTGATAGAAGTGAAGCTTTGAGTCACCTATTTGTTGGATGTGCTCTATCCTTTTTTTACATAAATAGCTTCTTCCTTGTCTTTGCAAATGTCGATGATGAACTTGCTATGATTTACATAAATTATTTTGATAGACTTCCTTTGGCTTACATAAATAACCTTGGTATGCTTGTTGTAATTTACGTAAAATCTTCCTTTGTCTTGTAGATCCATTCCTGGAGAGAATGCCCTTTCGTTGTTGGAGAACACTTGATCCTTTGGCCCTTCTTTTGGCTACCTTTTTCCTGTACCTATTGTGCCTATTGTGGCACCTTTAAATCTACTCCTTTCCCTACGTTTGATGTATTGTAGAAGTGCAATACCATGTAACCTTTACATGTATATAGAATCCTTTTATTGCACCTTTTCTTGCACTCTTTTGTAGGTCTGAGTTTCTGATTTCTGTAGCATATTAGTGAGTGCAAAATGAGGGTTTTAAGGATGTATCTTTGGCTAGACTCCTTACCCTTTTTGCTTGGATGATTGATGATGAATCCAAGCCTTGTAAATGCTGTAAAATGAAGCTTTCTTTTAATTGCACTAACCCCTGAGTGCTCTGGATTTGAGATTCACCAAATCTCAACCTTTGAAGCTTCTTTTGGTTAGTTTCCTTTTTGCATGTACTAACCAATTTTGGTGGCTTCTATTGGCCACTTTGAGTTGCAGGTTTTGTGCTTTCAAGAGTGTCTTTAGACACTTGATATAAACTAGATTTTGTAACCTTTTTCAAAGTACAAAAACTAATTTCTTTTGAGAGTAATAATAGTGCAAATGAATTTTAACAAATTTCACTTTTCAATGCACTAACAAATTACACCTTATCACTCCAATTTACTCTCAAGAATGCACTTAATCAATTTACTGCAACTAATCAAGAATAATCTAGAATGAATCTTCAAGACTTATTCTACAATTTTGTTATAAGCAAAGGTAGTAGGAGCTAGTCTTCTTTTTTCTTTCCAAAGTAGATGATAGGTAGTTGATAGATAGTTGAAATTCTAAATCTAATCAACTCCTAAAGTGCAAATGAACCTAAAAGGAACCTTTCTATTTTTGCACTTTTGAAGACTTTAATTCTATTCTCCTATTTGCAACTTCAATTCAAATTAAGGTGCTTAAATAAATCTGATAAGTAATCCAATTAATGAATCTACTTGCACCAATAGTTGCATACCTTTTTTTGAAAGCTCTTTTGCCACTTCTGTAGAGGATGTAGATCTTGGTGTTTAGGATCACCAAGTTGTTGCCTTGTGTAGGATGTTGTAACTCTTTGTAGGCTACCTTGAATAACTTCATCTTCACCAAAATATGGTCTCAAACTTTCTTTCATGAGCCTAGGATTTTTGGTGGCTTGTTCTCCTCTTGTAGTCTCCTCCTTTTGCTATATATTTGAAGAGATCTTCTTTTTTGAAGTGGTGCCTTTTGCTGTGAGAGGTAATCTCCAAATCTCCTAGATTTGGCAAGCTTCTTCTATTTGAATCTTCCTTCAAGCTTCTTATCAAATTCTAACTTCAAACATGATCTTCTTCTCAAGATTATGAGTGTCTTGAGGTCTTCATTGGATTCTTCTTCTAGGATTTGGCACTCCTTGCCAAATTCTTCTCCTCTTGGGCTTGTTGTTGGATGGTGATAATTGTCCTAAGTCCTTCACTATCAGGGGCTTCTCCTTGGTAGTGGATTTCTCCAATGAGTTCTTCTTTGATGATTTATTTAATAAGGCTCTCTAAGCCTTTTACTGGATGCTCATTGAGACCTCTCCAAGGTCTTTGATCTTGCAGCTCCTTTTGGTCTTCCTTGAGACATTATTCTTCAACCTTATACTCCTGGAAGTGTTGGTGGTGAGATCTTCCTTTGGATCTTCACTTTTGTTGCTTATGGATTCGAGAAGGACTCTCCTAGTCCTTCTTCTTCCAAGACTGGAAGTTCTTAATAATAGTGCTTATAGGTGCTAGATTTATTCTAAATAATATATCCTTCCTAGATTTCTTGTAGGAATTTTTTGTGACTCATTGAATCTCCTTTCCTACAACAAAGTATTAGTATTAAAATATTGATCTCCTTCTAAATTAGATACTCTCTTCTGGAGTCTTCTTCAGGATCAAGGCTACTATGGCCTAATTTTAGTATCAAGGCTCCTATGGCCTTTTTCTTCTAGATTTAGGCTTCTATGGCCTTTTCTTCTAGATCAAGGCTCCTATAGCCTTTTCTTCTTGTGTGAAGTTTTCAATTTAGTAATGGAGATCTCCTATCTCCTAACTTCACCACAACTCTTTTCTAGAAGTCTTCTTCCATAGTATATTTTCTTGGACAAGAAACTAACCTCTACACTATGAAGATACGTTGACCTTCGAGCAATAAAGTTGAAGTCTCCTAGATTTTTATTGTAGGAGGAATCCCAATATTCTAAGAATTAGATTTCTACAACAAAAAGAAACTATGGGTCAATAGTTAAGAGATTCCAGATATCCTGACTTCACTAGTTGATTTGTCAATCTAGTGGATTGAATGTTGAGTCCTAGTCTTCACGAGTTTTTCTGTAACTTTGTGGAAAGACTCTAGCCAAAAATAATCTCAGTATTTCTAAAACTAAGATTTCTTTCAGTCCTCACTTGTGGCTCTCCCTGTTTCTACCACCTAGACTCTTTTGAGAGTTTTTGATAGTGACTGGTCCAAAGGCATGTTAGGTTGACAAATAAACTCAGGCTCATTGATAATGGTGGCTTCCCTATGGCTAGATCTACCGTAGCTCTGATACCACTGTTAGATTTTTATGCTATATGCAATGGGAGATAGAAATCACAAGATGCAAAAATAATAATATGAAAGAAAGTAAATCTGCGAGATGACTGAAAATATACTATAAATAGAAATGACAAAAATGAATACAATGTAGCTATGGAGGAAATGAACACTCCATGAATAATGCTACTGGACTACATTGCACCCATCTCCAATATGGGCGACTTTATCTAAGCCCTATGACACTATGTTGTATGTGTTCTCTATGTCTACACTCTATATCTATGACTATGACAATAAGGCCATTATATAGGAAGATAGGTTCCTTGGCCAACACTCTATCTAGATGTGCAAGGGACAACTTGCACATTGACACTTGTGCATTTATTACATTGCATGAAGAAACTAAGTAACTTCCCCCTAAAGTAATCTAATGTCCTAAGTATGTATCTTGGTAGATACATTTACATGACCCAAATAATGTAATATGATCTATTTCTAACAAGAAAGGCAAAATTTTAGGATGATACATGGGATCAATATCAGTAAATTACTTCCTAGTTCCTAAACTTGGGTAATGCTGCAAATATTTTAAAGACACAAATTGGGTCTATGATAAGGAGTTCTTGGAGGAATATGAAGAGGAAGTGAATTTGAGGAGGTGGAAAGACCTCTCAGTTTGAAAATAAGTAGTTGAAGAAGATAAGAATAGTCTGAGGGCTATTTTGGATCAAAGGTAATGCTCATGGTCATAAGAAAAGGACTCTTTGGCATGGGGATACAAAGTAAATGGATGGTATTTCATCAAGAAGGGATATTACTAGATCCCAAAGAAATTGGGTAGGGAGAGGATGATTTGGAAGGTGTGGAATTCAAGTATCTAGCCAAAAGTTAACATTTTCATTTGGTTATTCAGAATAGGATTTTGACTTAGGATAATATTTTTAAGAGGAGCTTGATGGGCCCAAAATTGTGTGTGATCTATTATGGTATGGTAGAATCTATTGACCACATTCTATTTTGATGTTCCTTTGTTGGTAGGGACTAGGAGCAAGGCGAAATGTTGTTTAATCTGCCCTAACTTGGTGATGTCTTGTTGGAGCAGTTCTTTGATCTGTGGGGATCTAGGGAGGTGGATGGATAGTTTACCCTTATAGTTTATTATTTTTAGGCTTTTACTTTATGACAAGAATGGCTAGAGATCAACAAGCATATTATTTATGATGAGTGTTCATATAGGGAGTCAATTCTATTAATAATTTTGCTTAATATTAGAGAAGTTGTAAGAGGAATCAAAGGTTCTTAGCTTATGCCCAAAGACAAGGAGTTATTGGATCTTCTTGGGATTGTGATTCTTGGGTGGGTTCAATCCTAATTTTTATAGAATTGGAGCTTGAGAATAAGGAAGGTTCCTCCTTCTAAAAATATGGACAAGGGAGGGAAATGGAAGCCACCATCAATGGATTAGGTTAAGTTTAACATCGATCATGTTACTTGAAGCAATCCAAGGAGGTAGGTATTGGAGGTGTGGGTCATACACATGAAGGGCTAATGATTTTTGGCTTCCATCGAGGTATTGGTAGGAATGGCAACATGGTGGAAAATATCATATGCATAGTCATCTATTAAGGCTTAGCCATGGCTCTTAGCAAAAATACTCAAGAATAGAGGTGGATTCTGAATCTTAGGTCCTAATAAATAGGTGTAAGAAGAAGAAGAAGGGGGCAAATGGATTGTAGGGTCTACCATCTCTTGGATAATATTATGGGTTTAAAAAATAGAGTATAAAAGTGAAAATAATAGAGATGTAGATAGATTGGGAAATTGGAAAATAGAGAGAGGTCATCATTGGTGATATTATGGTAGGGAGAAAAATTTTGAGGGAGATTATATGGAATTGTAGGTTTTGCATTGATAGAATTACCCCAATTATGGATAAGGAGTAAGTAACAACATGAAAACTTCTACATTTCATGATTAGGAATTTTTCGAATTAATATGTACGTCGGAAGGTGAATATAAGATAGATAAATAATAGTGGAGATTAGTAGGATGAACTGGTGAAACTATAGGAATTTATAATCACCACTAGAAATGAAGACCTCTCAAATATGGTTTTGAGAGGATATGCAATATACAAGGAAAATAAATCAATGGTTTTATCTTATTATAGTTCTAAGGAGTCCTCCTACTCTAATATGTTGTTCAATGATTTGGTGTAGCAATGCTTTTTTGTGCAATTTTTTTCTATTCTCTAATTGGGCATTTAGCCTTCATGGGATTATAGGTATGTATATCTAGAGGTACTTCTAGATTGCGACCCATGTATGGAAGGCCTCTTGACTATGTAATCTGGTTTCTATTTAATAAATTCATAGGTTTAGTTAGAATATGAGATCCCTAAACAACAGACCCACATCGTTACACCTTTGCGTAAGATTCTAACAATGACCAACTTACCTATACTCACAATAACAACTAAGATTTGAAATGATTTCAATATATTTGAAGTATCTCATTTAAATAAAGGCTAATGAATGCATTGTTCTAGCTTGTAACTATAAATTCTATAAAAAAACATACTCTAAGTTTACATTCTTTGAGGGGGAAAATAAACTATTTCTTCAAACTTAGATGATAGAAACATAAATAAGAAACTGGTAACTTGGGGTTTTTCTATGTATCAAATTAAGTATATATATTGGTAACTGGGAGTATAATAGGAGATTTTGTTGGTGTAAATATATTTTTTTTTAAATTTCAATGTAAAAAAGTCCACTATTATTGGGGGTAATGTTGGCGATTTAAACTTAAAACAATCAAATTATTATAAAATCGAGGTGATTCAACCCATAAAAATGTTGCACCTAAAATTTTTGGGCTAATGGGCCTCAATCAAGGGTTTCCATATTTGCCAATTTCAAAATTTCAAAATCTAAATATTCACTAATTAATGATAATTCAATGTTATGCATAACCCTATCCTCATTTCAACAACCTTCATTCTAATATCACAAGCAAGCTAATGGGTTTCACACAAAACCCTAGTCAAAAAATATCTCATCCTTCATCTTCTAATTCTTTTATCTCAAACACCTTGGAAGAAAATCATATGATGCCAACTTCAACATCGCACATCCAAGTGTATCAACCTCCTCATATCAATTATCAAATTCCTTTTATCTCATAACACACATATTTTGTGCAATAAAATCCTATTTATTTTGAACTTAAAACTCTAACCTATCAAATAAAACTATTGAAACAATAAATGACTATCAACCAAGGATCTTCTTCTAGTGATAAGTACTCTTATGATGATTTGTACAACCAACTTTTAGATACTTTTATAACTAGTCGTCCTTTCCCTCCCAAATTTTAAACTCCTAAATTTTAAATATATAAATGAAAAGAAGATCCCATAAACCACCTTAGGTGGTTTAGAACCATTTATAGTGATATTTCTTATGATGAAACATTACTACTTAAAATCTTCTCTAAGATCCCTGGCAGCCCTACCTTGGAAGGTACTACTAAATGCCAAGGTATTCCTTGAAAAAATTTAGATACCTTATTGAAATATTTGTTAAGTAATTATATGTCTACATTGAGGAAAAGTTCATGATTAGTGACCTATACCAACTCAATAAGCATAAAGATATGAATTTTACCAACTTCTTAGCAATATGGTGAGCCTTACTAGGGATACTTCAATATGTTCCTCCACCTGGATACTTTCTAGATTTCATTACAAGTAACCTTAAAAAGAAATTATCCTTCTATTTAAATATGACTAATGTATCTTATTTCAAATATGCTAATGACATGGCCAAGAAATTATAAATTTTCCTTGTCAAAATATGGCAATTGAAAACCAAGTCACATGAGAAGGAAGATAAGTTTTATTCTAACACAAAGGGATAGTACAAAAACAAACATGTTTTAGGTGATGGAGTCACAAATTCATGCCAGATAAATAATTTTAGTGTTGTATCCAACCTTTAAAAGCTTATATTAGGGAAGACACAATAATAGAAACCTAAGAGGAATTATTCCCAACTCGATGAACCTCTTTTAGCCATCATAGATCAACTCTTGAAAGCCAAAATGGTGGAGCTTATACCTACCAATCCTTTAGAAATTGGAAGGAAAAAGGTTGCTTGATTTTTTCCTAAACAGCAATGTGTCTTCCACCACATTAATTGTCATGTAATTGATGAATGCATAAGCCTAAGAAACCTGATCCAAGACCTAATTAACAAAGGTCAATATTTTCTCAATAGATCTAATTTTCAATTAAGACCTTGAAATTTTCCAAAATCTACTACCTAATCATAATCAAAACCAATAGCAATGATTAGAGGAATGTCCCACCTCCAAACCAAAGGATGGTTAGGAAACTCCACTCTTCTAATTGTATCTCTCAATTTTTTTTTATAACCAAGCAACACCATAGAAATCCTTCACCTAATCAACATTCTATATCTCCTTTGGTAATTTGCACAAAATAACTTCTCCCCAAATGACCTCCATTATTCATACAATCAAGACTGAATATTAAGGTAACTTTTCACTCGCTTCATCAACTTGAAATTATTCTAGCTAAAATATCTCATCTTGAGCTTCTCAAGATTTCTAATGCCCATCATTACATCTTACTCAAAAATTGAGTGAATCCAAATTATCTTACTTCTATTGTTGGATCCATTTGTGTTAATTGTGCAACTATATCATTCTATAAGTATGATATACATCAATCCTCTATGGTAATATATCTCCCATTATACATCATAGTCCATATTGGTGATAGATTTATCAAGCAAATCCTAGTCAATAATAGATTTGGTCTCAATGTTTGTAGCCTAAGATTCATTAGTCATTTTGGGTTAACCAAACAAGATTTAGATAAGTATGATATTATTATCAAGGGTTCCAATAGTGGAGAGTGTGAGTCTAGTGACAGTCTAGTATTACCTCTCATAGTCAAACCCCACATTCTCAACACTCTGTTTTATGTCATGTCTTGTGACTTAGCCTACAAAATTCTTCTTGGAAGGCAATGAATCCATGAGATGTGGGTTTTATTTTCAACTCTTCAATATTGTCTTAATTATGAATATAGGAGTTATACTTATCATATTCCAACTGACCCCAAGCCCTCTGTCTATTTCCAGGTGATTGAGGTCAAGAATCATAAGGCTTGTCTTTACACTTATATTAATTCATCTATTGAGTTTTCTTATTCTTCTCATATCCTTATCATTAATGCATTAAGTTCTATCATCTTAAACAATGAATCTAGTAGTCAAAAATCTAATTCAACAAACATTATCATTAATAATTAATATAATAATCAATATGTCTTGGACCTAGCCAATCTTTCTTTGTTTTTTGAAACCTTAGGCTTGCCTTATAGAAGTAAGGGTAAAACAATATAAATAGGAAGTTGCTCCTTTATTTGTGTTGGTACTACTAACGATGATAAAATTCATGATAATAACTCTTTTCCAATTAGATGATAGTAAGCTTCATGCTTCTTGTTAAACTCATGTTCCATTCTTAAGCATATGCTTTCTAACATGGGATATCAAGGTAAACAAGTAAGCCTATATGACCAAGAAATCAAAGAGTCCTTATAGACCAAAGCTTAGCTAAGATGCTATGGGATAGGTTATATCCCCAACTGTACTTGGCCTCTTCCTTCTTCTTCTCCAAATAGCGAAGATAAAGCTAGAACTTTTGATAGAGTACCCCATGATGATATCCTTTCCTTAAATGGTTTGTATTCGTATGTAAAGGATGAAAATAGGTTATTTCTCCTCATAGATCGTAGCCTCTTTCAATTTACACAATCTATCAATATAAATGTATTAACCCTAGCCTATCCAAAGTTGATTGTTAATGATGATAACTATGAGATAGATGACATCCCAAACAATCCTTCTCAAGATGGGCCATTGGACTATCTAAGCCAAAAAGACATCTATGTTATTAGATATTTCTCCCAAATCATAAATGTTGCTATCTCATAGCCAAATGACCACAATCAAACATCCTTAGATCCCCTAGACCTTGAGATCCCAAGAGTGTTTCCAACTCCCCCTCAATAAAAATAAGAGTCTTGTATTCTGATTGAGGAAACAATAGACATCGATAGTGGGACTCCTAAATATCCCAAGATACTTAAATTAGGCAAGGTCTTGACCCCTACTTAGTTTGAAGAATACATCGAGCTTTTGGTAAATTTCAAAGACATATTTTCTTGGTCCTATGTCAATATGTTAGGTATTGATCCTTCCCTAGTTTTCCACCACCTAGTCATCACCCCTTGTACAAAAATCTTAAAGTATAAATTATACATAATGCATTCAAAAGTTGCTTTGCTAGTCAAAGAGGAGCTTTACAAGCTCCTTAATGCCATATTTATTGAATCCATTGACTACTCTAATTAAATCTCTATTTTTGTTCCTATTGCTAAGAAAATAGGTAGCATTAGAGTATGCACTAAATTTTGGGATATTTTTAAAGCATATCTTAAGTATGACTTCCCTCTATCCAACATCAACATGATTGTTGATTTCACTACAAAATGTGGAATGTTGTCTTTGATGGATGGATTCTTAGGCCATAATAAGATCAAAATTATTCCTAAGGACCAATCCAAAATAGATTTCACCACATCATGGGTAACCTTTTGCTATCAAGTCATACATTTTAGATTTAATAATGTGAGAACTACCTACCAAAGAGCATTGACATATATGTTTTATGACATGATGCATGACATTATGGAGGACTATGTCGATGACCTTCTTTATTAGTATTTAAATTAGAAAATTTATTTTTGATATCAAAGGCACATATTTAAGAAACTAAGAGAGTAGAAGGTATATTTAAAGTCTCAAAAGTACATATTTGGGTTTATATCAAAAAAACTATTGGGATTCATTGTATCCTAACACATCATCAAAGTTGATCTTAACAAGATATAGACTCTAGTCAATATGCCTCCCCCTAAAAATTTAACTCATATTAGGAATATCTAGGGAAAAATTCAATCCATCCAAATATTCATCTTACATCTAGTCAACAAGTGTCAACCCTTCACCATGTTTTTGAAAAAGGATGTATTTTTTGATTAAGATGTTGACTGTTAGTTGGCCTTCTATGCTGTCAAATCCTACCTCTTATATCCTACTATTATTTTCCAACATAATCCCTCTAGATCCTTATTATTATACATAGTTACAATAAAACATAACTTAGTTGATATATTAGCATAGTGTGATCAACAACATAGAGAGAAATTCATTTTCTATATTACTAGGACTTTGGTCAATTATGAGATCTACTAAACCCCTTTAGAGAATCTTAGCCTAGCCATGGTGTTTGATTTTTAGAAGCTTAGACACTATATATTCAACAATTAAACCTTTGTCATATTTAAGGTTGACTCCTTATGATATCTCATGTCCAAGCCTCACCTCTTGGGATAAACCACTAAGTGGGTCATTGTACATAGTGAATTCAATCTTGAGTTTGCTAGCGAAAATTCTATGAAATATTAGGTCATTGTTTATCAATTGGAAATTGTGCCTTTAGAAGCTAGTCATACCTTAGCCATAGACTTCCCAAATGGTTCATTATTTAGCCTAGAAGTAGATCAACTTGAAAATTGTACTTTGTCCTTTTATGACACTCTATGCATCAAAGGAGTAGGGACAAGATTCGTCTTGGTCATTCCTCATAAATAGTTTATACCTTTGTCCTATAATATTATGTTTTTCTATACTAATATTCACATCAAGTATGAGGCCCTTATTATAGGGCTACGTACAACATTATCCCTTTATATTAGAACCCTCTCTATATTTGGAGATTCATAGATGATATTCAATCAAGTCAATGGTGTTTATCAAACAAAAGATAAAAATCTTAAGCTATACAAAGAGTCATCATTAAACTCATGGTTGCTTTTTATAAAATTACCATTGAAGCTATCCCTAGGTCTAGTAACCATCATGCCTATGTTATGGCCTCAACTGCATCCTGTATCCACTTAAATTTGGATAACAAATAACTTGTAATTTTCATTCAACAAATTACGAAGCCTTCAGCCTTAGAGTCTATCCTACTTCCTCTAAGAGTATTTTCCATAGAATCAACTTCCTCTTTTGATCCTTGGTATAAGAATATATTTTTATTCCTTAGGGATTGCATATTGCCTAATGGTTTGAACCACAATGAATGCAAATACCTCAAACAATGTGCCTATAGACATGTCATCATTGGAAGTATCTTATATCATCATACCCTTGATGTAATTTTTCTTAGATGCCTTGCCTTATCCAAGTTCCAAGTACTTTTCAAAGAGGCCCATGATGGATCATGTGGTAGTCACTTTAATGGTTTCATCATTGCGAAGAAACTCCTATAGATAGGTTATTATTAGACCTTCATAAAAAATTACTTTTGAGACTATGTCAAGAGGTGTGATAAGTGTTAGAAACATGATAATTTTATCCATGCTACCTCCCAATCTCTTCATTCTTTTATTTCTCCTTAGCTTTTATCCATTTTTGGGCTTACACATTATTGGGAAAATAAAAATAGTATCTTCTGATGGGAATGAACTCATCATCATGATTATTGAGTACTTCACTATATGAATTGAATACATGCCCCTAGCCTTAACCATTAGACTCTGAGTCTCTAAGTTTATCCTTAACCAAATCCTCAATTGTTATGGTGTCTCTTCTAGGTTAAAATTTGACAATTAAACACCCTTCAAGAAGAATATCTAAAAAATAATGCTAAATATAAAATTCAACACAAATGGTCTATGCCTTACTATCCTCAAGGTAATGGCCAAGTTAAGGCATATAAAAAGACTCTTATTAAGATCCTTAAGAAAGTCATAAATAAAGTTGGTCAAGATTGGTATAGCTGGATGTACCCTACCTTGTAAACATATCACACTAGTGTCATAACTCCTATTTTTATGACACCATATGCTTTAGTTTATGGAACCAAATTCATCTTCCCTTTTGAGATAGAGATTTCTTGTGCATTTTTTCAAGAATCCTTTGTTGGAGGTTAATATTGTCTCACCCATATTAGTTAGTTGGAACTACTTGATAAAAAGTGAAACCATGGCCTAGAGAACCTATGAGTCTACCAACAAAGGCTTAAATATGTCTAAATTGAGATTGTTAGCTTTTGATGCTAAATATTTAATGAAAAGCAACCAAAAAATCTAGAATAAACATGCTTATATAAAATATAATATAATGAAAATATTTAAAGCATATAAATTTCATGAAAGTCTTTTGCAATGACTCTAAAAACAACCATTAACAAAATCTCATAAAAATAGTATTTTTATTTAGAATGGAGATCTCAAACTCTCCTTATTTCATACATGCTTCTACATTGTATCTCTACCTTATTCTCTACTTCTTCTCTTCATTGTGTCACTTCATATGTTCACACAAATGTTAGTATATAATGGTATGTGATTCTTGACCTTCAATATTCTTGTGACTCTTCACTTTCCTATTCTATGGACTCATGTGCACATGAACTATTATGCACATTACATTATTAAATACTTTGTACATTCTAATAATACATGTGTATTTATTACATTGCATAATGTAGACACCTAAAACGTGTCATTTCGAAGGTAACTACTCTTATGGGACATGCTACAAGACCATATGGAAGATCTTGGACAGACTCCAAGATAGAGTAGTGGTTCTAACCACTCAATTTGGGCTCCTTGGCCTAATCAGTCTAAAACACATCAGAGACCTACGGTATCTAGTATGAACCATGATTAAGACCTATAGTCTATATTCTAGGCTGTAGTTGTGACCTACGGTCTAATATGAAGTTCAGTTGGCCTTCATCCAAGCCAAATCAGTTGGAATGACCGTTTGATCTAGAAGAAGGCAGTTGAAGGATGAAATATTCTAGAGGCTTCCAGTCCAACTATCCCAACTACCTCTTCTTGATCTTGGCTTCTCCATGAAGCCACCCCTAGACCTTAGGTAGTCCTAAAAGTACCCCTTATAATTAGGGAAAACTATGAGAGGGAGAGTTGGAGATTAGATCAGCGAAGCCCTGTCGAATTATGGACTCACTTGAGTGCATTGAGAGAGCCTAGTTGCCATTTACTTACCAATTCACCAAACACACACATTTTGTGCAATCAAATTATCAAATTCCTTTTATCACATAACACACACATTTTGTGCAATCAAATCCTATTTATTTTGAACTTAAAAATCTAACTTCTCAAATAGAACTATTGAAATAATAAATGACTATCAACCAAGGATCTTCTTCTAGTGATAAGTACTCATGATGATTTGTACAACCAACCTTTAGATACTTTTATAACTAGTCATCCTTTCCCTCCCAAATTTGAAACTCCTAAATTTTAAATATATAAATGGAATGAAGATCCCATAAACCACCTTAGGTGGTTTAGAACCATTTATAGTGATATTTCTTATGATGAAACATTACTACTTAAAATATTCTCTAAGATCCTTAGTATCCCTACCTTGGAAGGTACTACTAAATGCCAAGGTATTCCTTGAAAAAATTTAGATACCTTATTGAAATATTTGTTAAGTAATTATGTCTACATTGAGGAAAATTTCATGATTAGTGACCTATACCAACTCAAGAAGCATAAAGATATGAATTTTACCAACTTCTTAGCAATATGGTGAGCCTTACTGGGGATACTTCAATATGTTCCTCCACCTGGATACTTTCTAGATGTCATTACAAGTAACCTTAACAAGAAATTATTCTTCTATTTAAATATGACTAATGTATCTTATTTCAAATATGCTAATGACATGGCCAAGAAATTATAAATTTTCCTTTTCGAAAGAGGGCAATTGAAAACCAAATCACATGAGGAGGAAGATAATTTGTATTCTAACACAAAGGGATAGTACAAAAACAAACATGTTTTAGGTGATGGAGTCACAAATTCATGCCAGATAAATAATTTTAGTGTTATATCCAACCTTTAAAAGCTTATATTAGGGAATATACAATAATATAAACCTAAGAGGAATTACTCCCAACTCGCTGAACCTCTTTTAGCCATCATAGATCAACTCTTGAAATCCAAAATGATGGAGCTTCTACCTACCAATCCTTTAGAACTTGGAAGGAAAAATGTTCCTTGATTTTTTTGTAAAGAGCAATGTGTCTTCCACCACATTAATGGTCATGTAATTGATGAATGCATAAGCCTAAGAAACCTGATCCAAGACCTAATTAACAAAGGTCAATGTTTTCTCAATAGATCTAATTTTCAATTAAGACCTTGAAATTTTCCATAATATACTACCTAATCATAATCAAAACCAATAGCAATGATTATGGGAATTTTCCACCTCCAAACCAAAGGATGGTTAGGAAACTCCACTCTTCTAATTGTATTTCTCAATTTTTTGTTGTAACCAAGCAACACCATAGAAATCCTTCACCTAATCAACATTCTATATCTACTTTGGTAATTTGCACAAAATAACTTCTCCCCAAAAGACCTCCATTATTCATACAATCAAGACTGAATATTAAGGTAACTTTTCACTCGCTTCATCAACTTGAAATTATTCTAGATAAAATATCTCATCTTGAGCTTCTCAATATTTCTAATACCCATCATTACATCTTACTCAAAAATTTAAGTGAATCCAAATTATCTTACTTCTATTGTTGGATCCATTTGGGTTAATCATGCAACTATATCATTCTATAAGTATGATATACATCAATCCTCTATGGTAAGATATCTCCCATTATACATCATAGTCCATATTGGTGATAAATTTATCAAGCAAATCCTAGTCATTAATAGATTTGGTCTCAATGTTTGTAGCCTAAGATTCATTAGTCATTTTGGGTTAACCAAACAAGATTTAGATAAGTATGATATTATTATCAAGGGTTCCAATAGTGGAGAGTGTGAGTCTAGTGATAGTCTAGTATTACCTCTCATAGTCAAACCCCACATTCTCAACACTCTGTTTTATGTCATGTCTTGTGACTTAGCCTACAAAATTCTTCTTGGAAGGCAATGAATCCATGAGATGTGGGTTTTCTTTTCAACTCTTCAATATTGTCTTAATTATGAATATAGGAGTTATAATTATCATATTCCAACTGACCCCAAGCCCTCTGTCTATTTCCAGGTGATTGAGGTCAAGAATCATAAGGCTTGTATTTACACTTATATTAATTCATCTATTGAGTTTTCTTATTCTTCTCATATCCTTATCATTAATGCATTAAGGTCTATCATCTTAAAAAATGAATCTAGTACTCAAAAATCTAATTCAACAAACATTATCATTAATAATTAATATAATAATCAACATGTCTTGGACCTAGCAAAGCTTTCTTTGTTTTCTGAAACCTTAGGCTTGCCTTATAGAAGTAAGGGTAAAACAATATAAATAGGAAGTTGCTCCTTTATTTGTGTTGGTACTACTAACGATGAGAAAATTCATGATAATAACTTTTTTCCAATTAGATGATAGTAAGCTTCATGCTTCTTGTTAAACTCATGTTCCATTCCTAAGTAGATGCTTTATAACATGGGCTATCAAGGTAAACAAGTAAGCCTATATGACAAAGAAATCAAAGATTCCTTATAGACCAAAGCTTAGCTAAGATGCTATGGGATAGGTTATATCCCTAATCGTATTTGGCCTCTTCCTTCTTCTTCTCCAAATAGTGAAGATAAAGCTAGAAATTTTGATAGAGTACCCCATGATGATATACTTTCCTTAAATGATTTGTATTGGTATGTAAAGGATGAAAATAGGTTATTTCTCCTCATAGATCTTACCATCTTTCAATTTACATAATCTATCAATATAAATGTATTAACCCTAGCCTATCCAAAGTTGATTGTTAATGATGATAACTATGAGATAGATGACATCCCAAACAATCCTTCTCAAGATGGTCCATTGGACTATCTAAGCCAAAAAAACATCTATGTTATTAGATATTTCTCCCAAATCATCAATGTTGCGTTCTCATAGCCAAATGACCACAATCAAACATCCTTAGATCCCCTAGACCTTGAGATCCCAAGAGTGTTTCCAACTCCCCCTCAATCAAAATAAGAGTCTTGTATTCTTATTGCGGAAACAATATACATCGATAGTGTGACTCCTAAATATCCCAAGATACTTAAATTAGGCAATGTCTTGACCCCTACTGAGTTTGAAGAATACATCGAGGTTTTGGTAAAGTTCAAAGACATATTTGCTTGGTAAAGTTCAAAGACTTTTCAAAGAGGCCCATGATGGATCATGTGGTAGTCACTTTAATGGTTTCATCATTGCAAAGAAACTCCTATAGATAGGTTATTATTAGACCTTCATAAAAAATTACTTTTGAGACTATGTCAAGAGGTGTGATAAGTGTTAGAAACATGATAATTTTATCCATAATACCTCCCAAGCTCTTCATTCTTTTATTTCTCCTTAGCTTTTATCCATTTTTGGGCTTACACATTATTGGGAAGATAAAAATAGTATTTTATGATGGGATTGAGCTCATCATCATGACTATTGAGTACTTCACTATATGAATTGAATACATGCCCCTAGCCTTAACCATTAGACTCTGATTCTCTAATTTTATCCTTAACAAAATCCTCAATTGTTATGGTGTCTCTTCTAGGTTAAAATTTGACAATTAAACACCCTTCAAGAAGAATATCTCAAAAATAATGCTAAATATAAAATTCAACAAAAATGGTCTATGCCTTACTATCCTCAAGGTAATGGCCAAGTTAAGGCATATAAAAAGACTCTTATTAAGATACTTAAGAAAGTCATAAATAAAGTTGGTCAAGATTGGTATATCTGGATGTACCCCACCTTGTAAACATATCACACTAGTGTCATAACTCCTATTTGTATGACACCATATGCTTTAGTTTATGGAACCAAATTCATCTTCCCTTTTGAGATAGAGGTTTCTTGTGCATTTTTTCAAGAATCCTTTGCTGGAGGTTAATATTGTCTCACCCATATTAGTTAGATGGAACTGCTTGATACAAAGTGGAACCATGCCCTAGAGAACCTATGAGTCTACCAACAAAGGCTTAAATATGTCTATATTGAGATTGTTAGCTTTCGATGCTAAATATTTAATGAAAAGCAACCAAAAAATATAGAATAAACATGCTTATATAAAATATAATATAATGAAAATATTTAAAGCATATAAATTTCATGACAGTCTTTTGCAATGACTCTAAAAAAAACCATTAACAAAATCTCATAAAAATAGTATTTTTATTTAGAATGGAGATCTCAAACTCTCCATATTTCATACATGCTTCTACATTGTATCTCTACCTTATTCTCTACTTCTCCTCTTCATTGTGTCACTTCATATGTTCACACAAACGTTAGTATATAATGGTATGTGATTCTTGACCTTCAATCTTCTTGTGACTCTTCACTTTCCTATTCTATGGACTCATGTGCACATGAACTATTATGCACATTACATTATTAAATACTTTGCACATTCTAATAATACGTGTGCATTTATTACATTGCATAATGTAGACACCTAAAACGTGTCATGTCGAAGGCAACTACTCATATGGGACATGCTACAAGACCATATGGAATATCTTGGACAAACTCCAAGATAGAGTAGTGGTTCTAACCACTCAATTTGGGCTCCTTGGCCTAATCAGTCTGAAACGCATCAGAGACCTATGGTCTATAGTCTGAACCACAATTAAGACCTACAGTCTATATTCTAGGCCATAGTTGTGACCTACGGTCTAAAATGAAGTTCAGTTGGCCTTCATCCAAGCCAAATCAGTTGGAACGATCATTTGATCTAGAAGAAGGTAGTTGAAGGATGAAATATTCTAGAGGCTTCCAATCCAACTATCCCAACTACCTCTTCTTGATCTTGGCTTCTCCATGAAGCCACCCTTAGCCCTTGGGTAGTCCTATAAGTACCCCTTATAATTAGTGCAAACTATGAGAGGGAGAGTTGGAGATTAGATCAGCAAAGCCTTGTCGAATTATGGACTCACTTGAGTGCATTGAGAGAGCCTGGTTGCCATTTACTTGCAAATTCACCAAACACACACATTTTGTGCAATCAAATCCTATTTATTTTGAACTTAAAACTCTAACCTCTTAAATAGAACTATTGAAACAATAAATGACTATCAACCAAGGATCTTCTTCTAGTGATAAGTACTCTTATGATGATTTGTACAACCAACTTTTAGATACTTTTATAACTAGTTGTCCTTTCCCTCCCAAATTTTAAACTCCTAAATTTTAAATATATAAATGGAAAGAAGATCCCATAAACCACCTTAGGTGGTTTAGAACCATTTATAGTGATATTTCTTATGATGAAACATTACTACTTAAAATATTCTCTAAGATCCTTAGCAGCCCTACCTTGGAAGGTACTACTAAATGCCAAGGTATTCCTTGAAAAAATTTAGATACCTTATTGAAATATTTGTTAAGTAATTATATGTCTACATTGAGGAAAAGTTCATGATTAGTGACATATACCAACTCAAGAAGCATAAAGATATGAATTTTACCAACTTCTTAGCAATATGGTGAGCCTTACTGGGGATACTTCAATATGTTCCTCCACCTGGATACTTTCTAGATGTCATTACAAGTAACCTTAACAAGAAATTATCCTTCTATTTAAATATGACTAATGTATCTTATTTCAAATATGCTAATGACATGGCCAAGAAATTATAAATTTTCCTTTTCAAAAGAGGGCAATTGAAAACCAAATCATATGAGGAGGAAGATAAGTTTTATTCTAAAACAAAGGGATAGTACAAAAACAAACATGTTTTAGGTGATGGAGTCACAAATTCATGCCAGATAAATAATTTTAGTGTTGTATCCAATCTTTAAAAGCTTATATTAGGGAAGACACAATAATAGAAACCTAAGAGGAATTACTCCCAACTGGATGAACCTCTTTTAGCCATCATAGATCAACTCTTGAAAGCCAAAATGGTGGAGCTTCTACCTACCAATCCTTTAGAACTTGGAAGGAAAAAGGTTCCTTGATTTTTTCCTAAAGAGCAATGTGTCTTACACCACATTAATGGACATGTAATTGATGAATGCATAAGCCTAAGAAACCTGATCCAAGACCTAATTTAAAAAGGTCAATGTTTTCTCAATAGATCTAATTTTCAATTAAGACCTTGAAATTTTCCAAAATCTACTACCTAATCATAATCAAAACCAATAGCAATGATTATAGGAATACATCGCACTTTTGGTAAATTTCAAAGACATATTTTCTTGGTCCTATTTCAATATGTTAGGTATTGATCCTTCCCTAGTTTTCCACCACCTAGTCATCACCCCTTATACAAAAATCTTAAAGTATAAATTATAGATAATGCATTCAAAAGTTGCTTTGCTAGTCAAAGAGGAGCTTTACAAGCTCCTTAATGCCATATTTATTGAAGCCATTGACTACTCTAATTAGATATCTATTTTTTTTCCTATTGCTAAGAAAATAGGTAGCATTGGAGTATGCACTAACTTTTGTGATATTTTTAAAGCATATCTTAAGTATGACTTACCTCTATCCAACATCAACATGATTGTTGATTTCACTACAAAATGTGGAATGTTGTCTTTGATGGATGGATTCTTAGGCCATAATAAGATCAAAATTATTCCTAAGGACCAATCCAAAAGTACATATTTGGGTTTATATCAAAAAAACTATTGGGATTCATTGTATCCTAACACATCATCAAAGTTGATCTTAACAAGATATAGACTCTAGTCAATATGCCTCCCCATTAAAATTTAACTCATATTAGGAATCTCTAGGGAAAAATTCAATCCATCCAAATATTCATCTTACATCTAGTCAACAAGTGTCAACCCTTCACCATGTTTTTGAAAAAGGATGTATTTTTTGACTAAGATGTTGACTGTTAGTTGGCCTTCTATGCTGTCAAATCCTACCTCTTATATCCTACTATTATTTTCCAACATAATCCCTCTATACCCTTATTATTATACATAGTTGCAATAAAACATAACTTAGTTGATATATTAGCATAGTGTGATCAACAACATAGAGAGAAATTCATTTTCTATATTACTAGGACTTTGGTCAATTATGAGATCTACTAAACCCCTTTAGAGAATCTTAGCCTAGCCATGGTGTTTGATTTTTAGAAGCTTAGACACTATATACTCAACCATTAAACCTTTGTCATATTTAAGGTTGACTCCTTATGATATCTCATGTCCAAGCCTCACCTCTTGGGATAAACCACTAAGTGGGTCATTGCACATAGTGAATTCAATATTGAGTTTGCTAGCAAAAATTCTATGAAATATTAGGTCATTGTTTATCAATTGGAAATTGTGCCTTTAGAATCTAGTCATACCTTAGCCATAGACTTCCCAAATGGTTCATTATTTAGCCTAGAAGTAGATCAACTTGACAATTGGACTTTGTCCTTTTATGACACTCTATGCATCAAAGGAGTAGGGACAAGATTCATCTTGGTCATTCCTCATAAATAGTTTATACCTTTGTCCTATAAGCTTATGTTTTCCTATACCAATAATCACATCAAGTATGAGGCCCTTATTATAGGGCTATGTACAACATTGTCCCTTTATATTAGAACCCTCTCTATATTTGGATATTCATAGATGATAGTCAATCAAGTCAATGGTGTTTATCAAACAAAAGATAAAAATCTTAAGCTATACAAAGACTCATCATTAAACTCATGGTTGCTTTTTATAAAATTACCATTGAAGCTATACCTAGGTCTAGTAACCATCATGCCTATGTTATGGCCTCAACTGCATCCTGTATCCACTTAAATTTGGATGACAAATAATTTATAATTGTCATTCAACAAATTACGAAGCCTTCAGCCTTAGAGTCTATCCTACTTCCTTTAAGAGTATTTTCCATAGAATCAACTTCCTCTTTTGATCCTTGGTATAAGGATATATTTTTATTCCTTAGGGATTGCATATTTCCTAATGGTTTGAACCACAATGAATGCAAATACCTCAAACAATGTGCCTATAGACATGTCATCATTGGAAGTATCTTATATCATCATACTCTTGATGTAATTTTTCTTAGATGCCTTGCCTTATCCAAGTCCCAAGTACTTTTCAAAGAGGCCCATGATGGATCATGTGGTAGTCACTTTAATGGTTTCATCATTGCAAAGAAACTCCTATAGATAGGTTATTATTAGACCTTCATAAAAAATTACTTTTGAGACTATGTCAAGAGGTGTGATAAGTGTTAGAAACATGATAATTTTATCCATGCTACCTCCCAAGCTCTTCATTCTTTGATTTCTCCTTAGCTTTTATCCATTTTTGGTCTTACACATTATTGGGAAGATAAAAATAGTATTTTTTGATGGGAATGAGCTCATCATCATGACTATTGAGTACTTCACTATATGAATTGAATACATGCCCCTAGCCTTAACCATTAGACTCTGAGTCTCTAAGTTTATCCTTAACCAAATCCTCAATTGTTATGGTGTCTCTTCTAGGTTAAAATTTGACAATTAAACACCCTTCAAGAAGAATATCTAAAAAATAATGCTAAATATAAAATTCAACACAAATGGTCTATGCCTTACTATCCTCAAGGTAATGGCCAAGTTAAGGCATATAAAAAGACTCTTATTAAGATCCTTAAGAAATTCATAAATAAAGTTGGTCAAGATTGGTATATCTAGATGTACCCCACCTTGTAAACATATCACACTAGTGTCATAACTCCTATTTGTATGACACTATATGCTTTAGTTTATGGAACCAAATTCATCTTCCCTTTTGAGATAGAGATTTCTTGTGCATTTTTTCAAGAATCATTTTTTGGAGGTTAATATTGTCTCACCCATATTAGTTAGTTGGAACTACTTGATAAAAAGTGGAACCATGCCCTAGAGAACCTATGAGTATACCAACAAAGGCTTAAATATGTCTATATTGATATTGTTAGCTTTTGATGCTAAATATTTAATGAAAAGCAATCAAAAAATCTAGAATAAACTCTAAAAACAACCATTAACAAAAGCTAATGCAAATATAATGAAAATATTAAACTCTAATAAACTCTAATAATCTCTAAAAATCTATAATATAATGAAAATATTTAAAGCATATAAATTTCATGAAAGTCTTTTGCAATGACTCTAAAAACAACCATTAACAAAAGCTCATAAAATTAGTATTTTGATTTAGAATGGAGATCTCAAACTCTCAATATTTCATACATGCTTCTACATTGTATCTCTACCTTATTCTCTACTTCTCCTCTTCATTGTGTCACTTCATATGTTCACACAAACATTTGTATATAATGGTATGTGATTCTTGACCTTCAATCTTCTTGTGAATCTTCACTTTCCTATTCTATGGACTCATGTGCACATGAACTATTATGCACATTACATTATTAAATACTTTGCACATTCTAATAATACGTGTGCATTTATTACATTGCATAATGTAGACACCTAAAAAGTGTCATGTCGAAGGTAACTACTCATATGGGACATGCTACAAGACCATATGGAATATCTTGGATAGACTCCAAGATAGAGTAGTGGTTCTAACCACTCAATTTAGGCTCCTTTGCCTAATCAGTCTGAAACGCATCAGAGACCTACGATCTATAGTCTGAACCACGGTTAAGACCTACAATATATATTCTAGGCCATAGTTGTGACCTACGGTCTAAGCTGAAGTTCATTTGGCCTTCATCCAAGCCAAATCATTTGGAACGATCGTTTGATCTATAAGAAGGCAGTTGAAGGATGAAATATTCTAGAGGCTTCCAATCCAACTATCCCAACTACCTCTTCTTGATCTTGGCTTCTCCATGAAGCCACCCCTAGCCCTTGGGTAGTCCTATAAGTACCCCTTATAATTAGGGCAAACTATGAGAGGGAGAGTTGGAGATTAGATCAGTGAAGCCCTGTTGAATTATGGACTCACTTGAGTGCATTGAGAGAGCCTAGTTGCCATTTACTTGCCATTTCACCAAACATCATGAAAATTTATGCCATGGATACCCTAAGGAACTAGAACACCATGAAAAGATAATTCGGGCAAACATAGGCCCTATCGAGCAATTCAACCACCAAACATGTAAGAAGGACACTAAGGCAACCATTTATCATCAATTTGACAAGGAGGATTAAGCCCATAGCGCTAGAATTAGGGGTTAAAGCTACTTAATTGCTTGCTATGATGTACAATGCAGACCTCTCATCAGAACTACGATTTGTAACAGGTGACAGATCTTAATTAGGTTAGATTAGTTATTTTAGTGGGTTAATTCATGTTTAGAGATATTCTGACTGATATATTTAGGGTTTAATCAATATTGTTTTCAATATTTAGTAGGACATTAATGGCTCAATTTCACTCTATCTTGTTTCATCCCATGCAATTGATCAAGTAGATAAATAGTTGTACTTCTTGCTTTCATGTTTCTAACAATATTTATGAATCTTGCACAAGTTTAATATGTTTTATCCATCTTCTTGATTTAATAGTTGTTATGATATCTTTATGCATATTTTTCTCAAAGAGCCTCATCATGAGAGGTTGCCTATTCGTTTAATGCTTTTGTGTTGTTTCTTGACCATAGGAAAGCAGGTTCAAAGAAGATTCAATCATCTAATTCCTTCCTCAACATGAAGAAGAGGGTCAAACTCCACCCTAGAGCAGTTTGTGACTATTTAGGGAGAATTAGTACTGTGCCTACCCCGTTGGGGGCTTTGGAATTGTATCAACATTTGGGTGACCCTAAGAGGGGCATGATTGTAACTAAGATTCTTTATCAATATTAATAAAAGAAACATCTATTTTCTCATTATGTGCAATCTTGTTTATTGTTATATGCTTTTATGTTGATTCTGATTGATGCAGTAGATAGGCACATTGATTTTTGGATAGGTCAAAAGGCGATCATGGTGGAACTCCGTAATTTATGCAACTGATCTCTGACCACTGCTGTAGCACCCTAAAATTGGCACAGTTAAACCCTTACTAAAAGATACAAATTTGAATTTTAACCCCAAACCGCCCGTTACCCATTCCCCTTGTTTTCCATGCCATTTTTAGGATTTTTTTTGACCGTTGGACGATATCGTCATCGATCAGACGAAATCATCCCAGATCTGACGAATTCATTTGGAATAGAACGTCTAGATGATTTCATCCCAAAATTGAATTTTCATAATTAGCTTCTATTTCAACAACTTCTCTAACTTGGGTAGAAAGTGTGTCTACGCAGTTAGAGTCTCCCCCGTTGGAGATCTCCCAAATTGGGATGATCTCCAACCTCCTAACCTCCCCCTAATCCTATATAAATTGGGATTTTCTTAGTTTATCCCCCTGGTTGACTGATTTCCTTGCAAATTTAGTTTCTTGTGCATTAGAACACCTTCGCACCATCGTTTGCATTATGTATTTCAAGTTTTTCTTGTAGGAATTTTACTTTTTTTCAGTCGGAGCAAGCTCGGATCGTCGCTGAAGATCCCAGACGATTTTGGATGATCCTGTCGCATATCGGTGATGATCTCGTACGATTGGAGGCGATCTCGACTACAGTCCATATTGGGGGCAATCAGAGCCCGGAGTTTGCATTTTCTTATCTTTTCTCTTCATTTTCTCATGCATTAACTTAGTTTATTCTATTTTTGCATCTTGGAGTTCACCTCATTTAGCATAGATGCATGATAAAGTTAAAACAAATTATTAAATTATTGCATTTCTCTTAATTTTTATCTGAATCTATCATTTAGGCAAGTTTATTGTTATTTCTATCATTTCTCCTTGCTTTTGCAGTTGCATTTTTGGTTTTTGGTATTTGTTTCTGTGATTGCAGGTTTCTGATGAATTCGTATGACAAATTCATCATATCGACGATGATCTCATCTGATCTCAGATGACCGACTGTGATCTGAGATGATTCTATGCAATTATAGATGATTATGTAAGATTTGAGATGATCTGGACTTCTACAAACCTCAGAATCTTCATCAGACATCCGAAATTAGGTATATTTTGTCTTATTTAGCATACTTTATGTGTTTAGCACTTATTCATGTTTTCTATATTCATATAAATCAGCATTGGCATATAGAATAGCTTAGATTCATCTTGGCCAAACCTAGGATATGAATTATTAAAGCACAAAATGAACACATCAAAACCATTCTCAACCTAGGC
Source organism: Wollemia nobilis (assembly GCA_028583015.1). NCBI lineage: Eukaryota > Viridiplantae > Streptophyta > Pinopsida > Araucariales > Araucariaceae > Wollemia > Wollemia nobilis. Next base: position 6,962,544 of record JAQPPZ010003361.1, on the reverse strand, counting down.
GTGGAAACTGCCACTCAAAAGTTTCCTGGTGAACCCACCATCCGTCAAAAATTCACCCTTATACCCCTCCCCTAAGAGGCGCGACCTTCAAAGGGCCTCTTAGTCTGAGGTATTGTCCCATCCTTCTCGCATCCCCCTTTCGGGTGCGGATCCTATAGCCTAAAGGTAAGGATGCAAAAAATTTGGAGCGATACATTTTGGTGAACCCGACGTGAAAACTTAAAACCTTTTGAAAACAATCCAAAAATAAAAATAAAAATAAATGCATTTAGAATCATCAGACAAACGATTAAGATTGCATATCATATTTAGATGGTAGATTATAATAAAAGATGAGTTGTCACCATAAATGTTGAAAATCAATTAGCAACCATAGAGATTACTTCTTTGCTTAGAGTATCTCAAACATATAGAGTCCCACCTTTATGGGATGAACTTAATAGGAGATTGGATATTATTTCATCTAGATCAACCGAACTTAGGCAAATTAAGAGGTTTGTCCTAGATAGAATCCTGGATCCTGATCAAGTGACTTTATACCATGAACTTCAGAGAGCTTGCCATAGGTGGTTAGCAGATAAAAGAGCACTTGTGTCTTCTGAGTTGTACACCTTTGAGGAATACCTCGACAATGCAATTGTAGTACATAAATTTCTATCTCGTATAGAGGATCAGGAGGTCATTCTTATGGATAGAAAGAGATGGAATAGAGTTCCTAGAGCTATGTTATATTGAGAGTATTGCCATGAACTTTATTTCTATAGGTTAGAATCTAAAACAAATAATATCACCATAGCACACTTTGTCAAATTCTTGAAAAACCATTTCCAATTTGAAGAGGAGCATTTCATGACTCCTGATGAACTTGATCCTATCAATGACATCCATAAACTATTTATAGAAAACTAAGCCATTCTTTTATTATTATTATTTCTTGCATTTAGTATGTTGTTTGTTGTCTTTATAATATTATCATAAAAACAAAACAAAAAAACAAAAAACAAAACAAAAATATAACAAAAATTAAAACGTTTTCTTTTAAGTATTATAGTAGGTATATAATTAAAATATATACCTCCCAAAATTGTCACAAATATATATATATATATATATATAAATATATATTTTCAAAAATCTAAGTTTAAGCATAATGACTAGACTTAGGAATGGAAAACAGACTAAAGTAGAAGAAGATTGGTTAGGAAAACCAATAAATAAACCATATGTCCTTCCTGAAGACCCAATTCAGGAAGAAGGAACACTAGACCAACAAGAAGAAGAGTTTGTTGAAGGAAATGAACAAAGAGAAACTATTAGAGAGGAAGGATCCTCATCCCCTAAAATGTCTTCAGGAGGAGCTATTACTTTTGAGAACATGGAACATTTCTGGAAGTTCCTCAATACTAATATTGGCACTCTTAATAGAGCAATCCATATGGACAAGGATCAAATTAGTGACACTCAAGCAACCCTAGAAGAAATATATCACACACGCACTAATCCCTTGTCCTTCGTTGATCAAGAAAGTGATCAATCTGGACCATCCAATTTGGATATGGCCGCTATAATCTAGAACATGCAACAACAACAGGTTACCCAACCACCTAGAGTGCCTGTTACCAAGCCTAGAGTTATTCCCACACAAAATAAACCTTCATTCACTACTCTATTTCACCAAGTTATTGATCAACATACCTCAAATCAAAAAAATCCCAAAACAAAACCAAACACCAATTTCCAACAATCTGGGATACAACATAATGCTACTACAAATCTTCTTCATAATACTCTCCCTACCAACCATTTGCATAATAGCAATATAGCATCTAATCCTTACGTCATGCCATCATACGCTCAAATACCACCAAACCAATATGGTGGACAAACTAGTAATCTGGAAGCCATGGTGAAACAATTAGTCTCCCACATGGACTAGATAGATCCCTACCATCCCTCGTACAATTATCGAGAGATGTGTAGTCAGCCTTTAGATCCTATAGTTGTAGCATAGCCATATCCTAAACACTTTCCTATGTCTGTCCTACCTATATACAAAGGAACCAAAGATCCCATAGAGCATCTTCGTATGTTTAGGATAGCATGTCATGATATATCACATGATGACTTGTTATTACTAAAAATGTTCCCAAAAAGTTTAGGAGGAATGGCATTAGAGTGGTATTATCAATTACCCACTCATTCTTTGAGGAATTTCAAAGAAACAATCGAGTCTTTTGTTCATCAATTTAGTGCCTACATCAAAAGGCATGTAACCATTAAATATTTGTACAACTTAAAACAAGACAAAGATGAATGTTTTGCTGATTTCCTAGCTCGGTGGAGACAGTTGATAGGAAAATTACACTTTGTGTTACCTTATCGAGAAATGTTGGATATCTTTATCAATAATTTACAAGAACAACTATCCTATGAGTTATCAACTACTACCTTGACCACCTTCGATCAAGCTATAGACTTAGCCCAAAGAGTGGAAGATGCTCTCATTAGGAGAGGACAGCTTAAAAAGAAAGATGATGAGAAAACATCCAAAAATCAATATAAAAATAAACAAGTTGTGGGTGATGGAGTCACTGATAGTAGAAATATTGCTACTATTAATGCTACAAAGACAACAGAGAATTTTATACTGAAACCTCCTAATAAACCACCTCAAGAATTTACTAGGTTAAATCAACCTCTATCAACCATTCTACCACAATTATTAGAATGAGGTTTGATCCAATTACCAAATATTCGGGAACTAGATCCAACTATACCTGGATACATAGCTGATTTACACTGTGATTTCCATAGAGGACCTGGACACGCTACCAACTCTTGTAAAATATTAAAACATAAAATACAAGACCTGATTGATAACAATGAGATGGAGGTGCAAGCCTTTCAACCTAAACAAAATCCTCCTAATAATGCTCAAAAGAACATCCCCCAAAATCAGAATCAGAATGCCAATCAATCATTGGACATATTTCAACATCCTTTACCAAAGCATGGTAAAGAGGTGGCTAATAAAATTGAGCATCATAATGTTCCCCCTCCTACCCGATATGTAGGGACTATTAGTGGACATTCACCTGCTCATGGTCTGCAAATTTTTGACACAACTTTATCCATGGTTATGACCAGACCTCTATATAATATTCGGACACCTGATCTTAGTGATACAGAATACGAGACTAAAAGTGACATGGAAATCACCTCAAATCAGTCGAATAGTTCTGAAGATGAATCAGATGCTATTCAACCTATCACAAATTCTATGGTTCCGGAAGAACCATTTCCAAGAAGAGTCACTACTAGACCATCTTCTCACCAATTAATTTCTAATGAACAAGCCATAAATGCTAGACCAAGACCCATTCATCATCCGCAAAATAATATTGTAGGTACCATCGGAGTTGTTACTCGACAATAGGCTCAAAATTCTCAACAAGATCAAACTCAGAATGATGGATCAGCTCCATTTGTTTTGAAAGTTCCTAATAAAGGGAATCATGTGTCTAATGTTCAACCTAAACCTCCTTATAATATTAATGAACAATTATCAAATACTACAACTAGAATTTCCCTTTTGGACCTTTTAAAATCTTCTCCTACACATAGGGATGAATTAATGCTCACATTAAGCCAAATGATGGTACCACAAAATATTCAACCCGAAGCCATGGCCAATACTATCATAACTCGAGAAGTCGATTGTATTGACTTTCGAGATAGAGATATACGACAACATAGTTTACATAAGGATAACCCCTTATATATTACTGCCCTAATTGGAGATGTAGCAGTCAAACGAGTCTTGATTGATAATGGTTCATCTTTAAACATTTGCACTTTTGACTTCTACCAAAGATTTGGGTTTAGAAGTGATGAGATGAAAAGAACTGATATGATTATAAAAGCCTTCAATGACGAAACACAAGAAATGTGTGGAGCTATTACTATCCCATTGCAAGTTGGTCCAAGAACCTTAGACACGACCATGTTTATTGTACATTGCCCTGCATCATACAATATACTCTTGGGTCGCCCTTGGATCAACGCGATGTGAGTTGTTCCCTCAACTTTACATCAGTGTGTTAAATTCAAATTTAAGAATCATTTGGTTACCATTCATGGTGATCCTAGACCCTTTGATATGTGTGCTTTGGTAGAACCTGTTGGAGTTCAATTTTTCCCTGCTATGTCATCCACACATCCTAATTCTAATCATCCATCTAAACATGTGAAACACACACCCATAACATCATCTACTTTTTCTCCATCAACTCCACCTCTACATATAGTTCAACCATCCTCTGAACAAACCACATTAGGACCTCAAAAAGATCCTAAACCCACAACCAATGCTTCTTGTTTTACTCCTATAACTTCCATACCTATAGACCCGTCCATCAACATCTCTACAACGTCTACACCTACCAAAGGCATATTTTTCGCATCTAAAGATGTAGGAAATGTTCCTTCTACCTCTTACGCTCTTACTGATGAGCTCTTACCCGATTTATCTAAAATTCTTATATCAGAAAAAAAAAACGTTTCTATGCAAGATTCCCTTATCTTAAATAATTTTCCACCCTCTCCTCGTACCTTGGGCCTCCCACATACTATGGGAAGTATTTACCAAGTTGGGAGCTGTGATTTTATTTATAAGGGATATGACTGGGGAAGAATACCTAGAAACATCAAGACACATTATGATGGATATGCTCGATGTTATTTTGCTAATGAGTATATTAAAGCTAAGCCTATAATGCTTAAATTGGGATATAAAGGGAAAGGTTTGGGACCTTTCCAGAATGGTATGAAAGAACCTTTTGAGGTAGAGCCATGGCCCGCCCGATGTGGTGTGGGCCTATTTCCTAGTAAGGGTCAGCCTTTCCCATTTGAGGATGATGACCATCTCATATGTTACCAAGATTATTTGGATAAACATGATGTCTTGTGTTTAATGCATAAGCCATTTACATGTAATATGCTATCCATAGCTTACCCTTAGATGATCGCTGAATCCGACGATGAGTTGGAGGGAGATATCTTCCATGATGTCTCCGTTGAGGAATTATTACATAACAAATTTTATTTCGATGGCTCTATACCTAGTATAGCCCAGCTTGAGGCCACGACTCCTCAAGATGAATTATCCAAGCTAACCTTGAAAGAATTACAAGAATTGGGCATTTCACCCGCCCCACCTAATTTTGAGAGAGATCTACACATGGAAGTAGAGAATGTCATAAAAATTAACATTGGAACCAACGATAACCCTCACATAATCAACATTGGATCAAAATTGAGTCAAGAAAAACAAGATAAATACATTGCATTCCTTAAATACTATGAAGATGTTTTTGCTTGGACATATGAGGATATGCCAGGATTAGACCCTTCTGTAGTTATGCATCACCTAGTAGTCCATCCGGATGCTAAACCTGTTAAACAGAAACTTAGAAAAATGCATCCTAAAGTGGCCTTACTAGTCAAAGGGGAATTAGAAAAACTCCTGAAGGTTATTTTTATACAAGCCATTGATTATGTTGAATGGATCTCGAATGTAGTTCCAGTAACTAAGAAAGAAGCTACCAAAGTTAGGGTTTGCACAGATTTTAGAGATATTAATGTTGCATGCCCTAAAGATGATTTTCCTCTTCCCAACATGGATCAGATCATTGATTTTATTGTTGGGAGTGGAATGATATCCTTAATGGATGGATTTTTTGGTTATAATCAGATCAGGATAGCTCCTGAAGATCAGGCTAAAACAACATTTATTACCCCTTGGGGGACCTTTTGTTGGAAAGTGATGCCATTTGGTTTGAAGAATGTAGGTGCAACATATCAATGAGCCATGACTTATATCTTTCATGATATGATGCATGATATTCTACATGATTATGTAGATGATATTATAGCTCATTCCATCAAAGAAGATGATCATTTAGATGACTTGAGAAAAGTATTTGATCGGTTAAGGGAATATCTTATCCGACTAAATCCAACCAAATGTATATTCGAAGTTAAGTCCGGTAAATTATTGGGGGTTATAGTTTCTTTACGTGGCATCGAAATTGACCCTCTCAAGATTACGGCTATCACTAATATGCCCGCACCCACAAATATATCTAAATTACGAAGTCTACAAGGTAAGCTTCAAGCTATTCGTCGCTTCATCGATAAGTTGGTGGACAAAACAAGACCCTTTCTTAAGCTTCTTAAGAAATATGTCTCTTTTCATTGGGATGACAAATTTCAGGAAGCATTTGAACTCCTCAAAAAATATCTCCTTAACCCACCGGTGCTTTCACCACCTAGACCTGATCGCCCATTTATCTTGTATATTTTTGCTTTAGATCTTGCCTTAGGAGCCATGTTAGCTCAACTGGACGATGAGAAGAAAGAACATGCTAATTATTACATTAGCCGAACCTTAATCAATTATGAAACCCGCTACATAGCATTAGAGAAACTATGTCTAGCAGTTGTATTTTCTACACAAAAATTATGCCATTATATGCTCAGTCAGAAAACGTATGTTATTGCTAAATTTGATCCTTTGCGGTATCTCATGATTCGACCTTATTTATATGGTCGCACAACAAAGTGGGTTCTTGCGCTAAGCGAGTTTGAACTCACGTTTATAGGACAGAAGTCTGTTAAGGGTCAAATCATAGTAGATCAATTAGTTGTTGCACCCTTAGAGTCTACCCATCCCCTCATCATTGAGTTTCTTGATGAATACCTTAAACTAGAGGCAAACCATCCTGAGCAATGGTCCTTATACTTTGATGGAGCCCGATGCATGAGTGGGGCTGGTATAGGTATTATTTTAATATCTCCGTAGAAACATCTTATACCTCTGTCCTTTAAATTAATGTTTGCTTGTACTAATAACACTTTTGAATATGAGGCTCTAATCCTCGGATTACGAGCTTCCTTGGCACTAAAAATTAAAAATCTATTAGTTTTCGATGATTCTCAACTTGTCATAAATCAAATCAATGATGTTTATTAGACCAGAGATGATAAATTACGTCCATATAAAGCATATGTCTTACAATTATTATCCCTATTTGATCAAGTTACCTTGGAAGCTATTCCTCAAACTAGCAACCGTGCGGCTGACGCCATGGCTATAACTTCATCTCTTTTGCCCTTGGAGTTAGATGATGAATATGCTACCATCATTATTCGTCGACTCCAGGAACCCACTTCAAATAAATCATGCTTAGAACCTTTGGATGTGTTTCTAATCAACGAAACTACTCCCGAACCTTGGTACACTGATATATTTAATTTTCTTCAAAATGGGACCTTCCCTGAAGGTTGTAATAACAACCAGCACCGATTATTACGTAGACGAGCAAGTCACTTCATAATTATTGGCAATACACTGTATAGGAGATCTTTTGAAGGCATCCTATTGAGATGTTTGAATCTAGAAGAATCTAGATCAGCTTTGAGTGAAGCCCACGATGGATCTTGTGGGGGATATTTTAGTGGTAGCGCCATTGCTAAGAAACTCCTTAGGATAGGATATTTTTGGCCTACCATGGAAAATGATGCACATGATTATGTGCACCATTGCGACAAGTGCCAGAAACATGCTGACCTTGTCCATGCGCCTACACAAGAGCTGCAGGCTATTTCATCTCCTTGGCCCTTTTCAAAATGGGGCTTAGACATCATTGGAAAAATCAACCCCGTGTCATCTGATGGACACAAATTTATCATAACCGCAACTGAGTATTTCATGAAGTGGGTTGAAGCTATGCCCTTAGCTTCTTGCACTAGAACCCAAGTTTCCAAATTTATTTTTAATCAAATTATTTGTAGGTTCGGAATTCTTGCAAATCTCATCTCAGATAATGGCACTTGTTTCAAAAATAAAGATGTCAAAAATTATGTCAAAAATATAAAATTCAACATCGTTGGTCCACTCCCTATTATCCTCAGGGTAATGGCCAAGTAGAAGCATCTAATAAAACATTAATTAAAATCCTCAAAATAATGGTCAATAAATCTAGCCGAGATTGGCACATCCAATTATATCCTACTTTGTGGGCTTATCGAACTAGCGTTCGTACTCCCACGGGCACTTCACCTTTTGTTTTGGTTTATGGCGTTGAAGCTATTTTTCCCTTTGAATTAGAAGTTCCTTCTTTGGCTCTACTACTTCAAGATACTGAAGTAGGAGATGAATATCGTGTTGGCAGATTTAGTCACTGGAACTCCTAGATGAGAAGCGCATCAATGCTTTGGAACATCTTCGTGCCTACCAAAACAAGCTTAAACGAGCATACCTCAAGAAAGTTCATCATCGATCCTTTGAGATCGATGACCTTGTCTTGAAAGAAAATAAAAAAAATACTAATGCAACTAAAGATCTTAAAGGTAAATTTGAACCTAAATGGCTTGGGCCATATATCATCACTGCTAAATTTGGATCGAGAGCATACCAATTAGCTACCTTAGATGGTAAAGATCTTAAAGAACCTATGAACATTATGCATCTTAAGCGCTATTATGCATAAAATCTGGTAATTTCATCATTGTATATATTGTTATTTTGCATCTTGTTTCATTTTTGTCATCCATATAAAAAATTTCAAAAACAATCACATTGTGTATCTTTTCAATTCATAAATTAAAATCAAAATATAAAACTTCAAAATCATCAAAATCTTCAAAAACATCTTTTATTTTCGTACTTGTCAATTCTTGAAGTATTGCAGTTATATTTTCAGTTATTTTGGATAAATTAGCATTTATTTGGAATCCCGCACTTTCACACTCACATGAATAAATATCTTGATTTTATTTGGTATGATTATTAATCTCTCTTATATCAAAGTCCACATTTGAATTAAATAAAGTTTTGAGCATAGAGAACTGATCTTGTTATTTACTTGAACCAAGCATATCTTTTCACATTAAAATGATTTCATTGCAAATTCGATATGATGCTACATAGTAGAAATGGTTTCTTGAGCGAAAAGTTTCCCTTGCTATCCTATCATGCACATGGTCTAGAATATTTGAGAATTGACAAAAGGACAAGCTCACCCCTACCCGAAATAAAAATCCCTTGCTCTATAGCCAATCCAAGCAAGTATCCCTAGCATAGGAAGAAAAAGAAAAGTCAAAGAAAATGAGAAAAAGAAAAATATCATTTTGTACCATCGCAGCAATATTTCAGCATTATCTCAGTTCCAAGCAAAAATACAAAAAAAAAAGAAAAAAAAAGAAAGCAAAAGAGAAAAGAAAAAGGCAAAAAGCAATAAAATCCCTTTCCCTACCCCTTGAAAAGAAAAGAAGGGTGAATGAGCTTGAATCCCTGGAATTCTCAATTATTCAAAAACTGTGAGGTAAGCCCCATAACAAGTGGTTTGTGCCCAACCCGCTTGGCCTTGGGTAATCCCTAGCGTGGTGATATGTCTGTCACATTAGCGACCTTCTTTTGTATAGACCTATGTCTTATTATGGATCAGCTAGCTCTTGATGACCTAACTTACATAGTAGTCTGGTATGGTTACATGCATATAAATCATGGTCAACGAACACTCATTTGGTTAATTCAAATTACTTGTATCAAATTATCTTGCTCAAAATTGGTGAATGAACAATACAATTGCACACACATTTGTATTTGAGATATTTTGTATCATTATGATAAATCAAGATCAGTAATGAACTCACATTTGCACATGAGGGTTCCTTATAAATCTACATTTTGTCTTTGAGATAATTTAAAATATCTCTGCAATTCATTTCGAATCATTTCATCTTCTTATTTAAGAACATTTGCTTAGCATAAAAACAATTAAATATATTTCTTTCCAAAATCCAAAATTTTCTTTCACAACATCTTCAAAAACCTAGTAAATAAAGTCATGTTTATATATTATTATTTTCTATTTATCTCAAAATCAAAAATCAATCATGCAATACAACTATTATATCAATTTCCTTTTTGGATTTCGCGATGATGGTATAAGTCTATACCTATAATTCTATGCCTAGCGCAAACCATTGTTCTAATTTTATTTTTCCCATTCATTTTAATTCATAAAAACATATGGCTTACATCATTATGTTACACAATTGTGCTTTAAAAGGAACACAATTTTTTCTATTTTCATTTCATTATGTCAACATTCCATTTTGCAACCATGGTATAATTCCTAAGGAATTGTTCAAAATTTTATCACACTTAGGAATTTATGCCTAGCAAAAATCATATTTCTTTTAATATCTCATGCATAATATTTTTATGAAAATCTGAAAATAAATCATCACCATCATCATTTTTCATCATCACAACACAAAGTCTTAAGACAATCTCTTAAGCACTCTTTTACTTTTAGCAATATTTCTATACTGGGATTAGCTTGACGACCTAGTGAGCGGTGACTCCATGAAATGGTCTATAACAATGACAATGTCCTTTGAAATTATTGTTAGAAGTCCCTTTTATTTTGCATCAAAACACACCACCAAAACAACCAATTTGTTCACATCAGATTATTCCATTTAAAATTTTATGGCATGACATAAACTTATAATTTATTTCCACTGAAATAATTACATGAATAATCAATCAACAAATCCAAAATTAAAGCATCATACAACATATGCACAAGTCATATCATCAAAAAGACCATTTATATATATCAATAAATTATGTACATCATCTCAAAACTGGACTGGTATGCCACAATAAATACCCTGGCATACTCAGTCCCCTCAAAAAAATAATAATAATATATACAATCTCTAGTCTATAGCAGCTAGTCTCGAGAAGCCCTCGAGCTCTCAGCCTCATCTCCTCTCCCGCCTTGAGGTGGAGGAGGTGGTCCCATAGAGGTCCGGGTAGTGTCTCGGGTCCTCATCATCGATCATGAGGAATTCCTCGACGATCCCATCCTGATCGACTCTGCAATGCCGACTGACAGCTGCAACCTCTGGCCCTATGGAACCAGTTGGAAGTATACTCCCTGATAGAATGTGGTCTGAGCCATAGACCGTGCTAACTCCTACATGCTCACCCCTCCACTCCGAGCCCTAAGTCATGTAGCCTCATCCTGTAAAGTCTGCACCTAAGCCCAAAGGTGGGCAACCTCAGCCCGAAGAGCCACCGTCTCGCTACTCTCCCCTACCTCGACACCCTTGCCCTTATCGGGTGATGGTGGCCTCTCCCCCTGCTGAGAAGGGAATCTCTCCTCCCTCCTCCCTATCTATTGTAGCCTTTGTGGAGCCTGTGCCATCCTCTGGCATCTCTCCTATGAAGACCATCACTGCTCTATCCCTTTGCAACCTCACACTACCTCAATGGCTGCCTGGCACCACCTCCCCATCCGTTGCACAATCGCATGCACCAGACCCTATGTCCTCGTCATCTGAGTAGGGCGGATGCCTATGTACCAGGCATCATATCCATCAGCAAACCTTGCATTGTCTTCATCCACTGGCTAGATGGGGGCATCATCCATGTCTTGGCTCTATAATTGTTGCATATTCAGAGCCTCGCTCAATGTAGTACTATCCCAAACACTTTGAGAGTACTCGTAATCCCTAAGAGAAGGGATCCCCTACTGAAGATTGAACTACCATAAAACTTGGTCGTAGCGGTGGAGCTCTACCTCTCCCTACTCCATCCTTAGCCAATAGACTCACCTAATGCAATCCAACTCCTACCCATCCTCTGCCCACCCTGGATGCTCTCTCCATGGCCTCCAGGTGATCTAGTCTGGGATGAGGTCGTCTAGCAACCTCTATGACATCAACAAATCTATCCGTCGCTATGACCCTCTCTATAGCCACCAATAGAAAACTCGGGGCCTCTCCTGGTCAACCCCTGTCAGTGGGAGTCCTACCGTCCTCCGCACCGTGATGTGCTCCTAGCACCAAACCTGCAGCAGCGATGTCAAAACTAGACATCGGCCTCCCTTATATACGACCCCATGCAAGATCCTATACAAGTAACACAGTACAAAGCCACCCCATGCAAATCTATACTTGTGGTCTCTCATGTCACATACCACATATGAAAGGAGCCAGGGTAATCTGCACCTACTTTGGTGGCACAATAGTAGGCCACCCATTATCCCTGCCAACACCTGAGTCAACCTAGATGCCCCAAGCATCTACCTCAGTGAATCGATCGCCCTTCTCCAGAGCGAAGCTCGGGTCTCCGCTCAGCCTCATCATAGCCTGGCCCTGATTGGCCGTAGGAGTCATGAACCGTCCCTGTATGGGGATCCTCAAGATCCTCCATACGTCCTCTAGTGTGGGAGCCATCTCCCCTATCGATAATCAAAAGCAGGACAACCCCGGATACCATCTCTTTGCTAGGGCTGTCAGTAGCCCCATGTCTGTCGGTACTTGTGGCATCTCTGCCACATGCTATAGTCTGATCTGTGCTAGTCGGTCTCGCTCTGCCTGGTCGAGTGTGGCTACGTCATCTCTCAGCCCCCTGTATTTCCACTCCTGAATCTTTAGTAATCTCCTCTACAAAACAAACAATAAAACAATAAAATTCATTAATAAACCAATTATTAAAATCAATTTAATGCAATTCAAACAAGCTTAATTTCATAAAAATGATGATATCGTCCAACATTGGATGATATCATCCTAAATTATGTAAAATCATCCTTATTAGGATGAAATCATCTCCTATTTCTCAACTTGGGGATCACCCTTGTTGGACGAGATCGCCTCTATTTCATCGATTTCACCCTCAGACGAAATCGATGATATAGGGATGATTTCGACAAAATGGGGACGATTTCGTCCCGATGTCGTTGACAGCCCAAAAACGGTCGCGATGCCCCAAAATAGTCAAAATTTAAAACAAAAATTGCACAAATCAAATTAAAACATAATTCAATAGGTTTAGGTCCTTACCCGTAGCCCACGTCGAACATCTGTCGATCGATGCGCTATTTCAACCATTTTTGTCTGTAGAACTCTAAAAACAATAAAAATGAAGAGTAAAAATGAATTAGGGTTTTACCCTATTTTTTAATTTTATTTAAAAACAACATTTTTTTAATTTTTCTTTTCCACGCTTTTACCTCAAACGTTCAATTTGGGTAAAAACACGGAGGGGGCACCATAGTCAGCAGTCGTACGATTCGACCTAGAATCGTTGTCTAGAAAAATTGAGTAAATTTTTTCTTTCTCGTAAAACGAGAAGAACTCGTCTTTAACGCATTTTCTTCAAAAAATTTGCTAAAGAGGGGGCAAAATGTAGCACCCTAAAATTTGCGCAGTTAAACCCTTAGTAAAAGATATAAATTTGAATCTTAACCCCAAACTGCCCGTTAATCACCCATTACCCGCTCCCCTTGTTTTTTGTGCCATTTTTAGGATTTGTTTTGATTTTTGGACGATATCGTCGTCAATCAGACGTAATCATCCCAAATTTGATGAATTCATCTAGAACAGAATGTCCAGACGATTTTGTCCCAAAACTAATTTTCATAATTAGCTTTTGTTTCAACAACTTCTCTAACTTGGGCAGAAAGCATGTCTGCGTAGTTAGAGTCTCCCCCATTGGAGATCTCCCAAATTGGGATGATCCCCAACCTCCTAACCTCCCCCTAATCCTATATAAACTGGGATTTTCTTAGTTTATCCCCCTGGCTGACTGATTTCCCTGCATCTTTAGTTTCTTGTGCATTAGAACACCTTCGCACCATCGTTTGCATTATGTATTTCAAAGTTTTCTTGCAGGAATTTTACTGCTTTTCAGTCGGAGCAAGTTCAGATCGTCACAGGTGATTCCAGATGATTTTGGATGATATTTTTGAAGAACACAAGCTTATACTGAGAGGGGGGGGTGAACAGTATAAGACCACTTTTAACTTTTTTTTTCAAATCAGCTTTCAATTCAATGTTATGCAAAAAATAGATAGTAGTATTAACAACAGTAATCAAACAATGCACAAAACATCATCCACAAAGTGACACAACAATTTACGTGGTTCACCCAAGGTGGGCTACTCCACGGATAAAAATTTTCTCTAAAATTTATATCACAGTTCTTTGGGAAACCTTCCCAATTACAAAGTTTATGGGCACCAACCCAAAGGAGACACCTTCCCCTAGCTCTACTCTTAGTGGTGATCCTCTAGAAGACCTCTACCTCCTTCGCCCTTAGCAAGTGGAACTCTATCCATATAAGACACCTGTCTTCCCTGCTCCGTTGGAGATCTCTGTCCTCAACTCTATCACTACAAAGTCGTTCCTCAAATTCACACCAAACATAGTCCTTCGGTCTAGCACAAATCTGTCCTCTTCCTCTATTCTTTTCTATTACAACTACACTTGGTCAAAACCAACTTTTCACTGTCTATGCAAACACAGCAGCATAGTCTTTGCACTCTCTACTTAAACACTATAGCACAGTCATCGCACACTCTATGCAAACACAGCAGTCGATCAGACTTCCACTTATGCACCTCTGCGATCGAACTTCTCCCCACACACTATCTGCACAAATCGCACTTCGAACGCACACTTCGATCGATTCGACTCAACTCGCTCTCTTGCGTACAGTAGAATTCACTTACACAAATTCGATACCCACCTTCGATACCTTGAAATTCGAAAATAGTCCTCCTTTTATAGCATTAATTCATGATCAAAAACTTAATCTTTAGTCGGCTGTTACCCTAAAGATCATCGGCTACAAAACCCTATGCTGCGTCAACCCAAATTTAACTTTGTCGGCTCAAAGTTAACTCTGTCCTTCAATCGCGTCTGGAACTCACCTGTAGCTTCTGCCATGAAACTACATGTCACGATATCATGACATTTTTGTAGCCATACACATTCATTTGGCTAATGTCACGATATCGCGACACTTTTGCTTTTGTCTGCCTTGACAACGTCCTTGTCACAAAATCGTGACACTTCTAACTTTTGCTGACGTCATCTTTACTCCTGTCGCAAAATCGTGACACTTTAGTCTTCATGGCCTTCTTCTCTGCTTTTGTCATGAAATCATGACACTCCTACCTTTTGCTGACGTCATCTTCACTTCTATCATGAAATCGTGACCCTTCTGTCTTCATTGCCTTTTCCTAGGCTTGCACTAGCAAAAATGAAACATGTCACGAAATCGTGACGCTTTCGCCTTCGAGCTCTTCCTTCTTGAATTCGTCGTGAAATCATGACACTTCTTCTGATGAAGACTTGCTAACTGTTCCTATCATGAAATCATGACATTTTCACCAACTGAATGCTGCCAACTCAACCTGTCGTGAAATCGCGACACTCTCTGCATTCGCAAGCTTTCTCTCCAACCTGTCACGAAATCGCGACACTTTCTGCATCCGTACAACTTCTTTGTAGCCTGTCGTGAAATCATGACGCTTCTTATTTCAAACTCTTCCTTTTTCTGCATGTCACAAAATCATGACAATTCTCACTTCGAGCTTTTCAGCATGTTGCGAAATCGTGACAGTCCTTACTTAGTCTTTTGCAGCATGTCACGAAATCATGACAATTTCCATGTAACTTTCTCTTCTAACTTGTTGCAAAATTGCGAAAGTTCACACTGCGGACTCTCTTTTCTGCAATATGTCATGAAATCGTGACACCTTTTCATCCGTACACATTTCCTGGCAATGTGTCGCAAAATCGTGACACTTTTCCTTCTCTGCCTTCCTGCACTTTTTGAGTCACGAGAATGTGACATGTCGCAAAATCGTGACACTTTCCAACTTGCTCTCCTTCTCTGCCAACATGTCGCAAAATCACGACAGTTTTGCCCAAACTTTCTCTCTCCTCAAACATGTCGCGAAATCATGATAGTTTTGCCAGCACTTTCTCTCTCCTGAAACATGTCATGAAATCGCGACAGTTTTTCCAGCCGCCTGCATACTTTTTCTTACTTGACTTTTTCTTGATCTTTTTGCAACTGGGCTACTTTGATCTTCTTGGAAACTCACTGTCCAAACTGAAACCTACATCAAAACAATTTCTTTGACATCAAACCAGATTGCTTCAAGACCTTCTTGGCATCAATGACAACATCTACACTTAGAGCAAAGGCAAAGTACCCAAGGTACCCAAAATTGCCAACAATCTCCCCCTTTGTCATTGATGGCAAACCTTAACTGAAAACATATCTCAAGAGCCAAAACTAAACCAACTGATCCAACAACTGAGAATCTGTCTTTGAAGTTTTTGCTCCCCCTGACTTGAAGCTCTCTTCTTCACTCATATCTCCCCCTTACTCATATCTCTCCCCCTTTGTCATCAATGGCAAAGGGTCACCTTTGGGGCTTGGGACTAAGAATGAGCCTCTTAGCTTAGTCCCTCCCCCACCTCCTGATGAGGTGATTAAAATAGGGGTGGGAGTGAAACTCCCATTAGACACCTTGATGGGCCTTCTCTTAATTTCTTTGTCTGTATTTATGTTCCTGTCATTGTTCTGATCCTCAGAAATGTTCATACTACTGTTCCTATTTCTTTTATCATTTCTGTTCTTATCCATACCTTGATTCTTGGACCTGTTCATATCACTTTTCCTATTTCTGTTATCATTCCTATTCTTATCCATGCCTTGATCCTTGGACTTGTTCATACTACTGTTTCTGTTCCTGTACCTCGAAAGATCAGCTCTACACTGTCTAGCTGTGTGACCTTCATTGTTGCACTTATAACACGTAATAAAGTTACTTATGTTCGGCATACCTCTTCTTTGAATCCGCCTGTTATGACTAACCATGTTCCTGTGATTTTCCTTGCAAAAAATTGCCTTATGCCCAAACTGTTTACAAGAGTAGCAATACCCTTGAAATAAATTACGCCCCCTGAAACTATCATTTATCTTCCTTACTTGAGTCATGCAATGCGAAGCCATGTGGCCAAACCTGTGACACACAAAACATCTGCCATTAAACTTTCCTGTAAATGACCTTCTCGGTCTGGTAAACTTCTTCTTCGCATTTAGAATTCTATTTTCTATTTCTGTGCATCTATCACTCATGGACTCTTGATCTAAAGTACTTTCTACATCAGAACTTTCTTCCTTTTGTAATCTCTTGCTAGATTCCCCAACCTGTTTCTTGTGCGGCTCAACAAAACCGAGACCTGTTTTATCTGTTGGTTTTCTTTGACCTTTGATGAGAGATTTAACCCTTTTGGAGCTATCTTGAAACCTGTACAACTTATCCTTGTATTATTTAGTTTCCACTTCCAAAGAAGCCATTTTTTGTTCTAATTCACTATACTCAAGCACCTTAGATTCTAACTCAGTCTTGAGTTCTTGTGTCTTAGCCATAGAGATTTCAAGGTTCTCTATAAGTTCATCTCTCTCCATACAACATTCATCTAATTTATCCTTGAGTCTAGCATTCTTCTTTCTTTCCTTTTTCAAAACACTAAGAGCATTAGTAAGTTCACATTCAAGATCCTCTATTTGATTGTATTTTGAATTATCAAGGCCTTTTTCAGATTTCTTATCACTAGAGGTGCTACCCTTTTCAAAAACCATACATGCATCTTCATTGTAGTTTTCTGAAGCATCCTCATACATACTAGCAACCAAATCATTATTTTTGCAATTATCCTCAAGGTGCCCAAAATTTCCACATCTAAAACATTTCATGACAATGAATTTATGTTTCGGTTCTTCCTCCTTTTTTGAAATGAATAGCATCTCATTTTCATTATCACTAGAAGAGCTTTCACTATCACTGCTAGAACACTTACTTGCTTTGTCTAGGTAGAAGCTCTTCTTGTGTTTGTGAGAATGCCTCTTTCCATGATTGTTGTACTCATATTTGCTCTTCTTGTGATGCTTGTGCTTTTCGGAATCCTTGCTCTTAGAATCCTGTATATCTTCATCACTTTCATTCTTTGAAATAGTATAGTCAATAGCATAATGACCAAACTTCCCACAGTTGAAACATCTTATGTTTTTCATGCTCTTGTGCTCTGGAAAACTTGTCTTTCTTGCTGTAATATGCCTCTTCATCACTAGAGGACTCATCACTTTCTTGAATCTGTTTGCTCTTTGATTTCTTGGTAGCTTTGAAGGTCGCCTCTTTCTTGACATCAACTTTCACTTGAGTTCTCAGCTCAAATGTTGCAAGTATACTATGGAGCTCATCCTTTTTCAATTTATCTAGATCTTTAGCTTCCTCAATGGCAGAAATTTTTTCACTAAATCTATTAGGAAGAGATCTTAAAATCTTATCACACACATCATTTTCAGCAAGTTCAAGACCTAAGTCTTTCATGGAGTTAACAATCTCATCCATACGAAGCATGTAGTCATTGATCTTTTCATCATCATTCATTTTGAGTTGTTCAAACATACCTTTAAAGTGTCTCAATTTGGCCTTTCGGACATTTGCATCACCTATATGAACCACCTGCAACTGTTTCCACATTTCACTAGCTGTCTTATAGTGAATCACCTTGGTAAGATCTACTTTTTGTAAGCCTTTCAGAATTGCATTCATAGCTTTTGAATTGCTGTGATGTAGGAGCCTATCTTCTTTAGTGTATGGACCATTTACAGGGATAGTGTACCCATCTTCAATCACTTCCCAAACCTCATTACCAAGTGCCATAAGATAAACCTTCATTCTTGCACTCCACAAACCAAAATCTGATCCATCAAGAATAGGTGCTGCATTGCCACTTGAATAATCCATTGTGTTCCTTGCTAGCTTTTCCTTCAAGTTGTTAAACCTTTTCGAAGGAACCTGCTCTGATACCAATTGAAGAACACAAGCTTATACTCGAGAGGGGGGTGAACAGTATAAGACCACTTTTAACTTTTTCTTTCAAATCAACTTTCAATTCAATGTTATGTAGAAAATAGATAGCAGTATTAATAGCAGTAATCAAACAATGCACAAAACATCATCCACAAAGTGACACAACAATTTACGTGGTTCACCCAAGGTGGGCTACTCCACGGATAAAAATTTTCTCTAAAAGTTATATCATAGTTCTTTGGGAAACCTTCCCAATTACAAATTTTATGGGCACCAACCCAAAGGAGACACCTTCCCCTAGCTCTACTCTTAGTGGTGATCCTCTAGAAGACCTCTACCTCCTCTGCCCTTAGCAAGTGGAACTCTATCCACAGAAGACACCTGTCTTCCCTGCTCTGTCTGGAGATCTCTATCCTCAACTCTATCACTGCAAAGTTGTTCCTAAAATTTGCACCAAACACAGTCCTTCGGTCTAGCACAAATCTGTCCTCTTCCTCTATTATTTTTTGTTACAATCGCACTTGGTCGAAACCAACTTTTCACTATCTGTGCAAACATAGCAACATAGTCTTCACACTCTCTGCTCAAACACTATAGCACAGTCATCGCACACTTTGTGCAAACACAGTAGTCGATCAGACTTCCACTTATGCACCTCTATGATCAAACTTCTCCTTGCACACTATCTACGCAAATCACACTTTGAACGCACACTTCAATCAATTTGACTCGACTCGCTCTCTTGCGCACAGCATAATTCACTTGCACAAATTTGATACCCACCTTCGATACCTTGAAACTCAAAAATAGTCCTCCTTTTATAGCATTAATTCATGATCAAAAACTTAATCTTTAGTCGGTTGTTACCCTAAATATCGTCGGCTGCAAAACCCTACGCTACGTCGGCCCAGATTTAACTTTGTCGGCTCAAAGTTAACTTTGTCCTTCAACCGCCTTTGGAACTCACCTGTAGCTTCTACCACGAAACTACATGTCGTGATATCATGAAATTTTTGCAGCCGTACACATTCATTTGGCTAATGTCACGATATCGTGACACTTTTGCTTTTGTCTGCCTTGACAACGTCCTTGTCGCGAAATCATGACACTTCTAACTTTTGCTGACGTTATATTTACTCCTATCGCGAAATCATGACACTTTAGTCTTCATGGCCTTCTTCTCCGCTTTTCTCATGAAATCGTTCACTCCTACCTTTTGCTGATGTCATCTTCACTTCTATCACAAAATTGTGACCCTTCTATCTTCATTGCCTTTTCCTAGGCTTGCACTAGCGAAAACGGAACATGTCACGAAATCGTGACGCTTTCGCCTTCGAGCTCTTCCTTCTTGAATTCATCGCAAAATTGTGACGCTTCTTCTGATGAAGACTTGCTAACTGTTCCTGTCATGAAATCATGACATTTCCACCAACTGAATGCTACCAACTCAACCTATCGTGAAATCATGACACTCTCTACATTCGCAATCTTTCTCTCCAACCTGTCGTGAAATCGTGACACTTTCTGCATCCGTACAACTTCTTTGTAGCCTGTCACGAAATTGCGACGCTTCTTATTTCAGACTCTTCCTTTTGCTGCATGTCATGAAATCATGACAGTTCTCACTTTGAGCTTTTCAGCATATCGCCAAATCACAATAGTCCTTACTTAGTCTTTTGCAGCATGTCACGAAATCGTGACAATTTCCATGTAACTTTCTCTCTCTTCTAACTTGTCACGAAATCATGACAGTTCACACTGCGGACTCTCTTTTCTACAATATGTCGCGAAATCGTGACACCTTTTCATCCGTACACCTTTCCTGGTAATGTGTCACAAAATCATGACACTTTTCCTTCTCTGCCTTCCTACACTTTCTGAGTCGCGAGAATGCGACATGTCATGAAATCGTGACACTTTCCAACTTGCTCTCCTTCTCTGCCAACATGTCGTGAAATCATGACAGTTTTGCCCAAACTTTCTCTCTCCTCAAACATGTCATGAAATCGTGACAGTTTTGCCAGCACTTTCTCTCTCCTAAAACATGTCGCGAAATCGTGACAGTTTTTCCATCCGCCTGCATACTTTTTCTTACTTGACTTTTTCTTGATCTTTTTGCAACTGGGCTACTCTGATATTCTTGGAAACTCACTGTCCAGACTGAAACCTACATCAAAACAATTTCTTTGACATCAAACCAGATTGCATCAAGACCTTCTTGACATCAATGACAACATCTACACTTAGAGCAAAGGCAAAGTACCTAAGGTACCCAAAATTGCCAACACTTGTCACAGATCGGCGATGATCTTGTACGATTGGAGGTGATCTCGACTGCAGTCCAGATTGGGGGCAATCAGAGCCTGGAGTTTGCATTTTCTTATCTTTTCTCTTCATTTTCTCATGCATTATCTTAGTTTATTCTATTTCTGTATCTTGGAGTTCACCTCATTTAGCATAGATGCATGATAAAGTTAAAACAAATTATTAAATTAATGCATTTCTCTTAATTGTTATCTAAATCTATCATTTAGGCAAGTTTACTGTTATTTTTATCATTTCTTCTTGCTTTTGCAATTGCATTTTTTGTTTTTGGTATCTATTTCTATGATTGTAGGTTTCTAACAAATCGATGATGATATCATCTGATATCAGACGACCGAATGTGATCTGAGATGATTATGTGCAATTGTAGATGATTATGTAAGATTTGAGATGATCTGGACTTCTATAAACCTCAGAATATTCATCAGACATCCAGAATCAAGTATATTTTGTCTTATTTAGCATACTTTATGTGTTTAGCACTTATTCATGTTTTCTATATTCATATAAATCAGCATTGGCATATAGAATAACTTAGATTCATCTCGGCCAAACCTAGGATATGAATGATTAAAGCACAAAATGAACACATCAAAACCATTCTCAACCTAGGTGTGGAAACTGCCACTCAAAATTTTCCTGGTGAACCCACCATCCATCAAAAATTTACCCTTATACCCCTCCCTCGAGAGGCGCGACCTTCAAAGGGCCTCTCAATATGAGGTATTATCCCATCCTTCTTGCATCCCCCTTTTGGGTGCGGATCCTATAGCCTAAAGGTAAGGATGCAAAAAATTTGGAGTGATACAACTGCATTTTTATGATATCAGGTGCAAACTGCAGGTTTTAGTTGTGGTCTCATTTTTGGCCCATGGCTTTAAAACGTGGGTTGCAGTCTGAACCATGCATCAGACCTACGATTAACAACCAGACACAACAAATAGCAGGGAGCCAAAGCTTGATCGGATGAGGACCTGAGGTAGGCCCCATTTTTCACTCTCTGTACTTTTTTATTCTATTTGTGTTTTCCAGAAAGCAGAAAAGGGAAAATCTAATTAAGACACTAAAAAAAAGAAATGAATTAGGTCTTAGGGTTTATTTTTCTGAGTTTGGCTAGGCACTGCTAGGAACAATGGACCTCTGAGTGTAGTCCACCCTAGAATCCAACGTGCTAGGTTTAAATTGTGTGTTGGTTTGCATGCTTGAGGCCCAATCAGAGGCTATATCATCGTAATTTGCATTGTCAAAAATTCATATAGGATATAGCATGCATTCTCTGAAAATGAAACATTTCTTTTTGCATATCATGTAGGAAATAATCATTCATGTTGTATTATGCATTTTCCTTTCTATGCAAAGATTAAAAAGAACCACACACACCACGTTTCAATTAAACGCTAGTGAGTTGGGAGTGACATCCAACCACTAGTAGGGTCCAACGACGGTGTTAGTAATTTCCATCCGTTGGCCCAACTCCCATGTACCTATTGTTCTAGACCAAGGCCGGGCCCAAGAACCTTTCGTACCCTAGAAAATTTGCATGTATTCTCTTCGAAGGGTATAATATTGACTAGGGAAAAATGGGTGAGGGACTGGTAGGACCGGTGCTCCTTGTTCGGGTGTGGAGTTTCATTGCCACACATGGGGGATTTACGTGGCTTGGATTCACACCCAGGTTGTCGAGCTACGAGCATACCGGTGAAAGCCAATTAAACTGAGAATATCATCCAACAAGCTTTCAAACACGATAAGAGTTTCTAATACTGATACAACAAATCATTGAAACAACATCAAACAGTTTAGGGCTCACTTTTAAAATGTAAAGGAGATAATCACATTGTTTACATTGTATGCTTCTTTATCACTTAATTCATCAAGATAAGGCCTTCCTTGAGGCTAAAATTTTTAGTAAGAGAGGTTTCCTCTCAAGACTTGTCTAGTTGGCACATCATGACAACTAGGCATAGTCGAGCTCACTCACGAGCTAATGACTCAGAATATGCAGGGAGAGGCCCTCAATGCCTCTGGTATTCCCCTAAGGATCTTTTAGACCTTGCATGCCTCCTTGCTAGGCATCACACTCATCATTCACCTAAGGATCTTATCCTCCCGATGTGACACTCTGATAGTCATCGTGAGACTCCTTCATCATAGGGGGTCCTCACATGGAGGTGATAGGGTTTCCACACACGTGGAAAGAACTAGCATTGTTAGGTCTCATCCTAGCAAGGTAGAGAGTTGTGGATCTTACTCCATGAGTCAGTCGTATAGGGAACCTGAGTCTCATGCAGCCCATAAGAGGTGACTACTCCAAGACCAATTGGAGGAGGCGCGCATTGAGCGTGAGCATCTAGAGCGTGAGTGCACAGAGAGGAAGAGAGCACATCAACAGAGGTTGGATGAGCTCCAACAATGGGAAGAGAGGATTTACCAATAGAAATTATGTGAAGAACAATCATGTGAGGTAACTCCTAAAAAGAAGCTCATACCTAGAGTGCTTAGGCAACAAGTCAACGCGATGCACCCTACGCATCATCAAGAGTTACCTCTGAAGTAGTTAGATAGCCACTCTATTAGATAGATAGACATACCATCGGATATTGGTAAGTGACAAACAAAAGTACCTAAGGATATCATGTGCAAGCATGAGGTTGAGAATAGGCAAGTTAGACAGGTGAGCAATGTCAATGCTCAAAAATTATCATAGTCCTTGGTGCATATACAGTCTATTCCACCATACAAGGAGCCTGTGATCACTTTCCATAAATAGGAAGTCAAACCTATCCTTGTCAAGGAATCTGATCCTCCATTGCATATCATAGCGAGGATAAATCAGATTGCGTATAAGCGAGTGTTGGTGGATACAGGATCGTCGATTAATATCATTACCACCTCAACGTTCAAACATCTCAAAATTCCACCTTCCCACATCAAGGCATCGAATTTCATGCTACAAGATTTTAATGATGTGGAATCCCCTACAGTAGGCACAATAGTCCTCCCCATCGAGGTGGGACAAAATATTATTTCTACATTGTGCTATGTTTTAGAGGGATCAAGACAGTATAACCTGCTACTTGGAAGGCCGTGGATAAGAGCCATGGAGTGCATACCATCCATAGTGCATCAGTGCATTAAGTACACCCATGCAAATGAAGTCCATGTGGTTGAGGCGGACCCAGATCCTTTCAAATATTACAAACTGGGGGATCATCCACAGGAACCTAGTGGGGTGCCCACGCCTCCGAACGCTAAACATGATGAGTTTATCCAAAGTTTGGATGCAACCTTGCAGACTATTGTGGAGTTACCGTCACCACTCGTATCACCTATGGAGTCACCTATAACTCCTTCATCTTCGGTCTTTCCTAACAGGGAAGGGCTGATGAACTCGATCACAGAGATGCTCACAACTACCTTGGATGTGTCATTAGAGGACCCTCATACTCCTATCGAGGGGGAAGTACCTAGCATGGTCATGGATGCATCTGAGTGTATCATACCCTCATCATCCATCATGTCACAAGATAGTCCTCATGAGGATGATGTTGAGTATAAAGAGCATATGGAGGTAGACACCACGGTGTCACCCATCATGGAGACCATTGAGGATTTAGGTCAGCTTCTTGTCGAGTCTCTACCTATTGAGCCTATCCTTGATGCATCAAATGAGCATGAGGAAGAGTTAGTTGTTGCAATTGAGATGCTACAACCCCAATAGGTTGATGAGTCACCTACGACTCATGCAATGGTGGAATCATTTTCTCATGAGTTTGTGGGAATGGTTGACATTAGGTCAGAGGATCGAGTGACTCTAGAGCAAATAGAGCAAGAGATGGGGCAATCAGACATTGCTTCCACATTGAAAGGGTCCGAATCTTTAAAATTAGTCACTCTTGACTCATTTCTTGTGCCACCTTCTCAAGGACAAGAGCAAGCGTGTACCCCATATCAGGTTGGGGGTACTAAATCTGACATAGTTCAATTATTTCAAGTCGAACAATAGCATGAACTGAGTCATGCGCATGAGCATGTGGATAGCATTGATGAAGTGTATCATCAAGAAGCGTCCGCATCAACCCAAATGAAGGAAATAGGTGATTTGCAATTACCTAATGGATCTCTAGCATCCACTTTTCTATTTCCTTCAATAGACAAAGGTATTTCGAATCAGTCATTGGAAATACATATGAACTCTTTTTCAGTCTTGCGAGCCATTCTAAGTCATCTAGAACAAATGGAACATTGAATGGATGAGCAAGATAAGGCGTTGCATTTTATCATGAATCAGCTTGGAAAATTGGGATCACAAAAGCATCCCTTGTCTGAGGCCGAACCACTTC
Source organism: Wollemia nobilis (assembly GCA_028583015.1). Taxonomy (NCBI): domain Eukaryota; kingdom Viridiplantae; phylum Streptophyta; class Pinopsida; order Araucariales; family Araucariaceae; genus Wollemia; species Wollemia nobilis. Next base: position 6,937,112 of record JAQPPZ010003361.1, on the reverse strand, counting down.
CTATGCAAGTACAAGAAAAACCTCAACAAAAGCAAGAGCCCATGCGGCCTACCCAACCATTGGGTCCTCAAAGTAAGCCAATGTGGGTCGAGCACCCAAAATAGCTACAATGCATTTGGACTCCTTTAAAAGAGTCTATGTCTGACATATTTTAAAAGCAAGAGGCTAAGGTCATCACCTTGCCTGATATCATCTCTTTAGACCCAAATAGAGCTAAGCCTATGGGTTACAGGGAGCATCACTATTGTCTCTATCATCGAATAGAGGGTCATGGCATTCGAGATTGTCATGAATTCAAGAGTGTGGTGCAAAACCTGATAGATAAGGGGGTTTATCATGAAGATGGTTCTCTTATAGTGCCCCAACATGCTAAAATGGAGGTCACACCTCCTCAGGAGTGACCTCGAGGTCGTCAGTCACCTCGTAGGCCCGATAAGCCAGTGCAACGAATAGTTTCATTTCAGATGACTACTCTAACTTTGTTCCAAAAGTTACACGAGGCAAAGGCATTCATATTACCCAAAGTCAAGCAAAGGGCATCCAAGATTGGGTCACCTGGTAAGGGCCCCTTTTGTGTGTATCATCGAGCGCATGGACATGACATTCGGGATTGTCAATCATTTAAGAGGGTCATCCAAGACCTAGTAGAATGAGACACGATCCGCAAGGATGGTTCACTCATTCAACCCTGCCAAGACATAGGCACTCTGCTGAGGTCCATTCCTCAGTTGGGAGAGTTGATTTCTGTCACTCTTCCTAAACAAGTTGATTACATTTCAATGGATAACATGCACGTTGGGGGTACATAGGGTAGCATACCCTCCCCAAAAGGCTCCAAGGGTTCCAAAAACCACTTGGTCATGTCAAAAAAGCTCCAAGGGTTCCTAAAACCGCTTGGTCATGTCAGTTAAAGGCCTCGAGGGTTTGCTTAAAATTGCTCGGTCATCCTAAAATGCTCTAAGCTCTCTTGTGAGTAGTTTGGTCAATCAAAAAGCTCCAAAAGGCTCTGAGGGTTTGCTTAAAACCGCTTGGTCATCCTAAAAAGCTCCAAGGATTTTTTGAAAAATTGCTTGGTCAATTTAAAGGCTCCAAAGATATTTCCTCATTTGGTCACTCTAAAGGCTCCAAAGGCATGTACTCACCGTTTGGTCAAATATAAAGGCTCAAAATCAATAAAAATTATAAAATCAATAAAATCCAAAAAAATTGGTAAAGCATAAAATCCAAAAATATTTGCATTTGCATTATGCATTTTCATTTACACATGCATTCATTTCATCATTGCATTGCATATAGGCATTCGTCATCCATTGCATTCCGTAGTAGGATGGATTGTGTTTGTCAGTCTTACAAACGATGCCATGTTTGTGTTTTAATCATGCACCTTTACATTTATCATAATCCACTGCATTCATACACAACACCTGTTGCTATATGTGTGTATATATACCAAAGTTTTCCAGTCACTCAGCCATACCTAGTGGGTTTCTCAGATGTCGTAGAAAGCTTCTTTTGCTTTTGTAGATGAGGTCATTAGTTGTGATAGTGCTTGGCATATCAGGATCCCATCACTAATTGACACATTTAAAATCCTGCTAAGATAAGGGAGGATGAAAGCTGCGAAAGTGGTCCTGGGTATTTAGAGAGATGGGTTTTATTACCTGCTTATCTTGCAAATAGTTCGGTCTAGAGTGGTGAACCTTGGCAAAAGGACAAGAATTTCCCCTACTCGTACATAGATACAAAGTTTAAATCTCAAACCCAAAGTTCAAAGTTCAAATCTAAAGTGATATAGTGAATCAAAAGCACTATACAAATCCCTTGCTCAAGAAAAACATGAATAAACAATGATTTTTATCACTCAGAGTAAAACATGAAAAAATGTGATTTTTTATCACTCAGAGTAAGTGAAAAACAATGATTTTTATCACTACATATGAGCAAATATAAAAAATGGGGTGAGAACTTGAATCCCTGGATTGTTCACTATTCAAAGCCATAGAGTGAACCCCGATTGTAGCAATGGGTTGAAAGAGTCCCGCCTACTTTCGGAGTAGTAGTTCTATTGGGTGATCCCCAAATGCAGCAATGGGTTGAAAGAGTCCCGACTATTTTTGGAGGGGTAGTCCTGATCAATTTGTGAGATGAGCTAGCTCTAGGTGCCTGGGGTTGTCTAGCAGTATAGTCCAATCAAGTCTAAAACAAGGATGATATGAACATAGGAGGAACCCGATCTCACATATGGGTTGGAAGAGTCCCGACTGACATCTGGGGTATGCCTATGGTCTATCTAAAAATACTCACATGCACACACAGGGGTAATGAATAGTTGGGTCATTCGTGATGAAAGCCTTGTCCAACAAAAGCCTTGTACAGTTAGTATGTGACGTTTGAGAAGTCTACTAGGGTGTTTGAGTCTCATGGAAAACCTCAAAAATTTCTCTAATAGCAACAAAATACCAAATATCACAAACCATATAGAATAAAGTCATTCAAATCATCAAACTGCAAAGTATCGAATCCATGATACATCATTACATAAAGCACAATCAAGATATAGGATAGATATCAGATGGATATCAGAAATGATATCTAGATGACCACTGACTATATTGTGCATATTTTTCAAAATTGCAAAAATAAAATAGAGTGACATATCATATCATTTGCATCATACCACTTCATATCATTGCATTTCATATATGGGTGATTAATTGATTAAATTCTTGTAATGAGGATTTTCAATTACATTCATGATTTTTACACATTATGTGGTGTCGTCCATTAGATTGTTAAACATATATCGCATTCATTCCTTATGTTTTAAGTGATTAAAGCATACAGGTTCATTTACATTAGATTACCATCATGTAAATAATGCATTACATACATTGCATCAACATATCGTGACATCATCATAAATTAAATGCATACAATAAAGAAAAATTAAATATGCATTTAAAAGTAAACATCGCATCCATATGCATCCATCATAAATAGCATATCTAAGCATCTAGATCACTTGCATACCATCATCATCATAAATTAAATAGCTATCTAGTGCATGTCATCCATACATCACATCACATAAGCATAGCATCAATATAAACATCTGCATCCATGTGCATAACATAAACATAAAATTAAAAATACATAGGTACACATAATGAGCCAAAATGATCAATATCTCATATATATATATATATATATATATATATTTGTGTGTGTGTGTGTGTGTGTGTGTGTCCAAAAATGAGTACATGGAGGTACATCAAAAATACCCATAGGCTACAACTATGTAGGTCCTCGACCTTACACTCAAAAATAGTACAACATAAAAAAATCTCTACAATATGTACTAAGGGCCTGCACCCCCAGACTGTGAGGCACCTCCGTCACCTCCGCCATCCCTATGGCCCCTCTGTGAGCTGGCTCCATGAGTGCTAGAGGACCTGTGTGTCCTCTCAGACCTGTGGGTCCTATGACTAGAGCTGGCAATGGACTGTCCTGACTCCTTGGTCCTGGTCCTGGAGCTGCTCTTGTGGGTCCCTGTAGAATAAATGTCCTCTAGAACCTCCCCACCTATCAACCTGATGTGGCCCTCTAGCTGAGAGATGCGAGCTGCCCTCGCATTCTGTATAGTGTTACCCTCCTCAATGAGGGAAGTGAGCTACCTGATCTCGGACATGGGGTCACGACCTCCTGGTAGTACAGATGATGGTGTTGTGGGAGGTACCATGACAACCTATGTAGATGAGGGATCTCCCCTCGATGCCCTTAATATATACAGCTGTGTCCATGCAATATCATGCTTGGTAGTGAGCCTTTGGATCTCTATATCGGTTGTATTTAGTTGTGCCTTTATGAGAGGCCTATCCTCCTCATAGCTCCTCCACTAGATCTGACCATGTCTAAGCCTCACCTCTATTATGGTGAGACTAGTATCCCTTTGCAGTAGCTAGGTTTGAAGCCTCCCAACCTGACTCTATAGATATGCAACTTGAGCTAGTAGCTACCCTACCTCACTATCTGGAGGTACCTCACCCTCCTTGGATACCTCCTCCTTAGCCTTGACCTATGGAGCCTCCTCTATGGTAGCCTCTACGCCCCATCCACCCTCAGTCCATTGGTGCACATTGTGCCCCTCTGTATCAGCCTCCACCTCATCATCTTTCTAGTCGAGGGGCCCTGATACCTGCCACTGTAGTAGGGACCACCAAGTATCATATGCTGGGGTGGTCCCAGCCCTAGCAACCCTCGACTCCTAGAAGTTGTTATCCGTGTCTCCTAGTGGTGTCGACTGAATCTAGGGTAGATCCCTCTCTAGTACCAATCGCTTATAGATGATGGGTAGCTCCGGTATGTCCTGAACTATCCCAAACTACCGTAAGACATGAGAGTAGTACTGATACTCATGGATCTTGTCCTTGCGACCAAGTAGCCACCTGTCTCACTGAGCCTAGCGTAGTCGCTTGCTAGCCTCCTCCCATGTAGGGCAATCCATATAAGAACACCACTCAATGTCATCCGATCGAAGCACTACAAATCTACCAATGTAGTGCTCTACATCCCCAGCATGGGATCTACTCCAGAACCCCTCCTCCTCATGGGGCCAACATGAGGTATAGCACTAATGAGCATCATCAGTAGAAGTAATGGAAAGGGGCAACTCCATAGGATGCTCGATCTTGATATGCTTCTAGCCCCAGGTCTAGAGAAGCATAATGCAGCTAATCCCTACCTGGCTCCTACTGGTAATCTGGTAGAGCTCCTAGTATAACTAGCATAGTAGAGTGCTCCCCCAGGCTAGGAGTAGTGGATGATCGGTAGAGCTCTATGTAACCCTCTTGACACTGGCTAGAAGGTTCTAGGGGATCCTCACGCTCGAGGAGTTTGGAAGAATAATCTGCATGACCAAGTGCATGAATACTACCTCTCTGATAGAGAAGATGCCCTTCCTCTACCAGTACCCGATGTGGACGCCTCCGTGATCAATCTTGCCCTGGGCATCCTGGCTCTAGTCACCAAAAATAGAATCAAACACCTCTTCCTTGCTCTGAAGGAGGAAGAGGTGATGGGCTCACCATCAATAGGGATCCTAAATATCCGGTAGATGTCCTCTAGAGTGATAGTAATTTCACCTATCGGTAGGTGAAATGTGTTGGTCTATGCATTCCAGCATTGGGCCAACGTAGTCATGTAGGCTTGATCTACCCTAATAGTAGGTAGATCCAAAATGTAGCCAAAGCCAATGACACCAAACCACTCCCACTCTAGGTCAGTTAGCTACCTATGGAGGATGCACAGGAGATTCGACTCTCTAGATCTAGAAGTCAATTTCTGAAAAGAAATAATGTATAAGGAAAAAGATAACTAAAAATAGCTAAAAAATGACCTAAAAATGTCAAAAAAATCTAAAAATTGCTAAAAATACAAAAACATGCAAAACAATTTCACAAAAAAACAAAAATGTACTTCAAAAGTGCAATAAATGACATTAATTGCTAGAAAATTTAAAAAAAATCAATAAATTTGATTTTTTTCTAAAATTGGGAACCGTAGGTCAAAGCTGCGGTCCGCATAATGGTCAAATTTTTGATCGTTGGGATTTGAATCCCATCGTGGTTGATAGTTGTGGTCCCTAATATATCAATTGGGAACCACATCTGCCAGTTGCGGTCTAGGAATGTGACCTTTTTTGGGTCACTTCCTAGCCTAGCAAGACAAAAATTAAAATCCTAAATCTAGCCTAGTCTAAGGTGAGGTTCATTGCCAACAGTTTAGTGAGATTGGGCGGGGGGATAAGGTTGTAGATTTTAGCTGTACAGCTTCACATCAAATTTACTTCCTAACCTCTCAGAGCTCTCTCAAGTTTTAGTTGCTTGCAGGAATGATAATGAAATTTTTCAAATAAGAAAATTATATATACTTTTCCTAATTTTGTCGAACCACAACTGACAATCATGGTCCCAAAATTAGGGTTTTGCGACCGCAACCCTGAGCCGTGGTTCCCAAAATTTGAAATACCAACCGTAGATCGTACGCATGGTTTGCAATTGGCATTAAATGCACTAAAATCCCATCGTGGGAAGGTCTTAAATGGCAAATTAATGACTCCTAATGGATCAGAATATCAATAAGAGAAATCAATTTAACAAATTTGGTGATTTTCAAGCACCACGATCAATTAAAAATTCAAAATTAACCAAAAAAATTTAAACAAATCAAAAACCAAATGCACCTCGTATTCAGTCATTTACCCTATACACTCGACGGTTGCAGTGCTCAACAATCCATGCAATCCGGCGAGATGAGTAAATAACCATAAGGACATTTGGGGTAAAATTGTCATCGTTGATTTGACATGCTTCTTTTCAATCCCGAAGAAGGCCTTCAAGGTTGGACCGCTCCACGGGAATGAGGCGTTTCATGTCATTTCTCCTATGACATATTTTTAGCAAATCATCAACAAATTGATTCAACACAAATCTAATTGGCATTGTATCATTTTGATTCCCTAAGAAGGCTATTGCATCCCAACTGCTCCATGGGATAGGAATGTGCAATTACTATTAATAGTTGCAATCATACGTTGAACTAGGCCTAGCCAAGTAATTAAATGCTCAAATCTAAGTTTGTGCAGATCATTCATTATGGTCAAGCGACCTCATCGCTTTATTCATTGTCATTACCCTCATCGACTCGTCGCTTGAGGGGGTAGTCATAATATCATAATCATAATCAAAATCAATAGAAGATCCCTAAAATCGTAGATCCCTTGATCTTGTCAAAATTGCATTCATCCTTATGAATCATTGTCAATAGCTATCATAAGCTTACCCCTTTGCTTGGGGAAAATAGAAAATATGATAGTTATTTTGTAGCTCTCCTCCTTTCGGTTATATAGGCCTAACTCCTATTGTAGCACCAAAGCTACTCGAATGTCTGATGACGAGTGCAAACTCTTTCAAATTTAAGCCTTTCACCTAGTTGGAAGCAATGATTCTAGGATGCACGTCCTTTTGTAGGACCTGGGGCATCTAATGTTGATCCGACTAATGATCATCATGGAACCTTCGACATCATTTTAGGAGGTCTATTTTTTCTCAGCATTGTTCGATCTCACAACGCATCTCAAAAGGGGCATCTATAGACACCTAAAACGTGTCATGTCGAAGGTGACTACTCATATGGGACATGCTACAAGACCATATGGAAGATCTTGGACAGACTCCAAGATAGAGCAATGGTTCTAACCACTCAATTTGGGCTCCTTGGCCTAATCAGTCTGAATCGCATAGAGACCTGCATTCTACAGTATGAACCATGGTTAAGACCTATGGTCTACAGTCTAGGATGCAGTTGTGACTTGTGGTCTAAACTGAAGTTCAGTTGGCCTTCATCCAAGCCAAATCGGTTGGAATGACCATTTGATCTAGAAGAAGGTAGTTGAAGGATGAAATATTCCATAGGCTTCCAATCCAACTATCCCAACTACCTCTTCTTGATCTTGGCTTCTCCATGAAGCCACCCCTAGCCCTTGGGTAGTCCTATAAGTACCCCTCAAAATTAGGGCAAACTATGATAGAGAGATTTGGAGATTAGAGTAGTGAAGCCCTATCAAATTGTGGACTCACTTGAGTGCATTGAGAGAGCCTAGTTACCATTTACTTGCCAATTCACCAAACATCATGACAATTCATGCCATGGATGCCCTAAGGAGCTAGAATGCCAAGAAACACTAATTCGGGCAAATGGAGGCCCTATCGAGCAATTCAACCGCCAAACCTGTTAGGACACTGAGGTGACCCTTGATCATCAATTTGACAAGGAGGATCAAGCCCACAACCCTAGAATTGGAGGGCAAAGCTACTTAATTGCTCGCCACGGTTGAAATCCACGGTGTATAGTGCAGACCACTCATTAGAGCTGTGGTTTGCAACAAGTGATAGATCTCCTTACTATTTCTATTTTAGTATGCTTAATTAGGTTAGATTAGTCATTTTAGTGGGTTAATTCATGTTTAGAGACAATCTGACCAGTATATTTAGGGTTTAATCAATCTTGTTTTCATTATAGTAAGTAGGACATTAATGGCTTATTTTCATGCTATCTTGCTTCATTCCATGCAATTGATCAAGTAGATAGATAGTTGCACTTCCTACTTTCATGTTTCTAACAATATTTATGAATCTTGCACAAGTTTAATATGTTTTATCCATATTCTTGATTTCATAGTTGTTATGACATATTTATGCATATTTTCCTCAAAGGGCCTCATCATGAGAGGCTGCCTATTCGTTTAATACTTTTGTGTTGTTTCTTGATCGCAGGGAAGTAGGTTCAAAGGAGATTCAATCATCTAATTCCTTCCTCAATGCAAAGAAGAGGGTCAACTCCACCCTAGAGTAGTTTGTGACTATTTAGAGAGCATTAGTATTGTGCCTACCCCGTTGGGGGCTTTGGAATTGTATCAATTGTATCAAAATTTGGGTGACCCTAAGAGGGCATGATTGTAACCGAGATTCTTTTCAATATTAATAAAAGAAACATCTATTTTCTCATTATTTGCAATCTTGTTCATTATTTTATGCTTTTATGTTGATTTCGATTGATGCAGTAGATAGGCGCATTGCTTTTTGGATAGGTCACATAAAGCAAATACTCATTACCTAATATAAGACACACTCCTAATCTAAATATGTACCCAAGGTGGTACATTAGCATGTACCAAATAATGTAATATATTCCAACACCCCCCTATATTACATTATTTGGTTATTGAAGACTTTAGTCTTCAATATGGATCTTCGTATTTCATATGTTCTTCAACTTGATCAGGTTCTTGTTCTTCTTATTTAATATGTATATGGCCAAGTAATCCAAAGTATTATTGTCCTCTCATCTTTCTCATTTTGAATCTTTGATTTCCTCATTGACTTTTATGATAAATAGATTTTTCATTTCCTGCAATTTGTTCCTCAAAAAATCCATTAGTGTTGTTTTGAACTACAACAATATCTTATGAAATATCAATTGAGTCTAGAGCATATATATCATTGTGAATTGATCCTATAGCTTCTATCTCATTTTTATTTATGATGAGACACTTATTGACTCCATTTATATATCTAAAATTAACCATCCTTTTGCTCTCTACCAATTTGGCTATTGAAATAATATTTGATGTTAATCCAGGAACATACATTACATCATGTAAAAAAATATTTGGAAATGATGTACTAGGTGTTACACACCCATATCCATATATAAGATAGGTTTTTCCATCTACAATTTTCAACCTAATATTGTTAGTGACTTCAAGGTAATCAAACCATTGTAAATTTCCTATCATGTGGTGACTTGCACTAGAATCAATATACCAAATGTCTTTTCCATTTTGACTTGTAGATTTATTTGTGCTTGAAGTAATTTTACATTTTTGATATGGAATATTATATGGATTTTTATCTTGAATCCTTTCATAGTATATCTTGTGATGATATGTTCCTCTTGCTAACTTATCCATTATTATCTTCAAAAAATAGTTTTATTGTTGTATTCCTTATGTCTCCCAATCTCTTCAACTTCTAAATTTTAAGTTGAATTTGAGTATACGATCAAATACTAACTTTCAATTCTTCAAATTTTGTAGTATACCTTGTAATTTCTAATGATCAAACAATGGTTTTGACAAAGATTTAATTTTTCAAATCTCTAGGTAGAATTCCTTTTAGCTCCCTAGTGTTTTGAATATAAGATAGCTTTGATAAAATACTTAGCTTTCTAAGTTTTCCTTTGAGTTGAATCCCTTTTGTCTCCCTAATTATGAATAGAAAGCTAAAGACAATCTTGATGCAATTTCAATTTTGATAAGATTCTCTATTTTCAAGAACTTTAAGTTGGATTCCTTATGTCTCATTAATTTGAGCAAGAGACTAATACCAATATAATTTTCCAACTTTCAAACAACTCTATGTTGTGTTTCTTATATTTTTCAATTTTCAATTGTATGGTTTCTAAATTTCAAGAACCTAAGTTGGTGTTGAATTCCTTATAACTCCTTAATTAGAAATTTAGAAAACAAATATATTTGCAAATTCAATGTTCCTATTTCGATGTAGAAATCCTTGTTCCTCCAAGTCAAATTATTTGCAAGTATTTCTATGCTTGAATTTCAAGTAAAGTAGTTTCTAAAAATATTCTAAATCATTCAATAAGTCTTCTAAGGTTATAACTTATCAATTCATTACCTTATACCTCCATTCATTTAATTAATCTCTAGCATAATAGATTATTCAATCTTAACCTTAGTAATAATATTGCTTATGTCTCCCAAACCTTTGCAAAAGCAAATTAATTAAAATATTTCATGTACCTCCTTGAATATGGCATGCTACTTTTGACTTGCTTCTCGTGAGTCTTCTCGATTCTACAACCTGCGCTTCTAAAAATGATCTTCCTCCTCTGCAATGTATTAAATACTCCTTGTGTATGGTGCTCAATAAATTTGGTCTTCAAGACTCAAACTCTCTTTTGCATGCCCTCTAGCTTCTCTGACCATCAATGTGCTTAATATACGTTCAAAAATCATTTGGGCTCCTCCAAGACTATTGATATTCCTCTTCTCATGTGCCACATGGCACTCAATATCTTCTTCAGGCATTTCTATTCTCCAATATTCTCCTTGCTATGTTACTCTACCTAGTTTGGTGATGTTATGATGATATGGGCATTACTTTTGACAAGTGGCTTCCCTCAACCATTCACCCAATTCCTTGGTGCTTGGAGTTTATTTCTTTTTGCCCTAGCATATTCTCTTTCGACCTCCTTGAAAACCTTACTTGATGTAGCACTCATTCAAAAATATTGCAACTTCTTGGATGTGCTAAGTTTAGTCTTATTCCATGCACGTAAGAAGGTGTTTCACCTTGCTCATATGATGGTTGGCATTCCTCCTTCCATGAGGACATGTGGCATACAATCTCTTCACATGCTTCTGAGTGATGCTCCTTCCTCCTGGGCATTATGGTTTTGATTCTCTTCACCTAAAAATGGTCTCTTGCCAATGCTCCAATGATGGCACTCCTTCCAAGATGTTTCAAGCCTTAGACAAATAATTTCCACTCGATATTTTCACTTTCCCTAGCATTGCATGGTTGTAGAAGCTACATCCCTCTATTATTTTCATCTTCCCTTGAGTGACTCTTCAATGGCTGAAGGTAAATGACTCTTGGTGCATTTACAATGACACTTGAACTTCTGTATTTTCCAAGTGTTCCTTATGGTGGCGCTTTGGTGATTCTTCCTTGCACATAGGTGATGTTCTTGCGGCTTCTTCACTACCAAATTTTTAAAATTTGGTTATGCTCCTTAGTGTATTTTGACACTTTAAATCTTGCTCTATATTGGGCCCTTATTCGATCTCCTATTATTTCAATAAATCTCCCTTTTGCAAGCTTGTAAAATGATATTCATTATCAATATTATTTTCTCCTTATTTCTCCTTTTTGAGCAACTTTTAACTCTATATTGTGTTGATGTATTTTGCAGGTTTTGAAATAATAAAAATACCTTTGAAGATTTATATTTTGCTATTTTTCAAAACCACATATTGAGCACAATATTTTGAGTGCTCCTTTTTGTATTTGAAGCTCCTTAGCTTGTTAATGCTTGCTTTCTTAATAGCATACAAATCTGATTTTAAACTTAAAATGAACCAGCTCCTTTATGCTATATTAACACACTAATTTGCAAGCTTCTAAAACTCCTTTAACTAGGAGATAATAAACTTAGAGTTCTTCTTTCTCCTGATTTGAACTCTCTAATATAAGGTGCCAAATAAACTTAAATTAAATCCACTTTTTATAAAACTAAAATATTCTTTTAAGCACCTAATTTCAAACCTCTTTGGTTGTCTTTTGTAGCTTGTCTCCTCTCCTTTATTGCTACTCGAACTTGTTGTTCTATACCTTCAAATTTGCAGCCTTAGCTTGCTACCCAAAATCAGCTTGTATGTTGTTCAAGAATGCTCTCAAATATGCCTTGAATTTCTCCAAAATACAGCTCTCTTTTCTCCTTCTAATGCTGCCCAATTTCATAGTTCAAATCACTTAATTTGCTGCTCCAAAAATCTGATTTCTCCTCCTTTATCTTGCTGTCCAAAAACAACATTCAATTTCTCCAAATTACTGCCTTCTTTTGCTGTCAAGCCTTCCTTCAATTGGTTGTTCAAGGGCACTTCAAAATCTGCCCAATTCTTCTTCAATTTGCAGCTTTATGTCACCTTCAATTTGTTGTCCTATGACCTTTCAACTTCTGTTGCAAAATCAGCAATCTTCTCTTCTACAAATCAGCCTTCAAACTTTAAATGGCAGTCTTCAAATTTCTCAAATTGGTGGCCTCTTCTATCTCCTTTCTCCTCCTTAGCTCTAACTAAATTCTATCTTCAAATATGACCTCTTTCTCTAGTCTCTTCCTCAAGAATCTGAATGTCTTGAGATCTTCAAAAATCCTTTCCAAAAATTTGGCAAACTTCTTGCCAAATCCTTTTTCCTTTTGGGCTTATTGTTGGATGGCGACAATTGTCCCAAATTCTTCTTTTTAGGAGCTTATCCTACTTGCAATATTCTACCTTGATCTTTCTTCAAATATTCTCTAATGACCACTTCTTCAATAGGGCTTCTCTAGCCTTCTTCTTTCTCCTTCCAAGTTTTCTTGAGACCTCTTCTCTTGGGTCTTCAAATTTTGCAACTCTTCAATTTGACATTCTTCTTCGTCTATCTTCTTTCTCAAATCTTCAATGGGGACCTCTTCTCTTGGGTCTCCTCCTTCTCAATCTTCAATAGAGTTTCTTTCTTCTTTATTCAATCTGCAATCTTCAATCTTCAATCTTCTATGGGGACCTCCTTCTTGGTTCTCCTCAATATTTAATATTAAATTTCTACGCTATTTCTACAACTCAAAAACTAATCCATTTCAAATCTAGTGGAAAGCAATCTTTGTTGAGTCCTAGTCTTCATGAGTTTTCCTGCAACCTTGTGGAAAGACTCTAGCCAAAAAATAACTTTAAATTTTTTTAAAATGAGATCTCCCTATCTCCTCTCAATATCTCTTGTGGCTCTCCCTATCTCCTATCAATCTCCCTTGTGGCTCTGATACCATTGTTAGCTTTTGATGCTAAATATTTAATGAAAAGCAACCACAAGATCTAGAATAAGCATGCTATATCAAATATAATATAATGGTAATATTTAAAGCATATAAAACTCATGAAAGGCTTCTACAATAACTCAAAAAACTACCATTAACAAAAGCTCACGAAAATAGTATTTTGATATAGAATGGATATCTCAAACTCTCCATATTTCATACATGCTTCTACATTGTATCTCTACCTTATTCTCTACTTCTCCTCTACATTGTATCACTTCATATGCTCACACAAAGACCAATATATAATGGGATGTGACTCTTGACCTTCCATCTTCCTATGACTCTTCACCTTCCTATTCTATGGACTCATGTGCACATGGACTATTATGCACATTTACATTATTGAATACTTTGCACATTCTAATAATACTTGTGCATTTATTACATTGCATAAAGTAAATACTCACACCCTAATCTAAGACACACTCCTAATATAAATATGTACCCAAGGTGGTACATTAGCATGTACCAAATAATGTAATATATTCCAACGAGAGATAGTATGATTTCATTCCTTTAAAGTTGGTGATCTTTTTCTCAAAGAAAATTATAAAAATACCAATGTCAAAATTAAGCTAAAAATAAATTTGAGTCTGAGTGGTTAGGTCCATGCATCATAATTGCCAAGTATAGTTTAGGTGCTTATCACTTTGCCACAGTTGATAGAATTAAAAAACCAATAAACATAATGCATCTTGAAATATATTATATTTAATTATTTATTGGTTGATTATTTCTTTTTAGTTGTCTATCACTACTTGCTTGCATCTACTTTATTTTATATCCATCTACATGCACCTACTTGTCTTTATCTAGACTACTTATTTCATCCCTATTCAAGGATCTATGATGATATACAAATGATAATACTAGGTAGGAAGGTTTATTTTTAGTACACTAGGCAATTGAGTGAGTGGATCCTCCAAGTCTCATCTTCACGAACCAAATCAAGGTTTGCATAACATCAATTGATATCTTCTATCTCGATCTTTTTTACCTTAAATATTATCTCTATCAATTCTTCCAAACTATCAATCTCTTATTGCATGATGAATACTATGATTTTTTGATATAGAGCTACACACAACACATAGCAAGAATGCAAAAATCAACAATGCACCGACAAAATTCCAGCAAGCTTCATTAAAAAAAATAGAGGTCTCTCCTCGAATACACAGCTATCCCCCAAAAATAAATGGCCAAGAGTCCGTCAATACAATGCATGCGCGCCTTTTATCCTCGGCCGCCACCTCCTTCTCCATCATTACGCAAAGTGCGGGCCTTTTTTTTTTTTATCCCCAGGCCCGACTCTCTTTGGACCATCATTACCTTGAATGCGAGACTCCCCATACCGCCCGCACGAATGCTCTGTCCCGCCTGCATGATGCTGCCAGGTGCATCAAAGAAAATCATGGCCTGTAGTGGCGGCATGCCCTACAGCCGCTTGTCAATCCTCCGCCAAGTCATCATTCATAAGAATGCGCCATGGCCGCTTGCAGTTGATGCCACGTGTCCTACTGTCATGCTCCCTGTAACCGCTTCATACTCTCGAGCCACCTGTAACTTCACGCCACGTGTCCCTCTGCACCGGTCTCTGTAATCGTCGGCTGGTCAACGTCATGAGAGCTCTGGTCGCGATATCGCGACGTTTTTGCTCCAATACTTTCTCTCTCCTCCTTGGGGCCGCGATTTCGCTACACGTCGCGAAATCGTGACGTCTAGGCTTTTCTTACTCGCCTTCCTCCCTTGGGCCGTGAAACCGCGACATGTCATGATTTCGTGACATCTTTGTGTTCCGTACTTGCTGCCTCGTTCCGGGCCGCGAAACCGTGACATGTCGCGATTTCGCGACATCTTTGCATTGTGGAACCTTTCCTCCGGATATGTCATGATTTCATGACATCTTTGAGCTCTACCTTCGAAGGTGTTGCGATGTCTTTATGCTTCCAAGTCTTGCCTCCCAGAAGTGTCACGATTTCGCGACGTCTTTTAAACTTTATCTTTGAAGGTGTCACGATTTCGCGACGTCCTTTAAGCTTGCCTTCGAAGGTGTCATGATTTCGTGACCATTCTTGTGCCTTAGAACCTTTTTGCCAAAGATGTCCCTGTGCTTTCAAATCCTACTTTCGAAAGTGTCACGATTTCGTGACCATTTTGCGTCCAGACCACGTTGCTATAGAAATGTCACGATTTCGTGACAGTTTGGCGTCCCGACTGCGCTGCTTTAGAAATGTCATGATTTCATGACAGTTTGGCGTCCCGACTGCCCTGCTTTAGAAATGTCATGATTTCATGACAGTTTGGCATCCCGACTGCGCTGCTTTAGAAATGTCACGATTTCGCGATAGTTTGGCATCCCGACCGTGCTTTTTCAAAAAAATGTCGCGATATCGCGACAGATTGGCCCGCTGGTGCCCTTCTTCAAAAAGCGTCGCGATATCGCGACATTTTTAGTACTTAAGAAAAAAAAAACACATTTTGGGTGATGCAAGATTGCAGCTTCGCCACCGGATGCTCCTGCATCAGACACCCGGGGTGAGTTTGAGAAGTGACCTCACTTCTGATCTTTTCGAGGTAGACCCAGGCGATCAACCTCAGCCTTTGACAACCAAGTCGTGTCTTCAATGGGTCGGCCCTTCCATTTGACCAAGTACTCCGAGTAACTCCTGTTCCTAGTACTTCGGCCCTCACGCATATCCAAAACTTCTTCTATCTCGTCCGCAACTGGAATGGCTGCAGGAATGCTCCACAAATCTGGACTGGGTATCTCACTGCTTTCTCCTTCATGATACTCGACCAAATCCGAGATGTTAAACATGGGGGAGATGTTGAGTTCGCTTGGTAACTCCACCTCGTACGCATTGCCCGAATCTCGTTTGCCAATGATCTTACATGGTCCAAATTTCTTCATTTTTAGTTTGTTGTAGGTCTTGGCAGGAAACCGTTCCTTCCGCAGATGGACCATGACCGAATCTCCTACTTGGAACTCCTTAGCTCTACGTTTTTGATCCGCCCTTGTCTTGTACTGAGCATTCATCTTGGCAATGTGTTTTGTCACTTCCTCATGCACTCCCTTCAGGTGTTCAACAAAGTCTTCTCGCTTCAACGATCGCATTTCTCCCTTGTATCTAGCCTTCTTAACTCTGAAGCGTTCCTTGGGCTGCTCCCATAGATAATCTGGAATGGTGACTTGTTGGTACTTCGATTGACCGAGCTGTTATACGCAAACTCAGCTTATGGCAGAATTAGATCCCATCCCTTGGGCTTGTCCCCTACCAAGCATCGCAGTAGGTTGCCCAAACTCCTATTAACCACCTCTGTTTGTCCATCTGTTTGGGGGTGGTATGCAGAACTGAACTTTAACTCCGTCCTCGCCTTCTTCCACAGGGTCTTCCAAAAATAACCTACAAACTTGGTATCCCTGTCCGACACAATGCTTCTTGGCAGCCCATGAAGGCGTACCACTTCCTTAAAGAACAAACCAGCTACATGGACCACATCGCTAGTCTTCTGGCATGGGATAAAGTGTGCCATTTTCGAAAATCTGTCCACTACCACAAATATGGAATCGTGCCCCCTCTGCGTCCTAGGCAAACCAAGCACAAAATCCATACTAATATCTTCCCACGGCCTCTTGGGTATAGGTAGCGGTTGATACAAACCATTAGGCTGCCTCATACCCTTTGCCATCTGGAAAATCCTGCAACTCTACACAAACTTTGCCACATCCTGCTGCAATTGTGGCCAGCAATAGTTTTCACTAACCAGTGAGATGGTTTTGTCACGACCAAAGTGTCCAGCTAAACCCCCACTGTGCTTTTCTTTAATGAGGTTCTCTCTCATTGAGCTCCTCGAAATGCACAATTGATTCCCCCTAAACAACATTCCATCTTGAATCAGGTAATCCAACCATCTAGTCCTGTCCAACACAACAGGTGCAGTGCAGGCTTTCCAAGCTTCTACGAAATCGAGGTCTACAGGGTATAAGTTCTTGAGCTCAGCAAACCCTACAACCTCCACTCTCATTTCTGTCATCAAACATTGCCTCCTACTCAATGCATCTACCACCCTATTGGATCTTCCACTCCGATGCTTCAGTACAAAGGTATAGCTCTACAGGAACTCTACCCATTTCAGGTGCCTCTGATTCAATTTTCCCTGACTGTTAATATACTGCAGCGCTTGATGGTCGGTATAGAGAACAAACTCCGTGGGCAACAAATAGTGCCTCCATTTCTTGAGTGCTTGAACTATGGCATAGAACTCTTGATCATATACCGAATACTTTCTCCTGGCATCATTGAGCTTCTCGCTGAAATAAGCTACAGGCCTACCTTCTTGGCTCAATACGGCTCCTATCGCATTGCCACTCGCATCGCAGTCCACCTGAAACACCTTATTGAAATATGGAAGTGCTAAGACGGGTTGCTCAGTGACCTTCTTCTTCAGCAGATCAAAGCTTTTGTCTGCTCCAACTGTCCACTGGAATTCCTTCTTGTTCCCCTTCATTGTCTCTGTAAGAGATCCACAAATATTGCTGAAGTTTCTAATAAATTTTCTGTAGAAACTGGCTAGACCATGAAATGATCTAACCTCGGTCACACTTCTTGGGACAGGCCATTCTAGGATAGCCCTCACCTTTTCGGGGTCCATCTTGAGACCATTTGCTGATATGACAAATCCCAGGTATACCAGCTCCTTCTTCACGAAGTTGCACTTCTTCAGATTGATCAGTAATTGTTCCTCCCGCAGTTTCTCGAAAACCTTCCCGATGTGCATCGTGTGCTCCTCTAAGGTTCTGCTAAAAATCAGTATATCATCCAAGTAAACAATAACAAATTTGCCCAAAAATTCCTTCAGAACCTCATTCATTAACCTCATAAAGGTACTAGGTGCATTGGTTAATCCAAATGGCATAACCAACCACTCATACAACCCCTCTCTGGTTTTAAAGGTTGTCTTCCACTCATCCCCTTCTCTAATGCGAATCTGATGGTACCCACTTTTCAAGTCAATTTTTGTGAAGTACTCAGCTCCACTCAAGCAGTCCATGATATCATCCATCCTTGGCAGTGGGAACCTGTATTTAATGGTGATCTTGTTGATTGCCCGAGAGTCGGTGCACATCCTCCATTCTCCATCCTTCTTGGGTGCTAATATTGCTGGTACAACACATGGACTAAGACTCTCTCTAATCAGTCCCTTCTTCAATAGATCCTAAACTTGCCGATTTAGTTCCTCAGTCTCCACAGGCGTCATTCGATGTGTAGCCTTGTTTGGCAAGCTCGATCCATGCACCAAATCTATGTGGTGACTGATCTTCCTAACAGGCGGTAAACCTTCAGGAACATTATCTGAAATGATATCTTGGGAATTCTTCTAACAAGTCCCATGACTTCCATTGGAATTTCCTTGCATCCTTCTTCCCTAACCCTGGGGATTATAGCATAGCACATATGATCCGGCTTTAGGCCTTCCAAGAATCTTCTGCCATCAACTAGACAGACTCATGCACTACTGCATACTTTCTCATCCGCCTCCTTCAGGGGTTTTAACTTGTGGCGAACTCCATTCTTTGACAGAGAATATGTGTTGGCTCGACCATCATGGACAACACTTCGGTCAAACTGCCATGGTCTCCCAAGCAGCAGGTGACATGCATCCATAGGCAAGATGTCACATAAAATCTCATCTCGGTAAGTTCCAATATTGAACTTCACCAGGCATTGTTCACTTACTAACACCCGATGGTCCTTTTGCAACCATGCAATTCGATAAGGGCGTGGGTGTTTTCTCCTTTCCAACTATAGCTTGGCAACCATTTCCTCAAAAACCAAATTATCAGTGCTTCCATTATCTATGATGATGTTACATACCTTGCCTGCACACTTGCATCTTGTCCGAAATAGGTTGTTCCTTTGGTCTCCCTTCTTTTCTTCGTTTAACAGACTCTTCCGATGACCATTGCTTCTCCTCTTTCTGCCTCCTCTGAGTGCTTATATTCTACACCTTCATCTGCTACAGTAGCTCGGGCCTGACCCTCAGGTCTTCGATTTGGCCTCTCTTGATGCTACGGGTAGTTGTATGCCCTGTGTCCTTCCTCTCCGCAGTTGAAGCAGGTTCCTGTAAAAACACCTCTTCCAAACCCTCACCCAGACCTACCTCTTCCTCTTGTGTAGTTGTTGCTCGGATTGCGTGGGCCTTGGTCATCCTCCTCTTTCACTTCTCTCTATTTTTGGCTACTACTTGCTTCACCCGCCTTTCCCAAAATCTTTGTATCTTCCACCACCGCCTCTTCCACCAGCCTCTTCCACCCCCGTCCTTCCCTCTCTGCTTACCATCAAACCTCCTATTCAGTTTCTCCTCCACTTTTAATGCAAATTGATATGCATCCTCTACTGTGCTCATTCTAACCAGCCCCACCTCTTCTTGAATACTGGTTCGCAATCCATTGATGTAACGTGCGACCTTCTCCTTATTCGCCTCCGAATGGCCAGTTCTGATTGAGATTTGATAGAACTCTTCAGTATATTCCTTGATAGTCTTACTAGCTTTTCGAAGACTCTGCATTTTCTTTAACAAGTCCAGCTCATAATCTGTAGGGATGAACTCGCCTCTTTAGTTTCTCTACCATCCTATCCCACCCAGTGATCCTTTCCTTTCCCCTCCTGTTCCTTTCCAACTGCACTCCTTTCCACCAGATGCTAGCATGTCCTTTCAGCTTGGTTTTCGCGAACCTGATCCGATTTGGATCTGATATCTCTTCGTATTCAAAATACTCCTCCATGTCGTTGATCCAGTCTATCAACTCCTCAGGGTTGAGGTTCCCAGAGTAAGTGGAGACGTCAAATTTTGGCTTCTTCCCGATCTGGGAGATAGCCCGATACAGCCTAGCTTCTGCTGGATCCAAGGCCTCTTCCTCATCAGATGGAACCTCTTCTTCCCACACTTCATCTTCGTTGGGTTCTTCCCTTCTCGGCTCGACTCCTCTTCGAATTTCCTCTTGTAGGGCCTCAACTTGCCTCTGCAGGGCTCTTAGATCGACCTCCTCCCTTCTTGCTCGCCTGTGTCTTATACCACCATGGGCTCTATGCGGAGGCATCTTGCTTCTTCTTCACAACCCCACAACCACGGTCCTGGCGCAAACTGCCTCTCTATTCGGCGATCGGTTTGCACTCTCAGAACCAACCCGCTCTGATACCACTTGATATAGAGCTACACACAACACACAAGCAAGAATGCAAAAATCAACAATGCACCGAAAAATTCCAGCAAGCTTCATTAAAAAAAAATAGAGGTCTCTCCTCGAATACACAGCTATCCCCCAAAAATAAATGGCCAAGAGTCCGTCAATACAATGCATGCGCGCCTTTTATCCTCGGCCGCCACCTCCTTCTCCATCATTACGCAAAGTGCGGGCCTTTTTTTTTATCCCCAGGCCCGACTCTCTTTGGACCATCATTACCTTGAATGCGAGACTCCCCATACCGCCCGCACGAATGCTCTATCCCGCCTGCATGATGCTGCCAGGTGCATCAAAGAAAATCATGGCCTGTAGTGGCGGCATGCCCTGTAGCCGCCTGTCAATCCTCCGCCAAGTCATCATTCATAAGAATGCGCCATGGCCGCTGCGCTGATGCCACGTGTCCCACTCGTCATGCTCCCTGTAACCGCTTCATACTCTCGAGCCACCTATAACTTCACGCCACGTGTCCCTCTGCACTGGTCTCTGTAATCGCCGGCTGGTCAACGTCGTGAGAGCTCTGGTCGCGATATCGTGACGTTTTTGCTCCAGTACTTTCTCTCTCCTCCTTGGGGCCACGATTTCGCTACACGTCGCGAAATCGTGACGTCTAGGCTTTTCTTACTCGCCTTCCTCCCTTGGGCCATGAAACCGCGACATGTCACGATTTCATGACATCTTTGTGTTCCGTACTTGCTGCCTCGTTCCGGGCCGCGAAACCGTGACATGTCACGATTTCGCGACATCTTTGCATTGTGGAACCTTTCCTCCGGATATGTCATGATTTCGTGACATCTTTGAGCTCTGCCTTCGAAGGTGTTGCGATGTCTTTATGCTTCCAAGTCTTGCCTCCCAGAAGTGTCACGATTTCGCGACGTCTTTTAAACTTTATCTTTGAAGGTGTCGCGATTTCACGACGTCCTTTAAGCTTGCCTTCGAAGGTGTCGCGATTTCACGACCATTTTGCGTCCAGACCACGTTGCTATAGAAATGTCGCGATTTCGTGACAGTTTGGCGTCCCGACTGCACTGCTTTAGAAATGTCACGATTTCGCGATAGTTTGGCGTCCCGACTGCCCTGCTTTAGAAATGTCATGATTTCACGACAGTTTGGCGTCCCGACTGCGCTGCTTTAGAAATGTCATGATTTCATGATAGTTTGGCGTCCCGACCGTGCTTTTTCAAAAAAACGTCGCGATATCACGACAGATTGGCCCGCTGGTGCCCTTCTTCAAAAAGCGTCGTGATATCGTGACGCTTTTAGTACTTAAGAAAAAAAAAAACACATTTTAGGTGATGCAAGATTGCAGCTTCGCCACCGGATGCTCCTGCATCATTTTTGTAGATGTTGATGGCAAAATATATTAAGACATATTCTTCTATCTCATAAATCATTTGTTGTATGATGAATATTATGAGGTTAGCAAGTTCCAAGAGTAAGATCAATCATAGTAAATTTTATCAACAAAAAATTATGCCCTCAACTAGGGGCATAATTCACTGTCATTTTTTTTCAATTACTAGTCCTCTATGACACTTATCTATAAGGTAAATCAATCAAAGAAAAATTCCTTTATGCATTTTTTTAAGGTTAAAGTAAAATTCCTTTAAGAATTTATGTAAAGAAAAATTAAAAATTGTTTAGGAAGTTTTTTAAAGGTAAATATTCAATCAAAATTCCTATGGGAAAATCTAAATCCAAAGTCCTATAGAAGAATCTAAATCAAATATCTAGTGGGAAAAGCTAAATCAAAAGTCTTATAGGTGAAGCTAAGTAAAAATTCTTATGGGCAAAGATAAATAGAAAGTCCTATAGGTGAAGCTAAATCAAAATTCCCACAAGTAAAGCAATAGATATTTGTTTAAAGGAAAATAATTTATTTTTCATGTTTGTACATATCTTTTTATCATAGCAACTAACCAGAAGTCAATCGAGCAAAGCTAACTAAAGTCTCCTTGGGTAAACCTCTAAGTATATCTCTATGTATATAGTTGTACATATTTGTATGTATCTTTGTACATGGATGTATTATAGTAACACCATCTTGGACACATCATGCATCCTACATATTTCATCACATCCAATTATTTCATCTAATCATTTTTAATAATTTCATTAATATTTTTACCTTTAATTAAAAAACTAATCATAATTGATTAGTTAATGTTTAATCCATTTCACAACACATTTCATCTCAATTCAAATCAACTCATAATTTTCATATAACCTACATTATTAATTATATAAAAATCTTGTCATTATTTTAACTTAATCAAATCATAAGAATTAATCACACACAAATTAGCTAAAAATATAAGCATCATACATCATGACACAAATTGAATTCATAATAGTCATCTATATATTTTCTAAAAGTGTGTATATACATGATAATATCATGATAAAAAAATATAATTTCATAATAGTAGCCAAATGTAGCTAGATCTTAGAGCCTATATCTAGTGCTACCAAGGTTCTTCATCCCTCTCCTATAGGTGGTGGTGTTTACACTAACCACCATAAGTGGTAAGTCACAAACCTCAAGTGGGTCTATGACCATGTCATCATCGACAATGGTAGATGTCTATCCCCTAGTAAAATTGTATGATATATGATTCAGTATTATTCAACCCATGTGATATCTATTACTACATCCTCTATGCTTAGGCTAGCTAGTCCAATCCCATAAATATCCCCTTGTCATCATGGCTTATGCCATCATTGCATTTCATTCTATAATCAAACTCTAAATAGTTTGTTGCATCACCATAACCTATGTTATTGGATGGTCTATCCTATCTATCAAATCATAATTTACCTTACCAAGGCATCTCACTCTACATTGATTATCAATTGATATGACCTACTCAGTTCCACATTGTTATCCATGCTCCATAGTATTTGGAATGCTAGTAGTAAAGGTACTATTATTATTGTTATCAACTATCCTTACGTCTTCTTGTTCCTTTGCTCCTTATAGTAGTACATCATCAAAATGGGTATCACATGTCTAGTCATGCTTGGTATCATTGTCTAATCTATAGGTTTTACCCCTAGCATTATAAATCTCTTAGGCAATATGGTATGGTACTACCTCTAGTAATCTTGGATGACCCTAACATCATCTCACATTAAATCTAAGATGGTCAGATCATCTAGTTCCACCTCTACATAGGATTTTGGAGTTCTCTCCTTGGTAAATAATTGATACCAAAACAATCCTATTAATATCCCTATTGAGCACTAAATTGGTATATCACTTGGTCAATATGGTGGACCTTTTTCTACCCTCATGGTCCCACTATCTAACTAACCAATCCGATGCAAGATATATGGTAGGTATCTTCATTCCATCCAATATGATGCCTATATAGTCTCTATTTTATCTACTCTAGCTACACATTATTTATCCCCCTTTATGCTACTACTAGTGCACCCCTATGGGTTTTGCTTTACCTCACTTTAAAATGTTGTCCACATATATAGGCTACCAATACCTCTTGATCCCCCACATATCTTGATGTTCTTTATGGCCTTATAAGAGTAATATGCTCCTAGTTCTACACCTATAGAAATGTACAACTTGTTAGATTCATACCTCCTTAATAGGTTATCCAATGTAGTGTTTTATAGAGGTACACCTACACCACTAACCCTCATGCAAAGATTGTCTAGTATTCTCACATGTCCACCACTACCTCATCACATCCCCAATGGACCAAACTATTGCTCATATCATTAAGAAAGACCCTGGAAACCAAGGTACATAAGAGAGTGGTATACCTATCCAACTAGCCCCCAATATATATGCCATTGATGTCAATTATATATCTAATGACTAGGAAACCTATATCTCCTGTTAGCCTCTCTAAAAATTGCCTCTAGTCCTATATCATGTGTATTTCTATTCTCCTTATCAACACTTGAAGAATCCTAAAAAAAAATCTAGAGTCACAACATCTTCTCCATAGGCAATTATAAGGTATTCATCCTCGAATACCAATGCTCTACCTGTTGGAAATTACCATCAGTAAAAGTTAAAAATATTTGATTTTACTTGGGGTAAAGGTAACTTACCTTTACCTTACCTGGACGGCAGTGGACGGCAGCATTTGGGTGGCAAGAGAACTCAAGTTAACTTTCTTTTCCCCCAATTTCTCCTTTCCCCCCTTTCTTTCTTGAATAGGTTATTTACCTTGTATTTAAGCTTTGTAACCTTTGATTCAATGTTAATTCAATTAATCTTATTTGCAAATCACTCACCATTCACATTTGGTATCAGAGCAGCACGATTCCTGAGGTGATGGGGCTCGCAGTTCGAGGCAGCGACACAGATCCCAAGGTGGCCTGTAGGAGCCGAGGCAGCACGGATCTCGAGACGGCCTGCAGGAGCTGACTGGCACATTTTTTGAGGCACTGGTGGAACTAGACGACGTAGCCCGCAGGAGCAGCAGATCCGCATGATTCTCGAGGCACTGTTGACGTGGCATCGGTGTGATTCTCGAAGCGAAGCTGAGGTGGTGATCTGCTGCATGTGGACCGAGGTGCGATATCGACATGGCACGACGCGTGGCGACGTGAGACTGGCATGCGGCCCGAGGAGGCTGACGAGGCAAGGTGACGTGGCGTTGGTGCGTGGCCCGAGAAGGTGACGTGGCGATCTGCAAATTGTGCTGACATAGCACTGGTGCGTGGCCCGAGAAGGTGACATGTCAATCTGTGCGTGCATCATTGGTGGCAAAAGGCTACGGCATTGGTGACTGCCCGCAGGCAGTCAAAGCACATTGCATGCTTTGTTGTTTTTAAACAACAAAAACATCGCTCTGTGAGCGATGTGGGACTAATAGTCCCAAAGAATATAAAAGCTTCGCGCCGAAGCGTGAAGCCAAAACTTACTTCGCGCTCGACGCGAAAGTCAAGAGGCGGGGAGCGCGCGTTGCTCCCGGATCAGCCCGGGTAGCGCAGCGGCTACCCTCAGCCCTGAGACCCGCGAGGTCGCAGGATCGACTCTCGACGGGGTCGATAGAAAATCAATTTTTTTTTTAATTAATTTTTTTTTAATCAAAAGAAAAACTAAGGAATAAGTTTAAAATTAAAAAATATATATATTTTTTTAGTTTTTTTTTAAACTGTTCATTAGCTTTTATAAAAAAAAAAAAAATTAGTTGAGTGAAATTTCCTAAGAGGAAATAAATGTGAAGTTTTTTATTGATTGAAATTTCCTAAGAGGAAATATATGTAAAGTTTTTAAAAAAAAAACTTGGAAAGTTAATTTTTTTTACTATTTCCTAAGAGGAAATCCTTGTAAAAGAAAATTTCTGGGAAATTTTCTTAAATGATAAGATCGGAAGGTTGTTATCATGCCCTCTGCAAGTTGTTACTGAGAACAACTCCCGAAAACTTTGATAGGAGCGTGAAAACACTAAGTCTTAATACAGTTTTTTCACAGTTGCAAAACGCGGTTATTGCACACCAGAGAAATCCTGATCAAGGATACGAAGCCGATTCAGAAGATAACTCCTTCGGCAGCAAGTTTGAACAATCTGACACAGTTGCAATTGCTGCACAAGGATCCAAATATACTCATTATAGTAATTCAGTTGAAATCCTTCAACCTCCTTCTCCTAAAATAATATTGATCAGTGACGATGATGAACAAGTCGCTGACAATTTTGTAATTGCTGAACAAGTTTGAGTTGTTCATGATTGTAAATCAAGCAGGGCTTGATAGTTTGTAAAGTCTTTTTGCAATAAGACTATAAAAGAGAGGTTTCTTGTTTTAGTAGATTAAAAAATGGGATCACATAATAATCTACCAATTCCCGAATTTAGAGGGGATAATTATGAGTACTGGTCCATCAAGATGAGGACATTACTCATCGAAAAAGGACTATGGGATATTATTGAAGATGGTTACATTGCTCCAATAGATTGGACTACTTTAAGTGCAAATGATAAAAAGATCTACAAAGATGCACAGAAAAATAATTCATTTGCCTTATACCATCTTCAATCAGCATTAGATCCTAGTATCTTTCCAAGAATTGCATCTTACTTAACTACTACAGATGCATGGAATGCCTTGAAATAAGGATTCCAAGGAAGTGATAAAGTAAAGCAAGTCAGGCTTCAGACTTTGAAAAGAGATTTTGAAAATCTCAGAATGAAGGACAATGAAAGAGTTGGAGACTATTGTGTTCGTGTTAAAGCAGTAGTTGATATGATGCAAACTTTAGGTGAAGACACAAAAAATGAAACAATTGTGAAGAAAGTGTTGTGAACACTTCTTCCTAAGTGGAATCACATTGCAATCATAATTGAAGAATCCAAAGATCTTTCTACTCTTACATTTGATAGTTTGATTGGATCATTAACATCACATGAAGAGCGACTTCAAGGTGCACCTTCAACAAGCTATGGAGGTGATGACAAAGCCTTCACTTCGAATGAAAGTGTAAGACGAGGACAAGGAAGAGGACAAGGCAGAGGACAACAACAAAGAGGCAAGGGCCAAAGCAACTCCTACAGAGGAGGTAATCCAAACAGAGGTGGAAATCAAAATAGAGGAGCCAATCATAACCAAAGCGGCAATGCAGGCCGTGGAAATCAAGGACAAGGAAGTAATAAGCCTAAAACAGCATGTTTCAATTGTGGGAAACAAGGCCACTTTGCTCGTGACTGCTGGTCAAAGTCTTCAAAGATCAAAGCAGTCAATATGGCTCATTCTACGAAGAAGAAGGACCACCAAATCTTTTTCTCTCTTATGGACAGCCAGATCAAAATCTAAATGATACATGGATTCTGGATACTGGTTGCTCCAACCACATGAGTGGTAAAGAAAATCTCTTTGCTACATTAGATTCAAATTACAAATCTCAAGTTAAGTTAGGGGATAATAAATCCTTGCAAATTGAAGGCATAGGAGCTATGGAAGTTCCCACAAAAGAAGGTATTAAAAATGTGAATGACATATACTATACTCCACAGCTACAACACAATTTGTTAAGTGTTGGCAAAATGATGGAGAAACATTACAAATTAGTTTTTGATGAAAGAAAATGTACAATCTTTGATAAAAACAATTGTAACCGGGTCATCACGGAAGTCCCTATGACAAAGAATAGGTTGTTCCCTCTAAAGTTTGGTGAGCCAGGGGGAGCTCAACTTGCAAACATTGCTATTACAAATCCAAGTGAATTGTGGCACTTGAGATATGGTCACCTCAATTTCGCTAGCTTGAAAATGTTAACATCACAAGCTATGGTGACAGGACTACCAAAAATACCATAACATAAAAAGGTATGCGAAGCATGTGCTTTGGGAAAGCACTCCAGAACGAAGTTTCCAAGAGGCAGAGCGTGGAGAGCAAGCTATCCTCTTCAGCTAGTACATTCGGACATCTGTGGTCCAATGCAAACAAAGAGTCTTGGAAACAATTCTTATTTTCTAACATTCATAGATGATTATTCTAGAATGTTTTGGTTGTATTTTTTGAAACACAAAGATGAAGCATTTGATTGCTTCATAGACTTCAG
This sequence comes from Wollemia nobilis, assembly GCA_028583015.1. Taxonomy (NCBI): domain Eukaryota; kingdom Viridiplantae; phylum Streptophyta; class Pinopsida; order Araucariales; family Araucariaceae; genus Wollemia; species Wollemia nobilis. The sequence goes on along the minus strand of JAQPPZ010003361.1, from coordinate 6,909,119 downwards.
AAATAATGTAGAAAAGCAAAGTGACTACTATGTCAAATGTCTTCGCACTGATAAAGGAGGAGAGTACTCATCAAATGAATTTCTTCATTATTGTAAGCAAAATGGGATAAAAAGGCAGTTCACCACTGCCTACACCCCACAGAAAAACGGTGTAGCTGAGAGAAAGAACCACACCCTTGTTGAAATGGCACAAAAAATGCTTCAGGCAAAACATCTCACAAACAGCTATTGGGCAGATGCAATGAGAACAAGTGCATATATTCTAAATAGAAGTCCGACTTCTAGTTTAGATGGTATCACTCCTTATGAAGGATGGTACGGTAAGAAACCAAATGTCAAACATTTCAGAGTATTTTGTTCTTTAGCTTATGCACACATTCCTAAGGAGAAGCTAAAGAAGCTTGATCCAAAGAGTCAAGCATGTGTTTTTGTAGGGTATTGTGATTCAACCAAAGGGTATAGATTGTACAATCCCATGACACATAAAATCATTATCTCCAGGGATGTAATTTTTGATGAAGGGGGACAATGGGGTCATAAAAAATTTGTTGATTTTAACTCTAATTCGGACAGTACCACACCAGTACCTCCCATAATGGTACAACCCAAGAAAAGCAGTCCTCCTCCACAAATTCCACATCAGGAAACTTCATCAAGTACATCAAGTGGTACACCAAGTCCAAGAAGGAATTTGTTGGCACCCCCAAATTCTCCAAAATGATTCCAAAGATCTGTAAGCGCTCCAAGTCCGATGGATATTGATTCAGTTTCTCAAAGGAAAGATACAAATAGAGGAAAGCGCATACTACAGAGTCATCCATCTTCTCAAATGTTGGATAGGAATTTCCAACAAAGATACACTAGGAGTCAAGCTAGTGATATGGATGACATTTTGTCAAGACTTGAAAATCTTCAAATGTCGAGGGGATGATGAGTCTCATGAACCAAGGGGTGATGTAGTCAATTATGCTTTGTTGGCTACTGCACAGCTAGAACCTTCTAGCTATGAAAAAGCATGCACTGAAAATATATGGCAGGATGCCATGGAAGAGGAAATATCCTCTATTGAAAAGAATGATACTTGGGAGCTTGTGAAGCTTCCCAAGGGAAAAAAATGTGTTGGACGTAAATGGGTCTATAAGACCAAATTCAATGCTGATGGAAGCATTGAAAGGCACAAGGCGAGATTAGTAGCTAAAGGTTTTACTCGGAAATATGGAATAGATTATGAGGAAACTTTTGCTCCAGCTTGCTCGACAAGAAACAATTAGAACTGCTTCTTTCCTTGGCAGCCCATAAAGGATGGAAGATTCAACACATGGATGTGAAAAGTGCATTTTTAAATGGATACCTGACGGAAGAGGTGTATGTTCAACAACCTCAAGGTTTCCAAGAACCAGAAAAGAGAACCTTGTTTATAAATTGAAAAAAACACTATATGGCCTCAAGCAAGCACCAAGAGCATGGTACTCAAGAATTGATGGCTATTTCAGCAAATATGGTTTCACAAAAAGCAAGAGTGAACCAACATTATACTACCTAAAAAATGGAGTAGATATCCTCATAGTTTGTTTATATGTGGATGATCTAATATTCATGGGTAGTAATGATAAAATGAATATGGAGTTCAAAAACTCCATGATGAATCAGTTTGAGATGAAGGATCTCGGATTAATGAGATACTTTCTAGGAATGGAAGTACATCAATCAAAGAATGGGATCTTCATATGTCAATAGAAATATGCTCATGACATGATCAAGAAATTTGCTATGCAGCAGTGCAAATCAGCTGCAACACCAACTGTACATGGAATCTAGCTAAGCAAAGAAGATGGAGCACCTAATGTTGACTTGACCAATTACAGAAGAATGGTTGGGAGTTTAATGTTTCTCACCAACAGTAGGCCAGATATACAGTATGCTATTTCTCTTGTATCATGATTTATGGCATGCCCATCCGAGCTGCATCTTCAAGCAACCAAACAAATTTTACGATATGTAAAAGGTACATTGGATTTTGGAATCCATTACCACAAGTCTAACTCTGTGAAGTTATTTGGTTATAGTGACAGCGATTGGGGCAGTAATATAGATGACAAAAAATCTACATCAAGGAACTATTTTAGTCTAGGATCAGGACTAATAACTTGGAGTTCCAAGAAGCAATCTGTTGTAGCATTATCATCTACAAAAGCTGAGTACATAGCCATTACTCATGCAAGTACTCAGATCCTCTGGTTGAGGAAAATCCTTGAAGAGATTGGCAAAAAACAAATTGGTCCAACCAAACTAAATTGTGATAATATAAGTGCCATACAGTTGGCATATAATCCGATCCACCACAAAAGGTCAAAACACTTTGATATGAAGTATCACTTCATAAGAGATATGGTGGAACAGCAGACAGTTGAGCTTCAATATTGTAGCACTTTGGATAATCTAGCAGACATCTTCACCAAAGGCATGGCTAAAGATCAATTTATAAAGCTGAGAGACTATATAGTTAGTCCTCTCAACTTTAAGGGGGAGAATGTTGGAAATTACCATCAGTAAAAGTTAAAAATATTTGATTTTACTTGGGGTAAAGGTAACTTACCTTTACCTTACCTGGACGGCAGTGGACGACAGCATTTGGGCGGCAAGAGAACTCAAGTTAACTTTCTTTTCCCCCAATTTCTCCTTTCCCCCCTTTCTTTATTGAATAGGTTATTTACCTTGTATTTAAGCTTTGTAACCTTTGATTCAACGTTAATTCAATTAATCCTATTTGCAAATCACTCACCTTTCACACTACCAGTGCAATGAGGAGAGCCCTATCAAACTCTACCTTGTGCAATGAGGATAGCCCTATCAAACTCTACCTTGTGCAAGAGGGCTATGTGGTATAACCCTATTGCCACCAAAATTATGTGATATATGAAAACCAATAGCCCCTAGATAGTCTTTAGTGCATGGAGCCTTTTTCTAGATGTCAATATATGTAGTCTCTCCTACATCCAATCAAATCCAAACTCTCCTAGTCTCAAAATACACAATAAAAACTAGCAAAATGTGTGAAAAATATGTGGGCACAAAAGCACCATTGTAGCATAAAAGCACTAATAGGTGGTAAGAGAATTGTTCAAGTATAAAAGTGTTATTGCTTGAAAAAAGCATTGTCAAGCACAAAAGTGCCATCGATACATGAAAAGCACTATGTGATAGTGCTACATTATGCAAAACCAGTGCCCTTTATTTGGGCATGTTTTTCAAGGTAAAAATGTAAAACATTGAATATATTTTCAATACTTACTAATGCTATTGCTCCTCCTCCTAATGTGGGTACCCTTACCTGGTTTGCATGGTGTGGTGGTCATGTCTACTAAGCCATCAAATATATGATCAATATATCTACTCTAGAGTTCTCTTTTTCTCCTTTTGCATGGTAAAAATGAATTTATTTTTACCCCCAATCCATTTTACTCCCTAGCCTTCTTAACTATGTTTCACTATTTGTCCTCATTTTCTCATCACTAAACCAGTATGGATTATAATAAAGTCAAGTTTTCTCGGTCAAGTTGATTTTCCTCTCAAATTTGAGGGGAAACACTGTGGTATCACAACATTTAATGTTTTCCAAAAGATAAATTTTAACATAATTTTTGAGCAAACAATCACATCATTAGTCATCTTGAATTACTAACCATAAGCAACAACAAATATTTTTGTCTTAAAATTAATACATCTATGTCAATTTTTTATACATTTATTGTGAAATAAATGCATCAAAATGGGGCAAATGTAGACACCCATCTTTGAATGCATGGCTAATATTTAGGTCTTCCAATCCCTTCATCAAACAGCCAAATTGAATCAACATTCTTTGTACCCAAATTTGGAGCATTTTATTATTCCAAAATTTAAAGTGTGAGGGCATGAGAAAAAATCATTAGCAATACTTTCATGACCCTATTGATGTGTTGCTAAAATTTTAAATTTGAGCTTTCCTACCCAAATATGACCTTCAACAATCATGACAATGAAAGTGCCATTGTGAAAGCACTACTAACACTTTTTCCCGATTGACATTTTTTATTATGGAGCACCAAAATTTAAAAATCTGACTTTTGTACTTTCCAAGATACCCACCATTAATGGATTAGATCCCTAAGATCCAATTCACATCTTCCAATAGAAATTTTAAATTTAATATTTGTCATTTTTAATATTCCTCTATTAATGACATCTTGATCCCATTTTGAATTCTTACGATATTCAATCCTATCCTCTTCAATGTAATCCTTCCCCTCATAAGCCATGTCTTCCTATAAAACCAACACATGGGTTGACCAATTAATTAAGAGTTATAGAGTAGCAAAAAAAATTTAAAATCTCTCTAGAATCATAGGATTTCCTCATTTTACATAGCAATGTTATGCTAAAATATTGCCATAATCTTGTGAAGGTCATCCTTGTAAACATCCAAATTCTTGTTATTGTAATGATCTAAGCATCTAAGCTCTCTTTAAGCAATCAAGTATTTGAGCATCCAAGAAATCAAACACTCAAGAACTCAATCTCCAAGAATCAAACATTCAAGCCTCTAAGCTCAAACTTTCAAGTTTCTACAAGCAAGCTAGCAAGATTTCAATAATATTTCACAAACAAAGGGTAAACATGCTTAGCAACTTGGGTTGTGCTCTTTCATCTTATTTGTTTTTGGCACTCTCTTTGCCTTTGCAAATCTAAGTTTTGATCTTATTGCATGATAACCAATTTTATACAATGTATTTTCATCTATTTGGCATCTACATTTATCACTTTAATCTTTATTTCAAGCAAAAAAAACTATATTTTTTACAATTTGACAAAGTCTCTATACTCTTGAGTCAAAGACCATCATTGTAAGCATCAAATTAGCTTATTTTGCATCTAATATTGCTTTGTTTATTTCTAAAGTGAAAGTACCATCATACTATAGGTATGATGGTGATATCACACTTTGATTTACATAGAATAAAAGTTCTAGCTTCTAGAAAAAGTGCCAATGGCACTATCACCAACCTATGTCCCTTTTGCCATAAAACAATTATTTTATGCATTTATTATTTTTGTTATTTTTCTTTTCTGTCTAAATATGGGCATGATTGCTATCCAAGGGAGTCCAACATTATCTACTAATTTAGATAGGCCCCTCTATTATTAATCCTATATCTTTTGTCTATTTTATAGGAAAGCAAAAGTGTCATCAATAGGTAAAAGCATCGATGGTGCTTCTATAGACTGGTGGAACTTTTGTATCTATAAAAAAAATAATTTTTTTTGTTTTTAACTCCTCATTAAAGCATTTTGAACTTACTTTTATTTTTTATTTTGTTAAAATTAGTTTTTATTTCTATATATATGATGAAATAAGCAAAAGAGAATGAAGGAACTAGTTAGTTTTAATCATTTAGGGGACCAACTAAATAATAAAGCTTTAACATCAAATAAAGATAACTTATAGCTACATCTAGAAGTTGTTTGATACATTCTATTGCATCCTTACCATCAAAAACATATAATTATCATTTACGTTTAGACACCTAAAAGTTGCACATGTTCACCATAGATATTTGTAGACCTACATAGACACTTGTAGGTAGGCATAGGTTTTCATAGGCTATCGTAGGCAATAATAGGTAATTATAGGCCATCGTAGGCCATCGCAGGCCATTTCAAGCCATCATAGGCCATCATAGGCCATCGTAGGCCATCATAGGCCATCGTAGGAGATCTTAGTTTTCCACAGGCACAAAACCCTACAAAACTATACAAATTGCATGCAAAATGTTTCCTAGTCCTAGGAGGGCTACCTACAAGCCCCTTAAGGCCACCTAAGCCTTTTCCTACATCCATAGTTACCAAATTTACTAAATGTTTTAGATAATATTTAAAATTCACTCAAAATAAAACCCTAACAAATAAATTCGATGAATAAATATTAAATTCGATAAGTAAAATATTTTTCACAAGTAAAAGACTTGCCCTTTAGTTCTTTACTACTATTCATGTAATACCTTTGGACAATAAGTTTGATTCTCTCAAATCTTGGTTCATCTTAGATCCTAGAAATGGGGTTCTTCATTTGATTCCAAAACATGGCACACAACATGGCCTTTTTTATTATCTACGACAGCTAGGCGACATGTTTTTTTTATATATTTTGTTTTATTGTAGGTACAAAGCATTGACTATAATGGTTGTATAGAAACTTTAAAATTAAATAAAATTATAAAACTTAATCAATGTATAGTTTATGTGTGAACGTGCAAAAAAAATTGAAACCTTAACAAAAATTAAAACAATAGTGATGCTTTACTTCTATAAAAGGTGTTAATTAAAGCATAAATTTCACCCTTGTCTTTCCTCACGAATCGAGTCGAGTTACACTTGGAAGGGCTTTGAGAACATGTAAAATAAATCAATCTCGTGTTATTATTTTTACATCAAGGACTATGAATTATATTTAAGCATTTATATTGCATTGTATTCATAGAAAGGTGCTTCATAGACATGTGCACAAATATTCCAGTGTGCCTAAATTATCTGGCTCGAAGAAACTCATTTATTATTCTTTCTTCATTATGCCCACTTTAGTATATTTTAGAAATATGTATATGTCGGTGAGTCTTTTTTAATGAAAATATTAGGGATAAAAAAATAAAAAATAAAAAACAAATATGCTTCTTCAGTGGGTTTAAAATGAACAACATATATACTTGTATTGAGCAATTTAGAGTTTACATAGTGAAACAGTCAGAAAATATAAGATAAAACAAACAGATAATTGACTCATCATGGTTCATGTTCATGTTAGCCATTGGTCTTAAGATTTTACATATTTTTTTGTGTGACACTTTGATCACTAAAAGCTATTGAATATGAAGTATACACTCTAACCTTTAGTATAAAATTTAATTTATATAAAAATTATCATTTAATTTTACTTTCAACATTTAAATATAAAATTTATCAAAACTTAAAACATATTTAAAATGATACCATTAAAATTTAATGTAGAAGCTTAGAAATATACGATAAGGGAATTATTAATGTTTGTTTCAAGTCTTTGTTTGAGTTTCTTAGTTACTAGTTTATTTACGATATATGTACATTTATAATATATCGAATTTTATATGTCGAATTTTATTTCGAATTTTTAAACATGTCGAATTTCTTTCAAACTTCAAAAGTGTCAAACTCGAACACGAACTCAAACTTGGTAACTAATCCTACACCTAATTAAGGCCCCCATGTGACCATTCTCTATTAAAAACCCTAATTAGGCTAATTAGGATTCTAATTTGCAAGTGAGTTTCACTTAAAGTACACTTTATTATTAAATTAGGTTTAGTTAGGGTTAAGAGTCAAATTAGCCCTAAATATATCCTCACACATGTGTGCACCCTAAGTTAGTTAGGATTAGATCCCTAAGATCCAATTCACATCTTCCAATAGAAATTTTAAATTTAATATTTGTCATTTTTAATCTTCCTCTATTAATGACATCTTGATCCCATTTCAAATTCTTACGATATTCAATCCTATCCTCTTCAATGTAATCCTTCCCCTCATAAGCCATGTCTTCCTATAAAACCAACACATGGGTTGACAAATTAATTAAGAGGTATAGACTAGCAAAAAAAATTAAAAATCTCTCTAGAATCATAGGATTTCCTCATTTTGCATAGCAAGGTTATGCTAAAATATTACCATAATCTTGTGAAGGTAATCCTTGTAAACATCCAAATTCTTGTTATTGTAATGATCTAAGCATCTAAGCTCTCTTTAAGCAATCAAGTATTTGAGCATCCAATAAATCAAACACTCAAGAACTCAATCTCCAAGAATCAAACATTCAAGCCTCTAAGCTCAAACTTTCAAGTTTCTACAAGCAATCTAGCAAGATTTCAATAAGATTTCACAAACAAAGGGTAAACATGCTTAGCAACTTGGGTTGTGCTCTTTCATATTATTTGTTTTTGGCACTCTCTTTGCCTTTGCAACCATGATAACCAATTTTATACAATGTATTTTCATCTATTTGGCATCTACATTTATCAATTTAATCTTTATTTCAAGCAAAAAAAAACTATACTTTTTACAATTTGACAAAGTCTCTATACTATTGAGTCAAAGACCATCATTTTAAGCATCAAATTAGCTTATTTTGCATCTAATATTGCTTTGTTTATTTCTAAAGTGAAAGTACCATCATACTATAGGTATGATGGTGATATCACACTTTGATTTACATAGAATAAAAGTTCTAGCTTCTAGAAAAAGTGCCAATGGCACTATCACCAACCTATGTCCCTTTTGCCATAGAACAATTATTTTATGCATTTATTGTTTTTGTTATTTTCCTTTTCTGTCTAGATATGGGCATGATTGCTATCCAAGGGAGTCCAACATTATCTACTAATTTAGATAGGCCCCTCTATTATTAATCCTATATCTTTTTGTCTATTTTATAGGAAAGCAAAAGCGTCATCAATAGGTAAAAGCATCAATGGTGCTTCTATAGACTGGTGGAACTTTTGTATCTATAAAAAAAAAAAAAAAAATTGTTTTTAACTCCTCATTAAAGCATTTTGAACTTAATTTTATTTTTTATTTTGTTAAAATTAGTTTCTATTTCTATATACATGATGAAATAAACAAAAGAGAATGAAGGAACTAGTTAGTTTTAATCATTTAGGGGACCAACTAAATAATAAAACTTTAACATCAAATAAAAATAACCTATAGCTACATCTAGAAGTTGTTTGCTACATTCTATTGCATCCTTACCATCAAAAAAATATAATTATCATTTACTTGTAGACACCTAAAAGTTGCACATGTTCACCATAGATATTTGTAGACCTGCATAGACACTTGTACGCAGGCATAAGTATTCATAGGCTATCGTAGGCCATAATAGGCCATTATAGACCATCGTAGGCCATCGCAGGCCATTTTAGGCCATCATAGGCCATCATAGGCCATCATAGGCCATCGTAGGCCATCATAGGCCATCGTAGGCCATCTTAGTTTTCCACAGGCACAAAACCCTACAAAACTATAAAAATTGCATGTAAAATGTATCCTAGTCCTAGGAGGGCTACCTACAAGCCCCTTAAGGCCACCTAAGCCTTTTCCTACATCCATAGTTACCAAATTTACCAAATGTTTTAAATAATATTTAAAATTCACCGAATATAAAACCCTAACAAATAAATTCGATGAATAAATATTAAATTCGGTAAGTAAAATGTTTTTCGCAAGTAAAAAGCTTGTCCTTTAGTTATTTACTGCTATTCATGTAATACCTCTAGACCATAAGTTTTATTCTCTCGAATCTTGGTTCATCTTAGATCCTAGAAATCGGGTTCTTCATTTGATTCCAAAACATGGCACACAGCATGGCCTTTTTTATTATCTATGACAGCTAGGCAACATGTTTTTTTTATATCTTTTGTTTTATTGTAGGTACAAAGCATTGACTATAATGGTTGTATAGAAACTTTAAAATTAAATAAAATTATAAAACTTAATCAATGTATAGTTTATGTGTGAACATGCAAAAGAAATTGAAACCTTAACAAAAATTAAAACAATAGTGGCGCTTTGCTTCTATAAAAGGTGTAAATTAAAGCATAAATTCACCCTTGTTGTCTTTCCTCACCAATCGAGTCGAGTTACACTTGGAAGGGCTCTGAGAACATGTAAAATAAATCAAATTCGTGTTATTCTTTTTACATCAAGGACTATGAATTATATTTATGCATTTATCTTGCATTTTATTCATAGAAAGGTGCTTCATTGACGCATGCACAAATATTCCAGTATGCCTAAATTATCTGGCCCAAAGAAACTCATTTATTATTCTTTCTTCGTTATGCCCACTTTAGTATATTTTAGCAATATGTATATGTCGGTGAGTCTTTTTTAATGAAAATATTAGAGATAAAAAAATAAAAAATAAAAAACAAATAGGCTTCTTCAGTGGGTTTAAAATGAACAACATATATACTTGTATTGAGCAATTTAGAGTTTACACAGTGAAAGAGTCAGAAAATATAAGATAAAACAAACAAATAATTGACTCATCATGGTTCATGTTCATGTTAGCCATTGGTCTTAAGATTTTACATATTTTTGTGTGTGACACTTTGATCACTAAAAGCTATTGAATATGAAGTATACACTCTAACCTTTAGTATAAAATTTAATTTATATAAAAATTATCATTTAATTTTACTTTCAACATTTAAATATAAAATTTATCAAAACTTAAAACATATTTAAAATGATACCATTAAAATTTAATGTAGAAGCTTAGAAATATACGATAAGGGAATTATTAATGTTTGTTTCAAGTCTTTGTTTGAGTTTCTTAGTTACTAATTTATTTACGATATATGCACATTTATAATATATCGAATTTTATATGTCAAATTTTATTTCGAATTTTTAAACATGTCGAATTTCTTTCAAACTTCAAAAATGTCAAACTCGAACATGAACTCGAACTTGGTAACTAATCCTACACCTAATTAAGGCCCCCATGGGACCATTCCATATTAAAAACCCTAATTAGGCTAATTAGGATTCTAATTTGCAAGTGAGTTTCACTTAAAGTACACTTTATTATTAAATTAGGTTTAGTTAGTGTTAAGAGTCAAATTAGCCCTAAATATGTCCTCACACATGTGTGCACCCTAAGTTAGTTAGGATTAGATCCCTAAGATCCAATTCACATCTTCCAATAGAAATTTTAAATTTAATATTTGTCATTTTTAATCTTCCTCTATTAATGACATCTTGATCCCATTTCAAATTCTTACGATATTCAATCCTATCCTCTTCAATGTAATCCTTCCCCTCATAAGCCTTGTCTTCCTATAAAACCAACACATGGGTTGACCAATTAATTAAGAGGTATAGACTAGCAAAAAAAAATTAAAATCTCTCTAGAATCATAGGATTTCGTCATTTTTCATAGCAAGGTTATGCTAAAATCTTGCCATAATCTTGTGAAGGTCATCCTTGTAAACATCCAAATTCTTGTTATTGTAATGATCTAAGCATATAAGCTCTCTTTAAGCAATCAAGTATTTGAGCATCCAAGAAATAAAACACTCAAGAACTCAATCTCCAAGAATCAAACATTCAAGTCTCTAAGCTCAAACTTTCAAGTTTCTACAAGCAAGCTAGCAAGATATCAATAATATTTCACAAACAAAGGGTAAACATGCTTAGAAACTTGGGTTGTGCTCTTTCATCTTATTTGTTTTTGGCATTCTCTTTGCCTTTGCAACTCTAAGTTTTGATCTTATTGCATGATAACCAATTTTATACAATGTATTTTCATCTATTTGGCATCTACATTTATCATTTTAATCTTTATTTCAAGCAAAAAAAAACTATATTTTTTACAATTTGACAAAGTCTCTATACTCTTGAGTCAAAGACGACCATTTTAAGCATCAAATTAGCTTATTTTGCATCTAATATTGCTTTGTTTATTTCTAAAGTGAAAGTACCATCATACTATAGGTATGATGGTGATATCACACTTTGATTTACATAGAATAAAAGTTCTAGCTTCTAGAAAAAGTGCCAATGGCACTATCACCAACCTATGTCCCTTTTGCCATAAAACAATTATTTTATGCATTTATTGTTTTTGTTATTTTTCTTTTCTGTCTAAATATGGGCATGATTGCTATCCAAGGGAGTCCAACATTATCTACTAATTTAGATAGGCCCCTCTATTATTAATCATATATCTTTTTGTCTATTTTATAGGAAAGCAAAAGCATCATCAATAGGTAAAAGCATCGATGGTGCTTCTATAGACTGGTGGAACTTTTGTATCTATAAAAAAAAAAAAAAATTAACTCCTCATTAAAGCATTTTGAACTTCCTTTTATTTTTTATTTTGTTAAAATTAGTTTTTATTTCTATATATATGATTAAATAAGCAAAAGAGAATGAAGGAACTAGTTAGTTTTAATCATTTAGGGGACCAACTAAATAATAAAGCTTTAACATCAACTAAAAATAACCTATAGCTACATCTAGAATTTGTTTGCTACATTCTATTGCATCCTTACCATTAAAAAAATATAATTATCATTTACTTGTAGACACCTAAAAGTTGCAAATGTTCACCATAGATATTTATAGACCTGCATAGACACTTGTAGGCAGGCATAGGTATTCGTAGGCTATCGTAGGCTATAATAGGCCATTATAGGCCATCGCAAGCCATTTTAGGCCATCATATGCCATCATTGGCCATCATAGGCCTTCGTACACCATCATAGGCCATCGTAGGCCATCTTAGTTGTCCACAGGCACAAAACCCTACAAAACTATACAAATTGCATCCAAAATGTATCCTAGTCCTAGGAGGGCTACCTACAAGCCCCTTAAGGCCACCTAAGCCTTTTCCTACATCCATAGTTACCAAATTTATCAAATGTTTTAGATAATATTTATAATTCACCGAATATAAAACCTTAACAAATAAATTCAATGAATAAATATTAAATTCGATAAGTAAAATGTTTTACACAAGTACAAAGCTTGCCCTTTAGTTCTTTACTGCTATTCATGTAATACCTCTGGACCATAATTTTGATTCTCTCGAATATTGGTTAATCTTAGATCCTAGAAATGGGGTTCTTCATTTGATTCCAAAACATGGCACACAGCATGGTCTTTCTTATTATCTATGACAGCTAGGTGACATGTTTTTTTTATATCTTTTGTTTTATTGTAGGTACAAAGCATTGACTATAATGGTTGTATAGAAACTTTAAAATTAAATAAAATTGTAAAATTTAATCAATGTATAGTTTATGTGTGAACGTGCAAAAAAAATTGAAACCTTAACAAAAATTAAAACAATAGTGGCGCTTTGCTTCTATAAAAGGTGTTAATTAAAGCATAAATTTCACCCTTGTTGTCTTTCCTCACCAATCGAGTCGAGTTACACTTGGAAGGGCTTTGAGAACATGTAAAATAAATCAATCTCATGTTATTCTTTTTACATCAAGGACTATGAATTATATTTATGCATTTATCTTGCATTGTATTCATAGAAAGGTGCTTCATTGACGTGTGCACAAAAATTCCAGTGTGCCTAAATTATCTGGCCCGAAGAAACTCATTCATTATTCTTTCTTCGTTATGCCCACTTTAGTATATTTTAGCAATATGTATATGTCGGTGAGTCTTTTTTAATGAAAATATTAGGGATAAAAAAATAAAAAATAAAAAACAAATAGGCTTCTTTAGTGGGTTTAAAATGAACAACATATATACTTGTATCGAGCAATTTAGAGTTTACACAGTGAAACAGTCAGAAAATATAAGATAAAACAAACAAATAATTGACTCATCATGGTTCATGTTCATGTTAGCCATTGGTCTTAAGATTTTACATATTTTTTTGAGTGACACTTTGATCACTAAAAGCTATTGAATATGAAGTATACACTCTAACCTTTAGTATAAAATTTAATTTATATAAAAATTATCATTTAATTTTACTTTAAAATTTAAATATAAAATTTATAAAAACTTCAAATATATTTAAAATGATACCATTAAAATTTAAAGTAGAAGTTTAGAAATATAGGATAAGGGAATTATTAATGTTTTTTTTAAGTCTTTGTTTGAATTTTTTAGTTACTAGTTTATTTACGATATATGTACATTTATAATATAGCAAATTTTATATGTCGAATTTTATTTCGAATTTCTAAAAATGTCAAATTTCTTTCAAACTTCAAAAGTGTCAAACTCGAACACGAACTTGAACTTGGTAACTAATCCTATACCTAATTAAGGCCCCCATGGGACCATTCTCTATTAAAAACCCTAATTAGGCTAATTAGGATTCTAATTTGCAAGTGAGTTTCACTTAAAGTACACTTTATTATTAAATTGGGTTTAGTTAGGGTTAAGAGTCAAATTAGCCCTAAATATGTCCTCACACATGTGTGCACCCTAAGTTAGTTAGGATTAGATCCCTAAGATCCAATTCATATCTTCCAATAGAAATTTTAAATTTAATATTTGTCATTTTTAATCTACCTCTTAAAATGACATCTTTATCCCATTTCAAATTCTTACGATATTCAATCCTATCCTCTTCAATGTAATCCTTCCCCTCATAATCCATGTCTTCCTATAAAACCAACACATGGGTTGACCAATTAATTAAGAGGTATAGACTAGCAAAAAAAATTTAAAATCTCTCTAGAATCAGAGGATTTCCTCATTTTGTATAGCAAGGTTATGCTAAAATCTTGCCATAATCTTGTGAAGGTCATCCTTGTAAACATTCAAATTCTTGTTATTGTAATGATCTAAGCATCTAAGCTCTCTTTAAGAAATCAAGTATTTGAGCATCCAATAAATCAAACACTCAAGAACTCAATCTCCAAGAATCAAACATTCAAGTCTCTAAGCTCAAACTTTCAAGTTTCTACAAGCAAGGATTTCAATAATATTTCACAAACAAAGGGTAAACATGCTTAGCAACTTGGGTTGTGCTCTTTCATCTTATTTGTTTTTGGCACTCTCTTTGCCTTTGCAACTCTAAGTTTTGATCTTATTGCATGATAACCAATTTTATACAATGTATTTTCATCTATTTGGCATCTACATTTATCATTTTAATCTTTATTTCAAGAAAAAAAAAACTATATTTTTTACAATTTGACAAAGTCTCTATACTCTTGAGTCAAAGACCATCATTTTAAGCATCAAATTAGCTTATTTTGCATCCAATATTGCTTTGTTGATTTCTAAAGTGAAAGTACCATCATACTATAGGTATGATGGTGATATCACACTTTGATTTACATAGAATAAAAGTTCTAGCTTCTAGAAAAAGTGCCAATGGCACTATCACCAACCTATGTCCCTTTTGCCGTAAAACAATTATTTTATGCATTTATTGTTTTTGTTATTTTCCTTTTCTGTCTAAATATGGGCATGATTGCTATCCAAGGGAGTCCAACATTATCTACTAATTTAGATAGGCCCCTCTATTATTAATCCTATATCTTTTTGTCTATTTTATAGGAAATCAAAAGCATCATCAATAAGTAAAAGCATCGATGGTGCTTCTATAGACTAGTGGAACTTTTGTATCTATAACAAAAAATATATATATATGTTTTTAACTCCTCATTAAAGCATTTTGAACTTACTTTTATTTTTTATTTTGTTAAAATTAGTTTTTATTTCTATATATATGATTAAATAAGTAAAAGAGAATGAAGGAACTAGTTAGTTTTAATCATTTAGGGGACCAACTAAATAATAAAGCTTTAATATCAATTAAAAATAACCTATAGCTACATCTAGAAGTTGTTTGCTACATTCTATTACATCCTTACCATCAAAAAAATATAATTATCATTTACTTGTAGACACCTAAAAGTTGCACATGTTCACCATAGATATTTGTAGATCTACATAGACACTTATAGGCAGGCATAGGTATTCGTAGGCTATCGTAGGCCATAATAGGCCATTATAGGCCATCGTAGGCCATCGCAGGCCATTTTAGGCCATAATAGGCCATCATAGGCCATCATAGGTCATCATAGGCCATCATAGGCCATCGTAGGCCATCTTAGTTGTCCATAGGCACAAAACCCTACAAAACTATACAAATTGCATCCAAAATGTATCCTAGTCCTAGGAGGGCTATCTACAAGCCCCTTAAGGCCACCTAAGCCTTTTCCTACATCCATAGTTACCAAATTTATCAAATTTTTTAGATAATATTTAAAATTCACCGAATATAAAACCCTAACAAATAAATTCGATGAATAAATATTAAATTCGGCAAGTAAAATGTTTTTCACAAGTACAAAGCTTGCCATTTAGTTCTTTACTGCTATTCATGTAATACCTCTGGACCATAATTTTGATTCTCTCGAATCTTGGTTCATCTTAGATCCTAGAAATGGGGTTCTTCATTTGATTCCAAAACATGGCACACAGCATGGTATTTTTTATTATCTACGACAGCTAGGCGACATGTTTTTTTTATATCTTTTGTTTTATTGTAGGTACAAAGCATTGACTATAATGGTTGTATAGAAACTTTAAAATTAAATAAAATTATAAAACTTAATCAGTGTATAGTTTATGTGTGAACGTGCAAAAAAAATTGAAACCTTAACAAAAATTAAAACAATAGTGATGCTTTGCTTCTATAAAAGGTGTTAATTAAAGCATAAATTTCACCCTTGTTGTCTTTCCTCACCAATCGAGTCGAGTTACACTTGGAAGGGCTTTGAGAACATGTAAAATAAATCAATCTCGTGTTATTCATTTTACATCAAGGACTATGAATTATATTTATGCATTTATATTGCATTGTATTCATAGAAAGGTGCTTCATTGACGTGTGCACAAATATTCTAGTGTGCCTAAATTATCTGGCTCGAAGAAACTCATTTATTATTCTTTCTTCGTTATACCCACTTTAGTATATTTTAGCAATATGTATATGTCGGTGAGTCTTTTGTAATGAAAATATTAGGGATAAAAAAATAAAAAATAAAAAACAAATAGGCTTCTTCAGTGGGTTTAAAATGAACAACATATATACTTGTATTGAGCAATTTAGAATTTACGCAGTGAAACAGTCAAAAAATATAAGATAAAACAAACAGATAATTGACTCATCATGGTTCATGTTCATGTTAGCCATTGGTCTTTAGATTTTACATATTTTTTTGAGTGACACTTTAATCACTAAAAGCTATTGAATATGAAGTATACACTCTAACATTTAGTATAAAATTTAATTTATATAAAAATTATCATTTAATTTTACTTTCAACATTTAAATATAAAATTTATCAAAACTTAAAACATATTTAAAATGATACCATTAAAATTTAATGTAGAAGTTTAGAAATATAGGATACGGGAATTATTAATGTTTGTTTTAAGTCTTTGTTTGAATTTTTTAGTTACTAATTTATTTATGATATATGTACATTTATAATATAGAAAATTTTATATGTCGAATTTTATTTCCAATTTCTAAACATGTCAAATTTCTTTCAAACTTCAAAAATGTCAAACTCGAACATGAACTCGAACTTGGTAACTAATCCTACACCTAATTAAGGCCCCCATGGGACCATTCCCTATTAAAAACCCTAATTAGGCTAATTAGGATTCTAATTTGCAAGTGAGTTTCACTTAAAGTGCACTTTATTATTAAATTAGGTTTAGTTAGTGTTAAGAGTCAAATTAGCCCTAAATATGTCCTCACACATGTGTGCACCCTAAGTTAGTTAGGATTAGATCCCTAAGATCCAATTCACATCTTCCAATAGAAATTTTAAATTTAATATTTGTCATTTTTAATCTTCCTCTATTAATGACATCTTGATCCCATTTCAAATTCTTATGATATTCAATCCTATCCTCTTCAATGTAATCCTTCCCCTCATAAGCCATGTCTTCCTATAAAACCAACACATGGGTTGACCAATTAATTAAGAGTTATAGAGTAGCAAAAAAAAATTAAAATCTCTCTAGAATCATAGGATTTCCTCATTTTTCATAGCAAGGTTATGCTAAAATCTTGCCATAATCTTGTGAAGGTCATCCTTGTAAACATCCAAATTCTTGTTATTGTAATGATCTAAGCATCTAAGCTCTCTTTAAGAAATCAAGTATTTGATCATCCAAGAAATCAAACACTCAAGAACTCAATCTCCAAGAATCAAACATTCAAGCCTCTAAGCTCAAACTTTCAAGTTTCTACAAGCAAACTAGCAAGATTTCAATAATATTTCACAAACAAAGGGTAAACATGCTTAGCAATTTGGGTTGTGCTCTTTCATCTTATTTGTTTTTGGCACTCTCTTTGCCTTTGCAACTCTAAGTTTTGATCTTATTACATGATAACCAATTTTATACAATGTATTTTTATCTATTTGGCATCTACATTTATCATTTTAATCTTTATTTCAAGCAAAAAAAAACTATATTTTTTACAATTTGACAAAGTCTCTATACTCTTGAGTCAAATACCATCATTTTAAGCATCAAATTAGCTTATTTTGCATCTAATATTTCTTTGTTGATTTCTAAAGTGAATGTACCATCATACTATAGGTATGATGGTGATATCACACTTTGATTTACATAGACTAAAAGTTCTAGCTTCTAGAAAAAGTGCCAATGGCACTATCACCAACCTATGTCCCTTTTGCCATAAAACAATTATTTTATTCATTTATTATTTTTGTTATTTTTCTTTTCTGTCTAAATATGGGCATGATTTCTATCCAAGGGAGTCCAACATTATCTACTAATTTAGATAGGCCCCTCTATTATTAATCCTATATCTTTTTGTCTATTTTATAGGAAAGCAAAAGCGTCATCAATAGGTAAAAGCATCGATGGTGCTTCTATATACTGGTGGAACTTTTGTATCTATAACAAAAAAAAAAAAATGTTTTTAACTCCTCATTAAAGCATTTTGAACTTACTTTTATTTTTTATTTTGTTAAAATTAGTTTTTATTTCTATATATATGATTAAATAAGTAAAATAGAATGAAGGAACTAGTTAGTTTTAATCATTTAGGGGACCAACTAAATAATAAAGCTTTAACATCAAATAAAAATAACCTATAGCTACATCTAGAAGTTGTTTGCTACATTCTATTGCATCCTTACCATCAAAAAAATATAATTATCATTTACTTGTAGACACCTAAAAGTTGCACATGTTCACCATAGATATTTGTAGACCTGCATAGACACTTGTAGGCAGGCATAGGTATTTCTAGGCTATCGTAGTCCATAATAGGCCATTATAGGCCATCGTAGGCCATCGCAGGCCATTTTAGGCCATCATAGGCCATCATAGGCCATAATAGGTCATCGTAGGCCATCATAGGCCATCGTAGGCCATCTTAGTTGTCCACATGCACAAAACCCTACAAAACTATACAAATTTCATCCAAAATGTATCCTAGTCCTAGGAGGGCTACCTACAAGCCTCTTAAGGCCACCTAAGCCTTTTCCTACATCCATAGTTACCAAATTTATCAAATTTTTTAGATAATATTTAAAATTCACCAAATATAAAACCCTAACAAATAAATTCGATGAATAAATATTAAATTTGGCAAGTAAAATGTTTTTCACAAGTACAAAGCTTGCCCTTTAGTTCTTTATTTCTATTCATGTAATACCTCTGGACCATAATTTTGATTCTCTCGAATCTTGGTTCATCTTAGATCCTAGAAATGGGGTTCTTCATTTGATTCCAAAACATGGCACACAACATGGTCTTTTTTATTATCTACGACAGTTAGGCGACATGTTTTTTTTATATCTTTTGTTTTATTGTAGGTACAAAACATTGACTATAATGGTTGTATAGAAACTTCAAAATTAAATAAAATTATAAAACTTAATCAGTGTATAGTTTATGTGTGAACGTGCAAAAAAAAATGAAACCTTAACAAAAATTAAAACAATAGTGGTGCTTTGCTTCTATAAAAGGTGTTAATTAAAGCATAAATTTCACCCTTGTTGTCTTTCCTCACCAATCGAGTCGAGTTACACTTGGAAGGGCTCTGAGAACATGTAAAATAAATCAATCTCATGTTATTCTTTTTACATCAAGGACTATGAATTATATTTATGCATTTATCTTGCATTGTATTCGTAGAAAGGTGCTTCATTGACGTGTGCACAAATATTCTAGTGTGCCTAAATTATCTTGCTCGAAGAAACTCATTTATTATTCTTTCTTCGTTATACCCACTTTAGTATATTTTAGCAATATGTATATGTCGGTGAGTCTTTTTTAATGAAAATATTAGAGATAAAAAAATAAAAAATAAAAAACAAATAGGCTTCTTCAACGGGTTTAAAATGAACAACATATATACTTGTATTGAGCAATTTAGAGTTTACACAATGAAACATTCAGAAAATATAAGATAAAACAAACAGATAATTGACTCATCATGGTTCATGTTCATGTTAGCCATTGGTCTTAAGATTTTACATATTTTTTTGAGTGACACTTTGATCACTAAAAGCTATTGAATATGAAGTATACACTCTAACCTTTAGTATAAAATTTAATTTATATAAAAATTATCATTTAATTTTACTTTCAACATTTAAATATAAAATTTATCAAAACTTAAAATATATTTAAAATGATACCATTAAAATTTAATGTAGAAGTTTAGAAATATAGGATACGGGAATTATTAATGTTTGTTTTAAGTATTTGTTTGAATTTTTTAGTTACTAATTTATTTATGATATATGTACATTTATAATATAGCGAATTTTATATGTCGAATTTCTAAACATGTCAAATTTCTTTCAAACTTCAAAAGTGTCAAATTCGAACACGAACTCGAACTTGGTAACTAATCCTACACCTAATTAAGGCCCCCATGGGACCATTCCCTATTAAAAACCCTAATTAGGCTAATTAGGATTCTAATTTGCAAGTGAGTTTCACTTAAAGTACACTTTATTATTAAATTAGGTTTAGTTAGGGTTAAGAGTTAAATTAGCCCTAAATATGTCCTCACACATGTGTGCACCCTAAGTTAGTTAGGATTAGATCCCTAAGATCCAATTCACATCTTCCAATAGAAATTTTAAATTTAATATTTGTCATTTTTAATCTTCCTCTATTAATGACATCTTGATCCCATTTCGAATTCTTATGATATTCAATCCTATCCTCTTCAATGTAATCCTTCCCCTCATAAGCCATGTCTTCCTATAAAACCAACACATGGGTTGACCAATTAATTAAGAGTTATAGAGTAGCAAAAAAAATTTAAAATCTCTCTAGAATCATAGGATTTCCTCATTTTTCATAGCAAGGTTATCCTAAAATCTTGCCATAATCTTGTGAAGGTCATCCTTGTAAACATCCAAATTCTTGTTATTGTAATGATCTAAGCATCTAAGCTCTCTTTAAGCAATCAAGTATTTGACCATCCAAGAAATCAAACACTCAAGAACTCAATCTCCAAGAATCAAACATTCAAGCCTCTAAGCTCAAACTTTCAAGTTTCTACAAGCAAGCTAGCAATATTTCAATAATATTTTACAAACAAAGGGTAAACATGCTTAGCAACTTGGGTTGTGCTCTTTCATCTTATTTGTTTTTGGCACTCTCTTTGCCTTTGCAACTCTATGTTTTGATCTTATTGCATGATAACCAATTTTATACAATGTATTTTTATCTATTTGGCATCTACATTTATCATTTTAATCTTTATTTCAAGAAAAAAAAAACTATATTTTTTACAATTTGACAAAGTCTCTATACTCTTGAGTCAAATACCATCATTTTAAGCATCAAATTAGCTTATTTTGCATCTAATATTGCTTTGTTGATTTCTAAAGTTAATGTACCATCATACTATAGGTATGATGGTGATATCACACTTTGATTTACATAGAATAAAAGTTCTAGCTTCTAGAAAAAGTGCCAATGGCACTATCACCAACCTATGTCCCTTTTGCCATAAAACAATTATTTTATGGATTTATTGTTTTTGTTATTTTTCTTTTCTGTCTAAATATGGGCATGATTGCTATCCAAGGGAGTCCAACATTATCTACTAATTTAGATAGGCCCCTCTATTATTAATCCTATATCTTTTTGTCTATTTTATAGGAAAGCAAAAGCATCATCAATAGGTAAAAGCATACATGGTGCTTCTATAGACTAGTGGAACTTTTGTATCTATAACAAAAAAAAAAAAAAAAAAAATTTAACTCCTCATTAAAGCATTTTGAACTTACTTTTATTTTTTATTTTGTTAAAATTAGTTTTTATTTCTATATATATGATTAAATAAGTAAAAGAGAATGAACGAACTAGTTAGTTTTAATCATTTAGGGGACCAACTAAATAATAAAGCTTTAACATCAAATAAAAATAACCTATAGCTACATCTAGAAGTTGTTTGCTACATTCTATTGCATCCTTACCATCAAAAAAATATAATTATCATTTACTTGGAGACACCTAAAAGTTGCACATGTTCACCATAGATATTTGTAGACCTGCATAGACACTTGTAGGCAGGCATAGGTATTCGTAGGCTATCATAGGCCATAATAGGCCATTATAGGCCATCATAGGCCATCGCAGGCCATTTTAGGCCATCATAGGCCATCATAGGCCATCATAGGTCATCGTAGGCCATCATAAGCCATCGTAGGCCATCTTAGTTGTCCATAGGCACAAAACCCTACAAAACTATACAAATTGCATCCAAAATGTATCCTAGTCCTAGGAGGGCTACCTACAAGCCCCTTAAGGCCACCTAAGCCTTTTCCTACATCCATAGTTACCAAATTTATCTAATTTTTTAGATAATATTTAAAATTCACCGAATATAAAACCCTAACAAATAAATTCGATGAATAAATATTAAATTCGACAAGTAAAATATTTTTCACAAGTACAAAGCTTGCCCTTTAGTTCTTTACTGCTATTCATGTAATACCTCTGGACCATAATTTTGATTCTCTCAAATCTTGGTTCATCTTAGATCCTAGAAATGGGGTTCTTCATTTGATTCCAAAACATGGCACACAGCATGGTCTTTTTTATTATCTATGACAGCTAGGCGACATGTTTTTTTTATATCTTTTGTTTTATTGTAGGTACAAAGCATTGACTATAATGGTTGTATAGAAACTTTAAAATTAAAGAAAATTATAAAACTTAATCAGTGTATAGTTTATGTGTGAACGTGCAAAAAAAATTGAAACCTTAACAAAAATTAAAACAATAGTGGCACTTTGCTTCTATAAAAAGTGTTAATTAAAGCATATATTTCACCCTTGTTTTTTATATGTCGAATTTTATTTCGAATTTCTAAACATGTCAAATATCTTTCAAACTTCAAAAGTGTCAAACTCAAACACAAACTCGAACTTTGTAACTAATCCTACACCTAATTAAGGCCCCCATGGGACCATTCCCTATTAAAAACCCTAATTAGGCTAATTAGGATTCTAATTTGCAAGTGAGTTTCACTTAAAGTACACTTTATTATTAAATTAGGTTTAGTTAGGGTTAAGAGTCAAATTAGCCCTAAATATATCCTCACACATGTGTGCACCCTAAGATAGTTATAATTAGATCCCTAAGATCCAATTCACACCTTCCAATAGAAATTTTAAATTTAATATTTGTCATTTTTAATCTTCCTCTATTAACGACATCTTGATCCCATTTCAAATTCTTACGATATTCAATCCTATCCTCTTCAATGTAATCCTTCCCCTCATAAGCCATGTCTTCCTATAAAACCAACACATGGGTTGACCAATTAATTAAGAGTTATAGAGTAGCAAAAAAAATTTAAAATCTCTCTAGAATCATAGGATTTCCTCATTTTTCATAGAAAGGTTATGCTAAAATCTTGCCATAATCTTGTGAAGGTCATCCTTGTAAACATCCAAATTCTTGTTATTGTAATGATCTAAGCATCTAAGCTCTCTTTAAGCAATCAAGTATTTGAGCATCCAAGAAATCAAACACTCAAGAACTCAATCTCCAAGAATCAAACATTCAAGCCTCTAAGCTCAAACTTTCAAGTTTCTACAAGCAAGCTAGCAAGATTTCAATAATATTTCACAAACAAAGGGTAAACATGCTTAGCAACTTGGGTTGTGCTCTTTCATCTTATTTGTTTTTGGCACTCTCTTTGCCTTTGCAACTCTATGTTTTGATCTTATTGCATGATAACCAATTTTATACAATGTATTTTTATCTATTTGGCATCTACATTTATCATTTTAATCTTTATTTCAAGCAAAAAAAAACTATATTTTTTACAATTTGACAAAGTCTCTATACTCTTGAGTCAAATACCATCATTTTAAGCATCAAATTAGCTTATTTTGCATCTAATATTGCTTTGTTGATTTCCAAAGTGAAAGTACCATCATACTATAGGTATGATGGTGATATCACACTTTTATTTACATAGAATAAAAGTTCTAGCTTCTAGAAAAAGTGCCAATGGCACTATCACCAACCTATGTCCCTTTTGCCATAAAACAATTATTTTATGGATTTATTGTTTTTGTTATTTTTCTTTTCTGTCTAAATATGGGCATGATTGCTATCCAAGGGAGTCCAACATTATCTACTAATTTAGATAGGCCCCTCTATTATTAATCCTATATCTTTTTGTCTATTTTATAGGAAAGCAAAAGCGTCATCAATAGGTAAAAGCATCGATGGTGCTTCTATAGACTAGTGGAACTTTTGTATCTATAACAAAAAAAAAAATTGTTTTTAACTCCTCATTAAAGCATTTTGAACTTACTTTTATTTTTTATTTTGTTAAAATTAGTTTTTATTTCTATATATATGATTAAATAAGTAAAATAGAATGAAGGAACTAGTTAGTTTTAATCATTTAGGGGACCAACTAAATAATAAAGCTTTAACATCAAATAAAAATAACCTATAGCTACATCTAGAAGTTGTTTGCTACATTCTATTGCATCCTTACCATCAAAAAAATATAATTATCATTTACTTGTAGACACCTAAAAGTTGCACATGTTCACCATAGATATTTGTAGACCTGCATAGACACTTGTAGGCAGGCATAGGTATTCGTAGGCTATCATAGGCCATAATAGGCCATTATAGGCCATCGTAGGCCATCGCAGGCCATTTTAGGCCATAATAGGCCATCATAGGCCATCATAGGTCATCATAGGCCATCATAGGCCATCGTAGGCCATCTTAGTTGTCCATAGGCACAAAACCCTACAAAACTATACAAATTGCATCCAAAATGTATCCTAGTCCTAGGAGGGCTACCTACAAGCCCCTTAAGGCCACCTAAGCCTTTTCCTACATCCATAGTTACCAAATTTATCAAATTTTTTAGATAATATTTAAAATTCACCGAATATAAAACCCTAACAAATAAATTCGATGAATAAATATTAAATTCGGCAAGTAAAATGTTTTTCACAAGTACAAAGCTTGCCCTTTAGTTCTTTATTGCTATTCATGTAATACCTCTAGACCATAATTTTGATTCTCTCGAATCTTGGTTCATCTTAGATCCTAGAAATGAGGTTCTTCATTTGATTCCAAAACATGGCACACATAGATAATTGACTCATCATGGTTCATGTTCATGTTAGCCATTGGTCTTAAGATTTTACATATTTTTTTGAGTGACACTTTGATCACTAAAAGCTATTGAATATGAAGTATACACTCTAACCTTTAGTATAAAATTTATTTTATATAAAAATTATCATTTAATTTTCCTTTAAAATTTAAATATAAAATTTATCAAAACTTAAAACATATTTAAAATGATACCATTAAAATTTAATGTAGAAGCTTAGAAATATACGATAAGGGAATTATTAATGTTTGTTTCAAGTCTTTGTTTGAGTTTCTTAGTTACTAATTTATTTATGATATATGTACATTTATAATATAGCGAATTTTACATGTCGAATTTTATTTCGAATTTCTAAACATGTCAAATTTCTTTCAAACTTCAAAAGTGTCAAACTCGAACACGAAATCAAACTTGGTAACTAATCCTACACCTAATTAAGGCCCCCATGGGACCATTCTCTATTAAAAACCCTAATTAGGCTAATTAGGATTCTAATTTGCAAGTGAGTTTCACTTAAAGTACACTTTATTATTAAATTAGGTTTAATTAGGGTTAAGAGTCAAATTAGCCCTAAATATGTCCTCACACATGTGTGCACCCTAAGTTAGTTAGGATATTTCCTAGGAAACCCTAACTCAACCCTCACCTAATCTAGGGATTAGCTAACCCTAGTTAACCCTAATCCTAGCTCACACATGTGCGAGGATAGGATAATTTGCTTAGGGCTTGTAAGAGGATGACTAAGCTTACCACCTCACAAGCCCTAACCTAACCATGCTAGTATGACTCTTGGGTCTAGTACCCCTAAATACCCCCCTGACCTTGGTTTTCCCTATAAATAGTAGACTCATTCCCTCATTTATATCTCTCTCTCACTTTTCATTAACATACCAAGACTCTACCAAGATTGTGTTAGAATTCCTTCTAACCATTTTACATCTAGCAAACATTGACAGATGTCACCTGCAATCTGTTTGGATAGAAACTTTGCAGCAATAGTCAACAACAGCTCAGTTTGTAGCCCAACCTACAAACTCGGGATCCAATTTGCATGTCGCCATGCGAACCAATCCTACAATATATTTACAACGTCAAATTAGGTATATATTAATTTTAGATACTTCTTACAACATTTCTATCAATTTACATCATGTTTTTCTTCATATTTGAGTTGATTTGTCTTCATAACTATGGGGCTTGACCAAGGAAGGCCCCCAAACACACTAACTCCTTTTTTTAGGCCTAAAGCAGGCATAAAAGAATAGAATCAAACATCACTACCAGTGGCACACACACATAAACCCACCTTCACTAAGGGTACTGAAAGACCCTAGCAAATATTCTCAAATTCATGTGGAAAAATGGATAAAAACCTCCTTAAGAGGAAGCTCATTTTTTATGTTACATTCTGGCACTCTTTATGTAATTTTTTATGTTACATTCTGGCACTCCTGGTGAGACCCCCATAAAGGTTTTTTAGGATAGTTTTTCTAACTAATCTAACTCAATTTTTATGATTTTATTTTGTTATTCCAGGTACTATGAATGTAATATAGAGCCTTGAAAATCCTTGAAATACATCTCAGGCCCTTAGATTCAGAGTTTCAAGTCTCAAAAATTAGTTCGTACCCTAGCCTGCGAACCAACATTCTAGTTTGCACCCTGGCCTGCAAACTCCACCAAACTGTCTTAGAGCAACCTAAAATTCCAAAGACCTACAACAAAGGTAGCAAGAAATCCATATGACACCATAGGATTCAGGTATTCCTCTCGAGTCTTTACTATTTCATCATTTCTTTGAAAATATATTTTCCTCTCAAATACATCAATTCATTTTGGAATATTTCCTTTTCAAAAGCATATTAAATTAGGGTTTTTAGTCATTTTAAAACCAGTTTAGTTAAATCATTTCAAATTTATTTTTGTCTCTTAGATTAAGGTTACAATTCCTTTTTCATTTCATTAGGGTATATGGTCATTTGTTTCACATCTTTGAAAGCACTTTCAAGTTATCCTTTATGCACTAGATAGGATTTTCAATCCCTTTTCAAATCACACTTAGTATAGGACTTTCAAAATTTCTTTCATGTCATTTACATATATTTTTGAAAGCATTTAGCATAGGAATTTTAAACTTCCTTTCATGTCATTTCAATCCCTTTTCGAATCACACTTAGCATAGGACTTTCAAAATTTCTTTTATGTCATTTATATCTCTTTTCAAAAGGCATTTAGTATAGAATTTTCAAATTTATTTACAAATCCCTTGGGTAAATTGCACTTTCTTTCTTTCAAGCATTTAAATTAGGATTTCAATTTTTTTAGGTCACTTAGATTTAGAAATTTCTCATTCCTTTCCATATCCCTTCGTTAAATCATACTTTCTTTCTTTCAAGCATTTAAATTATGGTTTTCAATTTCTTTCTAAATACACTTAGATAGGTTGTAAAATTCCTTTTTCATGCACTTCAACTTGCTTGTTTCTATGCTTTCTAGAGTAAATTTCTTTTTCCAAAAGAGCACTTAGACCTAGTTTCATTTTGAAAATGCATCTAGGGTTAGTTTCACTTTGAAAAGGCATCTAGTTAGTTTTTTTCTTTCACCTCATCGATGGAAAATACACCATCACACACTCACATGGCATACACAGTGGTGATATTGGACTTTATCCCCAATCCATTGCTCAAGAATTATGATGTTGGAATTCATCTCCTTCCACCAGCTCGCCCCTTAGACACCATAGTAGCCCTTAGGAGTGGTTTTTTGGACTTCATCACTAGAAAATCCCCTACTCTTGAGACTGGTTTTCCAGAATTCATCACCAGAAGGGACCTTCAGAGTAGGATAGGATTAGATTCCTTTGTTCACAAGGCTCATATAATTATTTAACAAGTAACTATCATTATTGACTAAGCCCGCCCGAGGGTGAAGTGAAAGCATGGGTATGCTAGTAGAAGGTCTTAAATAGTGCCACCTCTTCTTGTAAGAGGATTTGGACTCATTAGCATATTTTGAGTTCCCCCCATTTGGTTATCATTTTACTTCACCTCTCCATTCATGTTGTCACTTTCCTATTGAGACACCATTCTATTCTATGCACCCTTGGGTGTTGGAGGAGTTTCTGTGCCATCGATATTCTCATTCTTTCTAGAGTTTCACCCCACTTCCCATGATATTTTCTAGAAGCAAAAATGAACATCATAACACACAAAAAATGAACATTTATTTTTCTAAGCTTATAACTAATTCCAATTACGCTTTTTTTGCATGCTCAAAAAATTGGTTTTAGCACATTCACCTATTAGCAGCCCACCTGCTAGTTGTCTGCAACCTATCACTTTCAATTTTCTATCACATTCACTAGATGGGTCCAATTTGTATAGCACCCTATGAACCAAATTTCTATACTTTTATTTCGCATAGCGGCATGCAAACTCTGTTCTAAGAAACAAAAACTTCCCAAATTTCATAGGGTTGCAAAAAAACTTCACATAGAACAAACCCACAACTTTATATTTCCATTTCTATATAATTTGAGCACTTAATTACACCACACAATACCATGCTAATCACTACCCATATTTGAGCACAAGCAAGATCATCTTGAGGAGGACACTCCTCGTACCACCTCTAATCATTATACTTCACACCTTCCCTTCATAATAAAATATTCCATGCTCACACCTAATATCCTCATAGGTTCTAAGCCTCTACACACATGCACTATATCCCATGGTGAGACTTCTATTTCTAGAAAAATACTTGCCACCTCGTATGATGAATATCATCTACTTCTTCCCCACTCACCTCCATTTAATCCTCCTTCCATGTCTTATGAGCACTTTATTTACACTACTTTAGGAAACCCACCTCCATTCTTCACTATCTATGAATAAACTCCACCTACCTCACATACATTTGTGCATCCTTTCTTTCAAAATCTATCTCATTCCCTCTTCACAAATGACTCTTCCTTACTCAATCGTACTTGCCTTGAGATTGCATCATTCACCCCTACCATAGGGATGATATCAGATCCATAATCTTCCACTCTGAGAACTCAAGTACCCTCATCACAATTTTCTTCACAACAAGATTCATTGCAACAAAAATTTATCCCACCTATATCATCACATCAGTATGCTTCCCAAGCATCACAACCACCACTTTCCCAATAGTCCATTTTTTCATATTTTGATACCACATAACAACCACCATATTAATCACAATAATTCCAATATCAACAACACCAACAAATCCCATATCCATAATCCTTTGTGGACACATTGACCATACCTTCCTCTCAAACCTCTATATTTGAGGCCTACACTCCCCCTTCATCATTACCACCACCTACATTCCCCTCTTCTGGAGTGTATGGTATTCCATATTTTGTTCTTCCTCCACATTCAACCATTTCCAATATTTTGACTTCCTCCACCTCCACCATTTTAGGCCCCACCTTCCATCCCCTTTTCTACTTATGATCCACGCTACCCATCTTATCCTTCTAATCTCCCATGTTATTTTGTTTAGCCTGACTTCTCCACTCTTCATTCATCTAGTTAGATACAGGTACCATATTTTGGTAAGTCATCTCACCCACCACTTGCACCATATATACTAACACCATTACCTCCATTACATTCTATAGTGCTTACCTTTTTCACAACACCTCCTTCTTGGCCATCATCTCCTACTACGCAACCATTATAGCAGACACAAGTGTAGCAGTCACAAACTCTATAGCCATAATATCTCTACCCTCAACAGATATTTTCTCCCCAATAGCATATCCCATATCCTTATACATCTTACAATTTTCAACAACCAAATCCATAGGGACACTTGTAGTACATTCCTACTTCATAATGGGAAGAACAACAACTTCAATATCCTCCTCACTCTCAATCTGTGACTACTTCATCATAGTTCATCACACCTCTATCACCTAAACTTCAACTCTTGCAAGAGGAATTTAAGATGCTAAATCTTCACACAACTAGTTATTGGCCCCAAAAATCCACATACAACGAGCTATGCAACGAACCCATCCACCCATCAGTTCCTATCCCTCCTTACCTGTATCACTTCAAAATTTCTAAATTCAAAAAGTACAAATTGTTGGACTCTAGAGCATACTTTAGAGTATCTTCCCTAAAGTATATAGGTTCTAAAACATTTATAATTCATTTAAATATAGTTGCACCAACTTTATTATTTGAGAGGAAATCAATTTTTTTGTGAGAGCATATAGGGAATTATTTAGAGTGTTTCTAAACATAGTAGGAGCAAGTAAGATCTCCATAATAGTAGAGATTTCAAACTGATTGGTGTGTTATAAAAGCATTGTAATTTCTTATGATTTTGAATCTAATGAGCATATTTTCTCATTTTGATATTAGAGCAGGTTTGATCATATGGATCAAAACCTGTGGATAGTGGTGTGAAGAGATCTGAAGCACGCACTTTGTCAGAGAAACTCAAGTGGCCAGCACTCAGCAGAGTTGCAAGTAAGAGCTCGAGTAAATAATTAATATCTCATGCATCCTGTGGTATTTGCATATGAAATTTTTAGGGTTGTTATATAATTGTATAAAGTAGATTAAGTCAAAATTTTAGGTGATTTGGAGCTAATTTCTTGATTTTATTAGCATTTTAAGTTTTTAAATAAAATGGTTGTATAATATGGAATAAATGGTATTTGCTTCTCAAATTTTAGAAGAAATATTATTTAGATAAAATAAGCATTCATACAAAATTGAAGGTCATTTGGATCCATATTGATAAAAATGGAAAAAGTAAATGATCACATATTTTCAACCTTTGCGAATTTTATTCTAAAATTTAGAGGGTTTTCATATTATTGTCTCAATAATATATAGTTTAATTTTCAGAAATTTTGGAGCTTTATGGATTGATTTATGTGAAAAACATTGAGGTTGTCTCAAAAACACTCTAAGATCTAGAAAGGGCAAAAGTAAACTGATCACATATTTCTCATTTGTGTGAATTTGCTTCTAAAATTTAGTGGATTTTCAGATACATATATCAAAAGTATACAGAAAAAATTTTAGTTTGTTTCAATCAGTATTGACCGATTTATGATAAATTGTGTGCTTGAGACTTTGGTAAATAAAATGAATGCATTTTTACAATTAGGGGTTAATTCTGAGAGATTGGCGTAACATGTTATTCAATTGAGTAAAATAATATTTTCTGCTATTCTTTATTGCAAAAAAAATTGTATTAGAAGCTATCTACATTATTCCAAAGTTTTTTTTATTAACATCAATGACTGCCAATAACAATCTTCCCATTCCTAAATTTAATGGGTTAGATTACGAGTATTGGTCCATCAATATGAGGACATTAATCATATGCAAGGGGTTATGTGATATTGTAGAAGAAGGCTACAATGAGTGCAACTAATATAACCAATAAAAATTATGCCCAAAAGAAAAACTCATTTGCTCTCTACCATATCCAAGCAGCTTTGGAGAAAAGCATCTTTCCAAGAATTTCTTCTTGTTCAACAACCCTAGAAGCATGGATAGCCTTGAGAGATAGCTATCAAGGGAGCTATCAAGTGAAGCAAGTGAGACTTCAAACCTTGAAGAGAGATTTTGAGAATCTAAATATGAAAGATGATGAAAGAGTGGGAGATTATTGTGTGAGAGTGAAAGCCATTGTAAACAAAATGCAAACCCTTGGAGAAGACATCAAAACTGAATTAGTGGTGAAGTAAGTGTTGACAACACTTCTTCATAAATGGAACCATATTGCTATAATTATTGAAGAGTCTAAATATTTGTTTACTCTAACTTTTTATGCTTTAATTGGTTCTTTGATGTCTCATGAAGAAATATTGTAGGGTGCTATATATACAAGCTATGGAGGTGATGAGAAAGTATTCTCATACAAAGAAGGTGATAATGCACAAGGACAAGGAAGATGCCAAAGGAGATGCAAAGGAAGAGGACGAGGTAGATCAAGAGGTGGAAATAAAGGAAGAGGAGGTGACAAATCAAAGAAATCTTGTTACAATTATGGCAAGGTTGGTCACTTTGCTAGAGATTGTTGGTCCAATACTTCTCAAGATGGGAGAGGTCAATATGGAAACTATGGAGAAGAGGAAGGAGCTTCCTCAAATCTGTTCCTCACATATGAAAAATCAATCAAAATCTTAATGAAACTTGAATTTTGGATACTGGTTGTTCCAATCACATGAGTGGCAAAGAGGAACTCTTTGCTACAATGGATTCCTCATTCAAATCAAAGATCAAATTGGGAGATGACAAGGCACTACAAGTTGAAGGTATTGGAGCCATGGAGGTTCCAAAAAAATAAGGCACCAATAAGGTAAATGACTTCTATTACACACCCAAACTCCAACATAATTTTCTTAGTGTTGGACAAATGATGGAGAAGAACTATAGGCTTGTTTTTAATGAAGGAAAATGTGTCATTTTTTATAAAAATTATTGTAATAGAGTTATTACACAAGTACCTATGATAAATAATAGGTTGTTTCCTCTTAAGTTTGGGCAACAAGGAGGTGCTCAACTTGCTAGTGTAGCTATTACTAATCCAAGTGTGCTTTGGCACTTGATATTTTGTCATCTTAATTTTGCAAGCTTGAAGTTGTTGACTTCTCAAGCTATGGTAAGTGGAATTCCAAGAGTTGAAGAACACAAGGAGGTGTGTGAAGGATGTGCTTTGGGAAAGCACTCAAGATCAAAGTTTCCAAAGGGACAAGCATGGAGAGCAAGCCATCCACTACAATTGGTGCATTCAAACATTTGTGATCCAATGCAAACCAAAAGCATTGGTAACAACTCTTACTTTCTCACTTTCATTGATGATTTCTCTAGGATGTGTTGGATTTATTTTTTGAAAACTAAAGATGAAGCTTTTGATTGTTTCATAGATTTCAAAAATAATGTAGAGAATCAAAGTGAGTTTGTTGTAAAATGTCTCAAGACTGATAGAGGAGGAGAGTATTATTCAAATGCATTTCTAAAATATTGTAAATATTATGGAATAAAAATGCAATTCACAACTACCTACACCCCAAAAAAAAATGGTGTGGCAGAAAGAAAGAACCACACTATAGTAGAAATGGCTAGATCAATGCTGCAAACTAAGAATTTAAGTAACATGTATTGGGTTGATGTTGTTAGAACTAGTGTTTACATTTTGAATAGGAGTTCTAATTCTAGTTTAGATGGGATTAATCCTTATGAAGTATGGTATGACAAAAAGCCAAATGGAAAACACTTTAAGTTTTTTGGTTGTCTTGCATATTTCCACATTCCTGATGAGCAAAGAAAGAAACTTGATCCCAAAAGTCAAGCATGTATTTTTGTTGGATATTGTGAGTCTTCCAAAGCATATAGGCTCTACAATCCCAAAACACATAAAATTGTACTCTCCAGGGATGCAATTTTTTATGAAATGGGAGAATGGGGTCATAAAAAACTTTCTTTTGTTGATGGATCTCATGATGCAAGTTCCTCTCAAGTGCAGCAAGTGCAGCCCAAAAATAGCAAAGGAATTCCTCCAAGCCCAGGTATGGGTACTACTTCAAGTACAACAGATGCTTCTCCAAGTCCTTCTCCACAAATATCAGTAAGTTCTTCACCAATGGATATTTATTTTATGTCAAGAGGTAAAAGAACACTTCAGCACCATCCATCGTTTCAAATGTTGTATAAGAATTCCCAAAAAAATACACTAGAATTCAAGCTAGTGAAATGAATGTATTTTTGAAAAGACTTGAAAATATACATATTTATGGTGATGATGACTCCCAAGAGCCTAAGGGAGATGTTGTAAATTATGTTTTAATGACTAGTGTAGATCTAGAGCCATCTAGTTATGGAAAAGCATGTGTTCATGATGTATGGCAACAAGCCATGAATGAGGAAATGACCTCTATAAAAAAGAATGATACTTGGGAGATAGTGGAGCTTCCTAAGGGAAAGAAATGTGTTGGATGCAAATGGGTCTACAAGACCAAATTCAATGTTGATGGAAGCATTGAAAGACACAAGGAAAGACTAGTAGCAAAAGGGTTCACTCAGAATTATGGGATTGACTATGAGGAGACCTTTGCTCCTGTTCCTGTACAGGAGAAAACAAGATTAGTACTTTCTTTGGCTGCCCACAAAGGGTGGAGAATTCAGCACATGGATGTTAAAAGTGCCTTTCTCAATGGGTACTTGAATTAAGAGGTTTTTATGCAACAACCTCAAGTATTTGAAGAACAAGGTAAGGAGCACCTTGTATATAAACTAAAGAAAGCATTGTATGGCCTCAAGCAAGTACCAAGGGTATGGTACTCATGCATTGATGGATACTTTCAGAAGTATGGATTCACTCAAAGCAAAAGTGAACCTACTCTCTACTATATGAAACAAGGTAAAGATATTCTCATTATATTTTTATATGTGGATGATCTAATATTCATGGGTAGTAGTGCTAATATGAATAAGGAGTTAAAAAACTCTGTGATGAAAGAATTTAAAATGAAATATCTAGGCTTGATACATTATTTCCTAGGCATGGAAGTACATCAAACAGATAAAGGTATATTCATATGTCAATACAAATATGCTCAAGATATGATCAATAAATTTGCAATGGAGAAACTCAAGTCTATTACAACTCCAACAGGTCATGGGATCCAATTGAGCAAAGATGATGGAGCACCAAAATTTGACATGACCACTTACAGGAGCATGGTTGGGAGTCTAATGTTCCTCACCAACACAAGGCTAAATATTCAATATGTTGTTTCTCTTGTTTCAAGGTATATGGTTGATTCATCTGAACTTCACCTACAAGAAACTAAAAGAATTTTGAGAAATGTAAAGGGTACATTGGATTTTGGGATCCATTACCACAAATGTAATTCTGTAAAATTAGTTTGCTTTAGTGATAGTGATTGGCACAGCAGTATAGATGATACAAAATCTACTTCAGGTAATTATTTGAGTCTTGGGTCAGGACTAATTACTTGGAGTTTCAAAAAGCAAACTGTTGTAGCATTATCATCTACTGAAGCTGAGCACATAGCCATCACTAATTCTAGTACCCAAGATTTATGGTTGAGAAAAGTTCTTGAAGAAATCAGAGAGAAACAAAGTTGTCCTACAAGATTGTATTGTGACAATATGAGTGTCATCCAATTGGCACATAATCCTATCCACCATAGCAATTCAAAGCACTTTGATATGAAGTATCACTTCATTCGATACATGGTGGAGAAACAGGTGATTGAGCTACAATATTGCAGCACTTTGGACAACATAGTGGACATCTTCACCAAAGGGGTTATGAAAGCTCAATATATAAAGCTGAGAAACTATCTAGTCAGTCCTCTCAACTTTAAGGGGGATAATGTTGGACTCTAGAGCATACTTTAGAGTATCTTACCTAAAGTATATAGGTTCTAAAATATTTAGAATTCATTTAAATATAGTTGCACCAACTTTATTATTTGAGAGGAAATCAATTTTGTTGTGAGAGCATATAGGGAATTGTTTAGAGTGTTTCTAAACATAGTAGGAGAAAGTAAGATCTCCATCACTTTGCTATATATTGTTGGTCCAAGAATTCTCAAGATGGGAGAGGTCAATATGGAACTATGGAGAAGAGTATGGAGCTTCTTCAAATCTGTTCCTCACCCATGGAAAATCAGATCAAAATCTTAATGAAACTTGGATTTTGGATGTTGGTTGTTCCAATCACATGAGTGGCAAAGAGGAGCTTTTTGCTACAATGGATTCCTCCTACAAATAAAATATAAAATTGGGAGATGACAAGGTACTACAAGTTGAAGGTATTGGAGCCATGGAGGTTCCAAAAAAATAAGGCACCAATAAGGTAAATGACATCTATTACACCCCAAAACTCCAACATAATTTTCTTAGTGTTGGACAAATGATGGAAAAGAACTATAGGCTTGTTTTTGATGAATGCAAATGTGTCATTTTTGATAAAAACAATTGTAATAGAGTTATTACACAAGTACCTATGACAAATAATAGGTTGTTTCCTCTTATGTTTGGGGAACAAGGAGGTGATCAACTTGCTAGTGTAGCTATTACTAATCCAAGTGTGCTTTGGCACTTGATATTTGGTCATCTTAATTTTGCAAGCTTGAAGTTGTTGACTTCTCAAGCTATGGTAAGTGGACTTCCAAGAGTTGAAGAACACAAGGATGTGTGTGAAGGATGTGCTTTGGGAAAGCACTCAAGATCAAAGTTTCCAAAGGGACAAGCATGGAGAGCAAACCATCCACTACAATTGGTGCATTCAGACATTTGTGGTCCAATGCAAACCAAAAGCATTGGTAACAAATCTTACTTTCTCACTTTCATTGATGATTTCTCTAGGATGTGTTGGATTTATTTTTTGAAGACTAAAGATGAAGCTTTTGATTGTTTCATATATTTCAAAAATAATGTAGAAAATCAAAGTGAGTTTGTTGTAAAAAGTCTCAGGAATGATAGAGGAGAAGAGTATTCTTCAAATGTATTTCTAAAATATTGTAAATATTGTGGAATAAAAAGGCAATTCACAACTGCCTACACCCCACAACAAAATTGTGTTGTTGAAAGAAAGAACCACACTATAGTAGAAATGGCTAGATCAATGTTGCAAACTAAGCATATAACTAACATGTATTTGGCTGATGTTGTTAGAACTAGTGTTTATATTTTGAATAGGAATTTTAATTCTAGTTTATATGGGATTACTCCTTATGAAGGATGGTTTGGAAAAAATACAAATGTAGAACACTTTAAGGTTTTTTGGTTGTCTTGCATATGCCCACATTCCTAATGAGCAAAGAAAGAAACTTGACCCCAAAATTCAAGCATGTATTTTTGTTGGATATTGTGAGTATTCCAAAGCATATAGGCTCTACAATCCCAAAACACATAAAATTGTACTCTCCAAGGATGTAATTTTTGATGAAGGGGGAGAATAGGGTCATCAAAAATGTTTTTTTGATGATGGATCTCATGATGCAAGTTCCTCTCAAGTGTAGCAAGTGCAGTCCAAAAACAGCAAAGGAAGTCCACCAAGCCCAAGTATGAGTACTACTTCAAGTACAACAAATGCTTCTCCAAGTCCTTCTCCACAAATATCAGTAAGTTCTTCACAAATGGATATTGATTTTCCATCAAGAGGTAAAAGAACACTTCAGCACCATCCATCATTTCAAATGTTGGATATAAATTTCCAGAAAAGATACACTAGAAGTCAAGCTAGTAAAATGAATGTAGTTTTGAAAAGACTTGAAAATATGCATGTGTATGGTTATGATGACTCCCTAGAGCCTAAGGGAGATGTTGTAAATTATTATTTAATGACTATTGTGGATCTAGAGCCATCTAGTTATGAAAAAGCATGTGTTCATGATGTATGGCAACAAGCCATGAATGACGAAATGACCTCTATAAAAAAGAATGATACTTGGGACCTAGTGGAGCTTCCTAAGGGCAAGAAATGTGTTGGATGCAAATGGGTCTACAAGACCAAATTCAATGTTGATGGAATAATTGAAATACACAAGGAAATACTAGTAGAAAAAGGGTTCACTCAGAAGTATGGGATTGACTATGAGGAGACTTTTGCTCCTATTGCTATACATGAGACAATCAGATCAGCACTTTCTTTGGCTGCCCACAAAGGGTGGAGAATTTAGCACATGGATGTTAAAATTGTCTTTCTCAATGGGTACTTGAATGAAGAGGTTTTTTTATGAAAACCTCAAGTATTTGAAGAACAAGGTAAGGAGAACCTTGTCTACAAACTAAAGAAAGTATTGTATGGCCTCAAGCAAGCACCAAGGGCATGGTGATCACGCATTGATGGCTACTTTCAAAAGTATGGATTCACTCGGAGCAAAAGTAAACCTACTCTCTACTATATGAAACAAGGTCAAGACATTCTCATTGTATGTTTATATGTGGATTATCTAATATTCATGGGTAGTAGTGCTAAGATGAACAAGGAGTTCAAAAACTCCATGATGAAATAATTTTAAATGAAATATCTAGGCTTGATGCATTATTTCCTAGGCATGGAAGTACATCAAACAGGTAAAGGGATCTTCATATGTCAACACAAATATGCTCAATATATGATCAAGAAATTTGCTATGGAGTAATGCAAGTCTGTTGCAACTCCAACGGGTCATGCGATCCAATTGAGCAAATATGATGGAGCACCAAAAGTTGACATAACCACTTACAGGAGCATGGTTGGGAGTCTAATGTTCCTCACCAATAGAAGGCTGAATATTCAGTATGTTTTTTCTCTTGTTTCAAGGTATATGGCTGATCCATCTGAACTTCATCTACAAGAAACTAAAATAATTTTGAGATATGTAAAGGATACATTGGATTTTGGGATCCATTACCACAAATGTAATTATGTAAAATTAGTTGGCTTTAGTGATAGTGATTGGGGCAGCAATATATATGATAGAAAATCTACTTCAAGGAATTGTTTTAGTCTTGGGTGAGGACTAATTACTTGGAGTTCCAAAAATCAAACTATTCTAGCATTATAATCTACTGAATCTAAGTACATATCCATCACAAATGCTAGTATCCAAGATTTATGGTTGATAAAAGTTCTTGAAAAAATCGAAGAGAAACAAAGTGGTCCTACAATATTGTATTGTGACAATATGAGTGCCATCCAATTGGCACATAATCCTATCCACCACAACAGGTCAAAGCACTTTGATATGAAGTATCACTTCATTTGAGACATGATGGAGAAACAGGTGATTGAAATACAACATTGTAGCACTTTGTACAACATAGCAGACATCTTCACCAAAGGAGTTGTGAAAGCTCAGTATATAAAGCTGAGAGACTGTCTAGTCAGTCCTCTCAACTTTAAGGGGGAGAATGTTGGACTCTAGAGCACACTTTAGAGTATCTTCCCTAAATTATATAGGTTCTAAAATATTTATAATTCATTTAAATATAGTTGCACCAACTTTATTATTTGATAGGAAATCAATTTTGTTGTGAGAGCATATAGGGAATTGTTTAGAGTGTTTCTAAACATAGTAGGAAAAAGTAGGATCTCCATCACTTTGTTAGAGATTGTTGGTCCAATACTTCTCAATATAGGAGAGGTCAATATGGAAACTATGGAGAAGAGGAAGGAGCTT
Source organism: Wollemia nobilis (assembly GCA_028583015.1). Classification (NCBI taxonomy): domain Eukaryota; kingdom Viridiplantae; phylum Streptophyta; class Pinopsida; order Araucariales; family Araucariaceae; genus Wollemia; species Wollemia nobilis. The sequence continues at coordinate 6,869,676 of JAQPPZ010003361.1, read as the reverse complement.
CCTCAAATTTGTTCCTCACCTATGGAAAATCAGATCAAAATATTAATGAAACTTGGATTTTGGATGCTGGTTGTTCCAATCACATGAGTGGCAAAGATGAGCTCTTTGCTACAATGGATTCCTCCTACAAATAAAATATCAAATTGGGAGATGACAAGGCACTACAAGTTGAAGGTATTGGAGCCATGGAGGTTCCAAAAAAATAAAGTACCAATAAGGTAAATGACATCTATTACACCCCCAAACTCCAACATAATTTGCTTAGTGTTGGACAAATGATGGAGAAGAACTATAGGTTTGTTTTTTATGAAGGAAAATGTGTCATTTTTGATAAAAAATATTGTAATAGAGTTATTACACAAGTACCTATGACAAATAATAGTTTATTTCCTCTTAATTTTTGGGAACAAGGAGGTGCTCAACTTTCTAGTGTAGCTATTACTAATCCAAGTGTGCTTTGGCACTTGATATTTTGTCATCTTAATTTTACAAGCTTGAAGTTGTTGACTTCTCAAGCTATGGTAAGTGGAATTCCAAGAGTTGAAGAACACAAGGAGGTGTGTGAAGGATGTGCTTTGGGAAATCACTCAAGATCAAAGTTTCCAAAGGGATAAGCATGGAGAGTAAGACATCCATTGCAATTGGTACATTAGGATATTTGTGGTCCAATGTAAACCAAAAGAATTTGTAACAACTCTTACTTTCTCACTTTCATTGATGATTTCTCTAGGATGTGTTGGATTTATTTTTTGAAAACTAAAGATGAAGCCTTTGATTGTTTCATAGTTTTCAAAAATAATATAGAGAATCAAAGTGATTTTGTTGTAAAAAGTCTCAGGACTGATAGAGGAGGAGAGTATTCTTCAAATGCATTTCTAAAATATTGTAAATATTATGGAAAAAAAAGGCAATTCACAACTACCTACACCCCATAATAAACATGTGTGGTTGAAAGAAAGAACCGCACTATAGTAGAAATGGCTAGATCAATGCTACAAACTAAACATCTAAATAATATGTATTAGGTTGATGTTGTTAGAACTAGTGTTTATATTTTGAATAGGAGTTCTAATTCTAGTTTAGATGGGATTACTCCTTATGAGGATGGTATAGCAAAAAGCAAAATGTAAAACACTTTAAGTTTTTTGGTTGTCTTGCATATGCCCACATTCCTGATGAGCAAAGAATGAAACTTGACCCCAAAAGTCAAGCATGTATTTGTTTTGGATATTGTGAGTCTTCCAAAGCATATAGGATCTAAAATTCCAAAACACGTAAAATTGTACTCTCCAAGGATATAATTTTTTATGAAGGCGCAGAATGGGGTCATCAAAAACTTTTTTTTGATGAAGGATCTCATGATGCAAGTTCCTCTCAAGTGCAGCAAGTGCAGCCCAAAAATAGCAAAGGAAGTCCTCCAATCCCAAGTATGAGTACTACTTCAAGTACAATAGATGCTTCTCCAAGTCCTCCAAAATATTAATAAGTTCTTCACCAATGGATATTTATTCTCCATCAAGAGGTAAAAGAACACTTCAGCACCATCCATCATTTCAAATATTGGATAAGAATTTACAGAAAAGATACACTAGAATTCAAGCTAGTGAAATGAATGTAGCTTTGAAAAGACTTCAAAATATGCATATGTATGGTGATGGTGACTCCCAAGAGCCTAATGGAGATGTTGTAAATTATGATTTAATGACTAGTGTGGAGCTAGAGCCATCTATTTATGAAAAAGCATGTGTTCATGATGTATGGCAACAAGCCATGAACGAGGAAATGACCTCTATAAAAAATAATGATACTTGGGAGCTAGTGGAGCTTCCTAAGGGCAAGAAATATGTTGGATGCAAATGGGTCTACAAGACCAAATTCAATGGTGATGGAAGCATTGAAATACACAAGGCAAGACTAGTAGGAAAAGGGTTCCCTCAGAAGTATGGGATTGACTATGAGGATACCTTTGCTCTTATTGCTATTCAGGAGACAATCAGATCAGTACTTTCTTTGGCTACCCACAAAGGGTGGAGAATTCAGCACATGGATGTTAAAAGTGTCTTTCTCAATGGGTACTTGAATGAAGAGGTTTTTGTATAAAAACCTCAAGGATTTGAAGAACAATGTAAGGAGAACCTTGTCTACAAACTAAAGAAAGTATTGTATGGCCTCAAACAAGCACCAAGGGCATGGTGATCACACATTGATGGCTACTTTCAGAAGTATGGATTCACTCGGAGCAAAAGTAAACCTACTCTCTACTATATGAAATAAGGTAAATACATTCTCATTGTATGTTTATATGTGCATGATCTAATATTCATGGGTAGTAGTGCTAAGATGAACAAGGAGTTCAAAAACTCCATGATGAAATAATTTTAAATGAAATATCTAGGCTTGATGCATTATTTCCTAGGCATGGAAGTACATCAAACAGGTAAAGGGATCTTCATATGTCAACACAAATATGCTCAATATATGATCAAGAAATTTGCTATGGAGCAATGCAAGTCTATTGCAACTCCAACGGGTCATGGGATCCAATTGAGCAAATATGATGGAGCACCAAAAGTTGACATGACCACTTACAGGAGCATGGTTGGGAGTCTAATGTTCCTCACCAATACAAGGCTTAATATTCAGTATGTTTTTTCTCTTATTTCAAGGTATATGGCTGATCCATCTGAACTTCATCTACAATAAACTAAAATAATTTTGAGATATGTAAAGGGTACATTGGATTTTGGGATCCATTACCACAAATGTAATTCTATAAAATTAGTTGGCTTTAGTGATAGTTATTGGGGCAGCAATATAGATGATAGAAAATCTACTTCAGGGAATTTTTTTAGTCTTGGGTGAGGACTAATTACTTGGAGTTTCAAAACTCAAAATTTTCTAGCACTATCATATACTAAAGCTGATTACATAGCCATCACAAATGATAGTACCCAAGCTTTATGGTTGAGAAAAATTCTTGAAAAAATCAGAGAGAAACAAAGTGGTCCTACAAGATTGTATTGTGACAATATGAGTGCCATCCAATTGGCACATAATCCTATCCACCATAGCAGGTCAAAGCACTTTGATATGAAGTATCACTTAATTCGAGACATGGTGGAGAAATAGGTGATTGAGCTACAACATTGCAGCACTTTGGACAACATAGCGGACATCTTCACCAAAGGAGTTGCGAAAGCTCAATATATAAAGTTGAGAGACTGTCTAGTAAGTCCTATCAACTTTAAGGGGGAGAATGTTAGACTCCAGAGCATACTTTATATTATCTTCCCTAAAGTATATAGGTTCTAAAATATTTATAATTCATTTAAATATAGTTGCACAAACTTTATTATTTGAGAGGAAATCAATTTTGTTGTGAGAGCATATAGGGAATTGTTTAGAGTGTTTCTAAACATAGTAGGAGCAAGTAAGATCTCCATCACTTTTCTAGATATTATTGGTCCAAGACTTCCCAATATGGGAGAGGTCAATATGGAAACTATGGATAATAGGAAGGAGCTTCTTCAAATCTATTCCTCACCTATGGAAAATTAGATCAAAATCTTAAAGAAACTTGGATTATGGATACTGGTTGTTCCAATCAAATGAGTGGCAAAGAGGAGCTCTTTGCTACAATGGATTCCTCCTTCAAATCAAAGATCAAATTGGGATATGACAAGGCACTACAAGTTGAATTTATTGGAGCCATGGAGGTTCCAAAAAAATAAGGCACCAATAAGGTAAATGACATCTATTACACCCCCAAACTCTAACATATTTTTCTTAGTGTTGGACAAATGATGGAGAAGAACTATAGGCTTGTTTTTTATGAAGTAAATTGTGTCATTTTTGATAAAAACAATTGTAATAGAGTTATTCCACAAGTACCTATGACAAATAATAGTTTTCTTCCTCTTAATTTTGTGGAACAAGGAGGTGCTCAACTTGCTAGTGTAGCTATTACTAATCCAAGTGTGCTTTGGCACTTGATATTTTGTCATCTTAATTTTGCAAGCTTGAAGTTGTTGACTTCTCAAGATATGGTAAGTGTACTTACAATATTTGAAGAACACAAGGAGGTGTGTGAAGGATATGCTTTGGGAAAGCACTCAAATTCAAAGTTTACAAAGGGACAAGCATGGAGAGCAAGCCATCCACTACAATTGGTGCATTCAAACATTTGTGATCCAATGCAAACCAAAAGCATTGGTAACAACTCTTACTTTCTCACTTTCATTGATGATTTCTCTAGGATGTTTTGGATTTATTTTTTGAAAACTAAAGATGAAGCTTTTGATTGTTTCATAGATTTCAAAAATAATGTAGAGAATCAAAGTGAGTTTGTTGTAAAAAGTATCAGGACTGATAGAGGAGGAGAGTATTATTCAAATGCATTTCTAAAATATTGTAAATATTGTGGAATAAAAAGGTAATTCACAACTACCTACACCCCACAAAAAAATGGTGTGGCTGAAAGAAAGAACCGCACTATAGTAGAAATGGCTAGATCAATGCTGCAAACTAAGCATCTAAGTAACATGTATTGGGCTGATATTTTTAGAACTAGTGTTTACATTTTGAATAGGATTTCTAATTCTAGTTTAGATGGGATTAATCCTTATGAAGGATGGTATGAAAAAAAGCCAAATGTAAAACACTTTAAGGTTTTTGTTTGTCTTGCATATTTCCACATTCCTGATGAGCAAAGAAAGAAACTTGATCCCAAAAGTCAAGCATGTATTTTTGTTGGATATTTTGAGTCTTCCAAAGCATATAGGCTCTGAAATCCCAAAACACATAAAATTGCACTCTCCAGGGATGCAATTTTTTATGAAGGGGGAGAATGGGGTCATCAAAAACTTTATTTTGATGATGGATCTCATGATGCAAGTTCCTCTCAAGTGTAGCAAGTGCAGCCCAAAAACAGCAAAGGAATTACTCCAAGACCAACTATGAGTACTACTTCAAGTACAACAGATGCTTCTCCAAGTCCTTATACACAAATATCAGTAAGTTCTTCACCAATGGATATTTATTCTCTATCAAGAGGTAAAAGAGCACTTCATCACCATCCATCATTTCAAATGTTGGATAAGAATTTCTAGAAAATATACAATAGAAGTCAAGCTAGTGAAATGAATGTAGTTTTGAAAATACTTTAAAATCTCCATATGTATGGTGATGATGAATCCTAAGAGCCTAAGGGAGATGTTGTAAATTATGCTTTAATGACTAGTGTAGAGCTAGAGTCATCTAGTTATGAAAAAGCATGTGTTCATGATGTATGGCAACAAGCCATGAACAAGGAAATGACCTCTATAAAAGAGAATGATACTTGGGAGCTAGTGGATGTTCCTAAGGGCAATAAATGTGTTGGATGCAAATGGGTCTACACGACAAAATTCAATGTTGATGCAAGCATTGAAAGACACAAGGCAAGACTAGTAGCAAAAGGGTTCACTCAGAAGTATGGAATTGACTATGAGGATACCTTTTCTCCTGTTGCTATTCAGGAGACAATCAGATCAGTACTTTCTTTGGTTGCCCATAAAGGGTGGATAATTTAGCACATGGATGTTAAAAGTGCCTTTCTCAATGGGTACTTGAATGAAGAGGTTTTTGTGCAACAACCTCAATGATTTTAATAACAAGGTAAAGATAACCTTCTCTACAAACTAAAGAAAGCATTGTATGGCCTCAAGAAAGAACCAAGGGCATGGTACTCATGCATTGATGGCTACTTTCAGAAGTATGGATTCACTCAAAGCAAAAGTGAACCTACTCTCTACTATATGAAACAAAGTAAAGATATTCTCATTGTATGTTTACATGTGGATGATCTAATATTCATGGGTAGTACTGCTAATATGAATAAGGAGTTCAAAAATTCCATGATGAAATAATTTGAAATAAAATATCTAGGCTTGATGCATTATTTCCTAAGCATGGAAGTACATCAAAAAGGTAAAAGGATCTTAATATGTCAACAAAAATATGCTTAATATATGATCAAGAAATTTTCTATGGAGCAATGCAAGTCTATTGCAACTACAATGGGTCACGGGATCCAATTGAGCGAAGATGATGGAGCACCAAAAGTTGACATGACCACTTACAGGAGCATGGTTGGGAGTCTAATTTTCCTCACCAACACAAGGCTGAATATTCAGTATGTTGTTTATCTTATTTCAATGTATATGGCTGATCCATCTGAACTTCATCTACAAGCAACTAAAATAATTTTGAGATATGTAAAGGGTACATTGTATTTTGGGATCCATTACCACAAATATAATTCTGTAAAATTAGTTGGCTTTAGTGATAGTGATTGGGGCAGAAACATAGATGATAGAAAATATACTTCATGGAATATTTTATTATTGGGTTAGGACTAATTACTTGGAGTTCCAAAAAGCAAACTGTTGTAGAATTATCATCTACTAAAGCTGAGTACATAGCCATCACAAATTCTAGTACCCGAGCTTTATGCTTGAGAAAAGTTCTTGAAGCAATTGGAGAGAAACAAAGTGGTCCTACAAGATTGTATTGTGAAAAAATGAGTGCCATCCAAATGGCACATAATCCTATCCACCACAATAGGTCAAAGCACTTTGATATGAAATATCACTTCATTCGCAATATGGTGGAGAAACAGGTGATTGAGATACAACATTGCAGCACTTTGGACAACATAGCGGACATCTTCACCAAAGGAGTTGTGAAAGCTTAGTATATAAATATAAGAGACTATCTTGTCAGTCCTATCAACTTTAAGGGGGGGAATGTTGGACTCTAGAGCATACTTTAGAGTATCTTACCTAAAGTATATAGGTTGTAAATTTTTTATAATTCATTTAAATATAGTTGCACCAACTTTATTATTTGAGAGGAAATCAATTTTGTTGTGAGAGCATATAGGGAATTGTTTAGAGTGTTTATAAACATAGTAGGAGCAAGTAATATCTCCATCACTTTGCTATAGATTGTTTTTCCAAGACTTCTCAAGATGGGAGATGTAAATATGGAAACTATGGAGAAGAGGAAGGAGCTTCCTCAAATCTGTTCCTCACCCATGGAAAATCATATCAAAATATTAATGAAACTTGGATTTTGGATACCGGTTGTTCCAATCACATGAGTGGCAAAGATGAGCTCTTTGCTACAATGGATTCCTCCTAAAAATAAAATATCAAATTGGGAGATGATAAGACACTACAAGTTGAAGGTATTGGAGCCATGGGAGTTCCAAAAAAATAAGGCACCAATAAGGTAAATGACATCTTTTATAGCTTCAAACTCCAACGTAATTTTCTTAGTGTAGGACAAATTATGGAGAAGAACTATAGGCTTGTTTTTTATGAAGGAAAATGTGTCATTTTTTATAAAAACAATTGTAATAGAGTTATTACACAAGTACCTATTACAAATAATAGGTTTTTTCCTCTTAATTTTTGGGAACAAGGAGGTGCTCAACTTGCTAGTGTAGCTATTACTAATCCAAGTGTGATTTGGCACTTGATATGTTGTCATCTTAATTTTACAAGCTTGAAGTTGTTGACTTCTCAAGCTATGGTAAGTGGACTTCCAAGAGTTGAAGAACACAAGGAGGTGTGTGAAGGATGTGCTTTGGGAAAGCACTCAAGATCAAAGTTTCCAAAGGGACAAGCATGGAGAGCAAGCCATCTACTACAATTGGTGCATTCAAACATTTTTTATCCAATGCAAACCAAAAGCATTGGTAACAACTCTTACTTTCTCACTTTCATTGATGTTTTCTCTAGGATGTGTTGGATTATTTTTTGAAAACTAAAGATGTTGTAAATTATGCTTTAATGACTACTGTAGAGTGATAGCCATCTAGTTATGAAAAAACATGTGTTCATGATGTATGGCAACAAGCCATGAAAGAGGAAATGACCTCTATAAAAAAAAATGATACTTGGGAGCTAGTGGAGCTTCCTAAGGGTAAGAAATATGTTGGATGCAAATGGGTCTACAAGACCAAATTCAATGTTGATGTAAGCATTGAAATACACAAGGTGAGACTAGTAGCAAAAGGGTTCACTCAAAATTATGGGATTGACTATGAGGAGACATTTTCTCCTGTTGCTATACAGGAGATAATTAGATCAGTACTTTCTTTGGCTGCCCACAAAGGGTGGAGAATTCAGCACATGGATGTAAAAAGTGTCATTCTCAATGGGTACTTGAATGAAGAGGTTTTTGTGCAACAACCTCAAGGATTTTAAGAAAAATGTAAGGAGTACCTTGTCTATAAACTAAAGAAATCATTGTATGGCCTCAGGCAAGCACCAAGGGGATGGTACTCACGCATTAATGGCTACTTTCAGAAATATGGATTCACTTGGAGCAAAAGTGAACCTACTCTCTACTATATGAAACAAGGTAAAGACATTATCATTGTATGTTTATATGTGGATGATCTAATATTCATTGGTATTAGTGCTAATATGAATAAGAAGTTAAAAAACTCCATGATGAAAGAATTTGAAATGAAATATCTAGGCTTGATGCATTATTCCTAGGCATGGAAGTACATCAAATAGGTAAAGGGATCTTCATATGTCAATACAAATATGCTCAAGATATGATCAAGAAATTTTCTATGGAGCAATGCAAGTCTGTTGCAACTCCAACGGGTCATGGGATCCAATTGAGCATAGATGATGGAGCACCAAAAGTTGACATAACCACTTATAGAAGCATGGTTGGGAGTCTAACGTTCCTCACCAATAGAAGGCCAAATATTCAGTATGTTGTTTCTCTTGTTTCAAGGTATATGGTTGATCCATCTGAACTTCATCTACAAGAAACTAAAATAATTTTGAGATATGTAAGGGGTACATTAAATTTTAGGATCCATTACCACAAATGTAATTCTGTAAAATTATTTGGCTTTAGTTATAGTGATTGGGGTATAAATATAGATGATATAAAATCAACTTCAAGGAATTGTTTTAGTCTTGAATCAGGACGAATTACTTAGAGTTCCAAAAAGCAAACTGTTGTAGCATTATCATCTACTGAAGTTGAGTACATAGCCATCACAAATGCTAGTACCCAAGCTTTATGGTTGAGAAAAGTTCTTGAAGAAATCAGAGAGAAACAAAGTGGTCCTACAAGATTGTATTGTGACAATATGAGTGCCATCCAATTGGCACATAATCCTATCCACCATAGCAGGTCAAAGCACTTTGATATGAAGTATCACTTAATTCGAGACATGGTGGAGAAATAGGTGATTGAGCTACAACATTGTAGCACTTTGGACAACATAGCGGACATCTTCACCAAAGGAGTTGTGAAAGCTCAATATATAAAGTTGAGAGACTGTCTAGTCAGTCCTATCAACTTTAAGGGGGAGAATGTTGGACTCTAGAGCATACTTTAGAGTATCTTACCTAAAGTATATAGGTTCTAAAATATTTATAATTCATTTAAATATAGTTGTACCAACTTATTATTTGAGAGAAAATCTATTTTTTTGTGAGAGCATATAGGGAATTTTTTAGAGTGTTTCTAAACATAGTAGGAGCAAGTAAGATCTCCATCATTTTGCTAGAGATTTTTGGTCCAAGACTTCTCAAGATGGGAGATGTCAATATGGAAACTATGGAGAAGAGGAAGGAGCTTCGTCAAATATGTTCCTAACCTATGGAAAATCATATCAAAATCTTAATGAAACTTGGATTTTGGATATTGGTTGTTCTAATCACATGAGTGGCAAAGAGGAGCTCTTTGCTATAATGGATTCCTCCTACAAATCAAAGATAAAATTGGGAGATGACAAGGCACTACAAGTTGAAGGTATCGGAGTGGAGGTTCCAAAAAAATAAGGCATCAAATAGGTAAATGACATCTATTACACCCCTAAACTCCAACATAATTTGCTTAGTGTTGTAAAAATAATGGATAAGAACTATAGGCTTGTTTTTTATGAAGAAAAATGTGTCATTTTTATAAAAAAATTGTAATAGAGTTATTACACAAGTACCTATGACAAATAATAGGTTGTTTCCTCATAAATTTGGGGAACAAGGAGGTGCTCAACTTGCTAGTGTAGCTATTACTAATCCAAGTGTGCTTTGGAACTTGATATTTGGTCATCTTAATTTTGCAAGATTGAAGTTGTTGACTTCTCAAGCTATGGTAAGTGGACTTGCAAGAGTTGAAGAACACAAGGAGGTGTTTGAAGGATGTGCTTTGGGAAAGCACTCAAGATCAAAGTTTCCAAAGGGACAAGCATGGATAGCAAGCCATCCACTACAATTGGTGCATTCATAAATTTGTGATCCAATGCAAACCAAAAATTTTGGTAACAACTCTTACTTTCTCACTTTCATTGATGATTTCTCTAGGATGTGTTGGATTTATTTTTTAAAACTAAAGATGAAGCTTTTTATTGTTTCATATATTTCAAAAATAATGTAGAGAATCAACGTGATTTTGTTGTAAAAATTATCAGGACTGATAGAGGAGGAGAGTATTCTTCAAATGCATTTCTAAAATATTTTAAATATTATGGAATAAAAAGGCAATTCACAACTGCCTACACCCCAAAAAAAATGGTGTGGCTGAAATAAAGAACCGCACTATAGTAGAAATGGCTAGATTAATGCTGCAAACTAAGCATCTAAGTAGCATGTATTGGGTTGATGTTGTTAGAACTAGTGTTTACATTTTGAATAGGAGTTCTAATTATAGTTTATATGGGTTTTCTCCTTATGAAGGATGGTATGGCAAAAATCCAAATGTAAAACACTTTAAGTTTTTTGGTTTTCTTGCATATGCCCACATTCCTGATGAGCAAAGAAAGAAACTTGACCCCAAAAGTCAAGCATGTATTTTTGTTGGATATTGTGAGTCTTCCAAAACATGTAGGATCTACAATCCCAAAACACATAAAATTGTACTCTCTAGGGATGTAATTTTTGATGAAGAGGGAGAATGGGGTCATCAAAAACTTTTTTTGATGATGGATCTCATGATGCAAGTTCCTCTCAAGTGCAGCAAGTGTAGCCCAAAAACAGCAAAGGAAGTCCTCCAAGCCCAAGTATGAGTACTACTTCAAGTACAACAGATGCTTCTCCAAGTCCTTCTCCACAAATATCAGTAATTTCTTCAAAAATGGATATTGATTCTCCATCAAGAGGTAAAAGAACACTTAAGCACCATCCATCATTTAAAATTTTGTATAAGAATTTCTAGAAAAGATACACTAGAATTCAAGCTAGTAAGATGAATGTAGTTTTGAAAAGACTTGAAAATCTGCATATGTATGGTGATGATGACTCCCAAGAGCCTAAGGGATGTGTTGTAAATTATGCTTTAATTAGTAGTGTAGAGCTAGAGCCATCTAGTTATGAAAAAGCATGTGTTCATGATGTATGGCAACAAGCCATGAACGAGGAAATGACCTCTATAAAAAGTAATGATACTTGAGAGCTAGTGGAGTTTCCTAAGGGCAAGAAATATGATTGATGCAAATGGGTCTACAAGGCCAAATTCAAGGTTGATGGAAGCATTGAAAGACACAAGGCAAGACTAGTAGCAAAAGGGTTCCCTCAGAAGTATGGGATTGACTATGAGGAGACCTTTGCTCCTGTTGCTATATAGGAGAAAATAAGATTAGTACTTTCTTTGTCTACCCAGAAAGGGTGGAGAATTCAGCACATGGATGTTAAAAGTGCCTTTCTCAATGGGTACTTGAATGAAGAGGTTTTTGTGCAACAACCTCAAGGATTTGAAGAACAAGGTAAGGAGCACCTTGTCTACAAACTAAAGAAAGCATTGTATGGCCTCAAGCAAGCACCAAGGGTATGGTACTCACACATTGATGGCTACTTTTAGAAGTATGGATTCACTCAGAGCAAAAGTGAACCTACTCTCTACTACATGAAACAAGGTAAAGACATTCTCATTGTATGTTTATATGTGGATGATCTAATATTCATGGGTAGTAGTGCTAAGATGAATAAGGAGTTCAAAAACTCCATGATGAAAGAATTTGAAATAAAATATCTAGGCTTGATGCATTATTTCCTAGGCATGGAAGTACATCAAATAGGTAAAGGTATCTTCATATGTCAACACAAATATGCTCAAGATATGATCAAGAAATTTGCTATGGAGCAATGCAAGTCTGTTGCAACTCCAACGGGTCATGCGATCCAATTGAGCAAATATGATGGAGCACCAAAATTTGACATGACCACTTACAGGAGCATGGTTGGGAGTCTAATGTTCCTCACCAACACAAGGCCAAATATTCAGTATGTTATTTCTCTTGTTTCAAGGTATATGGTTGATCCATATGAACTTCATCTACAAGAAACTAAAAGAATTTTGAGATATGTAAAGGGTACATTGGATTTTGGGATCCATTACCACAAATGTAATTCTATAAAATTAGTTGGATTTAGTGATAGTGATTGGGGCAGCAATATAGATGATAGAAAATCTACTTCAGGGAATTGTTTTAGTCTTGGGTCAGGACTAATTACTTGGAGTTCCAAAAAGCAAACTGTTGTAGCATTATCATCTACTGAAGTTGAGTACATAGCCATCACAAATGCTAGTACCCAAGCTTTATGGTTGAGAAAATTTCTTGAAGAAATCATAGAGAAAAAAAGTGGTCCTACAAGATTGTATTATGACAATATGAGTGCCATCCAATTGGCACATAATCCTATCCACCATAGCAGGTCAAAGCACTTTGATATGAAGTATCAATTCATTTGAGACATGGTGGAGAAAAAGGTGATTAAGCTACAACATTGCACTACTTTGGAAAAAATAGTGGATATCTTCACCAAAAGAGTTGTGAAAGCTCAGTATATAAAGCTGAGAGACTGTCTAGTCAGTCCTCTCAACTTTAAGGAGGAGAATTTTGGACTCTAGAGCATACTTTAGAGTATATTCCCTAAAGTATATAGGTTCTAAAATATTTAGAATTCATTTAAATATAGTTCCACCAACTTTATTATTTGAGAGGAAATCAATTTTGTTGTGAGAGCATATAGGGAATTGTCTAGAGTGTTTATAAACATAGTAGGACCAAGTAATATCTCCATAATAGTAGAGATTTCAAACTAATTGGACTGCTATAAAAGCATTATAAGTTCTTATGATTTTGAATCTAATGAGCATATTTTCTCACAAATGTAAAGAGGACCCTCTAGAACACATCAAAAACTTCTGCTTTACGTGTTATCAGCTCCATAGTAGTGATCCCCTCATGTTGTGTACCTTCACCCTCTCCCTTGGGGGACAAGCTCTTGATTGGTACAACATGCTCCCATGCCATAGCCTATTCACCTTTGAATAGTTGGCCAATTCATTCCTCGAACATTTCTCAATCAATATAAAAAAGAAGACAAACTTCTCTGATGTCTACGCCTTGCATCAGGTTGATGACAAACCCATTACAAATTTTATTTCTCGATGGAGATCGGTCATCCATGACCTAGCTCATAGCCTTCCATCCATTGAACTAGTCACGCTCTTTGCCAAGAGTTGTCATAAACACATCTCCACACCTCTGCAACTTCATCAAAGTCACACATTTTATGAGGCCATTGCTCAAGCCAAGGTCATCAAGGACATCAAAGTCCAATCTGGCAAGATCAAGCTCAGGAAAAAACCATCTTACAACTCAAATTTTTACTTCAATCAGAATGCACCAAATCAACCCTACTCAAAACCACCACAAACCAACCAAGTGGCAGCAGCTTCTACAACTTCTCCATCAATCTCATGGCCTCCTCCACCATAGCAGTAATTGTTCCAAACTAGCACACCCCTTCCATCTAAACCACAACAAGCTCGTAGTCTTCAGCCTCAACTTCAGCAACGTAATCTGACTCCACTCTCTGAGCCCTTGCCAGCTCTATTTCAGATATTGTATGACATAGGTCATATCACCTTACTCGACATTCGACCTATTGATCCAAATCAACCCAAGCCTTAGGGGTATATCGAATAGGCCTTCTATGCATACCATCGATAACGTGACCATGATATAGAATCTTGTCACTCCTTTCATGGCCTTGTCCAGGACCTCATCGATCGGGGTACCATTCAGGTTTCAAATCCCCTCGCACCACAAAACTAGAATTTGGGTATCTATCAGAACCCACTACCTGAACATAGGGGGACCAATCCCCAAGGAGCCCAGTCTAATCTGCAAGGTCAATCTAGATAGGTTAACAATGTTCAATGTGATCCCCCTCACATGGTGTGGTCAACATGATTAACCTCACCACTCATACCCAACATTACCCGACATGCCAGGACATGCCCCCTCACTTCACCCCCAGTACCATTCACTTCTCCCTAATCCCCTACAACATCACAAGCTTCAACACCCCTACCATGAAACATCATCACCATTCATGGTAGCCTCACACATCAGCTATGCAATACCCCTACTAGGCTATCCATTTTTTATCTATTATAGCAATCTCAACCCCATCGTGAGGTATTGAATGACATCCTTCGATCCATTGACCTTGAAACTCATGACACCAATGCCTTTGTGAATTTTATAGGGAACATACCCCATTGCATGCAGCCATCCATCAGTTTTCATGACCATGAGATTACCGAACTCATGGGTGAGGGAGCTGATCCTCCCCTCCATATCTAAGCAACTATCAATGACATCACCTACAAGTGTGTCCTCATTGATACAGGTTCTTCCATTAGCATCATCTCCACTACTGCTCTTCATCACCTACATATTCCACCTACCCACTTTGCCATGCCATCACTCGACCTTCATGCTTTTGATGGTTCTATGCGACCCATAGTAGGTTCTATCATCCTACCTATCCATGTAGGCATTAGGACCATCTCCATTTTATTCCATGTTATTCAAGGTGAGATGCAATACAATATCTTACTTGGATGACCATGGATCAGAGACATGCAATGTGTTCCTTCCACCTTGCATCACTATCTCAAGTATGTGTATGATGGACTCATCCATTGTGTTCCAGCTGATGGTGACCCATTCAAGTTTTGCAACATCACTGACCTCCCACTAGGACCTTCATCATCTTCTACATAGGTCCTCCCTATTCCTTCACATCATCAGGTAGAGACCTCTACACCTTCTCCCACAACTATTTCACCTCCACATAGCTCATCAGGGACACCCACACATCCCCTTACATCTTCTTCTCATATACCTTCATCCTCCTCTATGGATCCCCATCCTCCATCCATACCTTTCTCACCACCTTCCTCATGGCCTCCTCCTCCCTCCCAACCTTCTTCTTCCATGAATCCACCTCCCATGTCTATGCCTTTTTTACCACCATATTTTTGGCCTCCCACTTCATCTCATCCATCTTCCTCCATAGAGCCTCCTCTTCTCCCTACTCCTCAAACACCCCCACTTCCCTTTCATCCTTGACCTTGATATTTCACATCTTCTCATAGCCTAACACCTAGGCCTGCTCCCCCACCTCACAGTTTCCACATGTAGGTCATCCAATCCCTTCCACTATAGTTGAATGTCATGATTGGGAGCAGCGAGCCTCTCACCTTGATGACCAATTATTTCATCTCTCTACTACTACTATCTATGATTCCCAACTCTCATCTTCATCCTCTGATTCAGACTCACCACCTCGTTCACCACCTCGTACATCACCCCAAGTCTCCATTTTTATGATGAACTCTGGTCCAAGTGAATACAATGTTCATGATGCTCATGTGCACCCTCCTACGATCCAATCTACCCATGATTTTGGTCACCCTTCAGCCTCGATGCTAACCATTGGTACTGTCTTTCCCCTAGGTCCACCAAAAAATCATACCAACTTCATCTACGTAGGTCTGGACTCATCGCTCCCAACAATTGTACCCCCACCACCACAATCTAGTTTTTATGGTACCTTAGACCACATGTCCAACCCACACTTCACCTTACGCTACCTTCGATATTTCCATTGGCATGGATTTGGACTAGGATGTTATGAGCAAGGCTTACGAATGCCTATCAACCCTCACATTCAATTACCCACCAATAAATCTGGGCTAGGATATCACCCTACAATTATCCATACACTCGAAGATGAGATTCAAGATCTCTCCTTGAATCCTCCACCAATTCCTACACACTCATTGGAAGAATATATCAATACTGACATCCTAGATGAGAGTCCTTCTCCTTCTTCTACCATCAACATTCCTTGCACCTTCTTCCAGGAAACACCATTTTTTGACACTACCACCGCTTACTGCATTGATGAGCTAGTCGATAGATTTGCTACCCTTTCCCTCATAACTCCTTGCTCAGAGTACATTTCTTCACCTCCCCCTTCATCACCTATGCATTCATTCATGCATCCACCTCATCGATGATAAACTCATCATTCTATAACTTGATCTCATTCTCCACCTATGGTGCTACACCCATCATTAAATCTACCACATCATTCACACACTCCTGAGTCTTCATCTTTAGACTCATCATCTGACACCATCTCCACCACTTTCGTTAACATGGTTGATATTGATTTATTCTCCCCACTTTGGTATACCTCTCCTATGGATCACACCGAGGCACCAAATCTAAACTTCATCGATTTCACACACATCTCCCCTACACCTTCTTCATAGGACTTCTTACTATCGTCACCCATCCTATGTGCTACCAATGCACCTTCATCATCCACTCCACCCCATATCCCATGGGTCAATCATATGGATGTATACCTAGATGATGAATTCGATTTACCTAAGGCTATCGATGACCTCCATCTTATTCCTATCCCTACTCAGCTTCAATATGGTTCCCACATGCTTGTAGAGGACACTATCGACGTCGATATTGGTGATGATCTTGATAATCCCCATATCATTAAACTTACTACTAGCCTCTCCTTAGAGGAATGCACCTCGTTCACATATTTCCTTAAATAATATATCAAATTTTTCTCCTGGTCCTACATGGACATGCCTAGACTCGATCCCACATTAGTAGTTCACAACCTCACTCTTGATGGGGATGCCAAACCCGTTAAGAAAAAATTATGATGCATGCATCCTACCATCACTTTAATGGTAAAATCAGAGCTCCAAAAGCTCCTCGATGTAGGGTTCATACAACCCATTGATTACCCAGAGTGGGTGTCCAACATGGTCCTGGTACCCAAGCCTTCCGATGAAGTTCATGTTTGCACTAATTTTAGAGATTTGAACAAAGCTTGTCCCAAGGACAACTTTCCCCTCCCAAACATCGATTCACTAGTCGATTCCATCGTAGGCCATGAAATGATATCCCTCATGGATGGCTTTTCTGGTTACAATCAAATCAAGATCAATCTAGTCGATCAACACAAGATATCTTTCACAACCCCCTAGGGGACCTTCTGTTACAAGGTCATGCCCTTCGGCCTTAAGAATGTTGGGAAACTTATCAGCGTGCCATGACTTACATTTTCCATGACTACATGCATAAAATCATGGAGGACTACATCGATGACCTCATAGCCAAATCAAAGGAATGCTCGCAACACCTTGCCAATCTTCGTAAGATCTTTGATCACCTTCTTGAACACAATGTGCATCTCAACCCAAAGAAGTGTGTCTTTGATGTCACTTCGGGTAAGATCTTGGGGTTCATTGTCTCCCAACAAGGCATTGAAGTAGACCCCAACAAATTCAAAGCCATCATCGAGATACCTCCACCCATAAATCTCAAACAACTACGTAGTTTATAGGGCAAAATTCAATCCATTCATCATTTCATTGCCCAATTATCTGATAAATGTAAACCATTTAACCACCTTCTACAAAAAGGGGTTACCTTCAAATGGGATACCAACTATCAGCAAGCCTTTGACTCCATCAAAGCTTACCTCACATCACCATCAGTTCTATATTTACTACATCTATAATTGACATTCCTCATGTACATCTCTGCTATAGATTTTGTGATTAGAACATTACTGGATTAGAAGAAAATCCTCAATTATGAACAACCCATCTATTATATCAGTCATATGCTAGTCAGCTATAGAACATGATACACCTACATGGAGAATTTATACCTCATTGTAGTCTTTGCTACATAAAAAATATGACATTACATGCTTAAACATACCACATTTGTCATTGCTCATGATAATCCATTATGCTATATGATGAACAAGAGTTACCATAACTCTCACACTGCTAAGTGGATTATGCTTCTTACCAAATTTGACCTTGAATTCATTTCCTAGAAGTCCATCAAGGGATAGGTCATCATAGACCAACTAGTTGAGGCTCCATTGCCTGACAACCATCCCCTCCTCATTCAACTTCTTGATGATTCCATATTTCATATCACTGAAGTTGAGGAATATGTCAAACCTGATGTACCAGCTGATCTAACACTCTTCTTTGATGGCTCCCATTGCACTCACATTGGGGGTGTTGGAATCATATTTTTCACACCTGATGGAGAACCTCTCCCATTTTCTTTCAAATTAGGGTTTCCTTGCACAAATAATAACATCGAATATGAAGCCCTAATTCTTGGTTTGAAATAGGTGCTCTCTATGCACATTAGATGCCTTCAAATCATTGGTGACTCCCTTCTCATTGTAAATCAAGTCAAGGAGATCTAGCAATGTCATTGCCCAGTACTCCAACAATATAAACAAATCACTCAACAACTACTTGCCCAACTTGAGTGGTATGACATCGAGGTCGCTCCTCGCTCATCCAACCATTTTTTTGATACAATGGCTTCCTTGGGGTCTTTAATACCATAAAACCCCCTCTCTGACATGACACATGTGTCCATCCATACCTTAACATGATCTACTATTTCACCTCCATCCTCCATCGATGATGATGGCATCCATGTCATCCAAACTAAACCACATGATCCTTGGTTTTCTTAGATTAAGGATTATATCAAACTAGGCTTCCTACCTTGTGACCTACCACATGCTCACCATCGAGCATTCAAATAAAGGGTAATCTATTACACACTATTAGGGGATATCCTTTACCATCGTAGTCATGATGGCATCCTTTTACATTGCCTAGAACCACATGAGGCTCAATGAGTAGTTCAAGAGACCCATGATGGAACTTGTGGTGGCCACTTTAGTGGCATGGCCATCACTAAATGCATTTTATGCATGGGCTACTATTGGCCCAAAATGGAACATGATTATTGTGAATACATCAAATGATGCATCAAATGTCAACAACATGCTAACCTCACACACTTACCTTCATAAGCACTCCAACCCATCCAATCCATGTGGCCCTTCTCACAATGGGGCCTAGACCTTATTGGTCAAATATCACCTACTTCCTCGAGCAATCATAAGTTTATCATCATTACCATTAAATATTTTACAAAGTGGGTCAAAGCTATCCCACTTGTTCAAACAATGAGAGCCAAAATCATGGTATTCATCACTGACCATATCATCTGTCACTTTGGAATTCCCTCACAAATCATCTTCGATAATGGCACCCCTTTCAAAAAAAAACTATCCATGCACTATGCACCAAATTTAACATTCACCATAGCTTCTCTACCCCATACTACCCATAGGGTAATGGCTAGGTTGAAGCTACTAACAAAACCATCTATACTATCCTTCAAAAAATAGTCATAGAATCTCATCATGATTGGCATACTCAAATTCCATTAGCCTTGTGGGCCTATCACACAAGCATCCATACTCCTACTGGGGCAACACCCTTTTCTTTGGTTTATGGTATCAAAGCCATTATACCCCTAGAACTTGAGATACCTTCTCTTTGCATCTCTATGAAGGACTTCATTGATGATGACATCGCTCATCAAGCTAGGTTAGACCAATTAACACTCTTAGATGAGCATCACATCCATGCCATAGAGCACACACATGTTTATCAAGACCATCTTCATCGTGCCTATGATAGTAAGGTACACCAACATGAATTTTAGATCGATGACTTGGTTCTCAAAGAGAACCAACAAATCACTAGTCAACCCCATCAATAATGAGATAAATTCACCCCAAATTGGTTGGGTCCTTACATTATCACACACAAATTTGGTTCTGGCACCTATCGATTGGCCAACCTCGAAGGACTTGTAGAGCTTAAACCTATTAACATTATTCACCTTTGCACATTCAATGCCTAGCTAGCCTAGGTACACATCACCAGTGGTTGCACATACTATCATCATTATGTTGTATATATCACCTCACTCACACATTCACACCCCATGTTGCACTACACACACTTTGCACTTTCTATTACATGATAGAAACACTTTTTTATATATCATTTTTATGCTTTTGGTATCTTTTGTCTTGTAGGTTCATGATCCTCAATCGTGACACCTTCGTAGAGACACATTGCTTCAGATCTATGCTTTCAACATTCCACCACTCCATCATGCAGGACCTTTTGACACTCCCTCTAGTACTGATCACCCCAATCGATCTTGCAATACCACCTAGCCCTATCCATGTTCATCAGTCATCCCTTTCATCACATTCATCTCATGAGACATCACCTCGACCTCACTCACTAGATCATAGGGATTCCTCCTATTCTCCTCACTCTAGTGATAGTCATATTTCCCTCTCCTCCTTTATGGATAAGGAGGAACATTCCCACCCACCATACCCTCATGCACGGGGCTCATCCCCTCCTCCATTAGTTGATGAGTGAGATCCTTATCTACCAGCCTCTTCAGCTCGATGACCTCCACTTCACTATTTTCCTCCTAATAGGGGAAATTCACCTACTCACTTACAGTCCTCAGGATTACCTCCACCCCTATCGAGTGGGATGTCACCTTATGACCAATCCCTTCACCAACATATTTCCCAAGCTGGCCCTTTGTGTGCTCACCCATCTCAGCCACATTGCTCCTTACAACTATCCCACGTACTACCCATTCTCCAGATACCCCATCCCCATTCCATGGTATTCCACTTCAGCCTACTCCACCACCAACTCACCAATTCCAATCTCCTCCTCCTTCCCCTCATTCATTCTCGTATCTACACTCATATCCCAACCCCATTATTACACTAGAATCCCACTCCCCACCTACCTCGATTCCATCACCCCCACATCTTGATATCTAGTAGATTCTCTCCCACCTCGACAACCTCGAGTTACACTTGAGTCATTATCGATGTCATTCCCCTCCATGCCATTCTTCCATGACCCATATTCCCTCACCTTCTTCCATTCCTATCCCTCACTCCCACACACATCCCCCACTAGATTCTAGGGCCATGGTCCAACCACTCAGGCCTACCCCACATCCTTTGCACTCATCACCACCCGAGCCATACATTTATCCCACACCTATACTTTTAGAGCCACTCTCTCACATCTTTCACCAGTTGATGCATGCAGGACTCCTCGAGTTACCAAAAATCTATCCCATCGACCCCCTTCATCCCAAGCCAAGGAATTACAAGGAAAACCAATTCTACATTTACCATCGATAATCGGGGCATGACATCGACCACTATCACACTTTTGAAAGCCTCATCAATAATATGGTAGATGGCACACTTCCTCCATGATCCACACATACCACACCTCCTAGAGTTTTGAGCACTGCACCTCCTCCCATTCCTCACCCCATGCCTTCATGTGAGTCCTTCACATCGACACCCCATTATTTCTAGTAGTTATCCAACTACACAAATTACCAGAATCCTGGTCGTATCACCATGTCACCTAGTCATTCATGACCTGATCTTCACCATTTCACATGCTCTTAGATTACCTTCCTATTTCTTTATTTCTCTTCTTTCTCTTCTTCTTCTTGTTATCCTACATTGTTGTATGGTCACGCTTCGAGTGGCTACATACCTATGCTAGATTTCCCTTCTCCTTCTTATTCTGCATTGTTGTATGGTCACGCTTCGAGTGGCTACATACCTATGCTAATTCTATATTTTCTTCTTCTTCTTCTCCTCTTCCTCCTTTCTTTGTTTCCTTTAGTCCTCTTTGTTACTCTTCCCTCATTTTCACTTTCTCCACCATCTCTCTTAGCTTCCCACTTCCCTCATTCTTGTTGATTGCATATATTTTCTCATTTGCATTCCTCCCTCACATTTGTTACACCACCCACATGCTGGGGCAACCATTACCACTACTCCCTCTTCTCATCATCTCTTCACATATCTATTTCTTCTGAAATAGCCTCCACTCTCATCTCGTTGAGTTTCATAGATTTCCTCTTGTAGATATTTTCCTTGCATGCTATATCTCTCATATTGCATCCATTGCATATACACATCACTCCTCTTTTTACATCTTTATTCATGTTTGTACATTCTCCCTATAGAAATGCGCTCATGATAGGATTAAAAACATGCACTTGTTAGCATCACCACTTGGCTGTCCACTCCTCTTCTCAGGATTACAGATTATATAGTGATTAGCATGATTTTGATCACTCACTAGTTAATTCAATCAAATCTCACCTCTAGTTGACAAGTTCTTACACTTCTTACAACTTTCTTTGGTTGGTTCAACTTCTTTCAGGGACCATTCACACATGTCATATTTTTAAGCAAATTTTGAGTCTAGGGAAGACAACACCTTGCATAGATATCACCATCTAGCGAATGGTTTCCCCTACTCATCCTATCATTTGCATGATCAAAATATGACTTGGGGATAAACAAAGGGACAAGCATAAGCAAAAATAAAAAATAGGTAGAAAACAAAAGACAATGCCCACATTCCAAAAAAAAAAGAGAAGAAAAGAAATGAAAAAGAGTACCACAACAAGAGAATCAAAAGAATGAGGGGTAGAAAACAAAATAAAAATCCTCCAAGAGCACTATTGTTATGCTTGGTCTCCTTTGGTCCTTCGGTTTAAAATAACATCATGGGATGATTTCCATTACTAGCAATAGGCTCTAAGCGCCTGCCTACTAGTGGAATAGTCTTACAAGTGGTGACATATCTATCACATTAGCGACCTTATTTTGTATAGATCACTATGCACTTGTGGATGAGCTAGCTATTTTGGCTATATTTACAATGGGTTAGTCCTACCTCCCTCAAAATGGATAAATGAACATCACTCTTCGCACACACTGGTCCTTGATAGACTTTGATCCAGTCAGATTAGTTATGAGTTGTAGTCGAACCTTGTTCAGTTTCTCATGAGGTTTGATTGCTATAACTATGATAGTCAAGATTATTGCATAATCCCATATACCATCCTACATCCCTAAGATAATGAAATGGATCACATTGCCACCAGTTCTATTATGATACAAGTGCTTCCTATACGCATTTCATCATTCACATACATGCATCATTGCATCTATTTTATATTCATTCATTTACATTACATCATTCCACATTACATCTAATCTAAAGTGATATCATTCTCCTACATTTTACCATATGCATATATATACATTCATCATACATTCACCTATCAATATTCTACATTAACACATACACGTAATGAGAAATCACACATTCATTCACATCAAATCATGACACATGAATATAAAGCCACAACAAAAAGCATGTATATATATATATGATAAAAAATACCCTCAAGCTACAAAAATAGAGTCCATCCATCATACATCTTAGCCCTACTGCTCGCTAGGAGTCTCACCACTCCCCTCCTGAGCCACTATCACCTGCTCCACCTTATGCACCTCCACTACCCCACTAGATACCAAAATTACCTCTACTACCTATGCTACCATAGATACTATTACCCTATCCACATCTGGGGTAGCTCCCACTACCTGAGACACCTCTGGTACTACCATCCTTGGCTCCCTTGGCACTATCGATGGAGCACTCCATCGACTCTACTATGAATGTTTCTATGTCCATAATCATGATCTCGATCTCAATCGTGACCCACCATAATCTAGAATTGCATGCCCAAATGAAATCAAGGTAACCTCACACTGCATCCTCATCGACCCCTCCTCTCTATACAACCTTGACACATCCTCATTTTCTCATTATAAATGATCCACCTCTGCCCTCTAAGCATCCTATCACCATGACCTACTTTCCCTCTCATGATCGACCTCCTCTTTTGCCTATTGCTATCTCTCTCTATCTTAGTATATCTACCACCTCTACCTCATGCACTACTCAAACTACATCACTATCTAATTACACTTGCTATACCCTAGTAATATCTACCCTCAATCTCTCCTCAATAGCCATCATCTCTACAACTTGATGATGTAGATCCTCTATAATCTTGACATGCCTCCCCTACTCTACCTCAAGCTATCCTTATAGCTCCTCACACCTCTCCTCTAACCCCCATCACTCCTCCCTCCATTTCCCTAGATCTAGAGCCCAATCTACCTCACTCTCATGTAATCTCCCCTCTAGATCTTGTACCCTCTCCCTTAGTATCACTAACTCCTCTTGAGCATCCATCCTCTCCTGTATATCAAATGGTATGTCCAACATATCTCTAGCATCATCCTCCTCCATCATCACCATATCTCCCTAAGGAGACCCTACTAATACATCAACTACCATACCACCACCCTCCTCCTCCATAGGCACTAGATCATCCAAGGGCTGGCCTCCATTGTTGGACTATCGATCTGGTGATCTCACTATAGGAATCCTAGACCCATCATCTTGATGTCACCTCTACCATCGAAGAGGCTCCTCTATCTCATCCTCTGATCCTACATCTGACATAGGTCCACCTCCCCTTTGTCTATCCCCTCTATAGGTAATCCTACCACTAGTTACACCTAGCCATCAATCACTCCAACTCCTAGTTCCCACCTCTATGTGGCCCACCATGCATCATACTCAGGAGTCATCCCTACATCATCCATATCTAGAATCACCATCGATGGATCCCTCTCAACATCTAAGGGAGGCACTATAGGTCACATCCCTAGATCACCCTACCTCCTCCATATCACAATAAGTGCATCTAGTCTCCCCTATCATAATCTGAACTGTTACATGACCCTACTAAAGGGAAAGAACTCTACCTATCATGTATACTACCCTACCACCCATCACCCTTGATGAATCACTCCTAACTACTCAACATCCTTCTCCCACACTACCTCACCCTTCTAGGGCCTCCACTGAATATGCTTAGGCTCCAAATCACCTAATTATCTCCTCCAAAATATGTAATCACCCTCATGTCCCCTCTTCATCCCCTTCTCCATATCTTAAGGTGTAAGGTACAAATTCACCCATCAACTCATGAGCACTATATGGCAATAATGATGGTCTCTCTATCACAATATGCTCCCATGCCCAAACCTATAGTAATGGGCTCCAACTCAAGCCCATCTACCCTACTCGCACTACATCATGCAACTCCCTGTATACCTATGCCAATAACATGGGCACCCACATGCAATACTACCTCATGCTCTACCATCTCACATACTACATCCATCATATTCTAGGAGAACTTCACTCTTGAGGTATCTGGTAGAGCATATGTAGATATCATAAGCATCATCGCACAATGATGATCAGAACATCTTCTTGGTACCAATAGTACTCATAGTCCACCCCCTTCTCAAATCGTACCTCCCCCACTTCACACCAAATATGCACTACAATACCTCCTTCTACCTACCATCTATTACTACCCTCACTAGAATACCCTCTATCGATAGTTTGTAAATTCTATATATGTCCTCCAATGTAATGGTCATCTCACTTGTGGGAAAGTGAAAGGTGTTCCTATCTGGATCCCACCTCTCACACAATGCTGAAATATATGCCCTATTGGTATGAATACTCAACACATCCCATACTCCCTTCATCCACACCCTACCCATCCACTCTACATCCTCCTCATCACATGCCTCACCTAGGACAACTCTCAATGATCACACATGATGTCGCGACTCAATCTTCTTCACCTATTTTCATTCAAAAACATCACATAAATTTTTATTAGTTTCACATACATATAAATTCATTTACCTTATCTCATATAAATATTCATCACATACAAACTTCATCCAACATATCTCATGCATCAAAAAAAACCTAGTTCGCATGATGCCATGCAAACTCTACAAAAATAATATTTTTGGGCACCCATTAGGCCCTTTCATGGCAAAAATTTCATTTACATGCAAAACCATCACTTTTATGGCACACAAAACAACATGTGATCCACAAACATGCATTTCAAGGCATGCAGTTCTAAAAACACACAAATACACAACACAACATCAAAAAAGTCACATTTTTGGATACCCATTTTGACCTTTCATGGTGAAAGTTCAAACATATTCAAAAATAGTACACATTACACATCACATGATAAATTCAAACTTCACCCACATACATCTCATGACACACATCCACATGACTTGCCAAAACATCACAAAATGACAAACAAATTACATTTTTGAACACCCATTTTACCCTTTCATAGTGAAATTTCAAACAAATTTCCAAAATAGTATACCAATAATGCAATACAATAAATTCAACCTTTCACACATGCACCACATGTCACAAAGTCAAACAAGTCAATTTATTGATCAAATAAAAAAATAGGCAACACTTTTGGATACCCATTTGGCCACTTTGACACTTTGTGCACAAATTTCAATCATTCATCACATGCAAATGTACATACACACTCAAAACCCATTATTGTACTATTCAAACATTCACACAATTCAAAATCAAAACTAGTTTGAGTCTCGAGTACTTATCGATGGGGTCTCATGTCGATCGCTAGAGCTCGCATGCCCTCTCACCATCTCCACACTCACTCAATATTTTACAAGTGCTTCACTTCACCAAATCTCACTCAATCCTCTCCTCACAACTCTTTACAACATAAATGACTCTCACACAGTGAGAAGGGGCTTTATACTCCCAAAATCCCTAGTTTGCATGTCACCATGCGAACTCCAGTCCAATTTGCATGCCACCATGTGAACTCGGTTCACATGGTGCTATGCGAACCAAACTTCATGACACAACTTTCATTTTTTCTTCACTCCTGCAACTTCTTCTTCCTTTCCCACCACTATTTGTCCCAATTTTTCCACCTCTTGTCACCATTTTCTTCTATCAATCGACTCATCACCACATCACCACATTTCATCTGCATCATTGTTGATTCCTCACTTGAGGGGGTATTCATACACAAATCTGCTTTGCATGCGATCAAACAATCAAACATCCAAATCATGGATATCACATCTATCTACAAATTTTTTTGCTAAAGATTATCTCAAGATAATAATAACTCAATCCCAATCAGACATTTGTTAGATCACGAGAGCCACGCACACTATCGGACACATCTTGATTTCATTCTGTATATCAGTGGTGACCACATACTGAATGTTATGCTTGATTCATCCATGCCACTCAACTCAAATGATTTGAAAAATGTCATCATGCACTCATCAATCAATCAGAAGCAAAAGTTTGAATAGGTAGTTGTTCTATTCGTAATTGGACCACCTTGCATTGGTCACAAAAGCAAAGCAGTCTTAAGTTGCCCTCACAAACAACCAGTATGATATTACAAAATATTGTACTAAATTGGCAAATCACTTGTTTTATCATCATGTTTCATCCACATTCATTCATTTACATTCATCCCCACATTCTTCATCTTCTCAAAACACCTCACCACCTTCTTTCATCATATTTTTGTACTAAACTATGTTTTACACAACATAGTATAAAAAGGGCAAATGTAGACACCTAAAAGTCGCACATGCTCACCCATAGATACCTGTAGACCTGCATAGACACTTGTAGGCTTACATAGGCATTCATAGGCCATCATAGGCCATTATAGGCCATCGTAGGCCATTGTAGGCCATCATAGGCCATCATAGGCCATTGTAGGCCATCGTAGGCCATCGTAGGCCATCATAGGCCATCATAGTTATTCGTAGGCACAAAACCCTATAAAACTATACAAAATACATCCAAAATACCTCCTATTCATAGGAGGGCTACCTACAAGCCCCTTAAGGCCACCTAAGCCCTTTCCTATACCTAATTAAGGCCCCCATGGGACCATTCCCTACTAAAAACCCTAATTAGGCTAATTAGGATTCTAATTTGCAAGTGACTTTCACTTAAAGTGCACTTTATCATTAAATTGGGTTTAATTAGGGTTAAGAGTCAAATTAGCCCTAAACATGTCCTCACACATGTGTGCACCCCAAATTAGTTAGGATATTTCCTAGGAAACCCTAACTCAACCCTCACCTAACCTAGGGATTAGCTAACTCTAGTTAACCCTAATCCTAGCTCACACATGTGTGAGGATAGGATATTTTCCTTAGGGCATGTAAGAGGATGACTAAGCTTACCACCTCACAAACCCTAACCTAACCATGCTAGGACTTGACTCTAGGGTCTAGTACACCTAACTACCCCCCTGACCTTGGTTTTCCCTATAAATAGTGGACCCATTCCCTCATTTATCTCTCTCTCACTTTCAATTAACATACCCAGACTCTACCAAAATTGTGTTAGAATCCCTTCTAACCATTTTACATCCGATAAACACTAACAGACATCACCTGCAACCTATTCGGATAGAAACTTTGCAGCAATAGTCAATAGCATCTCAGTTCGTAGCCTAACCTATGAACCCGGGATCCAGTTTACATGCCACCATGCGAACCAGCCCTACAACAGATTTACAACATCAAATCAGGTATATATCAGTTTTAGATACTTTTTATAGCATTTCCATCAATTTTCATCATGTTTTTCTTCATATTTGAGTCGATTTGTCTTCATAACTATGGGGCTTGACCAAGGTAGGCCCCCAAACACACTAACTCCCTTTTGTAGGCCCAAAGTAGGTACAAAAGGATAGAATCAAACATCACTACCGGTGGCACACGCACATAGAAGCCCACCTTCATTGAGGGCACCAGAAGACACTAGCAAATGTTCTCAAATTCATGTGGAAAAAGGGATAAAAACCTTCTCAAGAGGAAGCTCATTTTGTAACCCTAATTTCAGATTAATAAAATAGCATTTAGCACAAATTGGTGTTATTTTGTGTGTTACATTACTTTATTATCAAAATGCAAAAGCATTTTAGTTTTAGATCTTGTTGCATTTGTGTGTTGTAGTAGGGCTAGATCAAGGTTAAGCTTAATCAAAGAAGTATATTAGGAGAAACATAGGTGTTCTTCAACTAATCCATCAAACACTAAAATCTAAGCTCACAAATGACCCTTATCCTTGAGGTAATAGAGAGGAGGTAAGTTACACGGTGGACCCCCAAGATATCCTTTGCAATCTCTTTTATCCATCATCATAAAGGTCAAGTGTTTGAATCTTGTCATCTTCTTATTTATTTTTACACTTAGAGATACAAATATGCAATCATTAATTATCAAAGTGCTCAAACCTCATTCTCTCCCATTGAAGAACCCATTTAATGGTATATAATATTGGATGCATCCCTCCTTAATCTAGTGGGGTGTCACCTTTGGTATTTGACAAACTTGTAGGATGCCTAGTTAACCTAGCTATATTAAGGTATAGTTTACTTAGTAAACCTAGGTTCAAACCTTATCTACTTTGTTATTGTATTTTTTATAGATTGGTGGTTGATTTTGATGACATAGTGGTTGAATTGGATTCTAGTTGTACAACTTTAACATATTTTATATATAAATAGAATAAAAAAATCAATCATAACATGCATAGTGGTAGATCATTATTTGCTTGCTCTACACATTGGAAAATAGGTGTTAGTCCCTCTTGTCATTATGCAACAAGTTGTATATCTTGGTTCACTAGTATAGGGCTAAGGTTTATTGGATTTAATTTTTTACTTGGAGGATTAATTGGCCAAAAATTCTAGAGGCCATAACTTTTGCATATACAAGTGTTCTGGGCCCATTTTTTAGATTGTATACTTTTTTGAGGTCTCATATCAATGAAATTAATTTAATAATCTATTATAGTATTGAGGATAGAATAATATAAATTGTATATTTTGGCATAAGTTACTCGTATCAATGGAAAAAATTGTAGTACTTGGTCAACTCAAATGAATAGTCTATTAAGAAATAAAAATCAGTAGTGCAGTTTTAAGGAAGAAATAACAAAGGATCTTCATGTAAAATATTTGGTTCATAAGAAGGAGATCCTTGGTATTTTTCTACTTATGGTTCAGCTTGACATACTTTTCCATATTAGAGAGAAGAGTGATCCCAAATGGTATGGAAAAAACTATAACAATTGTTTTAAAAAAATTAATACCATTGAAGCCATGAATTTGGAGTCGGAGATGAAATTCTCTTCCCTCAACTTATTAGAATTTAATAATGTTGTGGTCTATATTTAGTAATTCAAATACATACAAGTATTTATTGCATATTCAAGATAAAATCCAAATAATTATGAAGTGTATGTTAATCTTGTATTTTTCAATTTACCTTTTCCTTTCCATATTGTTGTACTAGTGACTTACGTTGTTTTATATATGTAAAGGAGCATGTCTTTTAATCCTTACTATTTTTCCTCTTTCTTATTTTTCACTTTAATATTCTAATACAGAATTATAGATTTCTTCCTTAGGTACAAGATGATGCAAAGGACTAAGGATCAACAACCCAAGAGTAGGTCTAATTCTTCAATAAGTCCAAACCTTCATGCAAGGATCGTAAAGAGGGGCATCCTATGAAGGGTTATTTAGTAAAGCTCTAAAATATAGAGGTAAAGTTAAAGAATTGATGAGGTATTCTTCTTGATGATGAGATATATTCAATGGTTACTTTGATTGTTAAAGTTAATCATCCCATATTTTTTTAGTTTCCTTCTACGGTCAATATTATCCCTAGGGACTGCACTCCCGATTTTGATTTCTAAGTATTGTTTGGGACTGACCCATGGGCTGGGTTTGTTCGCTTTGTTTGGTCTTTGGAAATTTTGTAAGCCCTCCTTTATCCATGTGTAATAAGGTTTTGGGGACCTTTAAAAACCCATTTTTAATATCAATCTATCAAAAAAAAGTAAACCATCCCACTAAAGCTTCCATTAAGGAAGGGAGAAACAATATTATCATTAATATTTTCTCTCCTTGGTTGTTCAATTTAGATTATGGGGTGTGTTGAAAATATACAATATAAATTTATTGATCAAGGTTGATATTGTATGATATTGCCTCCAAGAATAGTTTATTTACAAAAAAAATAATATTACTATTGATCTAACCCCCACATTCATTTTGTTTATAGCATTAATAGTAATTTGATCCCTATAAAAAGTAACATAGCCTTTGAATTGTTGTTAGTTAAATTTCTATGTGATTCTAAGTAAGTGAATATAATTTAAACTTAATTAATTTAAGAAACACTACATCTTCTATATTTTATTAAAATTTCTTTGGAAGCACTATTAAAATTAATTTTAATGAACCAAAACTTCTATATGTTTCTATTTAATCATAGGTGGATGCACATTGTTTGTGTTAACTTTATTATATAGATTATTTTTGTGTGTATATTCAAAATACTCTAATCAATATGAAATCATCTCTTTTTCACACTTTAGAATTTCCCATCATGAGCATCATGCTTGTAAACATTTTGTAATTAAGGTGATAATATGATTCTAAATTGAGAGCTTTTTTTTAAACAATTATTTTTTTCGAGCCATTAATTACAACAAATAATAGTAGTATTTTTTCTCTATGGGATGCATAATGCTTTAGCCTTGAAGCAATTAATATAAAATTTCATAAATTCTTTCAATATTGATGGAGCTACACATTATGTTTTGATTCTTTGAAAAAATAGCCATAAATGGTGTAAGCAAATGTAAAAAAAAAAAAGTAAATGATTTCTTATTTTTATATCCTTTTAATCTGAGGCATATATTAAAGTTCATGGTAAATTCTCACTTGTAATAGATTGGCTTTGTATCTCTGACCAAAAAATGTTGAGGCCTTATCAAGTACCTCAACTAGCCAAAGGTTCTTCTATGTAAAAATAAGTGGGAATAGAAAATTTTAATTCCTCTAAAGCCTTACCCCAAGTTGACTTACAATCCACCATTTTTTTATAGATTCAAAACCAACTCATCCTTCTACATAAAAATGAGCAAAGTAAAATATTAAAATATCTTTTGAATCTCACTAACCATTTTTTAAAGCTCCTCACTAACCATTTTTTAAAGCTCCCTCCCTCAAGTAGAATACTAGTATAAATTTGTGATCTAGAATTGTTGCTTACATTAATATAATTTTGACCTTTTGAAACTCTACAAGTTAAACATGCCTGGGGAAATGGCTAATATTTTCATAAAAAAAAGAGAGGATATGTCTTAAATTAAGCATTAAACCATAAATTTATAGAACCCCCCTCATGGATTAGTCACCTAATATATTTCTTGACCAATTACTAACTCTTTGATATAAATTTCTTTGTTTTTAAGCCCTTATGCAATGTTTGCTTCTTTATGACATCAAAAATAAAAATATTTAGATATATACATACATCTAATAGAAGATCTCTTTGAATTTTTTCAAAGTTGGATGTTATACTTATTGAAAATTGTTAAAGTGGTATCATATATATATATATATATATATATATATATATATATATATATATATATACATCTAAATGAACCAAATTTTAGGTCAATAAGCTCATAAAGACTACATTGCAATCTATCTATCTTTCTATATATTTATCTATCTATGTTTAATATACTACACGTTTTAAGGTATAATCAAAACACTCTAGAATTTCAATAGGCCTACTCAAAATTATGTTTATCCATACATCAAATTTAAAGTAGTGCATCCACTACAAATTTAAAGGAAATAATAAGAATTTTAAAATTATTTTTTATTTTTTTAACAAGTTTATTTACATTTTACCCTAGTTTGTATTTAGGTCTTTAGAAAGAGAATCCAAGACCTTAACCACTATCCTATCCCACAAAAACTAAATAAATGCTTAACCTACTATCATTTTAATTTGAAACAAAATGTAATAATATTCATATATATATTTTAATAATTATAAACTGATAAGAGGTGGAATCGATTTATAGCCTCACCTTTAATGAGGGGGGTAAATCATTTGGATTGTAATTAAAAATACTAGTACTGTTATTACTGCATGGATATTTTGGAAATTCAAAATGGGTGAAAGTTGAGATCAATATCAACCAATTACTTCCCAGTTCCCAAACTTAGGTAATGTTGCAAAGATTTTTAAGGACACAAATTGGGTCTATGTTAAGAACTTCTAGGAGGAATATGAAGGGGGAGTGGGTTTGAAGTGGAAAGACCTCTCAATTTGGAGATAGATAGCTAAATAAGATAAGAATAGTCTGAGGGTTATTTTGGATCAAAGGTAGTTCTCATGGTCATAAGAGGAGGACTCTTTGGTATGGGAGACAAAATAAATGGATGGCATTTCATCAAGAAGGGATATTACTAGTAAACACAGAAATTGGGTAGGGAGAAGGTGATTTGGAATGTGTGGAATTCAAGTATTTGCTTAAAATTCAACATCTTCATTTTGTTAGTCATTCATAATAATATTTTAACTTAGGGCAATCTTTGTAAGAGGGGCTTTGTGGGCCCAAAATGGTGTGTGATCTATTATGGGATGGGAGAATCTATTGACCACCTTCTAGTTTGATATCCCTTTACTGGTTGGATCTAGGAGTAAGGCGAAAGGTTTTTTAATCTACCCCAACTAGGTGATGTATTGTTGGAGTAGTTCTTTGATTTGTGGGGCTCGAGGGGGTGAGTGGATAGTTTGCCCTTCTATTTCATTATTTTAATGCCTTCACTTTGTGGTAGGTGTGTTTGGAGGGCAACAAGCATATTTTTTGTGATGAGTGCTCATCTAGAAATTCAATAATCTTTAGAAGTTTGCTTAATATTAGATAGGTTGTAAGAGGAATCAAAGGTTCTTTGTTTATGCCTAGATATGAGGAGTTATTGGATCTTCTTGGGATTGTGATTCCTATGTGGGTTCAGTCCTAATTGTTATAGAATTGGAGCTTGAGAATAAGGAAGGCTTCTCCTTCTAAAAATATGGACAAGGGAGGGAAGTGGAAGCCACAATTTTTAGATTGGGTTAAGTTTAACACCAATGATGTTGCTTTAAGTAATCCAAGGAGGTAGGTATTGGAGGGGTGGGTCATACACATGAAGGGATAATAATTTTTGGATTCCATCAAGGCATTGGGAGGAACAACAACATGGTGGTAAAGCCCATGGCCATTTTTGAAGGCTTAGCCATGGCTCTTAAACAAGGATACTCAATAAGTAAGGTGTATTATGACTCTTAGGTCTTAATCAATAGGTTGAACAAGGAGGAGGTAGGGAATAGAATGGAGGGTCTAGCAAGTCTTGGATAATATTATGGATTTAAAAAATTGAGCACAAATAAAATTTCTCCATGTGGTGTGGGAAAATAACATAGTTATAGATAGATTGGCTAATTAGGAAATAGAGAGAGGTCATCATTGGTGGGATTATGGTAGGGGATAAAACCTTGGGGAAGATTATATGGACTTGTAGGTTTTGCTTCGATAGGATTATCCCAATGATGGGGAAGGAGTAAGTAACAACATGGAAACTCCTATGTTTCATGATTAGGAATTGTTCAAATTACTATGTACGTGGGAAGGTGGAGAAAATATAGACAAATAATAGTGGAGGTTAGTAGGATGAGTTGGTGGAGCTATAGGAACTTGCAATCACCACAAGAAATGAATATCCCTCAAATGTGGTTTCAAAATTATATGTAGTATACAAGGAAAATAAACCAATGGTTTTGTCTTATTGCAATTTTGAGGAGTCCTCCTACTCTAGTATGTTGTTCAATGATTTTGTGTAGCAATATTTTTCTATGCAATTTTTGTCTATTCTCTAATTGAGCAATTAGCCTTCATGGTATTACAGGCATGTATATCTAGAGGTACTTCAAACTATGACCCATGTATGGAAGGCCTCACAACTATGTAATCTAGTATTTGTTTAATAAATTTAGTCTTGTTTCATCAAAAAATAATTATAAACTGATAATAATGAAACCCATTGAAAAAAATATACTACAAAGCATAATAGTAAACTAGGATATTATTTTTTCCTTGATAGGGATTATTTTTCAATCATTTTAAACTAAAACTCAAATAAAAGTTATTTACAACTAAAGTATTTTTAATTGTTCAATCAATTTAAACTAAAACTCAAAAAATTATATTTACAACTAAAGTATTTTAAATCATAGGTTTAGTTAGAATATGATATCTTTATTAGCTTTTTATGGGATGTAGTACAACCACAATATGTAGGATAACTAATTAGATATAACTATAAAACTAATGGCACAATAATATGCAAGAAAATAAGGAAATGAACATCTACAAATAACTCAAAAATATGCCATTAATGAGAGTGATAGAAATAGTACAATGCTATATAATGGAGTACATGAACACTCCATGAAATTATATGAAAGAACTACATTGTACCTTACTACACACATACATTGTGTACTACACACTAAGTAGTATCACTTTTTCCTACTTCTCTCTCTTATAGACTACCTATGAGGCCTTTATATAGGAAGATAGATTGCTTGGTCTTTACTCTATCTAGGACTCATGTACATGTGGACTACATGCACAATTACAACTTGCACATTGACACTTGTGCATTTATTATAATATTTGAAGTAACGAACTAATTTTAATTTGAAGTAAACTCCTACTCTATATATGTACAAAAGGTTGCACATTTACATGACCCAAATGATGTAATATACTCTAACACCCCCCTATATTACATTATTTGGGTATTGAAGACTTTAGTCTTAAATATGGATCTTTATCTTTAGAATAATCTTCAACTTGGTCTGGTTCTTTTCCTTCTTCTTCTACTTCAATTTTCATGTTGTTTCTACTAGTCATTTTTATTTCACTGCATTTTTTTGTTTTTGAGTGTATTGAAGAATATTTGATCATGTAGTCTTCTAAGTATCCTTTATGGACTAGTGATCTCATAATTTTGCAAGTCATAACTAGATCATAACTGCTTCCTTTTCTATTCAGTGGTTTCTTGTATGACCTATTTTCTTGATCTTCACAAAATTCAAGCTTGAGCTCATTGTTAGTGGATGCTTATGAAATAATAATATGAATATTAATTTCTCCTCAAATATTTTATAGTATTTATCTTTGTTGTAATAGCAGTAAGAAGGATGATATTTTCCTCCACAATATTTACATGGATGGAAACTCCAATAGTTAACCTTCTCATGACCATATTTCCCGCAATAGGTGCATAGTAAAGATATCTTGTTGTCTTTGTTATCTATTTTAGAAATATAATGTTTATCTAATTCTTTGATGAAATAGCTAAACCATATATGTACAATTGAATCTATTCCAAATTTACCTTTTTCATAGATCTGTATGAGATCTTCTTGATCAATATTCTTTTCTACCTTTTGAATATGATCTTTATTATCACCTCTCTTTATTGTCTTATTAGAAGGTGTGCCTGAAGAATTTACTTTCACAAAACTATTATTTTGGGACTTTTTAGAAATTATTTTACATTCTATTGATTCTTATCTTTCATTTGCATCTTCTATTGAGTTTTCTAAATCATCAATCTTGCGTTTAAGCCATATTGGTATTTTCCTTGCTCCTTTTCTTATTACATCAATTAATGTGTTCTTTGGAGTAGACATCCTTATAAATCCCTAGTGAATAAAGTAAGCTATAAGCTTAATAAAGTTCTTAGTATTAATAGTTAACTTTTGAGTTTATTTTATAATGTTTTGTAAATGACAATAATCAACTTCTATTTGACCTTATCTCTCCTAATGAACTATGCGCTTAATTTGAAGTTCTCTATGGTTGGATTTCTTTTGTATATTTAGTATGAGTATGAGACAAGTTTAAGTATATAATTTCAAATCCTTTAAGTAAATGAAGAACTTATTTTTATACCCCTTGATATTAATAGTTTAATGTTTATAAATTACAATAATATATTTTTGGTATAGTATACCTTATAACTCCCTAATTCATAATATTAGAAAACAATAATATTGTAATAATAGAATTTAATTTCTTCAAGTAGAAACCCTTATAACTCCTATGGTTTTAATTGTAAATGTTAAACTATTTAAGTATTTAAACTTTCTTTAAATTTACTTTCAAATGTATGGTTTATTTTTGCATATAAATGTGAATGCAAATGGTGATAATAGTTTCAACGTTAAACTCTCCCTTATTACTCCTTATGAAAGCAGATAATTAAGCCTTATGAGATAGTAACTTTGTATGGTATATGGGTGCTATGTTTAACTTCAATCACTTTGAAATATATTGTACCTCCTTATTGGTTTATGATAGGCTTGGTGGATGTCCCTTATGACAATATTAAATGTGCCTTTGACTCCTGACTTCGTGCCTTCAATACGTTCTCCACTTAGTGCCAATTCTAGATATATTTTCCTCTATGAGTGCTCCTATTTATGGTAGCTACAATCATGCTTATACCTTATTGATGCATGTGCCAAGTGGCACAAGGTATTACCAAGACTCTACCATCTCCTCTTTCACTCGCATTGTTCATTGAAGGTATTATACTTCGTGGTGTAGGTAGGAATTCTTCTTGGTAGGCGTTGAATATTCTTGAGTGTTAGAATGATAATGAAAGGCATTACTCCAATGGGTGCCTTTATCTTGAGCATTAGGAATGAGAGGTCGAACATGCCCTTTGTGCCAAGTGGCACTTAGGTTTCATGCATGTAAACCTTCATCTAACTTCTTGTATATTATTTTCCAGCAAATACCATTCATTGCTTGTCTTCAACATCTTCTTTTTGAATGAGCTTAGTTGTTGTGTGGGTGTCTCCAGCTAAGGTGAATAAGGACAATCTAATGGTGGCCTCATTTCAATTGGAGGTTATTCTAAGCTCTTCCTTGTGTATAGCTCCTTGCTTATTCATGGTCATTCTTAGTGTTGTTCTATCCATGTAGGTAGATGATAGATGATAGCTATTTTATGTATGTTATCTTTTACATAGAAGTGCAAGAGATAAGCAAATTCTTACATAGACCTTAATGTTATCCTTTTTCCATGTAGATATCAAATGATGATGGCCTCGTTATTGGGTATTGCACCTTCAATTTTCTCCTTTATATTCCACTATTATTTGTTACCATTGCCTTTATCCTTATGTAGGTACTTGTGCTGCAGGTTGATGCAATCATGGGAATTGGATAATCTGTTGAAGATGATGTCTTTTAGACACCCTAAACCAATATTTTTGCCCTAGGTTGGCTCACCTTCTCTATATTCTACTTTTTAGTAGATTATTGACATAGGATACTTGCTACCTTTAGTGTCTTGGGACACTCTATATTATTGCCCTCTTTAGAAGGAATATGGTGCATCTCTATAACATAAATAGGACACCTTATTTTTGCATCAAATTTTTAAGATTTCTTTGTATCCCTTTTTAAGCTATTCTTCTCCTTTGATATGGTCGCTCCTCGTTGTATATATTAAGGATAAATAAATATATATTTTTGAAGATTTTCTTTTGCTTCTTAGATATATCGATTGCCTGCTCTAATCCCTAATAGCAATGTATTGTTGCCTTTATTTTTAGGTAATACTAACCTCTAACTTGGATAATTTTAACACCAATAAATCCAAGAACTTAACCATGTAGCTAACATTTAGAGGTTTAACTTTTGTATCGCTCCAAATTTTTTGCATCCTTACCTTCAGGCTATAGGATCCACGCCCGGAAGGGGGATGCGAGAAGGATGGGACAATACCTCGGACTGAGAGGCCCTTTGAAGGTCCCGCCTCTCGGGGGAGGGGTATAAGGGTGAATTTTTGATGGATGGTGGGTTCACCAGGAAACTTTTGAGTGGCAGTTTCCACGCCTAGGTTGATAGTAGGTTTGATGTGTTCATTTTGTGCTTTAATCATTCAATTCCTAGGTTTGGCCAAGATGAATCTAAACTATTCTATATGCCAATGCTGATTTTATGAATACAAAAAACATGAATAAATGCTAAACACAGAGAATATGCTAAATAGGATAGAACATACCTGATTTTGGATGTCTGATGAAGATTCTGAGTCTTGTAGCAGTCCAAATCATCTCAAATCATACGTAATCATCTGGAATTGCACAGAATCATCTCAGATCTCAGTCGGTCATCTGAGATCAGACGAGATCATCATCGATCTGACGAATTCATCAAACGAATTCGTCAGAAACCTACAATCACAGAAATAGATACAAAATACCAAAAATGCAATTGCAAAAGCAAGGGGAAATGATAGAAATAACAATGAATTTGCCTAAATGATAAATCAAAATAGCAATTAAAAGGAAATGCATCAACTTAACAATTTATTTTGGCTTTATCATGCATTTATATTAAATGAGGTGAACTCCAAGATGCATAAATACAATAACTAAGACAATGCATAAAGAAATGCAAAAAACAATAAGGAAATGCAAACTCTGGGCTCTGATTGCCCCCAATCTGGACTACAGTCGAGATCGCCTCCAATCGTACGAGATCATCGTCGATCTACGACAGGATCATCCGAAATCGTCTGTAATCGCCTGCGACGATCCAAGCTTGTTCCGGCTGAAGAACAGTAAGATTCCTGCAAGAAAACTTGAAATATGCAATGCAAACAAAAGTATGAAGGTGTTCTAAGGCACAAGGAACTGAATTTGCAGGGAAATCCATCAGCTAGGGGGTTCAGGGGATAAACTGAGAAAGTCCCAGTTTATATAGGATTAGGGAGAGGTTAGGAGGTTGGAGATCATCCCAATTTGGGAGATCTCCAATGGGGGAGACTCTAACTGCGTAGACACGCTTTCTACCCGAGTTAGAGAAGTTGTTGAAACAGAAGCTAATTATGAAAATTTGGTTTTGGGACGAAATCGTCTGGACGTTCTGTTCCAGACGAATTCGTCAGATCTGGGACGATTTCGTCTAATCTATGACGATATTGTCCAACGGTCAAAACAAATCCTAAAAATGGCACGAAAAACAAGGAAAGCGGGTAACGGGCGGTTAACGGGCGGTTTGGGGTTAAAATTCAAATTTTTATCTTTTTACTAAGGTTTAATTGTGCCAATTTTGGGGTGCTACATTTTGCCCCCTCTTTAGCGAATTTTTTGAAGAAAATGCGTTAAAGACGAGTTTTTCCCGTTTTACGAGAAAGCAAAAATTTACTCAATTTTTTAGATGACGATTCTAGGTCGAATCGTACGACTGCTTACTATGGTGCCCCCTCCGTGTTTTTACCCAAATCGAACATTTGAGGTAAAAGCACGAAAAAGCAAAAATTAAAAAAATGTTGTTTTTAAATAAAATTAAGAAAAATAGGGTAAAACCCTAATTCATTTTTACTATTCAGTTTCACTGTTTTAATATGATGTATATAATTTGTTGATGATATATATATGGTCTTTTTGATGATATGACTTGTGTATATGTTGTATGATGCTTTAATTTTGGATTTGTGTGATTGATGATTCATGTAATTATGTCGTTTGGAAATAAATTATAATTTTATGTCATGCTATAAAATTGGAAATGAAATAATTTGATGTAAATAAATTGGTTGTTTTGTGGTGTGTTTTGATGAAAAAATAAAAGGGACTTCTAACAATAATTTCAAAGGACATTGTTGCTGGTATAGACCGTTTCATGGAGTCGCCGCTCACTAGGTCGTCAAGCTAATCCCAGGATAGAAATATTGTTAAAAGTAAAAGAGTGCTTAAGAGACTGTCTTAAGACTTTGTGTTGTGATGATGGAAAATGATGATGGTGATGATTTGTTTTCAGATTTTCATAAAAAATATTATGCATGACATATTAAAGAAATATGATTTTGCTAGGCATAAATTCCTAAGTGTGATAAATTTTTTGGAATAAGTCCCTAGGAACTATACCATCATTGCAAAATTGAATGTTGACATAATGACATGGAATAAAATGTGTTCGTTCTTTTTAAATCACAATTGTGTAACATAATGATGTAAGTCATATGTTTTTTATGAATTTTTTAAAATGAATGGGAAAATAAAATTAGAACAATGGCTTGCGCTAGGCATAGAATTATAGGTATAGACTTATACCATCATCACGAAATCCAAAGAAGAAATTGATATTTTAGTTTTATTGCATGATTGATTTTTGACTTTTGATAAACAGAAAATAATAATATGAACATGACTTTATTGATTATATTTGTGTCATATGTTGTTTGAAAGCATTTTGTGATTTTTGAAAACAATGTATATAGTTGTTTTTATACTAAACAGATGTGCTGAAATAAGAAGATAAAATTATTCCAAAAAGAGTTGCAGAAATATTTTACATTATCTCAAAGACAAATATAGATTTATACGGAACCCTCATGTGCAAATGTGAGTTCATTACCGATCTTGCTTTATCATAATGATACAGAATCTCTCAAATACAAATGTGTGTGCAATTGTATTATTCATTCACCAATTTTGAGCAAGAAAATTTGATACAAGTAATTTGAATTAACCAAATAAGTGTTCCTTGACCATGATTTATATGCATGTAACCGTACCAGACTACTATGTAAGTCGGGTTATCAAGAGCTAGCTAATCCATAAGCCGACATAGGTCTGTACAAAAGAAGGTCGCTAATGTGACAGACATATCACCATGCTAGGAATTACCCAAGGCCAAGCGGGTTGGGCACAAACCACCTGTTATGGGGCTTACCTCACAGTTTTTGAATAATTGAGAATTCCAGGGATTCAAGCTCATTCACCCTTCTTTTCTTTTCAAGGGGTAGGGAAAGGGATTTTATTGCTTTTTGCTTTTTCTTTTCTCTTTTGTTTTTCTTTTTTTTTTTTTTTTGTATTTTTGCTTGGAACTGAGACAATGCTGAAATATTGTTGCGATGGTACAAAATGATATTTTTCTTTTTCTCATTTTCTTTGACTTTTTCTTTTGCTTCCTATACTAGGGATACTTGCTCGGATTGGTTGTAGAGCAAGGGATTTTTATTCTAGGTAGGGGTGAGCTTGTCCTTTTGTCAATTCTCAAAGATTCTAGACCATGTGCATGATAGGATAGCAGGGGAAACTTTTCGCTCAAGAAACCACTTCTACTATGTAGCATCATATTGAATTTGCAATGAAATCATTTTAATGTGAAAAGATATGCTTGGTTCAAGTAAATAACAAGATCAATTCTCTATGCTCAAAACTTTATTTAATTCAAATGTGGACTTTGATATAAGAGAGATTAATAATCATACCAAATAGAAGCAAGATATTTATGTATGTGAGTGTGAAAGTGCGGGATTCCAAATAAATGCTAATTTATCCAAAATAATTGAAAATATAACTGCAATACTTCAAGAATTGATAGGTACAAAAATAAAAGATGTTTTTGAAGATTTTGATGATTTTGATGTTTTTATATTTTGATTTTAATTTATGATGGAATTGGTGGTATATACAAGATGATCTATATACACTATACAAGGTTATTTGAGTATAGCATGTCTAAGGTTGCTTCAAAATCAAAGGAGGTTTTGAAGGATAATTCGGTTGTGGTGAAGGTAAGAACAAAAGGTGATGAATAAAAGGTAGTGATAACAAAAGCTTTGTTATAATGTAGAATAATGTAGCAAAAGATTTTACTTTTATATGTGTAAAATTGATCATGTTACAAAATAAAATGTCAGAAGGATAAGAAGGTTCTTCATTCTTATCACTATCTTCCAAGTCTTGATAATATGGAGGGAGTATATATGAAAGATATGCATGGGTGTTATTTGGTAAACAAGGATGATCATATATGGATGAAGAAAAGTGATGGATAGAAGTTAATTGTGACAATGGAGAATGTATAGAACTTGATGTTTCAACCGTTAAATATTCTTCAAATGGTGTTGGGTCATTATGTAT
The DNA here is from genome assembly GCA_028583015.1 of Wollemia nobilis. Lineage (NCBI taxonomy): Eukaryota > Viridiplantae > Streptophyta > Pinopsida > Araucariales > Araucariaceae > Wollemia > Wollemia nobilis. The sequence goes on along the minus strand of JAQPPZ010003361.1, from coordinate 6,826,672 downwards.
GGTAACAATTTTACTTGCAAGTTCAAACTTTAAACATTGGTGAAGAGTAGAAGGGACAACCCTCATCGTATGAATCCAAGGACTTCTGAGAAGTAGGTTGTAAGGTGAAGGGCAATATGCTACATAAAACAAAGTATCCAGGATCTTGGATCCAATATTAAGGGGAAGAATTATAGTACCTTGAGCTTCTTGAATTTCATTGTTAAAATATTTTATAATAACATTTGATTCATTAAGATCTTCTTCCTTTAATTTGAGTTTTTGGAATAATTGATAAGTGCATAAATTAAGAGAGGAGCCATTATCTACCATGATAGTTTTAACAGGTGTTTCTTTACTAGATCCTGTAATGTAAAGAGAGGAGTCTTCTTGTGGAGTAGAGGAAGGAATCTCCTCATCATAGAATGAAATATGGTTAACCTCAAGAGGGCTTACACCATTAATTATGTTCTTAGGGAAAATATCATGAGGAACAAATTGTTGGCTAGGTATCTTGAACAAAGTTTCCTTATGAGAACTTTGTAATACTTCTAAAAGGGATATCTTTGCTTGAGGATTAATCACTTGTTGTTGGCTATCAAAGTGGATTTCAGATTGAGATTTTGATTCTAAAGATGAGCTTTCTATGCTTACATTCCATTTTGGATCATTCTCTAGAGCCAAAGATAGTTTTGAAGGTTGGTCAAATGAGGAATCCATATCTTGAATATCAGATTGAGTTGATTGAACTTGAGGTTGCTCATTTGTAGTTTCTGTTACAATATTAGTAATATCATCATGATGGGACACATTAACATGCAATATTTGATTGGTTTCCTATTGTTGATAATTGAATAGGGGTTCTTGGGAGATCCCCATGTCTTGATTGATTATTGGTATTTGTTGTGTAGGAGTTTGATAGTTTACTGGAGATTTATAATCAGTTGTAGATTGTAATTCCTTTATATTAAAAAGACCCTCATCAATCAAATCTTGAATTGCACATCTTAAATCTTTACAATTTTGTGTCATATGTCCATCTACTCTATGATATTCACAATGTAGCTCAGGTTTAAACCAATCTGTTGTGGTATCAAGTTGTCTTATGGAAGGGAGTTCAATCTTATTTGTATCAAGTAAATGCTTGAGAATTATATCCATTGGTTGATTGAGCTTTGTAAATGTACGTGATGAAGGTTTTCGAGAGGTTTTTGATAAGTGCCTTAGGAGTTCAGTCATAAAAGGACCTAATGGTTTTTTACCTCTCTTTTCTTTGTTATGGGTAGAATGATGATAGGAAGATTGTGAAGTATGATGTGAGTGCATGGTAGGATTGGAAGAATAAGTATTTTCTTGTTGAAATGGATGTGTTGTATTGAAAGAAGAATATTGAAAGGGTGGAGGAGGATTGTATGTGGATTGATAGACATAATATGGATATATGGGAGAATAGATAATATCGTTATGAAGAGGATTGGAAAAGGGATTGTCCTGTTGGGGTATGGATGAAAAATGAGAAAAGTGTGATGGAGGTGATGTTGAATAGGGATGAGGTTGGTCATAATCAACAAATGTATTTGGCTGAATTCTTCCAACATTACTGATGGGCTCATATTGATTTGAGTAAAAACTCATGGTTTCTTTAGTACTTCTAAAAGTAATATTTAGTATCTACTATTTAGAATTGAATCTAAAACATACAAACTTGAAATGATGATTTTTTTTGTTTTTATTTTTCTTGTATACATACATATATATATATATATATATATATTTATATTTTTATATTTTTGAATCAAAAATATGCCTATGTTATTCACGTCGGGTTCACCAAAATGTATCGCTCCAAATTTTTTGCATCCTTACCTTCAGGCTATAGGATCCGTGCCCGAAAGGGGGATGCGAGAAGGATGGGACAATACCTCGGACTGAGAGGCCCTTTGAAGGTCCCGCCTCTCGGGGGGAGGGGTATAAGGGTGAATTTTTGATGGATGGTGGGTTCACCAGGAAACTTTTGAGTGGCAGTTTCCATGCCTAGGTTGATAGTAGGTTTGATGTGTTCATTTTGCGCTTTAATCATTCAATTCCTAGGTTTGGCCAAGATGAATCTAAACTATTCTATATGCCAATGCTGATTTTATGAATACAAAAAACATGAATAAATGCTAAACACAGAGAATATGCTAAATAGGATAGAACATACCTGATTTTCGGATGTCTGATGAAGATTCTGAGTCTTGTAGCAGTCCAAATCATCTCAAATCATACGTAATCATCTGGAATTGCACAGAATCATCTCAGATCTCAGTCGGTCATCTGAGATCAGACGAGATCATCGTCGATCTGATGAATTCATCAGACGAATTTATCAAAAACCTGCAATCACAGAAACAGATACAAAATACCAAAAATGCAACTGCAAAAGCAAGGGGAAATGATAGAAATAATAATGAATTTGTCTAAATGATAGATCAAAATAGCAATTAAAAGGAAATGCATCAACTTAACAATTTATTTTGACTTTATCATGCATTTATATTAAATGAGGTGAACTCCAAGATGCATAAATACAATAACTAAAATAATGCATAAAGAAATGCAAAAAACAATAAGGAAATGCAAACTCTGGGCTCTGATTGCCCCCAATCTGGACTACAGTCGAGATCGCCTCCAATCGTACGAGATCATCGTCGATCTACGACAGGATCATCCGAAATCGTCTGGAATCGCCTGCGATGATCCAAGCTTGCTCCAGCTGAAGAACAGTAAGATTCCTGCAAGAAAACTTGAAATATGCAATGCAAACAAAAGTATGAAGGTGTTCTAAGGCACAAGGAACTGAATTTGTAGGGAAATCCGTCAGCTAGGGGGTTCAGGGGGATAAACTGAGAAAGTCCCAGTTTATATAGGATTAGGGAGAGGTTAGGAGGTTGGAGATCATCCCAATTTGGGAGATCTCCAATGGGGGAGACTCTAACTGCATAGACACGCTTTCGCCCAAGTTAGAGAAGCTGTTGAAACAGAAGCTAATTATGAAAATTTGGTTTTGGGACGAAATCGTCTGGACGTTCTGTTCCAGACGAATTCGTTAGATCTGGGATGATTTCATCTAATCTGCGATGATATTGTCCAACGGTCAAAACAAATCCTAAAAATGGCACGAAAAACAAGGAAAGCGGGTAACGGGCGGTTAACGGGCGGTTTGGGGTTAAAATTCAAATTTTTATCTTTTTACTAAGGTTTAACTGTGCCAATTTTGGGGTGCTACAAATTTGCACTAATGTTCACCTTAATTAATAATCCTTGGTGAATTTTGAATAACTAATATAGTGCAGTAATAGTTTCTCCTTATTACTCTTGTAAATGAAGCTTAAATCATGCACTAGTAATTGCACTATAACTTATGTAACTTAATGTAGTATTCTTTGTTTTAACTAAATAATAGGAAGATATATATCTAACTTCTGTTTTAATGTGAAGTTATAAACCTTAAAAGAAATTTATTTTGCACTCCCCTTGAATACTATAATATGTAACCTTATTTTGAAACTTTTAAAGAACTTAAAATGGTGCTTAATGGAACTGGATAATAACACAAATTAAAGTTCAACTAATGAACCTTTTTGCACCCAATTTTCTTACCTTAATAATTTTTTTAGATGAAGGATTGCTATGTGATTAGACTCACCTTATTATTGCCTTTAATAGAATGGATTTGCAACTATTATTTGTTATCCGCAATATCTTCTTAACTCGCCAATTCATAGGTTAGTAACTCCTCTATCTTGTTTCTTTGAAACTATAGTATGGTGGTTTTGATTCTCCTTCAGAATGCTCTCTATCGATTTGAAGTTCTATAGCTAGTAATTTTGTCCTAATTGTTGCTCTCTCACAGTCAATTTTTGTACTGAAATGTCGTTCTTGAAACTCATAAATTTGGTAAGGACTTCCCCCAAATTGTAGTTGAGTTTTCCTTCAAGAATCCTTCAATATTTTGCTAAAGATTCAGCAAACCCCTATCTCTGAATGAGCCTTCTAGCCTTCAATGGTAATCTTCAAACCTTCAAGTTTGGTAGTAAAGTTAGGATCCTTTCTCTTTGTTGAATTCTAACTTCAATATTGGTCCTCTTCTCAATAATCTAGATGTCTTGAGGTCTTTAGAAATATCCTATAAAATTTGGCACTACTTGCCAAATTCTTATCTTTTTGGGCTTATTATCAGATGGTAATACTTGTCCTAATTTCTACTTTGTAAGTAACTTCTCCTTGTTGGTAGATTTATCTAGTGAGTTCTCCTAGGAACTCCTTTAATGGACTTATTTGAATTCTAAACTAAGGCTCTCCAAGCCTTTTCATTTTTTCTCCTTGAGACCTCGCCAAGGTCTTCAATCTCATAGTTTCTCTAGTATTCCAAATGAGACCTTTCCTTCAGCATCCTACTAAAGAAGTTTTGGTAATGAGATCTTCTTCTCAAATATTTTTAAACTGCTATTGCTAAAATCTGTAATAGGACCTTTGTTGGTCCTTATTTACTTCTACAAACTATAGGCTTTAATGGAGATCACCAACCTCCAATATTCTATAACTAGGAGTTTTGTAACTGGAGCTTTTGAGGGTCTCTTTAGCTTATTTAGGGTGAAATCCTCAATCTGCACTGGAGATCACCAACATCCTATCTTCACCAGGACTCTTCTCTAGAGTCTTCTTCTCTCCCTTGAATTTGTATCAAGGATCCTATGGACTTTTTCTTTTGCAATCTATAGGTTTTGATCTTCAATGGAGATCACCAATCTCCTATCTCCTTCTAGGCTCATATTTGAAGTCTTCTTCTTCCTTGAGTCTGCAATAAGGCTACTATGGTATTTTCTTCTCTTCTGCAATATGCAGGTTTGCAACTCTTGTTTTTGGACCTTTTTTTTAGGTCACTAAAATATTCATTCTTCTACTTGTTGCTACAAGTGTTATAATAATTCCAATGAATATCTTCTTCCTAAATCTATTGTTGGAAGCTTCCAAAATTTCTCTAAATCTCCTTTTCTTGCAACAAGATGTTAGAAACTAGAATAGAAGAATTTATAATTTTAGAGATAATGAACTTCACTAGATTTTTTGTCAAACTAGTGGAATTTATGTTGAGTCCTAGTCTTCATGAGTTTTTCTATAACCCTATGGAAAGACTCTAGCCAGATGTAATCTCTTAAAATTTTGAGACTAAGATTTTTGGATTTCTCTTAGTCTCTCTTGTAGCGGTGTTTGCATGCAACAGTGCACAATGGTGGATCCAATTTGCAAAGACATAGCAGAGTTCCTTGTGGCTCTCCCTATTCCTATATATCTACCATGTGCTCTAATACCACTATTAGATTTTTATTGGAGGTAGTACAACCACAAGATATAGGATAACTAATATAAGATAACTATAAAACTAATGGCACAATAACATGCTTGAAAATAAAGAAATGAACATATGCAATAACTCAAAAATATACCATTAATGAGAGTGATGAAAATAGTATAATGCTATATAATGGAGGACATGAACACTCCATGAAAGTATATGAAATAACTACATTGTACCTTACTACACACACATACACTATGTACTACACATTGTGTAGTTACTATATCACTCTCTCCTACTTCTCTCTCTTATACACTACCTATGAGGCCTTTATATAGGAATATATATTGTTTGACCTTTACTCTATCTAGGACTCATGTACATGTGGACTACATGAACATTTACAACTTGCACATTGGAACTTATGCATTTACTATAATACTTGAAGTAACTAACTAACTTTACTTTGAAGTAAACTCCTACTCTAGCTATGTACCAAATGTGGTACATTTACATGACCCAAACGATGCAATATACTCTAACAATCTCTAAACAACATACCCACACTATTACACCTTTGCATAAGATTGTAATAATGACCAACTAACCTATATTAACAAAAAAAACTAAGATTTTAAACAATTTCAATATTTTGAAATATCTCATTTAAATCAAGGTGAATAAATGCATTGTTCTAGATTATAATTGTAAATTCTATGAAAAAAACATAGCCTAAGCTTGCATTCTTTGAGGGGAAAAATAAACTAATTTTTCACTCTTAGATGATAGAAATATAAATAATAAACTAGTAATTGTGGGTCTTTCTATGTATCGCATTAAGAATATATACTGGTAATTAGGGGTATAATATGTGATTTTAATTAGTGTAAATTTTTTTATAATTTCAAGGCAAAATGGTCCACTATTATTGGGGGTAATTTTTGCGATTTAAACTTAAAACAATCAAATTATTATAAAATCATGGTGATTTGACCAAAAAAAATTTGCACCTAAAAATGTTGGGCTAATGATCCTTAGTCAAGGGTCCCCATATTTGCTAATTTCAAAATTTTAAAATCTAAATATTCATTAATTAATGATAATTCAATGCTATGCATAACCCTATCTTATTTCAACAACCTTCATTATAATATCACAAGCAAGAATATGGGTTTCACACAAAACCCTAGTCAAAAAATCTCTCATCCTTCATCTTCTAATATTTTTATCTCAAACACCTTGGGATAAAATCATATGATGACAACTTCAACATCGTACATCCAAGTGTATCAACATCCTCATATCAATTATCAAATTCCTTTTATCTCACAATACACACCTTTTGTGCAATCAAATCCTATTTCTTTTGAACTTCAAACTCTAACCTCTCAACTAGAACTATTGAAACAAAAAATGGCCATCATCCAAGGGTCTTCTTCTAGTGATAATTACTCTTATGATTATTTGTGCAACCAAATTTTATATCCTTTAATAACTAGTTGTCCTTTCCCTTCCAACTTTGAAACTCCTGAATTTAAAATTTATAAAGGGAAAGAAGATCCCATCAACCACCTTAGGTAGTTTAGAATTCTTTATAGTGATATTTCTTATGATGAAACATTGCTACTTAAAATATTACCTAAGAGCCTTAGCAGACCTACCTTGGAAGGTGCAACTAAATACCAAGGCATTCCTTGAAAAGCTTTAGAGACCTTATTGAAATATTTTTTAAGTAATTATAAGTCCACATTGAGGAAAACATCATGATTAGTTACCTATACCAACTCAAGAAGCATAAATATATGAATTCTACCAAATTTTTAGCAATATGGTGAGCCTTAGTATGGATACTTCAATATGTTCCTCCACCTAGATAATTTATAGATATTATTATAGGTAACCTTAATGAGCAATTAGCCTTCTATTTAGATATGACTAATGTATCTTCTTCCAAAGATGGTATTGACATGGCCAAGAGAGTATATATTTACCTTTTCAAAAGAGGGCAATTGAAAACCGAATCACATTAGGAGGAAGATAAGTCTTATTCTAACTCAAAGGGATAGTACAAAAACAAACATGTTTTAGATGTTGGAATCACAAATGCATGCTAGACCAACAATATTAGTGTTGTATCCAACCTTCAAAAGCTTATCGTAGGGAATACACAATAATATAAACCTAATAGGAATTACTCCCAACTTGATGAACCTCTTTTAGCCATCCTAGATCAACTCTTAAAAGCTAAAATGGTGGAGCTTCTACCTACCAAGCCTTTAGAACTTGCAAGTAACTGTTAACAAGGGGTCTATGTTGGTTTATTTTATTATGATATACTAGTGATTGTTCATGAAACTTAAAAATAAAACAAAATGTGATTGGCCCTCATATGACCATGATGTAAAGTCTTAGTTCATTTTATCTTGAAGTATTTTAGGTAGATTTTATCTTCCTTTGATTAAGCATATTTTAGACAAGTTTTATCTTGCATTATTAAACCCTACTTTGAGCATAAAAGAGAAGACTAAAATCTATCTTTCAAAATGCAAAGTTTTAATGATGATTGGATTGTTTTGAAAATAAAAGTAAAAAAAACCTTTGATATAATAAATAAATTACTCCTCTTTGATGAAATTAATTTTCATAAAGAGATGTCTATTTATTGCTCTAAAAACCAAGGCCTTTGAAATGCCATATAAATCACTCCCTTTTAATGAAATTGTGATTTTCATAAAGGAAATTTAATTTATTGCTTGCAAAAAAAACATGCAAAGCTTGAAATATGATTTACCTTTGAAATGCAAGATTATGTAAAATCTGAAATTACAAAATGCCTGTGAAAACAACTTTGAATATTTTTTTATAATTCTGAAATGGCTTCAAAATGAAATTGAACTTGTTCTAAATGAAGTGTTAAAGCTTATTCTCCACACACGTGCATCTATTTTTGGGATTTTTTTTTTTTTTTTTTATTTAATTGTCGAAGTTTAAAAAAAAACTAAAAAAAAGGAAGGTTAGAGAAAATAAAAATAAAATGCCTAGAAAATGGACCAGAATGCTGAAAATAAACTACCACCAGTATGATGCTATCATATTCCTGCAAAACTAGAGATGTGAGAGATTTTTGCATGTAACCTAGTTTATCCAAAGTTGCATTTCCACAGTCTGAAATAAACTAGGTGCAAGCTTCTAAGAAAAAAAATGAGTTCCATGTTTTAAACATTTGACAATGCTATCATTTAACTGCATAAAACATTGCCTATAAGCCTAAAACATGAAAGGGGAAAATAGACAGTTAATCCAAACATGCAAAAAAAAGAATCTCCTCCAATCTTGCTAATAAAGTGCAAATTTCTATGATATTTTACATAAAAAATAGGAAGATAATGTCCTTGTTACAACATATTTCTAGCATTCGCTTCCCAAAATGTCCTAGCCTCTGGGATTTCATGTTTTTTTTAATATTTTAGGAGCCTTTTTGTTTCAACTTCCTTTACAAAAACAAAATCAAAACAAACCAAAAATATATGCCCTTTTAAATTCTTACAATACTCCTAAAATAGAAACCCTAAAACAAATAATTCCATTCCTCCTTATATCTCCTTTTCCCTTATAGCTTTTGGTCCACCTTTAAATATATTCCACATGAAAAATACATATGAACCAAAGTTGGTCCCCTAATACATCAACATTACCCACGAAAAGGGGCACCAAAGGGACATAATGCAAAAAGAAATAAAACAAAATTTTATCTAAACCTTATAACATCCTAAGTGCTCAAAATAATACAATCACCTTAGGCACTTTCAAAAAATTTAACAAAATATACCACCTTTATTTCGAATGGTCCCATCGCACCTTGAACCCGTGTGAGGAGGGCATAAGCCCTAACCACTCGTTGCCCATGGCTAGAACAAGTCGCTCGGGTAGGTTACAATATAGTATGTTCTCCATCTTAAACTCTCATTCATAGTAAAGTCGTCATTCATCCACAGTTCCTCTATCACTTCCTCTCGCTACAACCAACACCAACCAAGGACTCGACCTTTCGAAGTGAGACTCCTAACCTTACTATGCTGATGTCTAGCACCTTCATTCTCCTCACTGGTAGTTGTGGAAATATTCCATTTGAAACTGCATTATGTTTTAGGGTTCAAATAGGGTAAAAATTTTAGTTACTTGGTGAAAGCTAATCATGACATCTCCCTTCTACTGCGTCAAGCTCTTATGAGTATATCCCTACAACTAAATGATGCTAACCACTTATGATTTTTGTTGTTACACCCTATTGTTGTCTGATAGGGTAGTTGCTTATTATTCAATAGACACTATAAAACAGTCATCATTAAACGTAAATAGATGCTCCCTGTAGTTGTTGATTGCAGTTCAATATTCATGTTTGACCCATCTCAGGCATTAATCTCATTGGTCGTGTGACTTGCCACATGTATGCCATCCATTGGTGGGTATTTAAATTTTATTGGGGATTTCTTCTATCCCACATGGGTTGCATTATGGCTCCTTGAGCACTTCAAAAGGAAACCCACTCAACAATTGAATTGATTTCCTTTGAACAATCTCTCATCTATTTGCACAAGCATTGAATGTGCTTTGGCATACCATATGTTCCTTGTTGACCTAGTCCATGCTACCACGTGTCCCTATGAAGTACACTACTCTGATCTGTCACATGCCCCTTGGGTTATGTGTTTCTACCCTTGCCACATGTCGTATCCTTCACCTATGAAGTAAGAACAAACAAATTTTTAGAACGCACATGTCATAATAGAAGGCTTAGAGAGATTAATAACTAAAAGACAATTAAATAATAAACTAAGTGATGAACTAACTAAAATAAAATTAAATAACAAAATAATAACTATAAAATAACAACAAATAAAATGATAACAACAACAAAATGATAACAATGAATAACAATAGCTAAAAAAATAATACACATGAAAAAATGACAAAATACCAACCAAAAAAATAGCAACAAACTAAAAACAAATTGAGCAATTAAACTAGCCTTAATATTGCTAGCAGAAATAACAATAAACTAAACCATGAAATATCGCTAAAACATGCTAGCAAAAATGATCCCATTATTTTTGTATTCAAGACAAACAACATGGGACAATTGACCCAAAAGTGAAAACCAAATTGCTCAATTGTGCCCCATTAGTTCACATTTTCTAAAATTTCAAGTGGGTCCCCAATATTGGGGTTAGTTGTGAGATAGTCACAACAAATGGTGACTCTACTAGGAAATGCTCTTGAGCATTTCTAGTGAAGAACCCAATTCTGAAATTAATGAACCAAAGGTTAGAAAAGTATACACCATTTAGCAACATCCAAGGAAAGTAAGGTCAATAGCTTCATATGAGAACAAATGGATTATTTGCTTCCGCATGGTGTGTGCAATGTGGTTCAATTTGCATCCTTGGGACCATCCAAATTCCATCATCTAGTTTACCTTTAGGCTATGAAATGCTGCTCATAAAACTTTATTTTTGAATAATATTTTGCAAAGTCTCTTTTGAGCATAATTTATTTAGATAGAGCCCCACTATCCGTCAGGCATCCATAGCCCCGGTGGATTTTATCCAAACTTAGTGACTAATTTGATCAAGCTTTTCAATGCTCATTTTTATATTATATATCAAGCTTTTGTCTAAACAGAGCCCCACTGCCAGTTAGGCATCTATAGCCCCGATGGAGTTTATCTAAACTTGGTGACTGATTTGATCAATATTTGCATTGCTTGTATTCTTCTTTTATAGAGAACTTTGCAAACCTCTATGTAACACTTGAATTTGAGCATGTTAGAAGTTAGCCTTAATCAGTTTACCAAAATGATTTCATCCTTCAAAATCCCAAGAAATGCCTCTTCATGTGATTCATTACAGTGAAGCTTTGGCATAATATTCCATTGTTTCACACTCCACCATCTTAGTACACTTAGCCAAGGATAATCACTATATAGCTTCATTTCCTTTCCCCTAGTTTCGTTTGATTCGTGGGTTGTATTATCTATTCTGAAAACATGCCATTTTGTCAGTAACCATCACAAAACCAAAACCACAATAAAGGGGACTGACTCAAAATGTAAATGTATGGGAGCATGAACATGACTCTAACACACACAAACAAAACTCCTAAAACACTCTAAGGAGACAAGAGAAACAAACAACAACTCAAATGAAAACCAACACACAAAACCAAGACTAAACATGAAAACCAAAAAGTATTTACAAAATATACAATATAGTACAAATGGCACAAAACTCAACCATGACTTTCCTGGATCCCAAATTTGATTTCTTTCATGAATAGAAATAATTTTGACATGATAGGCACACTGAATTATACAGGCATCAACCCACAATAAAATTATGCCTACAAATACAAAATCCTTTATTTTACCTTTTTTATTCCAGTATTCAACAATTTCAATTTGAGATTCTGGCACATTAAATTGGCAAGCAAATGCATGATTTTCAATTATTTATTGCTTATTACATGAGGTGTAAATTCCAACATTCAATTCATCACTTTGACAACATTTCTCATTTTCGCAAGCATATAAGATTTCCTTCAAATAAGAGGCTATTTCTAAAAATTTTGACATCAAGTCACCCTCTAAATTTTTAGGCCAATCATGCTCACACAACACTTTGCAAGCATCTAGGATATTTACTAAATAAGGATCATTATAAGTTTTTACCCTAGATTGAATTTTTAATATTCTATGGACATGATTCAACAATTAAAGCATATTCACATTTGTTTTGTTTGACAAGACAAACTTATTAGCAATGTAAGTAGAAACCAATTCTAGCTCTTTGCTAACCTCACATGGCACTTGATCATTAATCACATTTGAATCTAAAATTTCATGATGCAACATTTTACCTAGATTTTGGATAATGGAACATAAAGGTTTAGATTTTACCTTTTGCATATTTTCATTTGCCAAACCTTTGTGAGCATTTGTAATATTTCCTTTTTCTTCATGACTTTCATCATCATCAAACACCTATTCAAAAATACCAAATTTAGGCACCCAATCAAACATATGCCCATATTTTTCAAAATAAGAACCTAGCTTCTCAAGATATGTGTCACATAACACCTTTACATGATCAATGGCTTGAGCTGTTTCAAAATCCACATTTTCATTAGGATCATCAATAATATCAAACCCAAACCACTCAGGTTCTAGAATTTCCTCATTTTGAGATGGCATAGACATTGTAGAGCCAATAGGTGGATCAATATTTTTAATTTCTTGCCCCTCAAAGGGGACCAAAGTAAGTGGTTCTCCTTCTTTATCCATGGTAGTAGAATCATTATCATTTTCCAACACTTGATGAGATTCCAACCCTTCTTCCAAAATATTCTCAGATTGTACAAGACTTGTAATATCCTCATGCGAGAAAGCAATTGTATTATCCTGCATATAAATTGACACAAAAAGTTCATTAGAAGGTTTGGAGTGAGCATATTCTTCCCATTTCTCCCAAGAATCATAGTAATCATCTTCCAAAATCAAGTTGTGATGCTCAACTACTTCTTCACCATCTTCCAATTCATCAACGTGTTTCTCATCAAATTCACCTTCACCTTCCTTAGATGGTTCAATTATTTTCAAAAGTGGGCTACTCTTTGTATTCAATCTTGCAAGATCACAATCCACATTTGTAACCCATGATTCAATTTTATCACAATTTGGAAGGTGTGGGTTTTCTTGACCATCAGTTTCAACAATCTCATCCAAAGTGTCTTCCAAGAACAAGTGGTGAAATTATGTTATGTCTTCGAATTCATTTATTGATTCTCTTTCAACCTCACTTTCAACCACTTTTGATGGCTTAGGGGTTTCTATAATGGGATCAATTTTTAAATTCTTCTTTCTATGATCATCCCAATCCTCCTTTGTGAATAATGATTCTAAACCCTTTCTTTCCCAAACAAAAGGGTCATCATTTGGGACGTATTGGAATTCTTGATCATTTATTTCAACCACTTCATTCAATTCTATGGAAGGTCTTGTCCTATCACATATCTCCATGCTAGTTAACTCTAGGACTCTTCCATCACTTGAAGGTTCATACATTCTAAAAAATGAATTAATCTCAACATTTTGATGGGCTTGTTCACCATAATTCTCATCGATGTACATTGGCTTTGAAACTTGCATCTCCTCTGGTATGATGTCTAGGGTGGATATAACATTTGGATATTCATATTTGTCCCATTGATTTTTTATATTAGACATCATTGAATTAGAGGGTACTAGATTAGATGGTTGGTGTAGGTTGGCTTCAATAACTCCTAAAAAACAATCTCTCATGGGAAAATGTTGTGCCTCAACTCGACTCAGGGGTGACTTTTAATTTTTAGCCTTAGGGTTATGCAATGATAGCTTACCCCCATCAATATTTCTCAAATTCCACCATCGTTCTACCATAATTGCCTCATTTTAGGCCTTAGGCAAGGATGAATCTTCAAGAATCTTCCTTAGAAATTTGGATATTGAGGGGTCTAAGGCTCCCATGTAAATTTGAAAGGCTTCCTCTTATGATATGCTATAATGTTTCACCACTTCAGTGTACAACCCATGGAACCTATCATTGAATTATCTCATGGATTCATTAGGTTGTTTATAGATAGAGGTAAACTAATTTTGCAACATAACTGGGTCAACTTGATTTCCAAAATGGTCAAGAAATGTTGTTTCTAGTTGGACCCAAGAAGTGATAACATCTATAGGTAATTGGATATACCAACCCAATGCTATGTCATCCAATGTGTATGAGAATAACCTACAAGCAACATCCTCATGGAAAATTTGCAAGTGAATTAACATGCTCTTGTAGATAGACAATATTTGTATGTGTCCTAATGCCACATCTTGCCTAAATTGTGATGCAAACTCCAATACACTTTCAAGAATTTGATGGGGTATTCCAGGCATGTTTAAATGACTATAATGGTTGAAGAACACAAGATTATACTAAGAGGGGGGTGAAAATTATAAGACCACCTTTTACTTTTCTTTCCCAAATAATATTATCCAATATATCTATGGCAATATTAACAGCAATAATCAAAGCAATGCACAAATCATCACACACAATAGAGACACAAATGTAACGTGATTCACCCAATGTGGACTACTCCACGGAGAAAATATTTCACTAAAATTTTCTCAAAAAATCTCTTGGGAATCCTTCCCTATTACAATATTTATGGACCTCTATCCAAAGGAGACACAAATCCCCTAATAAATTTCGTAGATCTCTATCCATAGGAGAAATCCTTCCCCTTTACTGGTTCATGGATCTATATCTATAGGAGAACTTTTTCTCCTCTGCTCTAGTTGGTGATCCTTTAGAAGACTACTACCTCCACTACACTTGCTTGTGGATCTCTCTCCACTGAAGACCTTTGTCCTCACTCAAAATACCTTTGTCCTCATTGCCCTAGCTAATGGATCTCTATCCACTAGAGACTACTATCCTCTACTTTGTCACCTCCAAAGCTTACTCTTAGCTCTGCTCAATATCTATCTCAAATCTACACTAAACACTATCCTTCGGTCTAGCACAAATCTACTCACAAGTCTGTCTCTATTCTGGTACAAATCTGCCCTCAAATTTGCACCAAAATTTGTCTCTGCTATGGCATAAATCTATCCTCAAATCTGCACCATAATCTATCCTCAAATTTGTCCTCAAGCCTTAACACAAAGCTTGATCTAATCACAAATCAACTCTGCTCAGATCTACCTCAAGCCTTACCACAAATCTTGAACAAATCAATCAATCAATTCTGCTCTCAAGTCTTCTCAAAGACTTACTACAAATCTTTCTACAAGACCTCTCAAAAACTTTTCCAATATTCTCAACAAGTCTTCAATAAGACTTACCTCAAATTTGTCCAATAAGTCATCTCAAGAACTTTCTCAAACTGCTCAACAATTCTTCATCTAGACTTGCCTCAAATCTATCCACAAGTCCTCTCAATAACTTGCTCAATATGCTCTTAAGTCTTCACCAATACTTATCTCAAACCTTTCCACAAGTCTTCACCAAGACTTACCTCAAATATGCTTGTAAGCTTCCATAAAATCTCACACAAATATTCCTTAAGATTTCAAAAAAGCTTAATCAACTTTGTCCTTAAATTCCCTCTAGGACTTACTCAAATCTATTCACAGGAGTTCTCAAAAGATTATTCAAATCAATTGCAAAACTTGCATACAAAACTCAACTTAATCTCTTACAGAAAACCTCTTCAATCACACAAACAAGTTTCACTCAGAATCTTGTTTAACCATAGAAACATATAGAGAATGGTAAGAGACTCAATATGTTTCACACTCACTAAGTTTTGTACTCAAAAAAACACTCTATCACTTTCAAACTCTCTTTCAAATCAATTTAGAAATAAAGAATAATTTGTTTCACAAATATTGAACTATCACTCCAATGCTTTCAATCAATAATGCTCAATCAACTTCATTCAAACATCCTCTCAATGAAACACAACTTGCTTACAAATCCTAACCAAGTGTTTCACTATACTTCCAACAATTCATACTATAGATCTCAAACCTTAACTCAAAATAATTCTAATGTCACATAACAATGATACTTGTGTTCTTTCACAAATCCTAGCTCAATATTGTTCTCAATCTCACATAAAAATGATACTCATGATCTTTCACAAACCCTCTCTCAAGATAGTTCTGAATCTCACATAACAATGATACTCATGTTCTTTCATAAACCCTAGTTCAATATAGTTCTCAATCTCACATAACAATGATACTCATGTTCTTTCAACATCCACAAAATATGCACATGAACACTCACTCAAATATTTCCAACAATGCTTATCAAACAATCCTTTTCACTCCAAATTTGTATTTCACAACATTCAATCCAAATATATTCCACTCATAAATAAGATGTGCCCATACCTTTTGTTTGGATGGAGATATATCTTCAAAACCCGTATTAATCACAATCAAATCCTCTTTGCCAATTTCAAGGTTAGATAGAAACAACCTATCTCAAAATCTCCACAAAAATATTCTCCCCAATTCTTATTTCACCATACAAAAATATCAAATCTCAATTACACCTTATAATCTCCAAACTTTCAAAATAATATTCAAAAATCAATTTCCTTTTATAACACCTTATAAACTCCAACCTTTTACAATAACATCCACAACATAAAAAATAAATTATTTTATTAACACTTATAACTCCAAACTTTATAAAATAAATTCTAACCACCAAACATTAAAATAAAATATTTTAATTTTCTTACATCTTATATCTCCCTTAACAAACACACAAACTGCCTTTTAAATCTCACAAAACCCTTTAATGTAAATTTTTGAATATCAAAACCTTTGGAAAAATTAAATCATGAAATGCATACCTTTCCTTTTAATTCTGCCCAAAAATTATTTCTGCCAAAATTTGAACACACGACCTTGCCTTTCCAACACCCTAGCCAAAGCTAGGCCACTAGTTGGGCTACGTGCTCACACAAAATTAAAGAGCGCACGAACACCCTTTTGTTCCTTGTCTCTTCTCACACCTAGCATGAATGAAAAATGTTTTCCCTTTGCAAAACACAATCGTGTGAATCAAACTTATGATCTCACCCTCACAACGCCCTAGCTTTACCTCAACTACCACCTATGCTAAGTACCGCATTTACTTCCACATTTTTCAAAATCTACTCCTTGTTTTCCTCTCACAAAGCATGAAACCTCCTTTCTCCAAAACACGATGCGCATGAATTATCACATGTAACATTAGCATAGCATAGCATTCAATAGCATAGGTGAAGGGGGTAAAATGAGAAATCGTTTTTCCCTTTTTATACACATTTTCCTTTGCACTTAACTCATCGGCCCAAATTCGAATTTTGAATTTCGAATTTAATTTTAAATTTAAACTTAAACCTTTGGCTCCCATTATTTATTTAAATTAAAATTTTAACCATAGGTTAAAATATTTTAATTTAAATAAATTAAATTAAATCCTTTGCGAGCTGCTCAATGGGTCTTTTCAAGAATAAATTATTTTTTAATAATTCCTTGGACCTTGTTTTCTTCACCTCATATTTTTTCCTGAAACATTATAATATTAAATATTATTACGCCGAGAGGCATTCCTACAATGGCAGACAGGGGGGTGGGAGGCAAAGAGGTCATACATGTCACGCGGTAAACAATTTTTTTTTTATTAAAAAAATAGACATTAACAAAAACATTTAAAATATTTAAACTAAAACAATTGACTAACCAACCGTTGCAAACATTTAAAATATTTAAACTAAAACAACCGACTATTTAAAATATTGTATCAATACATGAACATCCATTACAATTTACCAAAAACAATCTACAGTGCAAATTGATTTCGAACTGCTTCTGTAAATTACAAATAGCGAGAAATTCATTCGGGACTGCTTCTGTAAATTACGAATAGCAAGAAATTCATTTGGGATTGCTTCTGTAAAGGTTTGAACAATGATATAGAGTTACATTCACCAGCATTATTTAGTTGGGCAGGTACAAAGATGTAATCCTGCAGATGGTGCCAGGTAGCATAATTGGAAATTCTTGACATCATTGAAATTAAAAATGCACACAATCGATACTAAAAACCTTTGATACTGCTCAAAACATTTTATACTAGAATTGACATAGTATATTATATTACTATATATATTATATTATTATATATATTATAATACTATATTATTAATTTCTAGGGTTTCATTGATTTATCAAAATGTATATATATATATATATATATATATATATATATATATATATATATATATATATATATATATATATATTATAGTATTAATATAAAGTATTAATTTCTAGGGTCTCATAGATTTATCGAAATGTATAATAACTATAGTATTATTATAATATTAATATTAGTATTATAAGTTGGACTATAGTATTATTAATATAAGATTAATATTATATATTATAGTATTATATAATATACTATTATAATATATATTATAATATTATTATGATAATGTATATTATTATTATAGAATACTAATATCAGTTTATATATATTGTACTATTTTAATATTTATTAATTTAAACTAATAATATTTAAAATATTTTTTTACAGGAACAAATTGAAAATACACCAAAAATAAATATATTAGAGTAAAAGAAGCAACAACGTTGTTGCGGGCCAAACAAGGTGAATGGTTTCCTATTTTTGTCACATGCCCGTGCATTTAATTATCAACCCGGGGAGCTTCATAAACTTGCGAAGAGTCGGAATTAGGTTACTACAATACCACTTGGAGGTGAATCTGCTAATCCTACATTTGGGGGGTGTTCTTGAAATGGTTGTCAATCATTCCCGCACTCCTCAATAAATTACGTAAGAAGAACATAATTAAATCTACAAAAATAAATCATGTACACATTCCTGAAAATAAATCTACTGCAAATACTGGAACTAGCAAACTAATGAACATTCTTATGAAAGCAATAAACTAATTAAAATAAATAAACAAAAAGGAAATGGGGAAGAAATACTGGCTTGGAGTGGGCCCAGGCTCCAGCGACTTCTTCCCGATCGAACACGTGCTTAGAACTTCTGGAACTGTAATATATTTATCAACGTATTACAATCTATCTTCTATAACTCTAAATGGATCTTTATTAATTATTTCTATATATCTCTCAGAACGATCTGCGTGTGTTTATATAACACACCCGTAGAACTTCTATTACAGAAGTGGTTACAATAGTCGATTCTTCCTAGACTAAATTAGAACAGTCTAGCGAATGCAATCGACGTCTGGCATTCTGTTTTGATGGCGGCATGTTCGTTTTCGGTTCGTGCTTTGCCTGGCATCAGTAAGACATTTTGATACGTTGGTGCTATCTCCAATTTAGCTCTGCATGATGCAGAGCTGGAACTGCACCAGCCGTTGTCGTCCACGTCGTTCAAATCTGGTCAACGGGCAAAGAATCAGTGGCGCCTTCTAGTTGTGGGGAGGCGCTTGCCTTTTGCTAGCACCTTTCGACTATGGGGAGGCGCTTGTCTTTGGTTGGCACCTTTCGGTTGTAGGGAGGCGCTCGTCTTCGGTTGGCGCCTTTCGACTGTAGGGAGGCGCTCGTATTCAGTTGGCGCCTTTCGACTATAGGGAGGCGCTCGTATTTAGTTGGCGCCTTTCGATTGCAGGGAGGCGCTCGTATTCAGTTGGCACCTTCCGACTATAGGGAGGTGCTCGTATTCAGTTGGTGCCTTTCGATTGCAGGGAGGCGCTCGTATTCAGTTGGCGCCTTTCGACTACAGGGAGGCACTCATATTTAGTTGGTGCCTTCTGACTGTAGGGAGGCACTGGTATTCAGTTGGTGCCTTCTGACTGCAGGGAGGCGCTCGTATTCTCTTCATTAACCCTCGATGAAATAAAGTGCCAGGTCCATCAAAAGGACCTCGACCTTTCCAAATCTAACTAAATCAACTGCAATTCCACAAAACATACTAAAAACACACAAATTAGATAACACGCATAATTATATCAAATATCTATATAATCATTCATAAAAGTATGCAATCCTTATTATACAGCTGCATATTGATCAAAGAAATATGTACAAAATATGAGCATTTCTGGTGCTCATCATCCCCCCACGCCTAACATATGCCATGCCCTCGTGGCATCCAAGCTACAGGTAGCCCTCTGAATTTTCATCGTCGCCATCTCTTGGAGGATTCTGCTGCCCCTATGGCTCGAGTCTATCTTTTCGTGTCGGCATTTGAAGGTGTGGTTCACCTTTGCCTATGGGAAACTATGGTTGTCAATTGTCCTCTTCTTGTTCTGGCCGCTACTGGTGGTGGTCTAGCCAATGTTGTTCCTACCGATTGAAATGCAGCTTCGGTAGCTTGCCATAGGTCGACGTCTGGAGGTCTGACCACTGCCAGAGGGATATCCGAGTTATCCCCTCTGGAAGGCACTACTTGGGCCTTGTATAATCCGGCCACTTCAGGGGTAAGCCCTGCATTCTCCTTTGCAATCGTAGCGGCCTCCAATTGTGGGCCATATACTCCCCACCATTCCAAGTACTTCCTCATCATGGAAGGCCACCCTCGGGATGAACCATAGATGTCCCAAAACTGGCTGTCTTCTATCGGATTGATGCAGATGCCAGAATCTCCTTTTACCCTCGAGGATGCCTTCCTGGCCTCCTTGGCTGCTTTCATTTCGTTGCATCGTTACTCAAAATATTTTTGCCTTTCGACGAATGGCTGCATGTCCCATTCATCCTCTTTGGAGTCGACGAAGGTCACTTTTGCCTTCTGTCGAGCCGTCCTAGGCCTCTTTGCCTTGGCTTCTACAAAAAATGTGGCGGCTTGGATAGGGGTCTCTCCTTTCTCCTTCGAGGACTTCTCCTTGCTCTGAAGGATCGGTTGTGCTGCTATCTTCGGGGGTGATCCTTCGTTCTCCTGTCTACCTGGTGTCGACCCCTCAGGCTCTTCTCCTTCTTCAGGCCTGGGGAGGTCCTCCTTATCCTCTGGTCTTATCTGTTGCTGGAGACCTTCGTCTTGCTCTGTGTCACTCAGGACAATGACAGAGGGCATGGTAGGACTTCTTTCCTTTTCACCCCTAAAAATAGAGGAATCCTCCCCTGCCTCTGGGCTGCTCTGTCGAGCATCCGATCGAATCTCCCTCGAAGAGAATACTCGTTCGACAGATGTGGGAGAGTTCGTCGGCACTTCTTCTGCCCAATCAGTCTGAGTGGACGCCTCCTGTCTTGTTGTTCCTCTATCTTGGAGCATTTGATTCTCCTCCTGCAACTGCCGGACCAGCTGCTCGAGCTGAGCAATTCACCTATCTCTTTCCTCCAATTCCCTTTTATGCTGGTTCTGGCAATCTTCTAGAATCTGTTGTGCCATCCAGCAATCGGTTTGCCATTCGAGCGCCTCCTCCAAGGCCGCATCGATCTGGTCGTTACTCCCGAAAGTTCCTTCATTTCATGGGCTCCAGTTCGTTAATTCTCGGAGGGTTTGGGCAGCAACGTCTATCTCTAGGTCACTCTGTCCTTCCTCTATCGAGAGGAATCATCGTAGACGTTTCCTCCTAGGGATTGGTTCATCCTCACCACCAGTGAGTGGCGCTCCTTCCTCCTCATACTCGAGCACTAGGGAATGCCCTCTGTCCTCTATGTCTTTGGGCATCGGTGACTGCTCTGCTCCTCCTAGAAAATAGGGCAATGCCAATTGCTCGATGTTTGTTATCTCCTCTGCAGGGGATGCTTCGTCTTGCCCTAATTCGGCAACCGCATTGTGTTGCTCTATTTGGCCGCCATCTCCCTCTGCATCACGGTTCTATCCTTGTGCTTCTGCATGGCGGACCAATGCCGATATCAGCCCATGGTGGGCTAAGGCGGACGGTGCCCCCTTCTGGTATCGAGCCGCTTCATCTTTCAGAGCATTCGCCAGGTAGAAAGGTATGTTTAATTTCCTCCCATGCACTAGGTGATTGAGGAAGTGCACATGATTAATGTGCAGATGGGTATACTTCCCTGTGCATGTGAAGAATCGAGCAATCTGCTCGAACATCTTCCGCATATTCATGGGGAGACTATTTTTGAGTAACCCCTCCCTGTCTATCTGCACATTTCCTCCTGGCAGCAGTATTTCGGCGTATAGTTTTAACACTCCGCCCTTGTATGTACATTCCCCCATGAGAGGCAATCCAGTCGCCTATGAGATGAACTCAAGGGTGACTGGAATTTCCACCCCTCGTACTTGGGCCGCATCGCCCCTCAAAGAGGTGGTGAATTCTCTAGCTGCCTCCATGTCCTAGCCCTGACTGACCAGGGTGCAGTATTCGAGCCACCCCTCGGCTTCGAATTGGGTCTTCACTGCCCCTCTGATCCCATCAGTATCATTGGGTTCATTCTTCTTGATCGCGTGGTTCTTGGACCTTCCTCCCATGGTGCCTTCTACTGTTGTATATTTTTTTTGTCCTTCCTTCTTCAGGAAGGCACCTTCTTATAGAAAATATGCCTAACCCTAGCAGTTATGGAAGACGCCCTATCATTGGCACGCGATTTCGGCTATGGGGGGATACGATCTCTATGACGACGGTATCTTTTTTGGTACTGCGTATTTATAAATAATTATATAAACGATTTGATTTAGTATGCACGTACCTGATTCGTCATTCCAGTCATCGTGGTAGCCGCTGATTTGCTGACTTGTGACATGAGGGAGGGGTATGGTCCTTTGATGCCGCTCATTCGTGCGATGCTTCGTTCCGCTCGAGGCATCCGGTAGATGTAAATGTTGCACGTGGGAGGCATTCTTTGGTACCTTTCCCATGTGGATGGTGTCCTTGTAGCACCTTTTCGACGTTGTCGGTGCTCTTCTTCGAACGAATGCGCCTTTCGGTGCTACGAGGTGCCTCTGATTGGTGGGAGGCACTTTTGCCTGCATGCGTCTTCCCAATGTGGGAGGCGCCTCCTTCTAGTTCATGCCTTCCCGATGTTGGAAGGCGTTCGTCTTGATGAATGTGCCTTCCTAATGTTGGAAGGCGTATTCGATTGGATGAATGCGCCTTCTTGATGTTGGAAGGCGTCTCGGTTGGATGAATGCGCCTTCTTGATGTTGGAAGGCGTATTCAGCTGGTTTTTTTTTTTGACTTGGTGCCTTCCTGCCACGGAAGGCGCCTACATATGTATATATATATATATATATATATTTATTTAATAGAACTTCTGAATGGATGGAAGGCGTTGTCTTTCGATTTGGCGCCTTTCGGATGCAGTAAGGTGCCTTCTTCTGGATGGGCACCTTTCGGGTGCAGTAAGGCACCTTCTTGTGGACTTGGCGCCTTCTTGAGATGCAGTAAGGTGCCTTCTTATGGATGGTAAGGCACTTCTTCTGGATGGGCGCCTTTCGGGTGTAGTAAGGCACCTTCTTGTGGACTTGGCACCTTCTTTGGATGCGATAAGGTGCCTTCTTCTGGATGGGCACCTTTGGGTAGTAAGGTGACCTTCTTCTGGACTTGGTGCCTTTTTGATGGTAAGGTGCTTTTGGATGGGTTGGGGTAAGGCGCCTTCTTCTAGACTTGGCGCCTTCTGGATGCAGTAAGGCACCTTCTTCTGGACTTGGCACCTTCTGGATGTAGTAAGGCGCCTTCTTCTGGATGGCGATTTGATTGGAAAAAGGGTGATCAAGCCTTCCCAGTTTTTCACGCTGCCCAGATTCTACCTACGAGCCGGTGTCGAAATGCTGAGCCGAATCAGGCCTGGTTTCCTAGATACCTATCCCTCGTGCTTTGTCAGGTCCTCCACCTGCAAAAAGCAACCAAAAAAGAAAGGAAAATAAAGGCAGTTAGACGCGTTCCGTGCCTGTTAGGCCCTGGATTAGGATGCCTGCAGCTTGCATGCGGGCGTCGTCCCTGCAAAAACACACATTACAAAAAAAAACTATATTAACTAAAAAAATTTGGGTGAGCACTTTCGTGCCCACCATTTCACCTGTGAGAGTTCGGTCCAGATCTAGCAAGATGGGGTCTCCCCCATGCCTACTCTGGATTCCACCTGTAACGTTTCGGACGTATTATAGGGGCGTAGTCGGTGGCCATTGATTGTGAACATGGTGTTGCTATCGTCAATTGTCTTAACGTGCACCGCCCCATTCCTAATGAGCTCTGCCACCTCATACGGCCCCATCCACCTCTGCATAAGTTTGCCCTTCCTTTCTTGGAATCGGGAATCATACAACAGTACCCATTCCCCTACCTGGAACTTCTTCAACTTGATGTGGTTATCATGCCACTTCTTTCTCTACTTCTGTATAATCTCTGTCCTCTGCAAAGCATCCAGTCGGATTTCGTCCAGCTGATCTAGTTGGCGAATCCTCTATTTTTGAGCTTCGTCCAAGCTCAAATTT
The DNA here is from genome assembly GCA_028583015.1 of Wollemia nobilis. Taxonomy (NCBI): domain Eukaryota; kingdom Viridiplantae; phylum Streptophyta; class Pinopsida; order Araucariales; family Araucariaceae; genus Wollemia; species Wollemia nobilis. The sequence goes on along the minus strand of JAQPPZ010003361.1, from coordinate 6,802,366 downwards.
AATTCTGAAGCCGTCCTCGAGTTTTGATTTCGAACTCGATGGGCATCATCGCATTTTTTCCATAGACCGGTTGGAAAGGTGTGCATCCTGTGGTGGATTTCCACGTGGTGTTGTATGCCCAAAGTGCCTTCAGCAACTATGTGGCCCAATCTTTCTTGTGTTGCTGCACAGTTTTGGTCGGGATGTTTTCTATCTCCCTGTTTGTCACTTCTACTTGCCCGTTCGCCTGCGGATGGTAGGGCATGGTTTTATTGTGCCGAACTCTATACTTGCTCCATCGGCTCCTCAATCAATTTGGAGGTGAATTGGGGCCCTTGGTCTATTGTTATCTCCCGAGGAACCCCAAATCATGTGAAAATATGGGCAAATAAGAAATCGGTGACCGTTCTTTCCTTTGAGTCCCTTAATGCCTGCACTTCCACCCATTTGGTGACGTAATCCGTGCGGACCAGAATAAACCTCCTTCCCATCGAAGGTGGATTAAATGGTCCCACGAAGTCCATGCCCCATTTATCGAAAGGTTCTAGGTGTACCTGGGGCTGCAGGGGCATTTCATCTCGGTGGGTTGGTCTACCCATCCTCTGGCACTCGTCACACTTGCTGGTATACGCTATCGCGTCCTTGAACAGAGTGGGCCAAAAATACCCAGCCTGCAGGATTTTGTAGGCAGTTCGTTTCCCTGCAAAGTGTCCTCCGCATGGCTCATCGTGACATGCCTTGAGCACTTCTAAAAACTCCTGTTCTGCTACGCATCTTCTTATAATTTGGTCCCGTCCTATTTTAAATAGGAGACCATCCATCCAAAGGAATGATGCGCTCTTCTCTATGACCGCCTGCTTTTCTCGGTAGGAGAGAGCAGGTGAGGTCCTTCCGATGGCCAAGTAATTGGCTATGTCTGCATACCACGGAGTTTGTTCACTAATAGCGAATAGATGTTCATCCGAAAACTGATCTTCCATTGCTTGATGATCTGCTGGTATCAATCTGGATAGAAAATCTGCCACGACGTTGTCCTTGCCCGGTTTATCGACTATAGTGATGTCGAATTCCTGCAATAGCAACAACCATCTGATAATTCTGCCACCAATGGCTGGCTTGCTCATCAGATACCTGATAGCCGCATGGTCCGTATGGATGAAGACCTTGTATCCCGTTATATAGTGGCAAAATTTGTTTATTGCATGGACAACTATGAGGAATTCTTTTTCTATCACTGTATAGTTGAGCTCTGCTCCCGCCAAGTTTTTATTGACATAATAGATGGCATAAAATTCTTCGTCATATTTCTGCCCGAGGATTGCTCCGATCGCACCGTTAGATGCATCGCGAGTAAATATGGAATGGTATGGCCCAATTCGGTCCTCTCAAGACCGGTGCGAGATATCAATTTTTCTTTCAGCAATTGGAATGCTTCTTCGCAATCTCCCGTCCAATTGAACTCTACGTCCTTAGAAAGTAGGGTGTGCAGTGGTTTGGCAATCTTACTAAATTCGGCGATAAATCATCGGTAGTACCCGGCTGATCCAAGGAAACTTCTTACCTCCTTCTACGTTCTGGGGCTAGGTAGGTCTCTGATGACCTCGATCTTCCTCTTGTCTACTTTTATTCCTTCCGTAGAGAGGTGGTGTCCCAACACGATGCCTTCTTGCATCATCATAAAACATTTTTCATTACTTAGGGACAAATGATTTTCCTTGCTCTTGTCGAGCACTCTTTCTAGATTTGTCATTGCCTCCTCGAAGGTTTCTCCATAGGCGGTGAAGTCATCCATGTATACTTCCACCCCGTCTCCTATCATATCAGAGAATATGCTAAGCACCGCCCTTTGAAAGGTGGTCGGTGCGTTGCACAGTCCAAAAGGCAATACCTTATAGGCAAACGTTCCCCATGGATAGGTGAACGTTGTTTTATCTTGATCTTCTTCCCCTATCTGGATCTGGTTGTAACCACTGAAACCATCCAGAAAGGAGAAGTATTTTCTTCTTGAGAGTGTGTCCAAGACCTGATCGATGAACGGGAGTGGGAAGTGGTCTTTCTTAGTCACCTTGTTCAACGCTCGGTAGTCCATGTAGATCCACCATTTCCCATTCTTTTTGGGGACCACCACTAATGGTGATACCCATTCACTATCAAAAATTGGATATATGAGTTCGGCAGCTAGAAGTTTGTGCAGTTCTTCTCTGACAATGTCTTTCATTGTTGGGTTCATCCTTCTCTGTGGCTATCGACTAGGAGTTGCCTGGTCATCTAAATAAATCCGATGGGTACATATTTTTGGGCTGATGCCATGCATATCTACGTAGTCCCATGCAAATGCTTGCTGGTGTTTTACTAGAAGCTCTTCCAATTTTTCTAGCTGTGTGGGCGTCAACCTGTTGTTGACGTTTAATATCCTCCTTGGCCCAACGTGTATTTTTCGGATGTGCTGATCTTGGGCGCCAGTCAACGACGATCCAGGTGTGGGGGTGGACGATTCTCCATGGAGAAACTCCATGATAGCACCATCCTCGTCCTCTTCTGCCACCTCCTCCAAGGTCATCACTGGTTGGATTATGGACAACTCCGTAGTTCCATGCTCGGTGATCTTGGGTTCTTCTGTCGAGTCCATAGACTAAGTTGGCGGTGAAATGGTCAGCCTTTTGACATTTTGCCCATTGGAGATGGTCATTAGCCCATCCCGACAGCTGATGTAAGCGTCAGTTGTTGCCATCCATGGCCTCCCCAAAATGAGCGGGTAACCACCTAGCCTGGTCTTGGTTTGCAAAACTAAAAAATTGGTTGGATATTCCCATGCACTGATTGTTATGATCACATCTTCTAGCATCCCTTTCGGTGACACGGTTGATCGATCGGCTAACTGCAGCACTGTCATGGTTGGCTTCAGGTTCATGAGCTGCAGCCTCTGCATGGTCTCTTGAGGCATCACGTTGATGGCTGCCCCGAGGTCAACCAATGTGTTGGACAGGGAATGTCCTCCAATTTTTACGGTCAGCATTGGGCTGCTTGGATCTGCATACTTTGGATGACGTGTTCCACCCATCATTAGATCTGCTAGTTTACCCACGACGTTGATAGTTTGGGTAGCTTTTCATCCCGGTCTCCTTAGACACATTTCTCTAATTGCCTTGGTGTAAATGGGGACATCTCGAATTGCTTGAAATAATGGGATTGTCACCGTGAGATTCTTCAAGCTCGACAAGATGTCAAATTTTGGCTGTGTTGTTTTTCTTTGTTCCTGCAATCGGCTAGGAAATGGAGCCTCCGCTCTCTCAAGTGCTTTTCCCTCTTCTACCAGAGGTGTCTCCTCTATTTCTTCCTCCTCTTCTACCAGTGGAGGTGTCTCTACTATTTCTTCCTCCTCTTCTACCAGAGGCGGTGTCTCTACTCCTAGTTGCCTACCTGATCTAAGCTGAATATTGTACATATGATACATCTCACCTTCTACGTTGTATGTCGGTTGATTTACTCTGTTGTTCGGGTTTGTTGTCGGTTGTGCTGGTAGCTACGTAGGTCTCACTGCTGGCAATGCTGGTAAGTTCTGTTGGATGTGAGCAGGCGCTGCACTCTGTGGAGTCTGATTCCATGCATTGTGGCCTCTCCACTGCTACCCAGGATATGGATATGGCATCCATGGCTGCTGATTCAGAAATGTTGTTGGGGGTGCGTTAGTCCAGGGTGATGGTCCCCACCACCCCATATTAGGTGGTTGAGGGGGTCCTTGGTGCATGTATGGCCCTCCCCCATATGATGGCATTCCGGTTGGTATATTCCCCATGGGGGGCTATGGCCAACTCTTCCTATTGCCTATGAAGTAGGCCTCCGTGCTCTCAGCCGCTTCCTGGTTACTGGGTAGTTGTGGGCACAATCGAGTTTTATGATTCAGCCTACAAACTGTGCATACTCTGACCTTGTTTTTTGGACATGCATTCTTTGCGTGCCTTCCTCTACATTTTGGGCAGAAATAGGCTAATGCTGCGTCATTTTCTTGTTTCTTCTTTTCTAACAACAACGTATCCATCTACAGTGCTAGAGATGAGAGCATTTCGCTCTTCAAATCCTCCAGCATGTTGCCTATTTCTATTTTGGTGACTGAAGCAGTCGCCTTCATGGTCTTGGCGATGATTTTGCCTCGCCTTCTCGAGTAGTTCCGGCATAATTTTTGGATGTCATCCATAGCATGCTGATAGACATCACCTCCAGAGATCATGTTGAGAGCCTCCAGTGACTCATTGGTAAGTCCCCTCAAGAAGATGCTTTTGAGGGACTTATCAGATAGCTTCGAGTGAGGGGACCATTGAAGATTAAAGCTGAATCTCTCCCAATACTCCTCGAGAGACTCATCTTCTCTTTGTGTCATGCTCAGGACCTCCTCCCTGGAGTCTCTTGCTCTCCCAAAATCTTGATATTGCTCTAGAAAGAGCTTCTTCATCTGGTCCCAGGTGGTGATGTGTTTGTCTCCCAGACCGATGAACCATCGTAGAGCTGCATCGTCTAATGTAGAAGGAAATAATTTCAACTTTTGCGTGTTTGATTTGTAATCCACGGACCTGCACAAAACATCAAACTTGAATAAAAATAGGTCAGGGTCCTCAGTCGGGTGTCCTCTGAAGGACGAAAGGTGAGCAGGGGATATGTTTTTCATTTTGGTATCTCCTACTCCCTCCTCTATTGGGAAACTAAATCCAGATGAGACTTCATCGTTATCTACCATTTTTTTGGGAAATGTGGTTTCTAATGCAGCGTTTATGGCCTTCCAGTCATTTAAAACTTTCTGAGTCAATGCTCTAAGGTTGTATGGCGAGATCGTCTGATCCTCCACAGCCTTCCACAATAGGGCTTCCTCTAGAGGAGTCCTATTAAATAGGGGATTTATGATGATTCGTTCATCCCCTTGTTGATGGGATGAGGTGGCACTTTGCACAAAGTGCGGTTCCTCACTCCAATGGACTGCTGGTAGGTCGGGCGAGTCTAACTCAAATCCAAAATGCTCGGGTGACTCAGGTCCTGATGGATTAGTTCTTATAAAGTGACCGTCAGGTCCTCTTCTTCTCGAAGAACTCATACAAGGTCAGATGGAAGGTTTCAGGGTATTGTAAGTAATCTAATTAAGACGCTTCCCCGGCAACGGTGCCAAAATGTTGCGGGCCAAACAAGGTGAATGGTTTCCTATTTTTGTCACATGCCCGTGCATTTAATTATCAACCCAGGGAGCTTCGTAAACTTGCGAAGAGTCGAAATTAGGTTACTACAATACCACTGGAGGTGAATCTGCTAATCCTACATTTTGGGGGGTGTTCTTGAAATGGTTGTCAATCATTCCCGCACTCCTCAATAAATTACGTAAGAAGAACATAATTAAATCTACAGAAATAAATCATGTACACATTCCTGAAAATAAATCTACTGCAAATATTGGAACTAGCAAACTAATGAACATTCTTATGAAAGCAATAAACTAATTAAAATAAATAAACAAAAAGGAAATGGGGAAGAAATACTGGCTTGGAGTGGGCCCAGGCTCCAGCAGCTTCTTCCCGATCGAACACGCGCTTAGAACTTCTGGAACTGTAATATATTTATCAACGTATTACAATCTATCTTCTATAACTCTAAATGGATCTTTATTAATTATTTCTATATATCTCTTAGAATGATCTGCGTGTGTTTATATAACACACCCACAGAACTTCTATTACAGAAGTGGTTACAATAGTCGATTCTTCCCAGACTAAATTAGAACAGTCTAGCGAATGCAATCGACGTTTGGCATTCTGTTCTGATGGCGGCATGTTCATTTTGGTTCGTGCTTTGCCTGGCATCAGTAAGACATTTTGATACATTGGTGCTATCTCCAATTTAGCTCTGCATGATGCAGAGCTGGAACTACACCAACCACTGCCATCCACGTCGTTCAAATCTGGTCAACGGGCAAAGAATCAGTGGCGCCTTCTGGTTGTGGGGAGGCGCTTGCCTTTTGCTAGCGCCTTCCGACTATGGGGAGGCGCTTGTCTTTGGTTGGTGCCTTCCGGTTGTAGGGAGGCACTCATCTTCGATTGGCGCCTTTCGACTGTAGGGAGGCACTTGTATTCAGTTGGTGCCTTCTGACTGCAGGGAGGCGCTCGTATTCAGTTGGCACCTTTCGACTGTAGGGAGGCACTCGTATTCAGTTGGTGCCTTTCGACTATAGGGAGGCGCTCGTATTCAGTTGGCGCCTTTCGACTACAGGGAGGCGCTTGTATTCAGTTGGCACCTTTCGACTGTAGGGAGGCACTCGTATTCAGTTGGTGCCTTCTGACTATAGGGAGGTGCTGGTATTCAGTTGGCACCTTCCGACTGCAAGGAGGCGCTCGTATTCTCTTCATTAACCCCCGATGAAATAAAGTGCCAGGTCCATCAAAAGGACCTCGACCGTTCCAAATCTAACTAAATCAACTGCAATTCCACAAAACATACTAAAAACACACAAATTAGATAACACGCATAATTATATCAAATATCTATATAATCATTCATAAAAGTATGCAATCCTTATTATACAGTCGCATATTGATCAAAGAAATATGTACAAAATATGAGCATTTCTGGTGCTCATCAAACATTTGGCATATCAAAGAGAATATCAGAGATAGAGACGTGCACAGATGATAGTTAGCCAAAGAGAAAGATAAAATGAGAAACAAAGACAAAATCATGCAAAACGCAAGACAGAATCAACAGTTGAAAAGATACAAGAAGAAAGAGAAAAATTAACAAAATGAAAAAGAATATCTCGTGCACAAATGACACAGGAACAAGACATAAGAGAGCACCAACAAATGATAGACATAGATAATGAGGTGAATAATGAACTTCAAATCCTTCATCAAACACTTGAGAGAATTAGATGATCTAAAAAGGACAGACAAAGGCAACAGGTTAATAGAGAAAATATTGAAAATAATGAAGTAGTACGACAGATGGATGCATCTGAAGCATCTTCTTTTCTTAGAATAAATGCTTCAAATATAGTTGTTGTCCAACATACACAAAGCATATTTAATGAGATTAACATGGATATGCATCAAGAAAGGACATCGCAGCCTCGAAGAGAAGGAAATATTGAAGGTATAGCAATAAATATACAACAAATTCCAACATGTGTGGATTTCAATGAATCACAGACTATATTTCGACATCAATTATACAGTCTTGCATCACCATCGATGTGTTATATTTGTGATGAATGCCATCCTAGAATAAATGTGTGTTTGACAAACAAAGGTCTAGTATGAAATAGGTGTCAACAAGAAAAAGGTTCTAATCAATTTTCTGTAGAGAATAATATGGATCCTGGACTACAACCACCTGAACTTGCGAATTTGACACAAATTGAAGAAATGTTGATAGCCCGTGTTAATCCCATATTATAGGTAACACATGCTAGAGGAGGCCAATACAAGTATAAAGGTCACACAATAAGTTTTCCTCAAGAGGTGAAAGAAATTTTTAAGGTATTGCCTCATTCAATAAGTGATTTGTCAATCATTATTGTTAGGAGAAAAGATCAACGTGGTACAAATTATAATTTTACAGTGAATAAAGAGAGAGTATACAAAGCTCTTAAGTATAAGGTTGAGCATGATAAGTTTTATAAGGATGTACAAATTGATGAAAAAATTTTGAGTGAACTCCCAATAGACACCACTACAAATTTCTTTCATAAACTTAATTTTGTCCATATGGAATTCAATTCTAATATGAATGTATATGTATTTATGGGTCCAATTCTAGAGACTGATGAAGAAAATATAATTGATCACACCACATCAATGGCCTTCAAACCGTCTAATGCTTCGAGGGATATGGAACTCATTCGTGCATTGGGTAAACAACCCTAATGCATATCCTGGAACACTTATTGATTGGCATAGAATTGGAGCATCTCCTATAAATAAGTATGTTACAGAACAGTTACTGGATTTGGCCTTCTCGAAATTATTTACAGATGGAAATTATGATTGGTTGTAGCCTAGAATGAAAAAACTTCATCTACATGAATTCGTAAAACATCTAATTCGATATAAAGATCATAATTTTGGAAAACATCCAAGATTTAGATATTTCATGATGAACATAACTATGAGACATCGTGCATAGAATTCTTCAGCAGTATTTGTAAAGAAGAGTTTTCAAGACTTACCCATTACAATCAATGAACTACGTGAACATATGGAAAACATCCCTCAATCTCATCTTATAGATCGCTTAATGCATTTTGGTACATCATTAAGAGGCACAATATCTTACTGGACAAAGTGTCATGCTGAGTTAAATGACTTATTACATCAAATTGGGTCACCCACTATTTTCTTCACCTTAAGTATAGCTGATCTGTATTGGCCCGACCTACATGCATTAATGTTAGGAACTCCACCAATTGATCCTCATGAAGCACAAAAATGGAGAAAACAAAATATTATTGGCTATACTCATATTGTAGCTTATTACATGCATATTCGAAACACCACATTTCGAGAGGAGGTGTTGCAAAAAAAAATAAAGTAAAGAATTGTGGTGTAGATACGAATGGCAACATAGAGGCTCTCCACATGTCCATGGTTTCTTATGGTTAGAGGGAGCTTCGAATATAGACAATTTAGATTGGAAAAATGAAAATCAAGTTTAAAATGCACAAAGATATTTTGATAATATTGTGCATGCATGGAATCCTCAAGGAGACCCTCACCAACGGAATATACAGGTAAATATAAATAACTGTTTAGATTTATATATATATGAGTTTATATTTAGGTTTGTTTTTATATAGTTGTGAATTGTAGGTATTACAAAGTTTCGATCAGCATCCATGTTTGATAAATACACGACAACTTATTCAAATTGATGCAAATCTAGATTACGAAGAGATTCTCAACTGTGTAGAGCGCCACACATTGTGTAGATAGGGTGCTTGGTTACAAAAAAAAAGATGATTTGCAGGTATGTAGAGGTAATTCAAACTATTTCAACTATTCCACATATACATAAAAAAATTGTAACTAATACCATTTATATTATTTCTTTTATTTAGGTACAATGCACCATGGCCTCTAAATCTAGAAGGTTCAAAATTATACGAAGATCATGAAACAGGAGATGAGAATTATGAACCATCAAAAAATGATGAGTAAGTAAACACACATAATCATTAAATTTTACAATTATGGAGAGTAAATGTAGATTGGCAACCTGTTCTTTCAAAGCATGCAGTTATAAACTATATTGCCAAGTATGCTGCAAAAGCTAAAAAAAGCTCAAAAACTTATCAACAAATGTTGATGTGAATAGCAAATATGCAGAATAATGATGATCCAAAGAACAAGAGCATATAGACATCTTCAAAAAGAAACACTTATAGAGAGATATATAGGAGCCCAAGAAACATGTCATATGCTATTAGAGCTTCCATTGGTTGAATGCAGTCGAGTATTTGTTCCTCTAAATGTTGGACGGAAAGTATTCAAGGAGGTGGAACATAATGATGAAGATGAGACTGAAAGAGAAGGTAAATCTTTAATTGACGAATATATTCAACGACCTTATAACATGGAAAGTGTTTCACTTATAAATGCAGCTAAATCTTGGATATATAATCCTAAGATAAAAATAACTTCAAATGGAAAGTTAGAAAAGAAGCAGCTATTGTGAGGGTATTTCCATGATTTAGCACCATTCCTGAACGACAATCAGAAAAAATTATTGAGTTTTGTTGGTCAAAGCTGCTACTTTACAAACCATTCAAAAATATAGAGAGAGATATCAAACTTGATGATAGAAATATCATTTCAAATTAGGATTCATTCAATTACAACCCATGGCATGTTGAAAGGATAAGTAGACAAAAAAATATAGAAGAACATTATAGTGAATCTGAAGATGATTATGTTGGAGTGGTACAACAAAACACAATTGAACATGAATGGGAAATTATATCCAAACTATATCGTGGGCAACTCATTGATGTAAATGAAATATATATGCCTGGAAGTAGAGATTTTGATAAACTTGCATCATGGAATATAGAATATCAAGGAGAAGATTACACAAAAAAAGCAATACAACATATAACCTTCATGAAGGAAAATGGCTTGCTCATTCCTGATGATACCACTTTGAATTATCCATATGAAAGCTTAAGCATCAAACAAAAAAAATCTTTTGATATAATCAAGGAACACTATAATGAAGGTCAAAATGTACCTCCATTGCACATGATAATACAAGGAACAACGAGAATGAGGAAAACTTATCTTATAGGTGCAATTCGTCAATTACTTGAAAATTTATCATCTCTAGAACATTGTCCCTTATTACTTCTTGCACCAATTGGAGTCACTGCATTTAACATAGTTGTAACTGTTTAATAAAATATTGTATAAATACATGAACATCAATTGCAATATACCAAAAATAATCCACAACACAATTGATTTCGAACTGCTTCTGTAAATTATGAATAGCGAGAAATTCATTTGACACTGCTTCTGTATAGGTTTGAAAAATGATATAGAGTTACATTCACCAGCATTATTTAGTTGGGCAGGTGCAAAGATGTAATCCTACATATGGTGCCAAGTAGGATAATTGGAAATTCTTGAAATCATTGAAATTAAAAATGCACACAATAGATACTAAAAACCTTTGATACTGCTCAAAACATTTTATTCTAGAATTGACTTAGTATATGATATTAATATATATATTATATTATTATATATATTATAATACTATATTATTAATTTCTAGGGTTTCATTGATTTATCGAAATGTATATATTATATATTATAGTATTATATATATTATAGTATTAATATAAAGTATTAATTTCTAGGGTTTCATTGATTTATAACTATAGTATTATTATAATATTAATATTAGTATTATAAGTTGGACTATAGTATTATTAATATAATATTAATATTATATATTATAGTATTACATAATATACTATTATAATATATATTTATAATATTTTTATGATAATGTATATTATTATTATAGAATAGTAATATCAGTTTATATATATATTCTACTATTTTAATATTTATTGATTTAAACTAATAATATTTAAAATATTTTTTTACAAGAACAAATGGAAAATACACCCAAAAAAATATATCAGAGGAGGAAAAGAAGCAACAACGTTTGGCATATCAAAGAGAACATTAGATACAGAGACGTGCATAGATGATAGTTAGCCAAAGAGAAAGAGAAAATGAGAAACAAAGACAAAATCATGCAAAATGTAAGGCATAATCAACAGTTGAAAAGATACAATAAGAAAGAGAAAAATAAACAAAACGAAAAATAATGTCTCATGCACAAATGACACAGGAACAAGACATAAGAGAGCACCAACAGATGATAGACACCGATAACGAGGTGAATAATGAACTTCAAATCCTCCATCAAACACTTAAAAGAATTAGACGATATAACCAAGACAGATAAAGGCAACAGGGTAATGGAGAAAATGTTAAAAATAATGAAGTAGTACGACAGATGGATGCATCTGAAGCATCTTCTTTTCTTAGAAGAAATGCTTCAAATATAGTTGTCGTTCAACAGACACAAAGCGGATGCAATGAGTTTAACATGGATATGCATCAAGAATGGACATCGCAGCCTCAAAGAGAAGGAAGTATTGAAGGTATATCAATAAATATACAACAAATTCCAACATATGGTGTGGATTTCAATGAATCACATACTATATTTTGACATCAATTAGACAATCTTGCATCACCATAGATGTGTTATATTTGTGATTAATTCTATCCTGGAATAAAGGTGTGTTTGATAGACAAAGGTCCAGTATGTAATAGGTGTCGATAAGAAAAAGGTCCTAATCGATTTTCTACAGAGAATAATATACCTCCTGGACTACAACCACCTGAACTTGTGAATTTGACACAAAATTGAAGAAATTTTGATAGCTCGTGTTAATCCCATATTACAGGTAGCACATGCTATGGGAGGCCAATACAAGTATAAAGGGCACACAATAAGTTTTCCTCAAGAGGTGAAAGAAATTGCTAAGGTATTGCCTCATTCAATAAGTAATTTGCCAATCATTATTTTTAGGAGAAAAGATCAACGTGGTACAAATTATAATTTTATAGTGAATAAAGAGAGAGTATACAAAGCTCTTAAGTATAATGTTGAGCATGATAAGTTTTATAAGGATGTACAAATTGATGAAAATGTTTTGAGTGAACTCCCAAAAGACACCACTACAAATGTATTTCATAAACTTAATTTTGTCCATATGGAGTTTGATTCTGATATGAATGAATATGTATTTATGGGTCCAATTCTAGAGACTGATGAAGGAAATATAATTGATCACACCACATCAATGGCCTACAAATCATCTAATGCTTCGAGGGATATGGAACTCATTTGTGCATGGGTAAACAACCCTAATGTAGATCCTGGAACACTTATTGATTGGCCTGGAATTGAAGCATCTCCTATAAATGAGTATGTTATAGAAGGCTTACTGGATATGGCCTTCCCAAAATTATTTGCAAATGAAAATTGTGATTGGTTGCAGCCTAGAATGAAAAAAAATCATCTACATGAATTCGTAAAACATGTAATTCGATATAGATATCATAATTTTGAAAAACATCCAAGATTTGGATATTTCATGATGAATATGATTATGCGACATCGTGCACAGAATTCTTCAACAATATTTGTAAAGAAGAGGCTTCAAGACTTACCCATTACAATCAATGAACTGCGTGAACATATGGAAAATATCCCTCAATCCCATCTTATATATTGCTTAATGTGTTTTGGTACATCATTAAGAGGCACAAGATCTTACTGGACAAAGTTTCGTGCTGAGTTAAATGACTTATTACATCAAATTGGGTCACCCACTATTTTCTTCACCTTAAGTGTAGCTGATCTGTATTGGCTCGACCTACATGCATTGATGCCAAGAACTCCACCAATTGATCCTCATGAAGCACAAAAATGGAGAAAAAAAATATTATTGACTATCCTCGTCATATTGAAGCTTATTACATGCATATTCAAAACACCACATTTCGAAAGGAGGTGTTGCAAAAAAAAATGAAAGTAAAAGAATTTTGGTGTAGATACGAATGGCAACATAGACGCTCTCCACATGTCCATGGTTTCTTATGGTTAGAGGGAGCTCCGAATATGGACAATTTAGATTGGAAAAATGAAAATCAAGTTAAAAATGCACAAAAATATTTTGATAATATTGTGCATGCATGGAATCCTCGAGGAGACCCTCACCAACGAAATATACAGGTAAATATAAATAATTGTTTAGATTTATATTTATATGAGTTTATATTTAGGTTTGTATTTATATAGTTGTGAATTGTAGGTATTAAAAAGTTTCGATCAACATCCATGTTTGATAAATACACGACAACTTATGCAAATTGATGCAAATCTAGATTACGAAGAGATTCTCAATTGTGTAAAGCGCCACACGCTGTGTAGATAGGGTGCTTGGTTACAAAAAAAAAAGATGGTTTGTAGGTATGTAGAGGTAATTCAAAGTATTTCAACTATTCCACATATACATAAAAAATTTGTAACTAATACCATTTATCTTATTTCTTTTATTTAGGTACAATGCACCATGGCCTCTGAATCTAGAAGGTTCAATATTATACGAAGATCATGAAACAGGAGATAAGAAGTATGAACCAGCAAGAAATGATGAGCGAGTAAACACACATAATCGTTACATTTTACAATTATGGAGAGCAAATGTAGATTGGCAACCTGTTCTTTCAAAGCATGTAGTTATAAACTATATTGCCAAGTATGTTGCGAAAGCTGAAAAAAACTCAAAAACATATCAACAAATATTGATGCGAATAGCAAATATGCATAATAATGATGATCCAGTAACAAGAGCATATAGACATCTTCTAACAAAAACACTTATAGAGAGATATATAGGAGCACAAGAAACATGTCATATGTTATTAGAGCTTCCATTAGTTGAATGCAGTCGAGTATTTGTTCCTCTAAATATTGGACGGAAAGTATTCAAGGAGGTGGAACATAATGATGAAGATGAGACCGAAAGAGAAGGTAAATATTTAATTGATGGATATATGCAACGACCTTATAACATGGAAAGTGTTTCACTTATAAATGTAGCTAAATCTTGGATATATAATCCTAAGAGAAAAAATGACTTCAAATGGAAAGCTAGAAAATAAGCAGCTATTGTGAGGGTATTTCCACGATTTATCACCATTCTTGAACGACAATCAAAAAAATTTGTTGAGTATTGTTGGTCAGAGCTGCTACTTTACAAACCATTTAGAAATATATAGAGAGATATCGGATTTGATTATGGAAATATCATTTCAAATTAGGATTCATTCAATTACAACCCATGGCATGTTGAAATGATAAGTAGGCAAAACAATACAGAAGAACATTATAGTGAATATGAAGATGATTATGTTGGAGTGGTACAACAAAACACGATTGAACATGAATGGGAAATTATATATAAACTATATCGTGGGAAACTCATGGATGTAAGTGAAATAGATATGCTTGGAAGAAGAGATTTTGATAAACTTGCATCATGGAATATAGAATATCAAGGAGAAGATTACACAAAAAAAGCAATACAACATATAACCTTCATGAAGGAAAATGTCTTGCTCATTCCTGATGATACCACTTTGAATTATCCATATGAAAACTTAAGCATCAAAAAGAAAAAATCTTTTGATATAATCAAGGAACACTATAATGAAGGTCAAAATGTACCTCCATTGCACATGATAATACAAGGAACAGTAGGAAGAGGAAAATCTTATCTTATAGGTGTAATTCGTCAATTACTTGAAAATTTATCATCTCCAGAAGGTTGTCCCCTATTACTACCTGCTCCAACTAGAGTCGTTGCATTTAACATAGGTGCAACTGTTTAATAAAATATTGTATAAATACATGAACATCAATTGCAATATAGCAAAAACAATCCACGATGCAATTGATTTTGTACTGCTTGTGTAAATTGCGAATAGCGAGAAATTCATTCGAGATTGCTTCTATAAAGGTTTGAACAATGATATAGAGTTACATTCACCAACGTTATTTAGTTGGGCAGGTGCAAAGATGTAATCCTGCAGATGGTGCCAGGTAGCATAATTGGAAATTCTTGACATCATTGAAATTAAAAATGCACACAATCGATACTAAAAACCTTTGATACTGCTCAAAACATTTTATACTAGAATTGACTTAGTATATTATATTATTATATATTATATTATTATATATATATTATAATACTATATTATTAATTTCTAGGGTTTCATTGATTTATCGAAATGTATATATTATATATTATAGTATTAATATAAAGTATTAATTTCTAGGGTTTCATTGATTTATCGGAATGTATGATAACTATAGTATTATTATAATATTAATATTAGTATTATAAGTTGGACTATAGTATTATTAATATAAGATTAATATTATATTATAGTATTATATAATATATTATTATAATATATATATATATATATATTATAATATTATTATGATAATGTATATTATTATTATAGAATACTAATATCAGTTTTTATATATATATTGTACTATTTTAATATTTATTAATTTAAACTAATAATATTTAAAATATTTTTTTACAGGAACAAATGGAAAATACACCAAAAATAAATATATCAAAGGAGGAAAAGAAGCAACAACATTTGGCATATCAAAGAGAATATCAGAGACAGAGACGTGCATAGATGATAGTTAGCCAAAGAGAAAGAGAAAATGAGAAACAAAGACAAAATCGTGCAAAACGCAAGGCAGAATCAACAGTTGAAAAGATACAAGAAGAAAGAGAAAAACAAACAAAACAAAAAAGAATGTCTCGTGCACAAATGACACAGGAACAAGACATAAGAGAGCACCAACAGATGATAGACACAGATAACGAGGTGAATAATGAACTTCAAATCCTCCATCAAACACTTGAGAGAATTAGACGATCTAACCAAGACAGACAAAGGCAACAGGGTAATGGAGAAAATATTGAAAACAATGAAGTAGTACGATAGATGGATGCATCTGAAGCATCTTCTTTTCTTAGAAGAAATGCTTCAAATATAGTTGTCGTTCAACAGACACAAAGCGGATGCAATGAGATTAACATGGAGATGCATCAAGAAAGGACATCGTAGCCTCGAAGAGAAGGAAATATTGAAGGTATAGCAATAAATATACAACAAATTCCAACATATGGTGTGGATTTCAATGAATCGCAGACTATATTTCGACATCAATTAGATAGTCTTGCATCACCATCGATGTGTTATATTTGTGATGAATGCTATCCTGGAATAAAGGTGCGTTTGATAGACAAAGGTCCAGTATGTAATAGGTGTCGACAAGAAAAAGGTCCTAATCAATTTTCTACAGAGAATAATATGGATCCTGGACTACAACCACCTGAACTTGTGAATTTGACACAAATTGAAGAAATGTTGATAGCCCATGTTAATCCCATATTACAGGTAACACATGCTACGGGAGGCCAATACAAGTATAAAGGGCACACAATAAGTTTTCCTCAAGAGGTGAAAGAAATTGCTAAGGTATTGCCTCATTCAATAAGTGATTTGCCAATCATTATTGTTAGGAGAAAAGATCAACGTGGTACAAATTATAATTTTATAGTGAATAAAGAGAGAGTATACAAAGCTCTTAAGTATAAGGTTGAGCATGATAAGTTTTATAAGGATGTACAAATTGATGAAAATGTTTTGAGTGAACTCCCAATAGACACCACTACAAATGTCTTTCATAAACTTAATTTTGTCCATATGGAGTTTGATTCTGATATGAATGAATATGTATTTATGGGTCCAATTCTAGAGACTGATGAAGGAAATATAATTGATCACACCACATCAATGGCCTCCAAACCGCCTAATGCTCCGAGGGATATGGAACTCATTCGTGCATGGGTAAACAACCCTAATGCGGATCCTGGAACACTTATTGATTGGCCTGGAATTGGAGCATCTCCTATAAATGAGTATGTTACAGAAGGGTTACTGGATATGGCCTTCCCGACATTATTTGCAGATGGAAATTGTGATTGGTTGTAGCCTAGAATGAAAAAACTTCATCTACATGAATTCGTAAAACATCTAATTCGATATAGAGATCATCATTTTGGAAAACATCCAAGATTTAGATATTTCATGATGAACATGATTATGCAACATCGTGCACAGAATTCTTCAACAATATTTGTAAAGAAGAGTCTTCAAGACTTACCCATTACAATCAATGAACTGCGTGAACATATGGAAAATATCCCTCAATCCCATCTTGCAGATCGCTTAATGCATTTTGGTACATCGTTAAGAGGCACAAGATCTTACTGGACAAAGTGTCATGCTGAGTTAAATGACTTATTACATCAAATTGGGTCACCCACTATTTTCTTCACCTTAAGTGCAGTTGATCTGTATTGGCCCGACCTACATGCATTGATGCCAGGAACTCCACCAATTGATCCTCATGAAGCACAAAAATGGAGAAAACAAAATATTATTGACTATCCTCATATTGTAGCTTATTACATGCATATTCGAAACACCACATTTCGAAAGGAGGTGTTGCAAAAAAAATGAAAGTAAAAGAATTTTGGTGTAGATACGAATGGCAACATAGAGGCTCTCCACATGTCCATGGTTTCTTATGGTTAGAGGGAGCTCCGAATATGGACAATTTAGATTGGAAAAATGAAAATCAAGTTAAAAATGCACAAAGATATTTTGATAATATTGTGCATGCATGGAATCCTCGAGGAGACCCTCACCAACGGAATATACAGGTAAATATAAATAACTGTTTAGATTTATATTTATATGAGTTTATATTTAGGTTTGTATTTATATAGTTGTGAATTGCAGGTATTACAAAGTTTCGGTCAACATCCATGTTTGAGAAATACACGACAACTTATGCAAATTGATGCAAATCTAGATTACAAAGAGATTCTCAACTGTGTAGAGCACCACACGCTATGTAGAGAGGGTGCTTGCTTACAAAAAAAAGAGGGAAGATGGTTTGCAGGTATGTAGAGGTAATTCAAAGTATTTCAACTATTCCACATATACATAAAAAATTTGTAACTAATACCATTTATCTTATTTCTTTTATTTAGGTACAATGCACCATGGCCTCTAAATCTAGAAGGTTCAAAATTATACGAAGATCCTGAAACAGGAGATAAGAAGTATGAACCAACAAGAAATGATGAGCGAGTAAACACACATAATCGTTACATTTTACAGTTATGGAGAGCAAATGTAGATTGGCAACCTGTTCTTTCAAAGCATGCAGTTATAAACTATATTGCCAAGTATGCTGCGAAAGCTAAAAAAATCTTAGAAACTTATCAACAAATGTTGATGCGAATAGCAAATATGCAGAATAATGATGATCCAACAACAAGAGCATATAGACGTCTTCTAACAGAAACACTTATAGAGAGAGATATAGGAGCACAAGAAACATGTCATATGCTATTAGAGCTTCCATTGGTTGAATGCAGTCGAGTATTTGTTCCTCTAAATGTTGGACGAAAAGTATTCAAGGAGGTGGAACATAATGATGAAGATGAGACCGAAAGAGAAGGTAAATCTTTAATTGACGGATATATGCAACGACCTTATAACATGGAAAGTGTTTCACTTATAAATGCAGCTAAATCTTGGATATATAATCCTAAGAGAAAAAATGACTTCAAATGGAAAGCTAGAAAAGAAGCAACTATTGTGAGGGTATTTCCATGATTTATCACCATTCTTGAATGACAATCAAAAAAATTTGTTGAGTTTTGTTGGTCAGAGCTGCTACTTTACAAACCATTCAAAAATATAGAGAGAGATATCGGACTTGATGATGGAAATATCATTTCAAATTGGGAGTCATTCAATTACAACCCATGGCATGTTGAAAGGATAAGTAGGCAAAACAATACAAAAGAACATTATAGTGAATCTGAAGATGATGATGTTGGAGTGGTACAACAAAACATGACTGAACATGAATGGGAAATTATATCCAAACTATATCGTGGGAAACTCATGGATGTAAGTGAAATAGATATGCTTGGAAGAAGAGATTTTGATAAACTTGCACCATGGAATATAGAATATCAAGGAGAAGATTACACAAAAAAAGCAATACAACATATAACCTTCATGAAGGAAAATGGCTTGCTCATTCCTGATGATACCACTTCGAATTATCCATATGAAATCTTAAGCATCAAACAAAAAAAGCTTTTGATATAATCAAGGAACACTATAATGAAGGTCAAAATGTACCTCCATTGCACATGATAATACAAGGAACAACAGGAACAAGGAAATCTTATCTTATAGGTGCAATTCGTCAATTACTTGAAAATTTATCATCTCCAGAATGTTGTCCCCTATTACTACTTGCACCAACTGGAGTCGTTGCATTTAACATAGGTGCAACTACTATACATGGAACTCTGCGAATTCCTATTGTAGATTTTGAAAAATTGGAAGGAACTAGATTAACAAGTTTTCAAGAAGATTTACAACATATAAAATATATATTGATTGATGAGATGAGCTTCATAGGCCAAAAATTATTGGAACAAATAGATTCACGTCTTCGTCAAGCATTTCCACAGTATTCTAACATATGCTTTGGAGGAAGGTCAATCATTTTGGTCGATGATTTAGGACAGTTACCACCTATGATGGATAGCCCACCATATGCCAGTGATAAGTATGCAAAATTATTATGGCAAGAATTTTCAACAATCATAATATTGGATAAGGTATTCCGATAGGAAGGAGATAGTGAAGAACAAAAAAGATTTCGTCAACTTCTTACAAATATCAGAGATGCAAATCCAACTATTGATGACTGACAATTATTGATGAGAAGGACCAATACATCATTAGATGCAGCTACAATAGAAGAATTTGACAATAGCTTCCATATATTTGCCACGAATGAGAATGTGCATAATCATAATAGGAGACAATTGTTAAAATCAAAATATCCTATGGCACGTAGTATTGCAACAAAAGGGGGAAGAACTAATCCAAGAGGACGTGATAATGAAGAACTTGAAGTTGAGTTACTAATTACAAAAAATGCAAGAGTTATGTTAACAGCTGAGATGCGTTCCTACAATGGCAAACAGGGGGTGGGAGGCAAAGAGGTCATACATGTCACATCGTAAACAATTTTTTTTATATTAAAAAAGCTGACATTAACAAAAACATTTAAAATATTTAAACTAAAATAGCTGACTAATGAACCGTTGCAAACATTTAAAATATTTAAACTAAAACAACCGACTAACCAACCATTGCAAATGTTTAATAAAATATTGTATAAATACATGAACATCCATTGCAATATACCAAAAACAATCTACAACACAAATTGATTTCTAACTGCTTCTGTAAATTGTGAATAGCGAGAAATTCATTCGAGACTGCTTCTGTAAAGGTTTGATCAATGATATAGAGTTACATTCACCAGCATTATTTAGTTGGGTAGGTGCATGTAATCCTGCAGATGGTGCCAAGTAGCATAACTAGAAATTCTTGACATCATTGAAATTAAAAATGCACACAATCGATACTAAAAACCTTTGATACTGCTCAAAACATTTTATACTAGAATTGACTTAGTATATTATATTATTATATATATTATAATACTATATTATTAATTTCTAGGGTTTCATTGATTTATCAAAATGTATATATTATATATTATAGTATTAATATAAAGTATTAATTTCTAGGGTTTCATTGATTTATCGAAATGTATGATAACTATAGTATTATTATAATATTAATATTAGTATTATAAGTTAGACTATAGCATTATTAATATAAGATTAATATTATATATTATAGTATTATAATATTATAATACTATAATATAAATATTATAGTATTATATAATATACTATTATAATATTTTTTGGTATAAGGTAGAGGTGGTTATAAGGTCCACAAACCTTTTACAAAGTCAAAATGGGTTGGTTCTAGCTTCAAGCCCATATAATCAAAATACAAATATAGATCTTTCTAAGACCCACATTAAGCCATACTTAGAGCCCACAGTCCTATACTTGTCGCTTGACTATTCAGGATAAAACCAAAACCAAACAACACCTAGCACTTACTAATACCACTAGGTTGGTGTACCCTCTTGTCACCTCCCGGTTCCCACCCATCCTCCTAATATATATTATAATATTATTATGATAATGTATATTATTATTATAAAATACTAATATCAGTTTATATATATATATATATATATATATATATATATTGTACTATTTTAATATTTATTAATTTAAACTAATAATATTTAAAATATTTTTTTACAGGAACAAATGGAAAATACACCAAAAATAAATATATCAGAGGAGGAAAAGAAGCAACAACGTTTGGCATATCAAAGAGAATATCAGAGACAGAGACGTGCACAGATGACAATTAGCCAAAGAGAAAGAGAAAATGAGAAACAAAGACAAAATCGTGCAAAATGCAAGGCAGAATCAACAGTTGAAAAGATACAAGAAGAAAGAGAAAAACAAACAAAACAAAAAAGAATGTCTCATGCACAAATGACATAGGAACAAGACATAAGAGAGCACAAACAGATGATAGACATAGATAATGAGGTGAATAATGAACTTCAAATCCTCCATAAAACACTTGAGAGAATTAGACGATCTAACCAAGACAGACAAAGGCAATAAGGTAATGGAGAAAATATTGAAAACAATGAAGTAGTACGGCAGATGGATGCATCTGAAGCATCTTCTTTTCTTAGAAGAAATACTTCAAATATAGTTGTCGTTCAACAGAAACAAATAAGATGCAATGAGATTAACATGGAGATGGATCAAGAAAGGACATCGTAGCCTCGAAGAGAATGAAATATTGAAGGTATAGCAATAAATATACAACAAATTCCAACATATGGTGTGGATTTCAATGAATCACAAACTATATTTCGACATCAATTAGACAATATTGCATCACCATCGATGTGTTATATTTATGATGAATGCCATCTTGGAATAAAGGTGTGTTTGACAGACAAAGGTCCAGTATGTAATAGGTGTCAACAAGAAAAAGGTCCTAATAAATTTTTTGCAGAGAATAATATGGATCCTGGACTACAACCACCTAAACTTGCGAATTTGACACAAATTGAAGAAATGTTGATAGCTCGTGTTAATCCCATATTACAAATAACACATGCTAGAGGAGGCCAATACAAGTATAAATGGCACACAATAAGTTTTCCTCAAGAGGTGAAAGAAATTGCTAAGGTATTGCCTCATTCAATAAGTGATTTGCCAATCATTATTGTTAGGATAAAAGATCAACATGGTACAAATTATAATTTTATAGTGAATAAAGAGAGAGTATACAAAGCTCTTAAGTATAAGGTTGAGCATGATAAGTTTTATAAGGATGTACAAATTGATGAAAATGTTTTGAGTGAACTCCCAACAGACACCACTACAAATGTCTTTCATAAACTTAATTATGTCCATATGGAGTTCGATTCTGATATGAATGAATATGTATTTATGGGTCCAATTCTAGAGACTGATGAAGGAAATATAATTGATCACACCACATCAATGGCCTCCAAATTGCCTAATGCTCCGAGGGAGATGGAACTCATTCATGCATGGGTAAACAACCCTAATGCGGATCCTGGAACACTTATTGATTGGCCTAGAATTAGAGCATCTCCTATAAATGAGTATGTTACAAAAGGGTTACTGGATATGGCCTTCCCGATATTTTTTGCAGATGGAAATTGTGATTGGTTGCAGCCTAGAATGAGAAAACTTCATCTACATGAATTCTTAAAACATCTAATTCGATACCACTTTGAATTATCATGAAGGAAAATGGCTTGCTCATTCCTGATGATACCACTTTGAATTATCCATATGAAAGCTTAAGCATCAAACAGAAAAAAGCTTTTAATATAATCAAGGAACACTATAATGAAGGTCAAAATGTACCTCCATTGGACATGATAATACAAGGAATAGCAGGAACAGGGAAATCTTATCTTATAGGTGCAATTCGTCAATTACTTGAAAATTTATCATCTCCAGAATGTTGTCCCTTATTACTTCTTGCACCAATTGGAGTCATTGCATTTAACATAGTTGTAACTGTTTAATAAAATATTGTATAAATACATGAACATCCATTGCAATATACCAAAAATAATCCACAACACAATTGATTTCGAACTGCTTCTGTAAATTACGAATAGCGAGAAATTCATTCGAGACTGCTTCTATAAAGGTTTGAACAATGATATAGAGTTACATTCACCAACGTTATTTAGTTGGGCAGGTGCAAAGATGTAATCCTGCATATGGTGCCAAGTAGCATAATTGGAAAATTCTTGACATCATTGAAATTAAAAATGCACACAATCGATACTAAAAACCTTTGATACTGCTCAAAACATTTTATACTAGAATTGACTTAGTATATTATATTATTATATATATTATATTATTATATATATTATAATACTATATTATTAATTTCTAGGGTTTCATTGATTTATCGAAATGTATATATTATATATTATAGTATTATATATATTATAATATTAATATAATATTATAGTATTAATATAAAGTATTAATTTCTAGGGTTTCATTGATTTATCGGAATGTATGATAACTATAGTATTATTATAATATTAATATTAGTATTATAAGTTGGACTATAGTATTATTAATATAATATTAATATTATATATTATAGTATTATAATAATATACTATTATAATATACTATTATAATATTATTATGATAATGTATATTATTATTATAGAATACTAATATCAGTTTATATATATATATTGTACTATTTTAATATTTATTAATTTAAACTAATAATATTTAAAATATTTTTTTACAGGAACAAATGGAAAATACACCAAAAATAAATATATCAGAGGAGGAAAAGAAGCAACAACGTTTGGCATATCAAAGAGAATATTAGATACAGAGACGTGCACAGATGATATTTAGCCAAAGAGAAAGAGAAAATGAGAAACAAAGACAAAATCATGCAAAACGCAAGGCAAAATCAATAGTTGAAAAGATACAAGAAGAAAGAGAAAAATAAACAAAACGAAAAATAATGTCTCGTGCACAAATGACACAGGAACAAGACATAAGAGAGCACCAACAGATGATAGACATAGATAATGAGGTGAATAATGAACTTCAAATCCTCCATCAAACACTTGAGAGAATTAGATGATCTAACCAAGATAGACAAAGGCAATAGGGTAATGGAGAAAATATTGAAAACAATGAAGTAGTACGACAGATGGATGCATCTAAAGCATCTTCTTTTCTTAGAAGAAATGCTTCAAATATAGTTGTCGTTCAATAGACACAAAGTGGATGCAATGAGTTTAACATGGAGATGCATCAAGAAAGGACATCGCAGCCTCGAAGAGAAGGAAATATTGAAGGTATAGCAATAAATATACAACAAATTCCAACATATGGTGTGGATTTCAATGAATCACATACTATATTTTGACATCAATTAGACAATCTTGCATCACCATCGATGTGTTATATTTGTGATGAATGCTATCCTGGAATAAAGGTGTGTTTGATAGACAAAGGTCTAGTATGTAATAGGTGTCAACAAGAAAAAGGTCCTAATCGATTTTCTATAGAGAATAATATGGACCTCATAGACTACAACCACCTGAACTTGCGAATTTGACACAAATTGAAGAAATGTTGATAGCCCATGTTAATCCCATATTATAGGTAACACATGCTACGGGAGGCCAATACAAGTATAAAGGGCACACAATAAGTTTTCCTCAAGAGGTGAAAGAAATTGCTAAGGTATTGCCTCATTCAATAAGTGATTTGCCAATCATTATTGTTAGGAGAAAATATCAACGTGGTACAAATTATAATTTTACAGTGAATAAAGAGAGAGTATACAAAGCTCTTAAGTATAAGGTTGAGCATGATAAGTTTTATAAGGATGTACAAATTGATGAAAATGTTTTGAGTGAACTCCCAAAAGACACCACTACAAATGTCTTTCATAAACTTAATTCTGTCCATATGGAGTTCGATTTTGATATGAATGAATATGTATTTATGGGTCCAATTCTAGAGACTGATGAAGGAAATATAATTGATCACACCACATCAATGGCCTCCAAACCACCTAATGCTCCGAGGGAGATGGAACTCATTCGTGCATGGGTAAACAACCCTAATGCGGATCCTGGAACACTTATTGATTGGCCTGGAATTGGAGCATCTCCTATAAATGAGTATGTTACAGAAGGGTTACTGGATATGGCCTTCCCAACATTATTTGCAAATGGAAATTGTGATTGGTTGCAGCCTAGAATGAAAAAACTTCATCTACATGAATTCGTAAAACATCTAATTCGATATAGAGATCATCGTTTTGGAAAACATCCAAGATTTAGATATTTCATGATGAACATGATTATGCGACATCGTGCATAGAATTCTTCAACAGTATTTGTAAAGAAGAGTCTTCAAGACTTACCCATTACAATCAATGAACTGCATGAACATATGGAAAATATCCCTCAATCCCATCTTGCAGATCGCTTAATGCGTTTTGGTACATCGTTAAGAGGCACAAGATCTTACTGGACAAAGTGTCGTGCTGAGTTAAATGACTTATTACATCAAATTGGGTCACCCACTATTTTCTTCACCTTAAGTGCAGTTGATCTGTATTGGCCCGACCTACATGCATTGATGCCAGGAACTCCACCAATTGATCCTCATGAAGCACAAAAATGGAGAAAACAAAATATTATTGACTATCCTCATATTGTAGCTTATTACATGCATATTCGAAACACCACATTTCGAAAGGAGGTGTTGCAAAAAAAAATGAAAGTAAAAGAATTTTGGTGTAGATACGAATGGCAACATAGAGGCTCTCCACATGTCCATGGTTTCTTATGGTTAGAGGGAGCTCCGAATATGGACAATTTAGATTGGAAAAATGAAAATCAAGTTAAAAATACACAAAGATATTTTGATAATATTGTGCATGCATGGAATCCTCGAGGAGACCCTCACCAACGGAATATACAGGTAAATATAAATAACTATTTAGATTTATATTTATATGAGTTTATATTTAGGTTTGTATTTATATAGTTGTGAATTGCAGGTATTACAAAGTTTCGGTCAACATCCATGTTTGAGAAATACACGACAACTTATGCAAATTGATGCAAATCTAGATTACGAAGAGATTCTCAACTATGTAGAGCGCCACACGCTATGTAGAGAGGGTGCTTGCTTACAAAAAAAGAGGGAAGATGGTTTGCAGGTATGTAGAGGTAATTCAAAGTATTTCAACTATTCCACATATACATAAAAAATTTGTAACTAATACCATTTATCTTATTTCTTTTATTTAGGTACAATGCACCATGGCCTCTGAATCTAGAAGGTTCAAAATTATACGAAGATCTTGAAACATGAGATAAGAAGTATGAACCAACAAGAAATGATGAGCGAGTAAACACACATAATCATTACATTTTACAATTATGGAGAGCAAATGTAGATTGGCAACCTGTTCTTTCAAAGCATGCAGTTATAAACTATATTGCCAAGTATGCTGCGAAAGCTGAAAAAGCTCAGAAACTTATCAACAAATGTTGATGCGAATAGCAAATATGCAGAATAATGATGATCCAACAACAAGAGCATATAGACGTCTTCTAACAGAAACACTTATAGAGAGATATATAGGAGCACAAGAAACATGTCATATGCTATTAGAGCTTCCATTGGTTGAATGCAGTCAAGTATTTGTTCCTCTAAATGTTGGACGGAAAGTATTCAAGGAGGTGGAACATAATGATGAAGATGAGACCGAAAGAGAAGGTAAATATTTAATTGACGGATATATGCAACGACCTTATAACATGGAAAGTGTTTCACTTATAAATGCAGCTAAATCTTGGATATATAATCCTAAGAGAAAAAATGACTTCAAATGGAAAGCTAGAAAAGAAGCAACTATTGTGAGGGTATTTCCATGATTTATCACCATTCCTGAATGACAATCAAAAAAATTTGTTGAGTTTTGTTGGTCAGAGCTGCTACTTTACAAACCATTCAGAAATATAGAGAGAGATATCGGACTTGATGATGGAAATATCATTTCAAATTGGGAGTCATTCAATTACAACCCATGGCATGTTGAAAGGATAAGTAGGCAAAACAATACAGAAGAACATTATAGTGAATCTGAAGATGATGATGTTGGAGTGGTACAACAAAACACGATTGAACATGAATGGGAAATTATATCCAAACTATACCGTGGGCAACTCATGGATGTAAGTGAAATAGATATGCTTGGAAGAAGAGATTTTGATAAACTTGCACCATGGAATATAGAATATCAAGGAGAATATTACACAAAAAAAGCAATACAACATATAACCTTCATGAAGGAAAATGGCTTGCTCATTCTTGATGATACCACTTCGAATTATCCATATGAAAGCTTAAGCATCAAACAAAAAAAATCTTTTGATATAATCAAGGAACACTATAATGAAGGTCAAAATGTACCTCCATTGCACATGATAATACAAGGAAAAGTAAGAACAGGGAAATCTTATCTTATAGGTGCAATTCGTCAATTACTTGAAAATTTATCATCTCCAGAACGTTGTCCCCTATTACTACTTGCACCAACTGGAGTCGCTGCATTTAACATAGGTGCAACTGTTTAATAAAATATTGTATAAATACATGAACATCCATTGCAATATACCAAAAACAATCCACAGCGCAATTGATTTCAAACTACTTTTGTAAATTGTGAATAGCGATAAATTCATTCGACACTGCTTCTGTAAAGGTTTGAACAATGATATAGAGTTACATTCACTAGCGTTATTTAGTTGGGCAGGTGCAAAGATGTAATCTTGCATATGGTGCCAGGTAGCATAATTGGAAATTCTTGACATCATTGAAATTAAAAATGCACACAATCGATACTAAAAACCTTTGATACTGCTCAAAATATTTTATACTAGAATTGACTTAGTATATTATATTATTATTATATATATATATATATATATATTATAATACTATATTATTAATTTCTAGGGTTTCATTGATTTATCGTAATGTATGATAACTATAGTATTATTATAATATTAATATTAGTATTATAAGTTGGACTATAGTATTATTAATATAAGATTAATATTATATATTATAGTATTATATAATATACTATTATAATATATATATATATATTATAATATTATTATGATAATGTATATTATTATTATAGAATACTAATATCAGTTTATTTATATATATATTGTACTATTTTAATATTTATTAATTTAAACTAATAATATTTAAAATATTTTTTTACAGGAACAAATGGAAAATACACCAAAAATAAATATATCAGAGGAGGAAAAGAAGCAACAACGTTTGGCATATCAAAGAGAATATCAGAGACAGAGACGTGCACAGATGACAGTTAGCCAAAGAGAAAGAGAAAATGAGAAACAAAGACAAAATCTTGCAAAATGCAAGGCAGAATCAACAGTTGAAAAGATACAAGAAGAAAGAGAAAAACAAACAAAATGAAAAAGAATGTCTCATGCACAAATGACACAGGAACAAGACATAAGAGAGCACCAACAAATGATAGACACAGATAACAAGGTGAATAATGAACTTCAAATCCTCCATCAAACACTTGAGAGAATTAGACGATCTAACCAAGACAGACAAAGGCAACAGGGTAATGGAGAAAATATTGAAAACAATGAAGTAGTACGATAGATAGATGCATCTGAAGCATCTTCTTTTCTTAGAAGAAATGCTTCAAATATAGTTGTCGTTCAATAGACACAAAGTGGATGCAATGATATTAACATGGAGATGCATCAAGAAAGGACATCGCAACCTCGAAGAGAAGGAAATATTGAAGGTATAGCAATAAATATACAACAAATTCCAACATATGGTGTGGATTTCAATGAATCATAGACTATATTTTGACATCAATTAGACAGTCTTGCATCACCATCGATGTGTTATATTTGTGATGAATGCTATCCTGGAATAAAGGTGCGTTTGATAGACAAAGGTCCAGTATGTAATAGGTGTCGACAAGAAAAAGGTCCTAATCAATTTTCTATAGAGAATAATATGGATCCTAGACTACAACCACCTGAACTTGCGAATTTGACACAAATTGAAGAAATGTTGATAGCCCATGTTAATCCCATATTATAGGTAACACATGCTACGGGAGGCCAATACAAGTATAAAGGGCACACAATAAGTTTTCCTCAAGAGGTGAAAGAAATTGCTAAGGTATTGCCTCATTCAATAAGTGATTTGCCAATCATTATTGTTAGGAGAAAAGATCAACATGGTACAAATTATAATTTTATAGTGAATAAAGAGAGAGTATACAAAGCTCTTAAGTATAAGGTTGAGCATGATAAGTTTTATAAGGATGTACAAATTGATGAAAATGTTTTGAGTGAACTCCCAACAGACACCACTACAAATGTCTTTCATAAACTTAATTCTGTCCATATGGAGTTCGATTCTGATATGAATGAATATGTATTTATGGGTCCAATTCTAGAGACTGATGAAGGAAATATAATTGATCACACCACATCAATGGCCTCCAAACCGCCTAATGCTCCGAGGGAGATGGAACTCATTCGTGCATGGGTAAACAACCCTAATGCGGATCCTGGAACACTTATTGATTTGCCTGGAATTGGAGCATCTCCTATAAATGAGTATGTTACAGAAGGGTTACTAGATATGGCCTTCCCGACATTATTTGCAGATGGAAATTGTGATTGGTTGCAGCCTAGAATGAAAAAACTTCATCTACATGAATTCATAAAACATCTAATTCGATATAGAGATCATCATTTTGGAAAACATCCAAGATTTAGATATTTCATGATGAACATGATTATGCGACATCGTGCATAGAATTCTTCAGCAGTATTTGTAAAGAAGAGTCTTCAAGACTTACCCATTACAATCAATGAACTGCGTGAACATATGGAAAATATCCCTCAATCCCATCTTGCATATCGCTTAATGCATTTTGGTACATCATTAAGAGGCACAAGATCTTACTGGACAAAGTGTCATGTTGAGTTAAATGACTTATTACATCAAATTGGGTCACCCACTATTTTCTTCACCTTAAGTGCAACTGATCTGTATTGGCCCGACCTACATGCATTGATGCCAGGAACTCCACCAATTGATCCTCATGAAGCACAAAAATGGAGAAAACAAAATATTATTGACTATCCTCATATTGTAGCTTATTACATGCATATTTGAAACACCACATTTCGAAAGGAGGTGTTGCAAAAAAAATGAAAGTAAAAGAATTTTGGTGTAGATACGAATGGCAACATAGAGGCTCTCCACATGTCCATGGTTTCTTATGGTTAGAGGGAGCTCCGAATATGGACAATTTAGATTGGAAAAATGAAAATCAAGTTAAAAATGCACAAAGATATTTTGATAATATTGTGCATGCATGGAATCCTCGAGGAGACCCTCACCAATGGAATATACAGGTAAATATAAATAACTGTTTAGATTTATATTTATATGATTTTATATTTAGGTTTGTATTTATATAGTTGTGAATTGCAGGTATTACAAAGTTTCGGTCAACATCCATGTTTGAGAAATACACGACAACTTATGCAAATTGATGCAAATCTAGATTACGAAGATATTCTCAACTGTGTAGAGCACCACACGCTATGTAGAGAGGGTGCTTGCTTACGAAAAAAAGAGGGAAGATGGTTTGCAGGTATGTAGAGGTAATTAAAAGTATTTCAACTATTCCACATATACATAAAAAATTTGTAACTAATACCATTTATCTTATTTCTTTTATTTAGGTACAATGCACCATGGCCTCTGAATCTAGAAGGTTCAAAATTATACGAAGATCCTAAAATAGGAGATAAGAAGTATGAACCAACAAGAAATGATGAGCGAGTAAACACACATAATCGTTACATTTTACAGTTATGGAGAGCAAATGTAGATTGGCAACATGTTCTTTCAAAGCATGCAGTTATAAACTATATTGCCAAGTATGTTGCGAAAGCTGAAAAAAACTCAAAAACTTATCAACAAATGTTGATGTGAATAGCAAATATGCAGAATAATGATGATCCAACAACAAGAGCATATAGACGTCTTCTAACAAAAACACTTATAGAGAGAGATATAGGAGCACAAGAAACATGTCATATGCTATTAGAGCTTCCATTGGTTGAATGCAGTTGAGTATTTGTTCCTCTAAATGTTGGATGAAAAGTATTCAAGGAGGTGGAACATAATGATGAATATGAGACCGAAAGAGAAGGTAAATCTTTAATTGACGGATATATGCAACGACCTTATAACATGGAAAGTGTTTCACTTATAAATGCAACTAAATATTGGATATATAATCCTAAGAGAAAAAATGACTTCAAATGGAAATCTAGAAAAGAAGAAGCTATTGTGAGGGTATTTCCATGATTTATCACCATTCCTGAATGACAATCAAAAAAATTTGTTGAGTTTTGTTGGTCAGAGCTACTACTTTACAAACCATTCAAAAATATAGAGAGAGATATCGGACTTGATGATGGAAATATCATTTCAAATTGGGAGTCATTCAATTACAACCCATGGCATGTTGAAAGGATAAGTAGGCAAAACAATATAGAAGAACATTATAGTGAATCTGAAGATGATGATGTTGGAGTGGTACAACAAAACATGACTGAACATGAATGGGAAATTATATCCAAACTATACTATGGGCAACTCATGGATGTAAGTGAAATAGATATGCTTGGAAGAAGAGATTTTGATAAACTTGCACCATGGAATATAGAATATCAAGGAGAAGATTACACAAAAAAAGCAATACAACATATAACCTTCATGAAGGAAAATGACTTGCTCATTCCTGATGATACCACTTTGAATTATCCATATGAAAGCTTAAGCATCAAAAAAAAAAAATATTTTGATATATAAAAGGAACACTATAATGAAGGTCAAAATGTACCTCCATTGCACATGATAATACAAGGAACAACAGGAACAGGAAAATCTTATCTTATAGGTGCAATTCATCAATTACTTGAAAATTTATCATCTCCAGAACGTTGTCCCCTATTACTACTTGCACCAACTGGAGTCGTTGCATTTAACATAGGTGCAGCTACTATACATGGAAGTCTACGAATTCCTATTGTAGATTTTGAAAAATTGGAAGAAACTAGATTAACAAGTTTTCAAGAAGATTTACAACATATAAAATATATATTGATTGATGAGATGAGCTTCATAGGCCAGAAATTATTGGAACAAATAGATTCACGTCTTCGTCAAGCATTTCCATAGTATTCTAACATATGCTTTGGAGGAAGGTCAATCATTTTGGTCGATGATTTAGGACAGTTACCACCTGTGATGGATATCCCACCATATGCTAGCGATAAGTATGCAAAATTATTATGGTAATAATTTTCAACAATCATAATATTGGATAAGGTATTCCGATAGGAAGTAGATAGTGAAGAACAAAAGAGATTTCGTCAACTTCTTACAAATATCAGATATGCAAATCCAACTATTTATGACTGACAATTATTTATGAGAAGGACCAATACATCATTAGATGCAACTACAATAGAAGAATTTGACAATAGCTTCCATATATTTGCCACAAATGAGAATGTGCATAATCGTAACAGGAGAATTATTAAAATCAAAATATCCTGTGGCACGTAGTATTGCAACAAAAGAGGAAGAACTAATCCAGGAGGATGTGATAATGAAAAACTTGAAGTTGAGTTACTAATTGCAAAAAATGCAAGAGTTATGTTAACAACGTTTGATTTAGGTGTTTGGGGGGGGTTTTGTAAAAATGGGGGAAAAAAGAGGGTTTTTGGGGTGGGGGGGGGGAGGGAGGGGGTGGGGGGGGGTGGTGGGGTAATGTTGGGGGGTGGGGTTTGTAACTACGTTGAGAGGCGTTCCTACAATGGCAGACAGGGGGTGGGAGGCAAAGAGGTCATAAATGTCACATCGTAAACAATTTTTTTTTTATTAAAAAAGCCGACATTAACAAAAACATTTAAAATATTTAAACTAAAACAATCGACTAACCAACCGTTGCAAACATTTAAAATATTTAAACTAAAACAGCCGACTAACCAACCATTGCAACTGTTTAATAAAATATTGTATAAATACATGAACATCAATTGCAATATACCAAAAACAATCCACAACGCAATTGATTTCGAACTACTTCTGTAAATTGTGAATAGCAAGAAATTCATTCGAGACTGCTTCTGTAAAGGTTTGAACAATGAGAGTTACATTCACCAACATTATTTAGTTGGGCAGGTGCAAAGATGTAATCCTGTAGATGGTGCCAGGTAGCATAATTGGAAATTCTTGACATCATTGAAATTAAAAATGCACACAATCGATACTAAAAACCTTTGATACTGCTCAAAACATTTTATACTAGAATTGACTTAGTATATTATATTATTATATATATTATAATACTATATTATTAATTTCTAGGGTTTCATTGATTTATCGGAATGTATGATAACTATAGTATTATTATAATATTAATATTAGTATTATAAGTTGGACTATAGTATTATTAATATAAGATTAATATTATATATTATAGTATTATAATATTATAATACTATAATATATATATTATAGTATTATATAATATACTATTATAATATATATTATAATATTATTATGATAATGTATATTATTATTATAGAATACTAATATCAGTTTATATATATATATATATTGTACTATTTTAATATTTATTAATTTAAACTAATAATATTTAAAATATTTTTTTATAGGAACAAATGGAAAATACACCAAAAATAAATATATCAGAGGAGGAAAAGAAGCAACAAAGTTTGGCATATCAAAGAGAATATCAGAGACAAAGACATGCATAGATGACAATTAGCCAAAGAGAAAGAGAAAATGAGAAACAAAGACAAAATCGTGCAAAATGCAAGGCAGAATCAACAGTTGAAAAGATACAAGAAGAAAGAGAAAAACAAACAAAATGAAAAAGAATGTCTCATGCACAAATGACACAAGAACAAGATATAAGAGAGCACCAATAGATGATAGACACAGATAACGAGGTGAATAATGAACTTCAAATCCTCCATCAAACACTTGAGAGAATTAGACGATCTAACCAAGACAGACAAAGGCAACAAGGTAATGGAGAAAATATTGAAAACAATGAAGTAGTACGACATATGGATGCATCTAAAGCATCTTCTTTTCTTAGAATAAATACTTCAAATATAGTTGTCGTTCAATAGACACAAAGCGGATGCAATGAGATTAACATGGAGATGGATCAAGAAAGGACATCGTAGCCTCGAATAGAATGAAATATTGAAGGTATAGCAATAAATAAACAACAAATTCTAACATATGGTGTGGATTTCAATGAATCAGAGACTATATTTTGACATCAATTAGACAGTCTTGCATCACCATCGATGTGTTATATTTGTGATGAATGCTATCCTGGAATAAAGGTGTGTTTGACAGACAAAGGTCCAGTATGTAATAGGTGTCGACAAGAAAAAGATCCTAATCAATTTTTTGTAGAGAATAATATGGATCCTAGACTACAACCACCTGAACTTGCAAATTTGACACAAATTGAAGAAATTTTGATAGCCCGTGTTAATCCCATATTATAGGTAACACATGCTAGAGGAGGCCAATACAAGTATAAAGGGCACACAATAAGTTTTCCTCAAGAGGTGAAAGAAATTGCTAAGGTATTGCCTCATTCAATAAGTGAATTGCCAATCATTATTGTTAGGAGAAAAGATCAACATGGCACAAATTATAATTTTATAGTGAATAAAGAGAGAGTATATAAAGCTCTTAATTATAAGGTTGAACATGATAAGTTTTATAAGGATGTACAAATTGATGAAAATGTTTTGAGTGAACTCCCAACAGACACCACTACAAATGTCTTTCATAAACTTAATTATGTCCATATGGAGTTTGATTCTGATATGAATGAATATGTATTTATGGGTCCAATTCTAGAGACTGATGAAGGAAATATAATTGATCACACCACATCAATGGCCTCCAAACCGCCTAATGCTCTGAGGGAGATGGAACTCATTCATGCATGGGTAAACAACCCTAATGTGGATCCTGGAACACTTATTGATTGGCCTAGAATTGGAGCATCTCCTATAAATGAGTATGTTACAGAAGGGTTACTGGATATGGCCTTCCCGATATTATTTGCAGATGGAAATTGTGATTGGTTGCAGCCTAGAATGAGAAAACTTCATCTACATGAATTCTTAAAACATCTAATTCGATATAGAGATCATCGTTTTGGAAAACATCTAAGATTTAGATATTTCATGATGAACATGATTATGTGACATCGTGCACAAAATTCTTCAATAGTATTTTTAAAGAAGAGTCTTCAAGACTTACCCATTACAATCAATGAACTACGTGAACATATGGAAAATATCCCTCAATCCCATCTTGCAGATCGCTTAATGTGTTTTGGTACATCGTTAAGAGGCACAAGATCTTACTAGACAAAGTGTCGTGCTGAGTTAAATGACTTATTACATCAAATTGGGTCACCCACTATTTTCTTCACCTTAAGTGCAGTTGATCTGTATTGGTCCGACCTACATGCATTTATGCTAGGAACTCCACCAATTGATCCTCATGAAGAACAAAAATGGAGAAAACAAAATATTATTGACTATCCTCATATTGTAGCTTATTACATGCATATTCGAAACACCAGGCAAAATGATAAAGATAAAATAAGAAACAAAGATAAAATCGTGCAAAATGCAAGACAGAATCAATAGTTGAAAAGATACAAGAAGAAAGAGAAAAATAAACAAAACGAAAAATAATGTCTCGTGCATAAATGACACAGGAACAAGACATAAGAGAGCACCAACAGATCATATACAAATATAACGAGGTGAATAATGAACTTCAAATCCTCCATAAAACACTTGAGAGAATTAGACGATCTAACCAAGACAGACAAAGGCAATAGAGTAATGGAGAAAATATTAAAAACAATGAAGTAGTACGATAGATGGATGCATCTGAAGCATCTTCTTTTCTTAGAAGAAATGCTTCAAATATATTCATCGTTCAACAGACACAAAGCGGATGCAATGATATTAACATGGATATGCATCAAGGACATCACAGCCTCTAAGAGAATGAAATATTGAAGGTATAGCAATAAATATACAACAAATTCCAACATATGGTGTGGATTTCAATGAATCACATATTATATTTTGACATCAATTAGACAGTCTTGGATCACCATCGATGTGTTATATTTGTGATGAATGCCATCCTGGAATAAAGGTGTGTTTGACAGATAAAGATCGAGTATGTAATAGGTGTCGACAAGAAAAAGGTCCTAATTGATTTTTTGTAGATAATAATATGGATCTTGGACTACAACCACCTAAACTTGAAAATTGACATAAATTGAAGAAATGTTGATAGCTCTTGTTAATCCCATATTACAGGTAACACATGCTACAGGAGGCCAATACAAGTATAAAGGGAACACAATAATTTTTCTTCAATAGGTGAAATAAATTGCTAAGGTATTGCCTCATTCAATAAGTGATTTGTCAATCATTATTTTTAGGAGAAAAGATCAACATGGTACAAATTATAATTTTACAGTGAGTAAAGAGAGAGTATACAAAGCTCTTAAGTATAAGTTTGAGCATGATAATTTTTATAAGGATGTATAAATTTATGAAAAAAAATTGAGTGAACTCCCAACAGACACCACTACAAATGTCTTTCATAAACTTAATTTTGTCCATATGGAGTTCGATTCTGATATGAATGAATATGTATTTATGGGTCCAATTCTAGAGACTGATGAAGTAAATATAATTGATAACACCACATCAATGGCCTCCAAACTGCCTAATGCTCTGAGGGAGATGGAACTCATTCGTGCATGGGTAAACAACCCTAATGCGGATCCTGGAACACTTATTGATTGGCCTAGAATTGGAGCATCTCCTATAAATGGGTATGTTACAAAAGGGTTACTGGATATGACCTTCCCAACATTATTTGCAGATGGAAATTGTGATTGGCTGCAGCCTAGAATGAAAAAAATTCGTCTACATGAATTCATAAAACATCTAATTCGATATAGATATCATCATTTTGGAAAACATATAAGATTTAGATATTTCATGATGAACATGTTTAAGCGACATGGTGCACATAATTCTTCAACAGTATTTGTAAAGAAGAGTATTCAAGACTTACCCATTACAATCAATGAACTGCGTGAACATATGGAAAATATCCCTCAATCCCATATTGCAGATTGCTTAATGCATTTTGGTACATCATTAAGAGGCACAAGATTTTACTAGACAAAGTGTTGTGCTAAGTTAAATGACTTATTACATCAAATTGGGTCATCCACTATTTTCTTCACCTTAAGTGCAGCTGATCTGTATTGTCCCAACCTACATGCATTGATGCTAGGAACTCCACCAATTGATTCTCATGAAGCACAAAAATGGAGAAAACAAAATATTATTGACTATCCTCATATTGTAGCTTATTACATGCATATTCGAAACACCACATTTCGAAAGGAGGTGTTGCAAAAAAAAATGAAAGTAAAAGAATTTTGGTGTAGATATGAATGGCAACATAGAGGCTCTCCACATGTCCATGGTTTCTTATGGTTAGAGGGAGCTCCGAATATGGAAAATTTAGATTGGAAAAATGAAAATCAAGTTAAAAATGCACAAATATATTTTGATAATATTGTGCATGCATGGAATCCTCGAGGAGACTCTCACCAATGGAATATACAGGTAAATATAAATAATTGTTTATATTTATATTTATATGAGTTTATATTTAGGTTTGTATTTATTTAGTTGCGAATTGTAGGTATTACAAAGTTTCGGTCAACATCCATATTTGAGAAATACACAACTTATGCAAATTGATGCAAATCCAGATTATGAAGAGATTCTCAACTGTGTAGAACGCCACACGCTATGTAGAGAGGGTGCTTTCTTACGAAAAAAAAGAGGAAATATCATTTGTAGGTATGTAGAGGTAATTCAAAGTATTTCAACTATTCCACATATAAATAAAAAAATTGTAACTAATACCATTTATCTTATTTCTTTTATTTAGGTACAATGCACCATGGCGTCTAAATCTAGAAGGTTCAAAATTATACGAAGATCCTGAAACAGGAGATAAGAAGTATGAACCAACAAGAAATTATGAGCGATTAAACACACATAATCGTTACATTTTACAGTTATGGAGAGCAAATGTAGATTGGCAACATGTTCTTTCAAAGAATGTAGTTATAAACTATATTGTCAAGTATGCTGTGAAAGCTGAAAAAAGCTCAAAAAATTATCAAAAAATGTTGATACGAATAGCAAATATGCAGAATAATGATGATCCAACAACAAGAGCATATAGACGTCTTCTAACAAAAACACTTATAGAGAGAGATATAGGAGCACAAGAAATGTGTCATGTGCTATTAGAGCTTCCATTGGTTGAATGCAGTCGAGTATTTGTTCCTCTAAATGTTGGACGAAAAGTATTCAAGGAGATGGAACATAATTATGAAGATGAGACTGAAAGAGAAGGTAAATATTTAATTGAGGGATATATGCAACGACCTTATAACATGGAAAGTGTTTCACTTATAAATGCAGCTAAATATTGGATATATAATCCTAAGATAAAAAATGACTTCAAATGGAAATCTAGAAAAGAAGGTATTTCCACGATTTATCACCATTCTTGAACGACAATCAAAAAATTTGCTAAGTTTTGCTGGTTAGAGCTGCTACTTTACAAACCATTCCAAAATATAGAGAGAGATATCGGACTTGATGATGGAAATATCATTTCAAATTGGGAGTCATTCAATTACAATCCATGGCATGTTGAAAGGATAAGTAGGCAAAACAATACAGAAGAACATTATAGTGAATCTGAATATGATGATGTTGGAGTGGTACAACAAAACACAACTTAACATGAATGGGAAATTATATCCAAACTATACCATGGGTAACTCATGGATGTAAGTGAAATGGATATGCTCGAAAGAAGATATTTTGATAACTTTGTGCCATGGAATATAGAATATCATGGAGAATATTACACAAAAAAACCAATACAACATATAACCTTCATTAAGGAAAATGGCTTGCTCATTCCTGATGATACCACTTCGAATTATCCATATGAAATCTTAAGCATCAAACAGAAAAAAGCTTTTGATATAATCAAGGAACACTATAATGAAGGTCAAAATGTACCTCCATTGCACATGATAATACAAGGAACAATAGGAACAGGGAAATCTTATCTTATAGGTGCAATTCGTCAATTACTTGAAAATTTATCATCTCCAGAATGTTGTCCCCTATTACTACTTGCACCAACTGGAGTCGCTGCATTTAACATAGGTGCAGCTACTATACATGGAACTCTACGAATTCCTATTGCAGATTTTGAAAAATTGGAAGAAACTAGATTAACAAGTTTTCAAGAAGATTTACAACATATAAAATATATATTAATTGATGAGATGAGCTTCCTAGGCCAAAAATTATTGCAACAAATAGATTCACGTCTTCGTCAAGCATTTCCATAGTATTCTAACATATGCTTTGGAGGAAGGTCAATCATTTTGGTTGATAATTTAGGACATTTACCACCTGTGATGGATAGCCCACCATATGCCAGTGATAAGTATGCAAAATTATTATGGCAAGAATTTTCAACAGTCATAATATTGGATAAGGTATTCCGATAGGAAGGAGATAGTGAAAAACAAAAAATATTTCGTCAACTTATTACAAATATCAGACATGCAAATCCAACTATTGATGACTGGCAATTATTGATGAGAATGACCAATACATCATTAGATGTAGCTACAATAGAATAATTTGATAATAGCTTCCATCTATTTGCCACGAATGAGAATGTGCATAATCATAATAGGAGATAATTGTTAAAATCAAAATATCATGTGGCACGTAGTATTGCAACAAAAGAGGGAAGAACTAATCCATGAGGATGTGATAATGAAGAACTTGAAGTTGAGTTACTAATTGCAAAAAATGCAAGAGTTATGTTAACATCCAACTTATGGACTGAAGCTGGACTTTTTAACAGTGCATTAGGCTATATTTGAAATATAGTCTATAAACCTAGAATGTCTCCACCAGATCAACCAACATATGTTTTGGTGGAGTTCGATAACTACATAGGGATGCTATTTGATGATACATCTCCTTGAATTGTTCCAATTACACCAGTAGAAAAGGGAAATATAAGACAGCTTCCATTAAAATTAGCTTGGGTATTGACAATTCATAAGTCATAAGGTTTGACACTAAATAAAGCAACAATTGACATAGGACAAACAGAAAGATAAGGTTTAACTTTTGTTGCCATCTCAAGAGTTAAGGCATTGTAAGGACTTAGAATAATACCACCCTTTTCATGTGATCGATATGAAAAACTAAAGTCAGGAAAAGGAGTTGCTAAGAGAATGGAAGAAGAAGAGCGACTAAAGTCTTTGGAGCTTAAATTATTGGATCTAGCCAATCTATGAAATAATAAGGTGTTTATCAACATTAATATTTGAAATAATAAGGTGTTTATCAACACCACCTATTGAGATTCATATTTGTTATCACTTGAGCATTTTCATCTCACTCAAAGCTATTTTAAATATTTTTGGCATGTTATATTTATCAATACATTTATATATATATATATATATATATATATATATATATATATATATATATATATATATATATATATATATATATATATATATTTATCTATATAATTTCATTGAAAAATATTTTAATATAATAATTGTGCGGTCGTGGATGATACTAGCTTAGATATAAAGGATATATATCTAAAAACAATGAGAGTTATCAATCTCGAGTCGCCTATATCATTTCTTGGGGGTGTGATGTCCAAGATAGGCACCTCGGAATTGATAACTCTCGGCATTTTTAGATATATCCTTTATATCTAAGCTAGTAATATTATTATTTTATTTTATCCCTCTTTGGGTCTTCAAATTTTAGGTCTTTTTAGGCATATAATATTTAAAATAAATATTATATCCTATTTCTTTTAATCCCTTCCTTGCCTTTTGGAAAAACCACCTGATGACATTACTAACAACGAAACTTGGACATCAACCTCTTGACATCAATGACAACAAAACTTATTCAAATTTCCAATAATATCCCCCTTTGTCATTTATGGCAACCCTTTTTCCTTTAACCATTTCTTTTACCTTTTTCAATTCTGCTCTCTCTGAGAAACTTCTCCCCCTAACTGAATTCTCTCCCTCTAACTCATATCTCTCCCTCTTTGACATCAATGGAAAAGGGCTACCTTTGGGGCTTGGGGATAAGGATAAGACTCTTAGCTCAGTCCCTCCCCCACCTCCTCTCTTTGAGGTGGTTAATTTTTGGGTGGGAGTATCTCTAATCCCAACATACACTGCTCTTTACCTTTGTCCACCTTCTTCCTCAATTGATCCTTCTGATTCCTCTGAATATTCTTGTTCCTGCTTGTCTCTGAAATTTTTTTCTACACCACTTAGCCATATGCCCAACATTATTACACTTATAATACTTAATGTTGTGGTTCCTTGAAGGTGCAAATATTTTGAAGTTCCTCCTGGTGAAGCCATATCCATTCCTATCATGAACCTTGCAATTAACTACCTTATGACCAAATTGATTACAAGAGTAGCAATACCCTTGAAATATATACCCATTTCTAAAATTATTTTTAGTGAAACCATATCCCTATTTTTCATGTGTCTTGCACTACGAAGCCTTATGACCAAATCTGTGATATGAGAAGCAATGTCCATTGAAGAACCATTGCCTTGACTCCATTGGTCTCTTAGTCTCTTCTTCCATGTGATGTTTATTGTTCCATTTGTTCCTTATTTGTGCATTGTTCCTTTCTTTGTTGAAATTTCTATTTTCCAACTTATCCTTAGAAGTCTCACTTTCTCTTTCACTCTCTTCTTCTGAGGATTCTTCTTATTTGGAGCTTGATATTGACTCCTCTTCTTGTCCTCTATATTCTTCTTCAAAACCAAGTCTTATCTTGTTTGATGAAGATCTTTGTACCTTGATAATCTTATCCAAGTTATTTGAGCTTCTCCCAAACCTGTGTAGTTATATTTAGACTCTTTTACTTCCTTTCGTAGTGAAGCTACCTCATGCTCTAATTTTTCACATTCAAAAAACTTTACCTCTAAGTTCTCTTTATATCTCCTTGTCTTAGATATTGAATCTGTCAAATCTTGTATAAGTTTTCCTTTTTCTTCATCACATTCCTAAAATTGAATATTGAGTTTTGAGTTCTACTTTATTACCTTTCTTAATTCCTTAAGAGTAGAAATAAGCTCACCTTCAATATCAACTTCTCCTTCCTCTTCATTTTTTTATTCTTCCTCTACCTTTTTGTCATCAAGATCATCTTCATTCTTTTCTGATTTATTTCCACTAGAAGTACTTCCTCTTTCTTCTATATCCATAAGTAGAATTTCTTCTTCTAGACCTTCAAGAGCATCTTCATATTCATCTTCAATGAAACTGAAACTATTCCTTTTCCAATGATCTTTAATATGACCAAAGTTACCACACCTAAAACACTTGAGAATTATTGGTGCCCTTTTTATAACATCTTTTTTTTCTACTGTCAAAAATAGAATGTCTTATTCTTCATTATTTGAATACCTTTCATCACTATCACTTGAATCCTTGCATGTCTTATCTGCATAAAAACTCTTCTTATACCTTTGGAAAAACTTTTTTCCTTGCTTGCTTTGTCCATATTTGCTTTTATTTTGATACCTGTATTTTCTTGCTTCTCTGTTCTTATGATCATGTTTCTCATTATCAAAGCTATTTCTAGCTTCTAGACAATCAGATGCATAGTGACCATATTTACCACATTTAAAACACTTAACTAATTTTGTACCTTTATACTTTCTTATGTCCTTGTTCCTTCTGTCATAGTTTACTTCTTCATCCTTGGATAACTCATTACTTTAATCCTTCCCTATTACAATATTTAAGGACCTCTATCCAAAGGAGACACCAATCACCTAATCAAGTTCATGGATATCTATCCACAAGAGAACTCCTTCCCCTTTATTGGTTCGTGGATCTTTATCCACAGGAGAACATTTTCTCCTCTGCTCTGGCTGGTGATCCTCTAGAATACTACTGCCTCCACTGTACTAGCTTATGGATATCTCTCCACTTAAGACCTTTGTCCTCACTCAAAATACCTTTGTCCTCACTACCCTGGCTAATGGATATCTATCCACTAGATACTACTATCCTCTGCTCTATCACCTCCAAAGCTTGATCTCAACTCTACTCAATCTCTATCTCAAATATTCACTAAACACTATCCTTTGGTCTAGCAC
This sequence comes from Wollemia nobilis, assembly GCA_028583015.1. Lineage (NCBI taxonomy): Eukaryota > Viridiplantae > Streptophyta > Pinopsida > Araucariales > Araucariaceae > Wollemia > Wollemia nobilis. Next base: position 6,758,483 of record JAQPPZ010003361.1, on the reverse strand, counting down.
AAATCTACTCATAAGTCTATCTTTGGTCTGGCATCTACCCTCAAATTTGCACCAAACTTTGTCTCTACTATGGCACAAATCTATCCTCAAATCTACACCATACTCTATCCTCAAATATATCCTCAAGCCTTAACACAAAGCTTGATCCAATCACAAATAAACTCTACTCAAATCTGCCTCAAGCCTTACCACAAAGCTTGAACAAATCAATCAATCAATTTTGCTCTCAAGTCTTCTCAAAGACTTACCTCAAATTTTTCCACAAGTCCTCTCAATAACATGTCCAATATACTCAACTAGTCTTCAGCAAGACTTACCTTAAATCTGTCCAAGTCCTCTCAAGAACTTCCTCAAACTACTCAAAAAGTTTTCACCAAGACTTACCTCAAATATGTCTACAAGTCCTCTCAAGAACTTGCTCAATATGCTCTCAAGTCTTCACCAAGACTTGCATCAAACCTATCCATATGTCTTCACCAAGGCTTACCTAAAATTTTCTTGTAAGCTTCCATAAAAGCTCACACAAATATATCCTTAAGCTTTCACAAAATCTTACTCAACTATATCCTTAAGTCCCCTCTAGGACTTACTCAAATATGTTCACAAGCTTTCTCAAAATCTTATTCAAATCAATTGCAAAACTTACATACAAAACTCAACTTAATCTCTTATAGAAAACCTCTTCAATCACACAAAAAAGTTTCACTCAGAATCTGGTTTAACCATAGAAACATATAGAGAATGATTAGAGACTCAATATATTTCACACTCACTAAGTTTTGTACTAAAAAAAACACTCTATCACTTTCAAACTCTCTTTCAAATCAATTCAGAAATAAAGAATAATTTGTTTCACACATATTGAACTATCACTCCAATGCTTTCAATCAATAATACTCAAACATCCACTCAATGAAACACAACTTGCTTATAAACCCTAACCAAGTGTTTCACTATACTTCCAATAATTCACACTATATATCTCAAACCTTAACTCAAAATAATTCCAATGTCACATAACAATGATACTCATGTTCTTTCACAAACCTTAGCTCAAGATAATTCTCAATCTCACATAACAATGATACTCATGATCTTTCATAAACCCTAGCTCAAGATAGTTCTAAATCTCACATAACAATGATACTCATGTTCTTTCACAAACCCTAGTTCAAGATAGTTATCAATCTCACATAACAATGATACTCATGTTATTTCAACATCCACAAAACATGCACATTAACACTCACTCAAATATTTCCAACAATGCTTATCAAACAATCATTTTCACTCCAACTTTATATTTCACAACATTCAATTTAATAATATCCCACTCATAAGGAAGATGTGACCATACCTTTTGTTTTTATGGAGATATGTCTTCAAAACCTGTCTTAATCACAATCAAATCCTCTTTGCTAATTTCAAGGTTAGATAGCAACAACCTATCTCAAAATCTCCACAATAATATTCTCCCCAATTTTTATTTTACCATACAAAAATATCAAATCTCAAGTACACCTTATAATCTCCAAAATTTCAAAATAATAATCAAAAATCAAGTTCTTTTTCTAACACCTTATAAACTCCAACCTTTCAGAATAACATCCACCACATAACTATTAACACTTATAACTCCAAAATTTATAAAATAAATTCTAACCACCAAAAATTAAAATAAAATATTTTAATTTTCTTACACCTTATATCTCCCTTAACAAACTCACAAACTACATTTTAAATCTCACAAAACCCTTTAATGCAAATTTCCAAATATCAAAACCTTTGGAAAAATTAAATCATGAAATGCAAACCTTTGCTTTTATTCCTACCCAAAAATTATTTTTTTTGAAATTTGAACACGCGAGTGTTTCCAACACCCTAGCCAAAGCTAGGCCACCAGTTGGGATATGCACCCACATGAAATTAAAGAGTGCATGAACACCCTTTTGTTCATTGTATCTTCTCACACCTAGCATGAATGAAATGTTTTTCCTTTGCAAAACACAATCATGTGAATTGAACCTGCGATCTCACCCTCACAACGCCCTAGCTTTGCCTCAACTACCACCTATGCTAATGACACTGATGGTACCTCATTTGAGCTCCATGTTTTTCAAAACCTGCTCCTTGTTTTCCCCTGGTGAAGTACGAAACCTCCTTTCTCCGAAACATGATGCGCACGAATTATCACATGTAATATTAACATAGCATAGAATTCAATAGCATTGGCGAAGGGGTAAAATGAAAAATCATTTTCCCCTTGTTATACACATTTTCCTCTGCACTTAACTCATTAGCCCAAATTTGAATTTTGAATTTTGAATTTTGAATTTATTTTAAAGTTTTTTTTAGGTAACAAAAAAATTATTTACTGATTAGGTTGAAGGGGCCTGTACCTGTTACATATGGCTTAAACACTATTGATATTACAAAGGCAAACCAGTTATGAACATAAAGTCTAAGGGTCCAACCCTTCCAATCAAGACAAAGCAAATAACGTATGTCCAACACAAAACTAAACATACTCTAATGCAAAAACCAGCACTCCATCTACTAGAAACTAACTTCCCATGGCTATTGGGAGGCCTCCTTCATGTTCTGGTTATCCATATCATTCTTGATAGGGCCAAGGAGGTCCTCAAGGGCATAGGGAAGCTCTTGAACTTCATTTATGATGTTGGACAAGCTGGAGCCAACCTCCCTGATGATGTTGTCTACTGACTTTAGGAGGTGTGGGTGAGGATGGCCACTTGTAGCACATCTTCAGCCTTTATGGATTCCTCGTCATCCTCATCTATGATGACCTCAAGGATTTTTTCCTAATTGCTCACTTTTTTGGACTAAATTCAATGGTATTTCCTTCTCTTCTGGGAGTGGTGGACTGATTTCCACTTGCTTCTCAGTGGCTTGCTATGAGGGCAACCCTCAGACGGGGCATCGGGCTTGGGAGAGGGAGCCAAGGGAAAGGGCTTCTTTCCATCTGAGTGAATGAGGGTGGGTGAGGATGGGGGTAATCTATGGGTGAGGCTGACTACTGATGGAAATATGTAGAGGCTGGGGAGTGGGGGTGTTTGCCTTATCCTTTCGGAGGGACATGGATGGGGGATAAAGACTGGGCGAGTGATCAGGAATACCACCAGAGACCTGGTGCTGAAGGGTATGCTTGTAGAGGACAAGAAATAGGTCCTGATGGTGAGGGATTTTGGAGGGCATTCTCACTCTAATATTGGTTATGATGATGTAGATGCACTAGAGAAGAAAATCAAGGAAATTCATGGGTTTGACATCACAGAGGTGGTTTACAAAGGCAAGGTGGTAAGCACGCAGGGGATGATCAGGGTTATTGACTATGATGTACTTGATGATAGAGATGATAGTAGCATCCTTGGGCTTAAGGAGAGATGACCGAATCACACCCCCCTTTTACCATTCTAAATATTTCTCCTTATTTGGGAAATTCTCTAATTCTTCCTTGAAATTGTGTCTGTCCCTTCGAACACTTCTACCCCCAAGAGATAAACTAGAAATTTCAGCGATGGAGTGGATGCTTACCTTAAAATGAAGGCCACAGACCTAAACTTCACCTTCGTTCCATGTGCTGATGAAATCCCTGGTCACTTGTTTTTCTACACCTAAAAAAAGCTTGAAGAAGGGGGTTATTTCTTAGCTGCAAGTAAAGCTTTGACCCCTACCTCTAGATGGAGTTTTGTGGGCTCCATGAAAGTCACCATTATGGGATAAATGGATTCATATGAACTAATGTGGTACCTACTATCAAGCAGGGTGATGGTTCTCAAATGAATGTGCCTTGACAAAGCTAGGCTCAGACTAAAAATCTTGAGTTTAAAGTGAACGTGGCAAGAAATTACTTTGCATATTCTAAAAAGGAAAGGGGAGCAATGGCCATGAAAAGTGGTGATACCAGAGAATGAGGGAGGTGAACAGTTAGACCAGAAGGGAGAGGGGGAGCGATTGTGGGAGGTGGCACAAAAAGTGGGTACGGGGGGAAAATGATGGGTGGTAGATAAGCACCATGAAGAGGGGAAAATGAGGTGGAGGCATGACGAAAGCAGAGGTAGTGAGTGGTGTCTAGTCAGGTTGGCAAGGACTTGGCTAATCACACGACTAGTCGTATTTCTAGAACTCTAGGAGGTGAAGGATAGTAATGGGTTCTTGATGCATGTGGTGTTGAGAAAACACCTTTCTAACATTAAAAAAATTCCTTTGTGTTTGCAAGAGCTACCATTTGAGACAATCCTTAGATTTATTCTGGTGTTGAGAAAAAATACCCTAGGTGTTGATGAAACACCATTGTGGTAGCTAGTGCTACTTATTATGAATGCATCTTGCATCATGATTGGCTACCATGCTGACTTCCTAGGGGAAGACATCTTCCCAAATTATTAGGTTGTCTTGATTGGTCACTATGTTGTCTAGGAGATCAGCAACTTTATTATCTTCTCTGAAAACATGGGTGATCACATTTTTGGGGTGTTGTCATTGAGAAATCTGGCAGTCTTAAATAATGTTGTGTATGTTCCAACCCCCATTGCTCTTTTGATTGATATGGTTAACCACAATGAGAGAGTCATACTCAAAAATGATTAGATTGACCATGTTTTTGCTGACCTGAATACATCTCCAGAGAGCTCGAGCTTCCACGTAGTTGTTGGTTTGAATCCCCACATTTTTTATGAAAGCAAAAATGATATTGCCCTCATGGTCCTTGATAACTCTTACGGCCCCCACCTCTCCTGGATTACTTTTGGAAGACCCATCAAATTTGGTGTTGAGCCAACCGGGGGGGGGGGGGAATCCATTTTGCATTAACCCTAGAACTAGGAGGATTCTAAGATCTGGAATACTTAGTAAAGATCCCTAAGCTCTTTATCACTACAAACTCCCTTTCATAAGAGGGGTAACTATGCATGGGATGATGATAACATTTTCTAGGGCAAAAGACAAGGATTTTATGGCAACAGCTTCAGCGATCCTGAGCTTGTTGTTGAAGATACATCTATTTTGCTCTAGCCAAATTTACCAAAAAACATGATGCAACAGGATTTTCCAAAGAAACCTAAGTCTTGGGTGTCTAAATATATTGGGTTACTGAGTGATCAAGTCATGGACAGACTTGGGCCAATCCCAGCTAACTTGGAACCTGCTTTTCAGGGATGAAAATACCTCAATGATGAAGGTATAGTCAATGAGGATGTGTTGAGTGGACTCCCAGGACTAGGTGTAGAGATAACATCTATTGGGGACTATGACCCCCCTCTTAATTAGGTTTTCTATGGTCATAACTCTATTTTGGACCGCAAGCCAGTAGAAGTGGGCAATTTTTGGGATCAAATGTTTAATCCAAATAGACTTGGAAATGATGGGACTATTGATTGAGCTCAATTGCTTGGGGGGTGATAACCAGCTGGTAGGCTAACTTCACAGAGAACTACCCATAATTGGTGCCTTTACAACAAATTTTATCATCCATTTGAGTTTGGGGGATGAATTTCACCCTGAGAATGGATTGAAGGGCGATCTTGGCTCTGTCTAAAATAACATTCCTGACCCTAAGTTGGATCGTCTTCCACCTACGGATATCTTGAGTGGTTGTTATGAAATTAGCAACTCTATGGACAAATATATTATCGGTGAGGTGTTTAATTGTTGTGATATTAGGTTATTTGATGAGATGCTCATACCTGGCCCACGGATTGTGCCAAAAGTTGATATCCATTCTATTCCCAAGATACCATCTTGTTCCTTGTTGATTGAGGTACTTTTTTTGGGATATGGATCACCAAAAGCGAGACCTATTACTAGGAATTCTTTCATTCTGAAAGAGTACTATTGGAGGTAAAATCCTTTGAATTATAGAGACCCAATCTAAAATGGCTTTGATAGCCACCTTCCACACCTGCTTGGCCAGGAGGGCCTGGTTCATGAGGCTTATTCTATGTAGGCCTAGCTTGCCTTTGTATTTAGGGGTGCATACTTTATCCTAGGTCATAAAAATTTTCGTTGATTATCCATCCCTACCCAAAGAAAGTGCTTCTGGATCTTTTCTATGATTTCTCCCATAGCATTTGGAATTTTGAATACAGATAGGAAAAATATCGGGATACTTTGGAGAATAGAATTAACTAAAGTGGATTTACCTGATTGTGAAAGGAGCACCCCTTTCCACCCTGTCAGCTTCTTTTGGATTCTCTCAGTCACACTATTCCACATGGTCTTGACTAACCTTCCTTGAAACATTGGTAGCCCAAGATAGGTGGTTGGTATATCAACGATTGTGCAACCAAAAATGCTTGCAATTTTAACTTACCTCCTTATTGGGGTATTGATGAATTAAATCTTACTTTTGCTAAAATTGACCTACTATCCAGCAGCTTCCTCATACAGATTGAGGATAGACTTGATGACCTTGGATTCCAAAATAGAGGCTGAAGTGTCCAGCAAGGTATCATCCATGACCTGCTGGTGTGTCGAGGGTTGAAGGTTGGAAGCAGCCTTGATATCAAAAATCAATCTTTTTGAGCAGACGATTTGACAGCTCTTCCTATACATTTTGTTAAGATGATAAAGAGAATTGGGATAAGGGGTCCCCTTGTATCAATCCTCTGGAGCTAGGGAAGTACCCTACAGTTGAATCATTGACCATGACAGAAAAATAGGGGGATGAGATACAATTATAGATCAATTGGACCCAATTCTCATGAAACCCAAACTTAAGGAGGATTATGGTTATAAAATCTTGATCCACTTTATCAAAAGCCTTATTAATGTCAATCTTCAAGAAGAAGGCTGACTTTTTGGATAGTAGAGCTAAATGGATGAGCTCGTGGATAGTTATGACTCCATTGACAATGTTTCAACATTTGACAGTACTACCTTGGCAGGGATCAATGATGGATGGGAGGATGTTGGTCAGTCTGTTAGCCATGGCTTTGGATAATATTTTGTAAATGGTGTTGCAAATACTGATGGGGTGGTAATCAGACAAGGATTTGGAATTCACCCCCTTGGTAATGAGAGCTAGGAAAGTGGATTTGACATCCCTGGGAATGAATCTGGATGCTTGCATTTTAGAAATGGCTAAGAAGACATCATGTCCTATGATGTCCCAAAAGGTTTGGAAGAACCTAGGAGAGAAACCATCAAGACCAGGAAATTTGTTCGACTGCATTGAGAAGAGGACTTGATGAATCTCTTTAGGGGTGAGAGGGCTGAGAAGATAGGTATTGGTGTCCTCGGGGATAGAATTGAGAATGTTTTCAAGGAGGGGTTCCATAGCCTGGTCGATGGGGAGGAAGGGATATTGAGAAGGGTATTGAAATGATTAACAGCTTCTTCCTGAATTTGGTGAATAGAAGTGGTGTAGGAACCGTCTTGCTTTATAAGGTATTTTATCTGTTGGCTCCTTTATGCTTAAGTGTGGAGATGTGGAAAAATTTGGAGTTGAAATCTCCTTCCTTAAGCCATAGCTGACAATATTTCTGGTTCCAGAACATTTATTCCTTTTGTAGAGTATTATGGTATTCTGATAGCAACAATATCTCCCCTATTCTTAGATTGTCGTCCCCCTACCCTTTATGGAAACTATCCTCAATATGATTTAGTCTATTTTTGATGATATTTTTATTTTCAAAGATGTTTTTGAAATTCTCTTTGTTCCAAACCCTCAACTTGCTCTTGATTGATCGAAGTTTCTGCATAACCTAGTTTATGGCCATCCTTGAGATCTTTTCCCCCCACCATTCAGCAATCCAACTTTTTAGGTCTTGATGTTGTGTCCACATTGATTCAAAACAAAAAGGGGTTTTAAACTAGGGTCTTTTGGTTGTTTTTAACATCAGGGGGCTATGGTCAGACCCAATTTTTGGGAGGACCTACAAACTAGCATCCCCAGAGAGAGGGAGTGCTTCTTGGGATAGCAGGAAATGATCTAGTCTCTCTTGGATAAGATTTTTTCCAACCCTATTTTTGCTCCAAGTGAACTGGGCCCCTTTCATATGGACATCCATAAGGTCGTTTAAGTCAACAGAGTGGGCAAAGCCCTTTGTGGATTTGGAGGTAATTGCATTCCCACCTCTCTTAGATGGATTTAGGGAAGTATTGAAGTCCCCTACTAAGATCCATGGAATTTCACTGAATTATTATCTCATCTAGAAAAGGCTATTCCATAGGATTATTTTGTCCTGTGAGGTGTTGGGAGCATACACATTGGTTCGGACCTAGGATATTTGGGTGTTAGAATCATGAAAAATAATGTTGGCCAAGCACCCATTGCTTGAAATAACTCACCCTTTAACCTTGGCTGGATTCCAAAGGCACATGAGTCTGCTTGAGGTACCTTGTGTTGGAGTGTAGGCAAACTCGCACTTTTCCATATGGTTTTGGAAATTCTTGGTGACCAGTGTTCACCTAATTTGGTTTTTTGGATGAGAAAAATCATAGGATTCGTTTCCTTTCGCATGGCAGTAGCCAATCTCTATTTGATTGCCTCGTTTAGTCCTCTCGCGTTCCAAGAGAGGACTTTCATTTGGAACTCTTGGAGGATTTTTTGCCCCCTTTACCTTGCTATGTAGGGGTTTTGTATCTTTTAGTTTCTTCTTTGCTTATTATCCCTAGGTCCTAGAGCAAAGTTTTTTGGGTTTCGTTGGCTATATCCTCGACTGCATATCTATTTCTCAAATATACCTTGGAGGGTCTTCCCTTCTTTCTGTCACCATCCACATAAATCTAGGTCTTTTTGTAACTTTAGGTCTATTTTTTGCTCTAAGGTTCTGGGGGCTCTTGGAAAGAATATTCCTTGTCACTTTCTACTACAAGGGATGTGGATGGGGAACGGGGTGACCCAGTTTTACTAGGTGGGGAGAATGATGGTGGTGGGATGGGGGGTTGGGGAGGTTTGGGGAGGGGATTCGAAGACACTTGACTGTTATCAAGTGTGGGGAAAGAGTATCGATGTGGGGATGGGGGGTTTGTGGGATGGTCTCAATGGCATCCAATTGGGAGATAGGGTTTGAAATAGGGGCTTCCTCATAGAGGATTTTTGCATATTGGAATTTAGCATTATGACCAGAGTTGCTAAGTAAATCAAATTTATTGGAAGAGGAGAACAAGTTACTTGCCTTTTGGTTGACTTTTTTTAGAGGGGAAAGGTCTGCTTCTTTCCTTTATGATTCTGGTTCTATCCTATCCTACCCTTTGTCTTTGGATTTTCCCCCTGAACTAGGCAAGCCACTATTTGCAATTTTATCTACAAGTTTTTTTGGTTTAGGCACTGATATGAAAGGTGTCCTTGTAAATGGCACTCTAAGCAGAAAGTTGGTTTGTTTTAAAACTCTAATGGCTGGCTAGGTTAACCTAATTTATAGGAATAATTCTTATAAATTAGGTTAACTTGGCTAGGAATTTGGATTTCAATATTGACATTAACACAAATGTGCACTTGCATCAATCGAGTTCAAGCACAGGTTGTCGAATGGATGGCTACTAGTTCTCCTATTTCTTGGGCTATTTCTTGGAGTGCATCTTCGTAGAAGAAGTGTGGTGGTAATTTTGGGAGTTGCACCCATATGGGGGTATAATTTATGCTCTATGACTCAGTATCAAAGTCCTCTCCCCACTTCTGGAGGAAGAGACTTCACCTCCCAAAAAACCACGAGCCTCTTGATAAGATATGGTCCACGTCTTCCTATGTGTTGAGGTGGACCATGAAAAACCCTTGGGATATGGCTGATAGCTCTAGGCACCCTCTAGTTTTCTACTTTCTCACCTCCCATTGTCTAAGTGAGTCCATGTCCGTCCTCCCTCCAAAAAATTTCTCTACCAAAGAAAATATGTCTTTGTTGGTGTATTTTGTCATGACTTACTCAGGATAAAGGACATTACAGCCTTGGGTTATGAAGGCATTTGTTTTCAAGGACCTAGGTTTAGTTTTCCCTTTAGTGCTTCTAAGAAAGAAGATTGATGAGTCTTCTTGTTGGTTGTTTCATGTTTGTTAGGTGGGTCTTTGCCTCTACTACCTTCTTTCCCGTCTCCTCCCACGCTTGGGTTGGCTTCACCTTCTGGGTTGTCCTCAGCCTTTTGGAAGTTGGAATCGTTACTTTGTCGTGAGTTGGTCCCACAATTTCCATTTGCCTTTTTATTTCTCAGTCGCCAGTGCTTCGCTCCCCGAGTGATTATTTTTACTTTCAACCTTCTACCTCTCGCCCATCGAAGGCTCGGTCACCACATATTCACTCGTCTTTGCCTACCTTTTGCTTGCCATCGCTCCCTCTGTCTATCTTCAATTTAATTTTAAATTTAAACTTAAACCTTTGGCTCTCATTATTTATTTAAATTAAAATTTTAACCATAGGTAAAAATATTTTAATTTAAATAAATTAAATTAAATCCTTTGCGAGCTGCTCAAGGGGTCTTTTCAAGAATAAATTATTTTTTTAATAATTCCTTGGTCCTTGTTTTCTCCACATCATATTTTTGCCTGAAATATTATAATATAAAATATTATAATATTATTATTTTTATTTTAAACCTGCTTCTCCCTCCTTGGGTCTTCAACCTTTTAGGCCTTTTTAGGCATATAATATTTAAAATAAATAGTATATCCTACTCCTTTTAATCCTTTCCTTACCTTTTGGAAAAACCACCTGATGACATTAATGATGATGAAACTTGGACATCAACCTCTTGACATTAATGACAACAAAACTTACTGAAATTTCCAACAATGGTCACCTAACAAAGATGTCATTCTTGCTCTTATTTGATCAAATTTCACCATTAGTGAAACTCAAAGAATAACTTTAGAATTAATTTTGTTAGTCAAATAAAGATATCTTGCAAATAAGCATGAAATGACTAAAAATCCTCCAATGTTTCACATATAATTCATCATGTTAGCATCAATCAAAATATATGCATCAATTAAACCATAACATCAAAGAACATTCTCCAATTTGTAAAAAGGTTAGCCTTAATACATCATCAATTAAAGAACGTTAGGATCAATGAAAGTGATCGATATGTAAACAAAACTTTGTTAGTTAGGACCAATACCTTCAAATAAATATTTCAAGTAACATGAACAATTTAGCATCTAAATAGCAATAAATTAAACCAATTCAGGCCCTCCTTCTAGCGCCTGTTTTGTTGAGTGGAAATCTTACCCAATTGTAAAATCACCATCACAGTCAGGATTTTGATTAGAAAACCCTCTCTTGCAAAGAAATAGAAATTTCTCCAAGGTTCCTTTTACTTAATGTGTGTTTGTAATCTTGTGAAGATATGTCAAATAAGTGCTAGGAATACCTTAGTGATTTGCAAATAATTGTTAACAAGGGACTTGTATTGGTTTATTTTATTATGCTATACTAGTGATTGTTCATGAAACTTAAAAAGAAAAAAATGTGATTGGCCCTCATATGACCACGATGTAAAGCCTTAGTTCATTTTATCTTGAAGCATTTTAGATATATTGTATCTTCCTTTGATTAAGCATTTTTAGGCAAGTTTTATCTTGCATTATTAAACCCTACTTTGAGCATAAAAAAGAAGACTAAGATTTATCTTTCGAAATGCAAAGTTTTAATGATGATTGGATTCAGTTAATGTTGCTTTGAAAATGAAAGTAAAAAAAAAAAACCTTTGATATAATAAATAAATTACCCCTCTTTGATGAAATTAATTTTCATAAAGAGACGTCAATTTATTGCTCTAAAAACAATGGCCTTTGAAATGCCATATAAATTGTTCCCCTTTAATGAAATTGTGATTTTCATAAAGGAACATTAATTTATTGCTTGCAAACCAAACATGCAAAACTTAAAATCTGATTGCCTTCGAAATGCAAAATTATGTAAAACCCAAAATTACAAAAATCTTATAAAAATAGCAACTTTGAATATTTTTTTATAATTCCGAAATGGCTTCAAAATGAAATCAAACTTGTTCTAAATGAAGCGTTAAAGCTTATTCTCCACACCCGTGCATATATTTTTGGTATTTTAATTTTTTTTATTTTTATTTTAATTGCCAAAGTTTAAAAATTTTGAAAAAGGGGAAAGGTTAGAGAAAATAAAAATGAAACGTCTATAAAATGGACCAGTACACTAAAAATACTGAAAATAAACTACCACCAGTATTATGCTATCCTATTCCTGCAAAACCAGAGATGTGAGAGATTTCTACATGTAACCTAGTTTATCAAAAGTTGCATTTTCATAGTCCAAAATAAACTAGGTGTGAGCTTCTAAGGAAAAAAATTGAGTTCCATGTTTTAAAAATTTTACAATGCTATCATTTAACTGCATAAAACATTGCCTATAAGCCTAAAACATGAAAGGGAAAAAATAGACAGTTAATCCAAACATGCAAAAAAAAATCTCCTCCAATCTTGCTAATAAAGTACAAATTTTTGTGATATTTTACATCAAAAACAGGAAGATAATGTCCCTATTACAACATATTTCTAGCATTCGCTTCCCAAAATATCCCAACCTCTTGAAAATAGGCTTCCATATTTTTTTAAAGATTTCAAGAGCCTTTTCGTTTCAACTTCCTTTACAAAAATGGAAGCAAAACAAACCAAAAATATATGCCCTTTTAAATTCTTACAATACTCCTAAAATAGAAACCCTGAAACAAATAATTCCATTCCTCCTTATATCTCCTTTTTCCTTATAGCTTTTGGTCCACATTTAAATATATTCCACATGAAAAATACATATGAACCAAAGTTGGTCCCCTAATACATCAACATTACCCACGAAAAGGGGCACCAAAGGGACATAATGCAAAAAGAAATAAAATAAAATTTTATCTAAACCTTATAACATCCTAAGCACTCGAAATAATGCAATCATCTTAGGTGCTTTCAAAAATTTTAACAAAATCTACCACCTCTATTTTGAACGGTCCCATCGCGCCTCCAACCTAGGTGGGGAGGCCATAATCTGTAACCACTCATTACCCACCGCTAGACCAAGCCACTTGGGCTAGTTATAATGCAGTATGTTCTCCATATTAAACTATCTTTTGTAGTGAAGTCGTTCATTTGTGGTTCCTCTGTCACTTCCTCTTGCTGTAACCAACACCAGCTAAGGACTTGGCATTCTGAAGTGAGGCTTCAAACCTTACTACACCAACATCTAGCACCTTTTTTCTCCTCACTGAAATATGTGGAAATATTCCATTCAAAATTGTGTTCTATTTTAGGGTCCAAATGGGGCAGACATTTTAGTTATTTGGTGAAAGCTAATCATAGCATCTCCCTTCTACTACATCAAGCTCTTATGAGCATATCCCTGCAACTAAATGGCCTTGACCCCCTATGATTTTGGTTGTTACACCCTGGTGTTGTCTGATAGGTAGGTGCTCATTATCCCATATACATTGTGAAACAATCCTCACCAAACGTAAATAGATGCTCCCTATAGTTGTTGATTATGGTCCAATATTCCTATGTTTGACCCATCTCAGGCATTAATTTTTTTGGTCATGTGACCCCCATTGTGTACGTCATCCAGTGGTGGATATTTAACTTTGATTGGGGATTTCTTCTATCCCACATGGGCTACACGATGGCTCCTCAAACACTGCAAAAGGAAACCCGCTCAACAATTGAATTGATTACCTTTGGGTAATCTCTCATCCATTTGCACGAGTATTAAATGTGCTTTGGCTTGTCATATGTTCCTCATTGACCTAGTCCACACTACCATGTGTTCCTGTGAAGTTTGTTGCTCTGCTCTATCACATGCCCCTCAGGTTATGTGTTTCTTTCCTTATCATATTTCGTATCCTTCACCTGTGAAGTAAGAACAAAAAAAAAATAGAATGCACATGTCATAACGGAAGGCTAAGAGAGAGTAATAACTAAAAGACAATTAAATAACAAACTAACTAAAATAAAGTTAAATAAATAATAACTATAAAATTGCACATGTCATAACGGAAAGCTAAGAGAGAGTAATAACTAAAAGACAATTAAATAACAAACTAACTAAAATAAAGTTAAATAAATAATAACTATAAAATAACAACAAATAAAATGCTAACAACAACAAAATGATAACAATGAAATAACAACAGCTAACAAAATAACACACATGAAAAAATGACAAAAAACCAACCAACAAAACAACAACAAACTAAAAACAAATTGAGCAATTAAACTAACCTTAATATTGCTAGCAGAAATAACAATAAACTAAACCATGAAATACCACTAAAATATGCTAGCAAAATAATCCCATTATTTATGTATTCAAGACAAACAACATGGGACAATTAACCCAAAAGTGAAAACCAAATTGCTCAATTGTGCCCCATTAGTTCACATTTTTCTAAAATTTCAAGTGGGTTCCTAATATTGGGGTTAGTTGTGATATAGTCACAATAGTACCCCATGATGATATCCTTTCCTTAAATGGATTGGATTGGGACATAAATAATAACAATGGATTATTGCTCCTCATAGATCCTAGCCTCTTTCAGTTTACGCAATCTTTCAATATAAATATCTTAACCCTAGTCTATCCCAAGTTGATTAGTAATGATGATAACAAACCATTACACCAAAACCTCGAGGTTGTTGTGAAAGCATGAATACAAAAGTATCCTAACATTTCCACCCACTTTGAGATCGAACTTTGGATAGTGGACTTGACTCTTCGTTCGCTCCCACATAGGGACTTTACCATGACAAACCTGACTTTCCACATGCTTTGTGACTCAAACCTGGGTAGGTGCTCTAATACCAAATGTAACAAACCATTACACCAAAACCTTGAGGTGGTAGTGAAAGCATGAATACACTAGAATCCTAACATGATAACTATGAGATAGAGGTGTAGCACCCTAAAATTGGCGCAGTAAAATTGTAATAATTACATTCACCTTAGTAAATAATTTAAATTCAAATTTTAACCTCCCAAACCGCCCGTTAACCGTCGGGTAATCCGTTTCCCCTTTTTCGTGCCATTTTTAGAGGTTGTTTTGACCGTTTGACGATATCGTCGCCGATCGTACGATATCGCCCTAGATCTGACGATTTCGTCTGGGCTAGGACGTCCGGACGATCTTGTCGCAAAACTGATTTTTCACAATTAGCTTCTGTTCCAACGGGCCTCTAATCCGGCAGAAGCGTGTCTGCGCCGTTAGAGACCCTCCCCCATTGGAGATCTCCCAAATAGGGATGATCTCCAACCTCCTAACTACTCCCCTAAGCCTATTTAATCCTTAGGACCTTCCCTTCCCAACCCCTGGCTGAATTTCCCTGTAACTTGATTTTGCGTGCATTAGAATACCTAGAACATTATTTTGCCTTTGTTATTTTGAAGTTTTCTTGTAGGGACCTCATTGATCTTCAGCCGGAGCAAGCTCAGATCATCGCAGACGATCTCGTTCAAATCTCGGACGATCCTGTCGTAATTCGAGACGATTTCATTACTTCCAGACGATTTCGACTGCAATCTGCATTGGGGGCAATCAGTGCCCAGAGTTTGCGCTTTCTCTTATTCCTTTCACTGTTTTATTCTGCATTTTAGTTAGTTTATCCTTATTGCTTACTATTTTGCATTTGGAGTTCACCCATATAGCTTAACTTGCATGATAAGATCATAATTTATCATTAGAACATCATAATTTGTTTGAATTTCTGTTCATAATTATTTTCTAGTGTTCATACTGTCATTTTGTGTTGTTTCCCTCTATTAGCACAGTAGTATTCTATGTATTTTGCATCTGCTCTTCTGTTTGTAGGTCTCTCGATGAATTCGTCTGAATTCGTCGATCTCGTACGATCTTGTCCGATCTCGTACGATTCTATCGAATTCCGTACGATCCCGACCGCTTCAAACATCGAATCTCCATCGAACATCCGGATCAGGTATTCTTCTTATTCTTCCTTAATTTCTCTATTTTTTCTGTCTTAAATTTGTTCTCTGTATTCATTAAAATCTGCATTTTCATATAGATTAATTTAGACTCATTTGGCCAAACCTAGGATATGAATGCTTAAGGCTAAAAACGAACACATAAAAACACATTCCAAACCTAGGCGTGGAAACTGCCATTAAATGTTTCCTGGTGAACCCACCATCCATCGAAAAATCATCAAAATACACCTCCCTTGAGAGGCGGGACCTTCGCAAAGTCCTCTCAGTCCGAGGTACCGCGACATCCTTTTCCCATCCTCCTTCCGGGCACGGATCCTATAGCCTGAAGGTAAGGATGCGAAAAATTTGGAGCGATACATTTTGGTGAACCCGACGTGAATGCATCATAACCTTTTGAAAACAAAAAACAAAAACAAAACAAAAAAAATAGAACAACTAAAACATAGATGCATTTTAAAACATTTAAAGTTTAAAATCATGTTTAGATGGTAGCTCCTAAGAAAATATTAGCAGTTACTATAAATGTAGAAAACCAATTGGCAGCCATAGAAATCAACTCTATGCTTAATGTGCCTGAAACAAGTAGAAATCAATTCTTGTGGAACGAACTTGATAGAAGACTTAGTCTCATCTCATCTAGGTCCACACAACTTAAACAGATCAAGAGGTTAGTCCTAGATAGAATCCTCGGATCCTCATCAACTAGTTTTTTATCATGCACTTCAGAGAGCCTGCCATAGATGGTTAGCTTATAGGAGAGCTCTAGTATCTTCAGAATTGTTCACCTTCGAGGAATACCTCGAGAACGCAGCCATTGTACACCAGTTCCTAGGTTGTGTAGAAGACCAAGAGGTTGTTCTTACAGATAGGGAAATATGGAATAGAGTTCCTCGAGCTGTGTTATATCGAGAGTATTGCCACGAGCTTTACTTCTATCAACCAACGATCTCGAGACAGATAATATCACTATAGCTCTTTTCATCAAATTTTTAAAATAAAACTTTCAATTTGAAGAAGAACACTTCATGACTCCTGAACAACTCGAGCCTATTAATGATATTTATAAATTATTTATAGAAAACTAGATTATTACTTTCAGTCTTATTTCTTGCATTTATTGTGTTATTTGATTGTCTTTACAATATTATTTCAAAAACAAAGAAAAACTAAAAATTAAAAACTAAAAAAACTAAAAAACATAGCAAAAACTTAAACATTTCATTTCAAATATTGTAGTAGGTATATAGTAAATATATACCTCTTAATTTTGTTGCATATATATATATATATATATATATATATATATTTTGCTGAAATCAAAATTTAGCACCATGCCTAAACTTAGGAATGGTAAAGAAACTTTAGGAGAAGAAGAAGATTGGTTACAAGATACAACTAGAGACCCAAATGTCCTTCCCCGGAGATCCAACTTCGAAGGAAAAACTCTAGATCAATCATAACATGACCTAGGTGAAGATAATGAACAAGAAGGAAGTGTTAAAGAGGATGGATCCTCATCCCCTAGAGTAGCTCCAGATGGAACTATTGCTTTTGACAACATAGATCATTTCAAGAAATTTCTTGATGATAACATTGATGCCATTAATGTGGCAGTTCGTATTGATAAAGGGCAAATTAGTGACACTCAGGCAGCCTTGGAACATATGTATGATGTGCGCATTAATCCCTTGTCTTTCATTGATCAAGAAAGTGATAAGGCTGGGCCATCCAATACGGATATGGTCACTATGATTCAAAACATGTCAAAACAATAGGTTATCCAACCTCCTAAGGAACCTGTTATTCAACCTAAAATCATTCCCACACAAAAGAAACCTTCCTTCACTACTTTATTCCGCCAAACTATTGAGCAATATGCTTCAAGTAAACAAAAACCTAAAACGAAGCCAAACACCAATTTTCAACAATCTGGAATACAACATAATACAACTTCAAAATTCCTTCATAATACTTTTCCTACCAATAATTTACACAATAGTAACATGGCATCTAATCTTCATGTTCCTCCATCATATGCCCATAAAACCCATGTCAATGCCCTACCAAACCAATATGGTGGGCAAACTAGTAATCTGGAAGCCATGGTGAAACAGTTAGCTTCACGTATGGACCAGATAGATCCCTACCGTCCCTCGTATAATTATCGAGAGATATGTAGTCAACCTTTGGATCCCATAGTTGTAGCTCAACCATACCCTAAGCATTTTCCCATGCCCATCCCGCCTATATATAAAGGAACCGAAGATCCCATAGAGCATCTTCGCATGTTTAGGATAGCATGTCATGACATATCACATGATGACTTGCTATTATTAAAAATGTTCCCAAAAAGTTTAGGTGGAATGGCATTAGAGTGGTACTATCAATTGCCCACTCATTCTTTGAGAAACTTCGAAGAAACAACTTGAATCATTTGTCCATCAATTTAGTGCCTACATCGAGAGGCATGTAACTATTAAAGATTTATACAATTTAAAACAAGACAAAGATGAATGTTTTGCCGATTTCTTAGCTAGATGGAGGCAATTGATAGGAAAACCGCACTTTGTGCTACCTTATAGGGAAATGTTGGACATTTTTATCAATAATTTACAAGAACAAATATCTTATGAGCTATCAATTGCTACCTTAACTACCTTCGATCAAGCTATAGATTTAGCTCGAAGAGTAGAAGATGCCCTCATTAGGAGAGGCCAACTTAGGAAGAAGGATGATGAGAAAACATCCAAAAATCAATATAAAAACAAACAAGTTGTCGGTGATGGAGTCACTGACAATAGAAATGTTGCTAATATCAATGCAACGAAGACAACAAAAAAATTTATATTGAAACCTCCTGATAAGCCTCCTCGAGAATTCACTAGATTAAATCAACCCTTATCAACTATTTTACCTCAATTACTCGAAAGAGGTTTGATCCAATTACCAACTATCCGGGAACCTGATCCAACTATACCCGGATACAGAGCCGACTTACACTGTGATTTCCATAGAGGACCTGGACATTCTACCAACGCTTGTAAAAGGTTGAAACATAAAATACAAGATTTGATTGATAATAATGAAATGGAAGTGCAAGCCTTCCAACCTAAACAAAACCCTCCTAATAATACTCAAAAGACCGTTCCCCAAAATCAAAATCAAAATGCCAATCAAACATTAGACATATTTCAACACCCTTTACCAAGACATGGTAAAGAGGTAGCCAATCAAATCGAACATCATAATGTTCCCCCTCCTACCCGATATGTAGGAACCATTAGCGGACAATTACCTGTTCAGGATCCTCAAATATTTGACACAACCTTATCCCCGGTTACGACCAGGCCCTTACATAATTTTCAAACTTCTGATTCTAGTGATATAGAATCAGATAGTGAAAGTGAACTAGACATTACTTCAAACCAATCGAATAGTTCTGAAAATGAATCAGATCCTATTCAACCCGTCACAGATGCTATGGTTCCAGAAGAACCATTTCCTAGAAGAGTTACTACTCGACCTTCTTCTAATATATTCCTTTCTAATGAACAAGCCATAAATGCTCAACCGAGACCAGTTCAACGTCTTCATTATAACATTGTAGGTACCATTGGAGTCGTCACCCGACAACAAGCTCAAAATTCCCAACAAGAACCAAACCGGAATGATGGATCAGCTCCATTCGTTCTGAAAACCCCAATAAAGGGAATCATGCTCCTAATGTTCAACCTAAACCCCCTTACAATATTAATGAGCAATTGTCCAATACTACGGCCAGAATTTCCCTTTTGGATTTATTAAGATCCTCTCCCACCCATAGGGATGAGTTGATGCTTACATTAAGCCAAATGATGGTACCTCAAAACATTCAACTCGAAGCTATGGCCAATACTATCATCACTCGAGAGATTGATTGTATTGACTTCCGAGATAAAGATATCCCACAACACAGTTTACATAAGGATAATCCCTTATACATTACTGCTCTAATTGGAGATGTAGCCATCAAACGAGTCTTGATTGATAATGGCTCATCTCTAAACATTTGCACTTTTGACTTCTACCAACGATTTGGCTTTAGAAGTGATGAAATGAAGAAAACCGATATGATTATCAAAGCTTTTAATGACGAAACACAAGAAACGTGTGGAGTTATTACCCTCCCATTGCAAGTTGGTCCTAGAACCCTAGAAACAACCGTGTTTATTGTACATTGCCAAGCATCGTACAATATACTTTTGGGTCACCCTTGGATCAATGCCATGCGAGCGGTCCCATCAACCTTACACCAATGTGTTAAATTTGAGTTTAAAAATCAGTTGGTCACTATCCATGGTGACCCTAGACCTTTTGATATGTGTGCTTTGGCAGAACCCGTTGGAGTGCAATTTTGCCCTGCTCTGTCATCCACACATCCTAGTTCTTATTTTTCATCTAAAACTGTGAAACACACACCCATAACTTCATTAATTTCATCCTCCTATATAGATCAACAACCCTCTAAACAAATCACTCTAGAACCTCAAAAAGATCTTAAATCTACAACCAATCCTTCAAGTTCTATCCCTATAAATTCAAAACCTACAGAAACATCTATCATACCTTCCACATCTCAAGATATAGGTAATAAGCCTTCTACATCTTATGCCCTTTCTGATGAACTTTTACCAGATTTATCCACAACCTTAATATCAGAAAAAACAAATGCTTTCATGCAAGATTCAATTCTTTTGAATAATTTACCACCATCTCCTCATACTTTGGGCCTCCCACAACCTATGGGAAGTACTTACCAAGTCGGGAGTTGTGCCTTCATTTATAAAGGATATGACTGGGGAAGAATCCCTCGAAATATCAAAACTCATCATGAGGGATACGCTCGGTGTTATTTTACCAATGATTATATTAAAGCTAAACCCATGATGCTTAAAATGGGATATAAAGGGAAAGGCTTGGGACCTTTCCAAAATGGCATGAAAGAACCTTTCGAGGTAGAACCGTGGCCTGCCCGCTGTGGTGTGGGCCTATTTCCTAGTAAGGGTCAACCCTTTCCTTTTGAAGATGATGATCAACTCATATGTTATCAAGATTATTTGGATAGGCATGTTGATTTGCCTCTTAAAAATCAGTCGTTTTCATGCAACATGCTATCCATAGCTTACCCCGAAATGATTGTCGACCCCGATGAAGAGTTGGAAGGAGATATCTTCCATGATGTCTCTGTTGAAGAGATGTTACACAATGGATTTTATTTTGATGGTTCTATACCAACTATAGCCCAACTTGAGGCCACTAATCCTCAAGATGAATTATCTAAATTAACCTTACAAGAATTACAAGAATTGGGTGTTTCACCCGCCCCACCTAATTTTGAAAGAGATCTACACATGGAGGTAGAAAACGTCATTAAAATTAATATTGGAACTGAGGATAATCCTCACATAATCAATATTGGATCAGAATTAAGTCAAGAAAAACAAGAACAATACATTGCATTCCTTAAAGAGTATGAAGATGTCTTCGCTTGGACATATGAAGATATGCCAGGTCTAGACCCTTCCGTAGTCATGCATCATCTAGTGGTCCATCCGGATGCTAAACCCGTTAAACAAAAACTTAGAAAAATGCATCCCAAAGTGGGCTTGCTAGTCAAAGGGGAGTTAGAAAACTCCTGAATGTTATCTTTATACAAGCTATTGATTATGCTGAATGGATCTCAAATGTAGTTCCAGTCACCAAGAAAGAAGCTACCAAAGTTAGGGTTTGCACAGATTTTAGAGATATTAACGCCGCATGCCCTAAAGATGACTTTCCTCTTCCAAACATGGATCAAATCATTGACTTTACTGTCGAGAGTGGGATGATGTCCTTAATGGATGGATTCTCCGATTATAATCAGATCAGGATAGCTCCTGAAGATCAGGCTAAAACAGCCTTTATTACCCCCTGGGGTACCTTTTGCTGGAAAGTGATGCCATTTGGCTTAAAGAACGCAGGTGCAACTTATCAACGAGCTATGACCTATATTTTTCATGATATGATGCATGATATCCTACATGATTATGTAGATGATATTATAGCTCGCTCTATTATTGAAGATAATCATTTAGATGATTTGAGAAAAGTTTTTAATCGATTACGAGAATATCTTATTCGATTAAATCCAAAAAAATGTATATTCGGAGTTAAGTCCGGTAAACTATTAGGGGTTTTAGTTTCTTTACGTGGTATTGAAATCGACCCTCTCAAGATTGCGGCCATCACTGATATGCCCGCACCTACTAATATATTTGAGTTACGAAGTTTACAAGGTAAACTTCAAGCTATCCGTCGCTTCATCGATAAGTCGGCGGACAAAACTGGTCCCTTTCTTAAACTCCTTAAGAAGGATGTCCCTTTTAATTGGGACACCGAATGTAGAGAAGCTTTTGAACTTCTCAAACAATACCTCCTTAATCCACCCGTGCTTTCACCACCTAAACCTCGATCGCCCATTTCTCCTATATATTTCAGCTTCAGATTCTCGCCTTAGGAGCTATGTTAGCTCAACTTGATGATGAAAAGAGAGAACGTGCTAATTATTATATTAGCCGAACCTTCATCAGTTATGAAACCCGCTACACAGCATTAGAAAAACTATGTCTAGCAGTCGTGTTTGCTACGCAAAAATTATGACACTATATGCTTAGTCAAAAAACGTATGTCATTGCCAAATACGATCCCTTAAGGTATCTCATGAGTCGACCTTATTTATCGGGTCGCACAGCCAAGTGGGTTCTTGCTCTAAGCGAGTTTGATCTCACATTCATAGGACAAAAGTCTGTTAAGGGTCAAATCATAGCAGATCAATTAGTCGCCGCACCCTTAGAGTCTACCCATCCCCTCATCATTGAGTTTCCCGACGAATGCCTTCAATTAGAGGCAGTACCATATTGAACAATGGTCCTTATACTTTGACGGAGCCAGATGCATGAGTGGGGCTAGTGCGGGTATTATTTTAATATCCTCATAAAAACATCTTATTCCTCTCGTCCTTCAAATTGACATTTGCTTGCACCAACAATATTGTTGAGTATGAAGCTCTAATCCTTGGATTACGAGCTGCCTTGGCGCTAAAAATTAAACATCTTTTAGTTTTTGGTGATTCTCAACTGGTTATAAACCAAATTAATGAAGTTTATCAGACTAGAGATGATAAACTGTGCCCATATAAGGCCTATGTTTTACAATTAATGTCTCTATTTGATCAAGTTACCTTGGAAGCTATTCCTCGAACTAGCAACCGTGCAACTGATGCTATGGCCGCAACTGCATCTCTCCTGCCCTTGGAGTTAGATGACGAATATGCCACTATCATTATTCGTCGACTCCAGGAACCCACTTCAAATAAGTCATGCTTAGAGCCTTTGGATGTGTTTCTAATCAATGAAACTACTCCCGAACCTTGGTATACAGACATATTTGATTTTCTCCAAAATGGGACTTTCCCCGCCAATTCTAATAGAAACCAACGATCGGTTATTACGTCGACGAGCAAGTCGATTTGTAATAATTGGCAATACTTTATATAGGAGATCTTTTGAAGGTATCCTATTAAGATGTTTAAACTTAGAAGAGTCTAAATCAGCCTTGAGTGAAGCCCACGATGGATCTTGTGGAGGACACTTTAGTGGTAGCGTCATTGCTAAAAAGCTCCTTCAGATAGGATACTTTTGGCCTACCATGGAAATGGATGCACATGAGTATGTGCGCCATTGCGACAAGTGCCAAAAACATGTTGACCTTGTCCATGCGCCTGCACAAGAGCTGTAGGCTATTTCATCTCCTTGGCCCTTTTCCAAATGGGGTTTAGATATTATTGGCAAAATCAATCCTGTGTCATCTGATGGACACAAGTTCATCATAACCGCCACTGAGTATTTCACGAAGTGGGTCGAAGCTATGCCTTTAGCTTCTTGCACTGGCACACAAGTCTCTAAATTTATTTTTAATCAAATCATTTGTAGGTTCGAAATTCTCGCAAATCTCATCTCTGATAATGGAACTTGTTTCAAAAATAAAGATGTTAAAAAATTATGCCAAAAATATAAGATTCAACATCGCTGGTCCACTCCCTATTATCCTCAGGGTAATGGTCAAGTAGAAGCATCTAACAAAACCTTAATCAAAATTCTCAAAATATTGGTCAATAAAACTGGCCGTGACTGGCACATTCAATTATATCCAGCCTTGTGGGCCTATCGAACTAGTGTTCGA
Organism: Wollemia nobilis; assembly: GCA_028583015.1. Lineage (NCBI taxonomy): Eukaryota > Viridiplantae > Streptophyta > Pinopsida > Araucariales > Araucariaceae > Wollemia > Wollemia nobilis. The sequence goes on along the minus strand of JAQPPZ010003361.1, from coordinate 6,734,310 downwards.
ACCCCCACTGGAACTTCACCATTTGTTTTGGTTTACGGTGCTCAAGCAGTTTTTCCATTTGAATTGGAAGTTCCTTCTTTGGCTCTGCTACTTCAAGATACCGAAGTAGGAGATGAATATCGTGCTGGAATAAAATGCATCAATGCTTTGGAGCATCTCCGTGCCTACCAAAACAAGCTTAAAAGATCATATGCTAAAAAGTTCGTCATCGATCCTTTGAGATCGGCGACCTTGTTTTAAAAGAAAATCAAAAAAATACAAATGCAACTAAGGACCTTAAAGGTAAATTTGAGCCCAACTGGCTTGGACCATACATTATTACCGCTAAATTTGAATCAGGAGCATACAAATTATCTACCTTAGATGGTAAAGAACTTAAAGAACCCATGAATATTTTGCATCTTAAACGTTACTATGCATAAATTTGGTCATTTCATCCATGTATATATTTGTTCAAAATCACTATCTTGTATTTCTTTCAAATTTATAAAATTCAAAAACACCAAAAACATTCATAATCATCAAAATCTTCAAAACTATTTGTTACATTTATTTATGGCACTTGTTAAATTTTTTGTTCAAAAACAAAAATAAAACCAAAAAACAAAATAAAGAATAAAAATCAAAACAGCAATATGCTTGACTCTTTCGAAACCAAAACAATATAAAGAAGAAAGAGAGAGTCAACATTCTCAAAACTTCTCAAAAGTGTTTATATATATTTTCTTACAATTATTGCAGTTATATGTTTCAAATTATTTTGGATAAATTAGCATTTATTTGGAATCCCTCACTTGCACACTCACAACAATAAATATCTTGATTTTATCCGGCATGATTACTAATCTCTCTTATATCAAAGTCCACAAAATTCAATTAAATAAAGTTTGAGCATAGAGAATTGATCTTGTTATTTACTTAAACCAAGCACATCTTTTCACAATAAAATGATTATATTTGTAATTTCCATGTTTTGCTACATAGTAGAAGTGATTTCTTGAGCGAAAAGTTTCCCCGCTATCCTATCATGCACATGGTCTAGAATCTTTGAGAGTTGGCAAAAGGACAAGCTCACCCCTACCCAGAATAAAAATCCCTTGCTCTACAGCTAATCCGAGCAAGTATCCCTAGCAAAGAAAAAAGAAAAGAAAAGTTCAAGAAAAAGAGAAAAGAAAAATGTTCTTTTATATCATTACAAAGAATATTTCAAGCACTATCTCAAAAAAAATCAAGCAAACAAAAATACAAAAAGAAAAAGAAGCAAAGTTCAAAAGAAAGCAGAAAGCAAAACTGCAATAAAATCCCTTTCCCTACCCTTTGAAAAGAAAAGAAGGGTTGATGAGCTTGAATCCCTGGAATTCTCAATTATTCGAAAATTGTGAGGTAAGCCCCATAACAGGTGGTTTGTGCCCAACCTGCTTGGCCTTGGGTAACTCCTAGCGTGGTGATATGTCCGTCACATTAGCGACCTTCTTTTGTACAGACCTATGTCTCGCTTATGGATTAGCTAGCTCTTGATAATCCGACCTACATAGTAGTCTAGTATGGTTATATGCATCTACATCATGGTTAATGAACACTTATTTGGTTTCTTCAAATCACTTGTATCATATTATCTTGCTCAAAATCGGTAAATGCACAAAGCAATTGCACACACATTTGTATTTGAGAGATTTTGTGTATCATTATGATAAATCAAGATCGGAAATGAATTCACATATGCACATGGGATTCCTTATAAATCTAACTTTTGTCTTCAAAATACTTTGAAATATTATTTTTGCAACTTGTTTGGAATAAATCAAGTACAGTTGCTTACCATAAAGACAACTATATAATAGAAAAATCAAAATTTCTTTCAAAATATACAATCAAAACATATATATCTGGTTGACTTTCACGACGATGGTATAGTTCCAAAACCAAAATTGGAATTTTATGCCTAGCGCAAGTCCTCATCTTCATATTTTCTGTTTATTAAAAAATCAACCATGCAATAAAACTATCTTTTTTTGATTTTCACGATGATGGTATAAGTCTATACCTACATATTCTATGCCTAGCGCAAACCATTGTAACAATTTTAATTCCCCATTTATTAAAAATCATGAAAACCATATGACTTAATTCATTATGTTACACAAATTATGCTTTTAAAAAGCAAACACATTTTCATTATTTCATGTCATTATGTCAACCTTCAATTTTGTAATGATGGTATAATTCCTAAAGAATTATCCAAAAAATTTATCACACTTAGGAATTTATGCCTAGCAAAAATCATTTTAACATTATTTCATGCATACTATTTTTATGAAAATCTGAAAACAAACCATCATCACCATCATTTTCACCATTGCACCAAAGTCTTAAGATAGATCTCTTAAGCACTCTTTTACTTTTAACAATATTTCTATCCCGGGATTAGCTTGACGACCGAGTGAGCTAGCGACTCCATGAAATGGTCTATAATAGCGACAATGTCCTTTGAAATTATTGTTAGAAGTCTCTTTTTATTTTTTATTACATCACATTACAAACAATCAATTTGTTACATCAGATTATTTCATTTAAAATATTACCGCATGACATCAAAATTATAAATTTTCAAAATGACATAATTTCATGAATCCTCAATCCAATTATCAAATCAATCAATCAAACATAAAAGCATCATAAGCATACACATAACACAAGTCATATGATCAAAAACATATCATATATATGTCAACAATATATATACATCATCAAAACTGGATTGGTATGCCATAATCTGTACCTCGGCATACTCAATCCTCTATCAACAAAATAATAATAATACAATGTCAATCTGTACAAAGCTGTGCAGTCCTCTAGCCTCGAGAGCCCCTCGAGCTCTCCGCCTCATCTCCTCCCCCGCCCTGAGGTGGACGAGGTGGCCCCATCGTAGTCTGAGTAGTCCTAGTCCTCGATCGGGACGAGGTCCTCGATGACCCGATCCTGATCGGATCTACGATGTTGGCTGGCAGGGGTAGTCTATCCGCCTCTGGCACCAACTGATAGTACAAAGTTTGGTAGAAAGTAAGTTGGGCAATAGCCCATGTCAGCTCCCCAGTGCTCGCCCCTCCGCCCCGTGCCCTGAGGCATGCAATCTCATCTCGCAGCTGTGCCACCTCAGCTCGATGGCATGCAGCCTCATCCTGTAGAGTCTGCACCTGTGCTTGGAGATGATCTCTCTCCCTCGAAGAGTAGCGGTCTCGCTACTCTCCCCCATGTCAATGCCCTTGCCCTTATCAGAGCGGGATGGTGGCCTCCTCCCTCCTCACCTGGCCTCCTCCTGTGCCTCGTGGCCTCCTCGGCTCTCTCCCTCCGTGACCCCAGGCCGCCTCCATAGCTGCCTGGCATCGCCTCCCTATCCGATGCACAACTACGTGTATCGAACCCTATGCCCTCGTCATCCGAGGAGGGCGGATGCCTACGTACCAAGCATCGTAGCCATCGGCTACCCTTGCATCGTCCCCATCCACCGGCCGAATGGGGGCATCATCCGTGTCCCGACTCCGAGAACCGCTGCATGTCTGGAGCCCCGCTAACCATGGTGTTATCCCAGGATAGTCCGAGAAAACTCATAATCCCTCATAGATGGGATCCCCTACTATAGATCGAACTGACGCAAAACTCGGTCATAGCGGTGGAGCTCCACCTCTCCCCTCTCCATCCGTAGCCAGCAAACTCGCCTGACGCGAGCCAACTCCTGTCCATCCTCGGCCCACCCTGGATGCTCCCTCCATGGCCTCCAGGTAATCTGATCTGGGACTAAGTCATCCAGTAGCCTCCGGGACATCGGAAGGTCGATCCGCCACTGTGACCCTCTTCGGAGCCACCAGTAGAAGACTCGGGGCCTCTCCCCGTCTACCCCTATCAGAGGAAGCCCTACCGGCCTTCGCACCACAATGTGCTCCCAGCACCAAACCTGTAGAAGCGATGTCATCACTAGACATCGGCCGCCCTTGTACACGACCCCATATAGGATCCTGTACAATCGGCATAGTACATAACTACCCCAAGAGAACCTATACCCATGGTCCCGCATGTCGTAGATCACATCTGCCAGCATCCACGACACCCTGCACCCACTCGGGTGGCATAGCAAAAGTCCACCAACCACTCCAGCTAGCACCCGTGTGAGTCTAGATGCCCCGCATCCGAGCGAGTGCCTCGATATTCACTCCGCCCTTCTCCAGGGCGAAGCTCGGGTCACCACACAATCATCCCATAGCATGGCCCTGATTGGCCGTAGGAGTGATCAATCGTCCTTGTATGGGGATTCTTAGAATCCTCCATACATCCTCTAGAGTGGGAGTCATCTCCCCGTCGGTAGCCAAAAATATGAGGAACCTGGATACCATCTCTCTGCTAGGGCCGTCGGAGCCCCATATCCGTAGACACCCGTGGCATCTCTCGCCACATGCCGCAAGCCGGCTCGTGCCACTCGATCTCGCTCCGCCTATGTGAGAGCGGCCAAGTCATCCCTCAAACCTCCATACTTCCATTCCCTGCTCTTTAGCAAACCTCTCTGCAACATAAACAACAAAACAACAAACAATCATTAATAAACAATTCAAGTAATTAATAATGCAAGTTAAAGTTCAATTTTATGCAATTGATGATATCGCCCACTATTGGACGATATCATCCCAAATTTGAGCAGAATCGTCTCCGATTTCGCAAGCCGAAATCGTCTCTAATTTGACGAAATCGTCCCCCTTTCGCCGATTTCGCCCTTGGACGAAATTGACGAAATTGAGACGATTTCATCGAAATCGGGACGATTTCGTCCCGACGACGTCGACGGCCCAAAAACGGCCGCGATGCTCAAAATTCAATCTAAAATCTACCTAAAAAGCATGTAAAATCAAATTAAAGCATTCTAGTTAAGTCTAGACTCTTACCCGTAGACCGCGTCGGACCTCCGTTGATCTGTGCGTCGTCTCCACCATTTTTGCTTACAGAGATCTAAAAAACAAAAAAATGAATTAGGGTTTTACCCTATTTTTCTTAATTTTATTCAAAAATAATTTTTGCTTTTCCGCGTTTTTACCTCAAACGTTCGATTTGGGTAAAAACACGGAGGGGGCACCATAGTAAGCTGTCGTACGATTCGACCAAGAATCGTCACCTAAAAATGGGAATAATTTTTGCTTTCTCGTAGATCGAGAAGAACTCATCTTTAACGCATTTTCTTCGAAAATTCGCTAAAGAGGGGGCAAAATGTAGCACCCTAAAATTGGCGCAATAAAATTGTAATAATTACATTCACCTTAGTAAATAATTTAAATTCAAATTTTAACCTCCCAAACCGCCCGTTAACCGTCGGGTAATCCGTTTCCCCTTTTCCGTGCCATTTTTAGAGGTTGTTTTGACCGTTTGACGATATCGTCGCCGATCAGACGATATCGCCCCAGATCTGACGATTTCGTCTGGGCTAGGACGTCCAGACGATCTTGTCGCAAAACTGATTGTTCACAATTAGCTTCTGTTCCAACGGGCCTCTAATCCGGGTAGAAGCGTGTCTGCGCCGTTAGAGACCCTCCCCCATTGGAGATCTCCCAAATAGGGATGATCTCCAACCTCCTAACTACTCCCCTAAGCCTATTTAATCCTTAGGACCTTCCCTTCCCAACCCCTGGCTGAATTTCCCTGTAACTTGATTTTGCGTGCATTAGAATACCTAGAACATTATTTTGCCTTTGTTATTTTGAAGTTTTCTTGCAGGGACCTCATTGATCTTCAGCCAGAGCAAGCTCAGATCGTCGCAGACGATCTCGTTCAAATCTCGGACGATCCTGTCGTAATTCGAGACGATTTCATTACTTCCAGACGATTTCGACTGCAATCTGCATTGGGGGCAATCAGCTCCCATAGTTTGCGCTTTCTCTTATTCCTTTCGCTGTTTTATTCTGCATTTTAGTTAGTTTATCCTTATTGCTTACTATTTTGCATTTGGAGTTCACCCATATAGCTTAACTTGCATGATAAGATCATAATTTATCATTAGAACATCATAATTTGTTTGAATTTCTGTTCATAATTATTTTCTAGTGTTCATACTGTCATTTTGTGTTGTTTCCCCTTGTTAGCACAGTAGTATTCTCTGTATTTTGCATCTGTTCTTCTGTTTGCGGGTCTCTGACGAATTCGTCAGATCTCAAACGATCTTGTCTGATCTCAGACGATTCTGTCGAATTCCGGACGATCCCGACCGCTTCAAACATCGAATCTCCATCGTACATCCGGATCGGTATTCTTCTTATTCTTCCTTAATTTCTCTATTTTTTCTGTCTTAAATTTGTTCTCTCGTATTCATTAAAATCTGCATTTTCATATAGATTAATTTAGACTCATTTGGCCAAACCTAGGATATGAATGCTTAAGGCTAAAAACGAACACATAAAAACACATTCCAAACCTAGGCGTGGAAACTGCCATTAAATGTTTCCCGGTGAACCCACCATCCGTCGAAAAATCATCAAAATACACCTCCCTTGAGAGGCGGGACCTTCGCAAAGTCCTCTCAGTCCGAGGTACCGCGACATCCTTTTCCCATCCTCCTTCCGGGCACGGATCCTATAGCCTGAAGGTAAGGATGCAAAAAATTTGGAGCGATACAAGAGGACATCTTGAAAAATCCTTCTCAAGATGGTCCCTTGGACTATCTAAGCCAAAACAACATCTATGTTATAGGATCTTTCGTCAAAATCATAAATGTTGCCATCTCATAGCCAACTGACCATAATCAAACATCCTTAGATCCCCTAGACCTTGAGATCCCAAGAGTGTTTCCAACTCCCCCTCAATCAGAAGATAAGTCTTGTATTCTAATTGAGGAAACCATAGACATCAATAGCGGGACTCCTAAAGATATCAAAGATACTTAAATTAGGCAAGGTCTTGACCCCTAGTGAGTGTGAGGAATACACCGTGCTTTTGGTAAAGTTCAAAGACATATTTGCTTGGTCCTATGTCAATATGCTAAGTATTGATCATTCCCTAGTTTTCCACCACCTAGTCATCAACCTTTATACAAAACTCGTAAAGTAAAAATTATAGAAAATGCATTCAAAAGTTATTTTTCTAGTCAAAGAGGGGCTTTACAAGCTCCTCACTGCCATATTTATTGAAGCCATCGACTACTATGACTAGATATCTATTGTTGTTCATGTTGCTAATAAAATAGATAGCATTAGAGTATGCACTAACTTTTGGGACATCATTAAAACATGTCCTAAGGATGACTTCCCTCTATCCAACATCAACATGATTGTCGATTTCACTACAAAATATAGAAAGTTGTCTTTGATGGATGGATTCTTAGGCTATAATAATATTAAAATTATTTTTAAGGACCAAGACAAAATAGCTTTCACCACCTCATGGGGAACCTTCTGCTATCAAGTCATGCCTTTTAGATTGAAGAATATAGGAGCTACCTACCAGAGATTCATGACATATATCTTTTATAAAATAATGCATGGCATTATGGAGGACTATGTTGATGATCTTCTTTATTAGTCTTTAAATTAAAAATTCATGTTTGAGATCTAAGGCACATCTTTGAGAAACTAAGAGTACAAGGTATATTTAAAGCCTCAAAAGTGCATCTTTAAGTTTATATCAAGAAAACTATTGGGATTTATTGTATTCTAACACATCATCAAATTTTATCTTAACAAGATACAACTCTAGTCAATATGCCTCCCCCTCAAACTTTAACTCATCTTAGGAGTCTCTAAGGACAAATCCAACCCATCCAAAGATTCATCTTGCAGCTAGTCAATATGTTTCAACCCTTCACCAAGCTTTTGAGAAATGATGTAGTCTTTGGCTAAGATATTGACTGTTAGGTGGCCTTCTATGCTATCAAATCCTACCTCTTATATCCTACTATTATTTTCCAACCTAATCCCTCTAATCCCTTATTATTATACATAGTTACAACAAAGCATACCTTAGGTGATATATTAGAATAGTGTGATGAACAACATAGAGAGAAATATATTTTCTATATTAGGAGGACTGGTCAATTATGAGATCTACTAAACCCCTTTTGAGAATCTTGGCCTAGCTATGGTGTTATTGTTTGATTTTTAGAAGCATATACACTGCATACTCAACCATTAAATTTTTGTGATATATAGGGTTTACTCCTTATGATATCTCATTTCCAAGCCTCACGTCTTGGGATAAACCACTAAGTGGGTCATTGCACTTAGTGAATTCAATCTTGATTTTTCTAGCAAAATTTCTATGAAAGATTAGGTCATTGTTTATCAATTGAAAATTGTACCCTTAGAAGCTAGTCATCCCTTAGATTAGATCATTGTTTATCAATTGTAAATTGTACCCTTAGAAGCTAGTCATCCCTTAGCCATAGACTTCCCATATGACTCATTATTCTAGAAGTAGATCAAATTGACTATTGGACTTTATCCTCTGATGGCACTCTATGCATGAAAGGAGTAGGGAAAAGTTTCATCTTGGTCATTCCTCATAAATAGCTTATCCCTTTGTCCTTTAAGCTTAAATTTTCCTATACCAATAATCTCATCAAGTATGAGGTCCTTACTTTAGGGTTATATAGAGCATTGTCCCTTTATATTATAACCCTCTCTATATTTGGATATTCCTAGATGACAATCAATCAAGTCAATGGTGTTTATCAAACCAAGGACAAAAATCTTAAGCTATACAAAGACTCCTCATTAAACTCATAGTTGCTTTTTACAAAATTACCATTGAAGCTATCCCTAGGTCTAGTAACCACCATGCCTATGATATGGTCTTTACTGCATCCCTATCCACTTAAATTTGGATGAAAACTAATCCATAATCATCACTCAACAAATTATGGAGCCTTCAGCCTTAGAGTCGATCCAGCTTCCTCTAGGATTCTTTTTCATAGAATAAACTTCCTCTTTTGATCCTTGGTACAATAATATCTTTTCCTTCCTTAGGGATTGTATATTGCCTAAGGGTTTGAACCACAATGAATGCAAATACCTCAAACAATGTGCCTATAGACATGTCATCATTAGAAGTATCTTATATCATCATACCCTTGATGGAATTTTGTTTAGATTCCTAGCCTCAGCCAAGTCCCAAGAAATTGTCAAAGAGATCCATGATGGATCATGTGGTAGTCACTTTAATGGTGTTAGCATTGCCAAGAAACTCCTATAGATGGTTTATTATTAGACCTTCATAAAAAATTACTCTTGAGACTATGTCAAGAGGTGTGATAAGTGTTAGAAGCATGATAATTGTATCCATGCTCCCTCTCAAGCTCTTCATTCCTTGATTTCTCCTTTACTTTTTTCATTTTGGGGCTTACACATCATTGGTAAGATAAAAATAGTATTTTCTAATGGAAATGAGCTCGTCATCATGGCTATTGAGTACTTCATTAGATAAGTTGAATAAATACCCCCAACCTCAACCATTAGAGTCTAAGTCTCTAAGTTTATCCTTAATCTAATTTTCAATTGTTATTGTAGACACCTAAAATGTGTTATCTCAAGGAGACTCCCAAAAAGCCTCCTTTCCAACCCACACAATCCATTTTATCAGCTTCAAGGCTAAATCCATGGATTTCTCTAATAATAGGTAATATTCTACAAAAAAATTACATTTAGCATAATTGTCTCGACCCGAGATGGTCATGTTTTCCTAATTGTCTCAAACCGATATGATCTCACAAAATCAAAAACAAAAAATAATAATGAAATCAAAATCATAGGTAGGTAAAGTATATGTTAGTGGCCACGCATAAGCTAAAAAATCATGCCTGACTTTGCATCGGCATCAATCACCTGCCAGCAACAAATGTCTGCCAACAATTAGTAGCAAACCTACCACCTACAGTCACCTGCCAGTACTAAATAAATATACCCCTAATTGCTCCCTTTCCCTCACCTTCCTCCTACCTTGAGGTTATAAATTGGCACCCCTTCCCCTAAAAAAAAAAAAATGAATAAATTTCAATCAACAAAGTGTAGCGGAGAATCGGCCAGGTCCTCTTGCTACAAATAAAATATTGTTAATTTGCCACAAAGGATTCTAAACTGTATCCATTTCTCCCACTTAAACTCACTCCTCGTTGTCTTGTTGGTCTTTGGCACCCATTTTTTCATCCTCATACACACAACCCATCTTCTAAAACCTCCACACTTCACCTCAAACTCTACCTAGACTTGGTCACGCACAGACACAGAACTGTGATAGTGATCGTCTCATCCCAAGATGGTCCACGGACTGAAATCGTCTAGACCTAAGATGGTCACTGTCAACCAGCCATGTGACAAGTCTTATCTATATTTCTAGCTTAGATTTATAAATTTTATTCATGCTTTAGCTTAGATCTTTGATACTCCATGTATTTATTTGTTTTATGTATTGTTACACATTTTTAAATCTAATACGGGTCCAACTGTAGTGGACCCTGCATATGCTACCCATTCATTGTTCTTTTCCTTTGTGTGTAGGTAAAAATACTTAAGGGTAGTGAAAGACTCTAGATCTGATCCTACGTGACGGTTGCAAGAAAATCCACTCCCCAAACAACGTGCTAGCATAGAAATATCCTGATTGCACCAAGAGACACTAGTTGTTGAGAAAAGGGGAATCTACCCTCTTTCTTACCTTCGTATTATTTGTAAAATCTATAGACACAAAATCCTAGCCATTTGCCTTCCATCCATGCCTTCTCGCCATTCCCACCACTAAAATCTAGCCATTTGCCCTTCATCATAGCTTTCCTGCCATTTTTGCCTATTTATTTATATATTTTATATATATTTATAATATATATATTTAAATAATAATATTTTAATATTATATTTGATATATATTTAATAAATATATATTTATATGAATAAATAAACCATAGCCATCATATTTCATTTAATCTCATCCGTCCATCCACCTTGATCCATTTCACACCCTAAACTTATTATCCACCCTTGGATGTGTTTTAATCTTAGCCACACGATTAGTGTCGTTGAAACCCTAGCATGCCCTAGGCTGGATTATAAGTAGGAGCCATTTTTATGGCTCAAACCCTAAGTTTTTGAGTGTCCTAAGTCTCCTAAGTTTCTGATTTCCCTAAGTCCTAAGTTCTTCCCTGAAATGTCCTGTTGTTATTCCCGCATACCCTCAGACTGTTTCAATAATATCTCACTCATATGAAGTTGGATTGAGCCAAAAATTTTAGGGTAGGTTCCTGATGAGGTCTAGGATGTCTCCACAAAATTTCATATTTATTGGAGTAATAGATATCTCAAAATTACCCTATATTTGGACATGATTATAGGGCATAACTACACCAGTCACCTACATCAGACATCACGCATCAAAATATAAGTAAGGTAAATCACCTTTGGTTATTTTTTTTTATTATCTTCAAATTTTGTATGTATTGCAAGTTAAAAATAGCTAGGGTTTCTATTAATGTCTGAGGGTCTCACACAGTGGAGCCCCCATTGGTATTGCTAACCCTTGATATTGTTGTTATGTGTGCAGGTCTGTAGATTCATTAGCATTGAGTAGTTGATTAAGCTGGAGTGACCCAATATTGGATAGCACGAAGCCCACTCACCGTTCTCGAGATCAAGAGCACGATTGAAGATATTATGGCTTTGCTACTAGGGTTTTGGAGAACCCTGAACATTGTATTATTGTATCACAAGGATTATGCATCATCTTGATTTGTAACAATGGAGTTTATAAGCTCCCCCATTCATTAATATAATATATATTTCATTGTTGTGCAATTCTAGTATTTGTGTATGCATTTATTTAAGCAATAGTTGTAGTGTTGCATTTTTGTATTCACAAATGGCGATCACAGTGGGACCCCCTAAGGGTTTCCATTTATAATTTATCTTACTAACTTGTTTGTTGTTTTCTATTATCTTGCAGGTGCTTCAAAAGCTAGAATTTTGTAGATCTAGGGTTTTACAGTTATTTGGAGCAAAAATGTACGTTGCTTGTAAGTCTGCCATCTTAAACCTAAATCTCTATTTCATGCATTTTGTACAATTTATTTTATTTTTCAGATTATAAATATTAAAATGAATCATCATTAATAAATCTGGAAATGAAATAATACAGTCTGCATTTTTTCTTCACATATTTATTTTATTTATGCATTTTTTTTTATTTATTTTTTTCATATTTTAAATATTAAAATGAATCATCATTAATAAATCTAGAAATGAAATAATATAATCTGCATTTTTTTCACATATTCAGTTTATTTATGTTGTGTGTTTTTTTTCTATATTTTAAGTATTAAAATCAATCATCATTAAGAAATATGGAAATTAAATCATACAGTTTACATTTTTAGATCTGCATTTCATCTTCATATTCATATTAGGGCTTTTGTTATCTAGATGCAAATTGTTGCACTTTATCTATATTTGAATTGTAAATTGCATAACTTAGTGTTGCATCTTAGGATTAGAAATAGTTCTCTTTCATCTATCTAAGTTGGAACAATATTTGATTACCAAAAGTATCCCTTCTAGTTCAGTGATTCCAAGCAGAGGAGTGGACGAACCCTCCGATTGCTATTTAGGCAAGGGGTCTTAAGCGGTGTACTTCATGCCCTTTGGAGAACTTGAAAATATTTTGTTGGCTTCTGATTTAGGTTTATGAAATTAATTGTTTTTGACATTGTTTGTAGACAATAGAAAAACATAAACCGTAAAAATAATTCACACATCACATGCAAAACAGTAGTGGTTGGATTTCATCACCAACTATTGCTTGAGATTTGGTGACAGTGGTATTCATCTCCATCCACCAATATCTACCCTTAGAAACCCTAGGAATACCCCCGAGCAAACTTGTTGGATTTCATCACCAACAAGAATCTCATTGCCCTATCCTCGCCATAGTTTTTCACCTTTGTTGCATTAATAAAGATTAGAAAATCAAAACACAAAATTGGCACATAAAATGAACACACATTAAAAGGATATAATCAATGAATGAGGTAAGCCACATTAATTGAGACTTAGATTTGTTTGTTTATTTTCTTAAAGCATTCTAATTTTTTTACATTTTTTATTTTAATCCGCATATTGATTTATTTTACTTATGGTATTAACTCGTAATCAAAAGAAAGCAATAATTCAAGATAACTTAATAGAAAAATGATCCACATTTCCCACCACTTCTGTGGTAGATACCCTAAATGTGACATAGGCAAAATTTATTTGCAGGTCCCTCACATTCCTTTCCATCCACATCCTACCACATGACCATGCCCTAGGAGGAATCAACCTCCCCCATAATAGACGACCATATCACCCATATAGACATAGATAAAGTAGAAGCCTTCATGAAGTCTTCCAACTATATCTTAGAGTCTAACCCCAACTCACCTAGACATGATCCTTATTTACAATAGGAAATTGTCTTATCCCAGCCCTGGATCCTCCCCTGGTATGAAGGACAAATCAATGTTGCTTCACCAACACCCATTTCATCCAATCAAGTTGCAATTTATATTGCCACTTGTCTCCAATGTGCACCATTTGTTCCATTTTCCTCCATGCCATCCATTGATGATATGCAAATTATTGAAGCATGGGAACATTTGAAAAAATTGTTCAAGTAGTGGTAGACATCTCAACAAGTTCAAGTGAACCCTATGCCTTAACCAATTTCAACTCAACCCATATTCATTACCCAAAGCTTCTCTTGGGTACCACAATCTTCTGTGATTTTCATTCTCATACCTCCATCAACCCATCCCATTCCTATAAGCTCACCCATCCATAGTCCTCATACATCATATCATCTTCTTAATTCACAATCATTTCTTCACCAACCTCATCATCATAAAATTCTTTCCATACCTCCCAATTCATCACACCTCCAACAACACACTCAATCTCATCCATCCATCAATCCATTCATCACAACTCAAGTCACTCAACAAGCCAACCAAGGTTTACAATCATATTTTCAACACACTAAAATTTTGCAACAAATTTTAACTCGACTCACTAACATTGAGTTACAATTGAGTTTAACCATGGAAATTGAAACATCCAGTTTCACAATCCACATCTTAGGTTTCAATACCTATACCAAAAATTCAAAGTCCAACATAGTTGGATAAATGCACCAAGCATCCTACAAAGCCCCGTAGAGAATACACAGTGCTTTCAAGATCTTATTTAACCATTTTTCAAAGGCTTTATGAAGCACAAAAGATTTCCCTTCCATAAATCAAACCAAGAGACCCAACCAAACAAGGCAAACACTTTAAGGAACACGTGTACTATCCTTACAATCAACAAGTGGGCCATGATATCCATAATTATCATGTATTTAAAGATGTTGTCCAAGATCTTATTGATATGGAAGTCTTTTCCACCAACGGTCCATCCAAACCATATGATCAGGACAATGGTACCAACTCAATCACCAAGCAAAGTGGGGACTCTCAGGATATCACATCCTCCTAGTCACTCACATCACCAATCAAAAATATCCAAAGGTACCTAATCCCTTTTGTCACATTTTAGCATGGCTTCATCTTAGCCATTAATCGTTAACATGGCTACACAATAGTCATTCACCATTAACATGGCTTCACATCAACCATTACCATATTAACATGGCTTCATCAACAACCATTCATCATTAACATTGCTACACATAAGCCATTCCACCATTGACATGGCTCCACATCAGCCATTCCCATATTAACATGGCTTCATATTAAGCCATTCCATCATTAACATGGATTCATCTTTGTTATTCATCATTAACATGGCTAAACATCAGCCATTCCACCATTAACATGACTCCACATCAGCCATTCCCACATTAACATGGCTTCATCTTAGCCATTCATCATTAACATGACTTCATATTAGCCATTCCACATTAACATGGCTTCATCTTAGCCATTCTATCATTAACATGGCTTTATCTTAGCCATTCCATAATTAACATGAATTCATCTTAGCCATTCCATCATTAACGTGGCTTCATCTTAGCCATTTTATCATTAACATGGCTACACAAAAATAATTCACCATTAACATGGCTACACAACAGCCATTCGCCATTAGCATGGCTTCATCTTAGTTATTCTATCATTAACATGGCTTCATCTTATTCATTCATCATTAACATGGCTTCACAACAACCATCCATCATTAATATGACTTCATCTTAGCCATTCCATCATTAACATGGCTACACAACAACCATTCATCTTCATCTTAGCCATTCCATCATTAACATGGCTTCATCTTAGCCATTCTATCATTAACATAGCTTCATCTCCCATTCATCATTAACATGGCGTCATCTTAGTCATTCATCATTAACATGGCTTCATCTTAGCCATTCCAACATTAACATGGCTTTATATTAGTCATTCCACCATTAACATGCCTTCATCTTAGCCATTCATCATTAACATGGCTACAAAATAGGCATTCATCACTAACATGACTACACAACAACCATTCATCATTAACATGGCTCCACATCAGCCATTCATTATTAACATGGCTACACAATAACCATTCATCATTAACATGGCTCCACGTCAATCATTCATCATTAAAATGGCTCCACAACAACCATTTTCACATCAACATGGCTCCACAACAACCATTCCATCATTAACATGTTTGCTTTACAAGCTTGCTAGGCTGGGAAGAAAAAGAATTCAAACCCTTTGAACACCACCCCCATCTAGAGTAGTCTATGCTTAATGAGATATATATGTTAGAGTTACTGTGTTAGTAACTATAAATATTACCTTATTTAGGTAGATATAATTTACCTCATGGTAAAAAGTAAGGTGTTACTTTTTACCACTAGTAAATTTCTTTTACTAGTTAGTCATTGTAGTCATTTTGACTACGTTGGTTAGTAGGTTAGTTGTTAGCTAGCTTTAGGGTTAGATATCCTAGAATGCGCTATGTTAGCATGGTTATAGGAATATTAGTTAAATTTCCTATTCTGTAACCTATTTAAACTATGTTGTAACCTATGCTAAGGTTAATAATTCATTATTATTATTTGCTCCTAACATTGGTATCAGAGCTCATGTGGCCTAGCTCGTTCCACCCGATCTAGATCCGACATGATTCTTGAGGCAGCCCGCAAGAGTTGACTGGCTCGCTTCTTGAGGTGACCCGCAGGAGCAGACCTGGACAAGGCAGGCAACGTCCTGTTCCAGCTGGACCAGAGGCTCAAATCCCGACACGAGACCCTTGGACAGAACCTGAGACAGCAGCCTGTATGCACGGATCCGAAGGAGCGAGACCTGCTGACCTCGAGAGAGGGCCCGTAGGCCCACGTCATCGGGCTAGCCCAACCGCATTCGTTGACACAGATTCAGCGATCAGGATCTACAAGGGCAGGTGCATCCTCCGACCCCAGTGACCACAACAGGCGGATGCTACTGCTGCCCTCGAGGGTCCAGCACACAGCCAGGAGGGCAGACGTGCCCTCCCAAGCGAGGACAGGACCTCAACCTGAGGGCAGGAGCACCCTCGGGTCTAAAAAACCCTGACATGGGGACAACTCTGTCAGGCAGTCGACCAACAACCACGACGTGGCTGACAACCAGCCATCGACACCGGCCCGAGAGCCGTTCGATGATCAAAATTCGAGAGGGCAGGCGGCCCTTCGATTTTTGATAATCGACAAGGCGACCAACGACTGGAGCCTAACCACCCATGTGACCTCGAGCACAAATCTCGAGGTGCTGACATGGCAGATGGCATGCACGCGACCTCGAGCATAGATCTCGAGGCGTTGACCTGGTGAACAAGCGCTGACGTGACCTCAGGCATATATCTTGAGGCGCTGACATGGCGGATAGCCACTGGACGATGCAGACTGGACAGACTGAGACCGAACAAGTGGCAAACAGCCATTGGACGACGCTGGACAGACCACACACAAGGCGACATGTGGCAGACAGGCCACGTGGCACCTGACGTGACTGACTGGACACGTGGTGGCCACGTGGCGAAGAGCCATGTGGACCACCGAACACGTGGACCCCTCCGGCCACACCAGGTGGGCGACAGCAAAAGGGGTCCACTCAGACCCTGATTGCCCAAAGGCAATCACGCGTTAATGCCTTTAAAGGCCTTATCCCTCGCGGGATGAATGTGGGATTAAAACCCACATTTTTGGGTTTCCCCACCCTAACGGGAATAAAGGAAAGGAATTCCCTTCCCTTCCCGTCGGGCGACATAGCCCGACTGGAAGGAGCGCCAGTCGGGGTGCTTACTACCGCGGGGTCGGGAGTTCGACTCCCGGCGGCATCAAAACATACACCTTTTGCAAGGTAAGGCGGCGGTCAGGTAAAAAAAAAAATTATTTTATTTTTTTTGTAATTTTTTTTACTTATTTTTTTAAGTATTTTTTATTAATAATTTAATATTATTTGATATAAAATCATTTTTTTTAAATCTATTAAGTGATATATGTCAAATCTATTTTATTATTGATTTAAATTTTGCTTAAAATTAAGTTAAAATTATGCATTAAAAATAATAATTAAAAATATATATAAAAGCATAAGGCTATTTTTTATTGCAATAAAATAAACATTGGATTTCTTCAAAGTTTTCTTCTTTTTCAGAAGATAAATAGACATCAAGATTGAAGACATTACAATTATTGCAAGTATTGAAGAGTTGAACTTTGCTCCATTTTTTTGTTGAGCACGAAATTGTCAAAACTCTCATGAAAAATAGACCATGGATTTAAATTGTAACACAAGGAGACTGAAATTTTTTGTAAAATTCAAAGGCAAAGTGTGCATTTGTTTTCTCCAAGGGGGGATATAAGACATAAAATTGCACATTCTTTTTTGCAAAAATTTGAGAAGAAATTGTAACCTTGGGTCCATCAAAAACTAAGTCGTTTGTCGACTAGTTCTAGAAGCCTTCCAAATGCGGGTCGTGTGTCGACTTGTCTTGGAAGGAGTGCTAAAAATTGTTAATTTTGCAAAATTCAGGGGAGAAGACAACATTGTACTTCTTTTGCAAAATTGTAAAACAAAGTAGGAGACATAAAAATATCAATTTTTTGCACAACACAAATACACATTTTGTTGCAAAAATTAAAAGGTGCATTTTCGATTTTACTCGACACCTTTATTGGCAAATTAGGTGCATTTTCGGTAGCATCCGACACCTAGGTGATAAGAATTTTGTGGGCATTCTTGTTTGATTATTGCATTATTTCTTTTGCAATTATAAGTCACATAATCAAGAACACACTAAACCCCAAAATTTCATAAATTTGTGTAAATATTTGCACAGATTTAAAGCCAAAATTACTTGATATTCTCTCCTAAATCAACAAAACCCCTAATTCATTCTTATTTGTTTGGCTTAATTTCCTCCAACTTTTCATCCTTCTTGAAAGGAGTTAAGGCAGGTGCCATTAAATATCTGTTTGAGTGAATTATATTTTGGTACTCTTTTAGGGTAATCAAAAGAAAGAACAAGTTTTTAGGAACCTTGAAAGTAGCAATCCTTTGCACTAAGGGGGGATAATTCCTTTCTTCCTTCAAACATAGATTTTGATAAAAGGGAAATAAAACTTGTAAAGGCATTCAGAAAAGTAGAAGTCATCATACAAACTATATCTTTTCTTTTAGACTTCATAATAGCAATCATGCTTAAAGTACTTACAATAAGAAAGGACAAAGTGGTGAGCTTTTTTGATCAAATTGCCTAGAAATAATAGTTTTGCACAGATTGTAAAAATGCAAACCAAAACACCATTCAGTGTTGGTTTCAAAACAAGCAAAACTAAAATGGCAAAGACACAACACAAAAGCCATATTTCTAGTGAAGTGTCTCATTCTGATTCTGTTTCTGGTTCAAAGATAGCACAAGGAGTGCTAAAATTGCTAAAGATAGTATTGTAGAGGGAAAACACATGTGTCCCTTGGGCAAAAGCACCATATTCTCTCTCTCTTCTTTTAGGCTTCATAAATAGCATAAGTATTTTGTTTGAATACCTTGCAATAAGGGGTGCTTGTACCTCTTTTAGGATTCATAAATAGCAAATTCTAAGTGTTTGAAGTACTTGTAACAAGAGGAGCGACTTTTTGTGATGTAAAATTGTCTAGGAGGCAATATTTGTAAAATCCTTCACAACACTCTTGAGTTGCATACCTTTATGCAATTGAGGGGGGATATCCATTTCTTTTCTTCACAATTTTTTTGTAAATAGAAAAGATGACTTATAAGGGTGCATTTTCGGCTTTGACCGACACCTTAGTCACACTTCCTTCAAAAATTAATTACACTATGTTTTGCAACAAGAAGGGGGGAACTTATAAGGGTGCATTTTTGGCAACGACCGACACCTTAACTACCTTATATTTTGCAAATTCATATTGTAAATGAATGAACCTTGTATGAAGTGATCTATTCTACTATACCTAGCGATTGCAGCGGCTGGTTACCCATGCAAATCGATTGGATGATGTGATTACCATAAGGACATTTGTTGACATGAAGACAAATTGAGGAATGCCCCACTTCTTGCTTAGGAGCAGCCAGAGTACTGTGACAGAGCAAAGAACCAGCAGATCAACATCTTCTTCACTGTATTGGGACAGCTATATACCTTACCCAAATATTGTTGTATAAGAGGGATATGTATGTATTACCCAAATAATGTAATAAGGGGGGATGTTAGAGTTACTGTGTTAGTAACTATAAATATTACCTTATTTAGGTAGATATAATTTACCTCATGGTAAAAAGTAAGGTAATACTTTTTACCACTAGTAAATTTCTTTTACTAGTTAGTCATTGTAGTCATTTTGACTACGTTGGGTAGTAGGTTAGTTGTTAGCTAGCTTTAGGGTTAGATATCCTAGAATGCGCTATGTTAGCATGGTTATAGGAATATTAGTTAAATTTCCTATTCTGTAACCTATTTAAACTATGTTGTAACCTATGCTAAGGTTAATAATTCATTATTATTATTTGCTCCTAACAATGTATATATATATATATATACATGGCTAATACACAAAAATATTTGCATACACTTCATTCATAACATTGCATTGCACTTGCATTTACACTTCAAAAACAATGCATTCACCCATATCTCATATTGCATTTCACAAATTTGCATGTCATACATTGCTTCATATTTAGGGATCATTTATTCAGTTCAAGTTCTTAATTGGTCCTACAAAATTCATGTTGCCTTAATCATGAGCACCTTCATAAAGTCATCCATGACATTCCACAAAATTTAAATTGTCATCTGCACAAGCCACATTCACAAAATTCCTAGGTGTTTTCGATCATTCAGTCACTCCTAGTGATTTAAGCAATCTCCAAAATACATGTCGAGTTCTTTTAGGACCATAGCACATACACACTAAGTTTGGGAATTGATTCCAAAAATATTCTTGAACCAAGCACAACTTTCACATCTTAAAAACATCTTGTATCAAATAGAGATAACACCATACTTGGTATGAATATTGAAGCAAAAAGGGTCATCCTTGCCTGTCCCATCATGCAACATAGTCCATAATAATAATGGTTTGCACTACTATCACAATTGCTTCAAATTAAAAAGATACAGTAGTAAGGATAGGGTACAATTCTCATCACACTTAGATTGAGAATCTGATTCCCCAAAGTTCTAAACCTTTTACATCACACACCACTGATAATTGGGTTGTAAGGATCGTACTACCTTTCCAATCAGATGGTTAGGTAGTCATCCCCAAAATTCAATAAATCAAAAAAAAAATCATGGACTATGGAGTTAGCCTTCACCAGAGCTATAGAAACTTGACTGGTAGTGGATTACATTCATGCATGGTAACATGTCTCTTTAAAAGATACCTCTGACCGCTCATACAGACAAGCTAACTTCTTAGTTTCAACCATAATAGGTTTACCCAATTTACTCAAGATGAGTTAATTTGCACACACACTGGTTCTTGACTGTCTCGGGTTATTACCTTGCTCTTGATTTTTTAAATGAATTCATTGCACACACATTTGGTCCTAGAAGGATTAGGTAGTTTTAGTATGTTTGTTTGATGCCACTAGGATGTTTGAGTCTCCGTAAAAAAACAGTTTTCCATATCAACATCCATATCTTTTTCCATAGCAACATCTATTTCTTTTTCCATAGCAACATCCATATTTTTTTCCATATCTTCTTCCATATCAACATCCATATCTTCTTCTATGTCAACATCCATGTCATTTCATAAGTCATTCATACCATACGCCACCAAGTCTAGTGCCCCTGATTAAACAACAATGATAGAAAAGGGTTAAACAAAGATCTAAACTATATATATATATATATATATATATATATAACTCGCAATATGCAAATATCTCTAGAAAGTGCAAACAACATCAAAACTTGGGGGTGTTCAAGGTTTCACACTTCCCCCCAATTTAAACAAACAAGCACATAACTTGGGGGTGTTCAAGGTATCACACTTTTCTCCCAATCAAGCAAACATCATCAAAACTTGGGGGTGTTCAAGGTTTCACACCTTTCCTCCAATCAACTAAACATCATCACAATTATATTTATATATATATATATATATATATATATATATGCAAATATCTCTAGAAAGTGCAAACAACATCAAAACTTGGGGGTGTTCAAGGTTTCACACTTTCCACCAATTTAAACAAACAAGCACATAACCTGGGGGTGTTCAAGGTATCACACTTTTCTCCCAATCAAGCAAACATCATCAAAACTTGGGGGTGTTCAAGGTATCACACTTTTCCCCCAATCAAGCAAACATCATCAAAACTTGGGGGTGTTCAAGGTTTCACACCTTTCCCCCAATCAACCAAACATCATCACAATTTGGGGGTGTTCAAGGTATCACACCTTCCCCACAAATTCAACAAACAATTCAATCATTCAATCACATCACATCATTCACATCAATTTCTAGGTTCAAAAGATTGCATTTTTTTCAAAGGTTGAATCCTTTGCCTTGCATTCACACCATCCACATTTGCAAAAATCCCTTTTCTATTAGGAAAAAATAGAACCATTTCATTGCATCACAATCCCCTTTTCTATTAATGCAAAAATAGAATGCATCAAATACATCTCCACATTCACTCAATTTCCTAGCCTTATCCATCGGCTAAAAACACGGAGTTTCCTAGCCTTTCCCGTCAGCTAAAATACAGAATTCACATATTTTCCATTTCAAAAATCCATTCATATGTTAGGGCAAAGAACAGACACAAGTACAAGTGAACCTTGTATTTAGGGGTTTATCTTAGTCACCTGGCAGTTGCAGTGACTGGTTATCCATGCAATCCAATAGGATGGATAGATCACCATAAGGACACTTACCTTATCAAAAAACCCTTCATCTGTTAGGGAAAATATAGACACACTTCACCTTCCATTATCAAACACCTCTTCATTTGTTAGGGTAAATAACAGACACAATCATTTCATTTTTCATTTCAAAAACCCTTCATCTGTTAGGGTAAAGAATAGACAAGTACAAGTGAACCTTGTATTTAGAGATTTATCCTATTTAACCTGGCGGTTGCAGTGACTGGTTATCCATGCAATCTAGTAGGATGGGTAAATCACCATAAGGAAACTTGCCTCATCAAAAACCCCTTCATCTATTAGGTCAAGAACATACATAATCATTTCATCACATTTTCCTCATTTCCAACACCCTTCATATGTTGGGGCAAAGAATAGACACATTCATCACATTTTTCCTATTTCAAAAACCCTTCATCTGTTAGGGCAAAGAATAGACACATTCATCACATTTTCCCCATTTCAAAAACCCCTTCATCTCTTAAGGCAAAAATAGACAATCCCTGCATCTATTGGGGCAAAAATAGATCACATTCACATTTACATTCAACATCATCAATTTCATTCTTCATTACACATTCATTTAACATTCACAAGTACAAGTGAACCTTGTATTTAGTGGTTTATCCTATTTAACCTGACGGTTGCAGTGACTGGTTATCCATGCAATCCGGTAGGATGTGTAAATTACCATAAGGACACTTGCCTCATCAAAAATCCTTTCATCCATCAGGACAAGAACAGACGTAATCATCACATTTTTCCATTTCAAAAACCCCTTCATATGTTGGGGCAAATAATATACACATTCATCACATTTTCACATTTCAAAAATCCCTTCATCTATTAGGACAAAGAATAGACACATTCATCACATTTTCACATTTCAAAAACCCCTTTCATCTGTTGGGGCAAAAATAGAATCAATCACTTGAATCCACATATTCAAAAAGGTAGCTTACCTCCACAAAATCACTCCACATTACATCCATCAATACATTTCTTATCATCATATCTCTATGTTACCATCAAATCCATCAATAATTACATTTATATTCAACATTTGCCAAGTTCATGTGCCAAATTTCAAGTGAATCTTGTATATAGTGGTTTGTTCTATATACTTGGTGATTGCAGCGATTTGCATCCATGCAATTTGATAAGATGAATGAATTACCATAAGAACACTTGGTCATCATCATCATTCAATATCTCCTAGTTCAAAAAGCACAATCAAATTTGGTTCCTCATATTCCAAGTGAAACCTTTGACAAATATGAATCTTGCTAAACAACTATCATTGATGGCCTAGTTCATGGGGCTTAACACATGGACAAAATCAAATCACATCATTCCAAATATCCTTGAAATTCATCATAGATATAGGTACTAGCTAGGATGATTGGTTTCATTTAAGAGGAATTATTCTATAGTCACTAGCAGACCCTCATATGATGACTTCTTTATTTTTCTTTTTCATCTTCATATTGCATATCAATGATGCCAGACGACAAAATTTATTCCAAATCATGAAATCACCCAAAATTTGGGACAACCAAAATTTTATTATGATTTTCCCATGATGAGATACATCTTACATGATCATGACATTCACTACACAACCCCCTTCCCACCATTGGGGTAAAAACGGTATCACATTTTCTACCAACCCCCTTCCCACCATTGGGGCAAAAATGGTATCACATTTTACACCAACCCCCTTCCCATCATTGGGGCAAAAATGGTATCACATCATCCATCATTCATTTGTACAAATTTTTCAATTGGCTCATGAGATTCATCCATAATCTCATTCGCCAATTGAGGGGGTAAGCTATGCAAAACTTCAAATTCTTTTATTCTTTTGTCTTCAAGCTCGTATTCCAACAAGAGAGAGAAGTTGCTTTTGCACCTAGCCAAAATAGGTGTCTTGTGTTTTTACACTACATTGTGTTTCATGCAATGCAATACAAAAAGGGGCATCTGTAGACACCAAATCCTAGCCATTTGCCTTCCCGCCATTCCCACCACTAAAATCCAGCCATTTGCCCTTCATCATAGCTTTCCCGTCATTTTTGCCTATTTATTTATATATTTTATATATATTTATAATATATATTTAAATAATAATATTTTTATATTATATTTGATATATATTTAATTAATATATATATATTAATGAATAAATAAACCACAACCATCAGATTTCATTCAATCTCATCCATCCATCCACCTTGATCCATTTCACACCCTAAACTTATTATCCACCCTTGGATGTGTTTTAATCTCAGCCACACAATTAGTGTCATTGAAACCCTAGCATGCCCTAGGTTGGATTATAAGTAGGAGCCATTTTGATGGCTCAAACCCTAAGTTTTTGAGTGTCCTAAGTCTCCTAAGTTTCTAATTTCCCTAAGTCCTAAGTTCTTCCCTAAAATGTCCTGTTGTTATTCTCGCATACCCTTAGAATATTTTGGTCATATCTCATGTATCCAAAGTCAGATTGAGTCAAATTTTTGAGGGTAGGTTCCTTATGAGGTCTAGGACATCTCCACAAAATTTCATATTGATTTGAGTAACAAGTATCTCAAAAAAACCCTATCTTTGTACGTGATGCTAGGGCATTGCCGCACCAGTCACCTACATCAGACATCACGCATCATAGGACAACAAGGTAAATCACCTTTGGTTATTTTATTTTATTATATTTAGATTTTGTATGCATTGCAAGTTGACAATAACTAAGGTTTTCTATTAATGTCTGAGGGTCTCACATAGTGGAGCCCTCACTGGTATTGCTAACCCTTGATATTATTGTTATGTATGTAGGTTTGCATATTCATTAGCATTGAGCAGCTAATTAAGTTGAGTGGCCCTGTATTGGATAACACAAAGCCCACTCACCACTATTGGGATCAAGAGCACGATTGAAGACATTACAGCTTTGCTACTAGGGTTTCAGAGAACCCTAAACATTGTATTATTGTATCACAAGGATTATACATCATCTTGATTTGTAACAACAGAGTTTATAAGCTCCCCCATTCATTAATATAATATATATTTTATTTTTGTGCAATTCTGGTGTTTGTGTATCCATTTATTTAAGTAATAGTTGTAGTTTTGTATTTTTGTATCTACAAAATTCTTTCAAGAGGATTCTATTGTAATCACAAAGTTGTATTGTAAAATTCATATATAAAATCAATTTTTAAAGTTTTATTGTGTGGTGCAAATTTTTGTCCTTCAAATAGATATCACTGTGGGACCTTCTGGTCCTCCTTTTTCATCATATTGTTGTTTGTTATATCTATAAAATGACTAATTTCTATTTATTCCTATGATTATAGGTTGCAATATTAACCGTCTCTTCCTAAGATGATCTTTATTTTGAAACCATCTCTACCCAAGACGGTCCCTATTTTGAAATTGTTATGCCTTGAGATGGTCACTAATTATAGACACCAAATTTAGCACCAATCCGATTATGTGACTACAAGCACTGATTGAATTGGCATGCATACCCCCTAGGGTAGCCTCCAGAGGTTAAACAGTGGTCCTAACCACTCCCAAATTAGTTTTGGAAGGTCAGAGGTCAGTTTTGCACCTTTTAAGCACTTTGCTCCCTATTCGTCCCACCCTGGGATGACTAGATTCCTATTCGTCCCACCCCAAGATGATTAGCAACAATCGCTCTAGGGTGGGACGATTAGTAGGTTTGACTGGCAAAAATTCAAACCTTGACAAATGGCAGCCCAAATCCGCCACCTAACTCTGCCTTCAAGGCATGGGATTGTGAGGGAAGGTTTCAAATAAGAGAGGCTTCAATCAAGCCTACCCTGATCATGGAGGCCTCAATCAAGGAGGCCCTAATCAGGGAGGAATCTTCTCTCCCCCAAAAATACATAATGAGCCAAGTGGCGCCCTCACATGCACATTCAAAGGAGATCCTTAGGTCTATAAAAAGGTAAGCCTCCTCACCCCAAAAAAGAGGACAAAGCTGGAGCATTTGGAGCAATGAAGTGCTGCCAAACTATACCCCCACTCCTCTTTGTGCTTCCTACATCCCTAATCTCTCTCTTCTAGAAGAGAGGTTATCGAGTGAACACTAGGAACACAATCTAGATCCAAAAACCCAAGCAATCAGCCACAATCCCACCCCAAACTCATCGACACAACCCCCTAGGAAGTTTTGGACCCATCCCACTTAGATTGGTGTCAAAACTAGGCCCTAAACGGTGGGCGTCCCACACCCGGGCGCCCCCCAAACTGTTCCAATCCTAATCGCCCCACCCCGGAGTGATTAGAAATATGTGCATGGTTTTGTTACTATTATTTTTGCATTCTTTTTATATCTAATTTACTTATGTTTTTGTCCAAATTTCATTGCTTTTTGACATGATTTGACCTAGTTTCTGTCATTTTATGCGTCTACTAACCTACAGGGAGCGCCTTCAAATACAAGATAATCTAGGTAGAATCTGCTAAATATGACCTTCTGGGTCATCTCAAAAAAAAAAATTTAGTCTTACCATAGGTTTGCAGGAGTTTTGGAGGCCTCTAGGTAGGACATTTGCAAGGTCACTTTTTGCAGGTTTTGCAACAGTCCCTAGCGTCCCACCCCAGAGTGATTAGAAATATAGCATTATTTCTTTAGTTTTCCTTTTTCAATATGTCCTATATGATATCATAATTCCTCTATTAAATTTTGAACTCATTCTGACATGATTTGACGATCATTTTATTATTTTATGTATTAACTAGCTCACAGGGTGCCCCTGTCACATACAAGAGAATCTATGTAGGATTTGCAAATTCCGAGCATCTGGGTAGTGTTATAATTACATATAATGCCTAACTCATGAGTTTTATGTGATTTGTATAAGAATATGCGGGACATTGGAGCGCTCGCTTTGGAGAGGCCCCCCACGGGCAAACGAGCATAACGGGGCCGTCCAATGTCGCTTCGACGCAAAATCAGGTGATACCAATTCTAGAAATTGTCCTTTACATTTCCATATCATTCTATAATCTACTTATCAATCTTATCACTGATATCTTCTAAGCGCCCGTTGGAGGCCTTGGGGATTACATGTTTTTCTAGATACACATATGCTATTAACGATTTGTTGTCTTTCTATGCATAGGATCTCACTACTAGGAATACTAGAGGGGCATCAAGGAACAACGAACACATGGATGCAAGCGGTGGCAACTTTTATCCCACCCACTTCGAGTGTGGGCACGTAGAAGATGTTGGAAGCATACCGTCCGATATTAGAAGCACGGCTTCTTTCGGGCATCCATTAATGTAACAAATTATATCAAATGTTCTGAGACCTAGAGGGGGGATGTATTGTAATCATATTAAAAGCAATATCAATAAAGGAAGCCCCACTTTTTTTGCTCACATCTCGTTTCTGCATCATTTCCTTCATGCATTGCTCATCGCATTCGTAGGACTTAGCATCTATATATATGTTTGTTTGCATCATATTGGTACACCATTTTTTTGCTGCTTTCAATGGCGATCATGGTGTTACCTTGTCCCTTGCTGTTAAGATCAAGTTTTTGATCCAAATTTTGTGGTTTTTCTTTGCAGGTGTTACTCATTCGGGCACTGGACTGCTACTCGTGCCACCCTGGGATGAATACATATTTGTCCCACCCTGTGATGAATGCAGACCTGCTATTAGTCCCACCCTAGGATGATTAGAGCTTTATGCATTTTTTGAGCAAAAACTCAGAGGCATCTAGTTTAGACAGAGAGGAGGTAGGCCTTCTGAACATCCTGTGTTTTTCTACTTTATGTTTCTGCAATTTTCTGTTTTCTTTGCTTTATTTTCAGACACTTGCATAGAAAGGTTAAGTAGTTTTTTTTCCTTTATTGCAATAAATAATAAATAAATAAAAACATAGAGTAAATTAAATGGAAGGAACTTGATTAGGAATGCATTTTTCTCTAGTTTGCTTGCATGATACTTGCACAAATGGCAAGTCCTCATTATAGGTTTCAGTTCTAGTTAGGTTTTGTGATTTCCTTTTTTCTAATAATTGTCTCTGAAAGATAAAACGTACTTTAAAGCATTGCATTAGTGAAAATCATCTTTTGCTATATGTTTTCTTTCTTTACACAATTAAAAGGAACCACACACACCACCTAATAAAATTAACATCAAGGAGTTGGTCTTAATACCCCAACACTTGATCAAGACCAACGATGGGTTTCATCACCACCTTGGCTTGGATTTTGCATACATATACCCTGATCGTGACTATTGCTAGACGTAAATCCTGACGAAAGTTGACCAAGTGTAGTGGGGGTGATTCCCCATGCATGAGGATAAGTCTTCTAAGGTAGGTGTCAAAAATAGAGCAATCCCCCTTCTGTACCGCCTATGTTTCACTTACTGTTCTACTCTCACGTACCAATAGTTTCCCTCACGTAAGGGCGGGTATATTGAGAGGTTCGGTATAACGGCCTGGCAATGGTATATTGAAGGGGCGACCATTTTGGAGATACAAGAGCCCTCATTATGCATGTATAACAAAGTTTTATTTACAAGATTTACATAACAAAAATCAAACACATTGAACCAAATCTAGGACACATTTAATCTGTAAACAAGATAATCATTTCTTTGTTTGTGTGGTCCCCTTTTATTTGGTATAGCATAAAAATTTTAAAGGAGATAAAAATATACATATCTTTTTAGAAAAACCACCACCATGGTGTATACCCGTAGCCAAGCCCAATCATGGGCAAAAGCTACAGAAAGTATGCAAGGAGGCACAAGTCACCTCCATTATAGCCCTAAGGACTTGGTTATACCACCTTGGCAGCCTGACCCACAACATAGTCCACACTATACCACTACATAACAGGACTATAGAGGCACCCCTTTGAGGGGCACTCCCATTCAACACAGACCCTATCAGGAGGAGTACACACATGGGAAGGCCCCCTTAGACACTCATTATGAGTGGCTACTGCATGATGAAGTGCTAGAGTAGCATAGGGTTCATAAGGAGGGCCCACATGATTATATCATTCCTCCTCCACCCCTCATTACTGTTAGGACTAATAGGCCAAATCTAGAGCGCAAGACTCTTCAGATAGGGCGAGCCAACTCTGCCCGTCCCTTTCACATGTACGAAAGGGAGCACAAGGAAAACTAGTATATTTCTCAAGGGCAATACATCGCATGGGGGCAATGTGCCTACGCACCTACTGATTATCAAGATCACCTATTAAGGCCAGAGCCTCGGGTGAATGCTGCTAACCTCGATAGAGGAAAGTGACCCATAGAGATCTCGGATCACCACGATCGAGATAGATATGTAGGGGAGGCATCTAGGCCTCCTAGACCTAGGACGGTGGAATAAATCAACTTGGCATTTGCCAAACATACCGCCCGCCAAGTGCAAATCATGCAGCTTAGGCAATATCAACAATAGTTAGAACAACTGTATCATCTTAACAAAGAGCGCATTCAATGCCAGACATAT
This sequence comes from Wollemia nobilis, assembly GCA_028583015.1. Taxonomy (NCBI): domain Eukaryota; kingdom Viridiplantae; phylum Streptophyta; class Pinopsida; order Araucariales; family Araucariaceae; genus Wollemia; species Wollemia nobilis. The sequence goes on along the minus strand of JAQPPZ010003361.1, from coordinate 6,704,382 downwards.
GAGTTGTTCCAAAACACTATGCATGAGAGGATTCCAACCCCTCACATGCATAGGACAAAAATTTATGAGAGGCACAACCCCTTAGTACGAGACAGGTCTCCATGAACTTATCAAGCGTTGCCTCCAAGACCTCCTAGACTTGAGCGGGAGGCCACTCCTAGAACCAATGATGGGCACCTTCCTCGGGCACCCATCCATGTTTATAGGTCATGCCCAGAAACTCCTCAAGAGGCCTATGAGGAATTTTAGCAAGAAGAAGAGCAGGCTGAAACACCCTACCAAGGCAGGGGGCGCTATCCGGCTACCCCTCCATAGGCCTCAAGTTCCTTGCAATTCACAACAAGAACAAACCAAAGAAGAGGAAATCAAATCCTCTGATGCATACAAAGCACTGCTAGAGCACTTAGAGTCTATGGAGACTAAGACTTCAAGGCCCCAAAAGCCCACCTTACGCCAACTCCGCAGTCACCTTGTGCATCCTTCAGTTTCGGCACCCCCATACCTCGACCACTTCAAAGTGCCTCAATTGGCAATTTTTAGAGGGGATGAGGATGCCCAAGAGCACGTAACAAGGTTCTTGAGTCAATGCTTTGGCATTCAAGACAACGATGCATTGCTTCTAAGAACGTTTATAACCACGTTCATAGGCCCTACCTCGGATTGGTTTACCTAGTTGTCGAAGCATAGCATCAATAATCTAGACTAGCTAGTGGACGCATTCCTTGAATGTTTTGCCTTCAACACCAAGAAGAAGGTATCCTTAAGTGACCTAGCTGGCCTTAAGTAGTATGATGATGAGACCATGGCTGCTTATGGAAATCGATGGAGGACATTGCTTTTAAAGCTACCTTACCTCCCTCCCATGGCCGACATGACTCAAATGTTTTCAAAGAGTTGCTTAAGGTCGATCTTCATGCTATTGCAGCTACAACAATATGCCACCCTCGAAGAAGCCCTAGCGCAAGCCAGGATAATTGAGGAGATCAAAATACAAGATGGCAAGATTGCCAAGCCACACAAGAAAGAGTGGCCCAAAAATGCTAAAACTGGGCCCACGCAACCGAAACCTGCCACGGTCAATCAGGTTGCCATAACTATACCAAAGCCTACACAACGACACAACCCCCAAAGGCTAATTATCAGGTAGTTCCTCTTGATAACTATGAAAAGGAAAATCATAAACAAGAGCAAAATCAACAGCGTCGCCCTAGGTGATAATTCACAATTCACGGAGTCTAGAGACTCCTTGTTTGACCGCTTGTTCGCGGTAAACCTGATAAACTTGCCGAAAAGTCGACCCATAGACCCCAACACGCCAAAACCCAAGGGCTATAGGGAAGACTTATATTGTAGATTTCATCGATAGAAAGGACATGAAATCTCCACTTGTTGGAAATTCAAACACTTAGTGCAGGACTTGATAGACAACAAAATGCTCGTGGTAGATAGTCTCATAGCACTGAGCAACCAACAGATGGAGATCTTCAAAGACCCCATGCCTGCCCATGATGCGTAGGCAAAGACTTTACAAGTGAATGAGGTAACACAAAACTGCCCCATGCAAGGATACGTATGGATGATAAGCATCGTGACACGGAACAAAAGATACCCAAACATGACTGCACCCGCTGCAGCTACAAGAGATGTTCCATCAATGTCACAACCTCCACAACACCCTACATAACCTCCCCCGCCTAGACCAGTGGCCATGATTCGGACTAAACTTACTTAAAGTTTAAGGACCACATCGGCTAGGCTCTCCATTTATGAGCTCATCCAACAATCATCGCCCCATTGGGAGGCTCTGATGGAGATACTCAAAGCCATTGAGCTACAACCCCACGAAGCCAATTCTTTCAACAATTTTGTGGGACATGTGAGATAATGCATAGAACCAGTCATAACCTTCAGGGAAGACAAACTGAAACTGGTGACTGGTGATATGGTGGATCCACCCCTGCACATCATTGCACGGGTCAATGGGATTCCATTCAAGAGGGTGTTGTTGGACACTGACTCATCCAACAACATAATCACGTTAGCGATATTAAAACACCTTAAGCTGTCAGCATCCCACATTTTGGCATCCACTTACACTCTTCGAGCATTCAACGACGCGTTATGCTCAACGGTTGGCACAATTGTCCTGCCCATCCAAGTAGGACAAAAGACCATTCCTACATTGTGTCACATCCTTGAGGGTGAGATGGCCTACAATATCTTGCTAGGCTAGCCTTGGATTAGGGACATGAAGTGTGTCCCTTCGATAGCCCATCAATGCCTCAAATACACATACGAAGGGCAAGTACATGTAGTCCCAACGGACTTAGAGCCCTTTAAGTTTTGCAATGCGGTGTAGTTGATGCCACAATCGACCCTCCCATTGACACATTTGGACTTTCAATTGAATCCGTCCACACAGGGTCCGATTCTGCCTACATCCTCGCTGTTGAGTCCCTCAACTCACCAACCTGGCCCATCTTCATCGTCTATTCCTTCACCAATGACGCCACCTATGGTGGCCACACCGAAGGACAATGGGAAGAAGCCCCTAGAGGAGGTACCACCATTAATCTCAACCATATCTATTGAATAGGTGCCCAGTCGAATGGAAGTCAAGACACCTGGTCCACCCAACATGGAGTGGATTCAGGGAGAACTCCCATTCCCTCCCCCTCAACCGCTGACGATTATCGTTAAGATGGCAAATACGGGCCTAGAGGAGTACCTAGTATAGAATGTTGTGGCAACACTTGTGCTTGAATCCATGCAAGACATGGGGAGACCTTGCCTCCCCATCGGCACTCTTGTCCCTTTAGGCTACCCACCAAATCAGACCAATTTTGTATATGGGGGCCTCGAGAACGGCATTGAACCCTACCTACAAGAGGAAGAGGATGAAGAGTCATTTTCTAAGAATGTTGACTATCTTTCCAACCCATATTTCACCTTGAAATACCTAGACCAATGTAATTGGCATGGATATGGATTGGGCAGATACGAACAAGGAATGCACATTCTTTGTCAACCAAGATACCAGATGCAATATGATAAATCAAGAGTAGGGTTCAACCACCCTTTGCCCCTCGACATCTTGGTAGAAACCATGCAAGGCCTAGGTCTAGGCAATAGGGATGGGTTAGCACAAGATCCATATGCCAATCCCAACACAACATACACATTGGGGGATTATCTCCCATTGTTAACAACAAACCTTGTTGACCTCAACAACCCCTCCCCTTTGATTGAGGAAGGGGAAAGTTCAAGAAGTAACCTCCAAGAGGGATATGAACAAGATCAAGGGGGGTCTTCTGAAGATGATTTAGATTATGAGGTAGCACCTTGGGACCCTTTTGAGTTTGATAGCAATCACTCACAGGTGACACCCATTGACGACTATCAGGAGAACTTCGTGGCAATGTTCCCCTTTAATGTTCCAATCGGGCAATTGCTACCTCCAGAGAATCCAGCCCTCCCGTAGAGAGCGGAACAACCCATAAGGGACCAAATCAACTTGCTCAAAAAAAATGAGCCTCCCATGCTAGCCATAAGGCCAAGTGATCCACCGGAGGAAGAAGATCCAAATATCTTCTTCAACATCAACTACCTGCGTGCCAGATTTTTAGTTTTCATAGAGAGTGAGGATAGTGATCAAGAAACACCTAGTGGGAGGCTATACCAGCCAGAGGAGCACATAGTTGTCGAATCCAATGGAGGCCTATGGATCTCTGATAGTGACTATGAGGATGAGACTGAGATGGCATATCTCAACCATATGAGGCAACAGGAATACCCCATACACATCGATGATATGTTTGAACATCTAAATATGGGACCAAGGCATAGGTGGCATTTAAACCAAGTATAGTTAAACCAAGTGCTTCATCCACCACTTCGGGCATACAGGGAGCACCTCCCACCTAGAGACCCTATAGGGCCATCAGTTCCAAGGGTAGACCCTATCCTTCTATCCGCACATAGGGCCGATCCTTTTGTGCCAGTACCCATAGAGCCAGATCCGGGGTACAAGGATCACCAAGGATATTTGAATCAACACCCACGTGGCAATGGAGACCAAATTCATTCTATCAACATGATCTCCATTGATTTAACCACCCCCATCCACAATCCAACCGATCCAACATGACCATTGTATCTAGACCTACATGCCATAGACTGGGATCGTGTTGACTCACCACCATCCCCATCAGAGTACTGGCCTTGCGGTGAGATGTTTCATTTCACCCCAAGACAGACTCAAGATATCTTCCATGCTAAAGAGGAACCTAACATTCCCAACACAGATCTAAATTTAGCAAATGATATCCACCTGATCCCAACTCCACACCAATTGGAGGACGGATTCCACATGTTAGTCGAAGAGATAATTGACGTAGACATCGGTTCTGATCCAATGAATCTGTAAATCATCAAGCTGGGGGTAAGTTTATCTCTCGAAGAGCAATCCGATTACATTGCCCTTACCAAAGAGAAGGAGGCTTTTTGCATGGTCCTATAAAGACATGCCAAGGCTAGACCCGCAGCTAGTCACGCATAATCTAACACTTGATCCAATAGTCAAGCCAGTCAAGCAAAATCTACGTAAGATGCACCCAACAGTGGCCTTAATGGTCAAATATGAGCTATAAAAGTTGTTGGATGCATAGTTTGTCATCTGTGTAGATTACCCACCATGGCTGTCCAACATGGTACCCATCAAAAATCTCGACGGGAGGATTCGCATATGCACCAATTTTTGAGATTTAAACAAAGCGAGTCCCAAGTATGATTTCCCCTTTCCTAGCATTGACGCATTGGTAGACGCTACAACAGGCCATGAAATGCTTTCCCTCATTGATGGTTTCTCGAGATACAACCAGATTTGTATCAATCCCAATGATCAACAAAAAATGGCATTCACAACGCCTTGGGGGACATTTTGTTATAAGGTCATGCCCTTTGGCCTTAAAAATGTTGGCACCACCTACCAACGCACTATGACATACATCTTCCACGATCACATGCATAAAACTTTGGAAGATTATATGGATGATTTTTTGGCCAAATATCTTTTGTGCCAAAATCATCTCGATGACTTACACAAGATCCTTGATCGCCTCATCGAACACAAGGTTAGGCTAAACCCCAAGAAGTGCGTATTTGGTGTCACATCTGGAAAACTCTTGGGTTTCATAGTCTCAAAATGAGGCATCTAGGTAGATCCAAATAAAATCAAGGCAATCCTAGAAATGCTTCCCCTAACCACCATCAGGTAGCTCAGAATCTTGCAGGGTAAGGTCACGTCGATCAAGCGCTTCATAGCACAATTATATGACAAGTGTTGATCCATGAATAAATTATTACACAAAGGGGTAGCATTTCATTGGGATGACGAGTGCCAGTTAGCCTTCGACAACATCAAACAATACTTGTCTTCATCACCAGTATTGGCACCACCTAGACCAGAAGTGTCGTTCTAATTATAAATCTCATCTACTGAGGTGGCACTGGGCACCATGCTAGCCCAAAAAAATGAATTACATAAATAATAGGCTAATTATTATCTTAGCCGCACCCTGGTCAGTTATGAACTTAACTATGCATACATTGAGAAGCTATGCTTGGTGGTGGTATTTGCCACAAAAAATCTATGCCATTACATGTTGAGCAATATGACGTACATTGTGTCTAAGGAGAATCCATTGCGATACATGATTCATACTTATCACAATAGTCGCACGACAAAATGGATCATGTTGTTTACGGAGTTTGACATCGAATTCATTGGACAAAAGTCCATCAAAGGTCAAGTCATCGTCGATCAACTAGCAAAGGCTCCTCTTGAATACGATCAGCCTCTGGCCGTAGAGCTGCCCGATGATGGGGTCTTCCATGTCTCAGAATCACCAGATTCTGATGAGCCTGAGTCATAGGCCGATATAACCTTATTTTTTGATGGTTCTAAATGTGAGCAAGGGGGTGGCATGAGAATCATGTTTTTCACACTTTAAGGGGATCCAATACCTTTATCATTTAAACTTGATTTATCGTGCACCAATAACAATGTTGAATACAAAGCCTTGCTCATAGATCTTCAGATAGCCATCACCATGAACATCAAATGCTTGAATATCTTTTGTGATTTGCTGTTAATTGTCAACCAAGTGAAAGGGGTATTACAATGAAAATGCCCAGTTATGTAGGCCTACAAAGCCCTTGTGGATAAATTCCTGGCAAAGCTTGAATGGTATGACATCGAGGCACTCCCTCGATCATCAAATCATTTTGCAAACACTATGGCCTCCTTGGGGTCATGTTGGAACAAAATCTGCCTTCGGTTAATAGTGTTGCGCCTTAGACTTTGCCAACATTGAATAGACAGATCTTGCTTGAGATCATCTGTCTAGTCTCCAGAGAAGGCTGGTTCCTTTGAGTTTTTTAGAGAAAATGGGAACAAGAGATAAGGGAAATATAGCCTAAGCTAGAACTTTTATATGGTGCAGATTAGACAACAACAAAGACAGATTTACTTACTTCTATCCAAAGCATTTAAACACATTTCCATGCAGAAATTATATAATTTCATATATGATTTCTAATATTTCGTTTAACATGCGTATATATTAGATTCTTATTCCAGCAATATGATTTATGTATTGCGAAAGTTCAGATATAAGAACAGACTCAATTTACAATTCAATATTGTAAGCAGAAATAAAGAACATTAATACATACACTTGCACGATATGAACCAGAAGCCAATGGGAGATGTGATTTTATTGCTTGTATTCGAAGTACATGTATTCAGTCTTGTAAACGTCCAAGAGCCGACCTTTTTTCTGGAGTCACTCACCCCTATATATACCCTAAAAGAGTATCTTTTTCTAAGTACATCTTACTATTTTACAAGCAATCATCTACAGTTTCTAATAATACACAAGTCTTCTATGAATTAGATATCTCCTCTGCTAATTAAATTCTAGATGAGCCTGTCACATTTTCAATCATCTGGCAAGCCTGCTCTATCCTAGATTTCTGATAATCATGTCAAAAATCACTTCTTGGTGTCAGTGCATGCCTTTGATTGCCAAAAATACATTTTATTCCTTTACAACTAGCATGTCACGAAATCATGACATTCTTTCCTTGCTTTGCTCTTTTGCCGCCTCCAACCATGAAAATGAGACATGTCATGAAATCATGACATTCTTTCCTTGCTTTGCTCTTCTACCGCTTCCAACCATGAAAATGAGACATGTCACGAAATCGTGACATTCTCCTTGCTTTGCTTTTCTGCCGCTTCCAACCGCAAAAATGAGACATGTCACGAAATCATGACATTCGTCTCTTGCTTTGCTCTTTTGCCGCTTCCAGCCATGAAAATGAGACATGTCATGAAATCATGACATTCTTTCCTTACTTTGCTCTTCTGCCGCCTCCAGCTGCAAAAATGAGACATGTCACGAAATCACGACATTCGTCTCTTGCTTTGCTCTTTTGTCCCTTCCAGTTGCGAAAATGAGACATGTCACGAAATCATGACATTCGTCTCTTACTTTGCTCTTTGCCCTTCCACCATGAAAATGAGACATGTCACGAAATCGTGACATTTTTCTTTCTTGCTCTTTTGCTCCAAAATGCAACATGTCGCGATAATCGCGACACTTTTCCCTTTTTCTAAAAGAAATGTGCGATATCGACACTTTTCTCTTTTTCGTGAAAATGCAACATGTCATGATATCGCGACACTTTTCTCTTTTGCCGAGACATTTTGCAACATGTCGCGATATCGTGACACTTTTTCTCTTTTGGCCGCGACAATGCAACATGTCGCGATATCGTGACACTTTTCTCTTTTGGCCGTGACAATGCAACATGTCAGCGATATCGCGACACTTTTTCCCTTTTGGCCGCGACAATGCAACATGTCACGATATCGCGACACTTTTTTTTTCCTTTGACAATGCAACATGTCGCGATATCGCGACACTTTTCCTCCTTGCTCTTTTTTTTCTTTGCCGCGAAAATGCAACATGTCGCGATATCGCGACACTTTTCCTCCTTGCTCTTTCTCTTTGCTTTGGACCGTGAAAATGCAACATGTCGCGATATCGCGACACTTTTTCCTCCTTGCTCTTTCTCTTTGCTTTGGACCGTGAAAATGCAACATGTCGCGATATCGCGACACTTTTTCCTCCTTGCGGTGTTTTGCTTTTTCTTTGATCTTTAGCATATGGGCCACTTCGGTCTTCTTGGAAAATATGCAAAAAGGTGCATCAGCTGTTTTTCTGTAGTTAGTCACTTTTTGACTAACATTCTTGGCGCCTTTCGGGGGATTTTTTGCTTGCAAAAATTTTGAACCAGGCCTTCATCCATTGGGAAACGGAGTCAACAACGCAGTTGTAAAAAGAATCTTTCAGAGAAAGACAAAGAACACAGGAAAATGCACTTAGATTAAACGTGAACATTACCTCGTCAAAACTCCCTTTATACCTTAGTATCTCTATTCAAAAAAAAATGTCGACTTCTGATTGGTGTGACTGAAATTTTTTTGTTAAGGCCAAAAAATGGTAATATTTACAAATATTGTCTGAATATACTTATATTATACTTGTACATATAATTCCTTTTCTACTTTCTCAACAGAAATATAACTTTAGGTGAAATGCATTCACCGTGATGGGAAAAACCAATCCATCTTGATCTTTCAACTCGAAAGCATTGAACTGTTTCTCTGAAACAATTTCAAATGGTCCCTCCCAGAAAGCATCGAATTTATCATGGTTACCTGGCTTAGCTTTCTTTACATTCCATTTCAAAACCAAGTCTCCCACTCTAAATTTTTTGGCGAGTTGTCTTTTTGTTGAACCATCCTTCGGTATCTGCCATATGCTTCTGATTGTGATTGTATGATTGCTCTCTTTGTTCTTCTAACTGTAAGAGCTGCATTACTCCTGCAACTGTGTGTAGCATTTGGTCAATCTGAGGTAGCGGGTAATGATCTTTGAGTGATGCTCTGTTCAGATTTCTGAAATCTACACACAATCTGATATCTCCATTTTTCTTCCTGATTGGTACCAAGTTTGCCACCCAGGTGGAGTGTTTAACAGGGTATACTATTTTAGCTTGAAGGAGTTTTAGCAGTTCTTGTTTCATCAAAGATTCTATCTTCGGATTCACTGGTCTTTGCTTTTGCCTAAAAGGCTTAGCTCCTTCTTCTGATTCTATGGTATGTTGAATAACATCTTTATTGTACACTTTTAGATCACTATACACCCAAGCTATGATGTCAGGGAATTTTTTACACAATTCTCTGATCTGGTTCACTTCCTCTTCCGTACAAGCTGATTCCAACCTTAATCATTTTGCCTGGCTCCAACTCTACATCTTTGTATCTTCGTTTATCGACCTTGATTTTTTGGCCAACTGCTCTATCATTGTTATCAAACAGGCTTTCAAGGGTGATGAGACCCTTAGGAATATGATTGTTTTTTAACTGAATAATATCCTCTTCCTCTTCATCCTGCAGATCCCGGTTGGCTGAGCAATTCATTTCATGGATTAAGAAATCCAGTATCTGTTCATCATTTTCAAAAACTTGCCAAAAAATATTTTTATCAAGCACTGAAGGCCTGTATATAAGTCTAACAGTTTTAGACTTCTGAATAACATTACTTACAGGACAAAAATTAGCTCCCACTGAAGCTAACAAATCTGCGTGGGTATTCTGTTCTCTAGGGATAAACTTTATATTTAGGGCCTCAAAGGCCTCTAAGAGATCCCACACTTTGTTCCTGTAAGCCTTCAAATAATGTTGTTTACTTATACATTTTTTGGTGACTTGATTCACAATAAGTTCTGAATCTCCATAGATGAGTAACTGTTTGATTCCCAATTTCTCGGCCTTTCTTAACCCTAAGCACAGGGCCTCATATTCTGCTGCGTTATTGGAGCAACTCCAAGTCAACCTGTAAGAGAAAACCTTTTCCTCTCCGGTGGGAGAAATCAAAACTATTCCAGCACCGACTCCATTCTTGCACCTAGCCCCATCAAAGAAAAGCTTCCACAATTGATTCACAGAACCATCCTTTTCTAGGGAGGGTATCAATTTTCTTTTTGGTTTCTCAATAGAATAGTTTCCTATTTCTGTTTCTATCATGGCATTAAAATTCTGTAGAGAAAACTCGTCCTCATCTTGGAGCTCTTCTAATGTTTCTTCCATTAGATCTTCTTCTATTGTTTCTTCAGTCATCATATTTACACGGTCAGTTTCACCAATATTTTCTACATGAAACGTCGATGGTTTCTCATTAAAAATCTTGACCCTTCTACCTTTGAAAGGTATCTCCAAATGAGAATAATCTAAGGATAAGTATCCTCCTATCTTTGTTGTGAACTCTCTGGATAGACACATACCAAAATAGGGCTCCAAGTCTACGACTACTACCTCTTGTATGACTGTCATCTGAGGCATTTTATGCAGCCGTATGGGAATATCCTTTATCACTCCTACAGTTTTTATTGGAGTACCATCTAACTGTAGGACGCCTGCGCTGCTCCTAGTGTACTCCATTCCCATAATATCACATACTTCTTTGGGTATCACAGTGGTAGCAGCGCCTGAATCTATCATGCGGGTTGTGGACAACCCATCCTTCCATTTGAAGGGACAAATAAAAGGGTGGTGGCCTGTTCTTACCAGTGGCGAGACGTCAAGTTCGTTAGAACCATTTTTGAAGATGATGCAGTCCCACCTCCATTTTTCATTGTTCTTAGGGATTCCTGTAGGAGATCGATTTGACCTGGGATTTGAAGAGTATCATACATACTTGCCTTAGAAGGAGTCTTTTTCATTTCCTCTACTATACTGAATGTAGGTGAATCAACTATCCTTTCTCTTTCTTTGGAAAAAGTTTCATATTTATTTTTGTATCCCTGGGTAGCTTCAGTTCTTTGCCTTTTTGTCAGCGAGGGGAAACTCAACCTTTCCCTAGCCTGTTCTTGGGTTTCATTTTCCCCCCGAGGAATAAATTCTTTGTGTGTTTCTTGCCCTTGAATTTTGGCTGGAAAGCGATATTTTCTTTCTGAGGGAGGCTTCCCTTAGGAGTTTCTTTGGGAACTTCCTTGGGAGCAGGGGAAACATTCAATGGTTGAAGCTCTTTAGGGTCTACTTGCAGTGGTTTCTTACCTGATCTTGTCAAAACTGAAACCTGTTCTACTGTAGGCATCATGAAGTTGTGGTCCTTCTCTCTAATTATATTTACATGGCCTTTCATTTTTTCTTTACTCTTTTCAACTGCTATACTTTGTACATAATGTTGGTGTATCATACACGAACTTTCCCCATGTGGATCGTTACATGTAGTACACCAAAAGTTAGAATCAGTGGGAGGCTCCTCGGCCTCCATTGTCTCATTTGTATATACCGTGCTCGGTCTCTCTTGTCCCCTATTGCTTGATTGTGTTGCATCTCTTGTTACCTGAGGGAACCTCCTTGGCAAAAAATTCCTTTCAGCCTCTCTCTTTTTCATGGATGCCATTTCATTTGACAATGTCTTCATTGTATCAATTATGGTCGTGTATTGATCACTGGGGGGAGCTGATGCAAGGGGTGTAGCTGGTAATGCAAGGAATGTAGGAGGTGCGGCTATAGCTGGGAGGGCCTGCGTTGATGGGAGTACAGGCAGTTTAGAAATTGATGCTTGGGAAAGCTCTGGTAAAATTGGCAATAGACTTTTTGATGGATATCTTTTTGTAGCGATGAGATCAGCTTCGCCCTTTTTTGCCTCTAGATAGATCCCAGGAAAAGTGGTTACACGGGATTGCCTTATTATCATACTGAGATCTGAATCAAAAGCCCTTAAATAATAGCATATAGCTTGTTCTTCCGTGGGCTTTAGGCCTTGCGGTACTCTATCACGAGTTCTGGTAAATCCGATGTTGAAATCTTGGATTTCTTCTTGTGGATGCCTCTCAATGATAGTGAATTGATTCAGCAATGTGAAAGGATCCGTATGTATATTAAATTCATCGACCAGACGGTCGGCCAGTATTGCCCAAGAAGTAATGGATCCAGCGGGAAGCGCTCTGTACCAATAGAGCATCTTTCCTTTCAAAGATATAATCAACAATCTGACCATTACATCTTCCTGAGTGATGTTGTAAATAGATGCTAGCGATGATACATCTAAACAGTGCTCATCTGCTGTTTTGCCTATTCCGTCAAAGGTCGGTAATGCTTTTAGTGCAGCTTGTGGAATTTGGTGGTGTGTTCCCAAGTTCAAAGGGCCAGTTTGATTCCACACAAGATGCGTTGGGGCAAGGGTGGCTGCCATGATTGCTAAAGGAGTTACAACCGCTATGGGATTGCTTGCAGATGCTCCTACAATGGGTGTTAAAGAGGTGCTAATGGTGTCGGGCGGATTTGATCGTGCGGCTAGCACAGGGTGTGCTTTTAGGCTTCCGAGATGTAGTTCAAAGAACTCGATAGGTTCTTCAGAGTTTCTAGCTCGGGATCTGGTTATCATATGGCTATATAACCAGAAGGTTTTTAGACAAGGTCTTTCTTTTATGGTCTAAATTGCAACGGAGTCGCCAGGTGGTTTTTCTTGAGATTTTTAAACAAAAAGGCTCTTAAGGTAAAACACCAAAACTTATACAATACTGTGGGATTGTTGGTCCCACTGCGTGCCAAAAACTATTGGAACAAAATCTGCCTTCGGTTAATAGTGTTGCGCCTTAGACTTTGCCAACATTGAATAGACAGATCTTGCTTGAGATCATCTGTCTAGTCTCCGAAGAAGGCTGGTTCCTTTGAGTTTTTTAGAGAAAAGGGGAACAAGAGATAAGGGAAATATAGCCTAAGCTAGAACTTTTATATGGTGCAGATTAGACAACAACAAAGACAGATTTACTTACTTCTATCCAAAGCATTTAAACACATTTCCATGCAAAAATTATATAATTTCAGATATGATTTCTAATATTTCGTTTAACATGCGTATATATTAGATTCTTATTCCAGCAATATGATTTATGTATTGCGAAAGTTCAGATATAAGAACAGACTCAATTTACAATTCAATATTGTAAGCAGAAATAAAGAACATTAATACATACACTTGCACGATATGAACCAGAAGCCAATGGGAGATGTGATTTTATTGCTTGTATTCGAAGTACATGTATTCAGTCTTGTAAACGTCCAAGAGCCGACCTTTTTTTGGAGTCGCTCACCCCTATATATACCCTAAAAGAGTATCTTTTTCTAAGTACATCTTACTATTTTACAAGCAATCATCTGCAGTTTCTAATAATACACAACAAGTCTTCTATGAATTAGATATCTCCTCTGCTAATTAAATTCTAGATGAGCCTGTCACATTTTCAATCATCTGGCAAGCCTGCTCTATCCTAGATTTTTGATAATCATGTCAAAAATCACTTCTTGGTGTCAGTGCATGCCTTTGATTGCCAAAAATACATTTTATTCCTTTACAGTTGGCGTGTCGCGAAATCGCGACATTCTTTCCTTGCTTTGCTCTTTTGCCGCCTCCAACCGCGAAAATGAGACATGTCACGAAATCGCGACATTCTTTCCTTGCTTTGCTCTTCTACCGCTTCCAGCCGCGAAAATGAGACATGTCACGAAATCGCGACATTCTCCTTGCTTTGCTTTTCTGCCGCTTCCAGCCATGAAAATGAGACATGTCACGAAATCATGACATTCATCTCTTGCTTTGCTCTTTTGCCGCTTCCAACCATGAAAATGAGACATGTCATGAAATCGTGACATTCTTTCCTTGCTTTGCTCTTCTGCCGCCTCCAGTGAAAATGAGACATGTCATGAAATCGTGACATTCGTCTCTTGTTTTGCTCTTTTGCCGCTTCCAGCCGTGAAAATGAGACATGTCACGAAATCGCGACATTCGTCTCTTACTTTGCTCTTTTGCTGCTTCCACCAACGAAAATGAGACATGTCACGAAATCGTGACATTCTTTTCTTTCTTGCTCTTTTGGCCTCCGAAAATGCAACATGTCGCGATATCGCGACACTTTTTCCTTTTCCTTTTCTCTTTCCAGAAAATGCAACATGTCGCGATATCGTCGACACTTTTCTCTTTTTGACAATGCAACATGTCAGATATCGACACTTTTCTCTTTTGGCCGCGACAATGCAACATGTCGTGATATCGTGACACTTTTTCTCTTTTTGCAGCGACAATGCAACATGTCGCGATATCGCGACACTTTTTCTCTTTTGCCGTGACAATGCAACATGTCGCGATATCGCGACACTTTTCCCTTTTTCTTGTATTACACTTTTCCCTTTTGGCCGTGACAATGCAACATGTCGCGATATCGTGACACTTTTCCCTTTTGGCCGCGACAATGCAACATGTCGCGATATCGCGACACTTTTTCCTCTTTGCTTTGGCCGCGAAAATGCAACATGTCGCGATATCGCGACACTTTTCCTCCTTGCTCTTTCTCTTTGCTTTGGACCATGAAAATGCAACATGTCGCGATATCGCGACACTTTTTCCTCCTTGCTCTTTCTCTTTGCTTTGGACCGCGAAAATGCAACATGTCGCGATATCGCGACACTTTTTCCTCCTTGCGGTGTTTTGCTTTTTCTTTGATCTTTAGCATATGGGCCACTTCGGTCTTCTTGGAAAATATGCAAAAAGGTGCATCAGCTATTTTTCTGTAGTTAGTCACTTTTTGACTAACAGGTCATTAATCCCGCAAGACATTTCTGATGAGATGACAACCATTCAAGTCAAAACGTTATCGCAATCTGTGATAGAGCGTGCAAGCTCTGACATAACGCCAAGAATCCACCGATCCAGATTGAACCATCTCGGGATAGGTTCTCTCGAATCCATGATAGTCTGAATCATGCCAACTAGGGGTCTTTGTTCTCTCCAACCCCTCTTAATAGCAACACAACGCTATTTTTACAAGTTCTTTCCCGCTCAGCTTTTGCTAGGGACGAACTTCAAGAGGGATTGGTCGTTCATACCATCGAGGTTTCTGATCAGCAGGATTGGTACACACCCATAAGAGACTATCTCAAGTTAGGTAGCCTCCCACTTGGATTATCGCACGTCGTGAAAAGATCATTCAAATAGAAAGTGGCAAAACATGTCTTGCTAGGAGACATTTTATACCGTCGAAGCTACGAAGGAATCCTCCTCCGTTGCTTGGACCAGTAGGAGTCCACTTGGGCGATCACCCAAGTGCACGATGGTACATGCGGTGGCCACTTTAGCGGTATGGCCATCACAAAGCGCATTCTTTGCATGGGCTATTATTGGCCATCTTTAGAGTGAGATTGTTGCACATATGTGTGAAAGTGCGTGAAGTGTCAACACCATGCTAACTTGACACACGTACCTTCTCAGGCCTTGCAATCGATCCAATCGGCTTGGCCATTTTTGCAGTGGGGCTTAGATCTCATCGAAAAGATCTCCCCTGCGTCATCAGGTCATCACACGTTTATCATAACGGCCACAGAGTACTTCACTAAGTGGGTGGAAGCAATTTCGCTTACCTCTATGATTGGGCCCCGCATTGCGGAGTTCATTTTACATAACATCATATGTCATTTTGGTATTCCATCCAAGATCATCTTGGATAATGGGACATCATTTAAGAACAAATATGTGCATGCTTTGACAACAAAGTACAAAATTCAGCATAGTTTTTTGACACCTTATTATCCGTAGGCAAATGGGCAAGCAGAGGCGTCAAACAAAATGCTAGTTGCCATCCTTAAAAAGATGGTCATAGATAGTCATAAGGATTGGCACATCCAAATACCACTTGCCCTATGGGCTTATCGCACTAGCATTCGGATGCCCACTAGGGCAACTCCATTTTTGCTAGTGTATGGCTCCGAGGCAGTCATGCCTCTCGAGTTGGAAATACCCTCCCTGTGCATATCAATGCAAGAGTTCATCGATGATGACACTGCATGGTAGGCCCGATTAGACCAGCTTACGTTACTCGATGAACGACGCGTCAATGCTCTCGAGCATTTACGTATCTATCAAGAGCGACTTAAGAAAGCATACAACATGAAAGTTCACCTGAGGGACTTTCGGGTCGGTGACCTGGTCTTAAAAGAGAACCAACAAAATTCTAACTTGCCACCCCATTTAAGGGACAAGTTCATGGCAAATTGGTTAGGTCCTTATGTAATCGATAGTAAAATAGGACCTGGAACATACCGGCTCACCTCTCTTGAAGGAATCAAGGAACTAGAACCCTTGAACATCAGTCATTTGAGGCCATTCAACATTTAGAGAGCCATGGCCCACTCCAAAAGCCCCAAGGGTTCTCGCCACCGCTTGGTCACCCAAAACGCCCCAAAGGTATCCATAATCCCTTTGGTCAAACCAAAAGCTCCAAGGGTTCCCACAATCGCTTGGTCAACCAAAAACCCCCAAAGGTATCTATAATCCCTTTGGTCAAACCAAAAGCCCCAAGGGTTCTCGCCACCGCTTGGTCACCCAAAACACCCCAAAGGTATCCATAATCCCTTTGGTCAAACCAAAAGCTCCAAGGGTTCCCACAATCGCTTGGTCAACCAAAAACACCCCAAAGGTATCTATAATCCCTTTGGTCAAACCAAAAGCCCCAAGGGTTCTCGCCATCGCTTGGTCACCCAAAATGCCCCAAAGGTATCCATAATCCCTTTGGTCAAACCAAAAGCTCCAAGGGTTCCCACAATCGCTTGGTCAACCAAAAACACCCCAAAGGTATCTATAATCCCTTTGGTCAAACCAAAAGCTCCAAGGGTTCCCACAATCGCTTGGTCAACCAAAAATGCCCCAAAGGTATCTATAATCCCTTTGGTCAAACCAAAAGCTCCAAGGATTCTCGCCACCGCTTGGTCACCCAAAATGCCCCAAAGGTATCTATAATCCCTTTGGTCAAAACCTCCAAGGATCCGTAAGAATCACTTGGTCCACACCCATTCGGGTTAAACCGTCCATAACGAATATTCAAAAACAACGAGATAATCAAAAATAACCAAAAAAATTGCATCTCACTTTCATGCATAATCTTAAAAATCAAAACACAAAAAAAAAGTTGCATTAGGCATCGCATACATACATTGCATATTTGTTGGTCATACATGTCAAACGCACCATAGACTATAATTACTCGGCAATTCCATCATTTTCCACATTTAGTCCATTTTGTAAATGATCCAACAAGAATAACGCCATTCACATTTTTGCCATATCATAGTCAGTTGTCTTCTAATGTCTTTAGGGTTTTTGTCATTCAGTTGTCTTTAGATTTCTAGCCAAATGTTGTACAAAGTCAGACCGATTTTTACAAGGTAGAGTTTTACTTGGATCACGCCTTGTTACATAGCATCCCAACACAAGCTTAAAACACATAAAAATTCCCAAGTTGTGTGAACGAAAGATGAAACCTGCAAAGTGGTCTAGGATACCATACAGTGAAAACGTTATCTCGCTCATCCCCCTATGCGAATGACCCCAAGAATGCTGAGAATTGGCAAAAGGACAAGAAAACTTCCTTCAATTCCCCAAAATAAATAGTGGTTTTCACCACTACAAAGAATTCAAACTCCAAACATCAATCTCAAAAGTGCACAAATCAAAAAGCACAAGAACACAGTGATTCTAATCACTGATCAAAATCCCAAGCTCAAACAAAATAAATAGTGATTATCATCACTACTGAGCAAATATCCCATTAAAAGAGAGGGAGTAACTATTGAATCCTTGGAATTCTCAGCATTCGAAAGGTCATGAGGTGATCCTCAGTCCCGGTTTGGTGGATAGCCTGCTGGTCACTGGTGGCAAACCTCCCGCATGATGATATATCTGTCGCATTAGTTGTTGGGCATATGTACAGATCAATGTTTGCATGTGGATGAGCTAGCTTATGGTATCCTAGATTGCATCGTAGATTAATCCTACTAAATACAACAAAGGAGTTAGTGGAGCTAATTAGGTGATCCTCAGTATAGGTTTGGTGGACAACCTACCTGGCACTGACGGTATCCTTACGAATACCACATAAACGAACTCAATCGCACACACAGGGATGTGAAATAACTTGGTCAAACTCAAGTCTGATTTGTACCTTGTTCGAAAGTCTTGTAAGATAATGTACAGTCTTGACTAGTTAGTTAAAGCATCTGAGTCTCAGAAAAACCTTAACTACATTCTAAAACAATTGTTGTACATTTCATTACTTACATCACCATCAAAAAATACAAAACAAAAATTACAAATGCAAAAGTTATTTCATAAAGCAATCACATAGTACAAAAAGCCAGTAAATCCTGTACAGTCTATGGTGCCACCACTTGTATACCAACAAATCATTCCATCCATTCCATATGCATACATCTATATCATATAGTTAAAATCATCCACAGTCATAATAGCATATGCATACATCAACATAAATAAATGTGCATAAAGAACAATAAACCATGACAAGTATATAATCAAACCAAAAGAGTCATGTATATATATCAAGTCAAAATGCCCTCGAGGCTACAATAAGAAGGTCCTCTGACCTCACAAAAACCAAAAACTCAAAATCCCCAAAGCCTAGGGAGTCGGCCACCATGATCACGCAGGATCGGTGTGACTGGAACTACCCCCAATAGTATGGGTCCTATGGGACCTCTCAGGGCAACTACTGCCAGCCCTCGCACCCTACCCACCAACACTACCCTCACCTAGCCACCTACGATGAGATGATGCAGACTGCTCAGTCTCACTGCCTCTCGTACGGTGTGATGAACCACCTCCATCAAGCATAGGCAACTGTCCATCGAGGCGGACAACCTCTGTCTCTAACTCTATCCGGTATCGACCCCACTCCATATCTCGTTGGTGATACACAACCAATGCACTATCCCGCTATGCCAACTGAGTTCACAGGAGATCCCTCTCCTACGTTACCTCCACCAAAGCATCTCTATGCTCCTCCTCCCATCTCCGTAGGAGACCCTCCAATCATGCTATCTCAGCATGAAGCCCAGCCTCCACATCCCCTGAGATAGCCTGAGGCATGGGCACCTTCGAGACGACCTGCTGCTCTAGCACCCACTTCTTCGGGACATCCTGTACATTCGGCTGCTCTGAAACCCCCAAATCATCTCCATCATCGGTGAAGTCATCGACCTCCACCATGTCAACATCATCAAGCGGAGCCCCCCAACCCTCCATCGGTGCCTCTGCACCCCCACCTCCTACTGCTACAGTATCCATGCCTCCTAGAGGCCCCTCACTCTGCCATCACCGCATAATCCACCATCGGTCATACTCTATAGTCACCCCGACATCGTCCACGTCGGGTACATCAATAACTACATCGGACCCCTCGCCCAGCTGCTCAATGGTAGGCCAGACTAGAGTCTTCTCATCACCATGATGTCGATAGATCAAGGGATCACTAGGAAATCCCTGGCGCACCCCAAACTATCGCATCACCTAGACATATGGGAAGTACTCCTGCTCTATCCCATGTCACCCAATCAACCATCTACCCCTACACACATGCCGAAGCCACTCTCCAGCCTCAGGCCAGGCTGGACAGTCCCGGTACGGCCGCTAGAACACCTACCCTAGCACTAGATGAGAGAAGGCATCAGTATAGTGACCTACATCACCTACCCACCATCGACTCTGTCCATGCTCCTCTGACCTCCGCCATAAATTGGCATATCCAATTTCTCGATCCACCATCTCACCTCGGGTGGTCCAAGGCAAACCCTACGATCGCTCCACAGCTATGTGCTACCACCCCCAACACTGCAAGAGATAGTTGCACCCGATCCCCTTTCGCTTTCGATAGTGGACCTCGTACAGCTCATCGTACAACTACGCCAATAACGTCTGACCCCATCTCATAATAAGTGGAGATGATGTAGGACACTCCACCAATGTGAAAACCAACTCAAGTAGGTTCCAAGGGAACCTCGCACCTGAGGAGTCAGGAAGTAGCATATTGGAGATGAGGGTCATGATCAAAGCATGCCTCACCCCTAATACGCCCTTCTCCAGCCACCACCGCACCAGAATACCGCCTATCTGGCAGTCAGCCTCTGCCCTCTCCACAACCCTCTCCACCCCCCTCTCCACCGTCGGACCAAAACACCGTGTCAATACCGTTGTCCGCTGGTCATGGTGGGTCATCCGGATAGGCAGTCCATCTATCGAAATCCATAGAATCCGATACACATCCTCCAGAGTAATAGTCATCTCCCCTATTGGGAGATGAAAAGTGTTGGTGTGGGGATCCCACAGATTGATCAAGGCAGTCAAATATGCCCGATCCCCCACCACAGGCTCCAGACGCATCACATGCTTGAGCCCAAGGGCATCAAGCCACTCCCAATCCACAACTTTCAGGGCATCCCGGGCATCAGAGAAAATAGTCGGTTGGCGGTACCGACTCTTCACAACCTGAAACAACAAAATAAAACGAAAAAAGATATTAAGTACATACTTAATATAAACAAAAACATTAAAATAAAACTGTACAACAGAAGTACAGACTACAATTTACAATTGTATAGCAAAAGTACAGCATAAGAAGTACAGTAAAACAAATGTACAACGAAAGTACAGAATCATTAAAATAAAACTGTACAACAATGACAACATACATGAAAATAACTGTACAATCAACAAAAAACAACAAAAATCATATTAGGGTTTCAACCTTAATGTGAACGCAAAACAAAACAAAAAAAAAAATATTAGGGTTTCAACCTTAATATGGCAAAAACAAAAACGAAATAAAACATATTAGGGTTTCAACCTTAATATGAACAAAAACAACAAAATAAAAAAACATGTTGGGTTATTTTAACCTAATATACACAAAAAAAAAAGTAAAGGTTTTAATTGATAGAATAAAATAAAAAAAAAAAATAGGAACTTAAAAAAAATAAAGCGAACAAACATTTTATATGTGAGTTTTAAACTTCATATAAAACATGCACGAATAATAGGCAGAGAGAAGGAACATCATACCGGTCTCGCCTCGGCTCCTCCACTCGAAGATCCGGTTCTCGCACTCATGATGTCCACAAAATTTCAGCAGCGCTCCGCTACGCACACTCGCACTCCTCCTCCTCACTGCTCCAAATCGCCAAGAAAAAAATATTGCAAATGAGCCCAAAACCTAGTTTTGGTCCTTATATAGGCTGTTAGGCCTGTAATCGTTCCACCCTGGGATGAGCGCTCTAGTTAGCACTCATCCCACCCTAGGACGATTACAAAATTGGTATTCGTCCCACCCTGGGACGATTACAGAGCAAGAAATAAAGCAACAAAAATTGCATCCAAAAAATGCACCAAAAACAACAATAAATCTTTCGAACAAAGGTGCCTTTGCACCTGACATTCATGGCATGAAAAACCATCGTCGGGGTCACAAATACTCACTATCCTACTCCCTAAGAAGGCTAGCATAGCCGGACCGCTCCACGGGAAGGAGGATTTTCGATAATTTCTACCCCAATAGGCATAAAAAAAGGGTCAAAACCCACCAAAAATAGGTCCGATGGTTGGAAAACTGCAATAAGCGTTCAACGAAAACAACTGAAGGCACCCTTACAAACGTCATCTTGGGTCAAGCGACTCATCGCTTTTCTCATTTTTGGTCATTCCCTCATCGATTCGTCGCTTGAGGGGGTAGTCACACTTAGTCACCAATCAACAAATACACACCCAATCAAGGAAATGGCATGCATTCAAAGAATCATTGACAAAGACAATCACGCTCCTGCTTGGGGCAGCAAACAAGCAATAATCACAAGCTAAACAAACACTTGGCATTCTGGAAGCATGAAGAAAAGGTTCCTCGGACAAAAGGTTGTGCCCTTTGCCTATTCATGTCTGAACAATGTCCAAGATCAAGTACACCTCACTGAAAAAGGTTACACTTGAGTTAAGCTCCTTAGCTCGTCAAAAGCAAGGATTCAAGAATGCGTGCCCTTTCCATACTTGGGGCATCAAAATTTGGTTAGGTTACTTGAGAAACCCTAATCATTAAGTGCTTTGGTCATCTATTTTTTCTTAGCATTGCGCCACACACAGCGCATCCCAAAAAGGGGCATCTATAGACACCAAAACAACACCAATCCGATTATGTGACTACAAGCACTGATCGAATTGGCATACATACCCCCTAGGGCAGCCTCCAGAGGTTAAACAGTGGTCCTAACCACTCCCAAATCAGTTTTGGAAGGTCAGAGGTCAGTTTTGCACCTTTTAAGCACTTTGCTCCCTATTCGTCCCACCCTGGGACGATTAGAATCCTATTCGTCCCACCCCGGGATGATTAGCAGCAATCGCTCCAGGGTGGGACGATTAGCAAGTTTGACTGGAAAAAATTCAAACCTTGACAAATGGCAGCCCAAATCTGCCACCTAACTCCGCCTTCAAGGCATGGGATTGCGAGGGAAGGTTTCAAATCAGAGAGGCTTCAATAAAGCCTGCCCTATCATGGAGGCCTCAATCAAGGAGGCCCTAATCAGGGAGGAATCTTCTCTCCCCCAAAAGGCATAATGAGCCAAGTGGCACCCTCGCATGCGCATTCAAAGGAGACCCTTAGGTCTATAAAAAGGTGAGCCTCCTCACCCCAAAAAAGAAGAGAGCTGGAGCATTTGGAGCAACGAAGTGTTGCCAAACTATACCCCCATTCCTCTTTGTGCTTCCTACATCCCTAATCTCTCTCTTCTGGAAGAGAGGTTATCGGGTGAACACTAGGAATGCAATCTAGATCCAAAAACCCAAGCAATCAGCCACAATCCCACCCCAAACTCGTCGACACAACCCCCTAGGAAGTTTTGGACCCATCCCACTTGGATTGGTGTCAAAACTAGGCCCTAAACGGTGGGCGTCCCACCCCCGGGTGCCCCCCAAACTACTGCAGTCCTAATCGCCCCACCCTGGAGTGATTAGAAATCTATGCATGGTTTTGTTACTATTCTTTTTGCATTCTTTTATATCTAATGTACTTATGTTGTTGTCCAAATTTCATTGCTTTCTGACATGATTTGACCTGGTTTCTGTCATTTTATGCGTCTACTAACCTACAGGGAGCGCCTTCGGATACAAGATAACCTGGGCAGAATATGCCAAATCTGACCTTCTGGGTCATCTCAAAATGTTGTTTTTAGTCTAACCACAAGTTTGCAGGAGTTTTGGAGGCCTCTGGGCAGGACATTTGCAAGGTCACTTTTTGCAGGTTTTGCGACAGTCCCCAGCGTCCCACCCCAGAGCGATTAGAAATATGTGCATGATTTCCTTACTTTTCCTTTTGCAATATGTCCCAGATGATATCCTAATGCCTCTGTTAAAGTTTGAACTCATTCTGACATGATTTGATGATCGTTTTATTATTTTATGTATTAACTAGCTCGTAGGGCGCCCCTATCACATACAGGAGAATCTGGGTAGGATATGCAAATTCCGAGCATCTGGGTAGTCTTAGAATTACATATAATGCCTAACTCATGAGTTTTAGGTGATTTGGATAAGCATAGGTGGGACATTGGAGCGCTCGCTTTGGAGAGGCCCCCGACGGGCAAACGAGCATAACGGGGCCGTCCGACGCCGCTTCGATGCAAAATCAGGTGATACCAATTCTAGAAGTTGTCCTTTACATTTCCATATCATTCTGTAATCTACTTATCAATCTTATCACTGATATCTTCTAAGCGCCCATTGGAGGCCTTGGGGATTGCATGTTTTTCTAGATACGCATATGCTATTAATGATTTGTTGTCTTTCTGTGCATAGGATCTCACCACCAGGAATACTAGAGGGGCAGCAAGGAACGACGAACACATGGACACAAGCGGCGGCAACTTTTAGCCCGCCCACTTCGAGTGTGGGCACGCGAAAGACGCTGGAAGCGTACCGTCCGATCTTGGAAGCGTGACTTCTTTCGGGCATCCATTAATGTAACAAATTGTATCAAATGTTCTGAGCCCTAGAGGGGGGATGTATTGTAATCATATTAAAAGCAATATCAATAAAGGAGGCCCCGCTTTGTTTGCTCACATCTCGTTTCTGCGTCATTTCCTTCATGCATTGCTCATCGCATTCGTAGGACTTAGCATCTATATCTATTTTTGTTTGCATCATATCGGTACGCCATTTTTCTTCTGCTTTCACTAATCAAAGGTCTAAAGTAGTTGCATATCTAATTTTCAACATCAACTTTTGCGTGGGCTATCAAGGTTAGGATCCTTCTCTTTTTTCTTTCTATCTTTTCATGTTCTTGTTTTAATTTTATAATAAAATTGAATCACACAATCACGCTACATATAAACATCGAAAAGTTGTATTTCATCACCAACTACCGATAGCAATCATGTGACATGGGCTTTCATCTCCCACTACAGACCGGTCTCTTAAAATCCCTAGTAGCCCTTACAAGTGGTTTTTTGGACATCTTCATTAAGAAGTCCCCTTACTCTTGGGTACATCCTAGAGTGGGTTAGGTTTAAATGCCCTTTAACCACGAGGCTTAATAATTAGTGTATGCAACTATCATTTTATCCAAGTCGGCTCGAGGGTGAAGCAAAAAGTAACAAGATTCAGACAATGCGATCCTTTCTTTGAGGGGTATTTCATTATTCCTATAAGGATACCTATCATATATCTATCATCATAGGAAGTTATCTTGATCGTTTGTGTCATATTCCTTAACAAGAGTTGTGAAAAAACTACCTTTTTATGTAGCATTCATTCCATCTACCCTAGTCATTTTAGGAATAGGATTTCAAACAACACACCAAAAACACAAAAATCAAAAAAAAAAATATATATATATATATATATATATTCTACAAGCAACAACAATGTTAATGATAAGACCATATTCCTTGGTTGCTTTGCTTGCTTTGTTTGTGTAGTTCAAAAAGTGCACTCCATTTGCCTAGCTTATGGTTGTGACACGTAGTCAAGCTCAATCATGAGCAAACACTCCCAATCCATCACAAAGAGTCATGGATCATTTCCAATTAGATCAACAAGGTAGCTTGCCTAATGCACCCTCTCACCAAGACCTTAGCCCACCTAAAGGACAATATTTTCAATATGATTCTAATATAATCTACCATCCCACTGACCCTAGCATGTCGTGCATCACTATTCTAAATATACCCACATCTCTTGATGTTGATCATGATATTGACTATCAAAATTATGTCATCCTATGTACCCTCTATAAGGACACTTCATTCTACACTCGATCACCTAGGAGGTCACTACCATGCATTTGCATTCCATATCACCCTACATCTCCATTGTATCAAGAATAGGTGTACACTCCACACCAAAATAGGGATGCTCAAGCTACCATAGCTTAGCATCCATGGTTGAACCATGAATATGATTATGTGGACACATACATCGTCCAAAATCATAACAAACCTTCCATGTCTGCTCATGTGTTGAGGGATTTTTATCCTAATCATCCCTCTACCTCTTATGATAAATGACTTGCTCTAGTCTGTTGCACTTCTATGATACCTACCTATGTGAAACCAATCACTCACCCCAACATCAAGTTAATGTGGTCTTACATGATTCTAAAAAATAAATTATCAACCCTTTTAGGGCCGATGCACAATTCTCACCTATTCACATCACTGGTACATGCGTGGACCACCTTCATACAACC
Source organism: Wollemia nobilis (assembly GCA_028583015.1). NCBI lineage: Eukaryota > Viridiplantae > Streptophyta > Pinopsida > Araucariales > Araucariaceae > Wollemia > Wollemia nobilis. The sequence goes on along the minus strand of JAQPPZ010003361.1, from coordinate 6,678,672 downwards.
GACCAAGCCAATTGCTTTCATCAGGTAGCCAAGCCAATCCTTGGTCACCGACAATGTTTACAATGAATAATCCACCAACCTCCACCCATGCCTACGCATCAAATTCAACAAATTCAACATCATCAAGAGTGCCCAATGCAACACCATAATATCCCACCTCACCCAAATAAAAATATTTCATTCCATATACATCCACATCCATATCACCCCCAATATCACAGGCCACTATCCACTCATTACCAAGAACCACATCCACCCGAACAACATCAATCATTCCCCTATCAACAGGAGTATGAAGCCTATGAAGAAATTCAACCAGAGTATCAAGACCAAATTGATATATGTCTTGATTTACCTTATGGTGAAATTCCTACTGATAACACACATCCACCACCTCATCAACATCAAAATCTATCACTTCCACCTCATCAAAATCAAATATGAGTGACCAACATAATTTTACTAGAAGCTTATCAATTGTTGATCTATCGTATCAACTCCTTGGAGAAACAAACCTCTAGCATGGGTTATCAAAACCCCATATTACGACAACTCGGTAATCAACCCATTCACCCATCTATTCCCTCACCTCCATATCCACCCCATTTTGAGATGCCTAAATTGGACAAATTCAAAGGCAAAGAGGACACACAAGAACATGTAAGCAGCTTCGTAAATGTTTGCTTTCACCTTTAGGATAATGATCCCCAAATTCTTAGGATGTTTCTCATAACATTTGTTGGGGTCACTTTGGAGTGGTACAATCACTTACCAAGTCATAACATTCATAACTTTGAACTAGCTAATGCATTCTTAGAACGCTTCTCATTTAACATTAAGAAGGCTACCTTGACTGACTTGTACAACCTTTGTCAGTTTGAAGATGAACTACTCATAAATTATGGTAATGGATGGAGAGAAGTTATCACAAAATTACCCTTCACCTTACCCATTATATAGCTCACTCGCATGATCACCAGAAGTTTCTCGAAACAAATCTCACTTTTATTGCAACTTCAACAATATCAAACTTTTGAGGAAGCCCTAGCCCAAGAAAAATTCATTGAGGATATTAAAGTCCAAGAAGGAGATATCAAGCTTCGAAATAAATAATGGCCCAACAAAAATGCTAAAGTCAACCAAACCCAACAAAAGGCATCTCTTGTAAATCAAGTCATTTTGAGTGCCCTCAGGCCCTCTAATTGAATCTCACCACAACAACCTAATTATCAGGCTTAGCCTCCACCTTCCCAATATCATCCTCAACCACCCCATCAATCACTACAAAATCAGCCTCCAACTCAACCACATTGCTCTCCTCACCAATAAACGGCATTGCCTGAGCCCTTAGTGATAATTTTTCATTAGTTGTGTGAGGTGCAAGCAATCTCCCTCCCTGAGATTCACCCATAAGATCCAATCTGATCCAAAAATAAATCCTACAAGAGGATCACTACTACGTGTATCATAGATAGAAGGGTCATGATATCCAATAATGGTTTCAATTCAAGAACTTAGTGCAAGATATGATCGAAAAGCAAGAAATTCAAATTGATAACCCTCTTGCCTCTTCCAATCAAAACATGGGTATTTACCAAGACTCATTGCCTCACATGGTGCAACCACAATATCTAACATTACAACTAAACAACATAGGCAATTCAATCAAGTAAATGCCACCCCACACAAATAGGATTTTGTTAAAATGATAAGCATCATGACGATGAACCAAAGATATCCAAATCAACCCACACAACCTATGTATCCCTCTAATGTCCCCTCAATTTCACATGCACCTCCAAAATAAAATCTAGTAACACCTTCTCTATATCACCCAATCCTTACACTGAGAAATAGGCTTACTCAAAGTCTTAAAATGGCATCGACCAAACTCTCCATTTATGAGCTTATACAATAATCGACTCTACCTCATGAAGCTCTAATGGAGATTCTAAAATCTATCGAATTGCAACCACAAGATTCCAATGATTTCATCAACTTTGGGTCAAATTCAAACTTGCAAGGATCCTGCACTAACATTTTATGGCCATGAAATCAATACCATACCTATAGAAGTACCTGATCCACCACTACACATAATGGCTAGTGTGGATGGGATCACTTATAGACGTGTCTTGATTGATACAGAAATTTCCATTAACATCATCACCACCTCCACCCTCAAACATTTGAAATTAGAGGGGATCCAGTCCCACCTAAAGGGAAAAGGAACACTCTCTATATTCTCTCTATCCTCACCCTTTAATATAATAACTCGACTTTCCTTTCCTCTATGTTTAAAAGGTAAACCTCTCCTCTCCTTAGGTTTTTTTTAAGAGAGCTTTTTAAGATCTCTCTTCTTTTGCTCTCTTTCTAAAAGGGGGTTCCACCTTAGAAGAAAAAAACCAAAAATCACGTATGTAATAGATCGAGTGATCTGGGGGATATGATTGATCCTAGAGTTAACAAATCAATCCTAAAAAACATATTCCTCCATTTATTTGGAGCTCATGATTTCACTTTAGAAGACTTTGAACCTATTTAATTTCAAAGCTCATGATCCTTCGAGAGCCTTCAAGACTTCTCTTGCTCCTAGAAAATTTTAGCACGAGAAGATTTACTCTCTTTATTTCATGTCAAAAGGTTGATCACAGACCTCTTAAGATAAAAATCTCACCACATCTTAGGGTTTAAGAGGAAAAGAAGGTTGGGTTCTTGCATTTGGTTTAAATTTTTCAAGCTATTGTGGGAGAGAATAGGATAATTCATTACCAAAATATTTGCATCATGATGAGGTATACGTCAGATAGGGGTTTGAACCTATGACCATTAGGAGAGACCCTTTAGAAAAAACTCCCACCAATCAGGTTATATCATGACATAGCTCTTGGAAAATATAATCTATTCTCTATGGTTGAATCCCTAATTTACACATGGGTATAGATAGTATCTCTCCATTCCCTATTACTTCGTTTAAAAGGAAAAAAAATGAGAGCTTTAAAATGGATTCCATGAAGAACTAGAATCATCCAAGCTACAAAGATACCTCCTCCATTTTAAAAGCCCTCTATATATATTCTTGGGGGGTAGGCTTTGATTTTAATTGAAAAGAACATCTGATTCCATAGCATCTATTAATATTTGATTAGAATGGGTATCATGATCAATATCATTTCGTGTATTATGATGACTCTTCCATTTATGGATCCTTCTCATTATTGAGTGGAAAGAGAGCCTCTCTAGTAGTAGAGCTATGAAAACCGAGTCATTTTTATTTTCAAAGGGAAAACCCTTCCAAAAGCCCTTTTAAAATAGAGAATCAAGATTCTATTCCTTTTTCAATTGACCTCTTTAATATAATAACCCGTATCTTTATTTTAAAAGATCCATTTGTGGATTATACTAAAGGGGGTTCGGTCTGATAGGGCACCTCTTCTCTATGTCCTGACCTATTCAATTCATTTAATCCTTTTAATAGACTCTTAAAAAGCTTGATTGCCCTATCTAATATAAGATAGATCAAAACATCTAAGTAACTAGAGGAAGTGAATGTGAGACCTTTAACTTTAAAAAATGATTGATCTCAATAAAGAAACTCATTTTCCATGTAGTGATGCATCTAAAGAGCTAGCTCGGATATTGGGTGGAGAGCAAAAGGGGGTTACAAGGCTAATTGATCAAAATTGAGTGTCCCAGCCTTAGAGACAACAAAGAAAGCTCTTATGGTTCTTCTATCTATAAGGGTTTAATCTATATTGTTTAGGTCAATCCCTCTCTCCATATTGATACATGAGAATTTAAGATCAATCGAGTGCTTCAAAGTGCCCTTTGAAGAAAACTCCCAAATAGCTCCCCTTTGATTGATCTCCTCTTCTCCTGATTGAGTCATCTATTAGTAATGGTTGAGCTCTCCCCTCTCCCGTTATAAGGTCGAGTGCTTGAAAGCAGCTCTCTCCCTATCTTAAGAGGGTCTCTAAGGTCGAGTCCTCTCCCCATCTTTTTAAGGTCCAGTGATCTCCTATCTTTTAAGCTATCTTCCTTAGGGTCGATCCCCCTCAAAGTTTGAAAAGAGAGGGGAGAGGATGTTTTAAGAGCCTTTTGAATTAATAAGATAAGTCGAGCATTTTTATCTTCAAAGGTCAAGGACCTACCCCCGTATAGTATAGTATAGATATTCGTTGGTTTATTTTGTCAATACTAAATTCATACATCTTATTCAAAGCCTAGGTCTGGTAGAGTAGAGTGCATGGAAGTGAAATTTAGGATTAAAAGGCACATGGATGGCCACATGAATGAATATTTTCCCCCTCAAAATCATTTAATCAACCTCATATAAGAGAGGACATTTTACTTAGTCTACTACTCCTAATCTCCTTTTTAGCCTATAATCCTCCTCTTAAGATTTACCCTCTATTCTGAACAAGGTAACCTCTTAAGATATAAAATTTGGCCACTTGAAAAACTTTAAGTTGTCCAAAATGCACTTGAGCCCTCCCAAGTATAGACTCGATCAACTAGAGACGGGAGATGACCCCATGAAAAAGCGTTGGAAAAGATAGCTCAAAAGCCCCTTTTTAAAAGACAGAGAGGCGAGCCCTCTCCTTACGAATATTCGAGTCCCCGACCGGTTGTTAGAGGAAGGCCCGCTGCACTCGCCTTTATTGGACAGGTTGGAAACAAAGGGTGGATCCCCCCCATCTGTAGACACAAAATCTTATGGAACTTTTTTGAGAGGAACGAACCTCTCTATCTATAATCCTCTGACCTCAAATATCACTTATTTCCGGAAAAGAAAACAAAACTGAAGGCTTTTAATAGATAGACGGCTGATCCTTATTTAAAATGGAGAGGTCATAACCTCAAAAATGACAAAACAGCTTATTTATTCTCAATGTTAAGAATAAAACCCTTTTGAATGCTCTCTATTTTAAAAAGGGGGAAAAGACCTGCTTAATAAATCCATTTACTGGATTCCAAACAAAACAAAGGTGCTCTCTCTATTTTAAAAGGGCTACCAATCCTTCTCAGAAGAATGTTCCACTTGATCAACTTAAGACATTGATCTGATAATCCCTTGATTACCAATACTACTACCTTGATAGAAGTTGGATGGCTGACACACCATTCCTTTGGAAGATAATAGGATTTATCGAAGCATAGCCAGAAATATGGACTAGTAGTTTCCTCCTCCTCATGCACAACCTAAAAAACTACTGCTATAATTACAACCCCGGGCTTCACTGTGTCCGATAAAACCAACCATGAATTGAATGCTTCTTCCCCCATCAAAAAGTTATTTTTTTAAGCTCTAGTTGTGGACTCTCAACAAAATAATCAAAGACCATACTGAATATCGAACTCCACTTGATGATCGAAACAACGAAGAGAGGTACTGACACCGATTGGGCTTATAAAGGACCTCTGAGCCGAGAACCTTTAAAAGGTTTCGGAATGTCGAACCCTTTGAAAAGAGAGGGCTCCGATTCTCTCCTGTCAGAGGGCTTTAAAATCCTCTTCCTGTTTTTCACCCAGATCATCATCCGATGTTGGGTCCAAGGTAGGGTACTAAAGGTCCTTAGACTTTTAGTCAAGGTTTTCTTCTGGAGAATCCAGTTGTTCACCGTTGGATCTCGCCGATACAGCCCCCTATGGTTTCCGTTATCGGGATATCCCTTTTCCCATTGTTCCCAGAGAGTTGTTGGGTAATCAGCTCCCATGTTGCAAGCAGTAACTTTCGAATCCGAACCTTGTCGCTCTTTCCTCGTCGACGGGCAGGAAGCACACCAGCAAGCATCCCCCTTTATATAGAGAGGTGTTAGCAAGTGTGAGCAAGAGAGCATTCGTACTTCAATGGGTGGAAAATTGATTAGGAGAGAACTTTGATTCATCAAGTAGATGATGTGCTTATCCTGTGTGATAACACTATGTAGAGAGTGACTCTTCTAGGCAAACAACTATGTGATATATAAAGACATGTGATATGCTATGGTCTCAATGCCCTCATGAAGTAGTGATGAGTCACGCTCTCCCCTCACTTGAATAAGGCAGTTGGTTTGGCCAATTGGCCTCTATCGACCACCCATAGGCAATCATCCTATAGTCACCCAACAAGGAACTATAATGATCTTGAATAAAAATCCTACAGCGATAAATAGAATCCCCATAAAAATACCACCAGATCGAGCACCGAACAAAGTCATTTCATACCCGGTCAAAATCTCGGCTAATTGATCGAAGTGGGTCACTCCTGTAGACCCATAGATCATGGAACAAATGGGGTAGGCCCAACCACCACACCATACGATAGACGTGAACCTCCCCTCAAAAATCGTGCATGCGACTCTCATCGCATACGGCTCAAACAAACCTAAGAAATATCAATTAGCTAGGAATTTTGAATAGGATCATTAAAAGGAGCCTCTATAGTGGCATAAAGTGCTTACTTAAGGTCCGGGTAACTAGATGGGATATAAGATCCTTTAATCATTAACATTATGATAAAAATCATTCCTTCACCCTCTCTTAAAAAATAGCCTTTGGGGCATGGAATGCTTATCTACTAGGGAATGCTTCTATGTTGGACCTATAATCTCTCCCATTTTTTGTCGTTTCTCTCATCTACTCCTAATAATCCCCTACTCCCAATCTGCTTCGTTTAGTGGGCCTTGTCTACCATAGGTAGCAATTTTCACCTATCACTTCAGTGAAATAGTTTATTTTGAATAAATAGCTTATATAGAGAGGGACCACCATTTTAAATTAATAAGGTAGAGGGTAGAGATGGATATGTTATAGTCAAAATTTAAAGCAATATTGTTAATTTGCTTCTCCTTTAAGAGCTCTCCTAATATTCTAAAAGAGTAGAGAGGGAACTCTACTCTTTAGGGTCCATTGTGCTACTACTATGTGTGTCATAAATATTGTTAATGTGAAGAGATATAACACCGTAATCCTTATCCTTATTATCCTTAAAATCCTAATTTGGTTCTTTAGAGTTAGTGGTACAAGCTTGATCATCCATACATTTGAGTAACCCCTTTCTCTAGAGTAGAACTTCAATATTGATTCTCTAAGTAGCATAGTTTGGACCACTCAACAAGGACATAGAGTGATTCATAACTATATTATTAAAATACAAAATCCTACATGAAATTATGATAAGAAACAACACCATTAATTAAAAGATCTCAAAAAATCATATGATTTTAGAAAGTAATCAAAACACTTCAATATGCAAAAGTTGTGGCCCCTAGAAGTTTGACCCAAAAATTACACAAAAATGCCTCCAAAACCTTTGAAAATATTTTAAAAATTTTAGTATGGAGGCTACCACATATTGCTACATAAGTGGAAGAGGAAGTGTCAAGCATGCATTGATTGGATAGTGTACTAGCAAATTACACGATACCACTTATCACAATCAAGGAGCTGCCACTTGTGTATTAACTATGCAAGCCACTAGGTAGAGTACTAACAAACCAGAATTCAAGCCACTTGTATATTTATATGCTCTAAGTGACGCATGACCTACCATGATGATTGTCATTGACTTGCCATGCTAGTCATTGTATGGCTTACCACATTAGACATCATATGGCCTATCATATTGACCCTCTTTCCGCCTGCCATATCAACATTTGTGTTAGCTACCATGTGCCATGCTAGTCTCCTACATGGATTGCCATGTTAGTCATATGAATTTCCATATGTCATGCCATATCTACTACCATGTCACCTATATGCACTGCCATGTTAGTTGCACAAACTATCACATGTTCTACCACATATGCTACCACTTCACCTATACATCCAACCATATTTTATGCCATGTGAGCAGCTAATTGTAAAGGGATGATGTCATCTAGTGCCACCTCACCATGTTTTGCCACATCATCAACATCAATCCATGCATCATGCTAAATTCATCATTGGTAAAAGGGTAATGGCATTTGGGGGTTTAAACTCAAGACCTCCTCTTTCTTGTAGTGCCTTAGAATGGATTGTGCTAACCCCTATCCCCAAGGCACCCATTGGGAGATAAGTGGCCAATGTTATACTTAAGCAAACCATGATCAACAAATACCTCCTCCTTGTCATTGCATGATGCAGACCTACATCACAATAATGCAAGCATGTGCCCTAAAGTTTTTCACTCTCATTGGTCCAAGAAATATAACCTGGCATATTCTATTTTTGAAGTTTGAATTTTTAAATTTTAGAGGAAAAATAATGATTTTCAATCACAAAAACAAGGTACTTTAAGGTAAAATTAGTGAAAGTACTGAATTGGGACCCCCTAAAATTTTGAAAAGAATCCATAAAAAATGATAATTTGTTCACATGTATCATAGTTTTCTCTACATAACTTATTTGTTGAAAATAACCAAATCAAAACATCCTATCATGCCTATGCAACAAAAACATTGTTGGACCATTTTAGCAAGATTTGTTGAGATTCACAATATTTTCCAAAAACAAATAGAAGCAAGCCATCCCCTCAAATATTATACAAAAAGTGAAAGAAAGTACAAAAGAGAGAAAGATATGGTGGGTGCTCATAAGCACCATAAAAAATCACTATACCCATAGATAAAATTGTACAACACTCTAATGAGAAATCAGAACTGTGATAGGGGTATTTATAGCAATACCAAAACCCCTAATTAGATCATAAATTTTAACCTAATATGACATAACAAGTGGGATTTAGGTTAATTACAAATATTAAATGAGGTTTAACCATAATAAGGTTAACCATTGCCCCTTGGGATTACATAATAAAATATTAGAAAATAATAAATATATTGCACAATGGAATTTCCTTAGGCCTATCCAATACATCATGTAATGTGGTATCTTGGCTATGAATAATATCAAAATTGTAACACCCTTCCATAATCTAAAGGGCCAAGGAGAAGAGACATTAGTAACAATAATATCACCCCTCACAATGGACATTCTAGTGGGCCTTCGCATTTTGAGGTAGACTCATCTAGATCCTCCCCATAATCTGAAATCTACTACTATAAATATATTTCTTACAAAATATAATCCTTAGGCTTGACCATAGTCACCACTGCCACTATTCGACACCCCTACACATATCCAAAAAATACTTTCACTAAGACTCCAAACGAAGAAGGAAAGTAAAAAATACCACATTTTTTAAAGATAAGCTCTTCCAATCTTCCATTGTTGCATGAGACGTGTCTTGAAAGTATAACTTTCTCATTCACAACATGCATTACCCTATTTAAATACTTCCTCTTTCTAGTGTGCCACCTAATTTCAATCACTAAAATAGGCTTTGAATGAACCTACTTAAATGAAGAGCTATAATAAAATTTCAAGAGTACCTAAACAAATAATATAAGAAGGATGAGATCATGAAGGATTAGATATTCAGATAAGCTAAATCAATTTTGCAAAGGAGGAAAAGAGATTGACTAAAGTACATCATGAATCTTTTCCTTGTAAGTCTCTTGAAGACTCAAAATTTATTGTAATTGTCAAAATCTATTTAAATTTCCCAAAAAACCAGGCCAATGATTTTAATTGCATACAAAAGTATATAAATATCCTTTTAAACCAAGGCAATAGGGATTGAGGACTATTCTATACAATTTGGCGCTAACAGAAGAACATATTCATAGTTTGATGTCACTAATGCATAGAGCTTGAAAAATAATGCAATTTGAAAAAAATAGGCTCAAATGCTTTGGTATGGATAAGTTACAACCTCCAAAAGTTTTTCCCTAATAGCTCTCAAAAAATAAAAAATTAAAGCCTCTAACCTTAGAAAATTAGGAGCCAATCTTGATTTACCACTTGGTGATACTTGATTCTCTAGAGTGCATTATTCTATTTTTGCCACCTCAACTCTTTTGAGTCGATTGCTGCCACTTTCTTTGGTTTGATTAGTTGAACAACTTTAAATATGTAAAAAGCAAGCTGGTGTGGCAGCCCAAGGTGCCAAGTTTGCCACGTCAATAACAACGCATCATTTTCTCCATTTTATTTAAAATACATGATTCAAACTCATGTCAGATCAAGCATAAAATATGCACGCTAACCACCATGACTCCATTTGCTTTGATTAATAAAGGGTATGCTTTTGTTTTTAATAAAACTCCTCCCTAGTGCTTGGAAAAATTAGCGAGCAACTAGGATTTGAACCCATTCACTCTGATGCCCAACAACCATTTGCTAACTAGCAAGGATACTCTATTCATAGTTCAAAGGTCAATGATACCTTTGTGAAGGTAATACTTCAAGCCAATCAATCATCCCAAAAATGGTGTATGTAGAGAATCAAACATGACACGTTCTCTAGCTCAATCCATTAACACAACTCAATTGGCCAATAAAGCAACTTCATCGATGGGTTGAAATAATGACATGAGTCCTTTTGTTCTATACTCTACTTCCAAAAATATAAAAAAGATGTAATGACCAGTGCAATGACCTTTCTCCTCTTACACCTTAGTGCATGCCATACTAGCTGGGATAACGCCTCCCATGGATAGGATCAAGCATGCCCAAAAAATACCACAACCTTTACATAATGATGCAAAAGCAACAAAGACATCATGCACATGCAAAAATCCAAATATTTGAATTTAAAAATATTCACCAATATTTTCTTTTGAATGTCGTAGCTTTTTAGAGGGACAAGGAATTGGAGTAGAATTAAACTCAAATGATCGAATCTTCTAAAATAGTGAAAAGAAAATAGATAAAGAGGCAAATTTGTCAAAAGGAAGAATTATGGATAAAAAACATGGAAGATTAAAACTTATTTTTTTCTTATGTTGAAAAAGATTATAAAGTTTCAAAGACATCGTCCTAAAAATTGAAAGAAAAATCAAAGGCACCAAGAAGACTTTCTATTTGACCAAGTAACATTGCTCCATACCTACTTTGATACCATGTTGGGATTTATAATATTTTCCAAAAACACATAGAAGCAATCCATCCACTCAAATCTTATATAGAAAATAAAAATAAAGGACACATGAGAGAAAGATATGATAGGTTCCTTTAGGCACCATAAATAATCACTATATCCATGGATAAAATTACATAACACTTTGATAGAAAATTAGGAGTGTGAGGGGGGTATTCATAGTGATACCAAAACCCCTAATTAAATCATAAAGTTTAACCTAAGTTGACATCGCAAGTGAAATTTATATTAATTACACATATTAAATGGAATTTAACCATAACAACGTTAACCATTGACCATTGAGCTTACATAATAAAATGCTACAAAACAATAAATACATTGCACAATGGAATGCCCTTAGGTCTATACAATGCATTTCATAATGTTGGCTCTTGGCCATGAGTCTAATTATAATTTCAACAACTTTGTTAAGTGGATTGAAGGTTTTTGCCAAGCATAAAAGCCTACCCATGACTTCTTTGGCACCAGGGATCTATCTAAAAAAATTCTAGCTTTTCTTTTCTTCCTTTATGGAAGACAACCTATCTATCCTCTCATATGTGCTACTATTGGACAAAATAAGCTAAAAGAGAAAATGAAATGGTTTTTTTTTTTTTTTAAATTAGAAAGGACAAATGAGGTTTTCAAAAAACCTCAAAAAACTTGATCTTAAAACTAGGGACTCCATCTAGTCAGAATTAATAAGAAACAAAAGAAGATTGAATGCTAACGAGAGGAACAAATGAACTTGTTGGTGAATATTTCCCCTAGAGTAAATCTACTAAATCCAATGAGATTCTCATGATTCAAAAAGCCCAAAGGGCTTATATCAATAGTACAATACAAAAGTTGGCTATGTCCTTGAGGGAAGATTAACCACCACACATTCCAACATATATACATGTTGGCATTACCAAGACAATTTCTGTATAACTGATGGATATTTAATATGATGTTATTATTGATCCAATCTCCACATTTTTTTATAATGTCAATATTAATATGTGAATCCTTCCTATTGAATATGTCACTAACCTTTTTATACCATCTTGATCCTATAAAATGTGCCTTAACCATTCTATAATTTTTTATTGTTGTTCAATATGAATTTGAGTAGATGAGGAGAATTTTACCTCGATTATCCCATAAACATCAACTTCATTAGCCTTTACAGAGTTTTCTTTGGAAGCACCATCAAAGTTTGATCAACTCAAATTTTGGCTATTTTTATTTTACCATGAGTTGATGTATATCCTTTATATTAACTCCATTGTTGCATATCATCCTTACATGTAACTTTAAATCCTATAACCAAGTGGTTAGTACATCTTGTTCAACACCTAAGAATTCCTATGATAAACACCTTCATTTAAACGTTTTGTAATGAAGACAAGAATACCAATCTAAATTTAGGTGCGTTTTGAGATTTATTTGTGAGAATTCTATTATTTCTTTCAAGCCATATATACTAACAAATAAGGGTAGGACCAATATTCCATAAAATGTTTAATGCTTTAGCTTTGAAATATTTTATTCAACATTTAATTAATTCTTATAATGTCAATGAAGTAATTAAATAGATTCTTTTTTGTTTGAAAAAGTATCCTCAAATTGTGGAACCAAAGGAATAATGAAGAAGTAGATGATCTAAAAGTTCTACCTCCTCTTTAGATAAGACACACCTAAAAGGTCCATGATATCCTCTCCTTTGTAAATTGCTATCTTTAAATTTTTTGTTTTTGATTGTTAACTAAATAAATCTTGAGCCCTTATAAAAGAGCTCAAGAGACCAAACACTCTTCTAAGGGAAATTCTTGGGATAAAGAAATTGTAATTGCTCTAAAGTTTTATATCCCACCTTTGATTGAATATCTACTATCTTTTGATATATTCCAAACCAATTCATATTCTCATGAAAAATAGAAATTGTGAAGCATATTTTAGAGTTCATCCAATGCTTATATGAGATCCTTTCCCTCGACCAAATTTCTAATAAAAATTCCAAGGTCTAGAATTATTGTTGACGTTAATATAAAATTTTTACTTTTTAATCTTAACAAGCTAAACAAACTTGAGCCAATGGTTGTCATTTTGGATAAAAAGTAAAAGGATAAACTTTCAACTAAGCATTGCATCAAAATATTATAGAATATTTTTTTTACTTTTTAATCTTAACAAGCTAAACAAACTTGAGCCAATGGTTGTCATTTTGGATAAAAAGTAAAAGGGTAAACTTTCAACTAAGCATTGCATCAAAATATTATAGAATCTTCCTTATTGATTGACCATCTAGTATATATTTTTGATTAATTGCAAACTTAATGTTACAAAATCCCATTTTATTTAACCTTAAGGTAAGGTTTACTTCTTTAAAAACTTTATTACATTCATAAACTGATATATTTTAAAGTAACATTTATGTGTAACTCTTTCCTTGATATATCCTTAAAGTAACATTTTTTCGTAACTTTTTCCTAAGTCTTTAGATAATTTTTATCCAAATTTTTCTCTAATGTCAAACTCATAAATATATAATTTTACAAACTTATACCTCTAATATTTCTTTTTCCATAAACCTTAACCCAGAAACCTAAATTTTTAAAAATATTAAAAAAATTATCTTTTTGAAATTCATATATAATAATTACTTATCAATAATATACTAATAATATACTTATTATTTATGGGGAGGAGGTAGTACACCAATTCTCAAGCTTCTATGAAGTCCCCTTCACTTGGAGTAAAAGTTTATCTGAAGTGCGGTGGGGGTATATTGGTAGCTTTCCATTACCGCACCTGCGTCCACAAGATAACGTTTTGAAGACCCGGTATATTGGTAGCTTTCCATTACCGCACCTGCGTCCACAAGATAACGTTTTGAAGATGTTGTCGATTCTCTCTGTAACAATAAATAAATAAATTTATTTATTGTGTTAAATTGGATATTGTTTGTTAAATTGGGAAGGTGTTTAAGATAGAACTTGTTAGTTTAGTTTATTTATTTATTAGTGTTTGTTTAGTAATATACTTGTATGGCCAGAAAACATCCAACTTCAAAGTGCATGTTGGCCAAGCATCTATCAAGAAAACATCCACGTTCAAACCTTGGGCTCAGCCTGTTCGCAAAGGTAGTAGTTTGATTTGAATCCTTTGAGTGTGTGCAGACAAACAATGATGATACGAATCCCCAGCGCTTGATGGTTCCCTTCATAATAGGTCAACAATAACAATGTGGAATAGGTATGGTGAGAGCAAACCTATGATTTAAACCCTCCAGCTATGAATTACAAAAAAATAATGTGATTGTAACCAACTCTCATATAACCAATATATATTTGTATGTAAATCTTGTTGCCTAAGCTCATATTAAATGCGGATTAAGCTATCCCAATTCCATAAAATTTTCTAAAAACTGAAGGAGTTAAATTTTAATTAAAAAATTGTGTATACTAGAGATAATATTGAAAATCTAAATCACTCAAAAAGATAATCTAAGCTTCAAGGCGTCGCGTCACAAACGAACATGATCCAGTTGCTTTCCTTCCACGAAGATTCCTTGTTAAATCTCACCTTTCCCCACCAGTAAATGGGCATTACTCTGATTTGAAGGACGCAGATTTTAATTTTTAAGACCCACTTTTAATAAAGGCGCACTGCAGTGCCATTGAAGAGTTTTCATTATTTACAAATGTTCTCCTGAGGGTTTCGATTGTTTTTATTCAAAAACTAGAGCGTTCCGTCTTTTTGGGCACCGAATTCTGCAATTGGTTTTGTCTGTCTGACACAAAGAAGGCAACATGAGCTTTCTCTTTGGGAAAAAAAAGTCTCCTGCAGGTAAGCCTGCAATTTTTCGATTTATTAGGCAAAATTTTGGGTGCTTACCTTTCGAACCCAATACCAAAATTTCATCCAATTCTGAGCAATTTAAGGAAGAAGGGATTGATTTCCTGGACGAGAAGCCTTGATATTTATTTGATGGGTTACCAGGGTAATTAATTGTATACATATAAATTATAATAATCATATAATAATATTATATTAACTTAACAATTGATTATATAACTTGATAAATATTAGTCTATCTGTTATTAAAAATTTAATAGATCAAATTAATACTATTTGATGACAAGAAGCCTGGTTGAACATTTCCCTTCTGGCAAATTAAGTCAGTAAGTTAAGGTTTGGAATTCAATTCATAAAAATTCAACGGACTACTGCTTTCTTCTTTACATTATTTAACACCATTTTGGAGATCCTTGTTTGGGGCAAAAATGAGCCCTTAATATAAAGGGCAAGGGGGTCTGAATTTAGTTCATATCCCTAAATGCGCATAGTCCTGGAATTCAATTAAAAAAAAATCAACGTACTACTGCTTTCTTTACATTATGTAACACCACATTTTGGAGATCCATGTTTTGGGCAAAATGATCAGTTATAGAAGGGCAAGGGAGTTTGGATTTGGTTCAATCCTAAATGCGCATAGTTTAAAAAACCCTACATAGGATTGAAACAGAAATGTAATTGTGGTTTAATGTAATTGTAATTGGTAGCACCGGAGCTTTTTACATGGTAGTAAGACGGATAATTTATTGTAACGATGATCTCAATTTAGAATTCGGGAGCTTTTATATAGCAGTAGGACGGATAATTTATTGTAACGATGATCCCAACTCAGAATTCCGGAGCTTTTATATAGCAGTAAGACGGATAATTTATTGTAACGATGATCCCAATTCAGAATTCGGCAGCCCCGCTCAATGTCATTTACCTTGGTTCATATGGCAGAGGCGTTTGCTTTTAATGAATCCTTGATTCAAGACGCAATGACAAGGTGGGTGGCCTCTCAGCTACATGTATTTTGATACCATGATTATGATTGTATAAAGTGCAATGAATGAGAGGCCTCCTTCCACTTAATTAACGAACCCTTAACCCATTAAAAAGGTAAAAAAAAAGTTTAGTAAAATTCACGTTTAGCTGGTCGCATACTGTCATGTAGAAGCCCATATCTTCATATTTGTTTCAAATTTCTGAAGATTGTTGAGTCTAGTGGTATACGCCTTTAAGAAATTGATCCTGTGTTGTGGTTAATTCATGAGTGTGTGCCAATTATTTCTTACCAGGGTGCCATGAAATTTATGAGCTGCTTACACGGCATAGATTTCAATGCCCTGTTTTTTTAAAAATAAATTTCTATGTTGCCAATCTGGAAAACATGTGTCAAACATCAATTAATTCTGATGTATAAAGTTTAACAGAAGATTGAACAGAGAAGGATATCTGCCATCATATAGCTCTTGATGGGAGAGCTTGGTCGTCTAGTTTTTCTTCAGCCCAATTATAAATGTGAGAATTTTTTATTAACCGGTCACAATTTGGCCTCATTAAAATCTTGGCTATACCGTCCCGGGGCAGTGCAACGGTTCAAGGTTTTGGTTCTTTTTTGGGAGATCCAAGATGGTTCAGGGTTTTGGTTCTTCTTTGGGAGATCCAAGATTCACAAGTGTAACTGTGTATTAATCCCCTATTGATAAGGGTCATGTCTCGGCCATACGAGGAGTCATAACTGGGAGGGGATTGGCCATACGAGGAGTCATAACTGGGAGGGGATTGCTCAGCCTATGCGTGGGTTTATCACACTACCCTAATCAAAAAAAAAATCTTGGTGGTAACCGAAAGGAAAAGGGAAGTCTCCATCGTAGAAAGACCAGAATAAAAAGAATAGAGAATAGTCATTCTTATAAAAGGGTAAGACAAAGATACTACTGAAGGTTTCCTGCTAATGTGAGTCTTCAGATCACAGAAACCTCCATTCCTTACAAAAGTACTATGGGTCTTATACAAAGTCTTCATCCCAGATAATGTAGGTCTCAAACGCAATGCCCACTTAATTGCTGCATGTAATGCACATAAGATCTTCTTAAAGTCACTCTTAATTGTTTCCCTTGTCAATCAGCAATTCACTTTCATATGAGTACTTCTGTTTTCAATTCATATTGTGTCTCTTTAACTTAAAGTGTCTTTATACCCTTGGCATTCGGCTGGCTTCATTGTCAGTAATATCTTCGTGTATTTATGGTCCTCTCTTTCTCTTTGTATTTATGACATTGTCATTTATTCCGTTGAAAATGTCATTACTGAAATTTGTTATTTGTCTCAATTGTTGATTTTAACGATATTATAGATGCAAATAAACATGTTGTCTTAACCATAGTTGAGAAAATTGGAATCGGCATGGAAAAAGAATCAGGAAAAATCGAGAATCGACAAAAAAGGGAAAAATTGGAAAAAAAAAATAAACCCGAAGAAAATGCAATTTTTCATTGAAACAAAGCTTTTGTAAGGAATGGAGGTTTATGTGATCTTCAAATCGCATCAAACTACCTAACACCTCATCATTTCCCTAAATTACATTTCACTTGCATTTGCATTTACATGACATTCCCACTATAGGACAAACTAGCTTATGGCTTATGATTTTGTCAACATACATGACTTAACATTACATTATTACGTAAAATATTACATTGCCACTTTATAACATTATTAAATATATGTACACACATTTCATCAAACACTTTGCGTACAATTACAAAATAACATATAATACCAAAACTGATTCACTAAGTGCAAACATATCAATTTGCTTGTCTACATCTATCCCCTCCTCTAAACTGGTCGGCGTCCTCGACGACACATGAGCTGAACACTGGGAATAGAAGCACTAAACAACGTAATAGAATCTCTTGTCACGCTCCTTTTGTTTCCTCCTGTTCCATACATCGTATGAGAGGATGAACGCCGATTCCCTCTCCACACTCAAAGTTGCCATGTAAGCTCTTGCGCGTTGTAGCCTTCGATATTGCCAAGTGTCGTTCAAGTGCTGTGTGCTTCGTCGTGTGCCGTGCTAAGGTTCCGCTGAGTTTCCCCATGGGCAAGCTGCCGCGGGCAGGTTATTGTGCACGCAGAGCCGTTTAGTGTGCTTGAGGTTGCCGGTGGTAGGAGCGAGCGCCTACCTAGACCGGCTAGGTAGAAGGAGTCATTCGTCGTGCCGTGGTCAATGAGCGGTCGACGGGCGGTCTGTTGGCGTTATTCGTCGTGCCACGGTCAGCGTGCGATCAACGGGCGGTGTGGTCCAGTAGTGTGCGTTCAAGGCCGGTTCAAGGCTTCGTTCAGGTTGGGCGTCCGTTGTCTCACTTCGTCGCAAGTTCAAGTCTGCCTGGGCGTTATGTGAGTCACGCGTCGTCTCAGCTAGGGGCTCGCCGTTCCTTGCTCGTTGTGGCCGTTTAGTCGTGTCGTTAGGGGTGTTCTCGCCGCCACGTCCAAGTGTTGGCAAGGTCCCCCATAGTGTTGCTTTGTTTTCTAAGGGTTCAAGCTTGCCCCTTAGTAAATTTTCTAAGTATTTAAAATCTTCCAAGGGTTTGTGCGTTTAGCACCCCTTTTCTACTTGCTCCCTCCTTGAGCAAGTGCCCAGCTGGATCGGTCTAGTTTGCCGCAAGGTAATATGGCCGAGTCTAGAGAGAATGTGTCGCCTTCAGACCCACCAAGGGGTCATGATGGGGCAAAAGGGGTAACAACTAGCCGTGGCGGAAGTCGCCACTCTAGTCGGACTCGCGCCATCGAGTCCCTTGACCAGCGGATTTCGGAAAAGTTTGAACTGATGGAAGAGCAAATTCATACAATGGATGAATTCATTGGGAAATGGAGAATCAATGGATGAGGAAATGTCCCAATTTAAGACCAAGTTGGAGGAAAGCCTGAGTGCCCAAACGGCGTGACAAAGCTAGCACGCCGAATTGCTTTATTCCCATGAGAAGGTTCAAGCGGAAGTCGCCTATTGTCGTAAAGTGGTCGTAGGTGCGATGGGAGTGGACCGTGGGCAGGACCTTGGGCAAGCTAGTTCAGAACCTAAAAAGAGACTGCCAAAGCTTAAAGAGCCAGAGTGCTACGATGGTGCCAGGGAGGATCATTTGCTGGACGATTTCCTTTGGGACGTAGGGTAGTACTTGGGGAAGGTTGGAGGTTTATCTGCCAAGGAAGGAGTTGACATGGCCACCAGCTATTTGAAGGGAATAGCCAAGACATGGAGGCGTGGTCCTGCAGAGGATATCGAGGCGAAGAAGACTTTGGTCAAGGTAGATTGTTGGAGAGACCTCAAGAAGGCCCTTAGAGAGCAGTTTAGGCCAAGCAACGTCGAATGGCAGGCAAAGAACAAGTTGCTCACCCTCAGACACACTGGGAGACTTCGTGACTACATCAAGGCATTTCAAGACCTTATGGTGACGGTGAAGACGATAACCCTAGAAGACAAGTTGTTGTTTGAGAGGTTTGCAACAGTGGGCTCAAACTGAGCTAAGGCGCCGCAACCCCAAGGATGTATGCGAGGCCATTGCCATGGCAAATTCATTCCACGATTTTCGATAGGAGACGGTCACGAAGGACACTTGCAGACCCAACACTAAGACGAAGGGTTTTGGTGGCAATTATAATGGACAGTTGAGGAATTCCAAGGGCAGTGGTCGTCAAGGAGAGAAGTCAACTCAACAGTTGTCGACAAGTTCATCAGGGTCGAAGAAGCAACAATCCAACGATAAAGGAAAGAAGCCGTTAAACAATAAAAGCGGTGATAAGTCATCTTGAATGAAATGTTGGAATTGCCAAGGACCCCATTTGCAAAAGGATTGTCCTCATCAAAATCGATTGATGGCAGTAGTTCAAGCGGAGCGCAACAATGCTCCCCAAGTCGGAGCCATCATCGGGCAGTGTACAACCATGGCGAAGTCCGCCAAAGGCAGAGGACAAGATGCGTAGAAAGCCATGGTGAAGTCCGCCAAAGGTAGAGGACAAGGGCAGACGGTCGTTGCACTGGTGGACCTAGGTGCTACTCACAACTTTGTCAGTGAGAATATAGCTAAGCGGTTGGGCCTCAAGTATTCAGGAGGTGGTGACAAGCTTCAGCTGGTTAGTTCTTCATCGATAGAGACCGTCGGCGTGGCAAGGGAGGTGAATATCCGAGCGGGCTAGTGGAAAGGTAGAGCCACCTTCTCAATATTGCGAATGGATGAGTATGAGATGGTATTGGGACAGGAATGGTTCAAGACGGAGCGAGTGGCCGTTTTTCCCCATTTGGAGACGTTTATGTTCAACCCAGGGTAGACGTGCATGGTGAGGACTATTCGGCGAAGACAGTCGGGGGATGTGCTAGTCGAGCCGCCTAAACCAAAAGGGAACGACAAGGGGCAGTTGTGCAGTGCAATGAGTATGCGTAGAGCGTCCAGAAAGATGGGCAAGCAACCAATGATGCTTGCCGCCTTGGTAGGCGGTTGGGATGAAGATGAACAACAGGTTCCAATCCCACCGGCCATTGAGGGAGTCCTTAAAAAATACCAATATAGGATGCCAAAGGAACTGCAGCCGTCATTGCCGCCAAGAAGGGCAATCAACCATCGCATAGAATTGATGCCGGGGGCTAGGCCTCCAGCAAGGGCACCATATCGAATGAGTGGGCCAGATATGGTTGAGTTGAAGAAGCAGCTAGAGGAACTGTTAGCTGCTGGTTATCTTCGTCCTTCGTGCTCTCCTTTAGGAGCGCCAATGTTATTTGTGAGGAAAACAGATGGGAGCTTGCGCTTGTGTGTGGGTTATCGAGCGTTGAACAAGTTGTCCATCAAGAACAAATATCCTCTCCCGCGAATAGATACCGTTTTGATCGCCTAGCAGGGCCGAAGATGTTCACCAAGTTGGATTTGAGGTCAGGGTACTATCAAGTCAGAATTGCTTCAGAGGACATTGAGAAGACGACCTGTGTGTCAAAGTATGGGTCGTATGAGTTCCTTGTGATGCCGTTTGGATTGTGTAATGCGCCAGCTACGTTTTGTGCCCTCATGAACAATGGTGTTCAGGCCATTGCTCGACAAGTCAGTGGTGGTCTACCTTGATGATATCTTGGTGTACTCTAAGAATATCGAGGAGCACAAGAGGCATTTGGCAGAAGTCTTCGACTTGTTGCATGAGCACAACCTGTATGTCAAGAAGGAGAAGTGTTCCTTTGCTCAGGCTGAGGTGAACTTTCTCGGGCATGTAGTTGGCTATGGCAACATCAAGCCAGACCCGAAGAAGCTCGAGGCAATCAGGGATTGGGAGTCGTCAAGCAATGTACATGGTGTACGCCAGTTTTTGGGACTCGCCAACTTCTATAGGTGATTTGTAAGTCGGTTTTCTAAGTTGGCATCGCCTCTAACAGACTTATTGAAGAAGGATAAAAAATGGGACTGGTCCCCATAGTGCCAAGCAACGTTTGAGCTGTTGAAGGCCAAGCTAACCACCTCTCCACTGTTAGCGTTGGCAGACTTCAGTAAGCCCTTTGAGGTGCATGTGGATGCATCCGACTTCGCCATTGGTGGTGTGCTCATTCAGGAAGGGCACCCAGTTGCTTTTGAGTCTAGGAAGTTGAATCAAGCAGAGAGGAACTACCTTGTGCATGAGAAAGAAATGACTGCAGTGGTGCACTGTTTAAGGACGTGGAGACACTACCTCCTAGGTGCACACTTCGTCACCAAAACAGACAATGTGTCTAATACTTTCTTTCAGACTCAAAGCAAATTGACTAGAAAGCAAGCCAGATGGCAAGACTTCCTTGCTGAATTTGACATGGTCATCGTTCACACCGCTGGAAAAAAGAATGTGGTGGCCGATGTCCTCAGTAGGAAGCAACAGTTGGCAGTGTTGGCTGCAACGTATGACAGTTCGACTTTGGTTCATGGCGAAAGCATAATTGAGCTAGGAGAAGAGCTATTAGCAAAGATCAAAGAGGGTCTAGTCCATGATCGTCAAGCATCAGAGTTGCTCAAGATTGTCCAAAATCAGACTATGAAAGGGCTAAGGAATGCATCCAGTTTGATAGATGGAACTCTGTGGTTCGCCCATAGTCGGGTCTACGTTCCCAAGTGGGATAGCCTCCGCCGAGATTTTATTAAGGAATGTCATGACTCCTTGTGGGCGGGACATCTAGGGCAGAATCGAACTTTGGCTCTCTTGGAACATGGACTGATCTGGCCGAGAATGAGGGAGGATGTAGATGAGTATGTCCGAACTTGTTTGATTTGCCAGCAGGATAAGAGTGAGAGGCGGAGACCAGGCAGTTTGCTTCAGCCCCTTCTAGTGCTGACCAGACCTTGGGCCAGTGTGAGTATGGACTTCATCACTGGTCTTCCAAAGGCGAAGGGATATTCATCCATCATGGTGGTGGTTGATCGCTTCTCGAAATATGCAGTGTTCATCGCTTGCCCAGCTCCATGCCCAATAGAAGGTGCTACAAAGCTCTTTTTCAAGAATGTTGTCAAATATTGGGGAGTACTATTGAGTATCATCTCAAACAGAGATACTCGTTTCACTAGTCGGTTTTGGAAGAGGTTGTTCAAGCTGATGGGTGCAAAGTTATTGATTTCGTCAAGATTTCATCTTGAAATAGATGGTCAGACAGAGAGGATCAATGCTATCCTAGAGACCTACTTGAGACACTTTGTACACAATGACCAAACAAATTGGGCCGACCTACTTGATATGGCACTGTTCAGTTATAACAGCCAGAAGAGTAAGTCAAGCAGGCACTCATCGTTTGAGTTGGCGACAGGACAGGAACCCTTGTCTCCTCATACAGTGCTCGTTGGGTACCTGAAAGGTTGTTCGTCAGCGACCGATTACATGAAACAGTCGCAAGAGCGAGTGGATCTAGTGTGACTTTATCTGTTGAAAGCAGCTGAGAAAATGAAAGGCTACGCAGATGAACGTTGCAGGTCCGTGGAACTCAATGTGGGTCAGCAAGTCATGCTAAGAATGGAACCAGAAGTGTTCAAGCCCAAGAAGGGCAAGTCTAAGGCCTTGATTCGCCGTTTTCATGGACCATATAAGATATTGGCTAAGGTGGGCAAGGTTGCCTACCGTCTAGAGTTACCTCCTCACATGAGAGTCCATCCGGTCTTTCATGTCAGTCAACTGTGACCGTTTAACGCCGATGAAGCTGATCCTGAAAGGGGTGAGCCAAGTCGACCTCCTGCAAATGTGATAGATAAACCACAACAGAAGGTAGAGCGAATTTGGGATGTCAAGATAGTTGGCTGGGGTAACAGATCCCACAGGGAATTCTTGGTCAGTTGGAAAGGTGATGCATCTGACAGTTGGGAACAAGAAGAGACCTTGTGGACAAGCCGACAGAAGCTGCAGGTCTTCCTTGAGAAGAGGGCTGCAGACCAACTTTACTGCTCATAAAGCGAATCAGAGAGGTAGCCGTGACCTATTTGTTCAGTGGGGATCTGTTTTGTTCAAGAGGTACCTGTTGTTCAGAGGGACTTGCTACCGGCGACAAGGGCGTCGCCAATTTAAGTGGGGGAGATTATGAGAGGATGAACTTCGATTCCCTCTCCATGCTCAAAGTTGCCATGTAAGCTCTCGCGCGTTGTAGCCTTCGATATTGTCAGTGCCAAGTTGCCAAGTGCCGTTCAAGTGCTGTGTGCTCCGTCGTGTGCTGTGCTAAGGTTTCGCTGAGTTTCCCCCGTGGGCAGGTTGCCGCGGGCGGGTTGTTGTGCGTGCAGAGCCTTTTAGTGTGCCTGAGGTTGCCGATGGTGGGAGTGAGCGCCTACCTAGACCGGCCAAGCAGAAGGAGTCGTTCGTCATGCCGTGGTTAGTGAGTGGTCGATGGGCGATCTGTTGGCGTTGTTTGTCGTGCCGCGGTCAGCGTGCGGTCGGCGGGCGGTGTGGTCCAACAGTGTGCGCTCAAGGCTGGTTCAAGGCTTCGTTTAGGTTGGGCGTCCGTTGTCTCACTTCGTCGCAAGTTCAAGTCTGCCTGGGCGTTATGTGAGTCACGCGTCGTCTCAGCTAGGGGCTCGCCGTTCCTTGCTCGTTGTGGCCGTTTAGTCGTGTCGTTAGGGGTGTTCTCGCCGCCACGCGATTGCCGGCCAGCTAGGTCCTTTCTAGCTGCCGTGCAGTGTGCTGTTGGGGCAGCCTTGGCGTGTCGTCTGTGCTCGGTCACCTAGGCGTGCAGTTTCGCCGTCGTTCTGGGCGTGTCGTCTCTTAGTGGTCCCTTGGGCGGGTAGTATTGCCACCGTTTTGTAACAGGGCCTTTACTGCCAGGATGTTGTGCCAAGTTCTTTGTAACCGTTGCCTTATATATATACAATAAAGCTATTGCTTCTTGCACTCCTGTGTTGGCCGACTATATTGTGGTGTCTTGCTTGTCCGTTTGGCTAAGTAGGCGCTTTGCTATTAGTCCTAACCTTGTTGTACGTTGTGCTTCTGCGATATATACTGTTTGGCTTGTCTATTTGCTGGTTTTGCAGGTGCGAACATTGAGAAGGCGTAGTCCACGCTGCCTAAGTGGGACTTAGGAGCTGTGGTGCCGTATAGGTAAGGATTGATCACCCTGACCCTATAACACATCGTTTGCAACAAACTTCACTGTAGACTTCTTGCAACACCTGGTTCTCCGATTGTACACTCCACTTGCTGCAATTAGTTGTAACATCAACATGATCAACAAAACAATTATTCGTTGATTGTTCACTATACTTTTTGCAATCAACCATAGCATCAACAACATCATCAACATCATCAACATGATGAACATGACATAGATGACCTTCATGATGAACATAATCAAGATGAACAACATCATCAACATGATGGGTGAGGGGTCAAGGGACAGCATCCCTTGCGGGATCGAGGGGTAGAGCCCTTCGCATGTACCCTGGCGGGGTCGAGGGGCAGAGTCCTCACAGGGTTTGGGGCAACGCCCCGAAACCTCAACGATAAAAGCATTGACCTCATCACTGCCTAAACTAAATTTTTCTTCTCATCAACATTCTGGGAGCCTTCACTGAACCCACCGAAACTTCCCCTCAGCTCCAATTCACTGCTTGCTTGATCCAACTGACAACTTGTCAACCTTTGACAGACATCTCCCTTGTCAGATTTTACTTCTGATGACAACTCCTCTGATTGCACTATCTTAGACGACAACATATTTGATGGCAGGTCCCCTGACAACAATGTCCATGACGACAATCCTTGACGGCTCAGTCTCTGACGGATTATGCTATGTTGGTTCAGTCTAGGACGAAGCAGTCTATGATGGATGATTGTATGACAAATTGGCTCAAACGGATTGGTTGATGAGCTTTGACGGATTGGTCTTGACAGATGACAGGTTTCTCTTGACGGATTGCTCTAGATTGATCAGTCTTGACGGATGATTGACGAGCTTTGACGGATTGGTCCTGATGGATTATCCTAGATGGATTGTCCCAGACAGATCACTGATGAGCTTTGATGGATTGGCTCAGACGGTTTGGTCTTGACGGATGACTGATGAACTCCTCTGCTTGACGGCTCCTCCTGCCGAACGACTTCCCTGCCTGACGACTCCTCCTGTTTGATGACTCCCCTTCAGACTACTCCTCAGATAGCTCTAGGCAAGACAACTCCACCTTAGACAGCTCCTCCTAAGATGGATCCTCCTCAGACGGCTTCTCCTTAGACAGATGATCCTTAGACGACTCCTCCTCAGACAAATCCTCCTTAGACGACTCTTCCTTAGACGGATCCTCCTTAGATGATTTCTCCTCAGATGGCTCCTCCGCCATATGATTGCATTCTCCAGACGTCCTAGCCTCATTCGTCTGACTAGGCTCTTGACAAAGCCTTGTTGTCTAGCTTTCTTCCTACTGACTGCACTCATCCGTTTGGTGACTTGACTAACTACACTCTACCATTCGATTGACCAGCTGATTGAACTCTTGCCATCAGACCATCCTCTTGACGACACTCTGCAACTTCTTGAACCATTTCAACTTCTTGCGGGAAGTCTCTCTCCTCAATGGAAATCAAATTCACTTGTTCAATCAAGCTCATCAAGTTAACTATCTCATGCAGGTTCACTTTCTCAAATGCAATTGGCTTCACCACCTCTGCTTCCTAGCAAAGGCTATAACCCTTCTCTAGCTGTTCAAACTCTTGATGAATCACTGGTTCATCTTGCTTTGCAGTACTTTGATAGTCACATGCAAAATGCCCCCACAATTGGCATTGCCAACATTGCATTATAGGTCTACCCTCACTATCATACTGAAGTCTCCGTTTGTAAGTTCTCTGACGGCTGTCATAGATTGGTTCACTAGTGGTATCTCTTCTTTGGACAATCTCCCTTGGTGTTGTATATATTTGTGGTGATGATCTTGCACTCTCTGAGTCATACTTGTCCTCAAAGTCATCATTCGTCTCTTCAAAATTGCTTTCTTCCTTGACTACTCGGCCCCAGGACTTTAGCGATGAACTACTATCTTCCCCAAAATCATCACTCTCGACGTCTAAATCCTTATCAATATCAGAATCACTTTCATCCTCAGGGTCACTCTCATTGGTATTAACATGATGCCAATACTTTGATGTTTTTGCATCACTTTCCCAAATCAAGGCATATTTCAGAGCCTCTTGGTATGATGTCGGAGGGACCATGCTCATCTTCTTCCGATATGGAGGAAGAAGTCCATCTATGAACCATCTCCTCTTCAATACGTCTAATTGGTCTTTCTCAAAATGGTCAAATAGCCCACTCAACTTCTTGTTGTAGGAACAAACAGACTCATTCTCACCCTCTTTAGGCTATAGATTTCAGCAATGACTGCATCATCATTGTCAAACAACCGAAATTCTTGCACAAAGGCATCACGCAACTCTTCCCATGTCTGGTACTTGTCCACAGGGAATTTCATGTACCAATCCATTGTGAATCCACGAAATGTCACAAGAAACCACCTCCTCCAATTTGCTTCATTTTTTGTCCAATCGCTGTCCACATCATGCGACAGATTCTCCAATGCCTTATTGGGTCTTCTCTTGATTCACCATGAAATAGTGGACACTTACACGGTAAGCCCAAATTGGCCTTCGGTTTAATAGGTTGGCATAACCTCAACAGTGGTTCGTGACATATTTCTCTCTTATGCGAAGCTTGATGTGCATCACCTTGCAATTGCTCTTCCATTGTACTGTGGTTTGTACCATGAAACATTCCAACTTGTAGTTGCTCCGATGTCGAACTCCCGTCCCGCTCCCCATTGAGCATACTAACTTGCAGTTTCCTTAGTGCCAAACTCATGTCATCTGTCTTTTGCACCAAGGTCGGACTCGTGTCCTGCTCACCATCGTGCACCACAATTTGCAATTTGCTTCAACACCAAACATTCTACGTTAGCATGCAACTTCTCATCGACACCTATTCTGCCATCAGTCGGACGACTGACTGCATTGCTGCCATCATCCTGACGGCTGACTGCACTTGTGCCATCAATCGGATGGTTGACTGCACTTGTGCCATCAGTCGGACGACTAACTACACTTGTGCCATTAGTCTTACGAAAAACTATTGTTATTTCGTCATCTTGACGGCTGACTGCACTTTTGCAATCAATCTAACAGCTGACTGATTTCCTCAAATGAATGACTGATTTCTTCATATGCTTCGGACTGATTTCCTTAAATGGATGACTGATTGCTTCTGATGCTGCATATTGATGACTGATTTCCTTAGACGGACGACAAATTGCTTTTGGTGCTTTAGACGGTTGACTGCTGTTCTGCCGTCAATTTGATGGCTAACTTCAGCTTCTTTGACTGTAGATTCTCCGTCAGCAATTTCTGCGGCGGCAATCCCCGTGTTTGCAGATCTTGCATCTCTGACTGAAGTTTCTGCATCTGTGACTGAAGTTTTTGTGTCTGCAAATCCTCGATCTACAGAGTCTTCATTTGCATTTTTGCATCCTGTCTGCACATCTGTTATGCACGTTTCATTAGATGGCCCTTCATCTGCATCAACAAACAAATCTGCGGCATCTTCACCTACTGCAATCCAATGCTCTCGTTGTGCATCTCCCCAAGGGTTTTGCTTCTCAGAACTCCATGTCACCAGATTAGACCCAACTTCGTACAAGCAACGACGCCAGAATGTAGAAATGAAATTTAACATGCTTACACACAATTCCATTTCTACTTAAATAATTCTACAGATCTGCAGTCATTAGCAATAATAATACACAGAAACAATGCACAGGAATAGCAACAGCAGCAGCAATGGCAGATGACAAATAAATACAAGCAGATTAATATTAACAATGGCATATACAGTACAACATTACAATCTTGCAGTCTGCAACCCTATGTAGAATCCTCTTCATGGCTGCATCCCTAGCTTGACTGCACTATGCCCTACGTAGATATGCAACAACATTATCTCTCACGTACCAATGCTTCTCCAACCATCAATGCCTTTGAATGAATGAGGGAGGGTCATATTTATACAACCAAAAGTAGTTACACCCTCCAACTACCTAACACCTCATCATTTCCTAAAATTACATTTCACTTGCATTTGTCTTGCATTTACATGACATTTCCCACTATAGGACAAACTAGCTTATGACTTATGATTTTGTCGACATACATGACTTAACATTACATTATTACGTAAAATATTACATTGCCACTTTATAACATTATTAAATATATGTACGTACAATTACAAAATAACATATAATACCAAAACGGATTCACTAAGTGCAAACATATCAATTTGCTTGTCTACAAAATCCTCCAACTAGTGCTACACCTTCTGTCATTGCAAGACCAATTGTACAACTTAGTAATTTAGCTAGCCATATGCATAGCTCGTATATGTCACTGTTTTAAGGAACTCATTAAGATGTCATCATGTGCCCTATCACTAGATCAATCATCTGGTTATAAAAACCAATGATGCGTGCATCAACAACCCCTCGTAAAACATTCAAGTTGCTCAAAGCGAACAACTCCACCATCCGTACTGAAGGAGGATGCTCAAAATCTGACTTTGGCTCTGCCTCCTCAATCTCATCATTTGTACCCTCCTATTCTTTCTTGATAGCAATAGCCTTCCTCTTTTGCTCATCTCGTTGCAAGGGCTACTGCTCAATATTCTCAAAAGACTCCATCTCCTTTGGTCTACTCCTTGCTTGGTTGCCATTTGGAACTAGCATCTCAAAAGCAAGGGATGTTGTGAATGGACTGAGCCCTTCTACAAACTGCTTCAAGGGTAACTCTAACTCAATATCCTTGTTGGGGTCACCCAACTCTAGTGATGCTCCTTGTCCAAATCGATAGGCTGTGCATTGCTCCCATCATAACAAGCCTTCTTGGCTTGTGTTGTAGTTGGTGGCCCCTTGGTATTTTCATTGTCCTATGTAGTTACCATTGGGAACTTTAGTCTTATTTCAGTCACAAATTGCTTCTTCATCAAGATGTCTATTTATGGAATCTCATACGCAACCTTATCATTCACCTCTTGCATAACCTTGTCTCACTAGGGAAATTCTTTCACATACTAACCTCCTTGCATGGTTGCCTAGGCAACACTCACTTCCTATACAGTCTCCTCTAGGTATCCTCGTCTTTAGGACATGAGGATGGAATGACCTTCATAGTGTCTTCAACGCTTTTGGACTACTCAGTTACTCCTCGTCACTATCCCCTTTGTGCTTCTCATTAGGTGCAGATTCCTCTAATACTCATGTCATTCTTTGCTTTTACTTTATTTGACAGGAGCCTCCAATGCCTGCAGGATACCAGGTCAACCTAGTAGAACGTTGTGGGCATGTCGATGGGTCTTCCCCAATGTAGCATGCTCACTTGTCAATATGATACGTCAAGCATCAATGCAATATCATGGAACCCCTTGGAGAAGTTTGTCATGAGTTGTAGGAAGTTATGAATCTTGTCGGATAGGTACAAGGCCCAATCAAACCTGTGTCTATCAAGAATCCTCTTACACGAAACGGGCCAAATTGGCATCACTAAAGCTTTTTACTTGCTTAGTAAACTTGACATCATCAAGCACATTGTGCACTTCAATTCTTCATTGCACAATAAATGGATCTTAAAACTGCGATTCCATGGGAAGACAACCTTACTAGCTCATCAATTGTCAAAGGACCATGTTGTAGTACTCTACTAAGTAGCCCTACAATCTGTATTGTTCAACCTCCTAGTGCCTAATCGGTCTATATGATGTCCTAGAATCTTGAGCAACCTAGTAAATTCCTAAGGGCTAAAGGTCACCTTCATTGTCTGCTACCCAATTTGGAACTTATTCCTGCATTTTTCAGTCTTGTACATGGTCAACAACTCTATCAGGTACCTTTTGAATGCATTCTTATGAAAGCTAGGTACTTACAAGATGTAAGGGATAGAATCTTGTTGGGAGGCTTGCTTCAGTCCATGGTCATCCCTATGCTCATCCCACCACTTTTTGCACTTCTTGACTATTTGCAAGGTCCAAGTAATCTTTGCAATTGGGATCTTTGGTATGTTGTTGCCTTTTGCCTTCCCCTCCCCTTTGGTAGACAAAAAAGATACATTTTGTTAGTGGTCTTTTCTACGTAGATCATCTCATATGTGACAATGTAGAGTAAATCCCAGTGTCTATCACGGAAAGCATGTGCTCATTATCTAGGTGTGCCTTCAATACCTTTTGGATTTTGGGGTTGCCTGGATGGTCTCTATGGTGGTGTAATCGATCTCCAATTTTAGGAAGATGAATGGTGTTCATGTTGAGCTGATGGTTTGTTGGATGGTTTGTGGTGTCCCTACGATGTATCTCACTGAGGTGCTACAACATTATGTGGTCTTTGTTTTGGTGAAACTCATTGCAGCCTTGGGTCATGGTCACTATCTATCATGGTAATATTGGACTACGTCATGGCCTCCTTAAAGGAAAAAAAATGAATATGTACTTGATAAAACCCTCTTAGTGTCCAATATTGTGTAAACTCTAGTGACAATTGTAACTGAATCCTTGTAGTGTCATGACGACTCCCACACTCTTCCTCCTCCACAACTAAGTCTCAAAATTGTTTGTGCTCTTGTTTCTGTCAATCTCTCATTTGTTTAGTTTTGCAATGGGTGCAACTACATAGCAGCAATGGCAGCCATGATTAATTTGTTGGACGATTTCTGTTTGGTTGTCGATAGTATTTGAGCTGTGTTGGATGACATTCCTTGAGAGTTGGATGACAATTGCCCAATTCTAGACAACCCTAATGGCTTTAGATGTTTTGCACGACCCACCACACAACATTTGTTTAACATTGGATGACCTATCTACTTTGGATGACCTCCTCCCTTGTCCTAAGTGTCTCCAAGGCCACCTAGACAACTCCTTTGGGGTAAATGGTTGACCCAATTGCCCATATGACCAAGCTTTGCCCTCAGATGAAAGACTCTATGGATCTAATGACAAAGGTCTTCCTTTGGACACCATCTTCCTTGTTCCAAGTGACAACTCACACTCGAATGATGATTCAACCTTGGATGGCATGCCTTAGGTCCCAGATGAATCACTTCTTTCGTTAGACAAATATTCCCTTATGTTAGATGACCATTCCTTTTCTTCAAACAACCTTTGCATTGTAATGAGCGTTGTTCCCTTGTTGGACAATGTTCTATTGGCCCTAAACAATGATTATACCCTCCTTAACGGTGTTCCTTCTTTGCCAGATGACCCCCTCATGAGTTCGGACGACCTCAACCTTTAGTGAAACAATGACAAACTCTTGGATGATTTTTACCATGCACCAAACAACCTAGATTTCCCTTTGGACAAAAAACAATTGAGTTTGGACATCAAGTAATTAGTCTGGAACGACACAAATGTGTTAGACGATCTATTTTGTTTGCACAATGAGACCTTGAATGTCAATAATGTGGAGATGTTGAACAGTGGCAATGCTGACCCTCTTGGCTATCTATTTTTACCTTTTGACGTCCCCTACCTAACTCCAGATAACAAGAATGGGTTGGACCAATACATTTCTCCCTTGGATGACAAGTTGGTATTTCTGAATGGCACATGTTTACGGTAACGACATCCTTTCATCTGATGACTTCTTTCTTTCACTAGATTGTAGGTATGCTCCCCTATACAATAGTGTTTCAATGTTGGACAACAAAGATGGGTCCCATTCCCTTGACGACATCTTATGTTGAAGAATATTACATTATTTGGTACATGCTAATGTACCTCCATGGTATAAATGTAAATATATAATAGGTTAGGGTTTGAATCTTTAGTTTAGATGAGTGATTTATATTTCCCCTTTTATGTAAGTGTCAATGTGTAGGATATGCACGAGTGTCATGTAAGAGTGTAATGTGCAGTCACCTCTCTTGCCTCCAAGCTCTACGTGGTCACTGGTTCAAACTTCAAATGACAACAATGCCAAATGTAGCATGGTAGTGTATTCTGCAATTGAAGGAACATAGGAGGAATGACAGAATAAATTAGCAACACAATCTGTCAACATGTAGTCCAAGTAACACTCTAATGGCCTCAGATCTCATTCTAGATGGCCTGCAATACAATCAACATATCCTTGACGGCTCTGCATAACACAAGTCAGACAACCTTGTATGCAATTCAAATGGCCTTGGATTTAGTTCAGATGACTTGTCTCCTGGTCAAACGGCCTTGGCTTTCCATGGGACGGCCTGGTTCAACAGTTCAGATGGCCTAGTCTATTCATCTACAACAAACAAAATAAGGTGGAAACAATTTGGATAATTTGTTTACAACAATGATAATCATGTACAATCACATGCACAATAATTACAGTCTACATAACGATGGCTGAATGGCAATATTATTATCAACAAGAATACATGTCTGCTGTACAATGCAATTATCTCCTATATCCTTTGTACTCTCCTATGCGTATATGTCCTCTGTGTATGTGGGTACCCTCTCGAATGAATGAGGGGTCATATTTAACATTTGGAAGGTAGTTACTCCCTCAACTACCTACACGACACCTCATCCTCTTCCATCACATTTGTCGTGTATTTTCATTTCATTTCATTACTAACTACATGACTTATTAATTATATGTACGTTATCCAATACTTTATCTACATTCAAAATTGCATGTGCACGTACTTGACTTCCGAAACACTACATTATGTACAAGGTGGGGCTTGGGATGGCGCCACGTTAGAACTAGCACCTACAAGGGGTCTCTATCGAAGGATATGCATTCTACACTTCCTTTTACAACCAAAAGGGATCTGTTAGATGTCATCATGCTTGTGCGTGCACTTTGACTTTACATTTGTTGTTTGTTGCACTCTGCGCAATGCGCTTAGACCTGTGCATTGGTTCATGTTGTCATCATTGTTGCGTGTGTCCACATCAACATGCATGTTATGGTGTGTTGGTCATTCACTCTTATCATGCTTGCTTCTTTTCACTATGTACATGCACGCTTGTCATCCACCTCTTGTCACACTTCCTCTTTGTTATCGTGTACACTTGATCTAGGCTTGTTGCAGCAACAACACCACATGTATACAACCTTATGTATTCCACAAAAACAGAACCAAAAGTAACAAGAGTACCATGTGATGAAAGAAATAACAGTAATAAAGAGACTATAACAGCAAGAACATTTCATTACTTTCACCAAAAGTGTACATCATGAACTGGTCTCAATGACCACATGTGTGCACAATCTTTCTTGTGAGTAGCATGAACATACACAACTATTTTGCGTCAATGAATGGATGCCTTCAGACTGATCTGGGGCTGAATGTATACAACTACAGGCAACAGGGAAGCGGTTATAACTACACAACCACCACATAACATGTATGTAACTACATGTATAAAACGTTTGAAATTTTCCCATGAATGTACATCATTATTACACAAGGGGTGTCACTCACAATGTGACAATCTCATGAAATGCGCGACAAATAATAAACTACACATACGTACAAAAAAACAGTAATGCTTAATGGCAACTCACTGGGGCAGCGCTTGAGCTAGCACCATGTCATTTTGTCAGCCTATATTAAAAAGAGTGGGGAAGATTGCATGTACTGTTGAGTTGCCGGTAGGGTCAAATTCATAGCACTTTCTATGTCTCATGCTTGAAGGTAGCAAGGAAAAATGTTAGAACTTTAAATGCCTTGCCACTTCTCAATGATGAAGGCCTTGTTATCCTAATACTGAGAACATTCTAGCCACTAAAGAGAAGAAACTAAGAAATAGGATCCTCTTAGAGTATGCCATTCAATGGAAGGATTTTCCCTTGGGGGATGTGACATGGGAAGGACCAGAAATACTATAAAAACCAGCATCACATTTGATTTGAGAATAAAACAATTTAAGGAATAGGGGAGTGTCATAGACTCTTTTCTTTATGTTGTTTAAAATTTTCTTTTTGCATAAGACCTTTAGGAGGTTCCCTAACCCACATTTTGGTACAAACTAAACTGCAAAGAAAACTGACCAAACCATTGTTAAGGTCTTACAGACTTATCATTTACTTTGTGGACAAAATTTTGTATCAGCTTTTGCAATTTTTCTTGTCATATATGGAACTCACTTTATAATTTTTACTAGAAACACAGTGCCTGCTAGTATTTTTTTAAGCAATGCCAATGGATATCTTACTATCCATTTACATATAGTATGTTTTTTAATAGCAGTACATATGAGGCAATCAGAAAGAAGAATGTTGCAGTACATATAGTATGACTTTGTGTTTTTGGATATCTTGCTATCCTAATGTTTATTGTTTATAGAACTGCTGCGTGAGAACAAACGAATGCTAGACAAATCTATTCGTGATATAGAACGTGAAAGGCAAGGTTTGCAGTCTCAAGAGAAAAAACTTATTGTCGAGATTAAGAAAACTGCCAAGCAAGGACAAATGGTATATTTCTATAAACTGAAAATACCCATAGATCATAATTAAGCTGATTAGAGAAAGGGCACACAATATTTTATAGTTTCTCATTTATAATTTATATTGTTTTAACTTTCGTTTCCTCTGTGACTTGTACTGCAATCTCAACTGATTTTATGTTTATGGCCATATTTTGAAATTTTCATGATGTACAGGGCAAGATCTAAGCACATAATTGATTATTATTATTATTATTAGTCCAAGCTCCTTACATCCTTACACCTATATTATCTCACATTCTTCCAACTGCACTTAATAGTTTGATTTGATATCAACCCATCCATGACATAGAATAAAAATAGAAGAAAGCTAACATTCCATTATTTCATCACTATTGACATTACTGGGAAGTGGTTAGCGACCAGGCAACAAGAAAAGATAGTCACTTTACCTTGTTGGTTTTACATGGAGGTTTGGATGATAAATACACTGCAGCTGACACGTTTGATGTTTGTGTGCAAACATTCCACTCTACAAACATGTCGACTCTTTAAAATGTATGAAGCTTAACAACAACAGATAAAGCATCTCTTTCACCTTTAGAATTATTGCTTCATATGTTAAACTATTATCTAGAGCATCTTTGAAGTCAAGACATTCTCATCAAGGACTATGATATTTTCTCTGGTTATTTCTAGTTACATGATGTTTCCCTTGAGACAAACATAACATGTCTTGGTGCATCTAAGTTGGCCTGTGCTTAGCTGATGCATTTTCAGCCTTTTACTGCCATGCTTCATTAACCTCTCCACCTCCTCTTTTGACAGATTTGAATATTTGATGGTGAACTTCTTTCACTTGAAAGGTCCCATTTACTCCTTGCCGATCAGTTTGCTTTTTGGACCAGGCATTCCAAAGTCATTTTGATTCTGTGCTTCCCAATCATTATCCTGCGTTGTCTCTTGTCCACATTGTATCTCTCAAACATTTGCAGCAGGTAAGTTTTGAGAAACTGCTGGTCAAAATTTGGTACTTGCATGATATAGTGTACTGAAGCGGAAGAAAGTGCCAACCTTAGTGGACTTCTATCGCTCTCATGCCATCACTTTCTCGAATTTTCTCTTGTTGGGGATGTGCATGTGATTTCGTTGAGAGTGATTGGCATCCTCTCCTTTCCCTTTCCTTTCTATGTGGATGATGCCTTCTCCTTACCTGTCCCACTACCTCTTTGCATTCTTGGAAGTTCCAATTTTGTGTTTTGGAACGTGATGTCAAACTCTCATATTGAATGTATCTGTGTTGAGAATCACTTCCATATTCTTCTCTCCCTTGCCATGCATACCCTTCAGAAACCACTCCATACAAGCCTTTGAGCATCATCACTTCTTGTATCGATAGTGGGCTCTTTTGTTGTTGTGGATCGAATCTCGAGGGTGTCCTCTACAACTTCTGGTCTCTTTCTCCTACAATTTTAGGTTTGGGATGCATTCCTTCTTCTGCAGACCCTTGCTTGTTTTGGGCTTTTTGTTCTCCTCACCCATCTAAATTCCTCTCGCCAACAATTCAAAACAATTGTCACGACAATGGTCTGCATCGATCAACAAGTATTCCAAGTCCTTCTACACAATGTCGACACCTTTGATTTCTGCAAGTACACAAAAATTCCTCCACTTGGTGGTGTGCCCTAGATGAATTTGAAACAAACAATTGATTAGGGCACATGTATATCTCAACTTGATCTCTTGGGCAGCTAAGGTTTCGTCCTAGACATTGTTCACCTTTTCCCTTGTTCAGCCGACTGCTCCGTGCCTTTAGATGATTCACTCCCTCTTCTAAATGGTGAATCTCTTGCTAAAGATGGCCTTGTTGCTCCAAACGACCTCTCCTTGGCACCGGATGGCTTCTCCTTGGCTCTGGATGACCTTGTTTTCTTAGTTAGACAACCTCTTTTGTTAGTCAGATGAACTGGCTAACTGGCTTGTTCGCTTGAGGACCTTGGATACTGATTGGACAACCTTGTCTACTGGTCAGACGACCCTTGCTCCTTGCCAAATCGTTACATCTTCCCCTAGACTAGCTTGAACACTGCCTTAGATGACTAAAGCTTCAATTCCCTCCACCAGAATGTTGATTCTCTCCATTAGAACATCAAATTTCTCTGTTGAAATGCCAAACTTCTCTTCTAGCATGTTGATTTTCTCTTTCTGTCCAGCCAAACCCTTGTTGATTTAGATGACTAGGGGTAGGGTTTCTACTTTTCCTATTTTCGGCTTTGTGGCTAGACTCCAATTTTCTCATTTTCACTAGGCTTAGGAATTTTACTCGTGGGTGAGGATTTTCTAGAAAACCCTCATTTCTTCCGCCATTCTCATTGCCCTAGCTCTTCTTCCATGGTGAAATTTTTTTGTCTTCTTGTTGCTGATTTCTTCTCCTAAAACCCTGACTTTGCTCCATTGAAGGTCTAGGACATGCCCAAGTTGGTGCGCTTTGATTTTCAGCTTGGCTCCTTTTGTTCAATTGGCTCCAACTCTAGTTCTAGTTTCTTCCTTCTTGGCTTTCTCCTCCTTGGCACAAGTGAAAATGAAATGAATTCAAATGACGCCCTTTTTATAACTCCTTTCAGATAGGTTGCCACTTGGTGACCAGGTATCGAACTTGTAACTTCCTTTGGAACTGCTCATCTCAATATCGAAAAGGGGAGGCCATCAAGAGGGGCCCATCGGTTAGACACCTCGACTAGGCGGCCTCTATGTCATCGACAATGTCTCATTGAGGAAAGGGGAAAGGTTCATCGGTCAAATGACCGAAAAACCCCAGTTTTGTCCCAGGAGGCCCAAGGAGCCAGATGAACTCCTTGAGCATTCAAATGGCATGCTCCATCAACCAAACAACCTAGCTAAGTGGTTTGATGATCCTTAGTCCAGCTGGGTTCTAGAGGACATCCCTAGATGGTCAAGGAGGGAACTAGATGGGTCTGCCCATTGGTTTGGTCATCCATACGGCTTGGGGGGCTAAAAAACCTTCCCAAACAACTTGGGAGGCTAGATGACCCTCCTAGATGGCCTAGGGGACCTGTGGGTCCACTCAAATGGCCCAAGAGGCCGATTGACCATCTTGGATGGCCTGGAGGGCCTAACGTCCTGACTCCTACCGAAATGACCCAAAAAATTGACCAATTTCTCGTAAGGTGCAGACAGCCAGATGGCCCAGGGTGGCACCATCATTGGAACACAAAATGTTTTTTGCACTCCATGGCTTGCTTGCTCCCTTTGTCGACTAGGTCTCCAACTTAGTCCACTCTTTGCTATTGTGTTTGCCTTTATTGAATCCTCTATAACCCTAGTCTCCTTTGCAATAGTAGTCTACATGGTTCAACCTTATCAATCCTTGTGCACATAAATTCATCTCCTCGCCATCTAAGATGCTTTGTAGCCATGGTTCAACCTTATCAATCCTTGTGCATAGAAATTCTCTATCTATTGGATGGGTTGTCACTACATCGTCACCATACATCAATGTCACTGTCCTTGCCACTCCTTGGTGAGAGTAATTGCCCACACTTAATAAATATCTCTGACAATTATTATAACTACCTAGATGACTTCTTGGACTTCTTCTTTGTTCAAATCTATTTAAACCTGATCTAGCGGTAGCACTACTTCAATATTTCCTCATCTTCTTTTCTCGAATCTATTTAACCCCAATCTAGAGGTAACACCAATCCAATCTTTCCTCACTGCTCAGGCTAGTTATTGTAACGCTACTAGTCTTTGTCAACCTACGCACTCCACTATCTGGAAAATTGTTGTTTCCATGGAAAGGGTTATTTGGCCCCTTGCTATCTAGCAAATTATTGCTGCCATGAACAGGGTTATTCAACACCTCGTGCACATTTCTCCAACTTGTGTCAAAACTTGCTGAACTTGCAAAACTGCTATGGCAAACTTTTCTCATTTTCTTTGGATTCACTCTTACATTTCACACCATTCCTGTTTGTTTGACTGCACTCTCCCACTTTGTCAATTGTCATCCCTTCAAAGAACCTCGAGGAATGATTGGATGTGTTAGGTAGTCCATCCAAATTTGAATCTTGCAATGGTTTGTGGTTTACAAGGTTTACTTGTGCATGAACCTTGTATGGCTTCAACTTCAAACAAATTACTGTTTGGGACATTGTGTCAAGTCTAGTCTCTTCAATCTCACTACGGTTTTTTCTTAGGACCTCCTCAACTTGAAATGATCCAAGCCACATGGTCTTCAATTTCCCTAGCTTAATTTCCCTTTGGCCTTTACACTTTAGTATGAGATCACTGAATTTCAACCTCATCTTCTACAAGTGCTTGTCGTGTCAAGGCTTCTGTAGGCGCTTGACGACCTTTGTGGCCCATTGTGCCATCACCCTCTTCTCGTTTAGCTTGAGGAGTGTTGTCAATATCTTTTCCAAGCTTTCATGATCACCAAGACTGGTTTTGACTACCACTCTCAGACTTGGTATCAAAAACTACACCGATACTATTGCTTCCTATTTGTAAATCAATTGAAAAGGCTGTTTGGTGAGCAGAAAATGGTGTTTTGTAAAACAGTTATTTTGCTTCCATTTAATTATCAATCCGGGAGTTCGTAAACTTACTAGTACCTATGCACAGTATATGCTTGTAGTAGTTGGGAGATGAGTCCTATATATCAATTGGTTTGGTGGAGGGTGTGTTTGTTTGTGTAGTTCAGTTTTCTCCAAACCAATAAAAACTAAATGCAGAAAATTAAAACACACAACTGAAAGAAACTACAGGAAGTAAATTGCTAAAATTAAAATACTGAAATCAAACACATGACTGAAAGGAAAATTGCTAAAATCAAACACACAACTTGAAATGAAATTGCAGAAAATAAACACACAATTGAATTAAATAAAATAGGAAATAAACACATTGCAGAAAATAAAGTAAACAGGGGAGGATTATTGCCTGGAGTGGGCCCAAGCTCCCGCAGACGGTCCGTCCAGCTGGTTACTGAAAACTCACTCTTGCAAATACACGCGAATAAAGAACACTCGAAACTTTATTAATATTTATGCAGTACAAAATAATGAAACTTTACGAAATTTGCCGATCTTTGTTTTCAGGGATGGCCTGCATTTTTATATAGAATGCGGCCAACCCTTGTTACAAAAATAGCTCGTGCTAATTTTAATCATGATGTGATTTGCTACGGCCGGTTTGTGCACAGTTACAATCTGCATCTATTAAAAGAGCGGCCATGTCTAAAATTAATCGTGAAAGATAAAAATGACGCTCCCTAAGTTTACATAACAATTATTTTCTAAAATTCGTGGTCTCCCGGTCAACCGGTCAATGTGTAGGACAAAGGTGCTTTATTCCCACTGGATATAGTCGCCTTCCAACCTGTCGCCGGGATATAGGCGTCGGGAGATAGGCGCCTTATGGCCCTCGTGAGGTAGTCGTCGGGAGATAGGCGTCGGTAGATAACCACTTTCCTGCCACCGGAAAATAGTCGCTTTTTGCTATCGGGAGATAGTTGTCAGGAGATAGGCATCTATTTGCGCCCAGGATATAGGCGTCGGCCTGCGCCTGGGATATATGCGTCAATCCTTAGAGGAATTTAGACATCCATTCCTGGCACCACAACCTCCTTCGTTCCTTAAACACATTACAATTGTTATACAATGTCAGGTCCATCGGTTCCTCGACTAAAAGATGTGCAAAAAGTAATGAAAATCTGCATCTACACACATTTCCTACTAAAAACACCGATCAAGTATAATACGTCAATTTCCATTAAATATATGCAATAAGTACACAAAAAAGACACTTCTAGTGTTAGACATGCCATACAGAACCCCTTTTAAACATGCATAAAAATGAGCATTTTTGGTGCTCATCATACCTCCACGCCGAAGGATTTGACATGTCTTCATGGCACCCTATGTTGATAATTCCCTGTTTCATTGACAACCTTCCAGTATGCTTTGTTCGGTGTCGTCGCTCTTGAGTCGTGGCCTTGTCCTGTTCCTTGTTTCGTTTACGTTGACCCCGCTTCTTGGGTTGGATGGGACCTGTTTCTCTAGCTTGATTCTTCTCACGCCGATCACGCCGTTTCGTTTGGCTGGGACTTGTGTCCTCTTCTAGTGGCCTAGCAATTGTAACTGCATCTCGTTCAAGGGCTGGCGTAGCCTACTGCCAAAGGAAATGATCCGTAGGTAACTGTTTTGTTGTTTCAATCACAGGAGTATCCCATGGCGAAAACTGTGACATATCAACCAATCAGGCTTTCGGCAGATTTTCCGCTTATGGGTCCCCTGCTAGTGCTCCCTTGTCTGCAACCTTATCTTCGGCCTTCACTTCGGATTTTACAGGATTCAACGGCCAAGGTTGGGTCATTCTGATTGGTGGTGGCATTCATAGGTTCTTTTCCGAGCATCCCCATCCGATGATGGACGTCCATTGATAGAAGCATACAAAGCTTCAAATTGTGCCGGATGTGCTGGATTTACATTGATGCCCGGCTCTCTGGTTACACGCTTGTGAGCTATCTGTGTTTCCTTATCTTTATTCAGGCCTTCCTTGATGACGTATAGTGCTCGTCGACGGCTGGCGAAGGCGTTAAGTGATGCAACCCACTCTTCATCTGAGTTGGGATCACGCTGCGCTCTTCTTCTTTTTACCCGTGGCCGTCTTGCCAGAGCCTTCTGCCTTTGCTTCTTTGTTGCTTGTGGGGCATCTGCCTCTGTTGGCGCTGCGAGACCAAGCACCACTTCCCTTCTTGGAGGTGATACTTCCTGAACATCTGGTGGTTCTGTCTCCGATGCACACCGGCTCACAAGCACAATAGCAAGAGGTTCATCCGTTGTGTGGTCAACCTTTGGCTGACCAGCTGACTGGGCAGGATCTGCGGACTCCCTTGCTAACCATGCCACATCGTTTTGCTCAGTTGACTCAGCTAATTTGGCAACATCATCACCTGCAACTGACTCCTCAACTGACTGGGCAACATCCTTACGTGGGGGTGACTCCCCAATTGATTGGGAAGCCACATCACGCTTCGCTGGTGGCTGATTAGCTTATTGGGAAGCCACATCATGCTTCGTTGGTGGCTGACTAGAAAAGTGTCCTGTTGATGCACCAGTTGACTGGTCAGCCGTCACATCCTCATCTTCCGGCGGGCCAGTTGACTGGGCACCAGCAGAGTGCTTTGCTAATGCACCAGCTGACTGGTCAGCCCCAATCTCCTTGTCATCTGACAGCTCAAGAAAGATGGGCCCATTTGGCAAACAGGGCTCCCCTGTTCCTAGGAAGCTTTTGCCACAGGTGCGCTTGACTATTCGCCTATGTCAAACAATTGGGTGTTTGATGCCCTCCTGGTGTCAGGATGGTACGCCCCCGTGGATGCCACCTTCTCTTTTGAGTCAGTGGAGGAAATTGTTGGGTCCATGGCCCAATCCGTCTGCACAGTAGCGTCAATCCTATCCTCCTTTACGATGAGCAATTGTTGCAATTGCTACACTATATTCTCTAGCTGCTGCACTTTCTCCATTAACTGCCACACAGTTTGGTTTGATTCTTGCTGTTCTGCTGTGGTAGCCCGTCTAAATTCCTGCAATTCAGCCTGTATCGAATGGTATTTTTCCTCCCAACTGGAGGGTTGTGCTTTAAATTCCCGTAACTGGCCGTGGAGGTCTTCCTATGAAGATTCGCTGCAGGGTACTTCAACACCGGCCAAGCCTTGTAACACTTGAGCGGCCTGTTCGTCCTCGATGGTGTGGTCCTCGTTGCCCTCCGACGAACTATAATCAACCAAATTTTCTATTGTCGCCTCTCATGTGGACGTAGGCGAAGATGTGGCCCGAACCGGGCTCAATTCGGGCTGCTTTGCCTCCCCTTCTGAATGACTGTGTTGGGAAGCAGGTGCCTCTGTTTCCTCATCCTGATTATCCTCCTACCACTCACTGGACAATTCAAATGCAACTTCCTCTACTGCAATGACTGGTGGTGACAGCGCAATCCGCTGTGCTTCAGTGTGCCAAATTAGGGTTGAAATCAGCTTGTGATGTCCCAATGCCACTATTGTGCCCACTTAGTATCTGCTGGCCTCGTCCCGTAGGGCACTCATCAAATAATATGGGACATTGATATGGTCCCCATGCAGCAGATGATTCAAGAATCGAAGGTGGTTGGCATTGAGCCAGGAATATTTTCCGATGCAGGTGAAGAACCTTGCCAATTTATCAAACACTTGCCGCCATGCTTCTGGGACATACTACTTTGGCAACCCTGATCGCGTCAACCGTGTCGTGGGTTTCCCAAAAAATAGTTGAGCACAACGCTCAATATTATCCCCCTTGTACGTCCGGTCCCCTATGCATGGGAGGCCGGTGACTTTTGCTACATATTCTTTCGTCACTGGTTTTACCAGCCCCTGCACCGCACAACTTCGTCATCCATTGAAGCTGCAAATTCTTGTGCTGCCGCAGGTCTTGGCCTTGGCCTTGGCTGACCAAGTGGCAATAATCCATCCATCCTGCAGCCTCGAATTGATCTCGGACAAATCTTGTAATGCTCGAAAGATCCGTGGGCTCATCTTGTTTTTGTGTATGATTT
Organism: Wollemia nobilis; assembly: GCA_028583015.1. Taxonomy (NCBI): domain Eukaryota; kingdom Viridiplantae; phylum Streptophyta; class Pinopsida; order Araucariales; family Araucariaceae; genus Wollemia; species Wollemia nobilis. The sequence continues at coordinate 6,635,344 of JAQPPZ010003361.1, read as the reverse complement.
CGCAAAGGTCCTCCCATGGCATCTGCTTTGTTTGTTGGATTTTCTGGTTGCAAAACAGGCACCTATATCGGTTTTTATCATACCGAAGCATGCGACTATATCCGTGCATAGTGGGCACCTATCTCCCCGTAATTAACAATAATTATGGAATCCGTGTAATTAACTTTGAAGCATTCACTCAGATATAGTTGGATATAGTTGCAATCTCCCCCATGCCTGATTGGTACCACATGGCGAATTGCTGATGTGGGGTTGCATGATTGGACAACAAAAGCATGGGGTATGTTCTGGCACATAACATAGAAATATTTTTCGTGATTACTATGCACATAAATAACAAAAAAATCAATACATACCTAGGTGATTTTTCATGAAACATGATGTGTAGGCACCTAGTGGTGCAACTTGATTGATCAAAGCGTTGATTACAGTGTATCGGGTGAATCAGGGACGGGCCCTCCTGGTGGGAAGTAGGCGCCTTTTGTGTTAGGCCGGATACACCCATTATCCTCCTGGTGGCAAATAGCGCGTGCTGCCTGGATTGGATATAGGCGCCTACTGTTGCTGGGATATAGGCACCTTTTCTGCATTGCTACATTCCTAGAAAGCAGGTAAAACAAGGCGGCGTAGCTTCGTGCCTGATAGGCCCGTTTGACCTAGATGCCTACAACTCTACATCTAACTCCACGTGGCCCTGCAAAACAAAAATAATAAAAGAAAAACAGGGCAGCATAGCTTCGTGCTTGATAGGCCTGGTAACCGGATGCCTACAACTTTGCAAATGACTCCACGTGGCCCTGCAAAAAAAAAATAATAAAAGAAAAACCGTTAGAAAAATATATATTATTATTATTATTATTTTTTTCTTCTTTTTATTTTACAGCGAACGCGTAAGCGTTCGTCGAACTGCTGATTTTATAGAGAATGGGGTCTCCCCCTTGCCTGCGTCTGAGTCGATCATTTCAATTGGAGGAGCGCATGGTAAGGTCGTAAGTGGTGGCCGTTGACCATCAAAACTATGTTGCTGCCGTTAATGGTTCTAACACAGACATCGCCATTGTTGATGACTTCAATCACCTCATATGGACCCATCCACCTCTGCATGAGCTTTCCCTTTCGCTCCTGGAACTGGGAATCATATAACAATGCCCAATTTCCTTTAAATCATTTTGGTCTTATATGGTGGTCATGCCACATTGCCCTCTGCATTTGCATTATTTCTGTGCGCTATAACGCATCTTGCACGTATACATCTAACTGATTCAATTGGCGAATACGTTTTTTTTGTGCAGCGTCTAAATCCATATTGAGCTCCGCAACAGTACGCAAAGTTTTAATCTCAAATTTGATTGACATCATTGCTTTTTTTTAGTACACCAACTGAAATGGTGTAAATCCGGTTGTTGATTTCCACGTGGTCCGATATGCCCATACTACTTCCGGGAGGCGTTTCTCCCAATCCTCCTTGTGTTGCTACATTGTCTTTGTTAGAATGTTTTCCAACTCTCGGTTTGTAACCTCCACCTTCCCATTTGCTTGCGGATGGTATGGGGTGGTTTTGTTGTGCCAAATCCGGAACTACTGCATCAGTTCCTGAATCATTTTCGAAGTGAACTGCATCTTTTGATCAGTGGTAATTTCCTTGGGAACACCGAACCTAGTGAAAATGAATTCATATAAGAACTGCGCTACATTGTCTCTGCAATGCCTACACTTCAACCCACTTAGTGACATAATCAGTACATACTAAGATATACCTTTTATCGTTAGATTGTGGATTGATAGGCCCAACAAAATCCATCCCCTATTTATCAAATGGTTCAATATGCACATGTGGCTGAAGGAGCATTTCATTTCGTGGAGTTGGTCGACCCATTCATTGACATTGATTGCAATGGTTGACATAGTTTATTGCATCTTTAAATAATGAGGGCCAATAATACCCTGTTTGTAAAACTTTGAATGCAGTTCTTTTTCCTGCAAAATGTCCACCACACAGTTCATCATGACAAGCTTTTAAGATTTCTGCGGTTTTATTTTCCGCAACACATTGTCTCATGAGTTGATTAGGGCCAATTTTAAACAGGCAACTGTCAATCCATGAAAAAGCTACACTCTTCTCAATATATGTTCGAGCTTCTCGGGGAGTGAGTGCAAGGGATATTTTACTGGTGGCTAAGTAATTGGCCATATCGGCGTACCATGGTATGTGATTATCAAGAGCAAAGAGATGCTCATCCGGGAATCTATCCTCAGTGGTAGTGTTATCGTGAGAGATTAACCTAGACAAAAAATCTACCAAACGTTATCCTTATCGGGTTTGTCGACAATAGTCATATCGAATTCCTACAGGAGTAATAGCCGTCTAATAATTCTACCACTTACCGTTGGCTTGTTCATCAGATATCTGATGGCTGTATGGTTAGTGTGTACAAATATTTTGTAGCTTGTGATATAATGGCAAAATTTATTAATGGCATGTACAACTACCAGGAATTTTTTTTTTATGATAGTGTAATTGAGTTTAGCGCCCGTAATATTTTTACTGACATGCAGATGGCATATACCTAGTTTTCTTCTTTCTGTCCTAGTGCTGCCCCTATAGCATTGTTGGATGCATCCGCATAAATGTGGAAGGGGAGGTTCCAATTTGGACCTCTAAGCACAGGAGCAGTTGTCAGTTTTTCTTTTAAGGTTTGGAATGCTTGCTCACATTCGCTTGTCCAAACAAACTCAGCATCTTTGGTTAACAATGTGTAGTGGTTTGGCGATTTTGCTGAAATCTTGGATAAATCACCGGTAGTATCCATCAGAGCCCAAGAAACTTCGGACATCTCGCTGTGTTTTGGGGGTAGGCAGTTCTTTGATAACCTTAATCTTTTTCTTATCTACCTTTATCCCCTCAACAAAGATGTGGTGTCCTAAAACTATCCCTTCCATCATTAACATAAAGCATTTTTCATTATTGAGGGACAGGTTTGTTTCTTGGCAGCGGTGGAGTACTATCTCCAGATTAGTTGTAGCTTCTTCAAAACTTTCACCGTACGCGGTGAAATCATTCATATAGACCTCTACAGTCTCTCCTACCATATATGAGAAAATATTAAAGACTGCCCGTTGGAAAGTGGCAGATGCATTACATAACCCAAAAGGTAAGACACGGTAGGCAAAGATACCCCAAGGACAGGTAAATGTGGTCTTTTCCTGATCCTCTTCCCCTATTTGAATTTGATTGTAGCCACTATACCCGTATAGGAACAAAAAATATTTCCATCCAGCCAGGGTATCTAGGACTTGGTCTATAAATGGTAGGGGAAAATGGTCTTTTCAGGTGGCCTTGTTTAACATTTGATATTCCACACAAATCCTCCATTTGCTATTTTTCTTGGTACCACTACGAAAGGCAAAACCCATTGACTATCGGAAATGGGGTAGATGAATCCAGCTGATAACAGTCTTACCGGTCTTGCCTCATCCTCCAGATAAATCCTATGGGTGCAAACCTCGAGGGAAATACCCCTCATGTCTCTGTAATCGCAAGCGAAAGCAGTCTTATGTTTATTTAATATTCCTTTCAACTTCTCTTCTTGATCAGTTGTCAAGGAATTATCAATGTTCAATGTTCGTCTAGGTTCTATTTCAATTTGTTTTACATGATTTTCCCTGCTACCAAAGAGTGGGGAATTCATAGGAGGATGCGAAGATTCTCCTTGGAGAAAATTCATTATGATTTGATCTTCATCCACTTCATCCTCTACTTCATCTAGAGCCATCACTTGTTGCATCATAGGCAAGGCATCATCATGTTCAAATTCAGAATTAGGCTCTCCCAATTCAACAGTAGATTGTGCAGGAGGGTAAATGACTAAATTTTTGACATTCTATCCATTGGATATTGTCATTTGTCCCATCCTACAACTTATGTAGGCGTTAGCCGTTGCCAGCCAAGGATGTCCTAATATGAGTGGATAACCACCCAGTCCTAATTTTGACTTCAAAACTAGGAAGTCTGCTGGATATTCCCATGCATCCATAGTTACAATCACGTCTTCCAACATTCCCTCCAGGGGTACTGTAGACCAATCTGCCAATTGTAAAACTGTTTTAGTTGGCTTCATGTCTGTTAACTGCAGTTTTTGCATGGTTTCCTTAGGCATGACATTTATGGCTGCTCCTAATTCTACTAAAGTATAGGGTAGCCTCAAGCCTTCGATTTGAACTATTAAAACCAGGTTTCCTAGATCAGAATATTTTTGGTGATTGGTGTTCCCTAACATTAGGTCAACTAACTAATCTACCACGTGAACTGCTTTGGACTGTTGTCTTCGGTCCGGTCTCTTAAGACAATTCTTTAATGGATTTTGTATAGATAGACACATCTTGTATAGCCTAATAGAGGGGAATTGTGACAGTTAGGTCTTTCAATCCTTCCATTATGTCAAATTCCGGTTGCATTGTTTTTTTGGATTCTTGTAATCTTTTGGGAAAGGGTAGAATCCCTTCATTGTTGGCCTGTTTGGCAGTTAAATTTTCTTCCATCCCCCTCTATTGGAGGTGTTGGTTCTTCTACTTCTACTTCTATATCCTCTTCCTCCTCTATTGGAGGTGTTGGATCTATTCCTACTTCTTTACCTGATCTAAGTCTAATTGAACTACAATCTACGCTAATATGATACATAGGGTACATCCCCGTGTCTACCTGATACGTTGGTTGATTTGTCTTATTATTATTTGGATTTGGGGTTGGTTGTGCCGGTAGTTGTTGTGGCTTGGAAGTAGGTGGTGCCGACAAACTAGGTTGCAGTGGGGCTTGTGTTGTTACTTGTGGAGGTGAAGTCCACGTATTATGATTTCACCACTATGTTCCAACTTGCTAGTATGGCATCCATGGATAAGGTGTGTAGGGAGTAGGCCCTTGGGTGATGTTCATCCAAGGAGGCTGACCCCACCACCCTATATTGGGTGTTTGAGTCTGCCCTTGGTGCATAAAATGGGATCCCCCATAGGGTGGTACTCCTCTTGGCATTTCACCTCCCATAGGAGACTGTTGCTAGTTTCTCCTATTACCCATAAAATAAGTTTCAACTACTTTTGGTTCCTCTTTCATATTTGCTAATTGTGGGTACAACTTCATTTTGTGATCCATTTGACAAATGGCACACACTCGAACCTTGTTTTCTGGACATTCATTCTTCGGATGTTTCTTCCTACATCTTGGGCAAAAAAAGGCCAATGCTGCCTCGGTTTCCTGCTTCTTTTTTTGAAGCTGGAATGTATCTAGTTGGATTGCAAGAGATGATAAAATATCACTCTTCATGTCGTCCAACAATGTACCTATTTCTGCTTTTGTTATGGAGGCTATTGTTTTTGTTTTTGGGTTGATGGGTTTGCCTTTTCTCCTAAAGTAATTTCAACAAAACTATCGAATATTTGACATTTTGCTTTGGTAAATGTCACCTCCCGCTAACAAGTTTATGTTAAGAGTTAAAGTGCACTATGCCTTCACCTTGACACTTGTCAGTTTCACTTGACAAGTGTCATGTGTTGAATATAGGCTTATGCCTATATATTGTAACCTTTTTATCAATAAAATTATCCCTTGAGTTTTCCCTCCTAACATTTGGTATCAGAGCTCCAGGCCTTCTCTGGCCTTGTGAGCTTGAGGGGGGATTTCCTTCGGGAAATTCCCCCCTCATCTTTTTTCCCCCATTTTTTTCCAAGCCTAGGGAGTATGCTCTCCATTTAAAAAAAAAATGGATCAGAAACCAGATAGCTTGAAAATTAATGGCTGCCCCCATTTTTTTTAGATCCATTTTTCCAAATATATCCCTCTGCACAATTCCATTAATTTAGTCTTTGCCAAAGCTTAGTCTTTCTGCATCTATGGATTTTAAATGTATATTGTGTGTTCAAGAAATCTGTTCGCTGTAATGGACAGATTGTTGTATAATGGACAGATTGCTGTGGCTGGAAGAAGGTCTGGTTCTTCTTGTTGGCCGTAATTTTAAAATTTGACAATATACCATGATTGGAATGGGATTTCTCATACTGGAGAATTGCTGTGTTGGAAGGCTAAGAAGGGAAGCATATTTGTCTTTGCCGCCTTCGGAATCGATCTGCAGCTGTTGAAAAGTTTTTTTTCTTGGTCGAAACAGCAGCTGTTATGGAAATAATCCATGATATGGTAGGGCTTGTGAGATCTCCTATCTCAGCAACACTGCCTCAAATAGGTTCGAGGCTGTTTTGGGAATCCTGCACAGCTGTTCCTAAGGGCATGGCCCTATGTGAGGTGGTCAACGCACCGCCATTTGAAAACTCCAGACACAGTCCACACGGTTGGAACACACCAGATTTGTGCCCATTTTCGAAGCATGTTGCAACAGTTTCGTGCTGCCCAGCTCTGCGGTCGCTGTGAGATTGCTCATTTATACATAGGACCATGCGAGGCAGGGCGGTGGGCGGAGGATGCGAGATCCAACCGCGGCAGAAAGTGAAGGAGACGCAAATCCTTCCAGAGTGTGGCCATGGATGCAAGTCCCGGTTGTTTTTTTTCTCTGTCTGGTTATTTTTTTCTGTCTGATTTTGTAGTCTACAAATCTACATTTCTATGGAGGGCGGTGATCGTTTTGTGCCATTTTGAAGTAGCGCATCGTGAAATCGTCTCCATGGAGCCGTGACAGTCAGAAACACCACCGCTCTCCTGTGCTATGGCATTTCCCATGCAATGGAGCACAATCATGGCAGACATGTGCAGTCACGGCACCCCTTGAGTTTGTCGCCCACGTGGGCCCTTTGCTTTCATGATCATGGAGAGGAGTAGGGCTGATTTAATATCACGCTCGAAGAAATATGGCCCTTATTTTGGAGGAAAGTGCTTCTGCAGACTGCTAGTTAAACAGTTGAGCAACATAAATTATTTGAATCCGAGGAGCATGCTAGACTACAAGTGGAGTGGTCAATATTTTTCACGTATTTGGTGGGCCCAATGCATGGCGTAGTAAGAGGAAGATGGAGTCCTTGTTTCCATCAGAATCCACTCCTCGTTTTACCTTGGCGAGCAATAAATTCCTCTTTGCCATATTTCATGGCGACGGGTTTTGTGGGTTCTGTTCGTCCCCCCTTGCCACCTGTAGCTGCCGTCAATGAATGGATACCATTTTTTTTTTTTTTTTGACACACTGGAGATTGCTATAAGTGGATCGGTGCGCTAGAAGGAGTTGTTTCCAGCATTTTTTCCAGATGCCTATTGGAATACGAGTTACTTCAAAGAAATTTTGTACGCTACTGGAGAGCTCAGTTCTAAAATGATCTGCAAGCTGTGCGCCCGATGCTAGAATGGCGATCCGATGCTGGAGAAGATGGATGCCAAAGCCCTGGATGATATGATTTTTTTTCTCCTGTGATTCTGTGTAGTTGCTGCGTTTCCGGCGACAGTGGTGGTAGATGATACAACGGAGCTCATGGGAGCTGGAATGCTGTGATGATACAATGTAGCTATTTGATGCCACAAAATGAAGATGAGGAGCACAACGGATCTGTGCAGGCCCACGTCGGCGGTTCGAGCCCTGGAGGCCACAGAAATGATGATGAAGCAGTTGGTAGCCCTCAATCCACAGGCTCCGCGGATATTCACGCCAAACACGTGTGTTTCTTTCATGCCAAGATTTCAGCTATAAGAATTCCTCAGTTCTCTCTGGATCTTTATGGCGAAAGCGTGGGATAATTATGTTTGTAGCATTATCGAGTGTGCGGGGATGTCCTGCTATAGCGGCATCGCTGTCACGGCTGCGCCAAAGATGGAATTCAGCACAAGCTCATCCAGAAATGATGATGAATTTGCAGAGTTTCTGAGGTCTTCATCGCAGAGAAGTTATTTCTCCAGGTGGAGCTCAAGGGACTTAATTTCAACTTCGCCGTCTAATTTCCATAAGGACGGCACAGCGGCCACTAAGCAGCGAAGGAGCAGACGTTGAGCAGAATCGCCGTTGATTTGTTGTTGGTCGTGCTTGTTGACGTGCAGCAAAATTTCGTAGCCCGGGAGACAATGCTGAACTGGAGCTTCTCCAGCGAACCATGGTGGACGGCGGAGCCGTTGGAGAGTAGGAGTATGGAGTCGATGAACTCCAGGTTTCGAACCCCGAAGACTTTGTTGAAATGTTTCAGAGCATTTTTTTTTTTTTTTCATCTGCCACATGGCGGTTGATTTTTTGATTGCACTGGAAGTGTGTGTTGGAGATCTCAAATAGTGGTGGACGTGATGACGGAGTTACATCACAACTGGTGTTAAGGAAGCTCGTATTTCAAGCATTACTGGTGATGACGGAGTTGCAGTTGCTTGCTGTAACTGTTGTTTTTTGTTACTTGCTAGAGTTGTCAGTCAAGCTAGGGAGTATGCTGTTCGACCGGATTTACGTTAGGCGTGTGAGAGAGGTGTCTTTTGGAGAAGGCGGCTGAGGCGTTAAGGGGGGTGACTGTGAATCCCCAGCACTCGTGGGCGGTGGCCGCGGAGGGCGGCAAGGTGCCCACACATGTGAAAGTCATCGGAGGCGGCGGGCCAGAGGAGCGGAGGAGCATGCATTATTATTTTTTTAAATGAATGTGATTATGGCCACACCATGCATTTTAAATACATTTATTTAATGTGTGAGGGAATATAGTTGTGCATGCTTTATTAAAGTGGAGGGGACCACTTTGTTTTATTGGGGAATTGAATTATAGGGCCCATATAATTCCCCTGCGTCGGAAAATTGAAAACTGCATGTTTTTTATTCCGCCTCACTGCGATGATTACTTGTTGCTTTAAATAGACATGATAGTTTTTACACAAGATGAAGGCCCCTTTGATGGTGGAATATAGGGGTATTTATAGTCATTGGAAACGGTTTTCCGCGACGGACACAATGATGGTGTCCATTTGTCATTCTGAGGTTGTTTCATTTGCATTTATTTAGCCTCAAAATTCTTATACCTTGGAGTGCACTCTCGGTTGTACCCGACACTCCCAAGGTAATTTTCTATGTGATCCTTGTACCTAGTGATCTTTTCTATACACTTGGCGAATGCAGCGGCTGGTTACCCATGCATTTCGGTGGGATGACATGATCACCATAAGGACACTTATACTAGGGACTACAGACAAAGACACCCTAGACTCTATCCGAGGTTTTTTCCGGATCTACTTCTGAAGACTACAGACGAAGACACTTCAGAAGTTTCTCTTCTTTTCTTCTTCTCTCCTCCTATTTGGATCTATGGCTCATTTTATTGTATTGAGTGCATTTTCGGCAGAGACCGACACTCTTATATGGCTCGTTTTTCCTTTCATTAGGTGCATTTTCGGCAGAGACCGACACCTTCTAGATTGAGTTCACCATGAGGAGGGATTTCATACTCATGGTGAATCTAGTCAGTGACCTACGAGAGGCAACATCCTCTGAGGATGACCTGCAGAGGCAACAGACCCAGAAGTGGCTGACCCTGAGGCACCCATGATGACCCCGAGGCACTTAGACGACTGACCCAGTGGCAACAGACCCGTGGAAGTGGCTGACCCTGAGGCAACAGACCAAGATGTATACACAGTGAATCTAGCATTATTCACAGTTGGAGAGCCAAGAGCATAGAGCACGAGCCTAGACCAAATCAGCAATAAGCGAGGATGATAGGTTGTTTTTGAGAAGTCAACATTAAGGGGGAATGTTACCTAATGTTGAATTGCTTTGTTTTTTCTTTAGTTAGGATAGTGCACTTTAAGGGGGAATGTTAGAGTTAAAGTGCACTATGCCTTCACCTTGACACTTGTCAGTTTCACTTGACAAGTGTCATGTGTTGAATATAGGCTTATGCCTATATATTGTAACCTATTTTTATCAATAATTAATCCCATAAGTTTTCCCTCCTAACAGTTTAAGGCTTCTAATGACTCATTCCTGAGACCCCTTAAGAATATACTTCTCAAGGATTTATCACCCAATTTTGCATGGGGTGAACGTTGAAGATTAAAATTAAGCCTATCCTAGTAATCCTCCAATGATTCTTCCTCCCTTTGTGACATATCTAGGACTTCCTCTCTAGCATCCCGTGCCCTACCAAAATCCTGGTATTGTTCTAGAAATATTTTCTTCATGTCCTCCTAGGTGGCAATTTGTTTGTTCCCTAAAGCTATAAACCAGCATAATGCTGAATCATCCAATGTAGAGGGAAAAAGTTTTAATTTTTGGGCATCGGTTTTATAATCTACTGACCTACAAAGAACATCAAATTTAAAAAGAAACAGATCAGGATCTTCGGTTGGTAGTCCTCTAAAAATGGGAAGATGTGCAGGAGAGATATGTTTCATTTTAATGTCTCCTCTAGATTCTTCAATGGGAAAGTCAAAACTGGTGGAAGCCTCATCGTTCTTAGTCATGGTTTCAGAAGATGTAGGTGTTAAACCGGATGCTTCTACAACAGCTAATAAAGCTTCACACTCGTTTCTTGTGTCTTCAAATAGTAAATCTAAATCAAAACCTGAGGAAAACCCCCTTTCTAATGCTTTCCACCTTGGATTGTTTTTAAAGAAAGTTTGTCCAAACAATGGATTAATATGCCAAGGTGTGTCAGGTGGAGAGGATGGTCCAGCAATAGGAAGTGTTTCAGACTCTTCAGAAGGTATTTCAAGTGGTTCCGAGGTAACTTCTACTTTCTTAATAAAATGTTTGTCCGATCCTCTTGGTCTTGGTGGACTCATACATTCTCAGGTAAGGGATCTACGGGTAAGATAGTCTGGATAGTTATTTTCAGGCTGACTAACCTACAGATCCTAAAATACTACAGTTGGCACTCCTCGGAAACGACGCCAAAATGGTGAGCAAAAAATGGTGTTCTGTAAAACAGTTATTTTGCTTCCATTTAATTATCAATCCGGTAGTTTGTAAACTTGCGAGTACCTATGCATAGTATATGGCTGTAGTAGTTGGGAGATGAACCCTATATATCAATTGGTTTGGTGGGGGGTGTGTTTGTTCATGTAGTTTAGTTTTCTCCAAACCAATAAAAATTAAATGCAGAAAATTAAAACACACAACTGAACGAAAGGATGTAAATTGCTGAAATTAAAATACTGAAATCAAACACATGACTGAAAGGGAAATTGCTGAAATCAAACACACAACTTGAAATGAAATTGCAGAAAATAAACACACAACTAAAATAAACAAAACAGAAAATAAACACATTGCAGAAATAAAGAAAGCAGGAAATAAAATAAACAGGGGAGGATTATTGCCTGGAGTGGGCCCAAGCTCCCGCAGACGGTCCGTCCAGCTGGTTACTGAAAACTCACTCTTGCAAATACACGCGAATAAAGAACACTCGAAAATTTATTAATATTTATGTAGTACAAAATAATAAAACTTCACGAAATTTTCCGATCTTTGTTTTCAGGGATGGCCTGCGTTTTTATACACAACGCGGCCAACCCTTATTACAAAAATAGCTTGTGCTAATTTTAATCATGACGTGATTCGCTACGGCCAGTTCATGCACAGTTACAATCGTTGTCTAATAAAAGAACAACCATGTATAAAATTAATCGTGAAAGATAAGAATGGCGCTCCCTAAGTTTACATAACAATTATTTTCTAAAATTTGCGTGGTCTCCCTGTCAACTGGTCAATGTGCAGGACAAAGGTGCTTTATTCCCGTCAAATATAGTCACCTTCTGGCCAGTCACTGAGATATAGGTGTCGGGAGATTGGCGCCTTCGGCCCTCGTGAGGTGGTCGTCAGGAGATAGGCGTCGGTAGATAACCACTTTCTTGCCGTCGAAAAATAGTCGCTTTTTGCCGTCGGGAGATAGTTGTCGAGAGATAGGCACCTATCTGCCGCTAGGATATAGGTGTCGGCCTGTGCCCAAGATATAGGCCGGGCCTATGCCCAGGATATATGCGCCGATCCTGAGCGGAATTTAGACATCCATTCCTGGCACCACAACCTCCTTCGTTCCTTAAACACATTACAATTGTTGTACAATGCCAGGTCCATGCGGGACCTCGACTAAAAGATGTGCAAAAAGTAATGAAAATTTGCATCTACACACATTTCCCACTAAAAACATCGGTCAAGCATAATACGTCAATTTCCATTAAATATATGCAATAATTACACAAAAATACACTTCTAGTGTTAGACATGCCATACAAAACCCCTTTTAAACATGCATAAAAATGAGCATTTTTGGTGCTCATCACTGTTGTTGACTTAAATGTTGTCCTGTATGTCCATAGGACTGTTGGCAACTTCTCTTCCCAATTTGCACCTTCAATCCACAAGTCTTGTACAAGATTAAGACCAACACTTTATTTATCGCCTTCGCCTGCTTGTTTACCCTTTGGCAGTATGGACTTAACAAATGGAAGATTTTAAACTCCATTGTCAACTTTTTAAGAATATTATTTATGAAGTGACCTTTGCGATCATTCGTCAATTGTAGAGGTACTTCAAACCTTGTGGTTGTGTTTCTACACAAAGTCTGCAGTGCAATTGGAAAAGTTGTCAAGCAATGCTCTTGCCTTGACCCACTTCGTTGGATATTTTGTTGCTATTGCAGTGTACCTGCATCCTCTTCATTTGTTGGTCTTTAGAGGTCCAATAAAGTCCAGACCCCAAAGCTCAAATAACTCATGCAACTACAATGGATTTAATAGCATGAAGTCTCGCTGCAGTGGCTTCCTTGCTCTCTAGCATGTACCGCAAGCCATGACAAACTTGTTTGCATGGCGATAGAGGGTGGGCCACCACAACCTTCCCAAAAACACCTTCCTCACTGTTTTATTTGGCCCCATATGCTCTCCTACCATCCCTTCATAAGCTTCCTTTAGTGTCATTTGCACCACTTCATCCATCAATATCTTCACAAAATTCCATTGGGTGCTATCTTGTATAGTCAATTGCCAGTAAATTGGAGTAGTGTTGACTTCATAACTATTTTCCTTCTTTCGGTTGCCAACATCTCCTTTGGCAATTCACCTATCAATAAGTACATGCAAATTTACCTAGAGAATAATGTAGTGATTGAAAACAAATGAGCGTCTAGAAACTTGTCCAACATTCCTCCCTCCACAAGTTCTCCTGAGCAAATCCTTGATAGTTGATCTGTTATTATGTGTTTCTTTCTTGGTCTCACCACCACTCTAAAAACAAAATCCTGCAACATGACGAGGCACCTGCTAACTTGTCCGTGTATCATTGGTTCGTTGATCAAATACAGTAATGCTTGATTATCGACAAAGAATGCAAAGGGGTTTGCAAGCAAATAATGTCTGAATTTTTGCATCGTATACACCATCCCTGGTGCTTCTCACTCTGTCACATTGTAGTTTTTCTCTTCCCTTGACAACAATCGACTCTCAATGTATATGAGTTGGTCCATCCCAAACTGTCCTTTGTACACCAACCCAAACCCAATTGCAAATTTTGATGGTCTAATGTGGACATGAAACTCCTTTTTCCAATATGGGAACACCAAAGTGGGTGCACAAACCAACTTTGCCTTCAAATCCTCGAAGGATTGTTGGTGCTTCTCTGTCCACCTAAAAGGAATACCCTTGCATGAAAATGCATTTAATGAATGCAACATCTGTGCAAAAATGTTAATGAACCACCAATAAGACCTAACATGCCCCAAAAGTGACTTCAAATAACTCACCTTGTATGGTTCCTCCATGCTCACCACAATGCGGATCTTGTCAGGATCCATCTTCAGTCCTTACTTGCACACTACATGTCCTAGCAACTTGCCATACAACACCAACAATTTGCATTTTTTTGAATTCAGAAAAATTCGAGCATTAATACGCAACACTATGCACTCCTCCAATGCCTTCAAATGCTCTTCCTTCTTGCCATACAAGGGCCAATCATCCAAAAGAACCTTGAACTTGCTTGTTAACCTCTGCAAAAAAATGTACAGGATTATCCTTTGATATGTAGCAAGTGCATTGCACAAAGTGAAAGGCATCTGGTTGTATGCATATATGCCATTCTCTACAACAAAAGTTGACTTTAGTCTATCTTCCTCAACAATACTTATCTGATTATAGCCCAAGAATCTATCCAAAAAGGAATAGATTTCATGCTCTGCCACTTCTTCTAAAATCAAATCTATGAATGGGATTGGAGAGGGCTCTTTGATTGTCATTGCTTTCAAGCTTTGAAAGTCTACACAGATGTGGATTTGACTGTTCCCCTTCTTCAAGCTGATTATTGTAGCACAATGATGTTTTTCCACGTTTGAAGGAACATGAAAGAGTAAATGACAACAAAACAGCAACCGGCATTTATTATAAATACTAGAAAAGAGATTCAGAGACAAAATGAAGCAAAACTGCACATTGCCATTATATTCAGTTATGAACAGCAAATATACACATCAAATACTGCAGCAATGTCACAAGATTACAACATGTATTCTCCACAAACAAATGACTTGATTTCCCAATGCAAGATATGCTACAAGGTCATGTATTTGGAAATGTAAGGGGCCTATATATAATACTCCCGGACAGAGGAGGCAGTTGCCAACTTTTGCAACTTCCTCATACCTATCCCTAACTACCCTTACATGACAACGCATAATGCATGACATTATTTTATTCACACACTAACAATGTCTTCCATTTAACACATCATGACGACATTTTAACAAACACAATGTGCAAACTATACAAATTGACCGAATATATGTACAATCAAAATTGCTTTTGCATACTCGTCTCTATACGCACTCATTCATGCTTGAGGTGGCACCATGTTATAACTGACTTCTACAGTTATGATGGGAGGTACCCATTCACTCACTGTCACCTTGAAGATTATTCTTGCATTGAGCTTCTTTTCAATTTCTGTATTTACTAGAGTTGTATATGTGGGATTCATCTTGTATGGTCTCCTTTTCATAGGTTACACCCCCAAAAAAGAGGGATCCGATGTCTCACAAGTCCAATGGAATCCCTTGCAAGTCTCTATACATTCATGCCTTATACTGCATGGAAATATTGTAAGATGTCGCTTTCAAGACTGTGTCCCAATCATCTCTACAATTTATCATCTTCTCTTTGCCCTTCTCACAAATATTCACCTGCACCATCTTTGGACATTCATACTTGATGGCGTCAGGGCCATTTGTCACCTTTGCCACATCGAAGTAATGCGTTGGCTTTTCATGAATCTGCGTATCACTGACTCTATATTCTAAAAACTTGGGGAGAATGACACTTTCTCCTCCTATTCAACTTGTACGGGGTTGCCTACTTTCTTCTCTACTGCATGATTGCACTCTCCAACCTCATAGGTGCTACGAGGTCCTTCATCTTGCCCTTCCTCTGTGTCAATCTACAAACATATAGTTTGGAAGACTTCATAGTCTTCCATTTTCCAATAGAGCAACCCGCTGTCCAAGTGCCCTTCATGTTCTGTGCACTCTTCAAGTTCCAACACTCCCTCATTTGGCTCCAATTCGCCTATCTTCTCTTCTTCGTCAGATGAGGACTTTCCCGATTCATCCGTAGACACAAACTCTCTACTCACAGATTGATTCTTCAGGTTTAAGACATACTTATGCTGGCTTTTCTAGGATGCCAATTGGTCCTCCTAGTTATGATCAACTTTCGCCATTTGTAACCACCCATGTCTCAACAATGCATCATAGGCTGGTTTTTGCATGGCAATCTCTTCAAAGTCTAGAATAAATTGTTGTTTAGCGATTTTCACTTTCTCTACTGTCAAGACTCCTTTCATCTTGACTTTGTATTGATCTGCTCCATACAATTGAAAATTAGGTGACCAGAACAATGGTGCATCTAAATCTCTCCATGTCTTTTCAGGCAAGACTTTTACATTGGAACCCTCATCGACAATTACCTACATTTGCATGTGCTCAACTCAACATGAATTAGTGCAAGCTTCTTTCCAACATCTATCATCAAAACTATCGAGTCTATGTATGATCCTTATTCACTTGTCTTCTTGCAGTCTAGCAATATGCATTTTCCTTCTTACTTGTGTGCATCAATTCTCCAACCATCACATAAAACTTCAGTGCCACACAAATTAAATTGGACATTTTGATCGATGCATTCAAGACCAGTAGCTACAACGCAAACTTCTTTGTTGATGAATCTCCTCGCACTATGATGGGTTTCTTTAGCCTTTTGTTGTTGTTTTGCTTCACAATTGCTTCTTCAATTTGAGCATGAGCCTCCTACCATTTCTCCTCTTCGATGGAGTGTGGGTACTTTGCCTTCTTCCTTGCTTGTGGGCATGTTATTGCACGTACGTGTTTTCCCTTTCCTTGTCAGATTGTGCTTCTTCAATGTCAATCAAATTGATATTCTGCAAGTTGTTGGTACTCACATTCTTCAAACAATTTACTTCTTTGTGGTCGCTAGGATCACACCATTGGCACATCGTTGTCTCATTATTTCTGCCATTTTTGACTAGTGTGTTTGTGCAATTACGTGCAAAAGTGCCTATACATTTGACATTTTTTTCCTTGAATGATAGGTAATCTATTGTCGCTAGCGGACCAATGGATGGTCAATCCAACAACCAACACTTGTTGCGTTCTATCCACCTTTTAAAGTGTTTGGTTTTTGCTCAATTTGTTCCTTCTACATTGTGAATGTTTGGTGACGTGCAGTTTTCAAATTAGATGGATAGTTGACAATAGTATGTCCATTCACTTCACAAGTACTACAATATGCTTTCTTTGAGTAGTTGGTTTTCGTGTGCCCCTCTATCTTGCACTCAAAACACCAAATATCCTTTTTATCTTTGTTCTTCTTTTTAGCTTTTACATCATTAATCATTTGCTCCAAATCTTTTCTCATTGCTTGTATAGTTGCACTCAGGTTATCCTTATGACTATCAGACTTGGTGTCATCTCTACCTTGACTTGTGCTTTGCTCGTTGCCACAACCTTCTCTCTTTCTAAGGTTCAATGCTCCATCAAATGTTTCCTGGTACATTGTTGGAAGCACCATTTTTTCTATCAACTCCTTCAAGTCATGGTTATACAACCTGATGTTTTCATCCTTCCTCTGCTTCGTCACATAGATTGCTTCGATGATTTTTGTGTCTTCTCAGAGCAATTTGAATTCCTTGGTAAATTCTTCCTTCAAGTCATTCCATGTGGTAAACAATTGTTCACGCTTCAAATGCCAGTCCATCGTTCTTCCTCGTAACATGGCAAGAAACATTTGCAACTATCATGTACAAGTACCATAAGGCCAGATTTCGATGTAGTCAACGGTATTGGCTGAAATAGCGGCAAGTAGAAATGCTCGAAATTTATTAGGGACAGGAAGGAGGATCTTGAAAGACATATTGGCACGTGAATGACAAATGAATGATAAAATGCATGGTTGCAATGACTTGAAGGAAGAATTTACCAAGGAATTCAAATTTCTTTGAGATGACACAAAAATTATCGGAGCAATTTGGGCAACGAAGTAGAGGAAGGATGAAAATGTCAAGTCGTATAACTGTCAGCTGAAGGGGTTGACTCCCATCTTCTACATTTTTGGGCAGTCTTCGCTGTGTTTCTGTCACTGCTGGAGTTATCACTTGATTGAACTTGTACTTTCCAATGCGATCTTCTCCATCATGCTCCATGTTGGCACGTTTTTCCTCTAATTGCATGAACATCTTCATCGGCCTAAGTAATTTTTGCATCTTGTGCGTCATACACTTGCGTTTACCACTTCTTTTGCCATAAAAAACAACATTTCCCATCGGTTAAACTCTTTTCTCTCTCATAGGACTTCCCTCCTCCCAAGGGGACTAAATGTGTGCTATTTTTGGCAATGAAACTCCAACTATGTCGTTGTTGTCTATGCTTCTTCCTTGTGTTTGTGACTGCAGTTCCTCTTGGTCAGCAAGTTGTTTGTCATGTTGGTTGTTGTGCAACTCTTTGTCATGGCCAACTTCTTCTCATGCTTGTTCGTGCATTGCTTGTTGTCGTGCAAGTCTCTAGCTTCTACACATTCGCTTTTCCCTTGTCCGTCCACACCTATGTCTACTATGTCAGTGCGTTGGACTAATTATCATTCACCTTCTTTTCTCTTCAATGTCACCGTAGTCTCCTATCTAGAGTCATTGCGGCAACGAAGCCAAATATAGTATAGCAATTGTATTTCTGATTTGAAAGAATGAGAAAGTATTCAAATAGAAAAAAATGTTAACAGAATAATCCACACGTGCAAATGAAAGAATCACAGAGACAAACAATTATCAATTGGAACAAAACATCTTCGTTGATAATATTCAATATATAGTACAACAATATCTCATCACCATGAAGCATGATCACAACAATGATACTCAACCATTTGCTATCTCTATCATCCTATGCTATTCGAATGTAGGGGGCCTATAAACAAGGAATTTGGCAAGGGAGGTAGTTGCATAACTACACAACTAACCTCGTATCTGTCTGCCAACTAACAATTGCCTGTCACATAACAAATGGCCATTACATAACAGTAAACATATGCCATGTATGCTCTTACGTTGCGGCTTTCTACAAAATCTTTGCATGCATACATAATTAATATACAATACATCAAAAGAAACTTTACAATCAAAATGTATATATATATACTCAAGCTTGTATGCATCCATCTAAGTATGAGGTGGTGCTAGGAATTATGCAACGTTAGAATTGGCTGCTAAAAAGGTGTCAATGTAGCAGTCATAACAAGATCCCAAAAAGGAGTCATGATAAGAAAGTGACATCAAGCCAAAGGTTGGCACATTGTAGCATGATTCCATGAGAAAAAGGCCACCAAATTGAGGAGGGAAGTGGACCTTGTGGAAGAACAAGCGAAATGTTTTAGAGAGACAACTACAACTATTGATGACGTAGTATTTGAAAGCGTACAAACACCAAAAAGATTCCAAGGGATTGGAATATAACACCCAAATCTAGGTTCGAGATCCCAAACAAATGAAATGAGGGGCAAGGGCAAGTAAATGGAATGAGGTAAACTTCAAGGGCCATGGTAGTAATTGATATACATTGTCCAACAAGAAGAGTCTACTTCATATGCAAAGGAACACGGGAGATGTGGTTTATCGAGAAGAACTTCTGAAGGCAAAAAGCGTTGGCCAGAAAAAATGCAGCAAAAATACTGATGAACTCCAACAAAAAGAAAGGCACTGTAGCAAACCTCAGAGCATAAGGGTGCGATGTCAAAGACAGATGAGAACACTTGAACTACATGTTACCATAGATGCATGCAGGCACTGGAAACTATCCCAAAAAGCATACATAAAGAAAAAATTTGGCAGCAACTTCAGACTTGATGTGTTCTTATATGCTAAGACCAATACCAGGGTGATTGGATCATATAATGAACATGTGGATGTCAATGGTGCCAAAAATACAAAACAAAATAGAGATCCACAAAGCATGGTAGATATAGGATCTGAGGCATATGAGTGTGATGTAAGCAAACATGTGTTAGAGATGTCAGTTGCCAAGTGAACATAATCCCCCCCAAAAATAGATTCACCGTATTCTAATACATGAGAGGGAAGTGGCTTTGCCAATGCTAAACCTCATGAGCATGGAAGACAACAACATTTTGTGGCATATTTAAAAAAAAAATCTATGGAATGCAGATCAGATACAAATCATAGGCAGCACTTTGAATGGATGTGTAGCACCGTCAATATTGTAAAAGTACATGCCTCTCTACTATTGCATAGGTTTCTTTCAATGAGGCAAATACATATGCAGAAGAAGATCCAAGGAGTGTTCCCAGAGATCCCTTGGAAGGCCAATTTTCTGATCCATGGAGTGTTAAGAGGGTTAAGACCTTATAACACTGGCATGTCAACCACACAACATTGGAAACCAGAACCCAATGAACCTATATGATGGACAAAGACTATCACTATTTTAGGACTTCAATAAACTTGTCTCTGCTGCATAGGCCTAAACAAATAACTACTCACAATAATTGATAAAAACAATAATATAATCATAGAATTATCTAGAGGTGGTTGTTTTATACCCTAGAATTTTGTAATCTTGTTATACATAGGTTTAGGAGATAGATTTATATACAGTGGTTCATAAAATGTCATGGCACTTTTTTTCTTTATGTAATCCTTTTTCCAATTGAGAAATAGCAGACTTCTACAATTTTGTATGTTAATTAATACTAAGAATGACCACCTTGCTATATTTAAGAAATTTCTCTGTTTTTCTAATCTTTATCAATGGCACGCACCTTCCCAGGAGGACTTGAATATGTTTGTTACTGACAACGGATGGCCCTTTAGTCACATGTTTCCTTGTTGAACTTTGCCTAAATTATGGTATTTCACCTGGAGGACACATGATTTCTTATATTTTCTAAGATTCCACCTATATTGATGTGTATCAATCCATTGAATGATTTTAGAACTGGTCAACATATATACCATATTAGAGTTTGTAGCTCATTAGCCTGAATCGCAGAAGGCTGTCACATAGTAACATCTGCTGCTCACGTAAATTTTCAATTTTTTTTTATTGTATACATCTGTTTTATATGAATGCATTGAGCAAGAACTCTAGACTATAGAGGACCATATCCAGGAGTTGAAGGTTATGAGTTTGGTTCAATCTAGTTGAAGTTGACAAAATTAGTTTTCCTTGTATGGTAATGTTTCTCTTAGACATTCATGCATTCTGTAAAAGTAAAATGCTTGGCATGTTCTGTAACCTCTTTGTCTTTGACACGAAACTTTGGCTTTGGCTATGACAATAAGCCAAAGAAGTTTGAAACAGGAGTGGTAACCTCTTTAAGTTTGCACATATAGCTCAGTATAAATCTCTATTAAAATAAGTTTACTTAATTGGTCTTAGATAGAGAGATACATATGCAGGGATACTACTATATCTCCTAGATATTCAAAAAGAAAGAAATACTTCGTAGCAATACCTTAGCGCAACAGAAATCAAATAGCGAAGAGGAAGTAGAAGCACAAGCGATCAATGAAAAAATACATTTCACGACATAAGAAGAAGAGAGACTGAAATGAAAGAGAAAACTCCGAAAACACGTTTCGCACCTTAAGGGGTCATCAGCTCGGCTGATGACCAAACATTACAATCCATCTTGTTTATATAGATTTCTCAAGCTAGTGGGTGCGCTAGCCGACATGCCACGTGGCGAGAATCAAGAAAAAATGGACCGTTACCTTGGGATATGCCAAAAAATATAGTGATTGCCAAGGATAACGGTTGAAAGTGCCTAAAACATTAAATAACGCTCCTCGGGATGTGCACCCGCGAATACGGGGCATTGATTGCCGAAAAGAGACGTTACGAAAAATTCTAAACTTTAAAACTCATTTTTGAAACCCAACGGGTTTTGTTTCTTGCCGTAGAAAATTTAATAAGCTTTCCAACGCTTCAAACGGTTCGAGAATCGGAGCCCTGTAGCAAAAGTTATGGCGGATTGAAGTTGGGCTGGGTTCTCATGACCCGACTGCGGCACAAAAATTTCTTCATATTTTTGCTGTTTCTCCAACAGATGATGCCACGACCGATATGGGAGAGTTGAGGGTCTTTGCTCCATTTTTCGTAGAGAGGTCCAAGCACGTTTTTGTTTAGACGAAGATCACGAGCAAACTGGCAGTTGTGCAGCTTCATCGAAACGGGGAGATTTCTTTAGACTTGGCTGTCTTAAAGAGATCTTCTAGAATATTTTCTGGAGCAGTGCAGGCTGGTGTTGAAACTCTACCTGGGCAAAGAGTGGAAATAAGAAATGGGACGGGTAGCCCCGGGCTCTCAACTTGTGAAAAAACTGATGCTTCCTCTTTCTGAATCCTGCAACATCCGCTCTCTGACCAGAAACCTGTCGAGTTCGCTGATTATGAAGGCTTTTTTCTGGTGGGGTGGATGGAATGAACAAAAAGGGATATATTGATACACATTCATGCTTTTATGGTATAGTTTAGTATCCAGACGACCTGAAACAGTCATGGAGGGTGGTTTGACCACCAGAATATCCAGGATGTTAACTTTAGAAGTGGAAATGGCAGTAGTGATGTTGATGCTGGGATAAACAGAACCATAAGCATCAAGGAGAGCTTGAAGACTCTCGTTAGTACCATTCCAAACTCCAAAAGCATCATCAATATATCATTTATACAAGCAAAGATTTTCTGAAATAGATGGAAAAAGATCGAAAACTTGCAATTCCAAGTAGCAAAGAAACAAACAAGCATAGACAACTGCAAAATTGCTCCCCATTGCTGTACCTCTTTTCTGCCTGTAGATCTTACCATCAAATTCTAGATAATGTCTGTTCAGGACCAGTTCTGCAAGTTTGAGGATCAACTAGACCAAACCTGGCTTGAACCTTCCCGAAATGAAGTGTTGAAGAGCGGCCAATCCTGCTGCTATAGGAATGCTTGGGTACAGGCTCTCAACATCAAAGGTGAACATAACACAGCTTGGAGGAAAATCTCTTTCATGAAGGATTTTCATTAGGCTCAGAGAGTCTTGTAGATGATTTGGCTGCTCCAGGAGAATGGTGAGAAGCTGGTGGTGAAGCCATTTGGAAACAGGCTTCAACATATAACTGCAGTAGGAGCAGATGGGTCTACCCTTCATAGGTTGTTTGTGAAACTTTGGAATGAGGTAGAAAGTACAGACTCGAGCAATGATGGGGTTCTTTTGCAGAAGATAATCCATTGTTTTCTGATCGAGGAGAAGACTTCTTTGTGCATTTTTAACAATGGACTCCAAGCGAGAAAAAAGACCTTTTTCCCCTTATTCTTGATTACCCTGTTCTTTCCCTTAAATTGATTAACTTTGTTGTTAGAAGAACTTGTGGCAAGATTTGCTTTCGACAATACCCTAAGTAAGTTGGAATTGTTGGAATGTTCTTATAACTAATCAAATACGGGTTATTTTCTCCTCCTTAATGTCAAATCATTGTCTTTTCTCTTTGAAGGATCACGAAGGACCATCGTTTCTGGAATAACTCAAGGTAAGTCCTTGGATTTGAGGAAGCATTTCAACTCATCAGCAAGCTTTCCGTCAGACAGTTTTCATCTCACATATACTCTCTTATATATGCATATGCTATCCCCATACACATGTGCTTGACCATGTTTGGGTGTGACTGGAAGAAATGACTTGAAATTTTAAAGAAGGGAAGACTTTCCCTCACTCTTCTCAAAATTTTTTAGGTGCCACTGCAAATAACAACCTGTCAAGCTTGAAAAAGAATATTCCAGATTTATGTAGATATTAACGTGATAATTTGGTTTCAACCACTGCTGGGTTTCTTTTTTTTCTCCCTGTGTAGTTGGATTGCATTTCATTTATAAAGGCTTAGGGAGTTCCTGTTTACATGATTTTGTGGACCTGACTCACATTTTGTGCAGTTTGATCTGTATTTGGTGATAAATCCAAGCTTTGAACATTTTGATAGAGATGGAGATTCATAAGTGTGTCTTCAAGGGGAATAGAATTTGTTTTTATCTCACTTTGAAATTGTCATGCACTACTTGCTATCCATGTGATTCTTTAAACATTCTCTTGTCTTAGACCTAGCAAGCAGCTTTGAATCCATTCTTAAAATTTCTGTCACGTGTCATGAATAAACAGGAACATTGTTTTGAAGGGTGCTTGTGACTAGATAGTTTCTTATGTGGGCATGGTTGATATGTTTGAATATGTACATTGCAAGCTTCTTATGAAGCACATATTTATTTTGATTTTTAGGGTGCTGTGAAAGTAATGGCAAGGGATCTCATTCGAACAAGGCATCAAATAACAAAATTTTATGCATTGAAGTCACAGCTCCAGGGAGTGTCTTTACGGATTCAGGTATGTTTGTTTTTGTATGATATATATTTGTAAAATGTTTTTACCAATAATAGATTTGTTTTTTGCTCATGCATTGTAACTGGTGGGGTAGTCAAATACTCAAATTAGACTATGAAAATACCATAGAACAATGGGAATATGTCAGATATCATAGATGAGGGTCTTAGGATATTTGCAGGTTCTTTGTTTTTATATTTTTTATTTTGAAGTAACCCCTTAAATTATTGAAAGATGAAACTCCATTATTTATTTCTTATTTTGATCACTTAGTTGGATTTGTATGTTTTATTAGATTGCATGCCTTTTGTCTATGGTTTCTTGTAAACATTCTTAAAAATAATCTTGTATGAGTTTCTTCTAATAATCCTCAATTACAAGACACAAATTTGGGAACATTAGCTCTGATCTAATCCTCCTAGCTTAGCTCAGTGTGCAAATAAGAAGACTTGTCCAAAGAGGATTTTCTTTATTTATGTGCCAGATCACTAATGTAAAATGTTATTAAATTTAGAGAGACAAACATCCTATGTAATTTCCAATTCCTACCAAGGAGATTGGATGTAGGTCCTATGAGATATAGTATACTACTCTTGTTCATAAGTATTGCAATACTATATTGCTAGCAGAAGGAAATACCTCATTATGTGATCGTCTTTTTAACCTACTCATATTAAATTGCCATGATTAATCATAGTGTCAATGTTACAGGCTCTTTACCTATTGACATGTTTTGTGAAAGCTTAGGCAACACCCAATCACACTGTTATAACTTATAACGATAGTAGAGAAACTCGGACTCGGTGTGGACTTAGCAAGGCCAAATTGTGACTTGGATTCAGACTCGGCAAAAAAATAAAACCCAAAGGAAATGCAATTTTTCATTGGATTTTTTTTTTTCATGCATATCACAAATAATTAACATTATACAAATCCAAAAGTAATAATGTATGTGATACAACCTTAAACTACACATGAAAGTGACAAAACTATTATTTTTGCATTTGCTAACAATAACTAAAATCTCTCATTTGACTTCAGGTGTTAGATCCTTTGGTGAGGGTTCTCCGTCTTGTTGATGGAGAAAAATCATGAATGGGATATGTATATGAGGCCATGGATAGAGCCAAAGAGGCAATTTCCTCATTTTATAATTATTCCAAGCCCAAATACAATTCCATTTGGAAACTGATTGACTGACGATGGACTTCTCAGCTCCATAGCCCACTACATGTAGTGGGGTACTACCTCAACCCCATATTCATTTATGATGATTCATTCGAGGCTGACTGTGAGGTGATGTCTAGCCTTCAACAATACCTTACCTGGATGATGCCAGATGAGCACACCTCCAATTTGATACAGGATGTGTTGTAGTATTACAAGAGATGTGAGGGCTACTTTTTCACATCCCCATAGTGCATTCAAGGAAGGGCAACTTTGAGGCCAGATAACCCTCATGGATCGAATTATTATTGATATTGTTTTAAAAAATAATCTCAATTTGTGAATTTCCATAAATTATTAAATTTCTTTTTTCTTGGCATTTTCTAGATTTATAGTGGGAGGAATTTGGTGCGTATACGCCCAATCTTCAGTGCTTTGCCATGAAATCTTTATGTCAACCAAGCTGTGCTTCAAGTTGTGAGCGCAATTGGAGTATGTTTCAGCACATTCACTCCAAGAAATGCAATAGATTGACGTAGCAAAAGTTGAATGATCTTGTATTTGTTCATTCAAACCTTTGCCTCCACCACAAAAACATTGCGGGATCAAATTTTGAAGCCATTGATTTAGATGAGATTGATCCATCATTTGAATGGATCACAGAGCTAGAGGAGCAGCAACAAGAGTCTCTATTTTCAATGGATGAAATGAAATGAAATATTATTAATGTCTGCGGTGGGCCAAAATAAGACCCAAGGGACTATAAGAAGGACAATAATGACTACCGGCTAGCAGGCTAAAAAGCCCAACAAAGAAAAGAACTAAGATAAATACAAGACAAAACCCGACAACTGGGCCAAAGAGAAAGGGAGAGCAGAGGGGGGTGTAGAAATGAAATTGAACATGCTTACACACAATTCCATTTCTACTTAAATAGTTTTACAGATCTGCAGTCATTGTAGTATAGTATACAGAAAACAGCAACAGCAATAACAATAACAATAGCAACAATAGAAGATGGCAGTAAATACAGGCAGTTTTATATTAATAATGGCATTTATAATACAGCATTATAGTTCAGCATTACACTCTGCAGTCTGCAAACCCTATGCAGAATATTACCCATGGCTGCATACAGGACTGGACTGTACTAAGCCCTATGCACATATGCACCAGTCTGCTCTCTCACGTACCATGCTCTTCAATCCCTGAACAGCTTGAATGAATAAGGGGAGGGCTTATTTATACACTCAAAAAGTAGTTACCCTCCAACTACCTCATAACTTCCCCAAATTACATTTCATATGCATTTGATTTTGCATTTACATGTCATTTCCCACTAGAGGACAAACTAATTTATGACTTATAATTTAGCCGACTTACATGACTTTATTATTACGTACAATATTAAATTGCACTTTATAACATAATTAAATATATGTACGCTCATTTCATCAAACACTTTGCGTACAATTACAAAATAACACATAATACCAAAATTGATTCACTAAGTTCAGGCATATCAATTTTGCCTGTTGTAGTCCAGAAGAGAGGAGTGCACGCCAAGAAGAACGGAGAGAGAGGAGGGGGGAGGGAGCAGCCCAAGAGGGGCAAGCTCTAAGGACCCCCTAGAAACTAAACTCTCCTAACAGTCGAGGCTGAAGAATTGGAGCTAAAGAAGTCCTTGATATGTCTCTGACCAACGCTAGTTCGAAACCTTGACAAATTGTGGGTGCGCTGTCTAGTGCCCCTGCTTCCGTCTGAACTGGATGATGTGGGGCGTTTCCATATGGAGTCACCTGGTCCATCGGAGCTAGTGAAGCATGTTGTGAAAGTATAGTGGATGATTTTGAAAGTATAGTGGAGGAGTTAGCAGTAAAGGCAAAGGAAGAGGCATGGACATAGGCACAAAGAGAGAGGAGTAGAGCTTTAGCTAGGGAATAGGGGAAAAACATTGCAAGGCAATAGATAGTGGGCCTATTGAGGCATTTGGACACATTTTGTACATTTTTATATCATAAGCAATACAAGAATATTTGAATTTTGGAGGCATTAAAATTTCTTTAGTTGATGTATGTTTTGTCATGTTCATGGGTAGTTTAAGGTTTATCACTTACAGTATTATTTTTGGATTTTTATAATGTTAAGTAATTGTGATATGCATGAAAAAAACTTTTTTCCAATGAAAGATTGGATTTTCTTCCTTTTTTTTTTGCCAGGTTTTTCCGAGTTTTTTTGTTGAGTCCAAGTCCGAGTCATGATTTGTCCTTGCCAAGTCCATGCCAAGTCCAAGTTTCTCTACTATGGTCTACCATGTAGGTATTTCATCAGGTTGAACTCCCTTGTAGGTGAAAGGTAATAATTTGGCATGTTATGAAAGAATTATGGTATGGATTAGGTACAATATGGAGCAGTTTGAAATGATGAGAGAGATTGAAGTGTGGACCAAGATTTGTCAAGCAATGGTCTTGTATATGGTGCTGGCATTTTCTTCCAGTTTTGTCTCTTGCAAAGCTATACGCTACTAGCCAAGTGTTCTAGGTATTGAGAGAATAGCCTAACATGATAGGTGGTAGACTTTTGTAAGCATTAGAGAGATATTTGTTGAGATACCTCAATTGAGAAAATTTGGTGATTGGTTTGTCAATCTATGCACGGGAATTGATTCTTATTTGGTAGGTCTCCAGAAGACGGTTGTTTTTCATAAACACTTGGTAAGAGGTGTTTGGTTGCTAGTTTGTAAGGAGGAATTGACTCTAGTTGGGTGTCAACACAGGAAGGTGGCTCTTTGTAACCGCTAGAAAGACGTGCTTGGTTGGCAGGTTGTGTGGAGGGAATGACTCCAATTAAGTGAGTCATTTGAAGAACTTTGCAACAACCTCTCAATAAGAGGTGCTTATGGAGTTTCAACTAAATATGTTTAGAAGTAGAGCAAAATGAGTTGCAGTATTTTCAAAGGTGGATCTAAGTGAAGTGGATCATTACATTTATTTTGCGAGTTGTGGTAGCCTCAATATATATTGATTGAGGCAATGTGCCCCTATTAAAAAATAGAAGCAGCTTTCATTTTAAGTGTAGCAAGTGAAAGTAGCCACGGTAGCTTCAACGTTAGTGCTTGGAAGCAATAAGATCTTTGTTGTGGAATAGAAGCTTGTGGTTGGCATGTGTAGCTAGTAGAAGTAGCATGAGGATTGTGTAGATTGTGTGTTTGAGGAGATGCTTTAAGTAGTTTGCTCCACATCAATATTAAGGGGGCATATTAGAAGGTAATCTTGTCATAGGTCCATAAGTCAAGCTTTAGGGGATGTAAGAATATGAAATCATGCCTTGTGCTTCTATGGATGCTATTGGATCATTATATTATTATATACGACATTTATGAAATCACAAATTGAAGTATATTAGGTTATGTGCATCTATTTGATAGGTTACCACTACGAAAAGGAATGTTGAATCTAGGAATGAAACAGTTGAGAGTGTTTTATGAGTATATCCAAGTTGGATCAATCATGGGCATTAATTGTGCATCTTCAATTCTAATATCTATCAATTTGTTTGACAAGTTTTGATCAAGCTATGCATTTGATCTTCTTCAATTTTTTGTGTCCTTGAATACACCATATTTAAGGTGCATCTCATTACCTCCTTTCATTTTAGATTGAAGCTTTCCATGTACACTCCTCATGATTCAAACTTTGATCATATGCCAAAATTTCAAACGTAGATCATTTGCCAAAAAAAATTTCCCTTGTAAAAGTAGATATTATGATTAAAGAAATAATGTAATGCAAAATTTTACCTTTTTGGTGGCGTAAATGTGGATCAATTTGCAATGTAGAAGCAATACGATTTGCATATCATCCATTGTATAGTAAAAGTAATTGTATTGAAGTTTCCACTACAGTAGGATAGGTTCCTATCCCGAAGAAGAAATAAGTAGAAATTGCAACCTAGATCGGCCAGATGAGAGGCCTTGAAGGTCCATCCACGTACCGACTAGTTGATTTAGAGAAAGCATCTACAAAGGATAGTCTATGCAGAAGACTTATAGCATGCTCGAAGCTCTCTTTGCCCCAAGGCAAGGTCATTCACCCGGAACAAGCTAGCGAGGAATTCCAGTATTTTCGGTGGCGACTAAGCCTCATCCTCTTATCAAGAGGAACCCTCAAGCCTTCCCGATGGTGACTAAAAGGGTTCCCTTGATGATTAGACCTCCAATAGCTCGATTGACTGACACCTACCTGCCTAACCAACTACAAAGGCCTGAAAATGAGCCATCTTCCTTTGGCAATTGCGTTGCAACACTCCATATACCCAAGGGTGATTGCTCAAAGGCATGAGCAACATACCCATTAGGGGAAGCCCAAAAGCCCTACAGGGAGAGAATGAGGGAGACCATAATAGTCAAGTAAGGATCTAGCAGGGCTACCATCCCATACTGACCTTCATCAAGGATCCCCCGGAGGCCCAAATATGGAGGAGTCAAGAAGAGCATGGAAAAGACATTGGGGCTAGAAGCATGCCCATCAAACAAGGCCAGATGAAATCCTATGCAGAAGCATTCTTGAAAGTCCATCCCCATGAAGAGTAGGGCAACATCAAAAGCGACAACAATCTGACTAGGGGCTGATCGAAAGTACAAGGGAGAGATACCGGAGCAATCAAATTATTGGAAGGGACCCAAGCCCCTACTAGGATCCGGAGAGTCAACATGCGAAAGGAAGGAATTACCAAGATAGGTTGGTAGTCGAGGGAACACGGGACCCCGGGATTGGCCTCGTCCACCAAGGCTAACACCTGGCTCGTTTCTCCATGAAGGAGGGTGGGCACATTAAATAACCCCTCTAAAAAGAGGACCACGCCACCCATGGAGGAATTTATGGTGACAACTCCTCACAACTCCAGACTCCCTTGAATTTAATGCAGCATGGTCCTTTGAATCCTGCGATCTGATCTGACGTTGACGCTCCTGCTCACATTCATTTTGGGGGGAATTTTGAATTTCAAACCTCGCCTATAAATATTATAAATAGGAGTTCTTGTCTCTAAATAAGGAGTTCAGATTTGTTGTTGTGTTAAGTATTTGACCTGTAGCATTTTATTTCTCCCTTTTCTTTTCTCCCGCTCTATCTGGACTTGAAACTTGAGCCAGCTATATGTATAGGCCTCGAGCCTGTTTTGATTATGCATGTCAATTGTATGAACAAATTTGTGTTCACTCTTGGTCGTGCATTGTTCATGTGGACATTTATCCTGCTAAGATAACATGGAAATTGTATCTTCTTTGGGACATCACCTCCTTTAGATAGGCTAGATAGGTTTTTGTTTCCGCACTTTACTTTTCACTATATTGCATGTTTTCTTTCCTCTCTCCCTTTTCCTTTGAAGCAATTTGATTAGGAGTAGACTAGCATAGGAACAAAATGACAAGCGCCAACAAAGAGATCCAAAAGCAAGGAACCGACCTTGGGTAAAAATCCCTAGAGGTTGTCAGGTGGGAGCTGCGTCCCATCCTCTCTCAGACTTTCCCAGGATTGGTGCCTTTGCGTGAGGTGCAGGGCACCGAACGCACCCGATCGGTCAAGGCGATAGTAGACGTTGAGGCCATAACCATGGGGGGTTGCGACGCCAGACTAGCATGCCCAAAGGGACACGAATTTGAAACATCCATCCCCTAATCTAGAAGTCAGGCCATGGTTCCAGTGAAGACCACGGTCACCTGCTTTTTGAAGCACTTTGCAGATACCTGGTGACTCTGCTACCAAAGAGAACCCAAAAGAAAGAGAAGCCATCATCTTCGGAACGAGGTTGTTGTGGGAACCTCCTTCCGCCTGTACAATCACCACTTGGTGAATCCACTGCAAGAAAGAACAAAAGAGGACCATGAACAAAGCGGATAAGAACGGGTCCACAGTTTGATGAGTGCAAGACCTACCACTAGGTCAAAAGCAAGAGCAAACCCTTGGCTGCTCATCCCTCCTCTTAAGCTTGGTAGTCGGTGAAGGAGGTGACAACAAATTATGGCTGCCCCGCCTAACCAGAATCAAAGAACACTCCCTGCCTGGGATAATGGCCTCAATGGAGGCCACCTACAATTGCTAGCAGCACTAGCTACATGGGGCCAAATCCCCGCTTTTGTAGTAAAGGCCCTGCCATATTTCATCAAGGAAGACATCACCACTCCGGTAGAGCATTTCTAGAACATGGTAAACTTGTGTGCACTCTACGGCGTCAGCGAACAAGACGTTGCCCTCAGACTTCTAAACACCTCCCTCAAAGGAAAAGAAAGAGACTGGTATGTCTCCCTTGCCCAAAATTCTATCACCGACTGGGATCAGCTCGCAAGACAGCTAGTTGATCGGTTCGGAGAGAAGACAGACGAGGTTTTGCTACTAGAACAAATGGCAACCATCAAAAAGCCCCTATGGAAACCATGGATGGCTTCAATACCAGATTCCAAATTTCTTGGTAGAGGATCCCAAAGGAAATCCGAACGGTACCAGGTATGTCTTTCATATACTACCTCAAAGCAATCAATTTTGAAATAGCCATGATGGTAAAAACTTAGGGGGGTAATTCATTGCCAGCAGCATATGGGATAGCCACTCAAGCTGAAAGAGATCTCATTCAAATTGGGAGGTTAGCCCCCAGGCCACCCACACCTCTTTTTCTGGATATTCAACCATTGTACCACCCCCCTTCGGTTATCTAGCCAACCACTTTCCAACCAGCCTTTGTGTCCGGTCAACCTTCCACATTGGTATCGCCTCCTCCCACCACCACACCACCGTGTCATCCTCACAATCCCAAGAAATGGAAAAGCTGCATAGCGCTATGAGAGACATGAACAATGAAATAATATCCCTCAAGCGTCTGTAGAATTTCCAAAGGTTTGGTTACCAAAACTACTCTCACCCTCCATTTCATCAGAAAATTAGAGTTACTAGCCTCCACCAAATGGATATCAGAAATACTCTCTCCCTGGCAAAGAGTCTGGTCCTTTCCAAAATCCTGGAAGGCAAATAGTACCCATTCCAGTGCCTATCCAACCCGCTCCTATGAACCCTGTAAGAGACATGGTTTCAGCCTAGAACAACTATATAGGAGATCCTTATGGTCGGCCATGCTACTACCTAGATCCCTATTACCTAGGCTATGGATACCTCCAACAGGCCACATGTCTCCGCCTGTTGAACCTATGCAGGTATTGGGCCCATTGCTAGAGCATGCAACTGGAGGATTCCCTGGTATCGGAGACCAAAGCACCAGAACAAATCTTGGTGACCTGGGATGAAGGAGAAGTCTTCGCCATCCTCGGATGGACGAATGCTCAACTGGAAAATCAGAATTAATTTCAATCCAGTGTTCTCACCGGGAGCAAAAGGAGGGTGGTGGAAGATGCTCGAGGACAGCAACAACTAACACTAGAGGCCCCAAGACGAGAAAACGACCTAGTGCGGGAGATAAAATTGGACCGGATAAAGCTGCTAATACACAAACAAGCGACACCTGTGCAACCAAAACAGGGTCTGGTCCAAGCTCTTAGATTCGACTTGGAAAGGCCCAAGGCACAGTGAGTGCTCCATGCTGCACTAAAAGCTCATCCACTAGAATCCTTCGATGTGGTTGAACATTTTAAGAAGACCACTATGTTGGTACCTGTATGGAACGTCGTCACTCTCCTAGAGTAGATGAAGTAGTTAGAGCAGGCCTTAGAGAAGCAAATCACCGAGCAGTAGAAGGAGCAAATCGTGCTACAGATATCCGGTCCTAGCAAGCCCAAGTTGTAGCCATTCTATCTAACATTCATATGTGGTGACAAACTCACCCACAATTGCCTCGTGGATTCTAGAGCAAGCACCTTGGTCATGCCAAAAAGGGTAGCTGATGCCTTGGAGCTAACTTATGAGCTGGTCAAACAGGGGGTAGTGTAGCTAGATGGGACTCCGATACCCATCCTTGGCCTTCTAAAGGACCTGCAAATTTCTTTGTATGCTTGTCCCAATGTGACCGTTATCCAAGAGGTGGCTGTGATTGATCTCCTTGCATCATTT
Organism: Wollemia nobilis; assembly: GCA_028583015.1. NCBI lineage: Eukaryota > Viridiplantae > Streptophyta > Pinopsida > Araucariales > Araucariaceae > Wollemia > Wollemia nobilis. The sequence continues at coordinate 6,602,252 of JAQPPZ010003361.1, read as the reverse complement.
GCCCTTTGCCTCTCACGATATTTCACCACAAAGACCGGTGGGTACCTCTCTTTGAATTGGTCCCACGTATTCTTGAGGACTCACTATGGGGCTAAGATGAAGGTGTCGTATAAGCCACTCCACATGCACCACGTGGAGTTTAATCCAGCCAACAAGACCTAAGGGGAATGGGCTTACCTAGTTGCCGAAGTAGAGCCAAAGACACTCAGACGAGGTACACACCCAAGTGTTGGATAATCAGATGGATGAATGCGCAGACGGTAAGTGGGGTACAAACTTGTACGAGGGAGCCATAAACACTGGATCTGAGATGAACATGATGCAAGGAGAGCTTGACATAACATCAGAAGGTAACCCCTCAAACACCCATAGCACACTGGAAGCCAAGACGTATCCCCACTCAGCCAAGCTATCAAGAAAAGTAGAAGTTCGAGTCATTATGGTATGGGAATTACAAGTTCTGATGAAGCGGCAGTACGGAGAAGGACCGGCGTGTGTGTGTGTGCTAGGTCATGTACATTACGTAAATAAACAACATTTAAATAAAGGAAGGCCAAGTACTATATTTATAGGTGGCATGATGACAAAAGGTGAAGTATTTTGGGAAACCTGCCACATGCACAAAAGAGAAGACACATGAAGCAAGAGGATTGATGGTTGGTGGTGGGGCATGATGCAATAATTTCTTGGGCCAAAGTTTGACGCTGCCAACGAGCGACAACGCAGCCAAAAATCACACCACCTCCTATCTAGCCACATGAGAAGGATTTAGGAGGAAGGCGGTACCAATGCCTTATCAGTTGGAAGTCTATAAGAAGAAAGGCTGTCCCTTTGATACATTCATAGGAGCCCAGATTTCCTCTCCTAATTTCTCAACCTTCCTAAACTTGCCTAAGAGACTTCTCACCCAATGAATAAGGCTACCGTTTGCTTTGTTCTTTTACTGCAAGCAGGAGTTTCCTATGAGTCACCAGAACTGTAGTGAAGTTTCCACTATAGTAGGACATGTTCCTGCCCCGAAGAAGAAATAAGTAGAAACTATTGCCTAGACCAACCAGATGAGAGGCCCTAAAGCTCCATCCACATACTGAGTAACTGATTCAGAGAAAGCATCTGCAAAGGACAGTCTATGCCAAAGACTGATAGCATGCTCGAAGCTCCTTTTGCCCCGAGGCAAGGTCATTCACCCGAAACAAGCCAGCAAGGAATTCTAGCCTTTCCAATGGTGACTTAGCCTCACCCTATCATCAAGAGGAACTCCCGAGCCTTCCCAATGGTGACTATAAGGGTTCCCTCGATGATGAGGTCTCCAATAGCTCGATTGACTAGCACTTGCTTGCCTAACCTGTTGTAGAGGCCTTAAACTGAACCATCTTCCTCTAGCAATTGGGTTGCAACACGTCATATAACCAGGGGTGATTGTTCAAAGGCATGAGCAACACACCCATCAGGGGAAGACAAAAAGCCCTGGAGGAAGAGAATGAGGGGGACCCAAAGAGTCGAGTAAGGATCCAACAGGGCCACCATCCCTTGCTGACTTTCATCAAGGCTCCCTTGAAGGCCCTGAGATGGACGAGGTGAGAAGAGCATGGAAAAAACAACGGAGCTAGAAGCATGCCCATCAAACAAGGCTTGATGAAATCCTGTGCAAAAGCATTCTTGAAAATCAACCACCATGAAGACCAAGGCAACATCAAAAGCGACAACAATCTGACTAGGGGCCGACTGAAAGTACAAGGGAGATATCACCAAAGCAACCGAATTATCGGAAGGGACCCAAGCCCCTACCGAGATTCGGAGAGTCAACATGCGAAAGGAAGGGATTGCCGAATAGGTTGGTAGTTGAGGGAACACGGGGCCCCGGGATAAGTTGGTAGTCGAGGGAACACGGGGCCCTGGGATAGACCTCGTCCACCAAGGCTAACACTTGTGCTTGTTTCTCCATGAAGGAAGGTGGTTGCATTAAATAACCCCTTTGAAAAGAGGACCACGACGCCCATGGAGGAATTTATGGTGACTTAACTCCTCATAGCTCTGGACTCCCTTGAATTTAATGTAGCACGGTCCTCTAAATCTTGCAACCTGATCTGATGTTGGTGCTCCCACCCACACTCATTTTGGAGGGAATTTTGAATTTCAAACCTCACTTGTAAATATTATAAATAGGAGTTCTTGTATCTAAATAAGGAGTTTGGATTTGTTGTTGTGTTAAGTATCTGACCTGCAACATTTACTTTCTCCCTTTTCTTTTCTCTTGCTCAGTTTGGACTCGAACCTTGACCCATTTTGATTATGCATGTTAATTGTATGAGCAAATCTGTGTTCACTCTTGGTCATGCATTGTTTATGCGTTCATTTATCCCATTGAGCTAAGATGAAAATTGTATCTTTTTCTTTGGTGCATTGCCCCCTTTAGATAGGGTAGATAGGTTTCTGTTTCTGCACTTTATTTTTCATTGTATTGCATGTTTTCTTCCTCTTCCTTTGAAGTAATTTGATTAGGACTAAACCAGCATAGGAACAAAATGACGAGCACCAATGAAGAGATTCAAAAGCAAGGAACTGGCCGTGAGTAAAAAACTTCAGAGATCATCCAGTGGGAGCTGTGTCCCATGCTCTCCTGAACTTTCTAGGACTAGCGCCCTTGCACGAGGCATAGGGCACCGGATGCACTTGCTCGGCTGCGACGGCGGTAGACGTTGAGGCTGCAACTGCGGGGAGTCGCGGCGCTCAGGTAGCGCAAGGGGGTCACTCTCAACCCCCCAACAATAATTAATGCATTTGTTAAAGGAAACGAGAGCTATGACATTTTATTTTAAATAATTTAAGCCCAACTCCATACAAAGTAAGCAATGATAACTATATAACTAGGCTTTTTCATTGCATTTATTATTGTGTTAATAGATGCTAATAAATTAAAACAAAATTAAATTTGGAGTATGTATATGAAATGCAGAGAAAAACAAAGGATATAAAATTAGATAAATGGCATTCTAATCAATCCTTGGTATGATAAGGTGATAATTCTACTATGTACTTTAGCATTAATGTTTTATTGATTCAGATTTCAATAAGAGTTGAGGTCATATGTGTTCAAAATAATTTTAATCATTTTAATATTATTTTACTCTCTTTCATCTCATCCATATAGATGGCAGAATAGAATTTCCAATATGTCATCTTATATTACTTTTATATGGTTTCGCCAATGCATAGCCTATTTCTAATATATGTTTTAGTTTATTTTCATATATATTTTATGGCATTAGCTAACTTATCTTTCATTGCTCTCTCTAACATGTGCATACCTTGATTACTATGCTACAAGAAACTGGAAGCTTTTCTTTTTATAAATGATAAATATACTCGTTAAATCTATTTGACCACAATTATTGTACATTTCATTTTGTTTTTCAGTTGGTGCTCTTTAATCCCTATCAACTTTTTACGATAGCCAATCTTTAAATTTTTTATGGATTTCATGAAAGATGTATTGGTCCCTTACAGATGACATGAGAAACTTGCTCTTACTGGTGGTTCAACTTTTGGTCTGTCATAGAAATTTTGCTTTACTTGTAGGCTGCACCCTATTGGGCTTGTGACTATAATAATTGTAGGTGTGTGGCTAGACATGTTTTGGTTGTTAGTGGCTATTTTGGACTTATGGTTCATCGGTTGACAGATGCCCAATGCCCTTAAATGACTAACTACCATCAATCACCACCCTACCCCTTGCTTGAGCTGTACTCAATTTAGACCTTTCCAGCACCCAATTGGCACCCTCTTAGCACCTACTGAGTTCCCAAATGGCTTGACTAGCCTATGTAAACAAAAAGATCAACAAGAGATATGAGAGGCGCCATCCAAGATATAGAAAACTATGATCTAGATATGAAAGGGCATGAGGTACAAAAGGACACAAAAAATAAGTATTTAGAAATAATCTCTTCAAGATAGTTGTCTTATACCTATATTTTTGTGAAACAACAATATGAAAGTTTGGTAGAAATTGATAAAAACATCGGATATTTGTGATTCGAATATCACTTTATATTAAAATGATTTCTAACTAATCTTTGATTTTGAGGTTATAAATCTAAATTGGGACAAATTTGAGAAAATTTTCTTAGTCATATGGTCCAAGAAAGGCTTGGATAAAAGGAGATTGGAACATGAATTTGTGTTGCTAGAGTCAAGTTGAAAGATTAAGATTATGGAATCTTAAGCCTAAGAAGTCAAATAAAGATTGGTTAATACAAGCAAATTTTTTTTAAGAATGTGAACTTATAAGAAGTTATTGCAAGAAATAAAAATTAAATTTTCTAAATATAGAAATCACTTGTTTTTGCTTTTGGAAGTCATATTATACTGATGGAATTCCTCAACAGAGGAACAAGTATAAGTGCAAGAGTTTGTAGACAAGTCAGTTGCAGATAAGAAAGCAATTGTTGTCTAAATATATTGCATTCTATTCATGAAATGTCAATCAGATTATTTGACACACATCATCTCAAAAGATGATTATTTCTTTATTCTTTTTGAAAAACAAACTTGTATTCCAATTTTTGAAAGATGGATTCAAAATAGCTGCTCAACTTTGCTTTGAGATGGATTAATTAATGATTTAATAAGAGAATTTTCTCGACATTTGTGTCTTTATGTATATTCGTGTATTTTGAGCAAGAATCAATTTATTTTGAACAATTTTGTAATAAAAACATGGAAAGAGTCACATCATCATCACTAGTCTCAAGCTTTCAATGATTTTTTGGTCAAGGAGAGATCTGGAGTAAACTCAAGTCCTATATCAGAGTTTATAGATAACCAATTATAAACTTATATGTTAAATTGGATAGGCCATGTCTCCTAAGTTATTCAATATTATAAATATCTATATACCATTTGGCTTAATGACACCCATTCATTACTATTTATGATATTATATTTTATAGCGAATCCTTTATCACTTTCAAATAAGAACCTTATTAATTCCTCACTAGTGGAATCCTTTATTATTTGTGGTATTTGGATCTCTCAGGTCAAGTTGAATCATAGTTACGAAAATACCAATTTAATCCAGATCAGATCCAATTTTTTCTGATTCAGCAGGGTTGCCGATGACTCAAATCGCATCGAAATCTTGATTTTTTCCAAAAAAATTATGATATGCATGAAAAAAGTTTTTTTTTCAATGAAAAGTTGCATTCTCTTCGGTTTTTTTTTGGCCGATTTTTTTGCTGATTAGAAATTGAGGTAAATGGATTTCTGTTTGCCAGTTACTTGAGTGTAGCCACCAGTTGTTACTTGTAATTGCTCTACAGCTAGATCAACTACCCTAGAAATATCATCCAACAAAATTGATATGAATGCAAGTGGATTTTACCATTCAGTGGTATTTTAGAGAATATCGCGTCTAAAGTTGGACAATGCCCCATGTTTTTATTGTAGGTATATGCTATAAGGATCTAACTTTAAACCCAAGCAGTTTTCTAGTGTGTTGCTGAAAAGAAAAATACATTTTACCTGGGAAAAAAATGAAAATAGAAAATCAATGTGAACGTTAGTGACCACTGAGCTATTGTGACATGTAATTCCTTTTATTCTGAATGTTTCATCTGTTTAAAATTTTAAATTGCAGCAGTATCTTGAGTGGGATTTTCATTACACCAATAATGCCATTGTAGAACATATTTTAGCTGCATAATATCGATTTTGATGCTTAGAAAAAGCCAAGTAGATTACGGTGATTTGGATGACATACGTTGTATAATATGGAAAAGTGTCTTTTTCTGATGTGCGTATCAATGTTTGTGGCAGACATTGAAATCAACACATGCAATGGGCGAGGCAATGAAAGGTGTTACAAAGGCAATGAATCAGATGAACAGGCAGATGAATTTACCAGCATTACAAAAAATAATGCAAGAATTTGAAAGACAAAATGAACGGATGGAAATGGTAACAGAAGTGATGGATGATGCTATAGATGATGCTTTGGAGGGAGATGAAGAAGAAACAGAAACTGAAGAACTTGTCAATCAAGTTCTGGATGAGATAGGAATTGATATTGATTCTCAGGTGACTGACTGCTTTTGTATTTTTTATGCATAATTTATTTATGTTGCACATAATTCCTAACTTAAATTTGATGTAATGCAGCTGGTGAACGCCCCAGTATCATCAATAGCTACACCTGCAGAGCCTACAAAGCTTGCCCAACCTACTACAGTTGGTAGCGAAGGCTCTGGGATTGACAATGATCTGCAGGCAAGGCTTGATAATCTGAGGAAAATGTAATTATGTCGCAAAGTGGATGCAACTATATAGCTACAAATGTGAGAAATTCCTCACACCTGGCAATTTTATTCTAATATTAGGTGTAGTGAATGCAATATCTTTTCATATATGTATTTTATGTGTAGACGTTAAATGTGCCTGGCTGTTGGGCAAGGCTGTATAATTTTTAATTTATCTGCTTCTAATAGAGGCATTGACCATGTAGAGAAATTCCACAAGCTGAGTGGGCATGTGATGAGCTGAGATTTGTCTATCTGGTCTGATATCAATCATCAGGTGAAACCTTCTAGAAGGAACCAAAACACCATGTTTTGTTCTCCCTAGCTTGTGTGTATGAACCTTTTAAGATTGGTCATTGAGACATAATTATTCATCCTAGTTTGTTTTAGAGCAAGGTTTCCAGCCTCTGGTAAAAGGGCCAATTAGCCAGATGCATAAATTTTTGGTAGTCAGAAAAATGTTAACAATTTGATATGTCCACCATTTCCCCTAACTGACTAGATATTTCTATTGATTTCAAGAGTTGCAGAAAGAATTTTCATGGAACCTATTATTAGAAGTTTAGAACTATTGACAGATATTTTTTAACATGGAAGTCTCTCTTAAATGCTCTTAACATTGGTACAATGCAGGCAAGGAGAATATATATATATATATATATATATATATATCAAATAGAAATTGAGGTCAATATTTTATGATAACTTGTTTTTTATAATTTTTTTTCACTTTAAAATTATATAGATGTATTGGAAGTTACTTTCAAGTTGCGAGGATGATTATTAAAATATTTAAGGGTTTATCAATATTCTAAAAGTTACTTGAATTTTAAAAGCCGGTGTACTTGAGGTAGAGTTTTATAAATTGTTTGTTCAAATTGAATTAAATATTAAGTTATAATCAAGAAAAAATAGACTATATTAAAGCAATTAAAAAAAATTCATTATAAATTTTTGAAAGTCAAGGTTAGAGAACAAAATAGATAAGTATTTATGGTTTTAAACAATAGACTATTATTTAGTTTCTTCTTCATGTCATAAGAAAGGTTAACTATAGTCCCTCTCAATAATAGTTATAAAATACATCTTGCATGTTATATTAATTCTTGTAAAACATCAAAAAGTTTTTAACAAAAAATCAAGTAAAAGTGGTGGAAAAGGTGTATAGTTCTTACACAATGATCAAAGCTTAATGTAATTGAGTTTAAAAATGACAATAATAGAAAGTGTATAATATTAGCGTAAGAACATGTAGTAAGATCCAAGAATTTACACAATGTCAATAAATTAAGCTTTTTAATCAATGGGAAAATGAAGTTTTACTTATACAAGTGTTAATCAAGATACAATTTATTTTTACAAGCAACTAAGAACAATGAAAGTATAAGTGTCTGACACAACAAACATAGAAAATGGTTCAGACGATTTCAAAGATTTGTCAAGGTGAAACCTTGGCAAGTGAGATGTTTAGAGTCAACCAAATGAAAGGAAAAATGCAATAGTATGTAACATCTAAAGTTCATATTAAAACCAATATACCGTTTGGCTATTGGAAGGGGAGACTTAATGATAAATTTAACATTGAAATCATAACAATGTCAATCTACATGATCTAAAATCAATCACTAAGGTTTATTCAAAGCAAGAAAGATGATACAAGCAAAAGTTTAATTTGTTGACACTTGTCTTAATTAATATGTATATGATGATACACTTAAATTTTAATCACCAATAGATCGGACAAGGATGAAAAACGTGTAAGGACTCAAAGAATGATGTGGAGTAGAGCACATTGAGCCACGTCAATTGTGGGGTTGAAACATAGACTATGCAAGCATTATGTTTTAAGACCAATTTTGAGACCTAGGAACCTAAAATCATGAAAAGGAGAGAGAGAGAGAGAGAGAGAGAGAGAGATCCAAATATTAATGTCATTGGTCTGTTGATGATCCATTGGGTTGTAAAGCAAGTATGTAGTACTATAATTAGCACAATACAAAGTATTTGTAATGTCCCTTTCTTATACTTAGACAATTTGACACCCGTCGGCCTATTCCGGAGTTCCTGGAGGCTAGTTGGTGATGGTTAGGGAGCTCATTGGCTTGAAGAGCCCATGTTTTCGATTCCATGATATTTAGGTTTTGGTACTATTTATAGTATATACTATTTATAGTATAAGCTATTTTTAGTAAGTGGTATTTCCAATTTTCAGCAGCCAGTTAGTTGCAGAGGTTTGTGGTGATTTTGGGTAATATTCATTATGTTTTGGCGTTCAATGAGCAAATTTGATTTAATTTAATATTTCACTTAAGTTATAAAGTAACTTATGTGTAATGTTATATTTTAATATTTCAATAAAGTGCACCAAAAAGGGGAGACGCCTAGCTTAAGGGGAAAAAATGAAATATTTTAAAAGTGAGATTTTGTGGAGATAAAGTAATGTTTATTTTTGAAACCTAATTTCTCATTGAGAAAAAACCTAACTCCTCTCCAAGCTCTTTAAAAGTGGGTTTTGGCTCCCATTTTCATTATCTGAGAATTGACAACTTAGGGAGATGCTACTAGAATGTATCCAAGATTTCAATTTGCAGTTTGTGGAGGACGGAAACCCTCTTCAACTCTTCAGGTTTCGATGGTGAAAGACCCATCATAACTGGATATGGTATTTTCATCTAAGAAATACATTGGTGATTCAGAGATTTCAGTATTTTGATTTGCAGATTCCAAGGTTTGATGTGTTTGGTCTCCAATGTGATGTTTTGTGCATGAAATCTTTGTTTTTGATGATTTGGGTATTTTTTCTTGAGGTTTTGTGTAATGCAGAACTGCCTGGCATGATCGGTCGTACCATTTTGACCATGAAGTCGAACCACATTTTGGTGTGTAGCTTTCAGAGGAAGTAGAATCTGGTTGTGGGTATTATTTCTTTAGTTTCAATAGACTTGGGCGCCCCTTTTTGTAGGGTTGCATGTTTTTAGTGGTTGTTCCTAATTATTTAGAGGTAGATGAACCTGTTTGCAGGTCCTACAACTATGGCATCTTGTGGGTGTTGGTCATTTCTGGTTGCCTATGACCGTATTGTCATTTAGAAGGCTTGGGTGAGATTTCATACTTAAGACAACACTCAGTAGAGAGGTGAACAACTTGGTGTGACATTGTTTGGTAAATAGTAGAATTTGCAGCCATGTATCTAGTGTTTTCAGACCTATAACGCCACTTCTCTCTCTCAAAGAATTAAGATTTCATCTTTGTTGTGGTATGCAATGAGTTATTACTTGATGTAACAATGTTATGAATGTGTTTCTCAATCAAAATATGTTGTTACAACAGTTTGCGTAAGACTATTTAGTTTCTGAGTTATTGCGGTAGTGTTTACCTTCCAGCTTGCATATTTATATTGTTTTATATATATATTAAAAAAAATTAGGGGTGTTATTACAGTGGTATCAAAGCAAGTTTGTTCCTACCAGCATGAGTGAAAGGGAACAAAGATACTATAACAAAGAGCTAAGGAAAAATCATTGGCAACCACCTCAAATTTTTGAAGGTGATACTGTCACAGGGATCTTGGGTTTACAACAGGAAAGTTCTAGTGATAGTGAAGGTATTTCGGAGGTTATGGCTGAAAGAGACAAAGGGAGAGCTGGTTCAAAGAGTCCTGTTACCAGGGTTGAACAAAAATTTGATGTTATGATGGAGATGATGTCTCAGATGCTTTCCAAGATTAACCAAGGAATACAACCATCAAGTCATAACAATACTCTAGGCATGGGAATGCATTTGGGTGAATCCAACACTTCAATCAACATGGATGAACTAAATCAACAACTTCATGGACTGTTCCAAGACCTTTACAACCCACATTTACACGAAGAGAAGTTCCTATTGATCAAAAACCCCAAATTCCTTTAGTTGATGAGTTGAGACATGCATATGCTAAGTATGACACCTTACCAGAAGAGATCAAGGGTCGTTTCTCCCTCAACGAATACATGAACCAAAAGAGGAGCAAAGGTGGAACAAGGACTAAACATAGGGAAACAATAGTGTTGGACATTTTGAATCCCTAAGTCAAAGTTGTCATTGATGTCACCATTGATGCCACCTTATGGAGTCATCATTAATACCAAGAGTTTAGCATAAAATAAAGGCAACAAATATGGTCAGTTGATATTCAGTAGAAGGCAGAAGTTTGAGTAAAATAGTGCAAAAGACAAAAGTTGAAAAGGAGTGATAATATTTATTTTATAAATTATTTAAATTCGGGATGAATTTAAATTTTATAAATAAATATTATAATGGTTAGAAGTGCCATAGTGAAAACCCAAATAAAATAATTGTAATTTTTATTAAAATATTTTATATTGCAAAAATGGGTTTATAAAGTCTAAAAATAATAAACCCAAAAGATTGGGTTAAAGGTTTAAATACCAAAGTTTATGTTAATAAATCCAAAGGTTGGATTGAGGGTTTTAATGAAGGCAACGCTTATTTCCAAGAGAAGCGTCGATGTCAAACAAAACAAAGGAAAGTGTCAACGTCATCAAAGACAAGGGAAGCGTCGACGTGTTTAAAAGAATGGGAATGCATATTAATACCATGCCAAAGATTGTTTCAAATTACCCTTGCTTGATTTGAAAAGAAAGTGCATCGAATTTAATACAGAGCTCGTGATAGAATTTCATATTTTTCATGGGTTGACTTGACGGCGGAAAGGACAAAGGCAAGCACTTTGGTGTGTTGAATGCCAACAAGGCACCTTGGCCTAGTGGCAAGTGGGCAGCAACTTACATTTTGTTGTGTAGGGTGGTTTGAGTTCGAATCTCGCGGAAGCCTTTGGTGGACGTGTTGAAGGCGCCAAGGAATAGGCGCAAACGTTTTATTTTGCAAGGCTTGGGAGGAGTCTTAAAGCACATGGTGCTTCCTCCCTTCCCAATGAGCTTGTAAGCTCGTGTGGTGTTGGCATCATGGGCAAAGACTTGTGTGGACTTCGTTGAGAGTTCGAAACTCTCCAAAGGCAAAGGTACATTTTGTTATTTTATTTTATTAATGCCTAAGTTTGAGGTATAAGGAATTTAGTGGTTAAAGTCTTTGCATTGTGATTAAGGGTGATTGTTGAGAAATATTGTTAGGAGGTATAAGGAGAATTCTGGTTTAGTTTTCAAGTCTTAAATTTTGCCATTGTGGAATATTGAAAGGTTAAGACTTTGTGGGTGTATGTTAATTTGAATAAAGGATTTTTGATTATTGTGAGGATATTGTGTATTGTTTAAGTTGGAGTGATAAGGTGTAATTGTGATATTATTTTTGTGATATAAAAATTATCCTCTAACCCTTATTGAGTTTGTCAAAAAAGTAATTGTGATTGTGGTAGATTTGTAAAGGGTAATTACTCTTCAAGAAAAGGTATGGGTAAAATTCTTCTTTGTTGAGTTAGGTGTTTGGCTTGATTGAAAATTAAGTGTGGAGTGAAAATAATTTGATTAGGGTTTCCTTTTCAAAAGTAGTTGAGTTAATGCTTCAAGGTTTTATGGTTTGAGTGTTGTGATTAAACCTTGTTTTATAAGCATTGTTATTGAAGCCATTGGTTGTGCAATGAACTTGAACTTGAGTTAGAAAAGAACATGAGTATCATTGTTATGTGAGATTTGTTGTTGAGCATTGTTGGATACATTTTGAGTTGGGTGATAAATGCTTGGACTAGGGTTTGTCAGAAAGAGTCGTTCCTTGAGGTTATTTGTTGAGGAGAGTTGATTGAGCCTATTCAAACAATTTTTTGAAGTGGTTGTTCAAGTTCCATGAAACAAACTATTCTACATTTTGATTTGAGTTGAGATTGAACATTGAGTATAGAACATATTGAGTCTCTAACAATTCTCTTTATGATTCTATGAGATTGGAAAAGTTATGTGTGGACTTGTTAAGAAGATTCGAGGCAAGTATTTGAGAAGGCTTGTGGACTGATTTTGTGTGAGCTTTTGTGGAAGCTTGCAATGTAGATTTGAGCAAGTCCTAGAGAGGACTTATTAAGCAGAGTTGAGAAAGTCTTAAAGATGACTTGTTAACAAATTTAGACAAGTTCTGAATGAGCTTGTTGAGCAAATTTGGACAAGTTATGAGTGAGCTTGTTGAGAAGATTTGAACAAGTTCTGAGTGAGCTTGTTGAGCATATTTGAGCAGGTTCTAAGTGGACCTGTTGAGCAGATTTGAGCAGGTTCTGAGTGGACCTGTTGAGCAGATTTGAGCAGGTTTTGAGTGAACATGTTGAGCAGATTTGAGAAGGTTCTGAGTGAACCTATTGATAGAGCTTTGGAGGTGATAGAGTATAGAGGAAAGAGTCTCAGTGGATAGAGATCCAGCAGCCAGGACAATTGAAGAGAGATCTTCTGAGTGAGGAGTCTTCAAGTGGAGAGAGATCCACCAATCAGTGCAGCAAAGAGATAGAGTCTTCTAGAAGATCACTAGCCAAAGTTGAAGGGGAAAGAGTTCTCTTGTGGAAGAGATCCAGGAACCTGATATTAGGGGATCAACATCTTCTTTGGACAAAGGTCCATAAAAATTGTAATTGGGAAGGATTCCCAAAATATTATTTGAGAAATATTTAGAAGAAATATTTTCTCTATGGAGGTAGCCCACATTGGGTGAACCACGTTAAAATCTGTGTCTCTATTGTGTTTGGTGTTTTGTGCATTACTTTGATTATTGCTATTGATATTTCTATCTATACATTGCATAATATTAATTTGAAAAGAAAAGTAAAAAGTGGTCTTATACTGTTCATCCCCCCTCTCAGTATAAGCTTGTGTTCTTCAAATAGTACAAAAATATTTGTAGTAGGCACTAAGTAAGGTTACCTTGGATCATTTTTATGGGAGGGATAAGTGTACAACTAGATTTTGGGTCCAAAATTTGGACAACTATCTATCTCTTAAACCAATGCTTGAAGAGGAAGCAATCCAGTTTGCCACTCTGCATTTGGAGGGGATTGCACACAAGTGGTGGTATCATGGACTTACAACTTTGGGATATAGAGCTATTACTATATATGATGAGTTTACTCAGAAGCTCATCGAATGGTTTGATAGGAAGGATCTAGAGTAACATTTTAGGGAGTTAGCTCAGTTTAAATAGTATGGATCCTTGGAGACTTATATAGCAAAATTTAAGAGACTTTCAATGATGGTCTCAGGAATCATAGGGAGGAGATTAGTAGTCCTTTTTAGTGAGGGAATCATGGAGCCTATTAGGGGTTGGATTAAAGTATTTGATCCACCAAACTTGCAAGAAGCTATGAAGAAAGCAAGGAACATGGAGTTGGCTGCTCCTAGATCTAAATTTTAGACCAAACCCTCTACAAGAAAGGAGAACAATTTTTTTTTTAGAAAGAAGCAAATCAACATAAGAGGAAAATTCCAAAGACTAATTATGAGGTATTAAATGATTTAAGAAGAATTGTTTTTGCTTCACATGCAAAGAACCATGGGCTCCGGGACATAGATGTGCTATTAAGGGAAAATCCAATCAAATAGAATACTATTCAACTGATTAATCAACATCTAAAAACTCAGACTAGCAATCTGATCCGGAAGAAAAAGAAGAGAAGTCATCAGAAGAGTCTGAAAAAGAGGAAAAAGGTCAAGGAACTCTTGCACAACTCCATAGTTTTTAGAGGAATAAATCATTGAGGATACGAGGAGTGTTAGGAGGGTAGCGAGTTGTGGCATTGATAGACACAAGAGCCACACATAACTTCATTGATGAGGGGGTTGTTGCTCATAGAGGGCTAAAAACCGAGGAGGTGAATGGTTTTAGGGTGATGGTAGCATATGGATTCACCATTACATGTACCAAAAAAATCTCACATATGGGTCTTCAGTTGGGTAACCACGAAGTCAAATATGATTTCTATGTTGTTAGCATCAGAAACACGGATGTTGTGTTGGGTATTCAGTGGTTGCGCTCTTTAGGTATTGTACTCAATTTTCAAACTGTGGAATTGGAATTCAAATCTGAAGGGAAAAATGTGGTTTTGAGAGGGATATCAAATAGAGGACCATGGGTAGTCTCATTCGAAAGAATGGAGAGACTGTTTAGACATGATCAGGTGGAGTGGGTAGCAGAGTGTGTGATCATGCCCACAGTTACAGAAGAGGTGAAACATTCTTATCATTTGGATATCCAAGCTTTGCTTACCAAGTGAAGTAAGGTTATTAGTAGCATACCTCTAGGGAGGCCTCCTAATAGAGGTATTGAGTATGTGATAGAATTAGAGGAGGGTGCAAATCCCATTATCACTACCCCATACAGACATCCTAAAAGGCTCAAGGATGAGATTGAAAATACTATTAAGGAACTATTGGAGATGGGGCACATTAGACCAAGTAAGAGTCCATTTGCTTCTTCAGTGGTATTGGTGAAGAAGGATGGAACCATGCGCATGTGCATTGATTACAGATATTTGAATAAGAATATGATTAAAAATAGGTACCCTATCCCTCGGATTGATGAGCTCATTAACGAGCTACATGGTGTAGTGTATTTTTTCCAAGATAGATTTGAGATCCGATTATCATTAGATTCAGATCAGAGAGGAGGATATTGAAAAAAAAGCTTTCAGATGTCACTATGGCCACTTTGAGTTCTTGGTCATACCTTTCGGATTGACCAACGCACCTGCTACTTTCCAATCCTACATGAATAGGATCTTCAACAAATAGTTACATAAGTTTGTATTAATATTCTTTGATGATATTTTGGTTTACAGAAAATCATGGGAAGAGCATTTGAAACATTTAGATGAGGTTTTGGGAATCCTTGAGGTCGAATCATTGTTTGCCAAAGAGTTAAAGTGTGAATTTGGGATGACAGAACTATTATACCTTGGACACATAATCAGCTCATAGGGAGTTAGTGTAGATCCAGATAAAATAAAAGCAATTCTAGATTGACCACCACCTACCAATCTTAAACAGTTGAAGGGGTTATTTGGGTTGTGTGGTTTTTACATTCAGTTTGTCAAGAGTTTTTCATAGATGGCTGATCCACTTACAGATTTGACTAAGAAGGGAGCTTTTACTTGAAGAACTTGCTCAAATATGCTCAACATGTCCACATAGAACTTGTCCAATCTACTCAATAAGTACACACAAAACTTATTCAAATATGCTCAACAAGCTCACTCAGAACTTGTCCAATATCATAGAAACATAAAGTAAATTGTTAGAGACCCAATATGTTTCAAATCAATGCTCAAACACTTTCTCAACTCAAGTCAGAATATAGAATAGTTTGTTTTATGGAACTTGAACAATCACTTCATACATCCACTTGACTAGGCTCAATCAACTCTACTCAACCAATTACTCAACAAACAACCCTTGCTCACAAACCCTAGTCCAAGCATGTAAACACCAACTCAAAATATTTCCAACAATGCTCAACAACAAACTTCACATAACAATGATATTCATGTTCTTTTCAAACCCTAGTTCAAGTTCTTTGCATAACAACTCACTTCAACAACAATGCATATAAATCAGTCTTCACATAACAATGATACTCATGTTCTTTTCAAAACCCTAACTCAAGTTCTTCACACAACCAATGGCTTCAAAAACAATGCTTATAAAACAATCTTCACATAACAATGATACTCATGTTATTTTCAAAACCCTAACTCAAGTTCTTCACACAACCAATGACTTCAACAACAATGCTTATAAAACAAGGTTTTAATCACACCACTTAATTCCAAAAAATCTTGAAGCATTAACTCAAACCCTTTCGAGAAGGAAACCCTAATCAAATCCTTTTCACTCCAAACTTTATTTTCTAGAAAGCCAATCAATCAACTCAACCAAGGAAGAATTTACCCATACCTTTTTGCTTGACAAGGATTTGATCTCACAAATCTGTCACACTCACACTCACTTCTTTGCCAATCTCAATAAGGGTTAGAAGATAATAATTTCCTCAAAAACACAATACAAAATAATATCAAAATTACACCTTATCACTCCAACTTAAATAATATTCAACACCTTCACAATAATCTTCTTTAACACAAAAACCCCTTATTAAAATTAAAACAAATCTCAAAAGTCTTAATCCTCCAATATGCCAATATAGTAATTTAAGACAATTAAAAATTAAAACCAAAAACCTCCTTATTACTTCAAGTGATAATTTTCAACTACCACCACTATCCAATAAGCAACCTTTCTAAACAGTTCTACTAACAATCCTTATACCTCCCAACTTAGGCAAATAATAAAAATTTAATAAAAAATATTTACCTCGCCTTCGGAGGGATTCAAACCTTCAACAATGCCTGCAACAAACGCCTTAGTCGCGGCTTCAACCGCCACACGAGCTACGTGCTCGTTTGAGACTAACGAAGCACCATGTGCTTCAAGTCGTGCCTCCCTTATTTCCCTTTGCAAAAACATGCGCCTTTGGTGCCTTCAACCAACACGACTGCCAAGCACACTGCCACGTTTCAAATGTTGACTCTCTTTCCCACACGTACCCACTCACCACTAGGCCAAGCTACCTAGTTGGCATTCGAACGATCTATGCTTTCTGTTTTGAACTGTTCACCGCACACGAAATTCGTAAAATTCTCACGAGCTCTTCTTTCACTTCACATCCAAATAATAATCAATCGTGCAAGGATAAATTTTAATGCCCTTTGAGCATAGGTATATATATTAATTTCCTCCATGCTTGTAAAACATCGGCGCTTTGAATGCTTTCACCACCATGTAACATCGGCGAAGGTTAAGACCTTGATAAAGGCGCTTTGAATATTTTTAACTCCAAACCCATCTTTGGGTATTGTAAAATATTATAATGAATATTATAAATATTTTACTTTGGGCTTTTAACCATATCACTTAATATTATAATAACAAATATTATAATATTATATCCTTTTGAGTTTATTACTTCATTCTCATTGCATACCATGGTGTAAATAATATTTATTTATAAAATTTAAATTCTCATTGAATTTAAATAATTTATAAAAAAATATTATATCTCCTTTTTAACTTTGCACAAGCCTCCTTGAGATTTTATGAAAACCCTTTTAACTAATGCTTCCATATACTATTAAGATATTATGGAGCCCTTTTTCTTTTAACTTTTGCACTGATTCTCTTGACATTTGGTCTTCTTACTGGATATCAAATAACAACCTTGACACCTTTGTTTCTTGACGAAGTCCTTGATATTAATGATGACTTCATCTGGTGAAACCAATGACAACTTTGACTTAGGGACTCAAAAATTCCAACAATATCCCCCTTTGTCATTGATGGCAACCCAAAAACATTTTACCGAAAACTTGACTTCTTCTGTGCTGCTCCCCCTAGGACATTGCTCTCCTTGGCTCAATGCTCTCTTCAAGTATCAAATCTCTCCCCCTTTGACATCAATGGCAAAGGGTCACCTTTGGGGCTTGGGGCTAATAATGAGCCTCTTAGCTTAGCCCCTCCCCCACCTTCTTTTGAGGTGGTTAATTCCAGGGTGGGAGTATTTCTACTCCTAGAAGGTATTGTTCTTTACCTTTATCCTCTTTCCTTATTATCTGATTCTTCTGATTCCTTTGATTGTTTTCCATGTCCATATTCCTGTCCATATCCTTGTTCCTGTTCCTGTTCATATCCATGCTCCTATTCCTGTTCATATTCATGTTCCTGTTCTTGTTCATGTTCATACCTATTTTTGGGATGTCTGCTCTATACCACTTTGTTGTGTGACCATCATTATTGCACTTATAACACTTAATGTTATTATTCCTTGGAGGTGCAAATGTCTTAGTATTTATCCTAGTGAAGCCATATCTTCTTCTATCATGAATCTTGCAATTTATTGCCTTGTGACCAAATTGATTACATGAGTAGCAATACCCATGAAAAAGTTGTATGTTCCCAATTTCCTATCTTACATGTGTCCTGCATTGTGAAGCCATGTGCCCAAACCTGTGACATGAAAAGCATCTTCCATTGAAGTTTCCTTGTCTTGACCTCATTGGTATCCTATTCTGATTGTTGTTCCATATGTATCTTCTTTGTGCATTGTTCCTATTTTTGTTGAACTCTCTATTGTACAACTCATCCTTTGATGTCTCACTTTATTTCACATTGTATTCTTCTGAAGTATCTTCATCTAAAGTTTCTTCTCCTTCAAAAATTGAAGTTGACTCTCCTTCCCATTTATTTTGAACTTGTTCAAATCCAAGACCTGTTTTGCTTGATGTAGTATTTTGTGTCTTGATGAACTTATCCAAGTTATTTGAGCTATTTTAAAACCCTTTCATCTTGATCTTGGAGTCCTCTAAATATTATTTTAGTAGTGCCACTTCTTGTGCTAACTTCTCACATTCAAAGATATTTGCTTCTAACTTATCTTTGAACCTTTTTGCCTTAGCCTTTGATTTTTCTAAATCCTCTATAAGCAATATTCTCTCTTCATAACATTCCTGAAACTAAATTTCAAGTTTAGAGTCTTGCTTTCTTACATTATTTACTGTGTCAAGGGCATAGATAATTTCTCTCTTTAGATCATAACCATATTTTTTTGAATATTCCTCTATTTATTTGCTTTTACCCACATCTCTATTTTATTTTTGCTTGTCTTCTATAGGATCACTTACTTCTTCTTCTAAAACCATTAGAAGATTTTCATCTGGTCCTTCAAGTGCATTCTCATATTCATCATCACTAAAACTATAACCATATCTTCTACAATCATCTTCAAGATGTCCAAAGTTACCACATATAAAACACTTGAGAATAACTGGAGTCTTAACTGGTTCTTTTTCTTCAATCATAAATAGGACTTCATCTCTATCATTGTCTGAAAAACTAGAATCACTATCACTTGAATACTTACTTACCTTATATGCATAGTAGCTTCTATTTTGCCTTTGAAATAATTTATTTTCTTGTCTGCTTTGTCCATCCTTGATTTTCTTCTGATGCTTGTCCCACTTATATCTTTCTGATTCCTTATTCCTGTGATCCTATTTTTCTTCACCATTGTTGTTCTTGGGTTCTTGACAATATGTTGCAAAATATCCATACTTTCCATAATTGAAACACTTAACATATATTTTATCTCTAGATATTCTATAGTCCTTATCTCTTCTACCATAGTTAGCTTCTTCATCACTAGATGACTCATTGCTTGATTTTGACTTCTTACCCTTTGTCTTATTGGTTGCTTTGAATGCTGCTTCCTTCTGGGACATAGGATATTTTGTTCTTATCTCAAATGTTGTGAGCATACCAAGCAACTTATCTCTTGTCAAATTATCACCATCTATTGATACTTCTATAGCAGAAACCTGTTCACTGAATATTTTTGGAAGAGATCTTAAGAATTTATCACAAACATTAGATTCATCAATATTCATACCAAGTCCTCGCATATCATTAAAAACCTCATCAATTCAAATTAGGTAAGCACTAATATTTTCCTCTTTGTTCATTCTTAATTCTTCAAGTTGTCTTTTGAGATTTTGACTCTTTGCTTTCTTGACACTTTTATCTCCATATATATTTTGCAATTTATCCCACATCTCTTTTGCAGTTTAACAATGCATAACTTTCATAGACTCCGTTCTACGTAAACCTATCACAAGTGCATTCATTGATTTTGTATTATAGTGCTGTAGAAGCTTACCTTCCTTATATGTAGGAGGATTGATTAAGGGATCGTATCCAAATTCCATTTATTCCCAAATTTCATTGCCAATTGCCATCAGGTAGATCTCCATTATCATACTCCAATACATATAGTCACTTCCATCAAATACTGGTGCTTGAATTATTTGAGGACACTTCCTTAGGATCCATTGTGTTCTTGTTAGCCTTTCCTTCAAGTTGTTAAAATCTTCTAAAGGAACCCACTCTGATACCAATTGAAGAACATAAGATTATACTGAGAGGGGGGTGAACAGTATAAGACCACTTTTTACTTTTCTTTCCAAATCAATATTAAGAAATGTGTAGATAGCAATATCAATAGCAGTAATAAAAGCAATGCATAAATCACCACACATAATAGAGACACCATAATTTACGTGGTTCACCCAATGTGGACTACTCCAAGGAGAAAATATTTCATTAAAATTTTCTCAATAAATCTCTTGGGAATCCTTCCCCATTACAATGTTTATGGACCTATTTCCAAAGGAGACATCAATCCCATAAATCAAGTTCATAGATCTCTATCCACTAGAGAACTCCTTCTCCTCTACTCTGGTTGATGATCCTTTAGAAGACTACTACCTCCACTACACTGGCTTGTGGATCTCTCTCCACTGAAGATTCTTGTCCCCACTTAGAAGAACTGTCCTCACTACCCTGGCTAATGGATCTCTATCCACTAGAGACTACTATCCTCTCTTCTTTGTCACCTCTAAAGCTCTGTCTCAAATCTGTACTAAACACATTCCATTCGGTCTAGCATAAATATGCTCAACAAGTCCACTCAAAACTTGCTCAAATATGCTCAACAGGTCCACTCAAAACCTGCTCAAATCTACTCAACAAGTCCACTCAAAACTTGGTCAAATCTACTTAACAAGTCCACACAAAACTTGCTAAAATATGCTCAATAGGTCCACTCAGAACCTTCTCAAATCTGCTCAACAAGTCCACACAGAACTTGCTCAAATCTGCTCAACAAGTCTACACAGAACTTGCTCAAATATGCTCAACAAGTCCATACAAAACTTGCTCAATATGCTCAAAAAGTCCACACAAAACTTGCTCAAATCTGCTCAACAAGTCCACACAAAAATTGTCCAATCTGCTTAATAAGTCCACACAGAACTTATTCAGATATGCTCAACAAGCTCACTCAGAACTTGTCCAATATCATAGAAACATAAAGTGAATTTTTAGAGACCCAATATGTTTCAACTCAATGCTCAAACACTTTCTCAACTCAAATAAGAATATATAATAGTTTGTTTTATGGAACTTGAACAATCACTTCATACATCCAATTGACTAGGCTTAATCAACTCTACTCAACCAATTACTCAAGAAACAACCCTTGCTCACAAACCCTAGTCCAAGCATGTAAACACCAACTCAAAATATTTCCAACAATGCTCAAAAGCAAATCTCACATAACAATTATACTCATATTCTTTTCAAAACCCTAACTCAAGTTCTTCACACAACCAATGGCTTCAAAAACAATGCTTATAAAACAATCTTCACATAACAATGATACTCATGTTATTTTCAAAACCCTAACACAAGTTCTTCACACAACAAATGACTTCAACAACAATGCTTATAAAACAAGGTTTTAATCACAAAACTTAATTCCAGAAAACCTTGAAGCATTAACTCAAACCCTTTCAAAAAGGAAACCCTAATCAAATCCTTTTCACTCCAAACTTTATTTTCTAGAAAGCCAATCAATCAACTCAACCAAGGAAGAATTTGCCCATACCTTTTTGCTTGACAAGGAGTTGATCTCACAAATATGTCACACTCACACTCACTTATTTGCCAATATCAATAAGGGTTAGAAGATAATAATTTCCTCAAAAACACAATACAAAATGATATCAAAATTACACTTTATCACTCCAACTTAAATAATATTCAACACCTTCACAATAATCTTCATTAACACAAAAATCCCTTATTAAAATTAAAACAATAATCAAAAGTGTTAATCCTCCAATATGCCAATATAGTAATTTAAGACTATTAAAAATTAAAAACAAAAATCTCCACGAAGCACCACGTGCTTCAAGTCGTGCCTCCCTTATTGCCCTTTGCAAAAAAGTGCACCTTTTGCGCCTTCAACCAACACGACTGCCAAGCACACTGTCATGTATCTAACATTGGCTCTCTTGCCAAAAAATGCTTTCACACTTGCCCGCTCGCCACTAAGCCAAGCTACCCAGTTGGACTTCGAACAATCTATGCTTTCTATTTTGAACTGTTCACCGCACATGAAATTTGCAAAATTCTCACGAGCTCTTCTTTCACTTCGCATCCAAATAATAATCAATCGAGCAAGGATAAATTTTAATGCCCTTTGAGCATGGATATATATATTAATTTCCTCCATGCTTGTAAAAAGTCAGTGCTTCGAATGCTTTCACCACCATGTAACATCAACGAAGGTTAAGATCTTGATAAAGACGCTTTCATTTTTTTTAACTCCAAACCCATCTTTGGGTATTGTAAAATATTATAATGAATATTATAAATATTTTACTTTGGGCTTTTAACCATATCACTTAATATTATCCTTTCCTATTTTAAAGTTTCACAAAAAACCGGAAAAAAAAAGAAAATTTTTTTTCCCAAAAAATATCACTTAATATTATAATAACAAATATTATAATATTATATCCTTTTGAGTTTATTACTTCATTCTCATTGCATACCATGGTGTAAATAATATTTATTTATAAAATTTAAATTCTCATTGAATTTAAATAATTTATAAAAAATATTATCTCCTTTTTAAATTTGCACAAGCATCCTTGAGATTTTATGAAAACCCTTTTAACTTATGCTTCTTTATACTATTAAGATATTATGGAGCCCTTTTTATTTTAACTTTTGCACTGATTCTCTTGACATTTGGTCTTCTTCTTGGATATCAAATAATAACCTTGACACCTTTGTTTCTTGACAAAGTCCTTGATATTAATGATGACTTCATCTGGTGACATCAATGACAACTTTGACTTAGGGACTCAAAATTTTCAACAATCTTCCCCTTTGTCATTGATGGCAACCCAAAAATTTTTTACCGAAAACTTGACTTCTTCTTGTGTGCTGCTGCCCCTGGCTCAATGCTCTCTTTAAGTATCAAATCTCTCTCCCTTTGACATCAATGGCAAAGGGTCACCTTTGGGGCTTGGGGCTAAGAATGAGCCTCTTAGCTTAGCCCCTCCTCCACCTTCTTTTGAGGTGGTTAATCCAAGGTGGGAGTATTTGATTGGCAGTAGTAACTTACATTTAATTTTGTCAATCCGGGTTAATCTAGGTTATATTTAAAGAGTAGCAACCCAGTATAGATTGTACCATAGTAATTAATACTAAGCTTAGTTTAGGTCTCTTTATGGTTTCATGTGTTGTAGAAATTAAAGTTTGCAGAAAATAAAATAAAATATGCAATTTATGAATTATTCTAATGTGGATCCACTAATGATTTACTTAATGCATTATTTATCTACTATAATTTCTAATTATATTTTTATGTAAATTAATCTTTAATATAATTCTATCTACCATGTTAGTGGGGGGAAGAGATTTAGGGACTAACCTTTCGAAGTGGGCCATGCCTCCGGAAGGTTAGTGTTAATCCCTTCCCCTATTTTCTATTTTACTTTAACTTCAATAATCTACTCTCATTTAATTAATCTAATTCTTAATTATTTCATAATTACAAGAGAATAAAAGAAATAAAAATTACCAAAGCAAGCAAAATATAAAATAATTATAAAACACAATTACCATATCCTGAAGAAAATATTGTTGCTACTTTATTATTGAAAATCAAACGTACATGGTTGCGCATCCAACTTCCAGAATTGCATACAAAATATTACATCGAGAATAATCATAGATTATATATATTTCTCCATTAGCTCGCCATCCCCCTTCAAAGGTCTCGTATGCAAATATATATTGTCACTCAGAAAATTTCGAATATAATTCCCCGTATTTCTCCCATATGGTTTGGACTTGATACGCAACAACTATGTTCTTATCAAGAATAAAGCTAATTTAACACATATTTCCTAAAATACTTGGACTCAATAAATATTCTAATTGGTCCAAGTGGCAACTAATTATAACATAATACTAACTTTGACTTGGTGGGATAACTACGTAACAATACAACCCTTGATTTAGACTTTTTCTACAACTTTTATCCTTTCTTTTAGGGAAGGATACATTTATTACAAATATTCATGTAACAACTTATATGCCCCAAATAAATGGTGAGTCACCCACATTTTATTCTTCTAACCGCCCATGTGGAATTTGAAACCTTTCGTGCTTGATTCTTTCAGTTGCCCACATGGTGTTTGACCAAGCCATAGCTTATGTGGCATTTATGTGAAATAGGTTCTTCCGTAGATTTTTCCAGGTTTCCGTAGTGCCTTTTTGTAGTGCCCTTCCGTAGTGCCCTTTTGTAGCACACATCCACATGTCTCCTCAATATTTTTTCATCCTTTCTTCAATATATGACCTATATTTTGTTGTAATATTACCTGCCAAAAACATACAAAAACTTTGCACAATTTGTGTAAAATATGATCATTTATCATTTTAACCTCATTCATCAAATTAACTGATAAATCACATAAATAAGGTAAAATAATCATTAAAAAAAATTTACTTTCATGATTTTGCAGATCGAAAATAGATAATCCTTGCATAAAATATGTCAATTTGGCACTCATCATTCCCCCAAACCGAAGGAAGTGCATGTCCTCATGCACACAAGATTAATACAACAATCTCAATGGATAAACTATGCAATTATAACAGTTGCATAAATCCAAAATTTGGTCTATAGTAGATAATTGATTCCTCGTTCATGTAAATCCAAATATTTACCTTGATATTCCATTTTAAATAATATTTCTTTTGGAATGTGATATACATTTGATAAGAAGCACAATGCAAATTGTCATTTGGCTAAATTGGAATTACCATCATTTTTTTCAAATTAAATAAGTTGAAACAAGAAGGTACTATAAATCATACAATGAATATGTGTTTTATTTTAGTTGAATCACTTCCTATAGCAGCAGTATTTCAACTTCTATCTATCTAAACACACTTTCCAATGCAAAATTCAATAGTGCTCATTGGACTTATTTAGATGTATATCAAAACTATGCATAAATAAGACTTATAACTTCTATAATAATGTTATCTACAAACCCATACTAACAATAAGAACATAATTATATATGTAACATATAAAATTTAAATTAACTTTTAAAGTTTATTTATTTTTATTTATTATTATTATTATTTTATTTTATTTTATTATTAATATATATATATATATATATTTATATATATATATATATATAAAATATTGTTATTATTATTATTTTTTTATCTTTATTTTTTTCGATAAGAATGATCAAAGTAAAGATATAGTAAAATATAGTAAATTAATATAATATATATTCATTTTATTATTATATATATATATATATATATATTTTTGGTAATATTAAGAAGTGGGGGTTTTGACCAGGAATCCCTCAACCTGTTACAACAACACCAGGGAGACACACACCCACCCCCTCACACACTGACCCACTCACCCACACCATGGTTTGAACCGTAGACCTCTCGAAGAAGAGCCAAAGCCCAAACCGTTGTCTTGCACCCCCAGGTGCTATTATTATATTATTATTATTATTATATAACTATAAAATATTATATTACCTATACTATACCTCTAAACTATATTATAAACTCTATTGTATTAAGTATTATAAACTATATTACTGAAGATTATTATAGAAGTTGTCTATAGAAGATATCTACAAAACTTTAGTTGTTAGAATTTAAGAAAATACTTTACCTGATTCTTCCCCCCAAACTGAATTGTGAAATTTGTATACCTTATTTACTTCCCCCCCAAATTGTAATTTTAGCCAAAACAAGATGAAGGGTGTTTTATTTATATTGGTGGATAATATAATAATAAGTTTTATTTATGGGGGTTTATTATAATTTTTGTGATTGTGCTTCTTGTATGTCATTAAGAAGTTTCCAAGATAGAAAGGTAATGAATATAAAATTTGATTTCAGCCTTCTAGGATATCTTCAATCATGGGAAAAAGTGAAATAGATATTAAAATGGTTTTTTCTAAGGGATGAAAATGTGATGGGCACAAGCCATGTTTTTGTAGAAAAAGAAAAAAATGAAATCATAGTACTTTCATGAGGGTTTTCTTTTGAGTTTTACCTGCATGTGATGTTTCTAGGATTATTCTTCAAGGACTTCAAACATTCTAGCAATTTTGAAACAAATTCATTTACTCCTTTCACAAATCAATATTGATGGGGGGGACACATCATCTGCTCAGACCAAAATTTTCAAATGCTCATTCATTAAACTTGGAAAAAGATTACAATACTAGCCCGCAGGCGTAGTTTTCTTTTCCTGGTGCAAGCTACCTCACATTCGGCGATCTGCTCGCACACTTCCTAGCCTGCAGGCATAGTTTTCCACACTTGGTTATGAGCTTCTCACTTCCTCCTCCCCTCCTAGAAGAAAAACAGACCAAACAGGTCCAGAGCGGCCCTCTTGCCTTCAGCTCTGTAACTCTGCCTTGGTCATTTTTCAACCCTTTCACATTACAATGTCTGGGTTTTTATAGAGGTCCCGACCCTCTGAGCCATTAATGACCCACCTGCAAACAAACATCCTCTTGATCTCAAAAATTGGCTCTTTCCCCGCCTTCATGACTGAACCTTCTCATATTTTATCCTAATTGGCAACTGTCACCAAGTCAGCCACGGGAACATGCATTGATGAGCCGTCTGATCTCTCTGACCTCTGGGCATAGCCTTCGAGTGGTCGCCATGCTCAACTAACTTATTGGGCAAGAAATCCTACATTGATGAGGCCTCTGATCGCCTCGGGAAACACCATCTGGAAACGCGTGCTTTTTTGAATCGTGAACCAGTAGTATGTCACGATATCGTGACATTTTCCTTCCTCGCTGCCTTTCCTCTTCGTCGGGTTGCAATATCGTGACATGTCACGATATCACGACATTTTTCTTCCTTGCAACATTCCTTTCCTTTGGGTCGCGCTGTCGTGACATGTCACGATATCGCAACATTTTCTTTCCTGGCAACCTTCCCCTCCTTCAGGTCGTGATGTCGCGACATGTCGCGATATTGCGACATCTTTCTTTCTCACTATCTTCCACTTCTGTGGGTTGCGATGTCGCGATATCATGACATCTTTCCTTTTCAGCTCTTCTTTCATATTTTAGTCACAAAATCGTGACATGTCGCGATATCATGACATCTTGCTCTCTGCTTCCTTCTCGCCTCTTCAGGTCATGAAATCGCAACGTGTCACGATATCGTGACATCTTGCTCTCTGCTTCCTTCTCGCCTCTTCGGGTCGCGATATTGTGACATCTTTTCTTTCTATCTCCACATTGCTTCTCAGGTCACGAAATCATCACATTTTCTCTTCTACCCCTTCCTGTTCTCTTTCGGTCATTTTATTTGGACTTCTTCTCTCGCCTGCTTCGATCGCGATTTCATGACATGTCACGAAATCATGACATTTTCTTCTTCGTGCCTTCTCTCTCCTTCTTGAGTCGTGAAAACGTGACATGTCGCGATATCGTGACATTTTTCTCCTTTGTGCCTTCTCCTGTCCTTTGGTCGTGAAAATGTGACATGTCGCGATATCGCCACACTTTTCCCTTCTGCGCCTCCTTTTGGTCCTTTGGTCATGAAAATGTGACATGTCACGATATCGCGACACTTTTCTCTTCTACGCCTCCTCTTGTCTTCTAGTTGCGAAAATGTGACATGTCACGATATCGTGACACTTTTCTCTCTTGCGCCTTATCTTATCTTCTGGTAGCGAAAATGTGACATGTCGCGATATCACGACACTTTTCTCTCTTGCGCATTCTCTTGTCTTCTGGTCATGAAAATGCGACATGTCGCGATATCGTGACACTTTTCTCTCTTGCGCCTCCTTCTGGTCTTTTGGTCACAAAAATGCGACATGTCATGATATCGTGACACTTTTCTCTCTTGCGCCTCCTCCTGGTCTTCTGGTTGCGATTTCGTGACATGTCGCAAAATCGTGATGTTTTTGCTCCACGTCTTCTCTCTCCTTCCTGAGTCACGATAATGCAACATGTCACGATATCGCGACACTTTTTCTGTCACGATATTGCGACACTTTTTGTTCCATGCCTTCTCTCTCCTTCCTGAGTCACGATAAGGTGACATGTCGCACTATCGTGACACTTTTTCTGTCGCGATATCGCGACGTCAAGGCAAACACTTAGAAATCTTTTTGTTGGTGCAAGATTGCTCTGCTGCCTCTGGATGCTCCTACATCAGACAACCGGGGTGGATTGAGAAGTGACCTTCATTTTTGTACTATTCTGCATTGTGTAGGATCCATTGCTTCTTCTTCATCTGATGGATCATCAACTCCATCTTCACCATGGTCTTCTCTCCTGGGCTCAACCCCTCTTCGCAACTCCTCTTGTAGGGCTCGCACTTGCCTCTACAAAGCTCTAAAATCTTCTTCAAGTACCACCACCATAATTTATTCATGGAGGCATTCTTCTTCGCTCTCTTCTCTCAATCCTTCAATAGATCCTGGTGTAAACTACCTCATGTTCGACGATCTATTTACACACTCAGGAACTTTATGCTCTTCCACAGATCTTGGTGCAAACTACATCAAGTTTGGCAATCTGTTTGCACACTCAGGAACTCTACGCTCTTCCACAGATCCTGGTGTAAACTGCCTCATGTTCGGTGATCTGTTTACACACTCAGGAACTCCTGCCCTGATACTACTGATGGGGGGGTACACATCATCTGTTCAAACCAAAATTTTTAAATGCTCATTCATTAAACTTGGAAAAAGATTACAATACTAGCCCACAGGTGTAGTTTTCTTTTCCTGGTGCAAGCTGCCTCACATTCGACAATCTGCTTGCACACTTCCTAGCCCATAGGCATATTTTTCCACACTTGGTTCTGATATTCTCACTTCCTCCTCCTCTTCTGGAAGAAAAATAGACCAAACAGGTCCAGAGCGGCCCTCTTGCCTTCAGCTCTGTAACTCTGCCTTGGCCATTTTTTGACCCCTTCACATTACAATGTCTGGGTTTTTATAGAGGTCCCGACCCTCTGAGCCATTAATGACCCACCTGCAAACAAACATCCTCTTGATCTCAAAAATTGGCTCTTTCCCCGCCTTCGTGACTGAACCTTCTCATCTTTTACCCTAATTGGCAACTGTCACCAGGTCAACCGCGAGAACATGCATTTATGAGCCGTCTGATCTCTCTGACCTCTGGGCATAGCCTTTGAATGGCCGCCATGCTCAGCTAACTTATCGGGCAAGAAATCTTGCATTGATGAGGCCTCTGATCACCTCAAGAAACACCGTCTAGAAACACGTGCTTTTTCAAATCGTGAACCAGCAGTATGTCGCGATATCGCGACATGTCATTATATCGCAACATTTTCCTTCCTCGCTGCCTTTCCTCTTCATCGGGTCATGATATCGTGACATTTTTATTCCTTGCAACATTTCTTTCCTTCGGGTCACGCTGTCGCGACATGTCGTGATATCGTGACATTTTATTTCCTGGCAGCCTTCCCCTCCTTCAGGTTGCGATGTCGTGACATGTCACGATGTCGCGACATGTAGTGATATCGCGACATCTTTCTTTCTCGCTGTCTTCCTCTTCAATGGGTCATGATATCACGACATGTCACGATATCATGACATCTTTCCTTTCTGGCTCTTCTTTCACCTTTTGGTCACAAAATCGTGACATGTCGCGATATCGTGACATCTTGCTCTCTGCTTCCTTCTCACCTCTTCGGGTCAAGAAATCACGACATGTCACGATATCATGACATCTTTTCTTTCTGTCTCCACCTTGCTTCTCGGGTCGCGAAATCATGACATTTTCTCTTCTGCCCCTTCCTGTTCTCTTTCAATCATTTTCTTTGGACTTCTCTCGCCTGCTTCGGTCGTGATTTTGCGACATGTCACGAAATCGTGACATTTTCTCTGGACTTCTTCTCTCGCCTACTTCGATCGCGATTTCGTGACATGTCACGAAATTGTGATATTTTCTTCTCTGTGCCTTCTCTCTCCTTCCTGAGTCGTGAAAACATGACATGTCACGATATCGCGACATTTTTCTCCTTTGCGCCTTCTCCCGTCCTTGGTCGCAAAAATGCGACATGTCACGATATCGCGACACTTTTCCCTTCTGCGCCTCCTTCTGGTCCTTTGGTCCCGAAAATGTGATGTGTCGCAATATCGCGACACTTTTCTCTTCTACGCCTACTCTTGTCTTCTAGTCATGAAAATGCGACATGTCACGATATCGCGTCACTTTTCTCTCTTGCACCTTCTCTTGTCTTCTGGTCGTAAAAATGCGACATGTCGTGATATCGCGACAATTTTCTCTCTTGCGCCTCCTTCTGGTCTTCTGGTCACGAAAATGTGACATGTCGCGATATCGCAACACTTTTGTCTCTTGCGCCTCCTTCTGGTCTTCTGGTCGTAATTTCGCGACATGTCGTGAAATCGTGACGTTTTTGCTCCGCGTCTTCTCTCTCCTTCCTGAGTCGCAATAATGCGACATGTCGCGATATCATGACACTTTTTCTGTTGTGATATCATGACAATTTTTGTTCCATGCCTTCTCTCTCCAGATAGCACTGATGGGGGGACACATCAGCTGCTCAGACCAAAATTTTCAAATGCTCATTCATTTAACCTGGAAAAATATTACAATACTAGCCCGCAGGCGTAGTTTTCTTTTCCTGGTGCAAGCTGCCTCATGTTCGACGATCTGCTCGCACACTTCCTAGCCTGCAGGCGTAGTTTTCCACACTTGGTTCTAAGCTTCTCACTTCCTCCTCCCCTATTGGAAGAAAAATAGACCAAACAGGTCCAGTGGCCCTCTTGCCTTCAGCTTTGTAACTCTACCTTGGCCATTTTTTGACCCCTTCACATTACAATGTCTGGGTTTTTATAGAGGTCCCAACCCTCTGAGCCATTAATGACCCACCTGCAAACAAACATCCTCTTGATCTCAAAAATCAACTCTTTCCCCGCCTTCGTGACTGAACCTTCTCATCTTTTACCCTAATTGGCAACTGTCACCAGGTCAACTGCGGGAACATGCATTGATGAGCCGCCTGATCTCTTTGACCTCTGGGCGTAGCCTTCGAGTGGCCACCATGCTCAGCTAACTTATCGGGCAAGAAATCCTGCATTGATGAGGCCTCTGATCACCTTGGGAAACACCATCTAGAAATGCATGCTTTTTCGAATCGTGAACCAACAGTATGTCGCGATATTGTGACATTTTCCTTCCTCGTTGCCTTTCCTCTTTTTTGGGTCGCGATATCGTGACATTTTTCTTCCTTGCAACATTCCTTTCCTTCGGGTTGCGCTATCGCGACATGTTGCGATATCGTGACATTTTCTTTCTTGGCAACCTTCCCCTCCAGGTCACGATGTCGCGATATCGCGACATCTTTCTTTCTCGCTATCTTCCTCTTTGTCGGGTCGCATTGTCACGACATGTCGTGATATCGTGACATATTTCCTTTTTGGCTCTTCTTTCACCTTTTGGTCATGAAATCGTGACATGTCGTGATATCGCGACATCTTGCTATCTGCTTCCTTCTCGCCTCTTCGGGTCATGAAATCGCGACGTGTCGTGATATCATGACATCTTTTCTTTCTATCTCCACCTTGCTTCTCAGGTCGTGAAATCACAACATTTTCTCTTCTACCCCTTTCTGTTCTCTTTCGGTCATTTTCTCTGGACTTCTTCTCTCGCCTACTTCGGTCGTGATTTCGCGACATGTCGTGAAATCGTGACATTTTCTTCTCCACGCCTTCTCTCTCCTTCCTGAGTCGCAAAAATGCGACATGTCATGATATCGCGACATTTTTCTCCTTTGCGCATTTTCTCGTCCTTTGGTCGCAAAAATGTGACATGTCGCGATATCGTGACACTTTTCCCTTCTGCGCCTTCTTCTGGTCCTTTGGTCACGAAAATGTGACATGTCGCGATATCGCGACACTTTTCTCTTCTGCGCCTCCTCTTGTCTTCTAGTCGCGAAAATGCGACATGTCGCAATATCATGACACTTTTCTCTCTTGCACCTTCTCTTGTCTTCTGGTCATGAAAATGCGACATGTCATGATATCATGACACTTTTCTCTCTTGCGCCTTCTCTTGTCTTCTGGTCGCAAAAATGCGACATGTCGTGATATCACGACACTTTTCTCTCTTGCGCCTCCTTTTGGTCTTTTGGTTGTGAAAATGCAACATGTCGCGATATCACGACACTTTTCTCTCTTGCGCCTCCTTCTGGTCTTTTTGTCGCGATTTCGCGACATGTCACGAAATCGCGACGTTTTTCCTCCATGTCTTCTCTCTCCTTCCTGAGTCGCGATAATGTGACATGTCGCGATATCACGACACTTTTTTTGTCGTGATATCGTGACACTTTTTGTTCCATGCCTTCTCTCTCCTTCCTGAGTCGTGATAAGGTGACATGTCACGAGATCGCGACACTTTTTCTGTCACGAGATCGCGATGTCAAGGCAAACACTTAGAAATATTTTTGTTGGTGCAAGATTGCTCTGCTGCCTCCGGATGCTCCTGCATCAAATATAATGTCAAAGTTGTCCTAGTATTCTCAAGCTTCTTTTAAGACCAATTGTGTGTGTAGTGAGGATTCATTTCCCATTATGAGCAAGGATTGAAAAACAACAAGGGGTATGTATGCCAAAAAGCTAGCTTATCGTATGGGCATCTAGAGGTCTTATCCAGACTTAGTGCTAATATGTAAGGATACCTTAATAAAGAGTACGCCATGGTGTTTGAGATACTAATAATTCTAGGGATTCAAGCTTTTTTGCCCTTTATTTACTTTTGTTTTATTTGGGATACTTGCTCATTTTGTGAGGAGCAAGGGATTTTTAGTGTTTTTTAGAGTTATTGCTTATTTTGAGGAGAAGCAAGCAGATTTTTATTGGGATACTTGCTCGATTAGATGAGGAGCAAGGAATTTTTTTTTTTTGAAGGTGAAGGACGAGCTTGTCCTTTTGCCAATTTGTTAGTATTCTAGACCATGCGTAAAAATAGATAAGCAAGGGAAATTGTTCACTTATGGCAGAAATAACACATGAGTTAATTTTTCCAATACTTCACAATGTTTTTAGGTGTGCAATTGTGCATGGCCAAAGAGAAACTTGATCAACTAGGAGTAACTTACAACATTTTAAAAAGATTTGCTTCATTTTCAATGAAAATTTTGCTCAAGATACCAGATATTAAAGAACACCTAGACTTCATCTAGAAATAAGGTACTATGCATCATGTGGTAATCATATTCCTACAAGGTTTTTTTAGAGAGAACATTTTCTTGGGCTATCTTTAAAACATTAAGACTGAAAATGGAAAGGAATACATATACTTCATGATGAAACAAAGGAAACATAATTATTTTTACTTTTACATATTAATTTTTTTTCAATTTATATATATAATTATATTATTATATATATTTTTCTTTTCAAAGAGAGAAATTATTGGATAGTAGTTGGTTGCAGTTCAGAAATGCACTGCAAATCAGTTTGTTATCTAAGGCGGTGTATGATTTTTTTTTTTAGATAATGATTTTTTGTATAGTTAAAACCTATGCCCATTAATTAGTGATTTTCTAGTTGATTTATCAATAGGATTTGAGTTTTACTACACCCTTTCAAATGTTTTCTAATTGAAATTTTCATGATACAATATGTTTGTCTTGCCACTTTATAATTTTGTTGGTTCAGTCTTGTATATAACTCTATTTTATTTCATTACTATTATTATTATTATTTTATTTTTAACATGGTGGAATCGGTAGTCACCACAAATCTGGGCAGGCTGTCCAACTTTTATGGTTGCCACAGTATTCTGCCTTGTCCGCCCCGAAAGCCTCCACACATATCTTCTCGCAGTCCGCACCTATAACCGCCATGCCATAATAATTTTAAACCTTTTACGCCGCTGAAAGCACTAGGAAAGGGACAAGCGTTTAGTCCGACGAGGCCCGAGATTTGAACCTTGGAATTATTATTATTATTATTATTATATATATATTTTATTTTATTATATATATTTTTTATTATAATTTCTAATAATATATATATATATATATATATATATATATTATTATTTGTAATATTTTCTAGAGGTTTATTGGACTGTTTTCCACCACCTAGCAACTTATTTTTCTTTTCTCTCTTTTTGGTTTTGTTTTTGTGTTTGGGTTTTGATTTTCTGTTTCAATCCTACTGTTTGCCAAGTTTAGATACAAATTTCAGAATTTATAACTATTCTTAACACAACAGAAATAAAACAAATTTTTTGAACAATCCTAATGTTACTAAAATTAGGTGCGACCCACGGTCTATGAATCCATACAACCAATTCTAGTACAATAGGAGGAAAGTAAAAATGCTTGAAAAATAAATTTTACTAGAAATGAAATTGCTGAAATAAAAGGTAAATTACTACTGTTCTTTGACTATTAGGAGGGATTTCATTACAGTTGTGTCACTCAACGTAACTGCTTCCTACTAAAAAAACATAGGGTCCTAAGCAAAGTTTAGGTTGTTTTCAACGTTAACCTACTTCATGTTATTTTTCATAGGTCCTAAATCAAATTAACAATAGTAATCACCCAAAGCAAGGAAATTGCAAAAAATAAAATTTGCTGAATTTGAAATTTGCAAAAAATAAATTTTTAATCTACGAAAGCAGTAAAAATGATTCCTTCAAGAGAAAAGAACCTGGTAACATCGAACGAAGGAAATTTTTGGAACCATCTTCGGGCCACTCTGACTTGTATGCACACCAAGGTCTCGTACGTACCCCTTTTTACATACAAGTAAGCCTATCTCTTTGCACTGCCAAACAACTTTTCTGATTAACCACTACGACACTACTCTCCCCGGCAACAACACCAAAATGATTGGTTGTAGTAGCTTACATTTAATTTTATCAATTTGGGTTAATCTAGGTTAGATTTAAAGAGTAGCAACCCAGTATATATTGTACTGTAGTAATTAATACTAAGCTTAGTTCAAGTCTTTTTCTAGTTTCATGTGTTGTAGAAATTAAAGTTTGTGGAAAATAAAATAAAATATGCAATTTATGAATTATTATAATGTGGATCCACTAATGATTTACTTAATGCATTATTTATCTACTATAATTTCTAATTATATTTTCATGTAAATTAATCTTTAATCTAATTCTATCTACCATGTTAGTGGGGGGAAGAGATTTAGGGACTAACCTTTCGGAGTGGGCCCTACCTTTGGAAGGTTAGTGTTAACCCCTTCCCCTATTTTCTATTTTATTTTAACTTCAATAATCTACTCTCATTCTTAATTATTTCATAATTACAAGAGAATAAAAGAAATAAAAATGACCAAAGTAAGCAAAATATAAAATAATTATAAAACAAAGTTACCATATCCTGAAGAAATCATTGTTGCTACTTTATTATTGAAAATCAAATGTACATGGTTGTGCATCCAACTTACAAAATTGCATACAAAATATTACATCAGGAATAATCATAGATTACATATATTTCTCCATTAGCTTGCCATCCCCCTTCAAAGGTCTCGTATGCAAATATATATTGTCACTCAAACAATTTCGAACATAAATCCCCGTATTTCTCCCATATGGTTTGGACTTTATACACAAAAACTATGTTCTTATCAAGAATACAGCTAAATTAACACATCTCCTAAAATACTTGGACTCAATAAATATTCTAATTGGTCCAAGTGGCAACTAATTATAACATAATACTAACTTTGAATTTGTGGGATAGCTACGTAACAATACAACCCTTGATTTAGACTTTTTCTATAGCTTTTATCCTTTATTTTAGGGAAGGATACATTTATTACAAATATTCACGTAACAACTTATATGCCCCAAATAAATGGTGAGTCACCCACATTTAATTCTTCTAACTACCCATGTGGAATTTGAAACCTTTTGTGCTTGATTCTTTTAGCTACCCATGTGGTGTTTGACCAAGCCATAGCTTATGTGGCATTTATGTGAAACAAGTTCTTTTGTAGATTTTTCTAGGTTTTCGTAGTGCCCTTTTGTAGCACCCTTCCATAGCACCCTTTCATAGCGTGCATCCACATGTCTCCTCGGTATTTGTTCATCCTTTCTTCAATATATGATCTGTATTTTGTTGTAATATTACTTGCCAAAAACATACAAAAACTTCATATAATTTGTGTAAAATATTATCATTTATCATTTTAACCTCATTCATCAAATTAACTAATAAATCACATAAATAAGGTAAAATAATCATTAAAACACATTTGCTTTCATGATTTTGTAGATAGAAAATAGATAATCCTTGCATAAAATGTGTCAATTTGGCACTCATTAGTATTTCTACTCCTAGAAGGTATTGTTCTTTACCTTTATCCTCTTTCCTTATTATCTGATTCTTCTGACTCCTTTGATTGTTTTCCATGTCCACATTCCTG
Organism: Wollemia nobilis; assembly: GCA_028583015.1. Taxonomy (NCBI): domain Eukaryota; kingdom Viridiplantae; phylum Streptophyta; class Pinopsida; order Araucariales; family Araucariaceae; genus Wollemia; species Wollemia nobilis. The sequence goes on along the minus strand of JAQPPZ010003361.1, from coordinate 6,565,578 downwards.
TCCATATCCTTGTTCCTAAACCTGTTCATATCCATACTCCTATTCCTATTCATATTCATGTCCTCGTTCTTGTTCCCATTCCTGTTCATGTCCATATCCATGTTCCTATTCATATTCATGTTCCTGTTCCTATTTTTGTTCATGTTCATACCTATTTTTGGGATGTCTGCTCTACACCACTTTGCTATGTGACCATCATTATTGCACTTATAACACTTAATGTTATTATTCCTTGGAGGTGCAAATATCTTAGGATTTCTCCTAGTGAAGCCATATCTTCTTCTATTATTGCCTTGTGACCAAACTGATTACATGAGTAGAAATACCCATGAAAAATTTAATTGTTCCCAATTTCTTATCTTACATGTGTCCTGCATTGTGAAGCCATGTGCCCAAACCTGTGACATGAAAAGCATTTTCCATTGAAGCTTCCTTGTCTTAACCTCATTGGTGTCCTATTATGATTGTTTTTCCATATGTATCTTCTTTGTGCATTGTTCCTATTTTTGTTGAACTCTTTATTTTCCAACTCATCCTCTGATGTCTCACTTTCTTTCACACTGTATTCTTCTGAAGTATCTTCATTTGAAGTTTCTTCTCCTCCAAAACTTGAAGTTGACTCTCCTTCCCATTTCTTTTGAACCTGTTCAAATCCAAGACCTATTTTGCTTGATGTAGTATTTTGTGTCTTGATGAACTTATCCAAGTTCTTTGAGTTGTTTTTAAACCCTTTCATCTTGATATTGGAGTCCTCTAAATCTTCTTTTAGTAGTGCCACTTCTTGTGCTAACTTCTCACATTCCAATATATTTGCTTCTAAGTTATTTTGAATTTTTTTGCCTTAGCCTTTGATTTTTCTAAATCCTCTATAAGCAATATTCTCACTTAATCACATTATTAAAATTGAATTTTAAGTTTAGAGTGTTTCTTTCTTACCTTCTTTACTATGTCAAGGGCATAGATAAGTTCTCCCTTAAGATCATAACCATCCTTTTTTGAATATTCATCTATTTTTTTACCTTTGTCCACATATCTGTTTTCTTTTGGCTTATCTTCTATAGGATCACTTACTTCTTCTAAATACCATTAGAAGATTTTCATCTAGTCCTTCAAGTGCATTCTCATATTCATCATCACTAAAACTATAACCATCCCTTGTACAATCATCTTCAAGATGTCCAAAGTTACCACATATAAAACACTTGAGAATAACTGGAGTCTTAATGGTTCTTTTTCTTAAATTATAAATAGGACTTCATCTCTATCATTGTATGAAAAACTAGCATCACTATCACTTGAATACTTACTTACCTTATCTACATAGTAGCTTCTCTTTTGCCTTTGAAAGAACTTCTTTCCTTGTCTGCTTTGTCCATCCTTGCTTTTCTTTTGATGCTTATCTCACTTATATATTTTTGATTCCTTGTTCCTGTGATCCTGTTTTTCTTCACCATTGTTGTTCTTGGGTTCTTGACAATCTGTTGCAAAATATCGATACTTTCCATAATTGAAACACTTAACAAATATTTTATCTCTAGATATTCTATAGTCCTTATCTCTTCTACCATAGTTAGCTTCTTCATCACTAGATGACTCATTGCTTGATTCTGACTTCTTACCCTTTGTCTTATTGGTTGCTTTGAATGCTTCTTCCTTCTGGGACATAGGATATTTTGTTCTTATCTCAAATGCTGTGAGCATACCAAGAAACTTATCTCTTATCAAAGTATCACCATCTATTGATACTTCTATAGTAGAAACCTGTTCACTAAATATTTTTGGAAGAGATCTTAAGACTTTATCACAAACATTAGATTCATTAATCTTCATACCAAGTCCTCGCATATCATTAACAATATTATCAATTCTAATTAGGTAAGAACTAATATTTTCCTCTTTGTTCATTCTTAATTCTTCAAGTTATCTTTTGATATTTTTACTCTTTGCTTTCTTGACACTTTTATCTTCTTCATATATATTTTGCAATTTATCCCACATCTCTTTTGTAGTTTGACAATGCATAACTTTCATAGACTCTATTCTATGCAAACCTCTCACAAGTGCATTCATTGCTTTTGAATTGTAGTGTTGTAGAATCTTACCTTCCTTATTTGTAGGAGGATTGATTAAGGGATCGTATCCAAATTCCATTGATTCCCAAATTTCATTGCCAAGTGCCATTAGGTAGATCTTCATCATCATACTCCAATACATATAGTCACTTCCATAAAATACTAGTGCTGAATTATTTGAGGACACTTCCTTAGGATCCATTGTGTTCTTGTTAGCATTTCCTTCAAGATATTAAACTCTTCTGAAGGAATCCACTCTGATACCAATTGAAGAACACAAGCTTATACTGAGAGGGGGGGTGAACAATATAAGACCACTTTTTACTTTTCTTTCCAAATCAATATTAAGCAATGTGTAGATAGCAATATCAATAGCAGTAATAAAAGCAATGCACAAATCACCACACACAATAGAGACACCACAATTTACATGGTTCACCCAATGTGGGCTACTCCACGGAGAAAATATTTCACTAAAATTTTCTCAATCAATCTCTTGGGAATCCTTCCCAATTACAATATTTATGGACCTCTATCCAAAGGAGACATCAATCCCTTAAATAAAGTTCATGGATCTCTATCCACTGGATAACTCCTTCTCCTCTACTCTGGCTTGTGATCCTCTAGAAGACTATTGCCTCCACTATACTGGCTTGTGGATCTCTCTCCACTGAAGACTCTTGTCCCCACTTAGAAGACCTGTCCTCACTTCCCTGGCTAATGGATCTCTATCCACTAGAGACTACTATCCTCTCTACTCTATCACCTCCAAATATCTATCTCAAATCTACACTAAACACAGTCCATTCGGTCTAGCACAAATATGCTCAACAAGTCCACTCAGAACTTGCTCAAATCTTCTCAATAAGTCCACTCAGAACTTGCTCAAATCTGCTCAACAAGTCCACTCAGAACTTGCTCAAATATTCTCAACAAGTCCACACAAAACTTTATTAAATATACTCAATAGGTCCACTCAGAACCTGCTTAAATCTGCTAAAAAATTCCACATAGAACTTGCTTAAATCTGCTCAAAAAGTCCACACAAAACTTTCTCAAATATGCTCAACAAGTCCACATAGAACTTTCTCAATCTTCTCAACAAGTCCACACAAAACTTGCTCAAATATGCTCAACAAGTCCACACAAAACTTGTCCAATATGCTCAATAAGTCCACACAGAACTTATTCAAATATGCTCAACAAGCTCACTCAGAACTTGTCCAATATCATAGAAACATAAAGTGAATTGTTAGAGACCCAATATGTTTCAAATCAATGCTCAAACACTTTCTCAACTCAAATCAGAATATAGAATAGTTTGTTTTATGGAACTTGAACAATCACTTCATACATCCACTTGACTAGGCTCAATCAACTCTACTCAACCAATTACTCAACAAACAACCCTTGCTCACAAACCCTAGTCCAAGCATGTAAACACCAACTCAAAATATTTCCAACAATGCTCAACAACAAATCTCACATAACAATGATACTCATGTTCTTTTCAAACCCTAGTTCAAGTTCTTTGTACAACAACTCACTTCAACAACAATGCATATAAATCAATCTTCACATAACAATGATACTCATGTTCTTTTCAAAACCCTAACTCAAGTTCTTCACACAACCAATGGCTTCAACAACAATGCTTATAAATCAATCTTCACATAACAATGATACTCATGTTCTTTTCAAAACCCTAACTCAAGTTCTTCACACAACCAATGGCTTCAACAACAATGCTTATAAAACAAGGTTTTAATCACAACACTTAATTCCAGAAAACCTTGAAGCATTAACTCAAACACTTTCGAAAAGGAAACCCTAATCAAATCCTTTTCACTCCAAACTTTATTTTCTAGAAATCCAATCAATCAACTCAACCAAGGAAGAAATTGCCCATACCTTTTTGCTTGACAAGGAGTTGATCTCACAAATCTGCCACACTCACAGTCACTTCTTTGCCAATCTCAATAAGGGTTAGAAGATAATAATTTTCTCAAAAATATAATACAAAATGATATCAAAATTACACCTTATCACTCCAACTTAAATAATATTCAACACCTTCACAATAATATTCTTTAACACAAAAATCCCTTATTAAAATTAAAACAATACTCAAAAGTCTTAATCCTCCAAAATGCCAATATAGTAATTTAAGACTTTATTAAAAATTAAAACCAAAAACCTCCTTATTACTCCAAGTGATAATTTTCAACTACCACCACTATCCAATAAGCAACCTTTCTAAAAAATTCCACTAACAACCCTTATACCTCTCAACTTAGGTAAATAATAAAAATTTAATGGAAAATATTTACCTTACCTTCAGAGGGATTCAAACCTTCAACAATGCCCATGATGAACGCCTTAGTCATGGCTTCAACCACCACACGAGCTACGCGCTCATTTGAAACTAATGAAGCACCACATGCTTCAAGTTGTGCCTCCCTTCTTGCCCTTTGCAAAAATGTGCGCCTTTGGCACCTTCAACCAACATGACTACCAAGCACACTGCCACATTTCAAACGTTGGTTCTCTTGCCAAAAAATGCTTTCACACCTGCCCACTCACCACTAGGCCAAGTTGCCCAGTTGGCCTTCGAACGATCTATGCTTTCTATTTTGAACTGTTCATCGCACATGAAATTTGCAAAATTCTCACGAGCTCTTATTTCACTTTGCATCCAAATAATAATCAATCGAGCAAGGATAAAGTTTAATGCCCTTTGAGCATAGGTATATATATTAATTTCCTCCATGCTTGTAAAACATCGGTGCTTCAAATGCTTTCACCACCATGTAATGTCGATGAAGGTTAAGACCTTGATAAAGGTGCTTTGAATATTTTTAACTCCAAACCCATATTTGGGTATTGTAAAATATTATAATGAATATTATAAATATTTTACTTTGGGCTTTTAACCATATCACTTAATATTATAATAACAAATATTATAATATTATATCCTTTTGAGTTTATTACTTCATTCTCATTGCATACCATGGTGTAAATAATATTTATTTATAAAATTTAAATTCTCATTGAATTTAAATAATTTATAAAAAATATTATATCTCCTTTTTAACTTTGCACAAGCCTCCTTGAGATTTTATGAAAACCCTTTTAACTTATGCTTCCATATACTATTAAGATATTATGGAGCCCTTTTTCTTTTAACTTTTGTACTGATTCTCTTGACCTTTGGTCTTCTTCCTGGATATCAAATAACAACCTTGACACATTTGTTTCTTGACGAAGTCCTTGATATTAATGATGACTTAATATGGTGACATCAATGACAACTTTGAATTAGGGACTCAAAATATCCAACATTACTTGGTTTGAATCAGCACAAAATACCTTTGATGTCTTCAAACAACTTATGAGCACATGTCCTATTTTTGCCATTCCATATTTTACTAAACCATTTGAGCTTCATTGTGATGCTTCAAGGGAAGGCATTGGAGCTGTATTGATGCAAAATAAGAATCCTATAACTTATGAGAGTAGGAAGTTGAGGGACGGAGAGAGGACTTACTCTATGTAAGACAAGAAATGTTAGCCATCATGCATGCTTTGGCTAAATTTAGATAGTACTTAGTGGGAGGTAGGTTTGTGGTGAGAACTGATCATAACAACCTCAAAAATTTCTTGAATAAAAAAGATCTTAATGATAGGCAATGAAAACGGGTCAAAAAGTTGCAGGTTTATGATTTTTATATTGAGTATGTAAAAGGAAAGAAGAATATAGTGGTTGATGCATTGTTAAGAAGGCCATATTTGAGCTCACTTACAAATATTGTAGCAAATTAGAAATATAAAATTGTTGTAGCGTATGCTAAGAATACCTTAGCTAACAACATTTTGGATGGGACTTCACAAGATGACAGGTACAAGATAAGAAATGAAATAATTTTTTATAAGGATAGAATATTTTTTGTCCCTGACTCTAGAATTAAAGGTTTTGAAGAATTTTCATGATATTCCTATGGTTGGCCATCCTGGATTCTATTTACAGACAGGTCTATGAGAGATTTCATGGAAGGTACTGAAGAATGATATTTTACAATATATTCATGAATGTCCTAGATGTTAATAGAATAATAATGAGCATCAATATCCTACTAGTTTGCTATGGCCCCTACCTATTCCCACTCAAAAATGGGAAAGCATCTGGACTTCATCACTAGACTTCCCAAGGTGCAAGAGAAGGATTTCATTTATATGGTTGTAGATGGGTTGACTAAATTTACCCATTTCTATGCTATTTCAGCAGTGTTTACAATAGTAAAGGTGGCTGATCTATTCTTTAGAGAGATATTCAGACTTCATGGTTTACCCAAAAATATTGTTAGTGATTGGGAAAACAAGTTTATAAGTCTATTTTGGTAGGAGTTGTTCAAATTGTATGGCACTGTGCTGACCCCTAGCACTAGTTATCACCCACAAACTAATGTGAAAATGAATATTGTAAACAAATGGATATAAGGGTATCTGTGCAACTATGTTTTAGGGCAACATAAGGTGTGGGTAAAGTGGTTGCATTTAAGGGAATACTGTTATAACTCCTCTTATCACATGACTATCAAGATGTTACCATTTTTGGCATTATATGGCTATGAGGCTCCAATATTTATTGATTTACTTTTGGGGGATTATAGAGTACCTAAAGCTAAGGATATTTTACAAGAGAGTCAAGACATCATGATATCCTTGAGAGACAACATTCAGCAAGCACAAAATCAAAAAAATAAGTATGCAAAACATCATAGAATTGAGCAGGTTTTCGAAGTAGGAGATATGGTCTACTTGCGCTTTTAGCCCTATCGACAATCCACTCTCAAAAGGAGTGGATCAGAGAAGCTTAAGCCTCAATTTTATGGGTCATTCAAGATCACCAAGAGGATTGAAGAGGTGGCATATGATTTGGAGTTACCTGAGAGTAGTAGGGTGCACAATGTATTTCATGTATGCCTTAAGAAGGTGCTTGGACATAATGTGGTACCATCTACAGATTTGCTTCCTTTGGATGAGAAAGGGAAAATAGTATTGATTCCTGAAGTAGTTATTGACTATAGAGGGCATTAACTTAAGAGGAGAACAATTAGATAAATTTTGATGAAGTGGAAGAATATGCCAGTAGAGGATGCTACATGGGAGAGTGAGCAGATTTTACAACATCTGGATCTGCAATTGCTTAAGGACAAACAATTTTGGGGAGGGAGGACTGTAATGTTCCCTTCTTACACTTAGATAGTTTGACACTCGTCAGCCTATTACAAATTTCCCATAGGCTAGTCAGTGATGGTTAGGGATCTCATTGGCTTGGAGAGCCCATGTTTCTGATTCTATGATATTTGGGTTTTGGTACTATTTATTGTATATACTATTTTTAGTATATGCTATTTTTAGTAAGTGGTATTTCCAATTTTTAGCATCCAGTCAGTTGCAGAGGTTTGTGGTGATTTTGGGCAATATTCTATTTTGGCATTCAGTGAGAGAATTTGATTTAATTTAATTTTTCACTTAAGTTATAAAGTAACTTAAGTGTAATGTTATATTTTAATATTTCAATAAAGTGCACCAAAAAGGGGGGATGCCTAGCTTAAGGGGAAAAAATGGAATATTTTAAAAGTGAGCTTTTGTGGAGATAAAGTAATGTTTATTTTTGAAATCTAATTTCTCATTGAGAAAAAATCTAACTTGTCTCCAAGCTCTTTAAAAGTGGGTTTTGGCTCCCATTTTAATATCTAAGAATTGACAACTTAGGGAGATGCTGTTGGAATGTATCCAAGATTTCGATTTGTAGTTTGTGGATGATGGAAACCCTCTTCAACTCTTTAGGTTTCGATGGTGAATGACCCATCCAAGCCATATATGGTATTTTCATCTAGGAAATACATTGGTGCTTCAGAGATTTCAGTATTTTAATTTGTAGAAGTCAGGGTTTGGTGTGTTTGGTTTCCAATGTGATGTTTTGTGCATGAAATATTTGTTTTTGGTGATTTTGGTATTTGTTCTTGAGGTTTTGTGTAATGCAGAACTGCCTGGAATGACCGACCATACCAATTTGACCATGAAGTTGAACCATATTTTTGTGTGTAGCTTTCAAAGGAAGTAGAATCTGGTTGTGGGTATTATTTCTTTGGTTTTAGCGGACTTGGGCACCCATTTTTTTAGGATTGCATATTTTTTAGTGGGTGTTACTAAATTTTTAGAGGTATCTGAACATGTTTGTAACTCCTAAAACTATGACATCTTGTGGGTGTTAGTAATTTTTGGTTTCCTATGACCATATTGTCATTTAGAAGGCTTGGGTGAGATTTCAAACTTAAGACAGTGCTCAATAAAGTGGTGAAAAACTTGGTGTGACATTATTTGGTGGATAGTAGAACTTGCAACCATGTATATGGTGTTTTTAGACATGTAACATCACTTATATCTCTCAAAGAATTAGGATTTTATCTATGTTATGGTATGCAATGAGTTAATGTAACAATGTTATGAATGTATTTCTTAGTCAAAATATGTTGTTATAGCAGTTTGTATAATATTGTTTAGTTTCTGAGTTATTGCGGTAGTGTTTACCTTCTAGATTACATAATTATATTGTTCTATATATATTAAAAAAAAAATTAGGGGCGTTTATTACAGTATTGGGGAATTTTTGAGGAAAACCCAAGTGCTTAGAAGCATCTGCATCTGCTCAAGATATTTGTTACTATGATCACACTCCTATATTTTACTTTCATGGGAAATAAAGGTGTTTTGTGTTGTTTATTTCAATTGTAGGGAACAAATCTAGAACAAAGAGAAAACAAATACGTCAAGTAAATGTCTAGTCATTGAAATCATTGGTCCCATTTGCATTTGAACATCCCTACAAAAGAACAAGATCCCCTACAATATAATGAATGCCTATGTGAACCATACCCCTAATGTAGTGTAAATTCTACTTGGTAGCCTTCTAGTGATTCTGGAGGTGTTTGCATATACTTGGAATACTGACTAAAAGTAAAAGGAATTTTTAGTTAGGTTGAAGAAGATAGAGAAAACTACCCACCAAATACCAATAGAAAGTAACATCAACTATAGCATGGTGGCAAGCATTCCATAATAAAGGAATAGGACGATAGATTAGGGGCCAAACAAGATTATTGTCAATGTAGTTCTAACCATCATTGTACACTTAGAATGATATCATCTTAACTTTGTATGACAATCATACTCCAACTAGTACTACATATACTAGAATGACAAGTGTTGGAATGACATGTACTTGGAATGATATATCCACTTAGAATGAAACATTTAGAATGGCATATCACTAGATTGACAAGAGTTGGATCAAAAACATCAGGTTCTGCTAGGACTACAAGTGCTCTACACCACTTGGAATGACACTCACACTCGAATGGCTATAGTCACCCAATTGGAATGACACTATTATCATCACTTGGAATAACACTCCTAGCAATTCCACTCATACTACAATCTAGATTGCAACTCCCAAATTCCATATTTAGTCTACTACTATGATACCTGCACACAAATAATCCAACATACACTCTACAACTACCAATGGAAAACACACTACACATAAATTACACTGAACATAGATAGAAATGAGTCAATTGCATTACTTATGACACGATGTTATAGAATATCGTACAATGCATATACAATCTACAATGTCTACACAAGGCTTGCCAAAACTTGGCTCTAATCTCTTCCTATACACAACATACACTAGATACATATACACATAGCCTCATGGTTTTCCTAGATAGTATATGGTTGTCCCAAATGAAGGATGGGGGTCTATTTTACCTTTGTCGTGGTTGTTGCCAATAATGACCTCCCAAGACAACGCATCGCCAAATTGTATCCATATTCAAACATACACTTCTAACCTTAATGCACTATAGTTTATTTAATTTATCAAATCAATGATCAAATTGCATTACATTGTCCTTTTTTCTACATTTACATTTCATATGCATTTAATTACACTTGCATTTGACTTCCATTTGTATTGCATTCAATTACAATATTTACATTTAGTGCATTTTGCACCATTTATTTTTCTTCTGGGGTCTAGAACTAGTGTCTACATTTGCCCTCCCTTTTACTTTGGTCAATGTCCTCATAAAAATTTGCTTTGGATCCTAGGGGTTTGGCTGCTGTTGTTGAGGTGTCAAAATAGGTGCTTCTCCCATATCCATGATTTTTAGCTTCAATGCCTCATTATTATCCTTCAATTTTTGGTATAATTATGGTATCTCACTCTCTCTATACAATAATGATTGGCCCTTTGTTTAGATTTAACCAGTTTTGCCAAAAGTTCTTTCTCCTTCTTTGCAAAGGTATTTTTTTGTAGATTTTTGTACCACTTCTACAATTTGCTCATATTTTTCTGTAGCCAACTGATCTTTATGCTCTAGCTCCTTGGTATTTTCATCCACAAACTATTATTTGATTGAGCACTTAGATTTTAGCTGTCCAATCATTACATCTTGTTCCTCTTGCACCTTTAACTTTACCTAAATCTCTTGTTTTAAGGTAGACACTTTTACTTCAAGGTGACTAGTTCTACCTCAACTTCCTCTTTCATCCTCTTCTTAGCATATACTTCCTTTGACTCGTGGATCCTTCGTAATTCAATAGCTAACCACTCTATCCATTATGCCAAGAAATTAATTCTCCCATGTATCTTTACTAGCTCAGGTGGGATTTTTCTATACTCCACACTTACTACATCTTTGGGAAAAGGCATTAGATCTACATCATCTAGATATATTTAGGTTGATTGCCTATATATGGTCCTCATTCTTGTCCAGGGTTATACGTAAGGGGTTGAACCCAAAATGCATTTTTAAAAATGGGGTAAATCAATTTTGAAATCTAGGTGAATAGTGTCCAAACTCATGTAGAAGGTCCACTATTATCAAGGGAAATGTTGGCAATTTAAACTTAAAATGGTCAAATTATTATAAAATTGGTCCGAATTGACCCAAAAAAAAATTTGCAGCAAAAAATTTTAGGCTAATGGGCCTTAGTCAAGGGTCCCCAATATTACTCAATTCCACATTTTAAAAATCCAAATATTTGTTAATTAACAATGATTAGCCGCTATGCATAACCTTGTTCTTGTCGATACTTCTTTTTTTGACCATGTTCTAAATGTTACCATCCTAAAATTCCCGTGGCTCTTCTTTATGGATTTTAGTGAGCTCCTTCATCCTTTATTTATCATGAACTCATTGTAACAATTTATCTACTTTTTCATACACCATCAGTTGCCACTTATTTAAGTATCCCATGCAACCCTTCCTAAATTCAAATATTGTTTGATGTAAAATATTCATCATGTTATCAAAAAGTACATTGATCTATTCCTCTACATGTTCTCTAGGTTTGGTAGATAACTAAAATTTGGCACTTTAACCATGAAATGCTCACTTGTCTCTATTAGAATTTCCATATTAGTTTCTTCTTCAATTAGGATCTCATCTCTATATCTTCATTTTCACCTCTTAGATTGATGGTCTTATTTGCTACCTTACCTTCCATTATTGGCTACTCTGTAGTGTCAAAAAAATTTCCATACTTTGGCTACTACCTCCTTCCTTTATCAATATATATTATTATAGGTTGTATTTATTTCTCCATTTCTACTTTTGCTAGCACTGCATCCTACTTTTCTAATTGTTTTTCTCTTTTTGGGACTTTAAATGCAACTGGTTCTTCCCTTGCCAGATCCTCTACTATGGATATGATATTGAATAAGGGCTCTTCTTACAACTATGATGCTGCATACAAGTCTATATGTTGCTCAATTTCTACCTAAATTTCAGGTGACTCCATTCACATCTCACCTAGTACTTCCACTTGAACTACATCTATTGCATCACATACCTCTCTATTCATATCCACAACTTTTTTTAGTATTTATGCATGTTGTGTAGCTTCTCATCCTTATTGTTGTGCAATATTTTCCACAAAATATTGTACTCTTTATATAGCACCTTCTTTGGTATCATGAGCCAAACTTCTCTTTTTTGGTATTGGTTTTTGGTCTTCTTCATTATTTGAATCCTCACTTGCATCCTCATTTGGAAAGTCCTTTAATATATTTTTTGTTTTTATTGGAGTTCTTTCCTTTGACTTTGCAAATGACATTACATTGAGCCATGCCATGATTATTGGATCCTTATTTTTCTACCTTCCTTGTAGGTCTATTCCAGGAAATTGCAACTTATGTCATAACATTCATCAATAATTCAATAGCATGAAATACCATTAAAAATTTCTTTGAGTATTATATTAAGAAATTCTTATTGCACTGCAATAGGTATAATACCTAGTCATACTTGACACCCTTCAAGATGCCTTGCACATATGGTATAAACCAAGTAGACATATTTGAATAGCATTGTTCTCCTTGTAACTTGGACATTATCACATTCATAGGGTATTGTAACTCCATTGGCTTTAGTTGTTGTTGCTTTATCCCATGGATCCCATGCTTTTTCATCTTTATTAATTAATATAGATTCATGGTGGTGACTTCACAGATAATCTTATTCCAGTGGATCTAGTCCATTGTCTCTTTTTGAACCAATGATCTATAACTCAACAATATAAATATTCTCTAAAAAATGCTAAGTGAAAACACTACCTGCACATTTTTATCATCGATCTTCACTTTACTAGAATTTTTAGTGGATTGTATGTTTCCAATATCTACAAAAATTACTCCTTAAAATATTCCTTGTCAAAGTTTAGAATTTGTATTATACAACTCATGCCTACATTTCTCAATGTATCTTTCAATGGATGATAGTCTATGCTTGCCTTCCACCAGTTATAGCAAAATTTTTCCATTGGTTGTTGCCATGTTATGTCATTTAGAAGTGAAGCCTCCACTATCTAATCCATTAGAGTGTTATCTCAAGGTCATTCTCATGAATTTCCTGTAAAACACTTACTTCTACTCTACTCCACATCAAAACCATGCTCGTTTCAATCTTGTATATGGTTCATGAGATGACTTCTTGCATTGGTTATGGCACTTTTGTCTCTCCTTCCTGAGTTGGGTGGATTACTTCTCAAATCTGGTTCTATCCACTCCATCCTCTCTTGGATGTTGGGTATTTTTTGTATCTTTAAATACAAATACTATTTCAAACATCTACTACTGCTTGTATGACCTCTACCATCTACTACCCACACTAGGATGACATCTATTATCTTACTCCAACTGGCATGACAACTTGCTAGTATGATAACATTTCTAATTGTATGGTAGCCATCCTATTTTTGATTATTATGACACCCTAAAACTTACTTGGTGCAATAATTGTCTACTAATTTTGGTAGATTTTGTCTTCTAACTGATATGACATAGGATTTTCAACTATTTACATGGCACGACTCACCTCAAAATCTGCCTCACACAACTCACATGGAAAACTACCTTGCATGTCTCTATGTAGTCTGTGTTACTTCTATATTTCCATCTTCCACACCATCTACCTATGACTTCTCTTGCCTTTGATTGGAAATTATTAATGTCCTCTCTCATCCATATAGTTACAATTATTTTTGAAAATTTTATTTTGTGCCTTCAATCTCCTTCTACACAACAATTTGTCGAGGGTTCCATTTTCTATACTTCTTTCATAGGCAACAATTATGTCTTTCTCCATTGGTGGCTTTTTTTGCTATCATCTATCAGTGGCTTCTATTATTGACGTCTATTTCAATGCTTGTATGCTACAACTTATTTCACTTTCTAAATAGTCATTAGCTCTAAATTCAATCCATTATAACTCTTCTACAAATGTTGAGAACAAATGAATGAATTAATCCTCCCTTGTGCATCTAGTTATAAGATCAACCCGAGGTAGATGCTGCCCATGTAACTATTTTTTGGTTGTCACCTTGCATACAACTACATCATGCTTTTTTTTTTGTATTTTTCTATTTTTTCTTATATATATTTAAAAAATAAAACTTTCATTTTTAATTTTAAGTGCACTTTATGATTCATATGGAAATAATTACTACTTTGATCATGCAGTCTACCAATGGAACCGACTCTTCCTATCATAAATGACCTTCTACTTGTTCTACCATCTGATTTGTATGATGATCTTGTTATTTTGTGGTACCATCTATTTCACTATCGTACCATCTATTGTAATTGTTGTACCAACTTGTGCACCTACTATATCATTCCTTGTGTCATTTGTATGACCTTCATTGGTATGACCATCATTGGTATAGCCCTTATTGGTACAACCCTCGTTCATCCTATTTATTCCTTCCACATTGCATGATCATCTTGGTACCTATTGCATCCAACCAGGTACTTCATTTTCTCCTTATTTACATTGTCCTTTTCATCACCTTCTCCTTATCCTTCATGATAATCCACTCTTAGGCATGTTCCTTCCATCATTTCCTTGCTCTAGGTGGGTATCCTTGTCTTGGGACTACCTATTCCTTCCTCTAGGTTGTTTGAGGTTCATTCATACTCTCCCTTGATTCCTCAGTAATCTATTGTTGCATATTTGGTTTGTACATGAACTAAGATATGGTCTTGATGAGCCATATTGTTAGTTTCATACAAGAATATGAAAAGGTCCTTACGACCTTTCCTAATGATCATGTGGCCTACAAATAGCCAAATAAAAATACTTCCCTATGAAATACTAGAAGGGATGCCAATAAAATTTCTCACTTGGCTAGACAACCATGGACAATAGGGAAGGCTTGACGATCCTCTCAAATTGCCTACATCACCTCTTTTTGGTACTAATGTGATGGCATCTAGTAGTTCATGCAAACTACTCTGACCTTGCACTTCTTTTATAGAATTTGACAATGTACCTCTTATCTTCTCATTTGCCTTTCTACCTTGGGATGATTTTGAGTATTATCATCTTTTGGCTTAGGGTAAGGTTGTAATATTGACACATTCCTCCTAGATTACTTTGTGAGTGTTGAACTTGAGCTACCACTGCTTGTGTTGATATTGAGTGCATATGAATTGATGCTAGAGTCACTAGAGCTTGAGGAGGAAATACTAGTGGTATCCATATACCAGTACCTACCATATTCTACCTAAGATGTAGGTGTTTCAAAAACATCTCTACACAATAACCGAGTTGTTTCTTTTCTAGTCCACTTTTGTTGCTCCATTTTATTCAACACATCCTTTATTATTGCTTCAATTATGTCCAAGATTTGAACGGTCCTTCCAATCTCATGAGCAATCTATGCCATTGTTTATGCATTATGCATTAAAGACTCTTTATATTCTACATGAAAAATGTATGTTTTCAGATGTATCCTTTGCAATTGTATACCAAGTTGTGTTATTGGGATAATTTCCTCATGCTCATTTCTATCACTCCGTAGTTCATACTTTAATCATCACAAATCATCATCTATCACTAATCTATGTTTTTTTCTTCTTATATATTTAGGAATCGTACATGAACACATATACATCTTCTTTCTATAGGAATATGTTCCAACTCCTCTTGCTCTATCATGGGCCATTCTCCCACATTCCCAAATAATTGCCTTAATCATAGATCACTCTTTGTTATTTCTTATTCATCATTTGCATCTACACCTTCTTGCTTGGTTTAGCTTGAATTTTCTTATTTCCAAACCACTACCCCCCTTGGATTCTTGTTAAGATTGATGTGGTGTTATCACCAGGATTCCTTTACACTTGTCATCTTTCCTTCTTGGCTTAAAATCAACCATATTTACTTTTGCTTTCACTTGGTATGGTTTCAATATCAAAATATTAACTATTTTTGGTATGTCTATCCCATCCAATTGTTCCATTATCCATCATATCAATCACTTGAAAGGGTCTAAGAAAAAGTTTTTAACTTTCTTAGCTTTATATATTTTTCCATTGTATCTCCAAACTAAGTCACCTAGTATTAATTCCATCTTCCACAAGTTATTGTCATGCCACAAATTTCTTCATTATTAGGAATTTCTATTACCTATTGTACCATCACCCTCTTCTCATCTAGTTTCACAAGTTTTGCAAACCTCTCCTAGTCACCCAAACAATGTTGCACTACCACTCTCAGACTTGGTACTATAAACTATATCAACACTTCTTACCCGTATATTAAACATAATTATTTATGGTTTGTTGTTGGCTTAAAAGTAGTTCTATATTCCCTTATAACTAATGGAAATCTATTATCTTAGTCAACACATTCAACTCCACAAATATTATACATAATGGAAACTAAGACTTTATTCATTACCTTTGCTTATCCATTTCCCTTGGGGTAGTAAAAAATTGATAGTGAGTGTAAAATATTAACTCTATGGTCAATGTATTAATGATTTCATTGACAAAAGGGCCTCCTCTATCACTTGCAAACTACAAAGGTATTCCAAACATTGTGATCACTTGCTTGTATAGAAATCAAGTTGTACTATGTAAAACATTTTGGTAGTGTTATTTCCTTTTGTTGCTACCACTATGTACTGATAATTACTTCACTAAATTGTTCATATAGGTCTCAAAAAATTAACATTCCATCTCTTGAATAGTGTAGACACCCAATTTTGATACACTAGTCACAACTCCACAAAACTGGTTACAAACACTTCAAAACTTCCCAAAATTGGTTGTAAACTTCATAAAACTTAACTTTAATCATTCCCCATCATCATAAACATCATTTTTTACTTTTACCAAAATTTTCACCTTGACCAAATTCACCAGTGGAAAATTTGGCAAGTTGAGTAGTGAATTTGGTGAAGTGCAAAAATCAACCTCTAGAACCCAAAATTAGTTTTGATTGAATTCACCACTACCAAATTTGCTAGTGGTAAATTTGAAATTTTTTCAAATTTCAAACTCACAAAATTAGATTTGGGATCCTTACCAAATTTGCCACCCGGGTCGCCAAATTTTCCAGTGGCGAATTTGGTCGACAGTGGCAAATTTGGAAAAAATAGTCAAGAATCTTCCACATGAACTAGAGAGGCATGGATTGACCTCCCTTCCACCTCTACCATTGATTTCACATGCTTCAAAAATGCATCATATGCAACAATTTTGAATTGTTCTTATCCATTTCTCCCTCCAACCCTCCTCCAAATCCTATTTAAGGAGGCCATGGGGCAAGCATTCCACAAGCAATTCTACTGTAGCAAATATCTGCCACATTTTCTAGCATTCTCTCTTTCAATAGAATTCTCTATTTCTAAGTCTTCTTCAAGCATTTTGGAGCATTTTGTGAGCATTGAGAGCAAGTCAAGCAAGGCAAGGAGGATTTTGGAGCAAGGAGGCCACCATTGGAGGTAAGAAAGAGAGCTCTCCTAGCTTCTTTATTCTCTCCTCCCACCTTAGCTTCATTGCATTTTATCCTCTAGGTTGTAGCCTTGCTCACTTGTTATATTTCTTTAATGCATTTTACATTCTATGCTCTAACTTCTCTTACAGGGTTCTAATCCTTGTTTTTGGCAGCCTCTAACATTGTTTTTGTAGCCTCCTAATAGTGTTTTAGTAGCCTACTTTTGATCATAGAATATCCATTTCATTTCTAATACTATTTTGTAGGTTTTATTTGACTTGCATACATCTCATCATCCATATTTCTCATAATCACTCTATTTTTTAGGGTTACTTCATGCACTTTTGCTCCCATAATACTTAATACTTGTTATTTTTTTATGCACAACAAAATTTCATCTTCTTTTCAAGTATACTAATTTTATATTTTCACATAATTATACATTACTTCCATGTTTTAAGTATTGTAGCATTTCAATTTGTTCCTTCAAGCATTTTATAACATTCATTTTTTTTTTGCTTGAGCACTTTACATTGATCTCTTTATCAATTTCATAGGTATTGCAAGGATTAGGATATAGACAAGTTACCTTGCTATATTCCTAATCCCCTTGCATTCTTAGATCTCTGTTCCCAACTCCTTGATTATTCAAAATAGTCATTGAGGCATTCCCTTATCTTTTCATCCAAGCATTCACTTAAATCTTAAATTGGTAAAGAATTTGTATCAATATCTATTTATCTTGCACTCATATCAGTAATAAATAGCATTAATAGCATTCCTAATCTAATACATTACATCTTTTATCTTCTCATAGCTCAAATTGACCAAATTTATAGTCCTTTTGGGAATTTACACTCCTTACCATACAAATTTAAAATTAGTCCTTAAATTATCTATTTTAAAGGCTTAAATACCTATTTTTACTAGTCATAGATCTTGCAGATCACATTAGGAATATTCCCCTCTAGTTTCAGCCTAAAACATAGTCAAATTCTACCAAAATCGACCTCTGAAACTCTTAAAAACCCATCCCAGGACCAAATTCACCACCCTGAACTATCAGTGGTGAATTTGGCAACCATAATACACTAAACCAAATTCACCACTCAGACCAAATTTTCTAGTGGTGAATTTGGTAGACCTAGTGGTGAATTTGGCAACAAGCCAAATTCCACCCCAAGAGGTAAGCATACTCATTTTTCTTAAATAAGGGGTCTAATTATCTATGGAATATATTTTACCACCTCACTGCATTTAGATAGACCCCTTAAATTAGAAAACCTAATTTTTAGTTTTTGTGTAGATTTACCAAATTTGCCACCCTAGTGGTGAATTTGGTAGTAGTGGCAAATTTGGCACTTTCAGTGGTGAATTTGGTAGATAAGCTTTAGGAGAGGTAATTCAGCCACTTGGCCCTTCCTTAGCTCTATAATTTCATTTCTTCTATGTTCTATTTCTATTTTCTACTATTTTGCAAGTAGAAATCACATTTACTTTGGCAAATTAAGGAATCTTAACTAGAAAACCTAATCATTTACAAAACCTTACAATTTCTTTACAAAACATTTCAATTTCTTTACAAAACATCTCTAAAATAATCAATTAAGGAACCCTAGGCTGAATTTTAGCTTTTCCATCATTTTCAAGTACATAGGCAAAGAAACAAAAAGTATTTAGTTGCATTAGGCTAAATTGTCTTATTGCATTCCTCCTTGTTTTACCCTAAAATCAAAATCTCCTTAGTTTAGCTCATTCAAAACTTGAATTGCATATAGGTTAGCTCTTGTTTGTATGCATTTGTGTGATTTAATATTTTGTATTGCATTTAGATGATTCTTGATGATTTAGGTTTAAATAATCGTTAAGGCTCAAAAAAGAGTTGGATAGATAGAGATCCAAAAACTTTAGGTGTTTGTTTTAATTAAACTCCTAAAACATCGACAACACAAGCATTACATCAACTTACACACAACCATAGGAAAAATCATTAAGTAGGAGTCTAGTTGTGTTGAGGATCTTTGTATCCTTGGGGTCTCCTTTGGAAAGAGACTCTCAAGTGGGGAAGCAGAGATTCTAATGAATCTCCCCCATGCACACTTGACATTAAATTAGACTTAAGGGAAAAAGAACATGAGGTTTTCCTGACCATATACATATTTTGGTGAACCCGACATGAACACTCCTTTTGCCTTAACTAAGATAAAAGTTTGTTAAACTTAAACAAGATCATCTAATTTGCTTTCTTAGTTTACATCACATTAAATTAAGATAACAAGAACATAACCAATTGCTAATCCTACTAGGGGAAGGATAACGACCCCTTGAGTAAACCAAAGTATGAACCTTAGGGGAGAAATATTCTTTGGCAAGTATATCATGGTGGATTAGTGGGAGTCATAAGGAGGGTTGCTTATCTGGGTGACATAAGGATCTCAAACATCTTCTCTTCTTTTCTATAAGTACTCTGGAAACAAAACTCTAATAAATTAACTCCCTTCGAACTCAAGCTTTCAAACCATGTCTCAACATCCTTACAACACCCAAAACAAGGGTGTACCTACTACTTCTCATGAGGGGTCATCCTCTCATGGACAAATTGAATGAGAAGTAAACCCTTGGTCACAACAAGCACCTAGGGAACAAGAACTAATCATCGAACAAATCTCCTATCAAACTATAGATCATGTCAAAGAATATATCAAATGAAACAAGGACATCATCTTAGATGTTCTTAAAGATGAAATTAGAGAACAAGCAGAAGCAAAATCCACCACAATGCATGAAAATATCAGATATTCTAATGAACAATCAACCACTTCTCAAATCAATGAAACTCAAAATAACTTGGCAAGTCTCAATGTGGCTATGGCTCAACCTACTAATTCTACAACACCTCCAACCACATCTATGGGGATCCCCACTACAGGGAACCCATTCTCAACTAATGATACAATCAATACTACGAATCCTTTTTTCACTCATGACATGGGATTTAG
Source organism: Wollemia nobilis (assembly GCA_028583015.1). Classification (NCBI taxonomy): domain Eukaryota; kingdom Viridiplantae; phylum Streptophyta; class Pinopsida; order Araucariales; family Araucariaceae; genus Wollemia; species Wollemia nobilis. The sequence goes on along the minus strand of JAQPPZ010003361.1, from coordinate 6,545,145 downwards.
TCAAGTCCCTCCCACTATAATATCAAGTCAAAATTCTTCAACTCTCATGAATATACCTTTCATGATGCAAACCTTTACTCAACCACAAATGCAACCACTAATAACATTACCAATAAATCCATCATCAAATGATATCCAAGATATCAACACCAAAATCTCAGACTTAGAGAAGAGGGACTCCAAGTTTGAAGAACTTGAGCATCAAATTACCTCTCTCCAAGGATCATCTAAGTTAAAATACTCTTTTGAAGAATTCTACAATGAACCATTAGACCCAACCATCCTCAACCATCCATTTCCAAAGAAATTTGAAACTCCCAAATTTCAAATGTACAATGGAAAGCAAGACCCCATCAACCATCTAAGGTTATTCCAAATAGCTTGTAGTGACATCAATCATGATGAAAAACTTCTCCTTAGGTTATTCCCTAAAAGCCTTAGTGGTTTAGCCTTAGAATGGTATTTTCAAATACCTCACCACTCTATCACAAAGTTCAAAGAACTTATGGAAGCTTTCATTAAACAATTTTCAATCTACATAGAAGATAAGGTTACCATAGATGACCTTTATCAACTTAAACAATCTAAGAATGAGAAATTTTTAGACTTCTTAGCCAAATGGAGAGGTTTAGTAGGAAAACTTCAATACATTCCTCCTCCTAAAGAACTCTTACATATTTTCATATGAAACCTTCATGAACAATTATCATATCCTTTGGAAATGATAAACTTAACCTCCTTCGAAGAAGTCATTGACATGGCTAAAAGAGTAGAAGCCATCCTCATAAGATGAGGACAACTTAACTATAACAAGAAAGAAGATGAAAAACCCCCTAACAAGGGGTAATACAAAAACAAACATGTCGTAGGAGATGGTGTAACTGACTCTCGTCAAAACAACAACATAAACGCTACTCAGAATGCTCCTCAAAAGTTGGTTATCCAAAGAGAAGAGAAACCCCAAAGGCAATATACGAATACTAGATAAATTCAAACATCTATGCTAAAAATGCTCCTTGATTCTAAAATAATAGAACTTCCACCTATTAGGCCTTGGGATCTATCCAAGGGAGCCCCCTTTTGGTATAGACAAGATGAATATTATGACTTTCATCGAATAGAAGGACACACTACCAACAAATGTAGAACTTTAAAGAACATTATTCAAGACCTCATTGAGGAAGGAAAAGTAACATTCAATAAAATAGAAAATCCCTAACAAAGGTATGGGAATATTTCAAGACCCCTTACCAATGCATGATAAAAAATCGGCCAACTTCGTAGGCACCATTCATTTATCTAAATCTTCTCATGCCATAACTAGACAACAAGCAAAGAATCAATCTTCAGATCAACCTCCATTGGTTATCCCAAGAACAAATATCAATATCCCTAATAAGTCACCTTTGGTGCTCACACCTTCTCAAAATACCTTACATACCTTCAATATTCATCAATAATTGGAGGAGGTACCCACAAATATCTCCCTCCTAGAATTTCTAAAAACATCACCTACTCATAGGGAAATATTGTTGAAACTCTTAAGTGAACAAGAAGTCCCTCAAGACTTATCTCCAAATGATATAGCTAACATGGTTGGACTAGCTAGAATTAACAATGCTATCTTAGCCTTTCATGAGGAAGATACTCCTCTCAAAACTATATCAAGGGATTCCCCTCTTTATATCATAACTCAAATAGGTGATAAATATATCAAGAGAGTCTTGGTAGACAATGGATCAACCTTGAATGTATGCAATGTCAAATTCTTACAAAACTTTGACTTAATAGAGAATGACTTGTAAAATTTAGACCTCATCATTAGGGCCTTTGATAATGAAGAATGAGAAGTAATCGGTACCATTACTTTACCTATCAAAGTAGGACCTCATGTCCTAAACACCCTCTTCTATGTCATATCATGTGATGTAACCTATAACATGCTCCTTGGAAGACCTTGGATACACGCTATGAGGGTAGTGCCTTCTACCTTACATCAATGTCTCAAATATGAGTATCAAGGAAGGATTATCCATGTCCTTGGAGATCTAAAACCTTTTTCCATGTGCAACTCGATCGACTTACAAGAGATTAATATTTGCCCTTCCATACAACTAGCTAAGTCAAGTAGTCAACCAAAAGTAGATAAAGGAAAGGAAATATTAGAGGAACCTCTCATAAACTTAGAGGATATTCCCCAATCATCCTCTTCCAATGATCAAGTCAACTTCATTCATCGAAAATCAGATCCCTTCATAGAACTAGTAAGCATGTTCCTATCTCCTCATGATATAGGTTTTCCAAATAGGAAAGGACTTAAAATCCAAATAGGATCTTGTACTTTCATCCATGGTGGAAACTACCCTTGATGAAAATATCCAAGGATATAACCTCATGCCTAGTGAATGAACATATGCTACATGCTATATGTCACCTTCATTTTCCATAGCTAAATAAATACTTTCCAACATGGGTTATCAAGGTAAAGGCCTAGGTCATTATGAATAGGGTATTAAAGAACCCTTAGAAGCTAAACCTTGGCTAACATGATGTGGGATCGGATTCATCCCCAACAAAAATGAACCTTCTCCTATATTGGAAGAATATGACAAGGATAATTATTTTGAGTCAATACATGGCTCCCAATGGGGTGATGAGGATGAAGAAGAACTATGGTCACTCCTTAATCAAACACCCCATAAAACCATATGATTTGGTAGCATCAACATGTTAGAATTAGTTCATCCAGAATCAATAGCAACCAAAGAAAATCTTGAATATTCTTTGAATGATCATCATATAGAAGAATATCTCAAAAAAATCTTCAACTTAGATGTAGCTCAACTTCCTGAATTAGAACAAACATCTATGGATCTACAAGAACTCAAATAATTAGGGATAATAGATGCCCCTCTCCATTTTGAGGATGAGTCACAAGCCTTAATCGAAGAGACTATAGAAGTCAACATAGGGATAGACCAAGACCCTCACCTTATCAAACTTGGAAAAGTCTTGACCCAAGAAGAACAAACAGAATACACAAACCTATTGAAAGAATTCTCTAACATATTTGCTTGGGGATACGATGACATGCCAGGACTCGACCCTTCACTAGTAGTCCATCATTTGGTAGTGCATCCTGATGCCAAACCCATTAAACAAAAATTAAGAAAGATACATCCAAGGGTTGCTCTTTTAGTAAAATATGAATTGCAAAAACTCTTAGATGTTGGTTTCATAAAGGCCATAGATTATTCATATTGGATATCCAACATCGTTCCTATCACCAAGAAGGAAGGATCCATTCAAATTTACATCGACTTTAGGGATATAAACAATGCTTGTCCAAAGGATGATTTCCCTTTACCAAACATAGACATGATAGTCGACTTCACTATAGGGTCTGAGATGTTGTCCTTAATGGATGGATTCTCAGGCTACAACCAAATCAAGATAGCACCAGAAGATCAATCTAAAATAACTTTTACTACCCCTTGGGGAACCTTCTGCTATCAGGTCATGCCATTTGGCCTTAAAAATGTAGGAGCAACATATCAAAGGGCCATGACATATATATTTCATGATATTATGCATAAAATTGTAGAAGACTATGTGGATGACATCTTGGGTCGATCTCAGAAAAGGTAAAACCATGTTCGAGATCTCAGATGTATCTTCAAAATATTACGAGATTATAGAGTCAGGCTAAAACCCAACAAATGTATATTTGGGGTAACATCAGGAAAAATATTGGGATTCATTGTGTCCCATCATGGGATTGAAGTTGATCCCTCCAAAATTATGACAATAATAAACATGCCACCACCTAAAAACCTAACTGAATTATGAAGCTTACAAGGTAAATTACAAGCCATCCATAGATTCATATCACAACTTGTAGATAAATGTCAACCTTTCTCCAAATTATTGAAGAAGGGAATAAAATTTGAATGGGATGAAGGATGTCAAAAAGCCTTTAAATATTTAAAAACTTATCTCCTAACACCACCTATCTTGGTACCACCAAACCTGAATCAACCATTATTGCTATACATAGTAGCTATTGAACATGCTCTTGGAGATTTACTAGCCCAATATGATGAACAACATAGAGAAAGAGCAATCTACTATATTAGTAGAACCTTAGTAAATTATGAAACTCGCTACACACCACTAGAGAATATTTGCCTAGCAGTTGTCTTCTCATCTCTCAAACTAAGACACTACATGCTTAGTCAAAAGACTTACGTATTAGCAAGGGTAGATCCATTGTGCTACCTTATGTCAAAACCTTATCTATCAGGTAGAACTACAAAATGGGTCATAGCCCTTAGTGAATTTGATATAGAATTTATAAATCAAAAATCACTAAAGGGGCAAGTCATAGCCGATCAATTGGTCGCATCCCCTTTAGAATCAAAACATCCCATAAACATATCTTTTCCATATGAAATAATATTTTCAATAGAAGCCCAAGAACCTAAAACTTGGGTCTTATATTTTGATGGAGCTAGATGTGCAAAAGGTGTAGGGGTAAGAATTGTCCTAGTCACTCCACAACAACAACTCATCTCACTATCCTTTAAAATTTACTTCTCATGTACTAATAATACAATCGAATATGAAGCACTCATCCTAGGTCTTAGGGCCACAATAAAGCTAAACATTGAAAACTTAGTAGTATATGGTGATTCACAATTGGTCATCAACCAAGTGAATAATACTTATCAAACCAAATATGAGAAGTTGAAGCCATATAAAGATATTGTAGATATGTTGAAAACTCACTTCAACCAAATTACCATAGAAGCCATACCACGATCTAGCAACCATCATGTTGATGCTATGGCTACCGCAGCATCTCTCATACCCTTAGAATTGGAATATGAAGAAGCTTCTATTATCATAAGGTCAATCAATGAATCTTCCATAATCGAATCATGCCTACAACCTCTTAACATATGCAATATTGAAACATCTATACCTCAAGAACCTTGGTATCAAGACATCTTCAAATTCCTCAAATAAGGAACATTCCTTGAGGGTTTTAACTCTAAAAAATAAAGATAATTTAGGCTAAAATCTTACAAATATGTCATCATTGGAGATATTTTATATCGATGCTCCTTTGAAGGTATACTCCTCAGATGCCTAAATGAAAATGAAGCTCAAGCTATCATAAAAGAAGCCCATGATGGAGCATGTGGTGAATATTTTAGTGGATTATCCATAGCCAAGAAGCTCCTTAGAATGGGCTATTATTGGCCCTCTATGGAAAAGGATACTCACAACTATGTAAAGAAATATGATAAGTGTCAATGACATGACAACCTTGTTCATACCCCTTCTCAAGGACTTCAACCAATCACATCTCCTTGGCCTTTCTCCTCTTGGGGATTAGATATCATAGGTAAGATCAACCCTCAATCATTTGATGGACATAAGTTCATCATCATCACTATATAATATTTTACTAAGTGGGTTGAGGCAATGCCCCTATCCACCATAATAGGAATTCAAGTATCAAAATTTATTCTAAATCAAATCATCAATTGATATGGTATACCTTCTACCATAATTGTAGATAATGGCACCCCTTTTAAAAATAAGGAAGTTGCCAAAATGTGTGCCAAATACAAAATTCAACAAATATGGTCTCCCATTCTACACGTAAGGGAAAGTTGAATCCTCCAACAAAATATTAATCAAAATCCTTAAGAAGTTAGTAAACAAGAATGGTCGAGATTGGCACTTGCAACTCTACCCTACCTTATGGGCATATCACACAAGTGTGCGTACTCCCATGGGGCAACACCATATACTTTGGTTTATGGCATTAAAGTAGTCTTTCCCTTTGAACTTGAGATACCTTCTCTAAGAGTCTTATTACAAGATTCTTCGGTAGGAGATGAATATCGCTCAAGTCACTTACAACAACTAGAAATCTTAGAAGAAAAGTGCATCAATGCCCTAGAACATCTCAGAACATACCACAATAGGCTTCGATGTGCCTACAATAAGAAGGTACATCCAAGATCCTTTGAAGTTGGGGACTTAGTCCTCAAAGAAAATCAAAAGAATACTAATATTGATGTTGACCTAAAAGGAAAGTTTGAACCTAATTGGTTAGGACCTTTCATCATCATAGCCAAATTTGGATCAGGAGCCTATCACCTAGCCACATTGGATGGCCAAGAACATAAAGAACCAATCAACATCATGCATCTTAAATGATACTATGCATAAAACATCGAGTCATTTGCTTGATCATTTGATTGAATGCATGACAAATATCATCATATCATCATACACACTTCACCCCTTGCATGATTTTCTTGGTTTTCTTGATCATACCATAGATTCAGGAGGGTTTACTATGATGCAAAATCCAATCCTTATTATAAATACATCTGCATTGCATCCACCTAGGCTAACCATATGTTGAGTAAACTCTCTCAGTCCAAAAATCTTGTCCACTAAAATCTTCTTCTACATCCCACTTCATTACTATCATACTTCTTCTCTTCTTCTCCCTCTCTTGGGTTAAGTGATGTATGATGCAATCATCCATGACCCTGATGACCTAACCTCTTCCCTTTCTTCTATCCCAACCTTGGGGTATCCAACAATAAATAATAATCAATTACACTTATCTATCATACTTCTACTTTCTATTTCAAATAAGCAATATGCATAACCTACTTTCTTCCATTTCATACATGGTCACATCATTTATCAACAAAAATTTCACAACATTATCAACAATATATTTCTACAATATCATTCAACAAAAGAGTCTCTTTTCGATCAACTCTCATGATTATTCAATAGACTCCTCAAGGACACCTTTTCTCTCCTATAATACATCAATAACTTTTGCAAATTTGCAAAATGATGTATTGCATGAGAGAACTTTAAGAGCAGTCTATTGAATGTATCATGACATCTAGTCATCACATTCTTCAAATACAACTCATTTGATATGCCATCCAGGGATGGGGAAAATCATTCAACCAATCTCTCATGAATTCATAATCATTTGTGAATTTCATTAGTTACTAGTTGAATGGGGTTCTCTTCCCTGATTGGCCTATCATCTGAGTTTACAAAATCATACTTAATATATCATCACTCACTTACTCACTCGGTAGGTCACATGGGTTGAGAGGCCCTTAATCATCCATTCTCCTATGGATTAATAATTACTTGTCAACTTTATATGAGGATGGATGATTAAGGGTAGTCTTTCCCATTCGACATACCATTTTAGTATGCAATCATAAATCAAATATTCACATGTCATCCTGATAATAAATCATAGAGATTGTAAGATTTCATTGATCCAATATCTCATAGGTTTGCAATTTCTTGCAAATCTCATTAGGTAATGGATCAATGTTATCTTTACTTTCTCTTTGATTTATTGCATCAACATGCTATCACATTTCATAAATCTCATTGATTACCTTCGATAGTCCATGAGGTTGTTGAAGACTCTATCGATCCAATATCTTGTAGATCTACAATCATTTGTATATCTTACCAGGCACTGGATCAATATTATCCTCATAGCCTCCTGGTTCATGTCATTGACATTCTATCAAACAATAATCAAGATCTCTCACAAGCTATTGTTCAAATAGGTCTATCAAACTATGAGGCTACATGGATCCAATGCCTTGTGAGCATACAATTATTTGCACACTTCACCAGATACTAGATCTATGTTGTCCTCATAGTTCCTCGATCTTCTACAATAATAGAACATCTACAAATCATATTCTCTCCATTGGCTATTTTCCTAATAAACTATTGGATCAACAAAATTTTATTTCCAACTAAGTATATTATGCAAATACACTATAAACATCTAATATCAAAACAATCATTCACCAAGCATGCTAGATATTCTCTATCTAGTTGTACAAAATGTTAGTCAATAGATAGAGAACTTCCTCCATCTTGGTGAATAATGATGAACTATCATTTCTTCTTTTCTTCAAAACTAAAACATCTAGACTGACTAATGGGTCCTTCAAGAACATTAGGATTTGGCAATCAACACTTCACATACCCATAATCATTTATGACTATGTCAAGTAGTCGATTACTAAATCTCTATGCTTCCTAATGGCCTATAAGCCAACATGGATGTCATCTACTCATTCATACAAACAAGATCCTTCAGACTTAGGGTAATGTTATCACATGGACCTCCTAGATAAGGGGATTTATTTTTCCCATGCTCTATGCATATACATTTCTTTGTACACATATCGGGAAAAGGAGAAGGACTTCTTCTCTTGGATTGTCCATATGGGAGCGTTACCCTTAGTTTGAAATATTTTGTTTACAAAATCTTCGAATATTTCAACACATCAGAGGTGGCAATGAGTATTAAGTCCAATTCCTCATGTACATGTAAATATTTGCATATGCATTAGGTAATGGACTTATATACTCTTGTTACCCTCTCTCATGTGTTAAGAAATTCAACAACATCAAGCCATCAAAATAATTTACTTTCAAATGATGAAAGCAAAATAACCATACAAAATCATTCTGCAAGCCTTTTTGCAAACACCTACAAGCATCGACATGCTACAAACCATTCACAAATCATCATTTTAGTATCTTTGAAAACCCTTTCATGAGCATTAACATTACATTACAAACATCATCTTGATATCTTGCAAAAACCTTGCAAGCATCAAAAGCACTTACATAACATTGTAAAATATTTTGCAATAACAAAATTGCATTACAAAATCAATTACAAAAGCATTTCATCACTTTGCAAAATATTTGCAAAGACTACAAAATCATTTACAAAATCATTTCATCACTTTGCAAAACATTTGAATAATTACAAAATTCAAAACACTTAAAATTTGCATAAAACATTATAAAACATCATCAACTTTGTAAAAGTTGCAAAATTAACTATTATCTATATCAAGTGTTTGCAAAAAACTTTGAACATTGATAAGAAATAAATAAATTATCTATGAGTAAGTGTTTCATAAAATGACTTGAACATTGGTGAAAATCTAAATATTATCTACGTAGTTAAGTGTTTCATAAAGAATGGCACTTGAACATTGATAAGAAATAAATAACTTTTATCTATGTAGTCAAGTGTTTCATAGAGAATGGCACTTAAACATTGATGAAAATCAAATACCTTATCTATGTAGTTAAGTGTTTCATAAAGAATGGCACTTGAACATTGATGAAAATCAAATATTTTATCTATGTAGTTAAGTGTTTCATAGAGAATGGCACTTGAACATTGATGAAAATAAATATTTATCTATGCAATTAAGTGTTTCATAGAGAATGGCACTTAGACATTGATGAAAATCAAACTATTTTATCTATGCAGTAAGTGTTTCATAGAGAATGGACTTAGACATTGATGAAAATTAAACTATTTCATCTATGCAATTAAGTGTTTCATAGAGAATGGCACTTAAACATTGATAAAAATCAAACTATTTCATCTACGTAGCTAAGTGTTTCATAGAGTATGACACTTAGACATTGATGAAAATCAAAATAATTTCATCTACGTAGCTAAGTGTTTCATAGAGAATGGCACTTAGACATTGATGAAAATCAAAATAACTTCATCTATGTAGCTAAGTGTTTCATAGAGTATGGCACTTAGACATTGATGAAAACTTTATCTACATAGTTAAGTGTTTCATAGAGAATGACACTTAAACATTGATGAAGATAAACATCTTATCTATGTAGTCAAGTGTTTCATAGAGAATGGTACTTGAACATTGATGAGAAGAAAATATATATAGGTACCTCATCTACATAGTCAAGTGTTTCATAGAGAATGGCACTTGAACATTGATGAGAAGAAAATATTATATATCATGTAAATATTATAGGTACCTCATCTATGCAGTCAAGTGTTTCATAGAGAATGACACTTGAACATTGATGAGAAGAAAAATATATAATATATCATGTAAATACTATAGGTACCTCATCTATGTAGTTAAGTGTTTCATAGAGTATGGCACTTAAACATTGATGAGAAGAAAAATATTTTTCAAAAATATACTACTTTGTACATATTATAGGTACCTCATTATGTCTTAAATGCTATCATGAATATGGCATCATAGGCCACCATTTAAACATAATGAGATCATGTTCCCACCTATGGGAATACATAAAAGGTAAAGCATCTACCTCTAAAAGCATGAGCATTCTCCTATATCTGATCTAGAGATCACCACTCACAACATACTTTTGGATGAACTTATATCATCCAAAATCTCAATACATCTCTCAAATAGGGCATCTCCCCTCATCTACATTTGATCCTAAAACCATATATCAATCAATCAAGACTACAATTACTTAGTCAAATACATCATATAATAACATCAATACATTAACATATAAATACATCATAATTCAAATCATAAAAAATCAATATATCATATCAAGATCAAATATAAGTATATATATATATATACCTCACACTATACATATTGATGGAGAAGGTGTATCACAAAAGGAAAAATGATACACTCAACTCATAATAGGAGGATGTACCATAATCCCAAAATTGGTACACTCACTCTTGAATGATACTAAGACCACCTAACAAGAGGATCCAACCTCTCTAGCACCCCTTGGTGGAGGAGGATTATGAAATTTGGTAGACCTCTAAGAGGTATCACTCATCGATGGAGCTCTCGATCATGATCTCAAAGGAGATGGCTATACTCTTCAAGGATCTCTATGATACTGGTGATAGTATGTGGTCCTAATCAACTCCCTCTCAAGCTAAACTGCTGAATATTGTAGCTTCTCTATGAGATCCAATCTCATAGTCTCCATCACCATCCTAGAAAACTCTAGTGCCTCTAGAACTATCCAACTATCACTCTAGTGGCCTCATAATCATGGCCACCACTACACTATCCAAGACATACCCTACCTGTGATTGGACCTCATCTCTCTCCCTTATCACCCACTCCAAATCAGATCTAAGACTAGCAATGATCACTTGGTCTATGGCTCGCTCCTCTATAACTCGATCTAAAGTTGATTGAAGCCTAGTAATGGTCTCCTCACTATCTAAACTTGGATCTCATCCTAATCGGTCATCTCATCTCTAACCCTAGTAACCTCCTCCACTTGCATAACCTTAGAGGCTACCAAATGGCTCCTCACCTCCTCTAAATTATGATAGAGAACCCTCAACTCTACCATTATAGCCTCCTCTACTATCCTACTAGGACCCACCTCTCCACCAAATTCTGGCCCTATCCCACCAAAGTTTGGTCTTGCTCTATCTGAACTCGATCCCTCTCTACTAGTTAGGGCACATAAGAGTGGAATCATAATAAATGAAGCTACATATAAGGGAGCACTAGATGATCCTTTAGCTCTCTATCCGATGGCGATCATCCTCTACCATCCCTCTCTCCTACATTGGTGCCTAGCCCCTCTTAGAGCACTCAACATATCCTAGAAAACCTATCTTTGATCCCTCGATGGTGGGCCTACTATCAGTTGATGAGGCCTAAATCACCTATACCAATCATCATACCCTACTACTACTCCCACATCATCCAATCTAGGAGTCAGTACTATTGGATCATCCTCATCAACCTCTAGAAAGGTAATAGGATCCATAGGATCCCACCATGTCTCATGATGCACTCATCATATCCATATCTCATCTACTATTGGTACTCCTTGTACCTCTCCAAATTAGTGAGTCACATGATCAAATTGGTATAACTCATAAGCCTTGTTCCCATCATCTAACCATCAAATCCACCTCACTCTAGCTAACTCCTTGTGATCCTCAAACCACATATACCTATCCCTCCATGATCACTATATAATATGGGCCACCCTCATGTCATCAATGAGATGCCTCATCTAGGCTAAAGAACAATATGAAGGATGGATGCACCTCTCCCATATATAAACTATAGGCCTCTCAGGATCAATACCCCTCATCACTACCATAGGTCTATGAATGGCTATATGCTCCCATGCCCAGACCTAGAGCAAAGTACAACATGTCAAACTCTGACCCTATCTATATACCACCTTGTATAAAGTATGGTATAACCTCACCAAGATAGTAGGGGCCCATGCATAGATTATCTGACTATCTCTCAACCCTACTATAATCGATCCCCATCCCCATGGTATAAAACTCCTGCTAGTGTCACTCATCATCAATCCTGACACCACTACTGCTAAGAATGTAGTCCATCGATCAATATGCCCTCCTACATAGGCATCATTGATCATCAATCCATCCTTCATCCCTAATAAGTCACCCTTCCTTGAGAAGGCTAACTTCCCAACTCTCACACTCATCCCTAGGTGAATGGGAACACCTCGGATAGGTACTTTGAGGATACACTATACATCCTCTAACGTAATAGTCATCTCACCCATCGATAACCTAAAGGTGTTGGTGGATGGGTACCATCTCTCTACAAGGGCTATCAATAAGGAGTGATCAAACTCCAACTTAGGCATGTATGCCACATAATACAACCCTATCACTACCAAAGTCACCATTGCATCCTTCCACCTCTACTCACTAGCTAAGATGCTCCCTAAGAACTTAGGGTGATGCTCTCTACTCATTAATATCTTCATCCCCTACCAAAACCATCCAAAATATCAAGTTATAAAATCTATCAAATCTTCTCAAAACTTCACAAAAACACTACCATTGGATAGCCCTCAAAAAGAGATTTTTGATAAGTATAAATATACCTATATTTGCACATATATCAAGGTTAAAAAGTGCAAAATAAAATTCACTATCCTATCCCAAATTCACTTAGACACCCCCCAAATCCCTCCCCATCCACATTCTCCACCGGCGCAAATTTACCACAACTCACAAAAAACTTGAAAAAAGGGACCCAAAATCAAAATTTTTGGCTTGAAATGAAGACATACCTCTCGGTCTCACTTTGATACATCTACCATCCCTCAAATAACATTCACATGATGCACCCAACCTTGGATATGCGCCATCATCTCTCGCAGCTCTATCTCACTCTCTCCAACTTTCTAAAATTGGTAAAGTGCAAATGAAGGCACTTTCACCTTCCCTTTTACCTTTTAAACCACCAACCCATCATCACTAACTAACTCAAGCATCCTATATTTCTGAAATTTCATCCCAAAACCTACCATGAGGCATATTGTTCTCAAAGAAGGGACTTTGCCATGGGGTAGAATTTTCATGGGGTAAAATAATCTTCTCTAGATATCAAGGCATGCAAAATAAGGCATATGTATACAAAATCATCAAAACTAGCAAAATCTCAATAAAATCTTCAAATCAACAAAGCAATGCTAAAAGTCAAAATTGAGTATCACAACTTAACTTTTGATGCAATATCATAGATATCACATCAAAACTAGGGCAAAATGTAGACACCCAATTTTGACACACTAGTCACAACTTCTCAAAACTAGTCGCAAACACTTCAAAACTTCCCAAAATTAGTTGCAAATGTTACAAAACCTCAATTTGACCATTCCCAGTCATTTTGGGCATCATTTTTTACCTTTACCAAATTTGCCACTCTGACCAAATTTGCCAGTGGTGAATTTGGCAAGTTGAGTGGCGAATTTGGCAAAATACATAAATCGACTCCTAACAGTCAAAATCAGTTTTGACCAAATTCACCACTCCTACCAAATTTTCTAGTGGTGAATTTGGCTAGTGGTAAATTTGGCAAATTTTCAAATTTCAAACTCACAAAATCAGATTTGGGCTCCTTACCAAATTCGCCACCTAGGTCACCAAATTTTCTAGTGGTGAATTTGGTCGATAATGGTGAATTTGGCAAAAATAGTCAAGAATATTCCACATGAACCAGAGAGGCACGGATTGACCTCCCTTCCACCTCTACCATTGATTTTGCATGCTTCAACAAGGCCTCAGATGCATTAATTTTGAATTGTTCTTATCCATTTCTCCCTCCAATCCTCCTCCAAATCCTATTTAAGGAGGTCATGGGGCAAGCATTCCACAAGCAATTCTACTGTAGCAAAGCTCTACCAAATTTTCTAGCATTCTCTCTTTCAATAGCATTCTTTGTTTTCTAAGTCTTCTTCAAGCATTTTGGAGCATTGTGTGAGCATTGAGAGCAAGGTCAAGCAAGGCAAGGAGGATTTTGGAGCAAGGAGGCCACCATTGGAGGCAAGAAAGAGAGCTCTCCTAGCTTCTTTCTTCTCTCCTCCCACCTTAGCTTCATTGCATTTTATCCTCTAGGTTGTAGCCTTGCTCACTTGTTATCTTTATTTGATGTATTTTACATTCTATGCTCTAACAAATCTTGCAGGGTTCTAATCCTTGTTTTGGGCAGCCTCTAACATTGTTTTTGCAGCTTTGTTTTCGTAGATTTTCAATTATAGCATTTCCATTTCATTTCTAACATCTCTTTGCAGACTTATCTTAGTTTGCATTCATCTCATTATCATATTTCCGTCATAATCTTCTATTTTATAGGGTATTTGTGCATTTTCTAACATATCTTAATATTTCTTATTATTTTCATTTACAACATATTTTACTTCATTTACAAGTATACTAACATTCTTTATTTTCACATCCATGCTATTTTACTTCCATGTTTTAAGAATTGTAGCATTCTAATTTGTTCCTTCAAGCATTTCATAACATTTCTTTTTATTTTTAAGCACTTTACATTGATTTCTTTATCAATTTCATAGGCATTGCAAGGATTAGGATATAGACAAGTTACCTTGCTATATTCCTAATCCCCTTGCATTCTTAAATCTCTATTCCTAGCTCCTTGACTATTCAAAATAGTCATTGAGGCATTCCCCTATCTTTTTATCCAAGAATTCACTTAAATCATAAATTGGTAAATAATTTGTATCAATCTCTATTTATCTTACACTTAGATCAGTAAAAATAGCATTAATAGCATTCCTAATCCAATACATTGCATCTTTTATCTTCTCATAGCTTAGATTGATCAAATTTATAGTCCTTTTGGGCATTTGCACTCCTTACTCTATCATTTTCAAATCAGTCCTTAAATTATCTATTTTAGGGGCTTAAATCTCTATTTTTATCAATCATAGATCTTGTAGATCACATTAGGAATCTTCCCTCTAGTTTTAGCCTAAAACATAGTCAAATTCTACCAAAATCGACCTCTAAAACTCTTAAAAACCTATCCTAGGACCAAATTTACCACCCTGAACTATTAGTGGTGAATTTGGTAGCCAAAATACACTGAACCAAATTTACCACTCAGACCAAATTTTCTAGTGGTGAATTTGGTAGACCTAATGGCAAATTTGGCAACAAGCCAAATTCCACCCTAGGAGGTAAGCATACTCATTTTTTGTTAAATAAGGGGTTTGATAATTGTTTAGAGAAGATAGTCTACCTACCTCACCAAATTCAGATAGACCTCTTTAAATTAGAAAAATATTTTTTTTGTTTTTGTGCAGATTTACCAAATTTGCCACCCTTGAATTTGGCACTTTCTAGTGGTGAATTTGGCAAATAAGCTTTAAGAGAGGTAATTCAACCACTTGGCCCTTCCTTAGCTCTGTAATTTCATTTCTTCTATGTTCTGTTTCTATTTTCTATTATTTTGCAAGTAGAAATCACATTTACTTTGGCAAATTAAGGAATTCTAACTAGAAAACCTAATCGTTTACAAAACCTTACAATTTCTTTACAAAACATCTTGATTTCTTTACAAAACATCTCTAAAATAATCAATTAAGGAACCTTAGGCTGAATTTTAGCTTTTCCATCATTTTCAAGTACATAGGCAAAGAAACAAAAAGCATATAGTTGCATTAGGCTAGATTGTCTTCTTGCATTCCTCCTTGTTTTACCCTGAAATCGAAAATCTCCTTAGTTTAGCTCATTCAAACTTGAAGTGCATATAGGTTAGCTCTTGTTTGTATGCATTTGTGTGATTTAAGCTTTCACATTGCATTTAGATGATTCTTGATGATTTAGGTTTAAATAACCGTTAAGGCTCAAAAAAGAGTCGAATAGATAGAGATCCAAAAACCTTAGGTGTTTGTTTTAATTAAACTCCTAAAACATCGAAAAACAAGCATTACATCAACTTACACACAACCATAGGAAAAAGCATTAAGTAGGAGTCTAGTTGTGTTGAGGATCTTTGTATCCTCGAGGTCCTTGTGTACACTTGACATAAAATTAGACTAAAAGAGAAAATAACAAGAGGTTTTCTCGACTATCTACAAATAACTCATGTGGTTGTGATGGATGTAATGACACAAAGTCTCTTTGTAATGACTTCCTAGCTCATTGGAATAAATCACATGCCTTTATGAACTCATTCATGTCATCATAGAGTGTGGGCCAGCATAGCCAAGGTTATGCATAGCGGCTATTTTTAGCCAATTGGCTAAAATTAGGATTTTCAAAATTTGGAATTGGCTAATATTTGAGACCCTTGACCAAGGCCCATTAGCCAAAAATTTATGGGTGCAATTTTTTTTGGGGGGTCGATTCACCCCAATTTTATAATAATTTTACCATTTTAAGTTTAAATTTCCAACATTACCCCTAATAATAGTTAACCTTCTACATGTGTTTCGACACTATTCACCTGGATTTTGAAACTGATTCGCCAAATTTTTATAAATACATTTTGGAGCTGATCCCTTATGCATAACCCTAAGCATAGCCCTACTAAAAGCACCTTCCTTGAGGTCACATATAGTTACATTAGGTTGAATTCCTCTTCCATTACATATCTTCTCAAAATTTCATTAGGTCCTATCTTATACAAGCCTACTATCAATTGAAAAGGTGCTAACTTAATGATAATCTTCTTTCTTTCTGCTACTAGTATCTCCCTCAATAGTTCTCCTATCAACAAGTATTCCTTGATCAACTTGTACCATAATGGTATGGTTCTAATTGCAAGAAATTGAGCATCATGAAACTCATCTAATACTCCTACCTTTGTAGGTTCTCTTGAGCAAACCCTTGATAGCTGATCTGCTATCACATATTTCTTTCCATGCGTGACCACTACTTGAAATACAAATTATTACAATGTAATGAGATACTTGCTAACTTGTTCATGAGTAGTTGGTTTATTTAGTAGGTACAATAATGCTTAATGACCCACTAAAAAAAAAGGGTTGGCTAGAGTCTAAAATTTTGTACTATGTAGACCATCCCTAACTCTTCCCTTTCTATTGTGCTATAATTTTTCTCTACTCTCAGTAGTTATTGACTCAAAAAGGATGATCTAGCCCAAACTACCCATCTTGGGCCAATGCACATCCAATTGCAAAATTGGATGCATTTGCATGGATGTAATAGTATTTATCCCAATTTGGAAATACCAATATGGGGGTTTACAACAATTTTTCCTTCAACTCCTTAAAGGTCTTCTAATGTTACTCCATCCACCAAAAAGAAACAACCTTACATGTTAAAACATATAGCAAGTGGGATACCTAGGTAAGGTTCCTAATAAATATTTTGTAGTACTTGACCATACACAAAAAGGTTTTCAATGAGCTCACATTGTACGACTCCTCCATTATTCATCATGATGTAAATTTTATCAGGATTCATATTTAGCCCTTCTCTACTCACTACATGTCCCAAAAACTTTTCATATAACTTACACTTTTTCAATTTTAGCACTATATGAGCATTCATGCATAGCCTCATGCATTTCTCCAATGCTTTTAGATGCAAATCCTTCATCCCATACAATGACCAGTCATCCAAGAAGACTTCAAATATTCTCATCGATATTTGCTCAAATATATAGAGAATAATTCTCAAAAATATGGCCGAGGTATTACATAATCCAAATTCCATTCTATTGTATGCATAAATTCCATTCTCTACTACAAAAATTATCTTTAACTTTTTTCCTTGGAAATATTTATTTGATTGTAGCCAAAAAACCCATCCAAGAGTGAGTAAATCTAATGTCTAGATACATCCTCCAAGATTGAATTGATGAATGGTATTAGATAGGGATCCTGGATTTTTATGATATTTAGTCTTCAAAAGTCCATGCATATGTGGATCTGTTTTGCTTATTTCTTCAAGGTGATCATTATTAGTGACACCCACTTGCTTACCATGACTTTAAATATTATGCCTACATCAAGCATCTTCTAAATTTTTGAATTAACTAAGGTTGCATACTTAGGATTCATTTTGTATGGCCTTCTCCTTACTAGTAGTGCACCTGAAATCAATTGAATGTGATATACACATAGTTTTGGTGGTATCAATTTTAAATATTTATAGGTGCATGAGAAGAAAATTTTATAATATAAATAATTTTGAATCTTGCTACCTTAAACAGTATATCCCAATTGTCTCCACAATGAATTATCTTCTCTTCAACTTCATTTTCAACAATATTTTCTACCATATTTGGTCCCTTATACTTAATAATTTTAGGTTCTCTTGCTACTTTGACAATATCTAGTGGGTGTGCTAGATTCTCATCGATCACAACATCACCAAAAATATATTCTATGAAATTATTTGAAAATGTCCACTTTTCTTATTTTGGTGTGGGTTTTTCTCTTTTGTTGCTTTTTCCAATCTTGAACACTATTTCTCCTTGTTTTTCATGTCTATGTTTGTCTTCTTCTGCCTGAATGCAAATATAAGTGGACTAAAATCATTTGTAATCTTCCATATTTGAATGGATAAGTCCACAATAAAATCAACCTTTATATTTTATACACTCTTCTATGTGTACCAATCCTTTCTCATCTAGTTCATATCTATTGTATTCTTTCAAAGACAAACTACCTAACTCATTGGATGTTGCAATACCTTCACTCATGGATTGATTCTTTAGATTTATAATATACTTGTGCAGTCCTTTCTTAAAAGTGAGTAGATCCTTATCCTAGTTGTGATTAACCTTCACCATGCATAACCATCCTTCTCCCTAGCAATGCGTCGTATGCTAGTTTCTATATTGTTATCATAAAACACTACATGATAAATTCTTGATAAATAATTTTTACTTTTTGAGCCATTAAGACTCCTTTAATTTCAATCCCATACTAGTCTGCACCATACAATTTGAAATTTGGAGACCATATGAATGGTGCTCCAATTTTCTTCCACTTATTAGGTAAGACATTAACACTTGATGCTCCATCGACAATATTTACCTATGTCAATTAGTGGTTTAACAACTTGATATGAATTAATGTTGGATTTTTGTCAACATCAATCATAATTTTTCTGGTTTAATGAATTGATCCCTTCTCATAGGTACTTCTAGTTGGCTTTGCATTTGGATGCATTATTTTTGCCCAATCGCATATAGATTTGGTATAGCTCTAGGTAGTCTTGATGCTTTAACTTCCACTATCATGTTCAATACTTGTGATGCCAGTTACTGGGTTGACATATTTTCTTTAATCTTCTTCAAAATTTTCTCTTTGAGGAGTCATTCTTACCTAGTTTTTAACATTTCTTCTTTGATAATATCATGTTCTTCCTACCATATCTCCTTCTCTACGATAAGGTTAGGGTACTGGTCCAACTTATTTTCCTAATCCCATGTAACTAAAAGAATATTATTCTCTTTTGGTTGCTAGTTCATTTGAGGCTCTTCAATGTCAATAAAAAGTGACATTCTATGAGTTACTCAAACTACCTTCTTCTAGTAGTTAGCCTTATTATGACTACCCGATCTGCACCAATGACACATAAGGGTATTTTTATTTATAAAATTGTATCTTATTGGTGTATTCTAGAAATTGCATGTGATGTACCCCCACTTTTGGAATATTTGATACTAAATAATCAATTTTCCATTTGCATTGTACTACAACCAAATTTGGCCCCCTTGTTGTTGATTGCCCTATTACGATTATTTCCTACCTCAATAATTGTTACTATATTTGTTTTTTTTATTGTTTATCCATTATTTGATGTGATTGGATTTTCTTCTTTGCTTTTTTCTGCACAAACAAAATTTTATGTCTCAAACTTCTTATATGGAATGGACTATCTAGAATTCCATGTCCCTTCACTTCATAGATATTACAAAAGGTATTCTTTGGGCAAGTGATATATGTGTGTCCTTTTGTTTTACAATTAGAGCACCAAATATCTTACCTCTTATTCTTCTCTTCCTCCTTTTAATCCTATGTCATCCTATTAATATTATTTATCATGACTTGGATTACCATATGTAAGTTGTCTTGGTCACTATTGGAATTAGGTTTCTTAAAGTGACTTATTCTTGTTATTGTTTCCTTTTCTTTGCTCTCCAACATGATATATATATTGTATGCTTCATCTTATGAAGTTGGTGGAACTATCTTCATCTTCTTCTTATACCTAGGAAGCAAATCATTAAGGAACCATTGCATTTGCAATATTTTTATTGGTGTGACCTCCATATTATCGATGAGTTTATTTAGTATTATTTTATATGACTTAACATCCTCATTCTTTTTTTTATTTGTGGCATATATTTCTTTAATTATTTTTATGCCATATTAGATTCTTCTAAACTCTTGGATAAAAACTTTTGTCAATGCTTCCCATGATGTAAAAGGTTGATCCTTTATCTTCTTTAGGTGCCAGTCCATTGTAATTTATTGTAATGTTGCTAAAAATAATATTAACCATGCTTGTTCATCTATCACTCCATTTACCCACCATATGGTTTGTTAGGTTTCTATATGGCATTTTATTTTTCTTTCCTATCACCAAAAAATAGTGGGAATTTCTACTTACTCATAGATACTACAAGTTGTTACATAGTTTCCATGGGTGAATGTTGTTCTTTAGGCTGTTCTTCATCACTTGGTGCTACTTCACCTCATGCACTATTGCTAGCAAATAATATTTGACCAATCTCAACACTTTACAACCTCCTTCACAAATATACATGTATTAGCTTTGGTCTACTTGCCCGAGCACTCTCCCATGGTTTCTTAGGTGTCTAATTCCCATACTCTACACCTCTTAGAAAACTTCCTTGCTCTTTCTTTGATGTTACCAACCAATCATTGTCTTCTCATGCTCTTTCCACATTGGTGCTTTTCTTGCACAAATGTTTTCTATAGTCTCTTCCTTGTTTCTTGTGTATCTCCTTCAATGCCCTTTGTTGTTAATATCAAAATATTCCACTTCTAATTTATTTTTCTTGGATTCTCCTCCTATTATAGGGTTTATACATGTTTAAATATACACTCCTCAAACGTAGTATCTCATGATTGTAGTGCTTAATAGGTAATATTTTTCTTGAAATATCATTGTTGATCGATCCTCGTGCTTCTCATAGGAACTTGACTATCTTTGCGACCTCATATTCCATATCCTCATGGTAGTAAAAATATCATTCACCTCTTACCACTTCACATGTATTAATACTTCATCAACTAGACCTAATTCTAATGCACCAATAAATAAGTTGATCTAAACTTTGATTAGGTAATGACACCAAATGTAACATAGTGGAAAGTGTTAGAATTAATGTAATGTGCACTATGCCTTCATGACACTTGTCATATTCTCTTAACACTTGTCAATTTATCATATAGGCTTATGCCTATATATTGTAACCCTTTTTCATTTGTAAAATATCTCATCTTGTTCATTTCATTTTAGTCCTAACATTTGGTATCAGAGCTCTAGGATTTCTCTGGCCTTGTGAGCTTGAGGGGGGATTTCCCTCATGGAAATTCCCCCTCATCCTTTCCCTCCCCTTATTTTTTTCCCCCTTTTCCATTTTTTATTTCTCCATTTTATTTTCAAACCAGGGAGTATGCTCTCCATCATTGATGGATCAGAAACCAAAAGTTTGCAAAAGAGTAATGGCTGAAAAATCTGATTTATTGGGAGGTTTAGTTATTTGGTGTCCGTCCGCAGAAGTAGTTTCTCATGAGAAACAAAAAATATTAGGTGGAGAAATAGGAGGAGATTCATGAAAATGAGATAAAGGAGGTATATTGCGGGGGTGATTCAAGCATATGTTTGCTGAAATTATGGAAGTGTTGCTGAAATTATTATTTTTAAATGGCGGAGAGTAGCATTGTAGTGGAGAAGAATGCGGAGTCACTGTTGGAGAGTATTGACACTGACATTCACAACTAATATTCTGGCATTCAAAGGCCATTATACTCTCAAAGGTGCCTGATTTTTTTTTTCTATTTACATATCTTCCTAGATATGAAGATGTGTGTGTTTTTTGGCTATTGTTTGGTGATAATGTCACTACGACGATGGTCGTAGTCCTACAACAGCTTCAAGGCCCTATGTAGTCGGTCAATCTAGAGAACGTAGTGCCCTCTAAGTTGGATGTGCACAGGCAAGAGAATGTTTTTTGTATTCATATCATGCAAATCACCGAATGTTTTTTTTCCTCATCTAAAAAGAATGCATTGGATATGCCCTACGCCAAGCACGTTCAAAAAGTTATGGACCCACGTCGCGTCTATTTCAGCACCAGATATTGTTCTACGAAGAAATCGCACTGATGACAGAGTTTAATTTTTATTTTTCAAAATGCTTAGTATCAAAGCACTTCAAATTTTGGTCCCGATTAGCTATGCTAAAGGACAACCGAAGGAGAAAGAGTGGTGGTTGCTAAATTTCTGCTCTCAGATCTGCAAATTATGGAGAGTGTAACGACAAAACAAAAACATCATCATGAATTTGACTATAATAGTAGATCTAGTTTTGTAGTTGTTTACAACCTATTTATCAGATAACGGAGGAGCATCTTATGCATGTAGATCTACAACTGAAGTTTGGTAGGATTCCAAGTTTCTATTGGCAACAAGAGGTGATGGATGCGGCAGTTGGCATTTTTTTGTTGAGATGTTGATAACAACAAAGAATGACGTTGAGTTTGATTCCAAGAAGAGTTTTAGTGAAGTTTGAGTGAAGTCTTGAGGCCAGAAGATGTCTCGCCAAAAGTTTTGGATGATTTTTTTCATGATTTTTTTGCTACTGGTGAAAGGAAATGTTTTGAGGCCAAAATATGTCTTGTGCCATAATTTCAAAAGCATCCACTATGAAGAGGTAAAGGAGAAGTTCCGAGGAGTTAACCCTAGTCATAGATGAAGAATGATCTATACCCAAACTGCATTCTGTTCTTGCAGTGCACAACCTAGCACATCGCCAGCAGCTTCCAGTTTGAAGGCGATCAGGCAAGTTTGTGAACCTCGGAGTGGCCATATTCTGTAGAGTGGTTTGTTATGAAGATCGAGAAGTGCAACCATAATCAAAGTGAAGATTTTTTTAAAAACAGTGAGAAGAGCCCCGATGATTTTCTCGGGAAACATGTTTAATATTTACAGTGTGAATATCGCCCAACATCTTAGTTGTGGTGTGACACGATCGAAACAACTGTGTGGTGTCATTAGTTGCTTTCATTTGTAGTAGCTATCCATGATGATCCTAATCGAAGATATCACAAGTTCAATTTCTGTTGGTTTTTTATTTGGTCATGGTTGCATGCCCCTTTCGAAACCATTTGGAAGTGCACTAGAATGGAGAGAAAAGAAATACATGTAGCAACACGACCTATTTTTTTCTACTCTATGATCGAGGGCGATCAGAGCCAGAGCTATCAAATGCGGCCAGCCTCCCCTCTAGATTGGTCATGGAGGATCTAACAAAACACTTATTTTTTATCCACATGGAGGTGGAAAGGCCCTTGTAATTCCCTTGTTTTTTCCACCTGCGTGTGATGTCATGAATATTTATTCCTGATGTTTCATGCTATTGTTTTTTCTCATGCATGAAGGACTTATTGAGATCCGACTATAGCCATGTTTATAGTCGTTGGGAATATTTTTTTGAGACGGACACATTGGTGGTGTCCATTTGTAATTTTGAGGCTGCTTCATTTGAGTTTTTACACCTCAAATTTTTCTATCTTGGAGTGCACTCTCGGTTGAACCCGACACTCCTAAGGCACTTGTAAGTGAACCTAGTATCTAGTATTCTCCTCTTTCTACTTGGAGGATGCAGCGGCTGGTTACCCATGCATTCCGATAAGATGAGGTGACTACCATAAGGACACTTATTCTAGGGACTACAAACATAGACACCCTAGACTCTATCCGAGTTTTTTTGGATCTACTTCTGAAGACTACAGATGAAGACACTTCAAAATATTCTTTTCTATTCTTATTTATTTTTTCTCCTCCATATTTGGATCTATGCCTCACTTTTAAGGTATTTCATGGATCTTATTTCTTTTGTATTAAGGTGCATTTTTAGTAGAGACCGAAACCTTCTATATTGAGTTCACCATTAGGAGGGATTTGATATTTATGGTGAATCTAGTCAGTGACCTAAGAGAGGCAACATCCTCTGAGGATGACCTAAAGAGGCAATAGACCTAGAAGTGGCTGACCCTGAGGCACCCATGATGACCCTGAGGCACTTAGATGGTTGACCCAATGGCAACAAACCCATATATGTGGCTGACCCTAAGGCAACATACCGAGATGTATACATAGTGAATCTAGCATTATTCATAGTTGGAGAACCAAACATAAGGAGCATGAGCCTAGAACAAATCAGCAATAAAAGAGGATGATAGGTTGCTTTTAGAGAAGTTAACATTAAGGGGGAATGTTACCTAATGTGTTTGTTTTCTTCTTTAGTTAGGATAGTGCACATTAAGGGGGAATGTTAGAATTAATGTAATGTGCACTATGCCTTCATGACACTTGTCATATTCTCTTGACACTTGTCAGTTTATCATATAGGCTTATGCCTATATATTGTAACCCTTTTTCATTTGTAAAAGATATCATCTTGTTCATTTCAGTTTAGTCCCAACAGAAAGTATTCTAGAATAGAGGAATATGATGATATATTAGGGGTCAAATAATACTGTAGTCAATATAGTTCTAACCATAATTCTACACTAATAATAACATCATATTGACTTCATATGATAAGAAAACTTCAACTAGTATGGAATAAGTTTGGCATATATAGGAATATAAAGTTTTGGAATGGTAGTTCCACTTAGAATGATACACTTGGAATGGTGGTTTCACTAGATAAAAAAGAGTTGGATCAAAAGGATTAGGTTTTGCTAGCACTACAAATGCTCGACACTGCTTGGAATGACACTCACACTGGAATGGCTATAGTTTCCCAACTAGAACAACACAATCATCACTACTAGGAATGGCACTCCTAACAGTTACACTTATACTACATTTTGGACTGCAACCACCATGCTCCACATTCAATCTACTATTATAATTATTGCACATAGATAATCCAACATACACTCTATAAATACCAATGGAAAACATGCCACATATAAATTACACTCAAAATAGAGAGAATATGAGTCAATTGCATTATTTATATTATGATATTACTAAATATCACATTGCATATACAATTTTCAATGTTTGCACATATGGCTTATCAACACTTGGCTCTAATCTCTTCCTAGACATAGATATATATCCTTAGGGTCTACCTAGATGGTATATGGTTGTCCCAAATAAAGAGATGGATCTATTTAACCTTTTTCCAAGCCATTGCTAAAAATGACTTCTTAGACATTGCACCACCTAGTTGTCTCCATATTTGGATGTATACAACTATGGAGACAACTAGGTGGTGCAATGTCTAAGAAGTCATTTTTAGCAATGGCTTTTCCCACCACTCAATAAAGATTTTGGCCTATGCAACTAACCCAATTATTCTAAAATATTAAACCTATGCAAAATGAACTAAGTGTAAATATTGTAATTGAATGCACTATAAATGTAATTCGGTTGCAAATATAATGATATGCAAATGACAATATAGAAAAAATAGAAATGTAATGTAATTTGATCATTGATTTGATAAATTGTAAAAAATATAGTGCATTAAGGCTTTTCCCACCACTCAATAAAGATTTTGGCCTATGCAACTAACCCAATTATTCTAAAATATTAAACCTAAGGCCTCTCTTCTATCCATATATTGAAGGTGATCATTTCCTTGATGGCATGGGTGGGTGTTAGATGTTAATTATATAAGCTACACAATGTATAATTTTTACAAAAAATTGAAATCCATCTACTTCTCTTGGATCATACAATAATAAATTTCCATAATGGTCCTATTCTTACCCTCAATCACCCCATTTTTATTTGGAGTGGAACCAATGGTTTGCTACCATAAAATATCATGAGAATTGAGTTATTCCTCAATTCCATTGATTTGCTCTCCCTTATATTAAGTTATTAGGTACTTGATCTTCTTCCTACTCTAATAATTTACCAATATTTTTAAAGACTTCAAATTTGCAAAATTCTTATCTTTTGTTGAAGAGTAGCATAGAAAAATCGTAACAAAAGTGAGAAAATTTAGCATTAATCATGAAGTAGGTTGTTGAAAATATAATCTGACTTATGGCCAAGACTAACATTGTATGATGTAATCTTGTATAGGCCTATGAACAATAATTGTACACATGTATTTAGTCTATTGTATTATTTTATTATTGATACCTATGGGCCATTATTAACCTATTATGGTTAAACCCACCATATAAACTTGTAATTAACCTTAATCCTTCTTGTTATGTTGACTTAGGTTAAACTCATTTATGTAATTGGGGTTTTCATATCGGTATAAATACCCCCACCACTCCATAAATTATATTGAAGTGTTGTTAATATTTTCTATGGATAATATAGTGATTATTTATGGTTCCTATGGGTTCCCACTATATACTTATCTCTTTTGTTCTTTTATACTTTTCGTATAATATTTGAGTGGCTAGATTGCTTCTATTCATTTATGGAGATAGGTGTAAATTTCTACATGGCATTAGAGTAGATATGGAACAATGTCACTTAGTTATGAATAGAGTTTATTTGAAGCCTTCAATACTTATTCCAAACCCTTGGATTAATTACTTTCCAAAACTAAAAAGCATCTGTGACAAAATATGTAGAGAGGGGATCTTCCATATTTTTCCTTCCATTCTAGATACTTTATGCCATATCAATTTTAAAATTTGTTATTATCAAGGTATGCATATTTTTTTAAGTTTTATTTTTTCATCCTCTTCCTTGTAGAATCACCATGGCACCTTGAGAGAAGGACACCAATTTTTAAATTAAAAAATATAGAATATTATTTCTCCATATGCCAATTTTTGGCATCACTTTTTGTGCTTAGGGTGTGATACCTATTTTAATAAAGGAGTCACATGTTCATTTACATTATTATAAGGTACAATATTGGCTAGATAAGAATTACACAAGGATTATTTTTTGATGGGTCACGAGTTTAAATCTACACAAACTTATTTTGCTTGGATAGACGTAATGGAAATAGTGAGTAGGAAATATTTCTACCAATGTGAATCCTAAGTGCATGCCAACATGGCCATGAGAGAGCATGCTTATACTATTGTGAATAAAAGTCTCTAGTTCAAGATACAATCCCTTCCATTGTGTTTAGCATGTATTGCAATGACTATGATAGGAAGGTGTCATGTTATCTATAGAGGTATGCATGGTTCAAATAACAAGGTAACATTGGTCAAGTTAGTTATGCCAACCATGCAAGGGTATTGAGATGTAATCACTATGAGTTTGAAAAACTAGGCATAGAGATTTTTTTGGAAGCTTTGGTCAGGTGCTATGATAATTAAAACCATTTTCTATGGAAACATGGGATCCAAAGCTCATCCAAAGAACTGAGAGGTTGTCTAGTGCAAGGAACTTTATTTACACATAGGTTTGAATACCTACTAATCCAATGGCACAAAATGGAGGATGAGTTGTATTTTTTGGGCTAATGTGGCACCTCTAGGTGCCACAAATACTCTTTTTCACATAATTATACCAAATAAACTAATTAGATTTTGATGAATGTTTAAAGCTCATTGGCTACCCATGTCCAATGGTGAACAAGTGGAAAAATATTAGTGGCATTTATTCATAAATGAATGGATTTCAAATTGAATATGCATGCTTAATACAATGATCCTAAGGTTTGATTTTTCAAATTTTTATTTTTTGAGGGCTATTAGGGATTTTTTTAAGGCTATAATTTTAGAATATGCAAGCATTTTGAGCCTATTTTTTTCAAATTTAATGATTTTTTAGCTCTTCATATTGATAACATCAACTCACAATATTTTTATAGTGTTAGGGGCTTAATTGTATAGGATGCTACTCAAATATTATTGCCCTATTTTGAGAGGGTAAATTTACCATATGTTATGCTATTAAAATATTGATCTACATTTATGTGTTAGCACTCCATCCTAACAATATTTTTATAATTCTCATATTATTATGTAATGATATTTTGTAATACTTTGTAATGGTATGTGGCAAGTGAGGTAACTAGACAAGTGGGGCCATTTAATGTAGACATTATCAAGAATCTAATTGATGTTTAGTAGAATATTCTAGCTCGATTGAAACTTTGTATGTAATCCAACTCTTGAGAATTAGGTTAGGGTTGCATGAAGTGTATCTTTAAAATACAAGGGACCATAAATGAATGTATATTTTTCCAAATTAATGAAAGTATTTAAGGATGTTGCTACCTCAAAGAGGCCTCCAATTCTATGTTGTTTTATGAGATTGTTATAATTTTGCATTTACATTTTGTATTGCAATATTTTTTTCTTCCATGAAATTATGTTTTTGTTGCAAGTTTTATGTGAATGAGTTTATTTTTAATAGAATATTCTTAACAAGTGGTATTAGAGAACTTTCTAGGGCTGATTTCTAGGGAGGAGTGACAAGTAATAGACAATCTAGCAAGCAAAAGCTAAAACCAGTCACCATTAGAACTCCTCCATCCTCCCCTATATGTAAAAATACCCCTGTAAAAACCATCCCTATCGAAAAAGGTAAACAAGTTGCTTTTCAGTTTCCAACAAGGGAATTCCAGATATGTGGGCTAGGTTACCATATGATGTAGAGGCAGGGTTATGAAGGAGGAGGTGTGGCCCCCAACAAGATGAGCAGTGCAAAAATGATTTGGGTGGAACGAAGACCAGAAAGGTTAACCCTAGGGACATTTATCGAAGGATATATAGAACCTAGATAAATAAAATATAAAGTTATAATAGGTGACTACATAGTGATATTTGCACACCCTACTCCCTCCCAATATAAAATCCAAATTAAGAGATCACAAAAAGAGCTCCAAGAACCAACTCAAGGAGAAAAACCAATGGCTAATTCCTTTAAGGCACAATTAGTAGTAGCTTCCTTTGGAATGGTTCAGGGGATAAATGAGGAGGAATATGAAAAGGAAGAAGCAAAACAATATTCTAAAGCATTGGAGCAGTCTAAACATCCACAAAGAGAGCAATTAAGCCCAAATCAAGCTATGCAGTAGTCTCCATCAAGGGACTTAGGTATGTTCTCTATACCTTCTCCTTCTAATATACCTCCTTTAAGTTCCCATGAGACACTCCCCTCCCATTCTAAAAAACATGTTCAATCAGTGAAAGTACCCCATCCATTTCATCTTAGATTTCCACATGTATTCCATATTCACTCACTTAGCCTCCACAACAAGGCCACAAGTTGCAACACCACTTCCAAATCCATCATTAACCGAAGCTATAGTTTCTACCTCTTCACATCAAGTTTCCACTATTTTAGATTCCCCACATACTCCTATCCATACTATATCATCTTTGGTCACTACATATTCTCAAATAACTAACCCTATCATGGCCTAGTACCAAAGGATAGATGAAATTTCTTTCAACCCAGCAGCTTGGTGGAACGAGCAACTGGAAAGACATTTAGAAGAGATAACTAATAAAAGAAAGGCTGTTGTTCTTGATTCGATGTCTAGGAAGAGAAGAAATCTCACTGCCACCCCAAAGGTGAATAATTCAAGGATGGAGATGACTATGGAAGACTATGAGATAATAGAAAAGATAGTGGATATCATGCAATTTCCTACTATTGATGAGCTAGTAATGGCTAAGGTCCATATGGACACAATATTCTTGAAAGGAGGTATTATAAGGGAGGAGAATTAAGAGATTAAAGAAGAAATATAGTAGTTGGAAGCTTTGCTCAGGAATCATGAAAGCCTTGTCAATACACTCAGGGATGAGGTAAATAAGTGGTAAGATAAATATAAGGAATTTGCCAACTATAAAGAATAAGTTGAGAGGGTTCAAGCTCAAGTAAGAGCTATCATTGATTATAATGATAAATTGCAACAATAGTTGTTTTTGGAAAAGGATAAACCCACTAGGCTCTCTAAGAACATGATAAAACAAGTCAGGAGGGGAATCTAGTTAGAAATCAAAACAAAGTGTTCGAAGTCTTGACCGGTCTTCATTTTCTTAGATGAAGCAAAAAATAAATTGGTGAGTGCTAGGAATACCCTTTAGAATGTGAAGGAAGAGCTCCAACACAAAGTAGATCTAGTAGAGAAGATTTGTAGATAAAAAAAAACCAGGTCCAGAGTCATGGTCAGACTCATTTCAAATAAGAAATGATGTACTACTAAGAGTATAGACAAAGACATCCTGGCTAAGAAAAAACTATTATTAATGGGTCTACAATTGCTAGATAGGTTGGAAGATAATATAAAAAATTTTATGAAAAGAAATTATCACATTAGGCTGCTTGGTTTTCCTAATTACCTTGGATAATATCATAAATACATTGGAGAATAAGTGTTGAGAGATTTCTTAGACTCTATCATAGAGGATGACTTTGAAATAGAAAGATGGCCCGAGCCAATAAAGCAAGAATAGGTAATTCAACTGATTAAGATCCTGATGGAAATCAAAGATGTTATATATGATGTTGGTAATGGAGGGTCTGAGCCATCCTACAAGATATTAGTAAGCTTGCAATGGATTAATTAGAACATCATGTTAGTACCAAGATTTCCAAATAAAACCTCGAAAAAATCTTTGAACGCATTGGGTAAAAAGACATTAGTGAGGTAGACATCAACAAAAAAGACATTAGTATAGAAGAGATCGATGAATATGGATATGATGAAGACATATTTGATGAAGATAGATCTGGTGAAGAAGACCAAGTTGAGGAAGAGGTGAAATATGAAGAAGAGGATGATGAAGTGTAAATCAAAATCGAACAACACCAATACAAAGATAAAATAACAAAAAATACAATAATAACACAAGATTGCACAAGATGAATAAGCTTTTTATTAACATGGGTGGATCTCAAAATTATACAATAAATGTGCCCCAATATGGGGTTTTACAATGCTTTTGTGATACAAATTTACAAATACTAGGGTTCTTCAAAACCCTAGGTCAATACACTAGTTGGTGTCTTCTCGCTCATCTTCGATCCAAACAAGAGTTGTGGGTGGGCTTGTGTATCCTTAGAGGACCACCCTAGCTTCAACAACTTCCAAATATATGATTCCTATACCTACAAATAGAGACAACAACAAAAAGATATTAGAAGCACCTACGAGGGCTCCACTGTGTGAGGCCCTCAAAAAGATAAAACAACTAAAACCCTAGATGTTATAATGTAATACTATAAATAAAAAGTATAAGAATATAAAATAAATGCAAATAAACTTCTTACCTTGTCAACATTCTAATTTCTATTTCTGCTTCTATCGTTGATGGTTGCGAGGATGCTCGAATGGTGCTTGAGGGTTGTAGGACTACAGATCTACTATGGGAAATACCTAGAGGTATTCTGTGATGGTTGTGGATGCACCAAAGAGTTCTAAAAATTCCTAGAGGTACTCTTCTAGCTCTAGGGAGTGTTTGAGGGTTGAGGGAAGTGTCATAGAACTAGATCTGGTTCTGCATGGGTTTGGTGATGGTTAAAATGGATGATGCGATGGTGGTGATGAATGATGAAAGTGATGGTGAAGTGGCTAGGGTAGAAGGGCTTGAGGATTTATCTGGTTCTTAGGATTATAAAAGATTAAGGAATTTCTAAGGGTTTGATTCATCAAAATGACTCCTCTTTTATAATCTTCCCTTGAACATGTTAGGGTTTCGATGACACAAAATGAGTGGTCAAGATTAAAACATGAGGAAGGGTGGAGATTAAGTTTGGGTAAGTGGCATGGATTGAGATGGATGGATGGCTGAGATTAAAATGTGGTGGATGGCTAGGATTAATTTATATAAATACATATATATTTATTAAATATATATAAATATAATATATAAAATATTAAATATATATATATATATATATATATATATATATATATATATATATATATATATATATATATAATGGGTGGTTATGATTGGAGGACATAGATGGATGACAAGTGGCTAGATTTTGGTGTCTATAGATGCCCCTTTTTGTATCATATTGCATGAAACACAATGCGGTGCAAAAATATGAGACACCTGGTTTGGCATGATGAAGCAACTTTCTTTCATTGGAGTGCAAAGATGATTTTGAAGATAAAAGAATTTGTATGTGTAGCTTACCCCCTCAATTGGTGAATGAGTGAAGAATGAATCTCATAAGCCAATTGATAGAATTGTGATGAAAAATGTAGTTGAATGGTGTAAGTGCAAATGTATGATGTAAATGTGGATGATATGAATGATGTAAATGCGAATGATATGAATGATGTAAAGTGATGTCATTTTTGCCCCAAAGAGGAAAGGGGTTTTTGCCAAGTGTAGATGCCATGATCATGTAAGATGTATCCCATTGTGGGAAATCAAAATCAAATTTGTTTACCCCAAGTTTGGGGTGATTCCATGTTATTGAAGAAAGTGCCTTTTGGCATCATTGAAATGCAAAGTGATGAACATGCAAAAAGAAAATAAGTCAAATCATGGAGGGTCATCTAGTGACTATAAGATAGTTTATTTAGGAACCAATCAACCTAGGAAGGCTTATCTCTGTGATGATTGTCAATGTAAAAGAAATGATGAGATATGATTTTGTCCATGTTTCAAGCCCCATGAACAAGGCCATCAATGATAGCTTTTGAGCAAATTAATCTGAGCATAGTTGCACTTAAAAATGAGGGAGAAAATGTAATTTGATTTCAAATAATGAGATATTGGATTATGATAATGGCCAAGTATCCTTATGGTGATTTATCCATCTTACCAAATTGCATGGACAACCAATCATTGCAATCACCAAGGAGATAGGATAGACCACTAGATACGAGGTTCACTTGAAATTGTATGTGAACTTGGAAAATGTGCAAATGTAATGATTGATGGATGAAAATGATGTTGAAATGAAGATTTGATGATGAGAAATGCATTGATGATTGGATTGCATGATTTTGTGAAATTTTGCATTGGTTTGGAGCATTTTGAAAGCAATTTTGGATAATTTTATGACTTTTGGTCGCAAACAAAAGTTAACCACCCAAATCAATCCATGTTATCACAAATATGAATGAAATGATGGAGTGGATGATTGGAATGATGAATATGGTCATTTTGTGAAAATTTGGACCATTTTGGTGCATTTTGAGAGTTGTAAAGTGATTTTGTGCCTTTTGGTCGCAAGCAAAAATTAAGCATCCAAATCAATTTTTGTTTTCACAAAACATGATATGATGATGAAATGAATGTATGGATGCAATTTGGAATGATTTTATGGAGGTAAGCTACATTTTTGGATCATTTTGGTCTTTCTACCAATTTTGACACCAAACATCGGCCTACATCTATAACATTCTTAGATGTCGGCATGCATCTAGCAATCTGTAGACTCTGGTCAATATTTCAATGCACCTGTGAATGCCCATGGGCATTCTAGTGCACCAAAAATAGCTATAAATAGTTTATAGAGGTGAAATTAGATTCATTCTTTGCGTTCATGAATTCTAGAAGTTGCATCTGAAGGAGTGAGTGAGGAAGTGAGGTGGAGTGAAGGAGTTTGGTGGTGTGGAAGCTATGGTGATGGATGGTGTAGATGTGGAGGTAGGAGCAGAGGTGCATGTTGCTGAGGTAAGTGCCCTTGGCACTCTTTGTTTGGACTTGTGCAAAAATTTTTTTTGAATTATGCAAATGAATGTGACATTAATGTATTTGCATTGTATATGTGTTGTGTTATAGTTGAAGATCTTGGAGGCTCGACATCGGTTCTCACCTCTCATCCTAGGGGTGAGAAAGGTATTACGGGATGAGCAGTGGAAGTGGCTAGAGGATGTGGGGCTAGCTGGGGTAGCTAAGATTGATGTGGTGAGGGTAGATGAGGGGTATCTCTCTACCTTGGTAGAGATATGGGATCTAGATAGGGGACCTTTTAGCTCCCTACTGGAGAGGTGATAGTGACACTTGAGGATGTATATCACATCCTCAAAGTACTAGTGGAGGGGTTACGTGTCGAGGTTGGACATGATAAGGGGTATGATATGAGATGATATTTGGAGATGGATGGTAGGAGTGAGAGTGTGAAGGGTGGAGGGATAAGGTACTTGGTGATGTATGTGGATAAGAAGTTGGATGTATTACCTACCTTGGTCATGTTCATGTTGGCCAACATAGTGGCCTCGAATAACACTGGCTATCGGTTCCCTTGGAACATGATCAGGCTGGTGTATGATATGATTGATGAGCCTCGGGTGTATGCATGGGCACCTACTCTGCTAGCTTAGCTATACTAGGAGTTGTATGAGGTGAGGAGGTAAGTATGGAAGGGGTTGGGTTGTAGTGTGCTACTATAGTGTTGGGGTTGGGAGCACTTTAGTGTGGCTTGACCTATGGGCTTGCCTACTAAGGCATGGGATAGGGAGTAACCCTATGCTATGAGATGGTTATTGGTAGAGGAGGTGTAGTTGAGTCATCCTATCTAGATTGGCTAGGAGTACAAGGATCTATGGGTAGGATTGACATCTACTCAGGTGCTTTGGAGGCCTTGGTGAGGTGCTACTTGGATTGGTGATGGGGAGTAATTATGGAAGAGTATGATAGGCTAGATGGGTGGTTGGGAGGCATAGGAGTGAGGTGGAGTTGATCTAGTTCTCATGGGTGCTAAGGTAGTTTGGGCTGTGATAGGGGGTTCTTGAGGCACTAGTGCTATATAGGCATCATCAGGATGAGATGGGTCTACCTTGTGTTGAGGCATGGAGGGTGACCTATGAGGATGATGAGGAGATAGATCTCCCTGATGTGGATGATGTAGGGACTACTATGGAGTATGATGTATGGTTCACTATACAACCACCATGGGTATCGAGTCTAGTAGTGGATGAGGGGAATGGGGATGAGGATGAGGTAGAGGTCAAGGAGGAGGAGGTAGATGAGGCTCCTAGATATCGAAGATATCTTTGGTCTAGCAGTCGAGTGAGGTAGGAGGGATGTAGTAGAGTAGGCTCTAGATATTGGAGGTGATGGAGGTGGTGATGATGATGATGATATGGAGGAGGTTCTAGAGAGACCTCTAGGTTAGAGTGAGGAGGATTGGGTGAGGCTCGAGAAGATGGTGGTTGAGTGGGATGCAGAGATAGTTGAGATAGTGGCTTGGGATGTAGAGATAGCTTAGCTATGGGTAGAGCTAGAGGTATAAATGGCTATAGGTGGAGGTGAGGATAGGATCATGAGGCTCTAGGTAGAGCTACTTGAGAGGGACCATCATCAGAGATATGATGTACGATGCCTTCAGGTCTGAGATGGATATATCTAGGTTTTGGAGGATCGATTGATGGAGCACCACATTGGGCTGCTAGATCCACCCTCCTCATCCATATCTGGGTCTGTTAGGCATAGTGAGTCTAGGCATAGTGGCTCTAGGTCTAGGGCTCCTTCAGGGTCATAGGGGTCCTCTTATAGGTGTTAGCTAGTGCTTAGATGCACTTTTTGTATATGAGCCTTGGTGCTCCATTGTATATAGCCTTTGGGCATTCATTGTACATGTGATATATATATATACATGGATTTTAATTTTGTGTTATGCTTTTGTGTGAATGCATGTGTATATGTGTGATGGATGATAATGCAATGATAATGTGTATGAATGCAAATGAATTAATGCTCTAATGATCATTCATAGTTTAGATTTTACTTGACCATGTTATAGCATTGTTGTTTAATTAGGGGCACCAAAATGGTGGCATGTGAAATGGAAGACTCATGTAATGATATGGATGTTGATATGGAAGAAGATATGGATGTTGATATGGAAGAAGATATGGATGTTGATATGGAAAATTGATTGTTTTGTAGAGACTCAGACATACTAGTGATATCAAACAAACTCACTAAATGTTATCTAATTTCTCTAAGACCAAATGTGTGTGCAGTGAATTCATTTACCAAATCATGAGTATGGTAATGACTCGAGGCAATCAAGAACCAATGTGTGTGCAAGTGAGTTCATTAACCCATCTTGAGTAAATTGAGATGAAACCTGTTATGGAGGAGACCAAGAAGCTAGCTTGTCCTTATGTGCGGTCAGAGGTCTCTTCAAGAGAGACGTGTCACCATGCATGAGCGTACTCCACTGCCAGTCAAGCATCTATAGCCTTGATGGAGATTAGCTCCATAGTCCAAGAATCTGATCTCTAAGCTTTGGGGATTCAGACTACCTAACCATCTGACTAGAAATGTAGTTCTATCCTTACAACTTGAGGATCTATGGTGTGTGATGTGTAAAATATTTAGAGCTTTGGGGAATCAGATTCTCAACCGAAGTGTGATGAGAATTTTACCCTATCCTTACTACTCTATATTTTTTTTGGAAATTATTGTGATAGTGGTGAAAACCACTATTTTTTATTTTTGGACTATGTGCATAATGGGACAAGCAAGGATTACCCTTTTCACTTCGAGGTTCAACCCAATCATGGTGTTATCTCTCTTTGACACAAGATGTTTTTAAGATGTGTGATTGTGTTTGGTTCAAGAGTGTTAGAGTCAATTCCTAGAACTCAAGATTTTCTTAGTGAAAATGTGTCTTGGTCCTAAAGAAAACTCGACATGTATTGGAGGTTGCTAGAAACACTAGGAGTGGTTGAGTGATCAAAAACACCTAGGGATTATGGAAATGTGGTTTGCAAATGATAATTTGACTTTATGGAATGGTGAAATGAAATAGATGATGATTTGAAGGTGCCCCTGATTAAGGCAACATGACTTTATTGGATCAATTATTATCTAAACTAAATAAATGACCCCTAAAATGGTGAATATGAAATGTGTGAATGGTTGTGAATGCAATGTATGAAATGCAATTTGTGAAATGAAATGTGTGCAATGCAATGTGTGAAATGTAATGTGTAAAATGTAATGTGTGAAATGCAATGTTGTTTTTGTGTATTAGCCATGTATATATACATATATATAAATCACATTAAGCATAGAATGCTCTCAAGTGGATGATGTTAAGTGGTTCAGGCTCTTCAACTCCCTCTAGACTGGCAAGCCTATAAGTTCCTTTACCCACTTTTTGAGTGATAATGTATGGACCTAACCAATTAGCCATGAATTTATCATGAAGATGCAGTAATGCATTGGTGTTTTGTTGATTCTCTTTAAGAACAAGATCTCCTACTTGGAATTCATGTAGATGAACTTTGGTATTGTAAGCATGCTTTAGGTGGTCTTGATAAACTCGTAAATGCTCTAAAGCATTGACCTACCTTTCATCAAGAAGCGTGAGTTGGTCAAAATATGCTTGTCTAGCAGTATCATCATCTATGAATTCTTGCAATGAAATTTGTAATGAGGGGATCTCAAGCTCAAGAGGTATAATTGCTTCAGCTCCATAGACCAATGAAAATGGTGTTGCCCTAGTAGGCATGTGGATGCTTGTTCGATAAGCCCATAATGCCAAGGGAATTTGAGTATGCCAATCTCTATGATTTTCTTTGACTAGTTTCTTGAGAATAGCAATTAAGGTCTTGTTGGTAGCCTCAACTTGTCCATTTGCTTGTGGGTAGTAAGGAGTCAAGAAACTATGTTGGATATTATATTTCTCGCAAAGTGCTTGAACATCCTTGTTCTTGAAAGACTTACCATTGTCAGAGATGATTTTTGAGGGAATACCAAAATGATAGATGATATGATGAAGTATAAACTCCACAATTCGAGGTCCTATCATACTGGTTAGAGGAATTACCTCAACCCACTTTGTGAAGTATTCAGTGGTTGTGATGATGAATGTATGTTATCTCGAGGAAGGAGGTAAGATTTTTCCAATCAAATCAAGACCCCATTGTGAAAAGGGCCAAAGGCTTTGAATAGGTTGTAATGCTTGTGATGGCACATGAGTTAAATTAGCATGCTCTTGACATTGCTTACAATGCTTGACATAAGTGCAACAGTCACGTTCCATGGTGGGCCAATAGTAACCCATGCATAGAATACACTTTGCAATGGCCATTCCACTAAAATGACCACCACAAGTACCATCATGAGCTTTAGCTATGGCTCTTTGTGCCTCTGCAGGCTCGAGATAATGAAGGAGGACTCCATCATAACCATGTCTATACAACACATCCCCCAAGAGAGTAAAATGAGCTACCTTTTTCTTGAAAGTGCATTTAGCAGTTCATGACATATCTGATGGGAGTGTTCCAAACTTGAGGAAGGCTATTATTTGGTTTGACCAAGGCTCATATGGCTTCGAATGGATAAAGCAAACATCCTTTTCATCCTTAGATTCAACATGGACAATTGTATATTTAGAGATCATTGTAACAATGAGTGGTTGTACCTCTCCTACGAAGTTCTTTGGAATCAATGATCCTAGAGAGGCCATCACATCTACAAATCTATTAGTCAAACATGGTAAACTATCGATTTCATACCAATCAAATTTGGTGAGCAATTTCATTGCTACTTCATGGTAAAGCTTTATGGTAGGTTCTTTGCATTGGTATTCTCTATTGATTTATCTAACAACAAGTTGAGAATCACCAAATATCTTGATATGCTTTATGCCCATAGCTATGGCTGCTTGAAGACCTAAGATTAAGGCTTCATACTCTACATTGTTGTTTGTGCATTGGAAGTCAAGTTTGAATGATAAGGGAATAGGTATCCCTTGTGGTGTATGAAACATGACTCCAACACCTTGACCTTTTTTGCACTTAGAACCATCAAATAATAGTGTGATATCGACATCTTCCTTCAAAATGACATCTTCTTCTTGTTTAGTGATAGTGAATACTGAATCATCTGGGAGCTCAATAATCAAGGGTTGATCACTAGGAAGTGGAGCTTCCACAAGTTGAT
Organism: Wollemia nobilis; assembly: GCA_028583015.1. Taxonomy (NCBI): domain Eukaryota; kingdom Viridiplantae; phylum Streptophyta; class Pinopsida; order Araucariales; family Araucariaceae; genus Wollemia; species Wollemia nobilis. Next base: position 6,505,930 of record JAQPPZ010003361.1, on the reverse strand, counting down.
CGGCTATGACCTGACCTTTAATGGATTTTTGGCTAATGAACTCAAGATCAAATTCAATGAGAAGCATTATCCATTTTGTGGTGCGGGTGTTATTGTAAGTGTGAGACATCATATAATGTAGAGGATTTTCATGAGCTATGACATATGTGGTGTGACTAAGCATGTAATGTCTGAGTTTCTTAGTGGTAAAAACCATTGCTAAGCATAATTTTTCCATGTAAGCATATCTGGTTTCATAGCTTACCAATGTTTGACTAATGTAATAGACAACTTGCTCTCGATTGTTTTCATTCTTTTGTGCAAGCATTGTCCCTAATGCAAAGTCCATTGCTGAAACATAAATATGGAAGGGGACCCCTAAATGAGGAGGAGTTAAGACTGGTGGAGAAGCTAGGTATTTCTTGATATCATCAAAAGCTTTTTGACATTCATCTATCCATGAAAATGTCACCCCCTTTTGTAGCAGGTGATTGAATGGCCTGCATTTGTCAGAAAGTTGCATAATGAAATGATGGATTGATTGAATATTTCCTTGTAAACTATGCAATTCCTTCAAGTTTATTTGGGGAGGCATCTCCATGATGGCCTTGAATTTGTTTGGGTCCACCTCAATGCCTCTTTTGGAGATAATGAATCCTAGTAGTTTTCCTGAGGTAACACCAAAGACACACTTTTTGGGGTTCAACCTTACATTATGCTCTAGAAGTCGATCAAAGACTTTTTCCAAGACACCAATGTGCTCTTGTCAAGTTTTAGATTTTTCCAAGAGATCATCCACATAATATTCGATGATCTTATGCATGTAATCATGGAAGATGTATGTCATGGCATGTTGATAAGTGGCACCTACATTTTTGAGGCCAAAGGGCATCACCTTGTAACAAAAAGTCCCCCAAGGTGTAGTGAATGTTGTTTTGTGTTGGTCATCAAGATTGATTCGAATCTGGTTGTATCCTAAAAAACCATCCATTAGAGAAAGCATTTCATGGCTAATACAAGTGTCGACAAGAGTATCAATGTTTGGTAGAGGAAATTCATCCTTAGGACATGCTTTGTTAAGGTCTCAAAAGTTAGTGCAAATGTGTATCACCCTATTAGGCTTGTGAATGGGTACCATGTTTGAAAGCCACTCAAGATAGTCAATGGGGACAATGAAACCCACATCTAATAGCTTTTGAAGCTCTTCTTTGACCATGAGGGCAATGGTAGGATGCATCCTTCTCAATTTTTGTTTGATCGACTTAGCATCAAAGTGCAAGGTGAGATTGTGGACAACCAAGTTAGGGTCAAGACTAGGCATATCTTTGTAGGACCATGCAAAAATACCCTTCTTCTTCTTGAGGAGAGCAATTAATTGCTCTTGTTCATCTATGGATAAAATTTTACCAAGTTTGACAATTTGGGGATTGTCTGCATCTGAACTAAGGTTCACATCGATGGTATCTTCAATAGACATGTGAGAACCTTCCTCAAGTTGATGGGGTATTGGGATCAGATGAATGTCATCTATGACATTATCAAACTCTTCTGACTCAACCTCTTCTATGTCTACCTAGAAAACCTCAGGATCTAAAGGTGAAGGTGAAGGTGAAGGTGGATGGAGGAATGTAGTTGGTTGAAGCCCTTAAAAATTCCTTGAAAAGGATAAATTTAGAAAAGGATGGAGGTGAGGAAATCTGGTCCATATCAATAAGGCTCATGTCAATTGGAATTGGCTTTGCCAAATTGTATGGATTATGGAGTGGGGTGAATAAGTCAACAGGATTCATGTTGACTTAAAGGGGAAAATGGTGGTTGGAAATGTGGAGGATGGATAGATCCTTTCTACTAGAACCGATGCTAGAGCTCTTGGAACCTGAACAACAGTGAGCAACACAAATAAATGCAATAGGCAAAAAGCCATGTACATGCAATGCAATGATTTTTTTTTTAATGTTTTTTTATTTTTTTAATTTTGAATTATGTACATATATTACAAGAAAATTGTTTGGTGAGGTGGATTAATGAAATGGAGGTGGTTCACTAGTTGGTTCGGCTCGCTCTTGTGGAAGAAGCAAGTGAAATATGGGTTGATGGATGGGGAACATTCTGAGGTAATACTCATCTTGTTCAGTGAATGGAATGATGGGCATTGATTCCTCATCAGATTCATTAGAAGCTATCGACATGACATCAAATTCTTCATAGACTTCATCTTCAGAGTCATCAGGGTGATGGGTTTCTTCTTCTGAATTCAAATTAAGACTTTGAAAAGCTTGTTCAAAAGAAGAGGTGAAGGAATAAGGGTGATAACCTAGACCTGAATGGTCATGCGCTTCTCGATATGGAGTATCAATGAGCTCATGCATTCCCTATTCATGTCATCCTAGGCCATAACCTTACCAATTGACTCGATGAAAATATCGGGATGGAAAACCCGACATGTGTTGTATGTTGGTAGGTGTTGGTTGCTTGGGTTCATCTTGGGAAGATGGATTGGATGATGAATCAATCCCCCATACATAAAATTTATGCTATTGGGCATTGAACCCATGTTATACACCACTCCTATGGATAAGGGTGAGTCACATGGGTGACCATAATCCCTAGTAGTTTGGATGTTGAGTGGTGTGATGGTGATGTCTTGGACCACATATTCACCAATACCAGGATTAGTGAGGTGGACCTCAACTTGGGATGATGTGGATGTGGATGTGGAAGTGGATGTGGAAGACTCATGATTGGCTTGGGGCTCCGATAATGGGAGAGGTATGGACTGGAATGGCATCTCACAATCCATTAATTTGACTTGTGAGACATCAGCTGATGTGGATGGAGGTGGATTTGGCTGAGGTGTTTGTTGAATGGGTGATGATGTGGAGGGAGTGATGATGGAGGATGTTGATGATGATGATGGGGTTGATGTGGATTGAGTTTGACCACATGTACATGTAGTCAATGATGATGAAGATGGGGGTATGGAAGTGGAAGCTTGATGTGTGGTGGTGATGGGGAGTTCCTCAGGAATAGGAACTTTGGATGAAGAAGTGGATGGTGTGGTGGATGATGTGGTTGATGATGTGAGGAAAATATGGGTGGATGGAAGCATGGATTCATAAGGATTTGAAATGAAATTGCAATACTTAAATGGTTCAACATCCATCGGTATGCAATGAATTTGTCCCTCATGTACATATTTCAAGCATTGATGAAGTATAGAAGGGACACATCTCATTTCCCTAATCCAAGGATGTCCAAGGAGTACATTGTATGCCATGGACCCTTCCAAGATGTGAAACATTGTGTGCAATATTTTTACCCCCACTTCGATGGGTAAAACTATAGTGCCAACTATGGAACAGAGAGCATCGTTAAATGCTTTTAGGGTGAAGGTGGATTTGGTGATGTGAGATGGTGGGAGATTAAGATGTTGGAGAGTGGATGTGGTGATGATATTGATGGAGGAGCTAATATCAATCAAAACTCATTTGAATGGCTTCCTATCAATTTGAGCCATGATATGCAATGGAGGGTCCACCGATCTTGATGATATTGGTTTGATTTCAAAATCATAGAATGTAATGGTGGGCTCCACACATGTTTTGATGCTTCCCACAAAATTGCTAAAGGCATTAGCATCCTAAGATTGGAGTTCAATGGATTTTAAAATCTCCATTAATGCCTCATGATGTGGGGGAGATTGTTGAATTAGCTCATAGATGGATAGTTTAGCTAAAGCTATTTTAAGGCTAGTGGTTAGTTGACTACTCAAAGAGATGATTGGCCTTGATGGATGATTGGGAGGATGAATGGGTGGAGATGGATGACTTGGAATATGAATGGGTTGGGAAGGATTGGTAGAGATTTAGATGGGAGATGATGAAGTGGTAGGTTGTGGAGACACACTTGCCTATGGTGCTATGGGATATTGAACATGTTGTTATTGTGCATTCTATTGATTTGTGCATTGTTGACCTTGGGTGACTACATGAATAGCACCCACAAAACCTTGGTACTATTGAACATGGTTAACTTGATTAGGAGGAGTCTTGGTATTTGACCCTCCTATTGTTGGTTGCACTTCCTCATGATGAGGAAGTGGTGTTTGATAGATGCTAAGGTTTTGGTTTTGTTGAGCTAAGGGACTATCAAGCTTGATGGCCCCTAAGTCAATTAGGTCTTGCACTATATCTTTAAATTTATAGCATCTATTGATATCATGCCCATTTTTTTTATGATAAGGGTAAAACAAATGCTTCCTATAGCTTTTGCTACATTTGGTGGGATCATCTAGTTTGACCTTAGGCAAGGCAAGTTGGTTTGTGTCATACAACCTATGAAATATTTGAGGAAATTTTCTGAGCATTAGGGCATCTTGATTTTGAATTCTGAAACATGAGTGGATGAATGTGCTCACATGCTCTCTAGGGTCCTCAGTCCCCTTGAATTTGTCAAATTTTAGTACTATAAAATTTTACAGATATGGCGATGATGGTACCAAAAAGTGAATTGGTTGATTGATAATATGTCTTAAATTTGGCTTCTAGTTCATCACCCTAGAGTATGTTGCATCAAGCTATCAATCTATTGTTGCATTGCTTGAATTATAGGGTCTTCCCTAGGTATGTGGAAGCCCTGAATCACTTGATGATTTTGTGGAGATGAAGTGGTGAAATGTTGAGGTGTGATGAGATTTTGATGATTTGATGGACTGGATTGAATTTGGTGATGTTGATGATTGAATGATTGCAAATGATGAAATGGAGATGATGTTTGAGGACTATGAATGGGTTGACTCATTGGAATGGAATGGGTGTGGATTGATGGAGGTGTGGGAATGGAAACCATAGAAGGTTGCGATATCCATGATGGATTTGATGAAAATAATGTAGGTTGAGTGGAAGTGGGTTGAGGCTTAAGATTTACCACCTATACTTGCTATTGGGGATAAGACTGAGCATTCTATCATTCCTTAAGTAATTTATTAAGGTGTTGCCATGCATCTTGTATGGCCATATCTAAAGTATATGGTGTGGATGTGGTTGGAATGGATGAAGTGGGTGGAGGATAAGTTGCAATAGGGATTGCAACTGAATGAGGGGTAGTGGATGCAGTGGAAGCTGGCATTTGTGAAGCAGCATTGACATGTGCTTCATACAATGGATTTCCATAGGTAGTGGTATATGAATATGGAATGGAAGTGCTTTGAGCACATGACTATTATGGAATGGACCAATGCTAGGAAGGTGTAGATGACACCTCAAAAAGAGGGTTAGTATACACCTGGGTGAAGCTAGAAGGCTAGGAATGGGTAAGTTCCTACTGAAAAGAAGGATCATGCCTAGGTGGACTACTAATTTGTTCTAGAATATGGTCAATAGATTTGATAAAAGATCTAACTTTACCCATGTCTATGTGGGTGATGTTATGATCTATGGGAGATGATGACTCAGTTTTTGGAATGGGAATGTTGGTGGCTCTGTGCAACACATCAATGTTTGAGGTGTACACAGTGTGTGATGGACCCATAAATAAACCAAAATAGATTATCTGTATCACACTGATAGGGTTAACCATATAAGTGGTAGGTGAAGAAGTGGAACACTCCATGGATGAAGTGATTTGGCTAGCAAGGGCTTGACTCAAAATATTTGCTTGGCTTCGGGTTGAAACCATAAGCTAATGAGTCAGATGAGGGTGGTGAAGTGTGTGGAATGTGTAGAAAGAAAATGCAAATGAAGAACACACATAATCAAACAAGCAATTTAACCCTATGCTTTGCAACAATATTTATTTATTTATGATTTTTTTTGTGAGTTTTGTGTGTTGTAAATGTGCTAACCTAAACTACTATGCAAGGTGAAATCTAAGGCTGGATGGCAAATGAGATTCTTCCTAGTGATGAAATCCAAAATTTTTCTCATGGGTGACTATGGTTGCTAAGGGTAGAGATTGATGGATGGAGATGAAGCCCACCATTGCCAAATCTCAAACAATGGTTGGTGATGAAATCCAACTCACTGTTGTTTATTGTGAAACATGCAATGTGTGTGATTCATTTTAATATTTGTGTTATCTATTGTGTTCACTCAATGTTGAAAACACACCTATTTCACTCATCTAAGCTAGAAGCCAAGAACATCAACACTAAGCTCCTCAAAAGAACTTAGGGGTACACCACTTAAGACCCACCCTAAATCATCAAGTGATTCCAACAGTGGAGGGTTCACCCAATTCTTCTACCCTGAATCATCAAGTGATTCCAATAGTAGGAGTATACTTAAGTATTATGACCTTGTTCCAAATTAGAAAAGTAAAAATGAAAGCTTTCAACTCTACTATGCAGCTAGTAATGCTTTTGTAATTTCAAATGCAAACAACATACATAAATAGTGAATGAATACACTAGAAAGCAATAGAAATCTAAAATAAATGTGATCTACTATGAATGCATGAATGCAATGATGTAAATGCCTAAAATACAAATAAAAATGTAAATGCTTTAAACAAAAAATAAATTATTTTATTTTTGTTAATTTTACTATAAAAAGCATGAAAATAAAAACATAAATGGGTTAGGGTTTGAAGCAGGCTTACTAGGAAGCCTATGTATTTCTTCCCCACTCTATGAAATACACCCTAGAGTCTCTAGAATATTGTAGGGCATTCCCTAAACACTATAGGGTATCCCTCGAGCACTGCAGGGCATCCGCACAACCTCTGATCGAATTCTGCAACCTCTAGAAATCCTTATTTTTTTGTGATTTTTGCACGATCAAATTTTTAGAACCTGCAATATGAAAACAAAAATAGAAATTAGTGATAAAATAAATTAACATGAAGAACCCTTTGGGGGTCCCACCGTGATCACCATTTTGTAAATAAAAAATCGAACAACACCAATACAAAGATAAAATAATAAAAAACATAGTAATAACACAAGATTGCATAAGATGAATAAGATTTTTATTAATGCGGGTGGATATCAAAATTATACAATCAATGTACCCCAATATGGGGTTTTACAATGCTTTTGTGATACAAATTTACAAATACTAGGGTTCTTCAAAACCCTAGGTCAATACACTGTTGGTGTCTTCTCACTCATCTTCGATCCAAACAAGAGTTGTGGGTGGGCTTGTGTATCCCTAGAGGACCACCCTAGCTTCAACAACTTCCAAATAGATGATTCTTGTACCTGCAAATAGAGACAACAACAAAAAGATATTAGAAGCACCTACGAGGGCTCCACTATGTGAGGCCCTCAGAAAGATAAAACAACTAAAACCCTAGATGCTACAATGTAATACTATAAACAAAAAGTACAAAAACATAAAATAAGTGCAAATAACTTCTTACCTTGTCAAAATGCTAATTTCTATCTCTTTGCTCTATCAATGATGGTTGTGAGGATGCCCAAAGTGGCCCGAGGGTTGGAGGATTGCAAATCTACTATGGGAAATGCCTAGGGGTATTATGTGAAGGCTACGGATGCACCAGAGAGTTCCAAAAATACCTAGAGGTGTTTAAATAGCTTTAGGGGGCATTTGAGGGCTAAGGGAAGTGTCACAGAACCAGATCTAGTTTTGTGCGGGTTTGGTGGTGGCTAAAATAGATGATGCGATGGGGGTGATGAATGATGAAAGTGATGGCAAAGTGGCTAGGGCAAAAGGGCTTGAGGATTTATCAGGCACTTAAGATTCTAAAAGATTAAAGGATTTCTAAGGGTTTGATTCATCAAAATGACTCCTCTTTTATAATATTCCCTTGAACATGTTAGGATTTCGATGACACAAAATGAGCGGTCGAGATTAAAACATGAGGAAGGGTGGAGATTAAGTTTGGGTAAGTGGCATGGATTGAGATGGATGGATGGCTGAGATTAAAACGTGGTGGATGGCTAGGATTAATTTATATAAATACATATATATTTATTAAATATATATAAATATAATATATAAAATATTAATATTTAAATATATATTAAATAAATACATAAATACATACATACATACATACATACACACACACATATATATATATATATATATATATATATATATATATATATATATATATATATATATATATATATATATATATATATATATATATATATATATATATATATATATATATATATATATATATATATATAATGGGCGACTATGATTGGAGGACATAGATGGATGACAAGTGGCTATATTTTGGTGTCTATACAAAGTTTAGGAGATTGTACCTAAAAATATTGACATAGAGGTGATCCATGTTGAAGAAGAATAAGATGAAGGGCAAGGAGAGAAACAAGTCCAATGAAGGGGACCATTTGAAAACATAATTTTGGTGAAGTTTTTCAGTCTCATAGGTGTCAAAGAAATGAGTAAAACATGAACCTACAAAATGCGTCACGCATATAGAGCCATAAGAAGGAGAAGGCCCCTTATAAGATAAGTCCTCCTTGATGCAGGGTAATCACTTTTTTTTGCTACATAAATAGTTTTTTCATGACCATAAACTTTTGAATATTTTGTCTTTGATCAATAAGTTGGTAGTCACAAAGGAGTAATTTTTGATCCACAATGCTATGGATAGCCATGAGATGCGAAGTTGAAAGATTGAAAGAAAAATTAGTTAGAGTCTAGTTGCCCCATACATATCAATTCATATTATTTTATCACTCACTCTATATTTTTATTCATCCTCATGCATCCCCTCCACATTTTCACACCATTTCTGAAGTCATTCTTTCAATCTCATAATTTCCATTCAATTTCTTCCATTTTGTGATCCTCCATATTTTTTATTTCCTTAGACTCTAAAACCCAATGAATAAGGCTCTAAGTTCCAAAATATTGCGAGAAAGACTACCCAAGAGGTGCTAATAATGTAGGCCAAAATTGGCTACATCTCTGCTTAGCCAAAAATTTGTCAATTTGACTAAGTACGAAGGAAATAAGTGAAAAAGCGTTGTTTTTCCTTATTTTTGCTAAAAAATAAGAAAGCATGAGAATTGGCCAAATAGGGAGAAAAGGATGCCTTGAGTGATTTTTTGGTATCTTTGAAACTTGCAAGCAAACAAGAAAGTGCCAAAAAACACAAAAGCACTAGAAAAGGGTCAAAATGGAGAAGATAGAGTATGCAAGATTTCCTATTGCTTTTGTAAAATATGCATAAATTTGAAAATCACTAGCAAACAAGTGAGAGAAATGGTCGAAAGCATAAGAAGGTTTGCAAAACGTGATTTGTAGATATATTTATTAATCGTGTGCAAATAGAAGAACCTGAGAAAATAAGAAAGTATTAAAAATGACCAAAAATGAAGGAGGATGTACCAAGATTTCCCACCATCTTTGTATTTTACATGCAAACAAGAAAGCACGAGAAAATAGAAAAGCACTAGAAAAGGTCAAAATCGGAAAAGGTTGGATGAATGAGATTTTCTACTCTCTTTATAAATTGCGTGTAAATCTAAAAAGTGTTGCTAAACAAGGATGCGTAAGAAAAGGTAAAAATTTGAGAAAATCATTCATGCATGATTTCTTGTTCCCTTTGTTAACTGTGTGTAAAATTGAAAAGTGTTGAAAACAAAGATGAATGAGAAAATTTGAAAAATTGAGAAAAGTTGACCAAAAGGTATGGAGCTATGATTCTCAATCCTCTTGACTATTTCAACACAAATAAAAAAAGCACTGAGCTCAAAAGGCTAAAAGGAGTTAAGTGAAATTTTATTTTATGTGATTTATTGTCTCAAGCAAGTATAAAAGAGATTCAGGTGAAGGGCATCCATGCAATGATCAACTATAATCGTCTAATCAACCGATCAATGGTAGCTGTTAATATCCCATATTATTCAAAATTTTAGTAAATTTTTATGTGCTTGCTAGTTGAAGAAGGCAAATAAAGGATGATTCTAGACGTAAATAGACCCAAATTATTGCTCTCAATTTAGAAGATTCCAGAATCCTTCGATGAAATAGATTTAGTTGTAAATCAATGAATGAAAGAGGGTTACAAAAAGCATCGATGATAAAGGTGATTTGAAGTGGAAGTTGGTTGTAATAGATAAAGAACGTGCAGTTGGCTGGTACCATGGATGGCGAGTGGCCAAGAAAATAAATAAACATCGAAATCCATGTAATGCTTAGAAATGATTATCATTGTAAAAAATATAAATAAAGGTAGCGACCTCCTTTCAAAAGGCTAGCTCTGAAGTATTTGCTTGCACTACTGTGTATATTTTCTACAAATCAATAAATGAAGCATTACAAGAGATGTTTACATTGAACTTGCACTTGTGTTGATTGGTTAAATCTAATTCTATGAAATTATCTATACTATTCCTGCTATGGTTAGTTTATTATGTTAATTTGGACAAATAACTTAGAGTAAATTGATATAATTTTTTCTTGTATACATGCTTTCAAGAATTCTATTTTTTTAGTCAAGGCATTGATATTATTTTGTTAATTTGGATAATTAGTGCTTTAGATGTTTGGAATAATTTTGTGAGTATGCAAAAGGTCATCGATATAATAATTGCAGAGTTTTGAATGTTGTTAGTCCCAAATATTGCTTTTGAAATTCAATTTGTTAGGAGATGCTTTGTGGATGTCTATGCTATTAGCTTCACCTATCCATTCTTTACTCATATATTCCTAACCCTACCATTTCTACCCTTAAAATTTGACTATTTTAAGCTAAATAGAGTCAACATCAATTAAGTTTACAAAGTATACCAACATTTTTTGGAGGTTGACTCAAAGGGATTTGGTTCTTCCAATATTTAGTCTGGGTTGTGATTAGCAGGTGCTCACCTTTAAATTATTCAAGATAATGATCATAGTTCTAGCATTGGCTTGATGACAAACTAGACTACAAGAGGTTATGGGTAATCAAGTACAAATTTAATCTACTTTACTAGAACTAGATGAAGAGGGTTCCATATTGCATTGAAGCTCTATGTAAAATAGAATGAAAGCTCTATGTTAAAGAGCGTTGAAGCTCTATGTTAAAGAGCATTGAAGATCTGTGTTAAAGAGCATGAAAGCTCTATGTTAAAGAGTGATGAAGCTCTATGTTAAAGAGCGTGAAAGCTCTGTGTTAAAGAGCATTGAAGCTCTATGTTAAAGAGCGTGAAAGCTCTATGTTAAAGAGCATTGAAGCTCTATGTTAAAGAGCATGAAAGCTCTGTGTTAAAGAGTGATGAAGCTCTATGTTAAAGAGCGTTGAAGCTCTGTGTAAAAGAGCATGAAAGCTCTATGTTAAAGAGCATTGAAGCTCTATGTTAAAGAGCATTGAAGCTCTATGTTAAAGAGTGTGAAAGCTCTATGTTAAAGAGATTAAAGCTCTGTGTTAAAGAGTGATGAAAGCTTTGTGTTAAATTTTTTTTAATATCTATGTAAAGAGCATTGAAGTCTGTGTTAAAGAGTGTTGAAGCTCTGTGTTAAAGAGCATGAAAGCTCTATGTTAGAGAGCGATGAAGCTCTATGTTAAAGAGATCTATGTTAAAGAGTGAATGCTCTATGTTAAAGAGCATGAAGCTCTATGTTAAAGAGTGTGAAGCTCTATGTGTAAAGAGCATGAAAGCTCTGTGTTAAAGAGTGTGAAAGCTCTATGTTAGAGAGTGATGAAGCTCTGTGTTAAAGAGCATTGATAGCTCTATGTTAAAGAGCATGAAAGCTCTATGTTAAAGAGTGTGGAAGCTCTGTGCTAAAGAGCATTGTAGCTCTATGTCAAAGTGAGCATCGTAGCTCCATATTAGAGCATCGTAACCCTATGTTAGAGGATGCATAGCATCGTAGATGGTTGTGTTTTGTGCTAGCCAAGAATCTGGATGCTTTGCCATCCGATAGCTCATTGTAGTTGGTAGAAGCTTAGCTACTATTCATTGTCTTCTTTATCAATTTTAAAATGAAATGAATGTTTATTTTGTAATGTAGGGGTATGGGACCTTATGTTATGAAATAAAATGGAAATGAATGATTATTTTGTAATGTAGGGGTATGGGACCTTATGTTATGAAATAAAATGGAAATGAATGATTATTTTGTAATGTAGGGGTATGGGACCTTATGTTATGAAATAAAATGGAAATGAATGATTATTTTGTAATGTAGGGGTATGGGACCTTATGTTATGAAATAAAATGGAAATGAATGATTATTTTGTAATGTAGGGGTATGGGACCTTATGTTATGAAATAAAATGAAATGAATGGTTATTTTGTAATTTAAGGGTATGGGACCTTATGTTATGAAATAAAATGAAATAGATGGTTATTTTGTAATTTAAGGGTATGGGACCTTATGTTATGAAATAAAATGAAATGAATGGTTATTTTGTAATTTAAGGGTATGGGACCTTATGTTATGAAATAAATGAAAATGGTTATTTTGTAATCTAAGGGTATGGGACCTTATGTTATGAAATAAATGATTACTTAGCAATTATGGGTATGGGACTCTAATTGTTGAGGAGGGTAGTTCATTTACTACAAATAGAGCACGTGAGCTAATGCATGGTTGATTGACTCTCTCAAGTTGGGTGAGAGGGGAAGTGGAAAGGGTAGTTTCTATGATAAAGGACTATGCATTAGTAAGTTGAATTGCTTGGGTTATTTGTATAGTTGCAATTTGGCAATGAATTAAGTAAGTGCATATAGAAGCATGTCTATCCGGATCCATGAGTGTCTTGATCCCCTACTATCCTCACTTGATCGATGGAAGAGCAGGAAGGTCAAATTCAGGAGATAGACCAATCCACAAGTTTTCTCTCTACCTTACTTCTTGATTATTTTTGCAATAGATTAGATTGTGGGGAGATTTCCCTGATAAAATGGATGTAAAGTAGTGTGGAAAGGTATGGGGTGTACCATACTAGTTCATGTACTTGAACGAACTTTGTAACTACCACATCTAGTACTTCTTTATTTAGTCTTATGCATTTAAACCTTTTAATGTATGCATAATTGGTTATTGTTTCTCTATGCCTTGACTATGCTTGCTTGATGATAATTCATTTTGTTAGATTTAGTATCTAGATATTTTATGCTCTTGTGATGATTAAAAAGGAAAGAATATTTAGTAAGTTCTAGGTGAACTTAGAGGTACCCTAAGGGCTTGAGACCCCCTTAGGGAGGTTGGAAACTAGGTTTGGAATATTGTACCAGAGCTAAGATAGCTTGTCAGTGGACAAGATCGATAGCTTAGCTCGTAGTACATGTAGCATGCCCACACATAATGGCTTGTGTGGATATGGAGATGCGTGTACACCTTCTAATGATTGAAGGTGGTAAGTCTAGCTCATCAAGATTGATGAGAGAGATAGACTTACATGCACAACACAAGATAGGCTTATGTAGATGGGACTTGCATGAAGGGAATATTGTGTGGTATAGTTCTTAAGAAACTTAGGCTATGTCAAATAGTAGGTCGATCTAAGGTTGGTTGAGGATTTATGAATCCTCCTCCTTAGTAAAAAAAATATATAATAATATATGTAAACTTTTCTTTTGTGTGTGTGTGTTTTCTTGTTTCATGTTTTTGGGGTGTTACATTTGGTATCAGAGCTCTAGGTTTGAGGGTATAGAGCTTCTTATGTGTTGTAAAAGAGATTTAGGGATCTCCGATAAAGGCTTGCTTAGGAATAAGCTGAAATCTGGAGTAACCTAGAGTCTCTGCTCATTTAGGATCTAAAGGAATTGATTCTAAAAAGGGTGGATAATATGATACCTTAGTATGGGCTTTGGTATTAATGATATATCCTAACCTTGGGACCTCATCCTAGTTAGATCTCTAATGAATAGCAAAATAAGGACTTTGTATTGTGGTCAAGTTAGTAATTCAGTTAAGAGAAAGTTGTAGTCTAACTCTTTTTTGGGTGGAAACCAGATCAAGATGCCACCCAAGGCTAGGATGGGAAGGCCTCCACCTAGACAAACTCGACAAAGTAATGTCGAAGAAGGGATCCAGAATGAGGATCTAGAGGTTCCCAATGTAGGAATAGAGGAACTTACTACTATGGTTGTCGAGTTACAGGATCAGTTAAGACAAGTGCTAGAAACTATGGCAAATCAAAATTTGCAAGCTAGAGATTCAGAAGTCAACCAAGTTGAGGGGCTGATAGTGGAACAAAAGCAAGCAAGGACCCTCTTAGAAAAAGAGATAGTAAGGGACCTAAAGAATGTTTGTATCTCCAAGTTTGATGGAGAAGGGGAGGGAGATATAGTTGAAGCTTGGTTGAGAGAGTTGGAAGTCTTCTTCATAGTGAAGGGGTATTCTTCAGGTACCCAAATGGTTTGGGCTACTATTTACCTTGAAGGAGCTACCCTAGACTGGTGGGAGACTTACTATGAGGAAACTAAGATTGAATCGGTAGACATTCCATGGAAGGAATTTATAGACATCTTCAAGAAGAGATTCCTCATGGAACACTTCTATGCTTTAAAGTTTGAAGAGTTTGCTAGTCTAAGGCAAGGAACTAACTTAGTGGAGGTATATTATAGGAAGTTGGTAAAATTATTGAAGTATGTACCCACCTATAATGAGAAGATGTGGATTCATAAGTTTACTCATGGATTGCAGTCTAGGATAAAGCATGACGTAGAAATGCAGGAACCTAAGTCATTGCAGAAGGCTTATGATTTAGCAAAGAAAGCAAAGTCTCATTTCTGCTATAAGTATGAAAACCTGATCGACCAGGAATATCAGGAACTAAAGAAGAGGAATAGCAATGGGGTTATAAAATGGGAGGTAGAGCAAGAACGAAAGGCTAAGAACCCCCAGAATCTAGAGAAGAAATTCAATGGAGGCCAAAAGAAATTCAAGAAGAACTTCTTCAAGAAAGGCAACAAACCCAATAATGCTAAACCTCCCTCGTAGAAGCCATCAACTCTAGTACCAATGATTAAGAGTGAGGAGCAAAAAATAGAAAAGAGACAAGGGCCCAAGGATGGATGTTACCATTGCAAAGGGATGCACTATGCTAATCAGTGCTCATATCGACTAGGGACAAGCATACCCAACAATAAAGGAAAGGAGTCGATGCATAAGATCTACGCTACAATTGGGAATCAAAAACTTGAAGGGCAAGCCACCCCGTTAATCATCAAAGGTAAGATTTTTGATAAGCAAGTAGATATATTAATAGATAGTGGAGCCATCGATAGTTTCATTTCTTGTAAATTAGCCAAAGATATGCTAAAAAGGCTAGGGTATTTGGCTCATGGATGGAAGGTTGAGTATGGGTCTGGATAGACCTACTCCATAAACCAATGCTTCCCAATGATGGAAATTACTTTAGAAAGTGGAACCATGGAAGGTTACCTATACGTAACCCCACTTCACGCCTTTGATGTGATCCTAGGGATGGATTGGCTATAGGCCCATCAAGCCATAATCAATTTCCAAGATAGATGGATTGAGTATTCCAAGGGAAATAATGAGAGGCTATAAATTTATAGCAAGCAAGGGGTATTCAAGCCCTAGATGTTGTCAACCATGCAGTTGAAGAAAGCCCTCAAGAAAGGGGGGATCATTTATGTTGTAAAAATGAATGAAGTTGAGAGAGATCGAAAGGAAGAGGTGATTGAGGCACACCCAATTCTATAGGAATTTTAGGATGTATTTCCAAAAGATCTTCCAGGGCTCCCTCTTGTGTGAGAATTTGATTTCACTATCGATCTTATACTAGGAGTGGAACCCATCCATCGATCTCCATATAGGATGTCACCTATTGAGATGCAGGAGTTAAAGGTACAACTACAAGGGTTATTGGAAAAGGGGTTGATAAAACCAAGTGTGTCACCATGGGGTGCACCCATTTTATTTGTGAAAAATAAGGATGGATCTCTAAGATTGTGTATTGACTATAGGATGTTGAATAAGGCCACAATCAAGAACCGGTACCCCTTGCCCAGGATCAAAGATTTATTCGACCAGCTAAGAGATGCCATGGTATTTACCAAGATAGACCTAAGGTTAGGGTATCACCAGATGAGGATTCATGAGGAAGACACTCACAAAATGATATTTAAAACAAGGTATGGGCATTACGAGTTCACCATCCTACCTTTTGGGCTGACTAATGCACCCATTGCCTTCATGAATCTAATGAACAATGTGTTCAGGAGGCACCTGGACTAGTTTGTCCTTGTATTTCTTGATGACATCCTAATATACTCATAGAATAGGGAAGAGCATGATAAACATCTCAAGATCATGTTGGAGTTGCTAAGGGAAAACCAACTCTATGGGAATCTAGCTAAGAGTGATTTCTATGTTTTAGAGGTGCGCTATTTGGGGCATATCATATCGATTAAAGGGATCATAGTGGATCTAGAGAAAATAGAAGCCATGATAAATTGGCTACCCCCTACAAATGTTACTGAGGTAAGAAGCTTCATGGGGCTAATGAGCTATTACCAGCATCACATAAAGGATTTCTCAAAAATCTCCTTGATGATAACTAGTCTCCAAAAGAAAGGAAAGGAATTCAAATGGATGGAGAAGTGTGAGGCTGCTTTCACCATGTTGAAGCAAAATCTCACCACTGCACCAATACTAAATATTCTAGACCCTCAAGGAGATTTTACTGTATGCTCTGATGCATCGTTGGAGGGTCTAGGGGGAGTGCTCATGCAGGGTGAGTCAGTAGTAGCTTATACTTCAAGGAAGCTTAAGAAGCATGAGGTTAACTATGCTACTCATGATTTAGAGCTAGCTATTGTAGTTCACGCTTTGAAATTCTGGCACCATTATCTGGTAGGAAGACCCTTCGAGCTAAAATCAGATCATCAGAGTCTGAAATACATATTTACTCAACCAATACTCAATGCGAGGTAGAGAAGGTGGGTCGAGTTCCTCATTGAGTACGATTTTGAAATTGAGTACATTAAAGGAAAAGAAAATAAGGTTGTAGATGCCTTAAGTAGGAGGAAACACATAGCAACCATAACTAGGAGCCACATAAATCTCATGGACCAAGTAAGAAAGGAGCAATATCAGGATGAATATTATCAAGAAATTCGAGCCAAGTTAAGAGAAGACCTGAAGAGCAATAAGGAGTTTAGGGTAATCGATGACCTTTTATGCTATAAAGGAAGAATCATCATACCAAAATTGAGGGATTTAAGGAAGGTAGTGATGCAAGAAGCCCATAGATCTCCTTATATGGCTCACCCCAAAGGGGTAAAAATGAGAGAAAATCTAAAAAGGACTTTTTTTTGGGTAGGGATGAAGAGGGATATTATAGATTTTATGGCTCGATGCCTTGAGTGCTAGAAGGTCAAGGTAGAATGCAAGCATCCCATAGGATATTTGTACCCCCATAATATACCTACTCAAAAATGGTAGGTCATATCAATGGATTTTGTTGTAGGCTTACCTAAGACTAGATACCAGCATGATGGAATCTTTGTGGTGGTCAAAAAATTGACCAAGGTCACACACTTCATACCTGGAAGCACCAAGGATGATGCTCAAGTGGTGGCTAATAGGTTTGTTAAAGAAGTGTTCAGACTACATGGATTCTCGAAAGTAATTATATCATATAGGGATTCCAAGTTTACTTCAGAGTTTTGGAGAGCCCTACATCTGGTGATAGGCACAAAGTTGCATATGAGTTCAGCATACCACCCTAAAATAGATGGTCAGACGGAGTGAGTAAACCAAGTTCTGGAAGATATGCTCTACATGTATTGCATGGACCACAAGTCTCGATGGGAAGACTATCTACCATTGGTAGAATTTACCTACAATAATGGATATCATTCCTCTCTAGGGATGGCACCTTTTGATGCATTATATGGGTGAAAGTGTAGAACACCACTATCATGGGATAACCTAGAGGATAGAGCAGTGATTGGACCAAAAATGGTCAAGGAAATGGAAGAGCAAATCAGGGTAATCAGGCAAAGGCTCAAAGAGGTTGTTGATAGGTAGAAGAGCTATGCCGATTTAAAAATAACTCCCAGAGAATACTCGATGGGAGATAAAGTGTTCCTAAGGGTCAAACCAATGAAAAGTGTGATCAAGTCCACAAAACTGGATCCACGATTTGTAGGACCCTTTGAGATCATTGAGAAGATTAGTCCGATTGCATACCGACTCACCTTACCTCCAAATTTATCAAAAATCCATGACACCTTCCACATATCTTTGCTTAGAAAATATATTGCTGACCCTGAACATGTGTGGGATGTCTCTAACTTGCAGATGGCAAACCTAAAGGCAATCGAAGTAATGCTAGTAAGGATCCTTGAATTTCTCTCTAAAGCTATGCGAAATCAGACCCTTGAGTAGTGTAAGGTCCAATGGGACCATTTCTCGAAGAGAAATGCCACTTGGGAGAAGGTGGCGGATATGCAAAAATATTTTCCTTTTTTGTTTGATGAACTTTAAGCTATTGTAACAAGTTGCTTAATTTTATATGCGGTTGAAAAACTAAGAAACATCGAGGATGGTGTTAATCCTAGTGGGGGAGGATGTCATGACCCTCCCAGATGGACTTTTGAAACATAGAAAAACAATGTATTAACAAATGTGACTAATATTCAATTTTGAGCAATAAGTAATGAAGGATATGTTACTGCTAATAAATTGCCAATGTGTAGGATCAGGTGCACTCGTGAGTGGAGGAAATTGAGTCATCCATCAGAGGTGAGAGTACTTGAGGAAGGGGAAATGATGATAAGGCAACTCAAAGGTAACATGGATAGATACCTTCATATAGGTATGCATTCGGTTAAGGGATAATCATCAATGTCTAATCACCTTGAGCCCTAGACTGATGGCCTAGTAGCTATCATAAGTTCTAGAGGTTGAGATAGGTGATTAGATTGATGGAAAGACTCCCTCTTTGTTTGATGCACTTGCATGATTATCTTTTACTTCAACATTATTAACCTTGATAACCGGTGATCATGGGGTAGATGGTTTGCCTTCACAAACTTCATATGTGTGTTGTTTAAATAAATAGTTTATTTATTTAAAAAGAGCAAAAGATGTTTAAATAAATAGTTTATTTATTTAAAAAGAGTAAAATATGTTTAAATAAATAGTTTATTTATTTAAAAGGGCAAAAGATATTGTTTAAAATAAATAGTTTATTTATTTAAAAAGGGAAAAATATGTTGTTAAATAAATAGTTTATTTATTTAAAAGGGCAAAAGATATTGTTTAAAATAAATAGTTGATTTATTTTAGAAAGGCAAAAGATAATGCTTAATTAAAAGGTTGACTATTTAAAATAAAATAAAATAAAACCCTAAAAAAAAAGTGTTTGCCTCGACGTATCTAGGAAGTCTTGCCCACCCATCGGTCGACCCCCTTGAGATGTTATGGTGACAAGATGACATTCATAGAATAGGTTGAATTACCCTTTGGAGACCAGATGGCTAGATGCATGAAGCTCCTCTGACATGAGAGGAAAACTCTTTATGATGATCACCTTGGGAAGAGAAAGGAGAGGGGTGTTCACCCTACCTCCTGTCGGAGGTGGTCGAGGAGTAATGGTGGGTAGGTAGGAGCATGGATCGAGGAGGGAAAGAAGACATGGAAGGAAAATCCTGAAGAGGTAGAGAGGCAAGAGAGGATAGATGGGGAAGGAGTGAAGGAAGAGCAACAAGCGATGAGCGATCATCGAGCAGTGTAGGTGATCCAATTACCATGGGTGAACTAGGTTGGTCCTCATTCGAAGCTGGTTGTTATGCTATTATCTATGTTAAAGAGTATGAAGCTCTATGTTAAAGAGTGTGAAGCTTTGTGTTAAAGAGAGTGAAGCTCTATGTTAAAGAGTGAAGCTCTATGTTAAAGAGCATGAAGCTCTATGTTAAAGAGTGTGAAAGCTCTATGTTAAAGAGATTGAAGCTCTATGTTAAAGAGATTGAAGCTCTATGTTAAAGAGTATGAAAGCTCTATGTTAAAGAGCATTGAAGCTCTGTGTTAAAGAGTGTGAAAGCTTTGTGTTAAAGAGTGTTGAAGCTCTGTGTTAAAGAGCATTGAAGCTCTATGTTAAAGAGTGTGAAAGCTCTATGTTAAAGAGCATTGAAGCTCTGTGTTAAAGAGCATGAAAGCTCTATGTTAAAGAGCATTGAAAGCTCTATGTTAAAGAGTGTGAAAGCTCTATGTTAAAGAGAATTGAAGCTCTATGTAAAGAGCATTAAAGCTCTATGTTTTAGTGTTGAATATCTATGTCAAAGAGCATGTTAGCTCTGTTTTCGAGAGAGATGAAGCTCTATGTTAAAGAGTGTTGATAGCTTAGTGTTAAAGAGCATGAAGCTCTATGTTAAAGAGCATGAAAGTTCTATGTTAAAGAGCATGAAGCTCTATGTTAAAGAGCATTGAAGCTCTATGTTAAAGAGTGCAAAAGCTCTATGTTAAAGAGTGATGAAAGCTCTATGTTAAAGAGCATGAAAGCTCTATGTTAAAGAGTATGATAGATTTGTGTTAAAGAGCATGAAAGCTCTATGTTAAAGAGTATGGAAGCTCTGTGTAAAGAGTGTTGTAGCTCTATATTAGAGCATCGTAACCCTATGTTAGAGGATGCATAGCATCGTAGATGGTTGTGTTTTGTGCTAGCCAAGAATCTGGATGCTTTGCCATCTGATAGCTCATTGTAGTTGGTAGAAGCTTAGCTACTGTTCATTGTCTTCTTTATCAATTTTAAAATGAAATGAATGTTTATTTTGTAATGTAGGGGTATGGGACCTTATGTTATGAAATAAAATGGAAATGAATGATTATTTTGTAATGTAGGGGTATGGGACCTTATGTTATGAAATAAAATGGAAATGAATGATTATTTTGTAATGTAGAGGTATGGGACCTTATGTTATGAAATAAAATGGAAATGAATGATTATTTTGTAATGTAGGGGTATGGGACCTTATGTTATGAAATAAAATGGAAATGAATGATTATTTTGTAAGTTAGGGGTATGGGACCTTATGTTATGAAATAAAATGGAAATGAATGATTATTTTGTAATGTAGGGGTATGGGACCTTATGTTATGAAATAAAATGGAAATGAATGGTTATTTTGTAATTTAAGGGTATGGGACCTTATGTTATGAAATAAAATGGAAATGAATGGTTATTTTGTAATTTAAGGGTATGGGACCTTATGTTATAAAATAAATGAAATAGATGGTTATTTTGTAATTTAAGGGTATGGGACCTTATGTTATGAAATAAATGAAATAGATGGTTATTTTGTAATTTAAGGGTATGGGACCTTATGTTATGAAATAAATGAAATGAATGGTTATTTTGTAATCTAAGGGTATGGGACCTTATGTTATGAAATAAATGATTACTTAGCAATTATGGGTATGGGACTCTAATTGTTGAGGAGGGTAGTTCATTTACTACAAATAGAGCACGTGAGCTAATGCATGGTTGATTGACTCTCTCAAGTTGGGTGAGAGGGGAAGTGGAAAGGGTAGTTTCTATGATAAAGGACTATGCATTAGTAAGTTGAATTGCTTGGGTTATTTGTATAGTTGCAATTTGGCAATGAATTAAGTAAGTGCATATAGAAGCATGTCTATCCAGATCCATGAGTGTCCTGATCCCCTACTATCCTCACTTGATCGATGGAAGAGTGGGAAGGTCAAATTTAGGAGATAGACCAATCCACAAGTTTGCTCTCTACCTTACTTCTTGATTATTTTTGCAATAGATTAGATTGTGGGGAGATTTCCCTGATAAAATGGATGTAAAGTAGTGTGGAAAGGTATGGGGTGTACCATACTAGTTCATGTACTTGAACGAACTTTGTAACTACCACATCTAGTACTTATTTATTTAGTCTTCTGCATTTAAACCTTTTAATGTATGCATAATTGGTTATTGTTTCTCTATGCCTTGACTATGCTTGCTTGATGATAATTCATTTTGTTAGATTTAGTATCTAGATATTTTATGCTCTTGTGATGATTAAAAAGGAAAGAATCTTTAGTAAGTTCTAGGTGAACTTAGAGGATACCCTAAGGGCTTGAGACCCCCTTAGGGAGGTTGGAAACTAGGTTTGGAATATTGTACCAGAGCTAAGATAGCTTGTCAGTGGACAAGATCGATAGCTTAGCTCGTAGTACACGTAGCATGCCCACACATAACGACTTGTGTGGATATGGAGATGCGTGTACACCTTCTAATGATTGAAGGTGGTAAGTCTAGCTCATCAAGACTGATGAGAGAGATAGACTTACATGCACAACACAAGATAGGCTTACGCAGATGGGACTTGCATGAAGGGAATCTTGTGTGGTATAGTTCTTAAGAAACTTAGGCTATGTCAAATAGTAGGTCGATCTAAGGTTGGTTGGGGATTTATGAATCCTCCTCCTTAGTAAAAAATATTATATAATAATATATGTAAACTTTTCTTTTGTGTGTGTGTGTTTTCTTGTTTCATGTTTTTGGGGTGTTACAGAGATACAATTGGATTTGTAACAATTACAATAACTTTTGAGTCCTTTAGAGGTATACAAGAAAATGATTCACAATGTTATTAGTCAATCCATTTTCCTCTATTGGGATATTTATTTAGTTTATTCATGAAGATCTAATCTTTCATGATATCTTTCTTCTTCTATTATTTGTCTAGATGATTCTTCCTTAAGCGCGAAGGCCAATTAGAACATCCATTATGGGGGAAAGATATTATTGTCACTAATATATTATCTTCATGGCCACATAGTTTAGATTATGAGGGGGTATTAAAAGTATAATTTGACTTATGACTAAGGCTAACATTGTATGATGTAATATTGTATAAGCCTATGGGCAATGATTGTACAAATATATTTGAATTATTATATTATTTAATCCCTATAGGATGTGGTTAATATTATTTTGGTTAAGACCACCATATAGACTTGTAAATAACCTTAGGATCTTTTGTTATGTTAGCTTAGCTTAAACTAATTTATGTAATTAGGGTTTGGTATTGGTATAAATATCTCCCACCACTCCATCCATTGTATCTGAGTGTTGTGATTATTATCTATGAATAATATAGTTATTTTTTATGGTGCCTTTGGATTCCTACTATATATTTATTCATCCCTTATAAATATTTTATATAATATTTTGAATGTATGGATTGCTTCTATTTATTTATGGAAAGAGGTATGAATTCCAATATGGTTATTCATAGTACAATCATGTCACTATGAATGAATTCTAAATGATGAAGTGTACATTAAATTTTATCCTTAGGCATGAAATCCTTATGATATTCTATCCATATACATCTTGTTGAAAATATGAGAAGTTTTTGTTGTCATTGATGTCAAAAGATTGATGTTCAAGTTTTGTCATCATTCCACAAGGCAAAGAAGAAGTTTAAAGGTATAGGATATAATATTTATTTTAATATTATATACCTAAAAGGCCTAAATAGATGAAAGACCCGAGGAAGGAGAAGCAGTTTAAAAGGAAATTCCAAGGATGAAGAAGCAGGTTTAAATGGAAATAATAATATTATAATATTTAATATTATAATATTTTAGGATACATGTTGGTTTGAAGAAAAATGAGGGCCAAGGAGTTATCACATTTTAAATCTTCCTAAAAACCTATTTGGCAAATTTTGAGGACTAAGGGTTAAATTATTTAAATTTAAATATTTTTTTTTGATAGTTATAAGTGTTTGTATTTATAGCGGGTTTTAACAAGGATCCCAAAACCTGATTACATAAGCAATGGGCCTAGGGCATCAATCCATTGAAACTAAACACCAAAACAGAAATCCCGCCCAGTGGTAACAGTAAGCATGAAACAATCCCTCTTAGCGGGAAACAAACAAATAAGAAAGAAAGTAGTTTTGGAGATCCCGCCCAACGGGGAGTAGCCAAAAACCACCATCGAGAATATCTCGCCCAGCAGGAAGCATAGAAAAACCGTTACAATAAAATCCCGCCTCGCGGAAAGCAGTCAAAACCACCACAAACAGTCCCGCCTAGCGGAAACAATAGGAAAATCCCGCCATCCGGGAAACCAGCAGAAAAGAAAGGATCCCGCCTCGCAGG
This sequence comes from Wollemia nobilis, assembly GCA_028583015.1. Taxonomy (NCBI): domain Eukaryota; kingdom Viridiplantae; phylum Streptophyta; class Pinopsida; order Araucariales; family Araucariaceae; genus Wollemia; species Wollemia nobilis. The sequence continues at coordinate 6,481,919 of JAQPPZ010003361.1, read as the reverse complement.
AAAACCGACGGATTTGGCGGATCCCGCCCTGTGGAGAAACCATCCCGCCCACCGGGAAAACATTCAGTTCAGTGAGAGCCATCCTGCAGGAAGCCGACAGCCAGCACAAAGAGGATCCAGCCCATCAAGAAGTGACCAGAGAGTTGCACCACAAGGAACCAGCCCCGGGAAAATAGAAGAGGATCCCAGCAGAGGGACCAAGAATCCCGTCCAAGCACAGAGCCCGTCGAGGATTCACAAGAAAAAGGGGGAAGCTATCCAAACCCTAAACCGTCACCTCCACCGCACCGAGAAACGTAGGGGACCAGATCCATGCGAATAACCTGCAAAAAACCCCAGGGGGAAGCCTGAGGGAAAAAGGGAAGGGATCCCCAACCAAACAGGGATCCCTGGGAAGCACCAATCCGAAAAAACAACCAAGGAAACCCTAGCCGACTGGGAGGGGCGCAGATAGTGGAGAAGGATCTCCCCCCAGGAGATCATCTGCAAACAACCACTCCCCGGGAGGGATGACCTGGGTTGAGCCAGGGACTGGGCAGGAACCAGTAAATTTAAATATTTTAACCATAAGGGTAAAATTTAAATTTAAATCAATTGTGGCACCAAAAGTTTAAATTTTTATTTTGGAATTTATTTCAAATTCTCTATCTCCATCGACATGTTAGATAACAATGAAAAAATTATAAAAGGGGGCAAGATTTTAATAAAAAAATCATCCATGTGATTTGTGAAAGCCTAAAGTCTAAAAGTATTTTGAGCACCAAAGATTAAGAAAATTCGCATGTGTTTTAAGTTTATGTGTGCAGACGTAACAATAAGGAGAAGGGAAGCACCATGAAGGTGCCAAGGTGCTTGGTAGTGCAAGTGGCAGTTGAGGGCTATGTTAAGATGGTCACGAAGCACAAGGTCACTTGTTTGATCCACGTGATCAAATTTTTGTGAAGGGGAAAGTTTTGTTTGTGTTGAAGTCGAGGAGCCATAAGGCTTAAGATGAAGGTGGTGCACCTTATTATATCATGAGGGCATGTAGCCCAAGTGGTGGACGTGCTTTGCACTAAGGCACTTGGTGAGGCAAGGTTGGGTGTTTGAATCTCGTCAAAGGTTTTTGTTGGGAATATTAAAAGGTATGCGCTCACATTATTATTTGCCAAGGTTTTGATAATCTAAAATTGCATAGTGTGGAAATATTTTATTTTGCCCAAGGTTTTGATAATTTAAAAATTGCATAGTGGGAAAAATTAAAAGGTGTTTATGAGTTATTGAGGGAGATAAAAGGGAAAATAAAATTAAAATATTTTATTTTAATTTTGGTGGTTAGAATTTATAAAGGAGGAGAAATAAGGTGTAATTGAGATTTAATACTTTTGTATGGTGAAGTAATTTTGAGTGAAATAATTGAGTGTAGATTTTTGATATCTAACCATTGAGATTGGCAAAGAGGTTGATTGTGATTGAGACAGGTTTTGAGGTCAAATATTCTTCAAAATAAAAGGTATGGGCATATCATCCTTGTGAGTGAAATATTGTTTTGTTGAAATGTTGTGAAGTGCAAGTTGGAGTGAAAAGGATTGTTTGATAAGCATTGTTGGAAATATTTGAGTGAGCCTTCATGTGCATGATTAGGGTTTGTGAAAATATCATGAGTATCATTGTTATGTGAAGTTGAGAACTATCTTGAACTAGGGTTTGTGAAAGATCATGAGTATCATTGTTATGTGAGATTTTTGATAAGCATTGTTGGAAATAATTGAGTGATCCTTCATGTGCATGACTAGGGTTTGTGAAAGATCATGAGTATCATTGTTATGTGAAGTTTGGAATCATCTTGAGTCAAGGTTTGAGTTCCATAGTGTGAGTTGTTGGAAGCATTGTGAAACACTTGGTTAGGGTTTGTAAGCAAGTTGTGTTTCATTGAGTGAATGGTTGAGTGAAGTTGGTTGAGCATTATTGATTGAGAGCATTGGAGTGATAGTTCAAGTTATGTGAAATAAATTGTTCTTTATTATAAATTGATTTGAAAGAGAGTTTGAAAGTGATTGAGTGATTTGTGAGTGTGAAACATATTGAGTCTCTAACCATTCTCTATATGTTTTTGTAAGTTAAACAAGATTTTGAGTGAAATTTATTTGTGTGATTGAAGAGGTTTTCTGAAAGAGATTGAGTTGAGTTTTGTAGTGTGAAAATATTGAGTCTAATTTATGGTTAAAAAGTGGAACTTGTTTGTGTGATTGAAGAGATTTGAAAAATTTGAGTTGAGTTTTGTATGCAAGTTTTGCAATTGATTTGAATAAGATTTTGTGAAAGCTTGTGAGCAGATTTGAGTAAGTCCTAGAGGGGACTTAAGGACAGAGTTGAGTAAGATTTTGTGAAAGCTTAAGGATAGATTTGTGTGAGCTTTTATGGAAGCTTACAATCAGATTTGAGGTAAGTCTTGGTGAAGACTTGTTGAGCATTGAGCAAGTTCTTGAGAGGACTTGTTGATAGATTTGAGGTAAGTCTTGGTGAAGACTTGTGAGTAGATTGAGCAAGTTCTAGAGAGGAATTTGTTGAGGATTTGAGGTAAGTATTTGAGTAGACTTGAGAGTAGAGTTGATTGATTGATTTGTTCAAGCTTTGAGTTAAGGTTTGGGGTAGATCTAGCAGAGTTGATTTGTGATTGAGATCAAGATTTGTGTTAAGGCTTGAGGATATATTTGAGGATAGATTTTGGTGCAGATTTGAGGGTAGATTTGTGCTAGAGAAAATATTGAGGTGTAAGATATGTTTAGTAATTGAGATAGAGATTGAGTATATTTGTGCTAGATTGAAGGATTGTGTTTAGTGTAGATTTGAGATAGATATTGAGTATATTTGTGCTAGATCGAAGGACTATGTTTAGTGCAGATTTGAGATAGAGATTGAGTATATTTGTGCTAGATCGAAGGACTATGTTTAGTGCAGATTTGAGATAGAGATTGAGTAGAGCTGAGAGTAAGCTTTGGAGGTGATAGAGTAGAGGATAATAGTCTCTAGTGGATAGAGATCCATTAGCTAGGGTAGTGAGGATAGAGGTCTTCTAGTGGAGAGAGATCCACAAGCTAGTGCAGTGGAGGCAGTAGTCTTCTAGAGGATCACCAACCAGAGCAGAGGAGAAGGAGTTCTCCTATGGATAGAGATCCACAAACCAGTTGAGGGGATTGGTGTCTCCTATGGATAGGTATCCATGAACTTGATTAGGGTATTGGTGTCTCCTTTGGACAGAGGTCCATAAACATTGTAATAGGGAAGGATTCCCAAGATATTTGTTGAGAAAATTTTAGTGAAATATTTTCTCCATGGAGTAGCCCACATTGGGTGAACCACGTTAAATTGGTGTCTCTATTGTGTGTGGTGATTTGTGCATTGCTTTGATTACTGCTGTTGATATTTCCATTGATATATTGCATAATATTGTTTGGGAAAGAAAAGTAAAAAGTGGTCTTATACTGTTCACCCCCCTCTCAGTATAAGCTTGTGTTCTTCAATTGGTATCAGAGCGGGTTCCTTCGGAAGAGTTTAACAACTTGAAGGAAAATCTTACAAGAACACAGATGGATTCTTAGAGTGGATCTTCAGGGAATACGACACCATTGTTCGATGGGAACAATTATGCACTTTGGAGTGTGAGAATGAAGATTCACCTAATGGCACTAGGGAATGAAATATGGCAAGCAGTTGAGGATGGATACATACCGCCAACTACTCCACCTACAGATAAAGATGGTAAGCTCCTACAACTAAATAATTCAAAGGCAATGAATGGAATTTTAAAAGGTTTGCATGAAACAAAGTTTATAAAAGTTATGCATTGCACATCAGAAAAAGAGATTTGGGATAAGCTAAAAGGTATATATGAGGGAGACAAAAAGGTCAAGATGGCAAAATTGCTAAATCACAAGAAAACATTTGAAGACCTAAAGATGAAGGATGAGGAAAACATTGCTGCATACCTACTTCGTGTGGATGAGGTTGTTAACTCCATGCAAGGACTTGGGTTCAAAGTTGAAGAAATAGATGTTTGTCACAAGATTTTAAGGTCACTTCCTAAGAGGTATAGTGAAAATATTTCAGCCATAGAAGAGTCAAAAGATATTGAATTTTTGACAAGGGATGAGTTACATGGAATTCTCACAGCTTTTGAGATGAGAATAAAAGAGGAACCTATTCCCCAAAAGGAAGTAGCCTTCAAAGTTACAAATAAGTCAAAGGGTAAGAAGTCAGATTCAAGTAATGAGTTATCCAGTGATGAAGAAGCAAACTATGGCAGAAGGAACAAGGACTCAAGAAAGTATAAAGGTACAAAATTAGTTAGGTGTTTTAATTGTGGTAAATATGGTCACTATGCAACTGATTGTCCAGAAGCTAGAAATAGTAGTGAGGATGAGAAATAGGATCATAAGAACAGGGAAATAGGAAAACATAGGTACCAAAAGAAAAGCAGGGATGGACAAAGCAAGCAAGGAAAGAAGTTTTTCCAAAGGCATAAGAAGAGTTTTTATGCAGATAAGGTAGGTAAGAGTTCTAGTGATAGTGATGGAAGGTCCTCAGATAATGAAGAAGAAGAAATTCTATTTCTGGAAGAAGAAAAAGATGATGTTAGAAAAAGGGCACCAATGATTCTCAAGTGTTTTAGGTGTGGTAACTTTGGTCATCTTGAAGATAGTTGTACAAGGAATGGATTCAGTTTTAGTGATGATGAATATGAAGATGCTCTTGGAGGTCCAGAAGAAGAAAGTCTTCTTATGGCAATAGAAGAAGAAGGAAGTGCTCCTATTGAAGATGAATTAGAAAGGAATGAAGATGATCCTAAAGGTAAAGGAATAGAGGAAGAATCAGAGGAAGGAGAAGTTGATCTTGAGGGTGAGCTTATTTTTTCTCTAAAGGAATTAAGGAAGGTAAGAAAGCAGAACTCAAAACTCAAGCTTCAATTTCAAGAATGTGATGAAGAGAAAGGAAAGCTTATAGAAGATCTAACCAACTCAATAGCTAAGACAAGGAGATTTAAAGAGAAGTTAGAGGCAAAGGTTCTAGAGTGTGAAAGGTTAGAACATGAGGTAGCTTCACTAAGGAAGGAAGTAAAAGAGTCTAAAAACAAGCTACACAGGTTTGGGAGAAGCTCAAAGACCTTGGATAATATTATCAAGGTACAAATATCTTCATCAAACAAGACAGGTCTTGGTTTTGAATAGGTACAAAGAGAACAAGGAGAGGAGTCAATATCAAGCTCCAAGGAAGAAGAAGCTTCAGAAGAAGAGAGTGTAAGAGAAAGTGAGACTTCTGAGGATGAGTTGGACAATAGAAAGTTCAACAAGGAAAGGAACAATGCACAAATGAGGAACAGATGGAACAAGAAACAACATAGGGTAGAAGAGACTAAGAGACCAATGGGGTCAAGGCAAGGTTTCTTCAATGGATGTTGCTTCTCATGTCACAGGTTTGGGCACAAGGCTACACAATGCAGGACACATGAAAGATAGGAATATGGAAATTTCAGAAACATGCATCTCTTCCAAGGGTATTGCTACTCTTGTAATCAGTTTGGTCATAAGGCAGTAAATTGTAGGGTTCATGATAGGAATGGATATGGCTTCACCAGGAGAAACTTCAAGATAGTTGCACCTTCAAGGAATCACAACATTAAGTGTTATAAGTGCAATAATGTTGGGCATATAGCCAAGTGGTGTAGAGAAGAATTTCCAGAGACAAGCAGGAACAGGAACATTCAGAGGAATCAGAAGGATCAGTTGAGGAAGAAGGTGGACAAAGGTAAAGATCAATGTATGCTTGGGAGTAGAGATACTCCCACCCCAAAATTAACCACCTCAAGAGAGGAGGTGGGGGAGGGGCTAAGCTAAGAGTCTCATTCTTAGCCCCAAGCCCCAAAGGTGGCCCTTTGCCATTGATGTCAAAGGGAGAGAGATTTGAGTTAGGGGGAGAGCATTCAGTCAGGGGAGCAGTTTCTCAGGGGGAGCAAAACTGAAAGAGGTAAAGGAAATGGTAAAAGGAAAGTGGGTTGCCATCAATGACAAAGGGGGATATTTTGGAAATATGAGCAAGTTTTGTTGTCATTGATGTCAAGATATTGATGTTCAAGTTTCATCATCATTAATGTCATCAGATGGTTTTTCCACAAGGCAAGGAAGAAGTTTAAAGGTATAGGATATAATATTTATTTTAATATTATATACCTAAAAAGGCCTAAATAGATTAAATACCCAAGGAAGGAGAAGCAATTTAAAAGGAAATTCCAAGGATGAAGAAGTAGGTTTAAATGGAAATAATAATATTATAATATTTAATATTATAATATTTTAGGATATAGGTTGGTTTGAAGAAAAATGAGGGCCAAGGAGTTATCACATTTTAAATCTTCCTAAAAACCCATTTGGCAGATTTTGAGGACTAAGGTTTAAATTATTTAAATTTAAATATTTTAACCATAAGGTTAAAATTTAAATTTAAATCAATTATGGCACCAAAAGTTTAAATTCAATTAAATTTGAATTCTCTATCTCCATCGACGTGTTAGACAACATGGCAAACATTATAAAAGGGGGTAAGATTTTAATTAAAAAATTATCCATGCGATTTGCGAGAGCCCAAAGTCTAAAAGTATTTTGAGCACCGAAGATTAAGAAAATTCACATGTGTTTTAAGTTTATGTGGGCAGATGCAGCAATAAGGAGAAGGGAAGTACCACAAAGGTTCCAAGGTGCTTGGTAGCACAAGTGGTAGTTGAGGGCTATGTTAAGACGTTCGCGAAGCATGAGGTCACGGGTTCGATCCATGTGATCACCTTTTTGTGAAGGGGAAAGGTTTGTTTGCATCGAAGTCGAGGAGCCATAAGGTTTAAGAGGAAGGTGGTGCACCTTATTATCTCGTGAGGGCACGTAGCCCAAGTGGTGGATGTGCTTTGCGCTAAGGCGCTTGGTGAGGCAAGGTTGGGTGTTCGAATCTCATTGAAGGTTTTTGTTGGGAAGAATAAAAGGTATGCACTCACATTATTATTTGCCAAGGTTTTGATAATCTGAAATTGCATAGTGTGGAAATATTTTATTTTGCCCAAGGTTTTGATAATTTGAAAATTGCATAGTGGGAAAAATTAAAAGGTGTTTATGAGTTATTGAGGGAGATAAAAGGGAAAATAAAGTTAAAATATTTTATTTTAATTTTGGTGGTTAGAATTTATAAAGGAGGAGAAATAAGGTGTAATTGAGATTTAATACTTTTGTATGGTGAAGTAATTTTGAGTGAAATAATTGAGTGTAGATTTTTGATATCTAACCTTTGAGATTGGCAAAGAGGTTGATTGTGATTGAGATAGGTTTTGAGGTCAAATATTCTTCAAAACAAAAGGTATGGGCATATCATCCTTGTGAGTGAAATATTGTTTTGTTGAAATGTTGTGAAGTGCAAGTTGGAGTGAAAAGGTTTGTTTGATAAGCATTGTTGGAAATATTTGAGTGAGTTTTCATGTGCATGATTAGGGTTTGTGAAATATTATGAGTATAATTGTTATGTGAAGTTGAGAACTATCTTGAACTAGGGTTTGTGAAATATCATGAGTATCATTGTTATGTGAGATTGTTTGATAAGCATTGTTGGAAATATTTGAGTGAGCCTTCATGTGCATGATTAGGGTTTGTGAAAGATCATGAGTATCATTGTTATGTGAATTTGGAATCATCTTGAGTCAAGGTTTGAGTTCCATAGTGTGAGTTGTTGGAAGCATTGTGAAACACTTGGTTAGGGTTTGTAAGCAAGTTGTGTTTCATTGAGTGGATGGTTGAGTGAAGTTGATTGAGCATTATTGATTGAAAGCATTGGAGTGATAGTTCAAGTTCTGTGAAACAAATTATTCTTTATTCTAAATTGATTTGAAAGAGAGTTTGAAAGTGATAGAGTGATTTTTGAGTGTGAAACATATTGAGTCTCTAACCATTCTCTATATGTTTCTGTGGTTAAACAAATTGAGTGAAATTTGTTTGTGTGATTGAAGAGGTTTTCAGAAGAGAGTTGAGTTTGTGAGTGTGAAACATATTGAGTCTCTAACCATTTCTATATGTTTTAGGTTAAAAAATTTGAGTGAAACTTGTTTGTGTGATTGAAGAAGGTTTTGAAAGATATTGAGTTGAGTTTTGTATGCAAGTTTTGAAATTGATTTGAATAAGCTTTTGTGAAAGCTAGTGAGCAGATTTGAGTAAGTCCTAGAGGGGACTTAAGGACAGAGTTGAGTAAGCTTTTGTGAAAGCTTAAGGATAGATTTGTGTGAGATTTTGTGGAAGCTTACAATCAGATTTGAGGTAAGTCTTAGTGAAGACTTGTTGAGTAGATTGGACAAGTTCTAGAGAGGACTTGTTGAGAGATTTGAGGTAAGTCTTGGTGAAGACTTGTTGAGGAGATTGAGCAAGTTCTTGAGAGGACTTGTGGATAGATTTGAGGTAAGTCTTGGTGAAGACTTGAAATTGAGAAGTTTTGAGAGGACTTGTAGATAGATTTGAGGTAAGTCTTTGAGTAGACTTGAGAGCAGAGTTGATTGATTGATTTGTTCAAACCTTGAGTTAAGGTTTGGGGCAGATCTAGTAGAGTTGATTTGTGATTGGATCAAGCTTTGTGTTAAGGCTTGAGGATAGATTTGAGGATAGATTTTGGTGTATATTTGAGGGTAGATTTGTGTCATGAGATAGATATTGAGTAGATTTGTGCTAGATATGTTTAGTAGATTTGAGATAGATATTGAGAATATTTGTGCTAGACCGAAGGACTATGTTTAGTGTATATTTGAGATAGATATTGAGCAGATTTGTGCTAGATCGAAGGACTATGTTTAGTGTATATTTGAGATAGATATTGAGTATATTTGTGCTAGAATGAAGGACTATGTTTAGTATATATTTGAGATAGATATTGAGTAGAGCTTGAGAGTAATATTTGGAGGTGATAGAGTAGAGGATAGTAGTCTCTAGTGGATAGAGATCCATTAGCTAGGGTAGTGAGGATAGAGGTCTTCTATGGAGAGAGATCCACAAGCCAGTGTAGTGGAGGTAGTAGTCTTCTAGAGGATCACTAGCTAGAGCATAGGAGAAGGAGTTCTCCTATGGATAGAGATCCATGAACTAGTTGAGGGGATTGGTGTCTCCTGTGGATAGGGATCCATGAACTTGATTAGGGGATTGGTGTCTCCTTTGGATAGAGGTCCATAAATATTGTAATAGGGAAGGATTCCCAAGAGATTTGTTGAGAAAATTTTAGTGAAATATTTTCTCCATGGAGTAGCCCACATTGGGTGAACCACGTTAAATTGGTGTCTCTATTGTGTGTGGTGATTTGTGCATTGCTTTGATTACTATTATTGATATTGCCATTGATATATTGGATAATATTGTTTGGGAAAGAAAAGTAAAAAGTGGTCTTATACTGTTCACCCCCCTCTCAGTATAAGCTTGTGTTCTTCAATTGGTATCAGAGTGGGTTCCTTCGGAAGAGTTTAACAGCTTGAAGGAAAATCTTACAAGAACATAGATGGATTCTCAGAGTGGATCTTCAGGGAATATGACACCATTGTTCGATGGGAACAATTATGCACTTTGGAGTGTGAGAATGAAGATTCACCTAATGGCACTAGGGAATGAAATATGGCAAGCAGTTGAGGATGGATACATACCACCATCTACTCCACCTACAGATAAATATGGTAAGCTCCTACAACTGAATAATTCAAAGGCAATGAATGGAATTTTAAAAGGTTTACGTGAAATAGAGTTTATAAAAGTTATGCATTGCACATCAGCAAAAGAGATTTGGGATAAGCTGAAAGGTATATATGAGGGAGACAAAAAGGTCAAGATGGCAAAATTGCTAAATCATAAGAAAACATTTGAAGACCTAAAGATGAAGGATGAGGAAAACATTGTTGCATACCTACTTCATGTGGATGAGGTTGTTAACTCCATGCAAGGACTTGGGTTCAAAGTTGAAGAAATAGATGTTTGTCATAAGATTTTAAGGTCACTTCCTAAGAGGTATAGTGAAAATATTTCAGCCATAGAAGAGTCAAAAGATATTGAATTTTTGACAAGGGATGAGTTACATGGAATTCTCACAGCTTTTGAGATGAGAATAAAAGAGGAACCTATTCCCCAAAAGGAAGCAACCTTCAAAGTTACAAAGAAGACAAAGGGTAAGAGGTCAGATTCAAGTAATGAGGTATCCAGTGATGAAGAAGCAAACTATGGCAGGAGGAACAAGGACACAAGAAAGTATAAAGGTACAAAATCAGTTAGGTGCTTTAATTGTGGTAAATATGGTCACTATGCAACTGATTTTCTAGAAGCTAGAAATAGTAGTGGTGATGAGAAACAGGATCATAAGAACAAGGAAACAGGAAAACATAGGTACCAAAAGAAAAGCAGGGATGGACAAAGCAAGCAAGGAAAGAAGTTTTTCCAAAGGTATAAGAAGAGTTTTTATGCAGACAAGGTAGGTAAGAGTTCTAGTGATAGTGATGGAAGGTCTTCAGATAATGAAGAAGAAGAAATTCTATTTCTGGTAGAAGAAAAATATGATGTTAGAAAAAGGGCACCAATGATTCTCAAGTGTTTTAGGTGTGGTAACTTTGGTCATCTTGAAGATAGTTGTACAAGGAATGGATTCAGTTTCAGTGATGATGAATATGAAGATGCTCTTGGAGGTCTAGAAGAAGAAAGTCTTCTTATGGCAATAGAAGAAGAAGGAAATGGTCCTATTGAAGATGAATCAGAAAGGAATGAAGATGATCCTAAAGGTAAAGGAATAGAGGAAGAATCAGAGGAAGGAGAAGTTGATCTTGAGGGTGAGCTTATTTTTTCTCTAAAGGAATTAAGGAAGGTAAGAAAGCAGAACTCAAAACTCAAGCTTCAATTTCAAGAATGTGATGAAGAGAAAGGAAATCTTATAGAAGATCTAACCAACTCAATAGCTAAGACAAGGAGATTTAAAGAGAAGTTAGAGGTAAAGGTTCTAGAGTGTGAAAGGTTAGAACATGAAGTAGCTTCACTAAGGAAGGAAGTAAGAGAGTCTAAAAATAAGCTACACAAGTTTGGGAGAAGCTCAAAGACCTTGGATAAGATTATCAAGGTACAAAGATCTTCATCAAATAAGACAGGTCTTGGTTTTGAATAGGTACAAAGAGAACAAGGAGAGGAGTCAATCTCAAGCTCCAAGGAAGAAGAAGCTTTAGAAGAAGAGAGTGTAAGAGAAAGTGAGACTTCTGAGGATGAGTTGGACAATAGAAAGTTCAACAAGGAAAGGAACAATGCACAAAAGAGGAACAGATGGAACAAGAAACAACACAGGGTAGAAGAGACTAAGAGACCAATGGGGTCAAGGCAAGGTTTCTTCAATGGATGATGCTTCTCATGTCATAGGTTTGGGCATAAGGCTACATAATGCAGGACACATGAAAGATAGGAATATGGAAATTTTAGAAACATGCATCTCTTTCAAGGGTATTGCTACTCTTGTAATCAGTTTGGTCATAAGGTAGTAAATTGTAGGGTTCATGATAGGAATGGATATGGCTTCACCAGGAGAAACTTCAAGATAGTTGCACCTTCAAGGAATCACAACATTAAGTGTTATAAGTGCAATAATGTTGGGCATATAGCCAAGTGGTGTAGAGAAGAATTTCCAGAGACAAGCAAGAATAGGAACATTCAGAGGAATCAAAAGGATCAGTTGAGGAAGAAGGTGGACAAAGGTAAAGATCAATGTATGTTGGGAGTAGAGATACTCCCACCCCAAAATTAACCACCTCAAGAGAGGAGGTGGGGGAGGGGCTAAGCTAAGAGTCTCATTCTTAGCCCCAAGCCCCAAAGGTGGCCCTTTGCCATTGATGTCAAAGGGGGAGAGATTTGAGTTAGGGGGAGAGCATTCAGTTAGGGGGAGCATTTTCTCAAGGGGAGTATAACTGAAAGAGGTAAAGGAAATGGTAAAAGGAAAGTGGGTTGCCATCAATGACAAATGGGGAGATTGTTGGAAATATGAGCAAGTTTTGTTGTCATTGATGTCAAAATATTGATGTTCAAGTTTCATCATCATTAATGTCATCAGGTGATTTTTCCACAAGGCAAGGAAGAAGTTTAAAGGTATAGGATATAATATTTATTTTAATATTATATACCTAAAAATGCCTAAACAGATTAAATACCCAAGGAAGGAGAAGTAGTTTAAAAGGAAATTCCAAGGATGAAGAAGCATGTTTAAATGGAAATAATAATATTATAATATTTTAGGATACAGGTTGGTTTGAAGAAAAACGAGGGCCAAGGAGTTATCACATTTTAAATCTTCCTAAAAACCCATTTGGCAGATTTTGAGGACTAAGGTTTAAATTATTTAAATTTAAATATTTTAACCATAAGGTTAAAATTTAAATTTAAATCAATTATGGCGCCAAAATTTTAAATTCAAATTAAATTTGAATTCTCTATCTCCGCCAACGTGTTAGACAACATGGCAAACATTATAAAAGGGGGTAAGATTTTAATCAAAAAATTATCCATGCGATTTGTGAGAGCCCAAAGTCTAAAGTATTTCGAGCACCAAAGATTAAGAAAATTCGCATGTGTTTTAAGTTTATGTGGGCAGACACAACAATAAGGAGAAGGGAAGCACCACGAAGGTTCCAAGGTGCTTGGTAGCGCAAGTGGTAGCTGAGGGCTACATTAAGACGTTCACGAAGCATGAGGTCACGGGTTCGATCCACGCGATCACATTTTTGCGAAGGGGAAAGTTTTGTTTGCACCGAAGTCGAGGAGCCATAAGGCTTAAGAGGAAGGTGGTGCACCTTATTATCTCGTGAGGGCACGTAGCCCAAGTGGTGGATGTGCTTTGCGCTAAGGCACTTGGTGAGGCAAGGTTGGGTGTTCGAATCTCACCAAAGGTTTTTGTTGGGAAGAATAAAAGGTATGCACTCACATTATTATTTGCCAAGGTTTTGATAATCCGAAATTGCATAGTGTGGAAATATTTTATTTTGCCCAAGGTTTTGATAATTTGGAAATTGCATAGTGGGAAAAATTAAAAGGTGTTTATGAGTTATTGAGGGAGATAAAAGGGAAAATAAAGTTAAAATATTTTATTTTAATTTTGGTGGTTAGAATTTATAAAGGAGGAGAAATAAGGTGTAATTGAGATTTAATACTTTTGTATGGTGAAGTAATTTTGAGTGAAATAATTGAGTGTAGATTTTTGATATCTAACCATTGAGATTGGCAAAGAGGTTGATTGTGATTGAGACAGGTTTTGAGGTCAAATATTCTTCAAAACAAAAGGTATGGGCATATCATCCTTGTGAGTGAAATATTGTTTTGTTGAAATGTTGTGAAGTGCAAGTTGGAGTGAAAAGGATTGTTTGATAAGCATTGTTGGAAATATTTGAGTGAGCCTTCATGTGCATGATTAGGGTTTGTGAAAGATCATGAGTATCATTGTTATGTGAAGTTGAGAACTATCTTGAACTAGGGTTTGTGAAAGATCATGAGTATCATTGTTATGTGAGATTGTTTGATAAGCATTGTTGGAAATAATTGAGTGAGCCTTCATGTGCATGATTAGGGTTTGTGAAAAGATCATGAGTATCATTGTTATGTGAATTTGGAATCATCTTGAGTCAAGGTTTGAGTTCCATAGTGTGAGTTGTTGGAAGCATTGTGAAACACTTGGTTTGGGTTTGTAAGCAAGTTGTGTTTCATTGAGTGGATGGTTGAGTGAAGTTGATTGAGCATTATTGATTGAGAGTATTGGAGTGATAGTTCAAGTTCTGTGAAACAAATTGTTCTTTATTCTAAATTGATTTGAAAGGAGTTTGAAAGTGATAGAGTGATTTGTGAGTGTGAAACATATTGAGTCTCTTACCATTCTCTATATGTTTTTGTGGTTAAAAAAATTGAGTGAAATTTGTTTGTGTGATTGAAGAGGTTTTTAAAGAGATTAAGTTGAGTTTTGTGAGTGTGAAACATATTGAGTCTCTAACCATTCTCTATATGTTTTTGAGGTTAAACAAGATTTTGAGTGAAACTTGTTTGAGTGATTGAAGAGTTTTTAAAGATATTGAGTTGAGTTTTGTATGCAAGTTTTGCAATTGATTTGAATAAGCTTTTGTGAAAGCTAGTGAGCAGATTTGAGTAAGTCCTAGAGGGGACTTAAGGATAGAGTTGAGTAAGATTTTGTGAAAGCTTAAGGATAGATTTGTGTGAGATTTTGTGGAAGCTTACAATCATATTTGAGGTAAGTCTTTGTGAGCAGATTGTGACAAGTTCTAGTGAGGACTTGTTGAGTAGATTTGAGGTAAGTCTTAGTGAAGACTTGTTGAGCAAATTGAGCAAGTTCTTGAGAGGACTTGTTGATAAATTTTAGGTAAGTCTTGGTGAAGACTTGAGAGTAGATTGAGCAAGTTCTTGAGAGGACTTGTGAGATATTTGAGGTAAGTCTTTGAGTAGACTTGAGAGCAAGTTTATTGATTGATTTGTTCAAACCTTGAGTTAAGGTTTGGGGTAGATCTAGTAGAGTTGATTTGTGATTGGATCAAGCTTTGTGTTAAGGCTTGAGGATATATTTGAGGATATATTTGAGGATAGATTTGTGCCATAGAGATAAATATTGAGCAGATTTGTGCTAGATCGAAGGACTATGTTTAGTGTAGATTTGAGATAAATATTGAGTAGATTTGTTTTAGATCGAAGGACTATGTTTAGTAGATTTGAGATAGATATTGAGAATATTTGTGCTAGATCGAAGGACTATGTTTAGTGCATATTTGAGATAGATATTGAGCAGATTTGTGCTAGATCAAAGGACTATGTTTAGTATAGATTTGAGATAGAGATTGAGCAGAGTTGAGAGTAAGATTTGGAGGTGACAGAGTAGAGGATAGTAGTCTCTAGTGGATAGAGATCCATTAGCTAGGGTAGTGAGGACAGAGGTCTTCTATGGAGAGAGATCCATAAGCCAATGTAGTGGAGGCAGTAGTCTTCTAGAGGATCACCATCCAAAGCAGAGGAGAAGGAGTTCTCCTGTGGATAGAGATCCATGAACTAGCTGAGGGGATTGGTGTCTCCTATGGATAGGGATCCATGAACTTGATTAGGGGATTGGTGTCTCCTTTGGATAGAGGTCCATAAACATTGTAATAGGGAAGGATTCCCAAGAGATTTGTTGAGAAAATTTTAGTGAAATATTTTCTCCGTGGAGTAGCCCACATTGGGTGAACCACGTTAAATTGGTGTCTCTATTGTGTGTGGTGATTTGTGCATTGCTTTGATTACTACTGTTGATATTGCCATTGATATATTGCATAATATTGTTTGGGAAAGAAAAGTAAAAAGTGGTCTTATACTGTTCACCCCCCTCTCAGTATAAGCTTGTGTTCTTCACATCTATCACACACTCCATGAGGTTATTGATAATGGGAAAACCATGAGACTTATAAATATAACTCATGTAATCAATATGCCTCAAGCATTAATGTAATAAATTACTAGTATCATTAGACTTAGCCACCATAGCAACCAATTTATTTTGATTTAAAGATGAACAATCATCACCATGATTATATATTATCCATCTCATCATAATACCCTAAAGGAAACATTTATAAATAATTATCAATATTCCCAACAACCCACCAATATAGCCAAATATCCACCTCATTATTGGTGTGAGAAATTTTAATAACTTGACTACTACATTTGAATTCCAATACAAAATTTGCCATGAAGGATAAAGGAAAGGAATTTTGTAGCCCTAGAAGTAGTAGTGCAAACAATTTTTTTAGGAAAACTAGCTAGGTCCCAAATTCCAAAAGTCTATTCACTTAAGACAAAAGATAGATCATAATTTTATCAAAAGTTTTAATTACCCCTTAAAAAATTTAAATTACAATTCAATATTTACAATAGAACAAGGTTTGCATAAGACTTGAGAAAACCACCCAAAAAGCAATGTTTTATCTTTATATGATGACAATTAAGAGTTAGAATGCTGCTAAATATTTTTAGAGGTAATCTAGAAAAGTTTAGTGATACATTATTTTGATAAATATGCCACTAAACTAGAGAGTTTACTAGGAGTAGAAAACATTTACCTTAAGCAAATATTAGGTGAATAATTTACTATAAATAGGAGCTAGAAGGATCCATTGCAAATATATTTTGACAATTTTATAAAATAAGAGCTGCACTTTATGAGTACCAATTGCACTTCTAAGACCATATTTCCAATAATAGAAATTTTTTCATAAGCTTTCTCCCTTGGTGTTGGTGTTCATGCTTGCTCTAGGAGTTGCTTTAGTTAAGTGTTCTAGTTTCATCAGTTAGGTTATTTAGGGCT
This sequence comes from Wollemia nobilis, assembly GCA_028583015.1. NCBI lineage: Eukaryota > Viridiplantae > Streptophyta > Pinopsida > Araucariales > Araucariaceae > Wollemia > Wollemia nobilis. The sequence goes on along the minus strand of JAQPPZ010003361.1, from coordinate 6,465,533 downwards.
TCATTGTCTAGCCTAGAATCATGTACTAACTCAATCAAGTTTTTGACACTAGAAAGCTAGTCAAAGAGCTTCTTCCCAAGGTTATATTTCCACTCACTTGGTACCATCTAAAAATTAAGGTAATTTAACTTCTTATCCAAGATGTCATGGATATTCCTCTTCACTAGGGTAATTTTATTGAGGATAAAGGGAAGTTTGAAGAAGTCAGTATTATTTATTTTACTTGTGAAAGATGACTCAATGGAGTCCATATTCCTAAGAAATTATAGTATGAAAATCCACTTAGATATATTGATAGCTAGTAATCAAGCTTACTAAAACCATGCATTCTAACAAGAGTGGTATCTTTAACAAAGAACTAATTTCCTTAGTGTTGGACCTTCAAACACTGCTTGCAAACAACTAGGATGCACTCAAGTTTTTATTTGCTTAGGACCACCAATGTGAGGACTATGAAATTATTTATAAATCCATAATAGGAGTAAGATCCTATCAAGCCCTATGTCTAATAAGAGATAGACCATTCCTGATCGAATTCATATACTAGCTTAGGGCTAGTCTATGATATGTACCAATATTTTGGAGTAGAATCAAGTGGACCAAAATTTTTTTTATTCTAAAGCTCTTGGTATCTTGGAATCTAGATAGTCCCTCATGGATTTTCTTAGTGATATAGTCATAAAATTCAAGGATCACCCTCTCCTTGCTAGGTGTATGCCTAATTTTGGACAAGATATCAAGCTAGGCTAGGAACTAAATCCTTGTCATATTTCATCCCAAAGATGAACATTAGTATTCTCATAATCTTCCTAAAGGTCCTTATGAATAAAATAAATCTAAAAAAATATGTGATGAATATCCCAACAAGATGAACTAGCAATGAAGAGGACCATCTAAATGGAGTCCATGCAAGCAACAAGGAAAAATATCATTATAGCAAAATCCTTCCTTATTATGAAATCCTCCAATGACTAAATGAAATTTGTGCTTCTAAATTTGACTATTAACACAAAATTTAGTGTTATAACCTCATTCATATCCAATAATATTTATTTCCCTTAGAATGGGAACCATCTCCAAAGTTTGATTCCTCATAATTGAGACATACATTTCTACCATAGTTCCCATTTTAGAAAAAATTTAGCATGACTATATTATCTCCATCCTCATCTACCTTGGTAAGAATAATATAACATGAAAAGGGATTTCAATGATTTTTATGTTAAAAACTTAAAGGAGATTCTCTTGTCCCTACAAGGACACCCCACCAATATGTGGTTGGAGTTTTATTTTAGTGACCTCGATTCAAATCATGGGGAAGGAGACCCCCTATTGCTATACCCCCAGGGAGTATAGCCCCTAGTTGTATCACCCATTATACTTCACATTACTTCAAAACAATAAAAAAAATATTTTCTTAAGCTTTGATTATATACCTAACCCACATGGGCATATGCCTCATCTTGACTAGATAAGTTTATCAAGATTGATACTCATTTATTTAATCCATATAAATAATAAAAGAGAATTTTAATAATAATATATTGAAATATACTCAGCTAAAATATTGGGAAGAGAAGCAACCTCACCCACTAAAGTATTCATATGACTAGAATATTATAAAAGATCAACATGTTGGGGTAAGCATCAAAAGGAATTGTTGGAACAAAATCTGCCTGTGGTTGTTATTTGCGCCTTGATTTTGTCAACATTGAATAGACGAGACTGATCCTAAGATCTTTCATCTAATCTCCAGAGGAGGTTGGTTCCTTAATGGTTTTTATGGGAAAAGGGAAAAGAGCATTACTGAAAGAGAGGGAAATATAGCCGAGGCTAGAGCTTGCTTGTGGTACAGATTAAACAACAACTAAGATGAACACATATACTTTACTTGTCAAAGCATTTAATATATCTCCACGCAGAAATCATGGATTTCCCAATGTGATTTAGATGTCCATCTAACACATGTATATATCATATTTCAACTCCAGCAATATGATTTATGTTTTGCATAAGTCCAGATCTTAGAACAAACACAATCTATATTTCAATAATGTGAATAGAAGTGAGAAATGTTAATACATACACTTGCACACTGTGAACCAGAAGCCAATAGAAGCGTAATTTTATTGCTTGCATTCAAAGTACATACATCCAGTCTTGTAAACGTCCAAGAGCCGACCTCTTTTCCAAGTACGTTTACCCTTATATATACCCTATGGTGAGTATCTTCTTAAAATTAGTACATTCTGATATAGAATCAATTACAAGCAATCAGACTACAATCATGCTTCCATATCTTTTGCATGGCTTCCAACAAATAAAATCTAATAGCAGGAATCTAGGAATTGATATTTTCTACTATCTACTTCTAGTTACTAACACAGGCTTTTGGAGGCATCTTATTCATTACTAAATATATCCATGTCGGTGAAAACTCATCAGGTCATGAAATCATGACACTTATTCCTTTTGGCTCTTTCGGGCTGCATCACAGGGGAAAACTCGACATGTCATGAAATCGTGACACCTTTTCCTTTGGCTCTTAGGCTGATTATGGGTGAAAACTTGCCATGTCACGAAAATCATGACATCTTTTACTTTAGCTTTGGTGAGTAGCATGCTGGTGAAAATTTGTCATGTCATGAAATCATGACACTCCTTCCATTTTGGATTTTTTGGGCTACTTATTGGTGAAAAACTGACATGTCATGAAATCATGACCTTCTTCATGCCTTAGTCAATTCTTTGCCTCATGTCTCAAAAATGAAAATATTGGTCTTTCTCTGCAAAAATCTGCTATCTATCAAGGTAGTCTTTTTAGACTAACATTCTTGGCGCCTTCCGGGGAAATTTTTCTGGAAAAATATTAGAATCTAGGACCTTCATCCATTGGGAAACGGAGTTAAAAAATAAAATAATATAGGAGAGGAGATTTTTGGAAAATAATATTCAAGAAGAAATGCATTTGGACAAATAAAGCATTACCTTTACAGGATACCCTTCACAGCTTATGGATTTTTTACTAAAAATACATTAACAACTTAGGAAACAATTTCAAATAGGTTTCATGGTTGGTGGCTCGTCCCTCCTTCTGTCAGCTGCATTTGATTATCTTGTTTGGACTTCTTCATTTTTTCTATCATAGCAACTACTTCATTGTAAGTCAGGAAAATTCGCTTCTAGTCTTCATCTTCAAGGTCTGAAGAATCCATGAACAACTGATATATATATTGCAATTCCTCTACTTTATCATGTGACACAATCTTATTCCTCAGAATCAATTCCTGTAGGCAAGACTTAATTTGTGTGAGGTTCTGCACCATAGCAAATATCAACGCTTCTTCTATAGGCTCTTCCCAATTCTCTATCTCTGACTCATCTTCTGTGAAAGCTTTTAGGGATAGTGTTAGCGCATCTTCACTTAATACTTTTGAATTATCATCCCATAAATATGGAAGTCCACATTTGTTTGCTAAATTTAAATGCTTCACTAATCCTTTGGCTTCATCTTCTAACTCTTGAAGGAGCTTATCACCTTGAGTCACCAGTTTAAGTCTCCTAAAGAAACTTTTAGCTACAATCTTAGCTTGAGACCATGCTTCACTATGGATTTTAGCAGCAACACTCTCGGGCATCTTCTCTGATAAAACTTGAATTTTTGTGGCCGCATCTGATCTTTCTTGAAGAAAGTTTACTGAAGCTCTTAATTCTTCATCGACTACTTCAATTACCTCCTTCACTTTGGCTAGGTATAATAACATGGGCCTTGCTTTAAGGCTCAATGCCAATACATCTTCGAGCATTTCTCTCCTTACTACCTTGGCCTTTTCTTTTGAAAGACCAGATGGAGTGTTCTGCTTTTCCATCAGTTGTTGCTAGAGTTGTTGAACCTATAGATTCAGAGAGTGAATCTGTGCATCGACCTCTTTCAATTTTTCTTTGAATGTAGCTACTTCATTAGCAGCTTCACCAAACCTATCTTCCCATTTCTTTGCTTCTAGCTTTAGGGCCTTTTCTGTCAGTTTCTGTTCTTGCAGGATGGACTCTAACTCTTTCCTGGCTTCTTGCTCTTTGACAAACTTTTCTCTGAAAAATTCTCCATGTAAATAAATAGTCCCAAAATGGGCCTGAGCTTTTCCCCACTCATCTGACATATGTAGCTGAGTAATGTCTTCAGCTGTGTCTTCTACTTGATAATCTTCAATGGTCATATCCCTTTTTGATTTCTAGGAAACTGGTGTCAATTTTACCTTCTTCCTCTGCATTGTGGTAGGATCCAGGGAAATTATCTCTTGAATACGGGTAGGGGCTTTGGAATCTTCAGTAGAATGAGATGTCCACCAGTCTAAAGCATTTTTGTTTGCTTTCCTCAAATATTTCAATTTTGAAAGAGTGGGGTGACTCTCATCATTTGGAGTGGATATTGATTTAATAGCTGGAATGCTAGCGCTAGAGAGAAATGGATTTGGGATCAACTCAACATCAACTTCAAATTGAATTTGAGAGAATAATGTTGGTTATGGGGAAGAAAACATGAATCCAAAGGGAACATTACATCTTTCTTTGAACAAGAAATGGAAGGAAAATCGTTGTAGGAATAAGTAGAGAGAAAATATTGAAGGAAAAGAGAAATCATACCTTTGTTTGTTTGAAGCACTTGTTGATGTTCATCTCCTTCTCCATGGTCTTGATCCCTTTCACTTATCATCGGATCTAGATCTTCATCTTGTGTAGGGACTTCTGCATTTCTGTTGTTATCAACTCTATTTTCACCATCTGTAACTTCTTCAAGATTTATAATTTCAACATTTGGGGGAATTTCCCCAGGCTGTCTTCTTCTATGTTCCACATTTTCCTATTTTACAATAACTTCTTTAGAAATATATACATTTTGATCCTCCTGAGCAAAGTCATTTGGATCATCCATAGTCCCAATCTGGACATTTTCTTGTTCAGTAAGCTCTAGATTTAGAACATTATTCTCACTATCCTGAACAATTTGCTCATTATCTGGAGCAATTCCTAATTTATCAGTATCATCATTTTGAGCGATTTTCTCATGAACTAGGTTTTCTTCAACATTTTTATTATTTTTTGTTTTAACTTCTGCTATAGACTTTAGCCTCTTCCTCTTAATACAAAGAGGTTCTTCATCATATTCTGTAGCTGAGCTTGACGGGGGAACAAACTTAATAGTTTTAGAAGTTGCAACTTTACTTCTGGATGAATCAGCTCCTAAGGCTAGGCGTTTTCCTCTTCTTTCGACCTGCAAGGGTTCAGTGATCCCTTGTCCTTCTTTTCCTAGGCCTTTGCCTTCATATCCCATTTTTAACATCATTTGAGCAACTTTCCCATATGTTTTCCCTTGCTCTTTTGTGAAAAATTTTGTAGTGGCCCTTTTCTTTGAACTTCTCAACCTGGTCTGTGCTTGAGCCAATGGTTGTTCAACTACAACTTTCTTACCTTTCCCCTATTCAACATTTTTTTTTTAGTAGCTTTGGGACTTGTCTCTTTGCTGTCGCCAACACTATGAGGTATTTTTATAGGGAAAATTCCTAACCAAGATTTTTGATAATGGTCATATCTTACCGAGAACTCAAGATCATTTTTTATAGGGTACCTCGATTCAATCATGTCTGTTTGCACCCTCATGGTCCACCATTCATGAATTTTCCCTATCATCCAATCTGCACCTTTTTTCTGCATTCTAGAAATAGTGTTTTCATTCAACACATGCCCCTCATTATTCCCTGGGTCAAAATGCAACACATGTTCATAAAATTCATGCCAAGGAGGCAATGGTTGCATTTGTTCCACATGCCATTCTAATGGATCATTTTCATCATTATTTCTACAAGCTTCGATATCTGGCCTAACAGATGCATGATACACTTTCAATGGAACTCTGTTCAGAATAGCCTGTCTTTCTACAAATCGGTTTATAGGATCATATTTCCATATTTGAGGGATCTCTACCAACCCCAAATCCCTCAGAGCTTGAGCAATTTGTTCATTTTGACCCCTTTTTGAAACCATAATACCTTCAAACTGGAAAGGTATGGTACAAGTACCAGTTTTACCTATACCCATGCCATATTTCACATTAATATGTTCAATTTGCCTTACATACTCTAATGCAAACAATCTATCAGTAACATAATGTGGAAGTAAGAAAGGTTTTCCAGTAAAACCATACAACCTAATAACAACCCCCTGGGTGAGAATAAACCAATCACCCTCTTCAACATGTTTATTCTATAAAACCTTTTCAGCTCTAGGGGTTAACCTTCTGATTTCTCCATACATTATTTTCAAAGCGGGACCCAGAAATTCCCTATTGAAATCATAATATGACTCGGTTCTGTACAACACATTGGTCCACTCATATACTGGTAAAGTCCTTCCTTTATCATCTTTATCATTAACTGAAATGAATGCTAGTTCCTTGGCCATAAAGAAAAAGAACAACCATACTAAATAGGAAGAAAAATGGAAAGAAAACTGAGACCCCCTCTTAATGGCAGATAACCCTTCATGTATTTCTCTAAACAAATACCCTGGCCAATCAAAAAACATAGGTCGAACACTCTTATCCATAACTGCAGAGTCATAATTTTTTGGGTTAGATAGGCAATTGACTAAAGCAATTTGCCACCCATGAACTTTTTCATCAGTCTTTAATCCTGCCACCATAGCCAATATGGAAAATAATTCTGGGTTTTTAAATTCAGCTATGGGAATAGGAGTTTCAGGCATCCTTCCTCCATTAGGTGGATTTCTCAACTGTGTATAGAGGAAATTCTTGATTTTTTTAGAAGGAACAAAATATTTTGCCTGGTCTTCTGGGTCAAAAGCCTTGGGCTCAAGAGTGGGTACATATCCAATAGTGAAAGTAGAAATAAAAGCATCTATGCTTAAAGCAAAAAGCACTCTCCCACTCTGATTTTTAACAACCCTTTTCTTTTCATCGTAAAAATTTGTGATTGCTTTAACTAATTCAGGGTAAGGGTGCACAGGAATATAAACATACCAGTATAGCAATGAATGAAAAGCAAAAGTGGCAGGAGAAGACGCAGTAATCCCAGTTGCCATTCTATCTTCAATATCTTTTCGGATCTTTGCTGGGTCCTTCCATGTCACTACTGTATCACCAATTCTAGCATCTCGATCAACAAATTTTTTGCTCATGTCTTCTCCACGTCTTGTTGTTGAAGGTGAAGTAGACGGACCCACCATTGTTGTTTTCTGAGTATTCCTTTTTGGAGCCATGAGATTTTTGTCACACTGAGCCCTTTTTTTTGAACTGAACTTGAACTAGGAAAAGCAGGAATAGAAAGTGATGCATCGGATTTCACTCAGGAGCAAAATTAGGGTTTTACATCAATTGGAAACATATGCATGATGTGCATTAATTGTGGTTGGTGGGCTGGATTTGCTCGGATCCCCTTGTGCCTTGTTTCTGCCACCCTTTCGAATGTTTCAAAACCCTGACCAATGATTATCCACTATGCAAATTAAAATTACACTTACCAAAGCTCTCCCCATTTACAAAGGTGGTTCCTTTATGCAATTATTGAAAGGCCACATGGCAAATTTCAAATTCCTATCGACAACTGATCATTCACCATATTTAATAAAAGGAACGCTTATCAAAGTTCTTTGAAAATGATTTTCTCCTACCAACCATCAGAAAACCATGTGGTAATTTTGAATTTGAACTGCTATATCTGACAATATAGCACTTTCTAATTTCATCTCTTTCTTACGGGTGACTTCTGATTGGTTGCAGGATGATGACAAATATTTTATGAACTAGAGATAACTTTGGAAATATTTACAAACTTATCATAATATACATTATATACAAAAGACCTATTCACTTTTCTATTTGAAATAGAGCTTTAAGTGAAAAGCATTCATTGTTATGGGTAGAACCATACCCTGTTGATCCTTTAGTTGAAAAGAATTAAATTACCTTTCAAAAACTATCTCAAAAGGGCCTTCCCAAAAAGCATCAAATTTGTCATGATTACCTGGCTTAGCTTTTCTCACATTCCATTTCAAAACTAGATCTCCCACTTTAAATTTTTTATAGGTTGTCTTTTTATTAAACCATCCTTCTATGTCTACCATATGTTTCTGGTGATGATTATAAGCCTGTTCTCTCTGTTCTTCTAATTGTAGAAGTTGCATTAATCGGGCATCCATAGGTTGACCTCCTTCTTCATTTATCTGATTTAGCAACTTTAGTGTTGGTATTTCCATATGTATAGGCAAAATAGCTTCTTTACCATAGACTAAAGAATAAGGTGATGTATTGATGGATTTTTTGATTGAAATCCTATCAGCCCATAGTGCTTTATTAATCAAGGAATGCCAGTTCCTCTTATTATCTTCTAGTGTTCTTTTCAGAATTTTGAGGAGATTTTTATTTGTAGACTCAGCTAGACCATTACCCTATGGGTAATAATTGGAAGAAGTCTTCAAATATATGCCATATCTTCTAGTAAACTCAATCATTTTTGCTCCGATGAAAGCTGATCCATTATCTGTAATTAGTGAATCTGGTACACCAAACCTTGTAATCAAGATTTCCACAAATTCAATCACCACCTCTTGATCAACTTTTTTAGTAGGGATAGCTTCAACCCACTTAGTAAAATAATCTATGGTAGTAAGTATATACTTATGGCCAGCTGATGAATTGGGTTCTATTATCCCAACAAAGTCTAACCCCCACTGCTGGAAAGGTTCTTCAACTTGGACAGGTTTTAAGGGCATAGGAGCATTTCTGTTTCTCCCTACATATCTCTGACATTGCTCACAACTTTTGGTGACCTTGTAAGTATCTAAAAAAATGGAAGGCCAGTAACAACCTGCTCGAAGTATTTTCAAAGTAGTGGATCTTCTTGAATAATGTCCTCTAGAGAGACCTCCATGGAATTCTTTTAACACCTTTTGTTTCTCATCTTCTCTTATACATTTCAAAAGTACACCATCTATATTTTTTCTGTACAACCCTTCTGATTGAAGGGTGTACTTCAAAGCTTGTGCTCTAAATATTCTTCTTTGTGAAGCATTCAGATTTTTAGGACACATTCCAGTCTAAAAGTACTCCACAAGATCATCAATCCAATCAGTGTTTCTTGGATTTGGATCTGATTCTATATTAGCCATTACACCTTGGGGTTCCACATGCTCATCTGTAGCTTGTTTGGCCAATTCTTGACACAGGGCTCTACCTCTTACTATATTTGTTGGATGTATTTCTACATCATATTCCTGTATCTTAGTCACCCAACCAACTCTTTTTTTCCAAGTTCTCCTTGTATTATAAAGTTTCTGACATCAGGATGGATCACATAAACAATGATTTTGCTCTGTGATAGAAAATGCTTAAATTTTTTCAAGGATTTCATGACAGCATAAACTTGCTTTTCAATAAAATTGTATCTCTCTTCATGATCGTGCATGGTGGAACTCAGAAAATCTATGGGTCTTTCTTCATTGTCTGACCCCTTCTATGTAAGGACTACAACGTAACTTTCTGGTTCACCAACAACATATAGAATAAAATCTCGTGAGTAATCAGGATTAACTAGTACAGGTGCTTGTGCTATTTCCTCTAGGATTTTTCTGAAAGCATTCTTCCTTGTATCGGTCCATTTGAAAGGTGCATCCTTTTTCAATAATTCAGTCATTGGCTTAACAATCTGTGCAAAATCTACAACAAATTTTTGCACAAAATTTATTTGTCCAAAGAAATATTGTAAACCTTTCTTATTAACTAGTAGGGATAGTTCTAGAAGTGCTTTCACTCTATCAGGGTCAATAGCTAATCCAAATTTAGAGATGACATGACCAAGTAAGATACCTTCTTCTATAATGAATATGGATTTCTTTGGGTTCAAAGATATTCCAAATTCTCTGCATTTTTCAAATACTTGTTCAAGGTGTGTTATATGATCTCGCTCATGATGAGAAAAGATAGTCATATCATCTAAATAGATAACTATAATCTTGCTAGCAAGTTCACCAAAAGCTACATCCATTGCTCTTTGGAAAGTTGCTCCAACATTAGACAAGCTGAAAGGTATTCTCTGATAGGCAAATGTTCCCCATTTTGTGGTAAAAGTGGTCTTGAATTGATCTTCATCTCTGACCCATACCTGATTATACCCTGAAAAACCATCTAGTAAAGAAAACCTTTCTGCCCCTACAATTGTGTGTAAAATTTGATCAATCTGAGGAAGGGGATAATGGTCTTTGAGTGATGCTCTATTCAGATTCTTGAAGTCTACACACAATCTAATGTCTCCATTTTTCTTCCTGACTGGTACCAAGTTTGCCACCTAGGTAGAATGTTTAATAGGATACACTATTTTAGCTTGAAGAAGTTTTAGCAACTCCTACTTCATCAAAGACTCTATCTTTGGATTTACCGGTCTTTGCTTTTGCCTAAAAGGCTTGGCTCCTTCTTCTAATTTGATGGTGTGTTGGATAATCTCTTTTCTATACACCTTTAGATCACTGTATACCCAAGCTATGATATCAGGAAATTTCTTGCATAATTCTCTGATTTGGTTCAATTCTTCTTCTGTACAACTAACCCCAACTTTAATCATCTTTCCTGGTTCTAACTCCACTTCTTTATACCGATGCTTATCAAATTTTATTTTATGGCCTATAGCCCTATCATTGTTATCAAATAGACTTTCAAGGGTGATAAGTCCCTTAGGGATATGATTATTCTTCAATTGAATCATATCTTCTTCTTCTTCATCTTGTAGATTTCTATCACTTGAGCAGTTCATTTCATAGATTAAAAAATCTAATATTTGCTCATCATTTTCAAAAACTTGCTAGAAGATATTCTTGTCTAGCATTGAGGGTCTATATATGAGTCTAACCATCTTGGATTTCTGAATAACATTATTGATAGGACAAAAATTAGCTCCCATTGATGCCAATAAATCTGCATGGGTATTCTGTTCTCTAGGAATAGACTTCATATTTAGAGCCTCAAAGGCTTCTAAGAGATCCCATACTTTATTTCTATAAGCCTTTAAGTAGTGTTGTTTACTGATGCATTTTTTTGTGACTTGATTCACGATAAGTTCTGAGTCTCCATAAATGAGTAGTTGTTTCACTCCTAGTTTTTTAGCTTTCCTCAGTCCTAAACAAAGTGCTTCATACTCTACCACATTATTGGTGCAACTCCATGTCAACCTGTAAGAGAAAACTCTTTCCTTCCCCATGGGAGAAATCAAAACTATTCTAGCACCAACTCCATTCTTGCACCTAGCTCCATCAAAGAAAAGCTTCCACATTTGATTAGTAGAGTTATTTTCTTCGATAGCAGGTGTCAATTGCTTTTTTGGTTTTTCAATGGAATAACTTCCTATTTCTGTTTCTATCATGGCATTGAAATCCTATAGAGAAAACTGATCTTCTGCTTGAAGATCTTCTAAGGTCTCTTCCATTAGATCCACTTCTTCAATTTCTTCAGTCATCATATTCACGGTGTCAGCTTCCCCTATCTTTTCCACATGAAAAGTAGATGGTTTCTCATTAAATATCTTAATCCTCCTACCTTTGAAAGGTATTTCTAAATGTGAGTAATCCAGGGATAGGTATCCTCCTATTTTTTCCATGAATTCTCTAGATAAGCACATACCAAAATATGGTGCCAAATCTACCACTACTACTTCTTGTATAACCACCATTTGGGGCATCCTGTGAAGCTGTATAGGAATATCTTTAATCACTCCTATAGTTTTTACTGGAGTACCATCCAACTGTAGGACACCTGGATTGCTCCTAGTGTACTCCATCCCCATAATGTCACATACTGCTTTGGGTATTACTGTAGTAGCAACACCTGAATCTATCATGCAGTTGTGAACAACCCACCCTTCCATTTGAAGAGATAAATAAAAGGGAGGAGGTCTATTCTTTCCAGTAGCAGATGTTAGATTTTCCTGGACTGTATTTGAAGAGGATATGTTTTTACCCTTATCTTTCATTGTCTTTAGAGATTCTTGCAGGAGATCAATTTGACCAGGGAACTGAAGAGCATCATACATACTCGCCTTTGAGGGAGTCTTTTTCATTTCTTCAACTATATTGAATGTAGGTGATTCAACAATTTTTTCTCTTTCCTTGGTGAAAGTATCATACCTATTTCTGTATCCTTGGGTAGCTTCAGTCCTTTGCCTTTTAGTTAATGAAGGAAATCTCAACCTTTCCTTAGCTTGGTCTTGAGTCTCAGTTTCCTTTCGTGGAGTGAATTCTTTATGTATTTCTTGCCTTTGGCTTTGGGCTGGAACTTGAGATATTTTCTCATAAGGTAAATTTCCTTTGGGAGTTGCTTTGGGAGCTAGGGGAAAACTTAAAGGTTGAAGCTCTTTAGGATCTACTTGCAGAGGTTTTTTACCTGATCTGGTTAGAACTACAACTTGCTCTACTGTAGGCATCATGAAATTGTGGTATGTTTCTCTAATCATATTTACATGACCTTTCATGCTTTTCTCTGCTTTCTCAATAGCTATACTCTGTACATAATGTTGATGGATCATACATGAACTCTCTCCATGTGGATCATTACACGTGGTGCACCAATAATCAAAATTTGTAGAAGGCTCTACGACATCTTCTATTTCATTTGTATAAATGACATTTGATCGTTCCTGTCCCCTGTTACTTGACTGCGTTGCATCTCTTGTTATCTGAGGGAACCTTCTTGGTTGAAAATTCCTCTCAGCTTCTCTTTTCTTCATTGAAGTCATATCATTTGCTATATTTTTCATTGTATCTAGTATAAGAGTGAGCTGATTATCGAGGACTGACTGAGGCTGTGGTGCAGGTAATGCGAGGATTGTAGGAATAGGAGGTAATGTCAGAGAGTTCTGAGGCATATGTATGGTAGGAATGGAAGGTGGCCCATTCCATTTTGGGAGATCTACATTTGGAAAATGAGAAGAGTTGGAAGAAGTAGCATTGGGAGCTTGGGGAATATCAGGAAAAATAGGCATTATTGCTTTAGGTGGATATCTCCCTATGGCAATGAGATCTCTTTCTGCTATAGAAGCTTCTTGATAAATGGTAGGGAAAGTGAATATTCATGATTGTCGTATTATCATACTGATATCTGTATCAAAATCTCTTAAATAATAATATATTGCTTGCTCCGTGGTTGGTTTTAATCTAGTGGGTACTCTTTCCTAGGTGCGACTGAATCGAATATTAAAATCAATAATTTCCTCTTGAGGATGTTTTCTTATAATGGTGAACTGGCTGAGTAGGGAGAATGGATCTGCATGTTGATTGAACTCATCTACAAGTTTTCCAATGAGTTCTACCTAGGTCATGATCGATTGAGGAGGAAGTGCTCTGTACCAATAGAGCATTTTTCCTTTTAAGGAAATAACTAGCAATCTGATCATCACATCTTCTTGAGTGATGTTATAAGTTGTAGCCAAGGCTGCAACATCTAAGCAATGTTCATATGTCATTTTACCTATTTCATCATATGAAGGCAATGCCTTCAATGTTGCTGTAGGGATCAGATTCTAGGCCACCAAGTTTAGTGGACCCATGTGGTTCCATGTAAGATAAGTTGGTGGAGGAGCAACCATTGTAGCAACTGTACTTGCCTATACTATAGAACTACTGGTAGTCATTGAAGATGGATTAATAATAGAAATAGGTAAAATAGAGGGTACAAGGGTGGTAATATTAGTAGCAGGTGGATTTGATCTAGCAGATAAAATTGGATGCACTTTTAGGCTACTAAGATGTAACTCGAAGAACTCAATGGGTTCTTCTGAGTTTCTTGCTTTAGATCTGGTTATCATATAAGTAAATAATCATGAGTCTTTAACCAGATAAATAGATAAGGTATTTCTTGGGTCTATACCTTCGGACGGAGTCGCCAGGTGATTTGATTTAGATTTTAAAATATCAAAGGCAAACACCAAACCTTATAGAATATTATGGGATTTAGGGTCCCATCGGGCATGCCAAAAATTGTTGGAACAAAATCTGCCTGTGGTTGTTATTTGCACCTTGATTTTGTCAATATTGAATAGATGAGATTGATCTTGAGATCTTTCATCTAATCTCCAGAGGAGGTTGGTTCCTTAATGGTTTTTATGGGAAAATGGAAAAGAGCATTACTGAAAGAGAGGGAAATATAGCCGAGGCTAGAGCTTGCTTGTGGTACAGATTAAACAACAACTAAGATGAACACATATACTTTACTTGTTAAAGCATTTATTATATCTCCATGCAGAAATCATGGATTTCCCAATGTGATTTAGATGTCTATCTAACACATGTATATATCAGATTTCAACTCCAACAATATGATTTATGTTTTGCATAAGTCTAGATCTTAGAACAAACACAATCTATATTTCAATAATGTGAATAGAAGTGAGAAATGTTAATACATACACTTGCACACTGTGAACTAGAAGCCAATAGAAGCGTAATTTTATTGCTTGTATTCAAAGTACATACATCCAATCTTGTAAACGTCCAAGAGCTGACCTCTTTTCCAAGTATGTTTACCCTTATATATACCCTATGGTGAGTATCTTTTTAAAATTAGTACATTCTGATATAGAATCAATTACAAGCAATCAGACTACAATCATGCTTCCATATCTTTTGCATGGCTTCTAACAAATAAAATCTAATAGCAGGAATCTAGGAATTGATATTTTCTACTATCTACTTCTAGTTACTGACATGGGCTTTTGGAGGCATCTTATTCATTACTAAATATATCCATGTCGAAAAACTCATCAGGTCATGAAATCGTGACACTTTATTCCTTTCTGGCTCTTTCGGGCTGTATCATGGGTGAAAACTCGACATGTCATGAAATCGTGACACTTTTTCCTTTCTAGATCCTTTAGGGCTGTATTAGGTGAAAACTTGCCATGTCATGAAATCATGACATCTTCTTGTACTTTATCTTTTGTGAGCAGTATGTTGGTGAAAACTTGCCATGTCATGAAATCATGACACTCCTTCTCTTTTGGCTTCTTTGAGCTACATGCTAGTGAAAAGCTGACATGTCATGAAATCGTGACCTTCTTCATGCCTTAGTCAATTCTTTGCCTCATGTCTCAAAAATGAAAATACTGGTCTTTCTCTGCAAAAAAATGCTATCTATCAAGGTAGTCTTTTTAGACTAACAAGAACCAAATGTTATGAAGGGGAGTTAACAAGAAATGTTAGAAGAGGTCCAAAGGATCCATGATTGAGAAACTCTTAAAAAATAATATTTCTCTATGTAGTGACATCATAGATAGCTAGATTATAAAGCTAATATGAATTCTATTCCTTACTATACCCCCCAAAAATGCATATGTGATACTTAGGCTAAGGCTTGTTCCACCACTCAATAGAGATATGGGATTATGTAAATAACCTAAATATCCTAAAATATTAAACCTAAGGCCTCTCTTCTCTCCATATATTAAACGTGATCAATTCCTTGATGGCATGGGTGGGTGTTAGGTGTTAATTATATAAGCTACACAATGTATAATTTTTACCAAAAATTGAAATCCATCTACTTCTCATGAATCATAAAACAAGAAATTTCCATAATGGTCCTATTATTACCCTCAATCACCTCATTTTACTTTGGAGTGGAACCAATGGTTTGCTACCACACAATATCATGAGAATTGAGTTAATCCTCAATTTCATTGATTTGCTCTCCCTTATATTAAGTTCTTAGGTAGTTGATCTTCTTCCTACTCTAATCATTTACCAATATTTTTAAAGCCTTGAAATTTGCAAAATCCTTATATTTTTTTGAATATTAGCATAGAGAAATTATAACAAAAATGAGAAATTTTAGCACTAACCATGAAGTGGGTTGTTGAAAATGTAATCTGACTTATGGCCAAGGCGAACATTGTATGATGTAATATTTTATAGGCCTATGAACAACAATTGTACACATGTATTTAGTTTATTGTATTATTTTATTATTGATCCCTATGGGCCATTATTAACCTATTATAATTTAACCCACCATATAAAATTGTAATTAACCTTAATCCTTCTTGTTATGTTGACTTAGGTTAAACTCATTTATATAATTGGGATTTTGATATCGGTATAAATACCCCCACCACTCCATCCATTATATTGAAGTGTTGTGATTCTTATCTATGGATAATATAGTGATTATTTATTGGTTCCTATGGGTTCCCACTATATCCTTCTCTCTTTTGTTCTTTTATACTTTTTTAATAATATTTGAGTGGCTAGATTGCTTTTATTCATTTATGGAGATAGGTGTAAATTCCTATATGGTATTAGAGTAGATATGGAACAATGACACTTAGTTATGCATAGAGTTTATTTGAATTCTTCAATCGTTCTTCCAAACCATTGGATGAATTACTTTCCAAAACCTAAAAAGCATTTGTGACAAAATATGTAGAGGGGATCTTCCATATTTTCATCCATTTTTCCTTCCATTCTAGATACTTTGTGCCATATCCATTTTAAACTTTGTTATCATCAAGGTATACATATTTTTTTAAGTTTTATTTTTTCATCCTCTTCCTTCCTTGTCGAATCACCATGTCACCTTGAGATAAGGACACCAATTTTTAAATTAAAAAAGATAAAATATTCTTTCTCCACATGCCAATTTTTGGCATCACTTTTGGTGCTTAGGGTGTGATGCCTATTTTAATAAAGGCGTCACATGTTCATTTACATTTGTAGGAGGTACAATATTGGCTAGATAAGCATTGCACAAGGATTATTTTTTTATGGGTCACAAGTTTAAATCTACACAAACTTATTTTGCTTGGATAGACGTAATGGAAATAGTGAGTAGGAAATATTTCCACCAATGTGCATCCTAAGTGCATGCCAACATGGACATGAGAGAGCATGCTTATACTCTTGTGAAGAGATGTCTCTAGTTTAAGATACAATCCCTTCCATTATGTTTAGCATGCATTGCAATGACTATGCTAGGAAGGTCTCATGTTATCTATAGAGGTATGCATGGTTCAAATAGTAAGGTAACATTGGCCAAGTTAGTTATGCCAACCATGCAAAGGCATTGAGATGTAATCACTATGAATTTGAAACACTAGGCATAGAAAATATTTTGGAAGCTTTGTTCAGGTGCTATGATATGTTGGACATTTTGAGTCCCTAAGTCAAAGTTGTCATTGATGTCACCAGATGAAGTCATCATTAATACCAAATATTTCAGCAGGAAACAAAGGGGATAAAAATGGTTATTTGATATCCAGGAAGAAGGCCAAAGATCAAGTGAAACAATGCAAAAGACAAAAGTAAAAAAGGAGTTATAATATTTATTTTATAAATTATTTAAATTCAATGTGAATTTAAATTTTATAAATAAATATTAAAGGTACTTTATCAAAGGTATAATATTATAATAGTGGTTATTATAATATTAAATGTGCCATGGTGAAAACCCAAATAAAACATTTATAATTCTTATTATAATGTTTTATAAGGCAAAAGTGGGTTTTATAAAGTCTAAAGATATTTTAATAAACCCAAAGTTGGGGTTTAAAACCAAAGGCTTTTAAGCCTTATAATTTCATCGACGTTCACGAAGGAGCTAGCGCCGACGTATTAAGGTTGGCAAGAAATTAATATAAAAGCATTTCCAAAAACCATTGGCAATTACCCTTGCTCGAATATCGAATTGCATGTGAAGAAGAGGAAAGAGCTCATGAAAAACATTTTCGTTCACTACGAAAAGGAGAAAAGTAGAAGGTGCATGATTTGAGGGCACATAGGCCAGCTTGGCCTAGCGGTGCATTGAGTTGTTTGGACGTAGGAGGTCCCACGTTCGAATCACAGGTAGTGCAAAAGGGAAGACGTGTTTGGCACCCAAGGCGCACACGGTTTTTTATTGAAGGCGCACATTTTTGCAAAGGATAACAAGCACGTTGTGCTTGTTGGTTGTTGTGCGAGCACGTGGCTCGACGATGGCTTTGGCCATGGCTAAGGCGCTTAGGGAAGGAGGAGATAGAGGGTTCAAAACCCTCCAAGGCAAGTTTAATTTTTGTAAAGTATTTTTAATTGCCCACGTGGAGTTATAAGGGTGTTATATGATGTGTTAAGCCTTAGGGAAATTAAAAGGGGGTTATGATTTAATTTTATTTTATATAAGGCTTGCATAAAGTTTTTTTATTAAAGTGGATTTATTTTAGTGGGGCAATTTAATTAAAACTTGTCATTAGGGGTTATGAGGAGTTTGTGAAGGATAGTATTGACATTATTGAGAATCAAGGTTATTGTGAATTAATTTCTCATAAAAGGGGTTATTTATTTTATAAGAAGACTATGGTGAAAATTATTATTGAGTTGGAGTAATAAGGTGTTATTGAGTTATTATTTTTGTATTGTGGTATTACTCAAGTCTTCTAACCCTTTTGTGATTGGAAAGAGAAATTTATGAGAGTGGCAGATTTGTGAGAACAACTCCTTGGCATCAAAAAGGTATGGGTAAATTCCTTCTTGGTTGAGTTGATTGATTGGCTTTATTGAAAATTAAGTTTGGAGTGAAAAGGACTTGATTAGGGTTTCCTTTTCAAAAGTGGTTGAGTTATTGCTTCAAGGTTTTCTGATTTGAGAGTTGAGATTAAAACCTTGTTTTATTAGCATTGTTGTTGAGATCATTGGTTGAGTGAAGTGTTTGAGTTAATGCTTCAAGGTTTTCTAAAATTGAGAGTTGTGATTAAAACATTGTTTGATGAGCATGGTTGTTGAAGTGAGTTGTTATGCAAAGAACTTGAACTAGGGTTTGAAAAGATCATGAGTATCATTGTTATGTGAGATTTGTTGTTGAGCATTGTTGGAAATATTTTGAGTTGGATGATACATGCTTGGACTAGGGTTTGTGAGCAAGTGTTGTTTCTTGAAGTGATTGGTTGAGTAGAGTTGATTGAGCCTAGTCAAGTGGATGTATGAAGTGATTGTTCAAGTTCCATAAAATAAACTATTCTATATTATGAGTTGAGAAAGTGATTGAGTTTGTGAGAATAGAACATATTGAGTCTCTAACAATTCTCTTTATGCTTCTATGAGATTGAGTTGAGAAAGTGATTGAGTTTTGAGAATAGAACATATTGAGTCTCTAACAATTCTCTTTATGCTTCTATGAGATTGAGTTGAGAAAGAGATTGAGTTTTTGAGAATAGAACATATTGAGTCTCTAATAATTCTCTTTATGTTTCTATGAGATTGGACAAGTTTTATGTGAGCTTGTTGAGCATATTTGGACAAGTTCTAGTGGACTTGTTGAGCAGATTTGAGCAAGTTCTAGTGGACCTATTGAGAATATTTGAGTAGATTTGAGTAGTTGAGGTTCGTGGACCTATTGAGAATATTTGAGTAGGTTTGAGTGGACCTATTGAGCAGATTTGAGCAAGTTCTAGAGTGGACATATTGAGCAGATTTGAGTTAGGCTTGAGTGGACTATTGAGAAAGATTTGTGCTAGAGACTAGACTATGTTTAGTGTAGATTTGAGAGTAGAGTTTGGTGTAGATTGAGGATATGTTTAGTGAGATAGAGATTGAGCAGATTTGTGCTAGACCGAATGAACTATGTTTAGTATATACTTGAGAAGATTTGTTGAGTAGACTTGTGCTAGACCGATTGGACTATGTTTAGTGCAAGAGTTGAGAAGAATTGTGCTAGACCGACTGGACTATGTTTAGTACAGAATTGAGATAGAGATTTGGAGGTGATAGAGCAGAGAGGATAGAGTCTCTAGTGGATAGAGATCCATCAGCTAGGACATTGAGGATAGGTCTTCTGAGTGAGGACAAGAGTCTTCAAGTGGAGAGAGATCCACTAGTTAGTGCAGTGGAGGCAGTGTCTTCTAGAGGATCACCAACTAGAGTAGAGGAGAAGGAGTTCTCCTATGGATAGAGATCCACAAACTTGATTTAGGGGATTGGTGTCTCCTTTGGATAGAGGTCCATAAACATTGTAATTGGGAAGGATTCCCAAGATATTGATTGAGAAAATTTAGTGAAATATTTTCTCCATGGAAGTAGCCATCTTTGGGTGAACCACGTAAATTGTTGTGTCTCTATTGTGTGTGGTGTTGTGTACATTGCTTTGATTACTATTGTTGATATTGCTATATTTACATTGCATATATTGGTTTGAGAGAAAAAGTAAAAAGTGCTCTTATATTGTTCACCCCCCTCTCAAGTATAAGCTTGTGTTCTTCAATTGGTATCAGAGTGGGTTCCTTCAGAAGAGTTTGATAGCTTGAAGGAAAAGTGGTCAAGAACACAATGGATCAAAAGGATCAAAGGGATGGGTCCATCAATAATACAGTACTAGTATTTGATGGAAGTGACTTCTTGTATTGGTGTATGTTGATGAGGTTTCACTTGATGGCACTTGGCAATGAAGTTTGGGATGCAGTGGAACTTGGATATGATTCAATAGTCAATCCTCCTACAGATAAGGAAGGTAAGCTTCTAATGCATGCAAATTCAAGAGCTATGAATGCAATTATAAAAGGGTTGCGTAGATCATAATCTATGAAGGTTATGGATTGTAAAACAACAAAAGAAATGTGGGAACTACTGCATGACATATATGAAGGAGATAAAGGTGTCAGGAAAGCTAAGATCAAAAATCTCAAAGGAGAATTTGAAAATCTAAGAATGCAGGATGATGAAAACATTCATGACTATCTCAGTAAGATTGATGAACTTGTACATGAGATGAGAGGTCTTGGAATGAAGGTCGATGAATCTGATGCTTGTGATAAGATCTTGAGAACTCTTCCAAAAAGGTACAGTGAAAAGGTCTCTGCTATAGAAACATCAATTGATAGTGATAGTCTGACAAGAAATTCTTTACTTGGCATGCTTACAACTTTTGAGATAAGAACAAAAGATCCTATCCCTCCGAAAGAGGCTGCTTTCAAAGCGAACAAGAAGATAAAGGGTAAGAAGTCAGAATCAAGCAGTGAGTCATCCAGTGATGAAGAAGCAAATTATGGTAGAAGAGATAAAGGTTCCAGAAGACCCATAGATCTAAGATCTATTAAGTGTTTCAATTGTGGAAAGTATGGACATTTTGCAATAGATTGTAAAGAGCCAAAGAACAACAATGGTGAAGAAAAATAGGATCACAGGTACAGGGAATCAGAAAGACACAGGCACCAAAAGAAAAGCAAATATGGACAAAGCAGACAAGGAAGGAAGTTCTTCCAAAGACAAAAGAGGAGCTACTATGCAGATAATGCAAGTAAGTACTCAAATGATAGTGATGCTAGTTCTTCAGATAATGATAGAGATGAAGTCCTATTTATGATTGAGGAAAAAGAACCAGTTAAGAAAAGGACTCTAGTTATTCTCAAGTGTTTTAGATGTGGTAAATTTGGACATCTTGAAGATGATTGTACAAGGGATGGTTATAGTTTTAGTGATGATGAATATGAGAATGCACTTGAAGGACCAGATGAAAATCTTCTAATGGCTTTAGAAGAAGAAGTAAGTGATCCTATAGAAGACAAGCCAAAAGAAAGTAATGATGTGGACAAAGGTAAACAAATAGAGGATTATTCAGTAGAGAATGGTTATGATCTCAAGGGAGAACTTATCTATGCCCTTGACATGGTAAATAAGGTAAGAAAGCAACACTCTAAACTTGAAATTCAGTTTCAAGAATGTGATGAAGAGAGAAGATTGCTCATAGAGGATTTAGAAAAATCAAAGGCTAAGGCAAAAAGGTTCAAAGATAAGTTAGAAGCAAAGATCTTGGAATGTGAGAAGTTAGCACAAGAAGTGGCACTACTAAAAGAAGATTTAGAGGACTCCAAGATCAAGATGAAAGGATTCAAGAATAGCTCAAATATTATGGATAAGATAGTCAAGGTACAAAGAAATTCAACAAACAAAATAGGTCTTGGTTTTGAATAAACTCAAAAGAAATAGGAAGGAGAGTTAACTTCAAGTTCTGAAGAGGAAACTTCAGATGAAGATACTTTAGAAGAAGATAGTGTAAGAGAAATTCAGACATTAGAGGAAGAGTTGGACAATAGAGAGTTCAAAAAAGATAGGAACAATGCACAGAGAAGATACAGATGGAACAACAATCATAATAGGAGACCGATGAGGTCAAAACAAGGAAGCTTCAATGGAAGATGTTTTTCATGTCACAGGTTTGGGCACATGGCTTCACAATGCAGGACACATGAAAGATAGGAATATGGGAATGGATAATTTTTCCATGGGTATTGCTACTCATGTAATCAGTTTGGTCACAAGGCAATGAATTGCAGGGTTCATGAAAGAAGAGGATATGACTTCACTAGGAGAAATCCTAAGATATTTGCACCTCCAAGGAATAATATCATTAAGTGTTATAAGTGCAATAATGATGGTCACACAACAAAGTGGTGTAGAGCAGACATTCCAAAAATAGGTATGAACAAGAACATGAATAGGAACATGAACATGAAAGAAATGAATAGGAACAGAAAGAAAGAAAGAAAGAATGAAAAGAACAGAAAGGAACATGGATGAGAACATGAATAGGAACAAGAATAGGAATAGGAACATGGATGAGAATAGGAATAGGAACATGAATGATGACAGGAACATGGATGATGACTTGGATAGAAACAGTCAGAGGATTCAGAAAACTCAAAAAAGAAGGGAAAAGGATAAAGGTAAAGAGCAGTGCTTTCGGGGAGTAGAAATACTCCCACCCTAGAATTAACCACCTCATGAGGAGGTGGGGGAGGGGCTAAGCTAAGAGGCTCATTCTTAGCCCCGAGCCCCAAAGGTGACCCTTTGCCATTGATGTCAAAGGGGGAGAGATTTGTGTATTGGGGAGAGATTTGATATGGGGAGAGATTTGATATTTGAGAGAGCATTGAGCCAGGGGGAGCAATGTCCCAGGGGGAGCAAAAGGAAAAATAAAGGTCAGGTTTCGGTAAGAAGAGTATGGGTTGCCATCAATGACAAAGGGGGAGATTGTTGGACATTTTGAGTCCCTAAGTCAAAGTTGTCATTGATGTCACCAGATGAAGTCATCATTAATACCAAATATTTCAGCAGGAAACAAAGGGGATAAAAATGGTTATTTGATATCTAGGAAGAAGGCCAAAGATCAAGTGAAACAGTGCAAAAGACAGAAGTAAAAAAGGAGTTATAATATTTATTTTATAAATTATTTAAATTCAGTGTGAATTTAAATTTTATAAATAAATATTAAAGGTACTTTATCAAAGGTATAATATTATAATAGTGGTTATTATAATATTAAATGTGCCATGGTGAAAACCCAAATAAAACATTTATAATTCTTATTATAATGTTTTATAAGGCAAAAGTGGGTTTTATAAAGTCTAAAGATATTTTAATAAACCCAAAGGTGGGGTTTTAAAAATAAAAGGCTTTTAAGCCTTATAATTTCATCGACGTTCATGAAGGAGCTAGCACCGACGTATTAAGGTTGGCAAGAAATTAATATAAAAGCATTTCCAAAAACCATTGGCAATTACCCTTGCTCGAATATCGAATTGCATGTGAAGAAGAGGAAAGAGCTCGTGAAAAACATTTTCGTTCGCTACGGAAAGGAGAAAAGTAGAAGGTGCACGATTTGAGGGCACATAGGCCAGCTTGGCCTAGCGGTGCATTGAGTTGTTTGGATGCAGGAGGTCCCGCGTTCGAATCACAGGCAGTGCAAAAGGGAAGACGTGTTTGGCGCCCAAGGCGCACATGGTTTTTTATTGAAGGCGCACATTTTCGCAAAGGATAACAAGCACGTTGTGCTTGTTGGTTGTTGTGCGAGCGCGTGGCTCGACGACGGCTTTGGCCATGGCTAAGGCGCTTAGGGAAGGAGGAGATAGAGGGTTCGAAACCCTCCAAGGCAAGTTTAATTTTTGTAAAGTATTTTTAATTGCCCACGTGGAGTTATAAGGGTGTTATATGATGTGTTAAGCCTTAGGGAAATTAAAAGGGGGTTATGATTTAATTTTATTTTATATAAGGCTTGCATAAAGTTTTTTTATTAAAGTGGATTTATTTTAGTGGGGCAATTTAATTAAAACTTGTCATTAGGGGTTATGAGGAGTTTGTGAAGGATAGTATTGACATTATTGAGAATCAAGGTTATTGTGAATTAATTTCTCATAAAAGGGGTTATTTCTTTTATAAGAAGACTATGGTGAAAATTATTATTGAGTTGGAGTAATAAGGTGTTATTGAGTTATTATTTTTGTATTGTGGTATTACTCAAGTCTTCTAACCCTTTTGTGATTGGAAAGAGAAATTTATGAGAGTGGCAGATTTGTGAGAACAACTCCTTGGCATCAAAAAGGTATGGGCAAATTCCTTCTTGGTTGAGTTGATTGATTGGCTTTATTGAAAATTAAGTTTGGAGTGAAAAGGACTTGATTAGGGTTTCCTTTTCAAAAGTGGTTGAGTTATTGCTTCAAGGTTTTCTGATTTGAGAGTTGAGATTAAAACCTTGTTTTATTAGCATTGTTGTTGAGATCATTGGTTGAGTGAAGTGTTTGAGTTAATGCTTCAAGGTTTTCTAAAATTGAGAGTTGTGATTAAAACATTGTTTGATGAGCATGGTTGTTGAAGTGAGTTGTTATGCAAAGAACTTGAACTAGGGTTTGAAAAGATCATGAGTATCATTGTTATGTGAGATTTGTTGTTGAGCATTGTTGGAAATATTTTGAGTTGGATGATACATGCTTGGACTAGGGTTTGTGAGCAAGTGTTGTTTCTTGAAGTGATTGGTTGAGTAGAGTTGATTGAGCCTAGTCAAGTGGATGTATGGAGTGATTGTTCAAGTTCCATAAAATAAACTATTCTATATTCTGAGTTGAGAAAGTGATTGAGTTTTTGAGAATAGAACATATTGAGTCTCTAACAATTCTCTTTATGCTTCTATGAGATTGAGTTGAGAAAGTGATTGAGTTTTGAGAATAGAACATATTGAGTCTCTAACAATTCTCTTTATGCTTCTATGAGATTGAGTTGAGAAAGAGATTGAGTTTTTGAGAATAGAACATATTGAGTCTCTAACAATTCTCTTTATGTTTCTATGAGATTGGACAAGTTTTGTGTGAGCTTGTTGAGCAGATTTGGACAAGTTCTATGTGGACCTATTGAGCATATTTGGATAGGTTCTAGTGGACCTATTGAGCAGATTTGAGCAGGTTCTGTGTGGACCTATTGAGCAGATTTGGATAGGTTTTGTGTGGACCTATTGAGCAGATTTGAGCAAGGTTCTAGTGGACCTATTGAGCATATTTGAGTAGGTTCTGAGTGGACCTATTGAGTAGATTTGAGTAGGCTTTAGAATAGAATTGAAGAAGATTTGTGTAGAGGACTATGTGAGACTATTGAGTAGATTTGAGTAGATTTGAGGATAGATTTGTGCTAGACCAGATATTGAGATTGAGTAGATTTGTGCTAGACCGAATGAACTATGTTTAGTATAGACTTGAGAAGATTTGTTGAGCAGACTTGTGCTAGACCGAATGGACTATGTTTAGTGCAAGAGTTGAGAAGAACTGTGCTAGACCGACTGGACTGTGTTTAGTACAGAATTGAGATAGAGCTTTGGAGGTGATAGAGTAGAGAGGACAGAGTCTCTAGTGGATAGAGATCCATCAGCCAGGACATTGAGGATAGGTCTTCTGAGTGAGGACAAGAGTCTTCAAGTGGAGAGAGATCCACCAGTCAGTGCAGTGGAGGCAGTGTCTTCTAGAGGATCACCAACCAGAGCAGAGGAGAAGGAGTTCTCCTATGGATAGAGATCCACAAACTTGATTTAGGGGATTGGTGTCTCCTTTGGACAGAGGTCCATAAACATTGTAATTGGGAAGGATTCCCAAGAGATTGATTGAGAAAATTTAGTGAAATATTTTCTCCGTGGAAGTAGCCATCTTTGGGTGAACCACGTAAATTGTTGTGTCTCTATTGTGTGTGGTGTTGTGTACATTGCTTTGATTACTGTTGTTGATATTGCTATCTTTACATTGCATATATTGGTTTGAGAGAAAAAGTAAAAAGTGCTCTTATACTGTTCACCCCCCTCTCAGTATAAGCTTGTGTTCTTCATGATAATTATGGAAACATGGGATTCAAAGCTCATCCAAAGAACTGAGAGGTTGTCTAGTGCAAAGAAATTTATTTACTAGAGATATAGGTTTGAATGCCTACTAATACAATGGTACCAAATGGAGGATGAATTGTATTTTTTGGCTAATGTGGCACCTCTAGGTGCTACCAATACACTTTTTCACATACTTATACCAAATCAACTAATTATATTTTGACAAATGTTTAAATCTCATTGGATACCCATGTCCAATGGTGAACAAGTGGCAAAATATTAGTGGCATTTATTGATAAATGAATGGATTTCAAATTGAAGATGAATAATTAATACAATGATCCTAAGGTTTGATTTTTCAAATTTTTATTTTTTGAGGGCTATTAGGGATTTTTTTTAAGGCTATAATTTTAGCATATGCAAGCATTTTGAGCCTATTTTTTTCAAATTTAGTGCCTTTTTAGTTCTTCATATTGATAACATAAATTCACAAGCTTGTTATAGTGTTAGGGGCAGAATTGTATATGATGGTACTCAAAGCTTATTGCCCTATTTTGAAAGGGTAAATTTACCATATGCTATGCAATGAAACTATTAGTCTACATTTATGTGTTAGGACCCCATCCTAACACTAATTTTGTAACTCTCATATTATTATGTAATGACCCCTTTCCAATATGGGGATCCCTTTATAATGATATTTTATAATACTTTGTAATGGTATGTGGCAAGTGAGGTACCTAGACAAGTGGGGCCATTTCATGTAGCCATTATCAAGAATCTAACTGATATTTAGTAGAAGAGTCTAGCTCGAGTGGAACTTTGTATGTAAGCCAAATCTTGAGCATTAGGTTAGGGTTGCATGAAGTGTATCTTTAAAATACAAGGGCCCATAAATAATTGTATCTTTGTCCAAATTAATGAAAGTATTGAAGGAGGCTTCTCCCTCAAAGAGGCCTATGATTATGTGTTGTTTTATGAGATTGTTATAATTCTACATTTACATTTTGTATTGCAATATTTTGTTCTTTCATGAAATTATGTTTTTATTGCAATATTTATGTGAATGAGTTTATTTTTATTAGAAGGTTCTTTTTTTTTTATAAGTTAACAAAATTTATACTAATATGGGCATTTGAAAGGCTCCCTAATGCCTTGATAATTCATCACGAGAAAAGGATGCACTATCCACAAAAAACATCAATGCATCCATAAAACCTAAAAACTTAAAGGAAAATTGAATCAAGCCAAAAGTTAGAGGTAAAACTAGAAAAGGCCCTGATAGGACAGAAACCTAAGACAACAAGAAAAAATAGCCAACTAGGCAATTACATTATCCTTGATGTCATCCTTCTTGACATCCTTATCAACATCCTTACGGATGTCCTTGAATAGATCCTTTGTGATTTCCTTTACGATTTCCTTAAAAAAGTTTATTTTTATTAGAAGGTTCTTAACAAGTGGTATTAGAGAACTTTCTAGGGCTAAGTTCTATGACAATGATAGTTCTTGTTCTTCCAATTTGACTTCTAGGTATAAATTTCCCATATTTCCATTTTTTTGCTTGTTTCCTTACTAAAAAAATCACAACCCTTTTTTTGCATTAGTTTATCATGTTAGAAGCCTTGTGTTAGGGGTTTTAAAATATCACATACGAGTTGTCATTATTGGAAAATATAGATTGCCTATTAAGAATCTAGTGAAGTGAGGGGTGATTAAGCTCTAATACCTAGGCCTTAAATAACACCCATCTATGAAATTGAGCTTCCACGTATCTTTGGGTATACCAAGACATCCCCTAGGATTAGGAGAAACCTTTATCCCTTGAAATATTTTGGCCTTGTATTATCCATAGTACATCAAATACAACATCTAGAAAGGTTGCCCTATCGTATTGCCATAGAGGTAGGTAGTGTGATCAAGGGTATGTGTGGAATCCCCTTGAGTAGTGGACTAAAATATTAGTTTGAGAAATATTGTTTGTCACTGCGGTATAACAGAGGGTTTATGGGAAATATATACACCTTGGCTTGGAGTACCATGTTCTGTTGAATATTAATCCTGCAACTAAAAATATTATCACAAAAATTGAGCATACTAAAGAGACTTCCCTATCCTATAATTACTACATGAAACAAACACAAGAATTTGGTGATGAACATAACAATCAGAGTCAGTAACAATCAAGATAGAATTCTCCAATGTTAGTAACAGTTGGATATAAATTTAGGCATAGTCACTAACAGTTAGGATAAATTTTACTATCATCGGTAATAGTTGCCTATGATATTTAGAATTTATAACATATATGAAGTTTTCAATGATAGAGTCAGACTAGAAAATCATCAAAATAGTGAGCTACAATGTCAATGATAGAACATAGTTAGTAACAAAGTGCAGAGTCTCATAAGGGGTTGTTTAACAAGAAACCAATTTTTTGAGTTAACCAAGCCTCTAGAAAAAAAATCAACAACACTTGAAGACAACATCCCCCTCCCCCAAAAAACATAAAACATAAAAAATCACGTATGGGGTGCCCAAAAATAGTGTTGTGATATATATCTTATTACAACCATCTCATAGAGCTGATTCATTTGGTATATAGCCTCCATGCACTTTTTTTGAAGTGCCAAAAAATATCATTTTGGGGCCTAGCCCATTAAGATCATATTTTTGATCTGATCAATTTGATATATACCACCCAAACACTTTTTTTGCTTTCTTATTAAAAATAGTAACCCCTGAAACAATACTTCTATTTTTAATAAGTTAGTGGAAGTGGTTTTATATCATACCAAAATGGCTAGAAAAACTAGAGGACACCAAAAGGAGATAGAACAAAATATTTTTTTGGAGCAAATGCATACAACTATTAATACCCTTCTTAATGACTTTAAATAGATGAAGGAAGAAGCAACACTTTTGGGAGATGAATACATGAGATCTAAATCTAACATGGAAGAAAAAATTTTAGAGGTTGAGGAAAATATTAGGGATGATCCAAAGGTGTTTGAGCATCATAACATTAACCAACTAGGTGGTAGTACCACCAATAAAGATAAAGGAATCCATAAGAATAAAGAAATCTATCATTCTCTTTTTAACACATATACTCCATTTAAGATGCTTAAATTAGAATTTCCTAAGTTCAATGAAAAGGATGTTTATGGGTGGTTATATCGAGCATATTAGTTCTTCAAACTTCACAATGTTCCTAAATATTTGTGGGTCATTATGACATCTTTCAACTTTAAATATGAAGCCTTACAATGGAATCAATGGTTATGAAACACAAATATCAATCCTTCTTAGGAACATTTTGAGTCACATTTACTCACTCATTTTGTTCCTAATGAGTATGAGGACTTTATAGGAGCATTAACAAAATTGAAACAAACCTCTATGGTTTGAGACTACCAGACACAATTTGAAAAATTGGCTAACAGGACCAAGGGGTTGAATGAAGGCTTTTTTTAGAGTTGTTTTATTAGTGGTTTCAAAGATGATATCAAGGCTAATATCAAGATGTTCAAACCATAATCTATGATGCAAGCCATAGGATTGTTGAGATTGGTCAAAGAAAACCTTTTGTCTTGAAGGAGGCCACTTAAATTTTCATAGGCTAAACTCTTACTTCCTTCCAAGTTCACAGCCAATACTAGAAATAAATCTACCCCCTATAAGCACTTAACTAAAAAAGATATGGATGCTCAACATGTACAAGGTTTATCTTATAATTGTGATGAGAAGTATTCACCATGGCATAAATGCATCCAAAAGAAGCTATTTTTGCTAGATGTAGAGGAGTCAGTAAGCAGTGAACAAATTGATGATGAAGTAGAACCATTAGAGGAACCACTTTAGGATGAGAGTGAAACATGAGAAGAACCACAACCATATAATTTTTGTCCATGCTCTTGTAGAAATTACTACCCCTAAAACGATGAAAGTAGTAGGATTTTTCCAAGGACATATTACAATTCTCATTGATTTAGGAAGTACGCACAACTTTATTGATCCCTGAGTCACCAAGCAAACCAATTGTTACATACATGCTTGCAACTCCCTTGAGGTTATGGTGGAAAATGGTAAAAACATTACCTTGTAAAGGAAAATTCTATAATGTTAATTTAAATATAGGGGATTACAAACTCAAAATAGATATGTTTGCTCTTCAACTGATAGGATGTAATGTGCTAGAAGTTCAATGGTTAGGTACTTTTGGAACCATAGCCTAGAAATTTGTAGATTTATGGACGTAGTTTTCATAGAATGGTATGTCTTACACTCTCTATGTTTTACCAGTAGGATCTCCCTAGATTATTAGTTCAAATTGTATAGAGAGGTTGTTAAAAAAATATTCCTATGGGGTAGTTACTTAGATATTTGCAATTCAACCACAAAATTTATTAGAGGATAAAATCCTGAATGTTTGCAACTCTTTCTTCTTAAGCAAGGTGCTATATTTTTTTTAAAGTTATATCTTTGCTCGTGTTACTATCATATAATTCTCAAGGAGGAGGATACTCCCAAAATAACATTCATCACTCACGAGGGCCATTATGAATTCTTGGTTATGCCATTTGGCTTAACGAATGCACCTTCCACATTTTAGAGCCTAAAAAAAAACATCATCTTCCTATTCCTTCACAATTTTTTTAATTTTTTTTATGATAATTTGGTTTATAGTCACTCTTGGGAGGAGCATCTCATCCATTTGGATTAGGCTTTATATATTTTGTCTTAGAATTAACTTTATGCTAAGAGTTCTAAGTGTTATTTTGTGTTGACCAAAGTAGAGTATTTGGAACACATTATCACCAGAATGGAGTTAAATTTGATCATAAGAAGATTCAAGTTGTTCAAGATTGGCTAAAGCCTCATAATTTCAAGGGACTTCATTTAGGACTCATAGGTTATTGCCACAAACTTATACAAAAATATGGAAAAATAGTTGCTCCTTTAAAATCCATGTTAAAAGAGAATTATTTTACTTGGTTAGTCCCAACTAAGAAGGATTTATTTGACCTAAAGAATGCTATGACAACCACTCCAATGTTATCCATGCCTGATTTTTTAAAATATTTTGTAATTAAAAGTGATTCTTTAGGTAGTGTCATAAGAGCCGTGTTGATGTAGAAGGGAAGATCATTGACCTTCACTAGTAAAGCACTTTTAGGTTGAAATCTAGACAAATATACTTATGCAAAGGATATGCTTGCTATATTGCATGTGGTTAATCACTGGTAACCCTATCTCATTGTGTGATATTTTTCCATTAAAATAGACCACCAAAGTCTTAAATAATTTCTAGAGCAATGGGTTTCCACCCCTGAACAACAAAAGTGGATATCTAAATTAATAGGCTATGATTATGATATTACATATAAAAAAGACAAGGAGAACATTGTGGCTAATGCCCTATCTTGACAATTTGAGGATCAGAGTATGTTATGTGATATATTTTCATATTTACCTCATTGGATTAATTATATCAAAGAAGATGTGTTCAAGGACTTCAGATTGCAAACTTTGATTACCACACTTCAAATAGAGCCTACCTCATATCTGGGATACACTTGAGATGGTCAAGATTTGAGATATCTTAACTGCCTTGTTATTCCTTAAAATTCTCAACTATGGGAACTCATATTGAAGAAAATACACGCTTCACCAACTACGGGCCATTATGGGTTCCTCAAGACTTATGAAAGGATTAAATATACTTTATTTTGGAATGGAATGAGGAAGTATATTTAATATTTTATGGTATAATATGATATATTCTAGTGAATAAAAGGAGAAATGGTGCATTCCCTTGGAACTCTTTACCCCTTGCCCATTATAGAACAAGTATGGACAAATATTTACATGGACTTTACTGAAGGGTTACCTAATTTAGGAGGTATATTAGTTGTTTTGGTGGTAGTGGATCATCTCATAAAGTATGATTGATGAGCACCAAAAATGCTCATTTTATATACACGGTTAAGGAGAATTATCACTGGTTCAATTAGCATATGAGATGTATTTTATATAACTTATGCATATAATTGATAGAAAATCCGGTATTATGCTTGATTGGTGTTTTTAGTGGGAAATGTGTATAAATGCAGGTTTTATTACTAATATGGTGTTTTCCAGTCTACATCCACTTGGACCTGGCATACTTCTGCTTACAGAGACTAAGGCAAGAGAGCAAGTGCCTTCCTCTTCAAGGAAGGTGCCCAACAGAAATAGGCGCCTTCCTCTTCAAGGAAGGTGCCCAGCAGAAGTAGGCGCCTTCCTCTTCAAGGAAGGCGCCCAACAGGAAGAGTAGGCACCTTCCTTATAAGGAAGGCACCCAATAAAAGTAGGCGCCTTCCTTATAAGGAAGGCGCCCAACAAAAGTAGGCGCCTTCCTTATAAAGAAGGCGCCTCCATGCCTTCATACTTTGCAAGATTTACCAAGTCAACTTTGATTGGTTGACCAAGGACTATGGAGGAGGTTGCACGTGAAGACAAAGGAGATCTATTTTAATCATGCATTTATTAAATAGAATAAAGTGTTTGTTATTATTATCAACCGATTGGTCGGTTGACCTTGTAAAGCTCTTAAAGCATATTATTATTTTTAGGATGCATTAGTTTAGGATTTGTTGTTACGTACACCTAAGGATGTTTATATTTATCCTTCTGGTGAATGAACATACTTTAAAATAGAAGAATAAAATATGTGTAGAATCAATTGTAACTAAATCACATCACGTGATTAAAATAGACTGATTTGTTATTGTAATGAGATCTGGCTGCGCTTTATATAAAGACGTAGGCCAGATGAACAATGGGAGATGAATGATTAATTTTACACAGAACTTATTTTATTTTATTGTTTAATTAATTAAGAGTGCAACTCCTCTTATTCGAGCAAGCTCTACGTAGCTAGCCGGGCGGACTATCTGCGGGAGCTTGGGCCCACTCCCTGCAGTAGTCCTCCCCTGTTTAATTTGTGCATTTGCTTTTTGTAGATTAGTTTACTTGCTTTATTTAATTTCAGTTGTGTGTGTTTATTTCCTCGCATTTTATTTCCACATTTTATTTCCAGCACTTTACTTTTTGTTTATAATTTATTTATTTCATTTCCCGCACTTAGTTTATTTGGTTTGGCTGGAATCCAATTACACAAACCTCCCCACCAAACTAAATAAGGTACAACCAGATTTGTTCCCCAACACTGCAGGCATATACTGTGCATGACACTCATAAGTTTACGGACTTACCGGATTGATAATTTATGGAAGAGAAATGAATGTTTTTCGGGACGTGAATTTCTGCTCACCATTTTGGCACCGTTGTCGGGGAGTGTCTAAACTGTAGTGTTCTAATTTACAGGTCAGATAAAAAGTCTATTTAAAATTACCTGTAGATATTTTACCTGAGAAGTGTGAGTCCACCATGGGCCTTTTTATAAGGCCAAAAATAGTTGTCGGCACAGTCAGAGCTAAATTCCATTGGCAACTGTTTGCATTTTATAGCTTCTCAGGTAAACGTGGGAATGAACCTGATGTACCAAATTAAGTGTAGAAGTAGGAATAAAACGTGTTGTTGAAAAAAAATTAGAAAAAATCTGGCATTGAAGGATTTCCATCATATTTTCAATGGTTCCAAGAAATCAAAATAAATAAGCACAACCCAAGTCTGATTGAAAATTTTTAGGGATGTGTTTTTATACAGAAACCATTGAAAAAATTGTGCCTCTAGAAGCTTGGTTTTAAATTAAAAAATTTTACAGGCTTGAAATTTTTGCAACGTATTGGTAAATGTTTTTTATGATGAAATTAATAATGCAGGGAAAATGACAGAGCATAATTTAAAGAGAACGCCTTGTTATGGAGTATGCTCTTCACTTGCGCTTAAGGCGACCTGGTGAATCAGAAACTAGCATGTGTTTTTAACAGACTGCTATGCCATGTTTTCTTCAGGTTGCTAGCTCACGGATAGTCATTGGCTGGCCTGCACACTTTGCCATTACGTTGAAAGAAGTTTGGTTGCGAGGCCATGAAGGAAAATACTCTTCTCATGCTACAACATATCAGACTAGTTGAAAAAAAAAAATATTTCGAGAAGACTAGTTCAGATGTAGGCATGGGGGAGACCCCACCTTCATCAATGCCGCCAACAACACAATGAACGCTATTTATAGTGTTCGTGAAAAAAAAAAAAAAAAAGAGAAAAAAATAAATCATCTGCTGAAAAGGCTCCAAGTTAATGAGCAAATCAAAAATAGAGTTTTATTTTGCTGCTTGTTGAAAGAGAGTATCCTCTTTCCCGAGGACCAGCTTGGTCTAGAAGGGAAATGAGAAATCTCCAACCGGTAGCTAAATAAAATAGGGAAAGAGCTTGGAGGAGATCAGATTTCAAATGTCTGCACAAAGGCCACATGGTGCTTGAGCACAAAAAAAAAAATGTGTGAATGGAGCTCAAGGTGGCTAGAAAAATAATAGCACATAAATCTCATCGAGGCATTTTATGAAGGCGTCACACTTGAACACCCGACACATGTTGTAGATTATGGAAAATATTTGTTTTTATCCTCACTTTGAGAAATAGAGGATCGTAGGGCCACTCTAACTCCACCTGCGATGTAAATAATTCAAAGTGGGAGATTATTCAGATGCACATGTGTCAGGATTGTGTAAAGATTACTTAATTGAAAAAGTGATGCGTTCAGGGGCACACGATGAGAAAATAGTGCACGAAGATTAATCCCTGCAATGCATACGGAGAGTCCAATACTTTGGATATGCATTAGAGCAGGATTAACATTTTTTTATGTGCTAATTGAGGAGGAGCTTGGTGTTTCAAAAATGTGAGTTGTTGGTTGTCATAAAATCCTTTCATAATGGTACATGGAATGTAACTTTCACATAGTAGGCTGCGTAGTTACCTGACTCACACGACCTCCACTTTTGAATGCACAGTGCCAACATTACAGTTTTTATGGTAGCATTCTCATTCTGTTAAAATATGTGAAGAAAATATACAAAAGAGAGGCAGAGTCTCACTATGGTGGAAGATAACATCAACTTTGAGAGGATCTGAAACCATGGAGAAATCTGCTTTTCACAAAAAGTGTGAGGGCAAAGATGTTTCAAGTACATGGCACATTTTGCCAAATTCTTAGGATGGATCATTGACAAACCTCCAGATGTGAAAATCACCAGCTCAAATGGTTGAAGTTGACATTCTGTTCTTTGATGCAGATGATGAAAAAAAAATGATAATCCAAGATCTGTTCTGGTCAAGGCAGAATAGACCAAAAAAAAAAAACAGAAAAAAAAATTAGTTAGAATTTTATTTTAATGCCTTTAGTTTAGATTTTTCTTTTATGTTTTGCAGGACAACGTGAAGTGCGAAGTAGAAAAATAAGGAGGTGTCTGTGAAGATTTTGTGAATTGAGATTTATACATGGAGTTCATAATAACACTATACGAACTATCTCGTGTACCTAATCATGTAGCATCCAATCTAGCAGGTGAAAGCTAGCAGAGTTTTACCTTGGCAACATTAGCACTTGAAGGCAGGCTAAGTAACCCTGATCAAGCGAAAGGCTTCCAGCCCAAGGTGCTTGTGAAACTTTGGGAAAGTTTTGCTGCAAGGTGTGTGACTGTTACAACCTGAGTAAATGATGAGCGGAGTCAAAGATGCTACACCACGTACAAAGTAGAGTGCTGAGACAATGTTCGAGTAACGGTCAACGAGCTCCATTAACAATCGCCTCACATTTGTGAGAGTGGATCAGACATCGGCATGGGGGAGACCCCATACCATACCAGTAGCTTGGATGAATGCTCAATCATTCGTTTAAAAAAAAGAAGAAGAAAAAAAAAAAAAAAAAAAAAGAGAAAGAAAAGAAAAAAAAAGGAGGATACGTGAAAAAAAAAAAATGAAGTGAAAGATGCCTTGATCATCAATAAGGTGCCTTCATAAGAAGGCCCATACATGGAGGCTTAAAAAGGCACATACATTGGAGGTGCCTTCCCGCATAGGAAGGTGCCATACATTGGAGGTGCCTTCCACATCAGAAGGTCATACATTGGAGGTGCCTTCAAGAAGGCACGATTGGAGGCTTCCATGAAGGCACCATACATTGGAGGCCTTCATAGAAGGCACCATACATTGGAGGCACCTTCCACATCAAGAAGGTGCCATACATTGAAGGGACTTAAAGACTTGACATCTAGGGTGCCTTGATCCATTTCACCTAGGTGGTTGAAAAAAAAAAATGAATCCTCCAAGAAAAAAAAAAAGCATAGAACATGTCCTCTTAGCATAAAAATTTCTTTCTTATTGCTTTGCAGAAATCATGAACCGAATGCAAGTTGTAGGCATCCTGAGAGCCAGGGCCTAATAGGCATGGAGTCATGACTCCTTTTTATTCTTTTTGTTCTAGTTTTGTAGGTGTAGTTTCGTAGGACATAACCATGAGCATGATCTATAGGCGGAGCCGGCTTAAACTAGGCCTAACAGATGTGACATTTTGTGCCCTACAATTAGGAGTGCGGTAAAGCGAAAAAGGCACTTACTTCCCACTAGGAAGAGAGTGCCTACAATCAGCCCAATACAATAGTGCCTTTTTCCATTTGGAGGAAGGTACCAATAAGCAATGTTCTTCTCCTTTGATGGAGGTTCCTGTTGCTCAAGTGTGGGACCTGATGTTCAGAGGGCTGTAGACCTGTTGTACAGAGGGACCTGACACTGGTGACAAGGGCATCACCAATTTAAGTGGGGGAAGATGCGGGTGAACCAGAACCTCTCATAATAAAAAAAAAATTTTGTTGTTTGACTCCCAATTGAAATGCAAATTAGAAACAAAGCTTGTACGGGAACACCAATAGAAGAAGGCTCAGCCTAAAAAAAAAGGGGAGTTCGGAAGGTTGTTGTCATGAGGACGTGACAATTTTTAGACATGGGGGAAAGACGCCTTATTGTCGATGCCTAACTTACTCCTATGAAAAAAAAAAAAACCCTTTTGTTGAAATAGCTCCACGATGAAATGCAAATCAGAAGCAAAGTTTTATTTTTGCTGCCCGTTGGAAGAGAGTATCCTCTTTCCCGAGGACCAACCTGGTCCCGAAGGGAAATGAGAAACCTCCAACTGGTAGCTAAATAAAATGGGGGAGGAGTTTGAAAAAAATAGATGTCAAATATCTGTTTCCTTCGGAATCAATGCATGGTAAGTAGGCACCTTCCTCTTCAAGGAAGGTGCCAGAAGAAGGTAGGCGCCTTCCTCTTCCAAGAAGGCACCAAGAAAAGATAAGTGCCTTCCTCTTCCAGGAAGGCGCCAATAGAAGGCCAGCGCCTTCCTCTTCCAGGAAGGCACCAAAATAATGCTTTTGAATGCAAGTGCCTTCCTCTCACGAAGGCACCAGGAAGGCACCAGGAAGGCTCATGGGCCCGGAAGGCACCACGGAAGGCACCATAGGAAGGCGAAGAAGGCAGGTGCCATAGGAAGGCGCCACAGGAAGGCACCATAGGAAGGCAACAGGAAGGCACCACAGGAAGGTGCCACTAGAAGGCAAGCGCCTTCCTCTCACAGGAAGGCATCGATAGGAAGGTGCCACTAGAAGGCAAGCACCTTCCTCATAGGGAAGGCGCCCCTGTTCTTCACCCGTTGACTAGACAAGCACGACATGGGCAACAAATATTGGTGCAGTTCCAACTCTACGTCATGTAGGTTAATTTGGGGATCGCACCAACGTATGAGAACATCCTACCAATGCCAGCACATACAACACATACATCTCAGCAATGCACCTGACAGATGCCATGAATGATGAAAGAAATATTGTTTTTCCTCACTCCAAAAAACAAAGGAATGCAGTGTTGTTCCAATTATGCATGCAAAAGAAATAATTCAGAGGGGAGATCATTTTGGATGCACACGTGTCAGAGGATG
Source organism: Wollemia nobilis (assembly GCA_028583015.1). Classification (NCBI taxonomy): domain Eukaryota; kingdom Viridiplantae; phylum Streptophyta; class Pinopsida; order Araucariales; family Araucariaceae; genus Wollemia; species Wollemia nobilis. The sequence continues at coordinate 6,427,452 of JAQPPZ010003361.1, read as the reverse complement.
AAAAAAAAAGGGAGAGAGTCAAGATCTGTTCTGTTCATGGCAGAACAGATAAAGATACATATAAATAAATAAATAAAATCTCCAGGAGCACCAACGTGAAGACGTCTCACACCACCAACATCATATATATCAGATTCTATGAAATTCACCCGGGTATGTACTGATTTTCTTGTTAATTATGTGTATAGTTATTTTAAAATCATTTCTATGCTAATACCAGTCGACGCCTCCATAGTTTTTCAAAATCTCCCATTAGAATTCAAACACATGATGTGCCTTGAAAAAAAATATAATTGAAAAAAAAAAGAGAGGCTATGGCATCTACATGAATAAATTTGGCATCATTTTCATTGCCGCCTCCTGACAATGGTAGTCATCTTGAGCGAACACATATAAATGATGCTACTCTCTACCACAAAGGAGGTTCTGGAGATGCCAAATATGTTTTAGATGTGGGTAAAAGTAGTAGCTGGTGATTGCACTTGTTTTAAACAAATTTGGTCTCACCAAATCTGACTAATGTGCAACACTGGAAAATGCCAGCATTAGTGCAGTGGTAATTTGCCCTAAATAGTGTGGTCATGATTTAACTATTTATCCACAATGATTAGTCAGGATGTGTTTCTGACTTCTGCTGGTGCCGCATCGCTCTATGGATGAAGAATAGCAACACTCAATGAAAAAAAACATAGTGTTGAATAAAAAAATAGTACTGAGAAAAAAATAGTAGTGCTGAATGGAAAAAAATAGCAACACTCAGTGGCAGAGAAACAGAGATGTTGAAGGCCATTAAAATAAAAAAAAAGAGGAAAAAAATATATATCCCAGGGGTTGTTGTCACGAAGACATGACAAACTTTTTGGCATGGTCAGCCTGCGAGAGGGATAACTTCACCTTTTGGTGCCACGAGGGCGTGGCACATGTTAGGCATGGGGGGATGATGAGCACCAAAAATGCTCATTTTATATACACGGTTAAGGAGAATTATCACTGGTTCAATTAGCATATGAGATGTATTTTATATAACTTATGCATATAATTGATAGAAAATCCGGTATTATGCTTGATTGGTGTTTTTAGTGGGAAATGTGTATAAATGCAGGTTTTATTACTAATATGGTGTTTTCTAGTCTACATCCACTTGGACCTGGCATACTTCTGCTTACAGAGACTAAGGCAAGAGAGCAAGTGCCTTCCTCTTCAAGGAAGGTGCCCAATAGAAATAGGCGCCTTCCTCTTCAAGGAAGGCACCCAGCAGAAGTAGGCGCCTTCCTCCTTAAGGAAGGTGCCCAAAGAGTAGGCGCCTTCCTTATAAGGAAGGCGCCCAACAAAAGTAGGCGCCTTCCTTATAAGGAAGGCGCCCAACAAAAGTAGGCGCCTTCCTCATAAAGAAGGCGCCTCCATGCCTTCATACTTTGCAAGATTTACCAAGTCAACTTTGACTGGTTGACCAAGGACTATGGAGGAGGTTGCACGTGAAGACAAAGGAGATCTATTTTAATCATGCATTTATTAAATAGAATAAAGTGCTTGTTATTATTATCAACCGATTGGTCGGTTGACCTTGTAAAGCTCTTAAAGCATATTATTATTTTTAGGATGCATTAGTTTAGGATTTGTTGTTACGTACACCTAAGGATGTTTATATTTATCCTTCTGGTGAACGAACATACTTTAAAATAGAAGAATAAAATATGTGTAGAATCAATTGTAACTAAATCACATCACGTGATTAAAATAGACTGATTTGTTATTGTAATGAGATCTGGCTGCGCTTTATATAAAGACGCAGGCCAGATGAACAATGAGGGAGATGAATGATTAATTTTACACAGAACTTATTTTATTTTATTGTTTAATTAATTAAGAGTGCAACTCCTCTTATTCGAGCAAGCTCTACGTAGCTAGCCGGGCGGACTATCTGCGGGAGCTTGGGCCCACTCCCTGCAGTAGTCCTCCCCTATTTAATTTGTGCATTTGCTTTCCGTAGATTAGTTTACTGCTTTATTTAATTTCAGTTGTGTGTGTTTATTTCCTCGCATTTTATTTCCACATTTTATTTCCAGCACTTTACTTTTTGTTTATAATTTATTTATTTCATTTCCCGCACTTAGTTTATTTGGTTTGGCTGGAATCCAATTACACAAACCTCCCCACCAAACTAAATAAGGTACAACCAGATTTGTTCCCCAACACTGCAGGCATATACTGTGCGTGACACTCATAAGTTTACGGACTTACCGGATTGATAATTTATGGAAGAGAAATGAATGTTTTTCGAGACGTGAATTTCTGCTCACCAATGATTACTTTTGTTTCCTCTCCCATCCCTACACAGCCTCAGTAGTAGCCCAAATATTTCTAGATTTTGTTTTTTGCCTTCATGGAATACCCACATCTATTGTGTTTGATCGATACCCTACCTTCACTAGTGATTTTTAGAAATATTTTTTTAAGTTGTAGGGGATTCAACTCAAAATGAGTTTAGCCTATCATCCATAAATAGTTGGTCAAACAAATATTGTAAAGAAATGCATGGAGACATATCTTTGTTGGCTTACCTCTAAACATCCTACATATGGATGAAGTGGTTTTCCTTGGCCAAATAGTGATATAACACGTCATATCACACTACACCCAAGGTTACCCCTTTTGAAGTAGTTTATTATTATCCTCCATCAACACCCTCCTCCTACATTCCAAGAAGCTCTAGAATCTATGCTATTAAAACTAGACTCATCCAACATGTCACATTCCTCCATCAACTAAAGATGAATATGAAATTGACCCAAAATAATATGCACAAACTAATCATCACCATTTTGTGTGTAGAATTTAAGTAGGAGATATGATTTTTCTCCACTTGTAGTTGTATAAACAGTCCTCATTCTAGCTTCGTAGATGCTAAAAAATAGCTAGCAAATACTATGGATCCTACCATATATTATAGCATATTGGTACAATAGGCTAGAAATTGGCCCTCCCATCTACATCAAAGCTCCATCCTGTCTTTCATGTCTCTTCTCTCAAGAAGGTTGTGTAGGCCAAAATTGGCTACATCTCTACTTAGCCAAATATTTGTAAATTTGACTAAGTACATAGGAAATAAACATAAAAGTGCTAATTTTATTATTTTTGCTAAAAAAAAAGCATTGGAAAAGGGTCAAAATGGAGAAGATACAGTAAGCAAGATTTCCTACCGCCTTTGTAAAATGCATGTAAATCTAAAAAGTGCCAACAAACAAGGAAGCATGGGAAATAGTCGAAATCAGAGGAAGGTTTGCAACACACGATTCTCATATGCCTTTGTAAACTGTGCACAAATAGAAAATCACAAGAAAATAAGAGAACACTAAAAATGGTTGAAAATGGAGGAGGATACATCGATATTTCCCACTACCTTTGTATTTTGTACACAAATAAGAAAGTGCAAGAAAATAGAAAAGTGCTAGGTAAGGTCAAAATCGAAGAAGGTTGGATGAATGAGATTAGTCAAGGTGATAGCCCTACCATCCTATAGATTTATTTCCCTAACTAGGGTGGGTCATTATTGGCAAGCAGGCATAAGAGTTTCCCTTAATCTTACCACCCAACTACTAAGTGGGAATTCAAGGTCTACCTTTGATGCTCGTCTACCCAGAAATCTTCTTGACCATAGACTTAGCCGATTTTGAATAGGGCAAGATTTTGGGATCACTCTTTGCTTAGTGACCACCTATTTTTTTGCTCATTCATTTCCAACATCTTCCATAAACTTACCTTTGAGGTCCAACTTTACCATTAACACCAAAGCTTGGCTCCAAAATTTGCCATGCTATCATCATGCAAAAATAGTGGGTGGAAGGAAGTAAAATTTCACCCACAATATTGCTCTCATATGGCATGTATCTTACTTTATTTCAATCACTCAAAGCTACCATTTATCCCAATGAAAACACCAGGACCTAATGGAACAACTCTCACTGTCTATTCATGGATGAATATGTTGATCAAAACATAATATTAATATAATTTCAATAGAGAATTCCTAGGGCCTGCCCTAAAGCTGATTTATGGATGAATTCTTAGAATACCTAAATTGGTAGATGATACATTAAGGAAGAAGGTCAAAGAGGAAGGTTATTGGTACATACGAACTAAGGGGAAAATTATTCACCTATATTTTTTTACTGAGAAACCCTTCGTCTTGCCTCATTATGTTACCGAGAGAATGTTCACTCTAGAATACTTCCACCAGAAGGATTATATTAATGTCATCTTTAGAATTGGAAAAGGTAGGAAGGGAATCTACACTTATCTCATTAAGGTAAAGGATATATTTTTTAACAAAAAGGGATAATATAAGAGCATTACGAGATATATGCAAGAATTGGGGCTATTAGAACTCCCTCACCGATGGAGATACGACCCAAATAATAAATTTTTAGAGAAAATAAATGACCCAAAAGCTAAGACTATAAGATTAAAAAGAACTCTCCGATCCCACTTTGATAAATTCAGAAATAATGATGAAAAATCAGAATTGGAATGGGATGTTCAACACATGGAGGCATTGCCCCCTTGGAGATATTTCTATGACCATGTCATAGATTATGATCCAAAAAATAATCCAATGCATGTTTACATAGAAGATGATGTTAAATATTTTATTAATAAAGTGGACTAGAATTATGCAAAAATATTTAAATTTTGGAGAATGCGGGTAGAATCAAATATGGTGAATTCTAGTTTCTCCACAAAAAAGTGACAGACGATTTGAATAATTGTATGACCTGCATGCTGATACTTTGTAAGGTACTAGAAATGTTTTAGCATTGAGCTTTAGGAATCCTATAGGCTAGGGAGAAGTAAAAAATAATAGATAAGCTAGCAGGTAGAAGCTGAAACCAGTCACCATTAGAACTCCTCCATCCTCCCCTCCACATACAAAGACCCCCATAGAAATCATCCCTACCAAAAAAGGTAAACACATTACTTTTCAGTCTACAACATGGGAATTATAGACATATGGGCCAAGTACCCATCTGATGTAGAGGTAGAGTTATGAAGGAGGAGTTTTGGTCCCCAACGAGATGGATAGTGTAGAAATAATTCAGGTGGAATGAAGACCAGAAAGGTTATCTCTAGGGGCATCTATCTAAGAATATATATAACCTAGATACATAAAATATAAAGTTATGATCGATACCTATGTAGTGATGTTTGCACACCCTACTCCCTCCTAGTAGCAAATCCAACTTGAGAGATCACAAATAGAGCTCTAAGAACTAGCTCAAGGAGAAAAATCAATGGTTGATTCTTTTAAGTCATAATCAGTAGCAACTTCCTTTGGAATGGTTCAGGGGATATATGAAGAGGAATAGGAAAAGGAAGAAGTAGATAAATATTCTCAAGAATTGGAGCAGACTCAACATCCACAAATAGAGAAATCAAGCCTAAACCAAGTTATGCTTTAGTTTCCATCAAGGTACTCAGGTATGTTCTCTATCCCTTATCCTTCTAATATACCTCCTCTAAGTTCCCATAAGACACTCCCCTCCCATTCTAAAAAACAAGTCCAATCATCAAAAGTCCCCCCATCAATTTCATCTTAGATTTCCACATCCATTCCATCTTCACTCATTTAGCCTCCACCTATTTCCATTGAGGTTCAAATTTTTCCTTCCCCACCACAAAACCCCTTGCATCATTTGTGACTTCAACTACAATGTTAGTAGGGCCATAAGTTGCAACACCACTTTCAAATCCATCATAAACCAAAGCTATAGTGTCTACCTCTTATCAAAATTTGCACTATTTTAGCTTCCCAACATACTCCTATCCATACTATATCATCTCTAGTCACGAAATCGTATCAAAACATTGATCCTGTCATGGTCCAACACCAAAGGATAGATGAAATTTATTTCAACCTAGTAGCTTGGTGGAACGAGAAACTAGCAATACCTTCAAAAGAGATAGCTCATAAAATAAATATTGTCATTGTCTGGTGTCTAGGAAGAGAACAAAGCTCACTACCACCCCCAAGGTGAATAAGCCAAGGATGGAGATGACTATGGAAGACTATGAGATAATAGAAAAGATAGTGGATATCATGCAATTTCCTACTGTTGATGAGCTAGTAATGGATAAGGCTCATATGGACACCATATTATTGCAAGGAGATACTAGAAGGGAATAATGAAGAGTTGAAAGAAAAAAATATAGCATTTGGAAGCTTTGCTCAGGGATCATGAAATCCTTTTCAATACGCTCAGGGATGAGGTAAAGAAGTGGTAAGATAAATATAATAAAGCTACCAACTATAAATAATAGGTTGAGAGGTTTCAAGATCAAGTAATAGCTCTCATTGATTATTATGATCAATTGCAATAGCAATTATTTTTGGAAAAGGCTAAACCCAATGGACTCTTTAAGAACATGATAAAACAAGTCAAGAGGGGAATCTAGTTAGAAATCAAAACAAAGTGTTTGAAGGCTAGACCGGTCTTCATTTTTTTATATGAAGCAACTAATGAATTGGTGAGCACTAGGAATACCCTCCATAATGTGAAGGAAGAGCTCCAAAACAAAGTAGCTCTAGTATAGAAGATTTAAAAATTAGTAAAAACCAATTTCAGAGTCATGGTTAGACTCATTTCAAATAAGCAATGGTGTACTACTGAGAGTATAGCAAAAGAAATCTTAGATAAGAATAAGCTATTATTAAAGGGTTTGCAATTGCTAGACAGGTTGGAAGATAAAATGAGTAAAATTATAAATAAAATTTCTCACATTAGGATGCTTGGTTTCCCTAATTACCTTGGGGAAGATCATCAATACATTGGAGAAGTGTTGAGAGATTGCTTAGAATTTATCATAGAGGATGAATACAGAATAGAAAGATGTCCCAAGAAAATCTAGCAAGAATAGGTAATCCAACTGATTAAGAGCCTAATGGAAATCAAAGATGTTATATCTAAAGTTGGTAATGGTGGATTTGAGCCACCCTACAAGAGATTAGCAATCTTGTAATTGATTCATAAGAACATCATGTTAGTACTAGGAATTGCAAAGAAAACCTGAGAAGAAGATTTGAACGCATTGGGTAATGTAGCCCAATTACTCAATGAGGAAGACATCAACAAAATAGATGTTAGTATAGAAGAGATTGATGAATATGGATCCGATGAAGACATAAATGATGAATATAGATCTGATGAAGAAGACCAAGTTGAGAAAGAGATGAAAGAAAAAGAAGAGGATGATGAATTTTAGGAGATTATACCTAAAAATATTGACATAGAGGTGATCCATGTTGAAGAATAAGAATATGAAGGGCAAGGAGAGCAACAGGTCTAGTGAAGAGGACCATTTAAAAATACAATTTTGGTGAAGTTTTGTAGCCTGACAGGTGTCAAAGAAATGAGTAAAACATGAACCTACAAAAGACCTCATGCATATAGAGCCATAAGAAGGTGAAGGAACATTATAAGAGAAGTCCTCCTTGATGCAAGGTAATCACTTTTTTTGCTTCAAAAATATTTTCTTCATGACCACCAACTTCTAGATATTTTATCTTTAATCAAGAAGTTGATAGTCACAAAGGAGCAATTTTTAAGCCACAATGCTATGGAAAACCATGAGATGTGAAGTTGAAATATTGAAATAAAAAGCAACTAGAGTCTATTTCCCCCATCCATATCTATTTAGATCATTTTTTCACTCACTCCATATTTTTATTTATCTTCATGCATCCCCTCAACATTTTCACACCATTTCCAAAGTCATTCTTTCAATATCATCATTTCCATTTCTTCCATTTGTGATCCTCCATATTTTTCATTTCATTAAACTCCATAAACCCAATGAATAAGGCTTTGAGTTCCAAAATCATGTGAGCAAGACTCCCTAGGAGGCACCAATAATGTAGGCCAAAATTGGCTACATCTTTGCTTAGCCAAACATTTGTAACTTTGACTAAGTACAAAGGAAATAAATAGAAAAACGTTGATATTCTTATTTTTGCTAAAAAACAAGAAAGCATGAGAAATGGCCAGAAAATGAGAAAAGGATACCTTGAGTGATTTTTTGCTCTCTTTGCAACTCACAAACAATAAAGTTCCAAAAAACACAAAAGCGCTAGAAAAGGGTCAAAATGGAGAATATAGAGTAAGAAAGATTTATTGCCTTTGTAAAATACATGTAAATCTAAAAAGGACCAGTAAAAAAGGAAGCACAAAAAATGGTTGAAAGCATAGGAAGGTTTATAAAACGTTATTCTTAGACATATTTATAAACTATGTGCAAATAGAAAATCCTAAGAAATCAAGAAAGTATTAAAAATGGTCGAAAATGGAGGAGGATGCACTAATATTTCCCTTTGCCTTTGTATTTTGCGTGTAAATAAGAAAGTGCAATAAAATAGAAAAGAGCTAGAAAATATCAAAATTAGAGAAGGTTTGATGAATGATATTTCCTACTCTCTTTATAAAATGCATGTTGTAGACACTAAAATCTGGTCAATCCGATTAGGCAATCAAAAGCACTGGTTAATTGACACCATATGGCCCCCTTGGGCAACCCTCAGAGGTTTTACAGTGGTCCTAACCACTCTTGGAAGGCTCTACCCCACTTTTGGGAGCTTTTGGGCCATATAGGCATGACCATCCCACCCCGGGATGGCCATAGTTTGTGGCCATCCCACCCTGGGATGGTGGCAAACTGGCCATCCTGGGGTGGGACGACCACAAGGTTTGACTCCCAAAAAGTCAAATTTGGACAAATGGCACCCAAAAATTACCATTTTCCCTACCTATTCAAGCATGCAAGTCAGAGGATGCAACATCCTTATGACATGCTACATGTAAGAGGCCAAATAGGGAGATTCTCTTCCCCCTCCAATGCATGCCACCTTGTTGGCCAAATGGCACCTCTTGCCCTGCATGCCCTCGCATGCCTTCTTGCCCAAAGGCCTCCTTTGGCTATAAAGTGGATCCATTTTCCACACAAATCATAGAGAGGAGTTTTGAGACATAGCAATGGAGTGCTTCCAAGATTTCCCCTCACCTTTTTGTGCCCTTTTCCCTCGAAATCTCTACCTAGCGAAGGAGGTTTGCGAGTGATCTAGGAGGCACAATTTATTTACAAAACTAGATCAATTGAGTGAATTTCACCACAAAATTTGATGAAAACACTATTTAGGATGTCCCTAACCAATTCATAGAGGAATTGGTGATAAAATAAGTGCAGAATTGGTGGTCATCCCACCCCAGGATGGTCCCCATTCTATGATAGTCCCAACCATCCCACCCTAGGATGGTGGATTATATGTGCATTATTTATTTACTATTATTTTTTATTTATATTCTATATTATTATATGAGCATTCTATCCAAATTTCATGCATTTTGGAGCTATATTGAGCGAGATATCACATTTTTAGTGTTTTGTAGGGTCTTATGCAGGTCTATGGAGCTCATCTGGAGATGCACATGAAATATTTATTTTGCAAATATGACCACATGGGTTGTCTTGAAATGTCATTTTATGTATTATTTCCAAGTTTCATGCATTTTGGATATGTTTAGGGGTAGAAATTGCTTGCTTTGGGTTTTGTAGGCTTGGAAGGTCTACTACGATTACGCCATGCCATCGGATGCAATTTCTGTTCTATTTTTAGTAATATCTTCCCAAAACCATATATTTTACATACCTCTACAATTTCAAGTCATTTGGAGTTGATTTAGATAGGCATATTTCATATTCATGTTTTCTAGTCTTTTAGTGCCTATGGGGATTGCATGTTTTCACCATACACACTTGCTATTTAATGATTATGATTTCCTTGTGTGTAGGTGCAGGTTTCTACAGTATACAAGGAAGGAGCACAATATCATAGAACAAAGTGGTGGCATCATAGGTTCACCCACCTCAATTGTGGGTATGAGGAAAGACATTGGAAGTGCACACGAGCTTCTTTGAAAGGACTTGATCCTTGGGCACCCATAATTTTGTAAAAATTGTATCAATATTGAGCCCTCAAGGGGAAATATATGTAACCATGGTTTTGAACCATCAAATTAATAGAAAGAAACTTCCTTTTATTTCATTTCTTGCAATTTGGTGTCTTTTCCACTTTTACTTGCATGCTTCCATTTTGATGCTCATAACACATTAGAGATAGATGCATATTGTTTAGCTTTATTAGGTGCACCATTTTCCCCTAATTTAGTGGTTATCATGGTGGGACCCTATCCCTATTGATTTTTTGAAGGTTTAACCTTAGTTTTTGCTTGGTTTCTGTTGTAGGTACTGGTCGTCCTGGCCTGAAACGACCTCTGGACTGCTCCTTGGCTCACCCTGGGATGGCCACACAACCATCCCACCCTAGGATGGCCATAAAATTGGTAGCCATACCACCCTAGGATGGCCACAAAATAGAGCCTTTTCTGCTCAGATGCTATAAATAGTAGGTTCCTCGGGTGATAAGGTAGGTACCTAAACTTCTGGTTTTCTGTTACATAGTCAGAAATTGCTGAAATTTGATTTTTCTTGCATGCTTTGTTTGCTAGAAAGGTAGAAAGATAGTTTCATTTTCTTATAAATGCAAAAATAACAAAAAAAGAAGAAAAATAAAAAATAAGTTAAGTTATGATGCCCTTGTATGGTTTGCTTGCATGTAGGCTACCTAATGGGTAGGCCATCATTTAGGGTTTGCATCTTGTAGGTTTCTTTTTATCTAGCTTCTTCTAAAAGTAAAATGTACTTTTGCATGCATTTAGTGAATGATCATTGAATGCTTCATTGTTTACTTTCTTTGGCTTAAAAAGAACCACACACACCATGATTCACTTAAATGCTAGTGAGGTGGATTTCATCACCATCCACTAGTAGAGTTCAACGAGGTGGCTTTCATCTCCACCCATTGTCTCAAATCCCATGAACCTTGTTCTTTGCCAAGGCTGATTCCAAGATCTATCATAGCCCATGGGTTATAGCATGTATCTCTCTTTGGAGAGGTATATCACAGACTATGGGTGAACTGGGTGAGGAACTAGTAGGACCTATGCTCCCTGACCATGTGTGGACTTCATCACCACACATTATAGGTTGGATTACGTGACCATGAATTTCATTATCAGTTGTCGAGCTATGAGTATATAGGTGAAATCCAATTAAACACAAGATTATCATCCAACAAGATTTCAAACACGTGACACAAGGTCATATTTTACAAACAACACATCTGAAACACACAAAATAGTTTAGGGATTCACATCTAAAACTTAAAAGAGATAATCACTTGTTTTTATTGAGTGTTTCCTTTCTTGTGTGTTATTTCATTAAGAATTTGTAAAGGAGATAATCATCTAGGGTTTGGTAGAGAGTCACAATGGTGTGCACCCATAGCCAAGCCCAATCATGGGTGGAAGCTATGGAGAGTGGACTAGGAGACATGAGTCATCTCCGCTTTAGCCCCAGGGACTTGGTCATACCTCCCTAGTGAGCCTCTACTCACCCAAGTCCTAAAATAGTGGGGCATGAACCACACCTACAAGGGAGCCCTATGCGGGACACCCCTATGGGTGATGGACCTTACCTAGGAGAGTGTTCTCGGTATTTAGACACATCACATGCCTTCTTTGATGAAAGGCAATAACATATTGAGGTACAAGTAGATAGAGTGGTGCCACACATCCATGTACCTGATAGGTCTAACATACCTATTTATAGGCTAGAGCATGACTTCACACATTGGGTAGAGCAGGTTGATCCTACCTTACCTCTACATCACCCTGATAGGTTCCAATAGCTTAGGCAACCAGATGAGTATGATACTCATCGCTCAGGGTGAGCTAACTCCACCCTTCCCTTCCTCATTCATGAAGGAAGGCATGAGGAAATCCTTGATTATCCTCAAGAGTAGTATACCATGCATGCACGATGTGCCTCTATGCCCATTGAGTACAATGAGCATATGCTCAGGCTTAAACCTCAAGTAAATGTGACTACCCTCGATCGAGGGAAGCGTATGATAGATATCATAGATTATCTTGAATGAGGTCAGCCTTAGGGTGAGACTCCTAGGCCTCCTAGGCCTCATATAGTGGAATAGATCAATCAAGTGGTTGCAAGATATGTAGAATGCCAAGCATAGTTCAAGCAGCTTCGGTGAGACAAAGAGCAACTAGACCACTTGCATCAACTTGAGAAAGAAAGAATCGAATGGTAGACCAATGAGCTGTTCCAAAAAACTTTACGTGAGAGGGTCCCTACCCCTAGAACATATAGATAGGAAGTCCATCTAAGGCAACCCATGCTCATTCGAGATAGGTCTCCTAGGCCTTATCCAATGTTACCTCTATGACCTCCTAGGCTAGATCAGGACTTGCCTCCCAGGCCAAACATAGGGTACCCATAGTAGGCAGCTACCCCTCTTTATAGATCGGCTCGAGAGATGCCCTATGGGGCTTACACTGAGCATGAGCTAGAGGTAGAATATTTGGAAATGCCTTACCAAGGTAGGGGGTGACATGCCACCACCCCAAAATAGGCCTGAGGATCCTCGACCTCCATCATAGGATAGGAGCAAGGATGAGGAGATTAAATCCTCTGATGCATATCGGGTATTGCTAGAGCACCTAGAGTTAGTAGAGAACAAGACCTCTGGGTCTAGATCTCAAAAGCCCACTTTGCACCAGTTACGTAGTCAGCCCCTTCATCCTTCGGTTCCTACCCCTCCCTATCTAGAGTAATTTAAGATGCCTCAGTTGGCTACCTTTAAGGGAGAGGAAGATGCGCAGGAGCATGTTACCAAGTTCTTGAGTCAATGCTTTGGCATCCAGGATAATGATGCTTTGCTTTTGTGGACATTCATGACTACCCTCTCTGGCCCAACCATGGAGTGGTTTACCCAACTCTCAAAGCATAGCATCCACAATTTGGATCAACTTGTAGATGCGTTCCTAGAATGCTTCACCTTCAATACCAAGAGGAAGGTGACGTTGGCTGATCTCGCTGGGTTGAAACAATATGATGATGAGTCAATAGCAAATTATGGCAATAGGTGGTGAGCATTGCTCGCCAAGCTACCTTATCTACTCCCCATGTCGGAGTTGACTCAGATGTTTTCCAAGAGCTACCTAAAGTTGATCTCCTTGTTGTTGCAACTGCAACAATATCCGACTCTTGAAGATGCCCTAGCACAAGCTAGGACCATTGAAGACATCAAGATTCAAGAGGGAGAGATTGTGAAGCCTCACAAGGAGTGGAACAAGAATGCTAAGAATACCCCAGTGCAGCCTAAGCCAGCAATAGTGAATCAGGTTGCCATTAGCATCCCAGGGCCAGCACAAGCAACACCACCTCAAAAGCCTAATTATCAGGCCACACCTAGGAACTATGCCAAGGACAACCAGAATAATCAAGGGCAAAATCAATAGCGTCACCCCAAGTGATAGTTCACACCCATTGCAGAGTCTATGGACTCATTGTTTGAGCACCTCTTAGTGGCTAATTCGATCAATCTACCTGAGAGTCGACCTATCGACCCAAATGCACCGAAGCCCAAAGGGTACCGAGAAGACCTATATTGCAAATTTCATAGGCAAAATGGGCATGACATGCAAATGTGCTATAAGTTCAAGCATTTGGTGCAAGACATGATCGATAGGAATACCCTTCAGGTAGACAACCCTATCACGCCAAACAACCAATAGATGGAGGTGTTTAAAGACCCCTTGCCTACCCATGCAGAGTAGGCCAAGCTAGTGCCCTAGGTAAATGAGGTTCATCATGCACCCCCTCAGCAAGGGTATGTCAGCATGATCAACATTGTAATGAGGAATAGGTGGTACCCAAGTCCAGTCACACCACCTATGGCTCAGAGTGATGTTCCTTCGATGTCATAGCCTTTACCACCTCCTGTGTCGAGCCTCCCACCTAGGCTTATGGTCACAATTAAGAGCAAGCTCACTCAGAGCTTGAGAATGACATCTACTCGACTCTCCATCTATGAGCTCATTCAACAATCACCACCTCATAGAGAAGCTTTAATGGAGATCCTTAAGGTGATAGAGCTTCAGCCCCAGGAGTCTAACTCCTTCAATAATTTTGTGGGGCATGTGCGGCAATGCATGGAACCGGTGATTACCTTTCGAGAAGATGAACTTAAACTGGTTCCAAATGATATGGTGGATCCTCCCTTGCACATCATTGCATGTGTAAATGGAACACCTTACAAGAGAGTGTTGATAGACACTGGGTCTTCTAGCAACATCATCACTACAATAGCTCTCAAGCATCTGAAGCTCCCAACATCCCATATTGTCACATCTACCTACACCCTTCGAGCATTTAATGATGCCATATGCTCAATAGTTAGCACAATAGTCCTACCCATTCAGGTAGGACAAAATACCATACCGACACTATGCCACATCTTGGAGGGTGAGATGGCATACAATATCTTGTTGGGCAGACCTTGGATCAGGGACATGAAGTGTGTCCCTTCCATTGCTCACCAGTGCCTAAAATACACCTATGAAGGGCAAGTTCATGTCATCCCCATAGACCTAGAACCCTTCAAGTACTACAACATGGTGCAGTAGATCCCTGAGTCTACCTTACCATCCACCCATCTAGATTTTCAATCGAATGAATCTAGCCAAGGTCTGACTCCTTCACCATCACCTTCATTCAATCCATCATCATCTCATGCCATACCATCCTCATCTTCAGCACCCCTATATGTGCCTTCATCATCGATGAATCCTCCATCGAGAGACATGAGGAAGAGGCTTGTTGATGAGAGCCCTCCGACCATATCCACCATCTCCACCAGTGAGACTCCTAGCCCAGTAGATGAGGAGCTACCTCATGAGGCAAACATTGAATCAATTCAAGCCTCACTCCCATCTCCTCCTTCTCTATAGCCATAGGTCATAGTGCATCTAGCTTCTATCAGTTTAGGAGAGTACATGGTTAGGAATGTCACAACCACTCCTACCATCGAGTCAGTGCAAGACATGGGTTGACCTCATCTTCCCATAGGTACTATCGTACCTCTTGGTCTTCCCCCTAATCAAATGAATTTCATCTATGGGGGTCTCGACTATGGCATTGAGCCTTATCAATAGTAGGAAGAGGATGAAGAGCCCTTTTTGAGGACATCAACTACATGTCCAACCCTAACTTTGCCATGAAGTATCTTCATCTCTGTAATTGGCATGGTTATGGGTTGGGCCTGTATGAGCAAGGCACCCAAGTTCCTTATCAGCCATAGTATCAAATGCCTTATGACAAGTCTAGTTTGGGACACAACAAGCCTATGCCCCTCGACGTCCTCACAGATAGCTTAGAGTACATGACTCTAGACTTTAGGGATGAGCTTGCGTGAGATCCTTATGCCAACCCCAATCACGTCTACTCACTGGGGGACTACTTCCCTACACCCTTGGGAGATGATGACCCACCTCACGATGTCATCCAATCTTATGAGAGAGGTGAAGGTTCACATACCCTTCCCCATGATAGTGAGGAAGAAGATCAAGGGTCTCCTTATGAGTGGACATCTGATGATGAGTCAGACTATGGAGTGGCATCCATTGACTCTTCTAGCTCTAATGGAGAATACATGGAATCATCCCATTAGATGATGAGGATGAGTTCTATTTGTATATGTTCCCCTTAAATGACCCTATATAGTGATAACTTCCTCCCTTTAGAGGAGCAAGCTCACCCATAGCCACACCGACCACCTCTGGTCATTCTACCTCCACCACCTAGGGGAAATCATCCATCCATAAACATGATTTCCATAGACCTTTTGAGCCCCTGCAAGATCTGAATAACCCATCGAAGCCACTGCACCTTGACTTGGGGGCCATTGAATTTGATCGAGGAGATTCTCCCCCATCACCTTTCGAGTACTGGTCTTGCGATGAGATGTTACAACCATTTCATTTCTCTCCAAGGCCTACTCATGATGTCTTCCATGCTGAGGAGGAACCTGAGGTTCCAATTGATGATCTAAATCTAGTTGATGACATTCACCTGATCCCTACTCCTCACCAGTTGGAGGAGGGGTCACATATGTCAATCGAGCAAATGATTGATATAGATATCAGCTCAGATCCTGAGAATCCTTAATATATCAAGTTAGGGGAAAGCTTGTCCCCCATAGAGCAAGTCTGATTACATAGCCCTTCTCATAGAGAAGAAGGAGGCCTTTGCATGGTCCTATGATGACATGCTAGGCATGGATACACCACCTATCAGTTGTCATCCAACTTCCTCGATAGCCATCTCATCATCACCTACACTGCCCATACACTATATCTTGGATAGGCTAGATGATCTGGAGTCACAAGTGAGTCAACAAAAAAATGCTTTATAACATATCTTGGATCAACTCACCAACATCGAGTTATGGTTGAGTCATTCGAACCCTCAACCCCTCGATTGTCAGGACCAAACCCCTCCTTTATAGTCCATGGTCAACCCTCAACAGAGCATGGGGGGAGGTACCAAGGCCATCAACCATGATGACAGTATACCCATTTGTTAGAGCCCTTAGCATCGATCTTTAATCGACTATATGAGGCACAAGCAATCACGCTTCCTCCAATCCATTTATTGAACCCTAATAAGCATAGATCAAAGTCACATAGGCAAAACACATATTGTGTTTACCATCGATAAATAGGCCATGATATCTAGACATGCTACGTCTTTCAAAATTTAGTCTAGGATATGATCGATAGGCAAGGACTTTAGATAGGAGTCTTCCAAGACTCTTTACCTTCACATGAAGTAAACACAACACCTGGCCATCCAGTCAAACAAACTAATCAAGTGTGCATTACTCCACCTTCCCATGGGTTTGTGGATATGATCGATGCTATAACAGAGTGGTAGGAATACTATTGATATATGCAACTCGTGATATCCTCCAATGTTTCACCTTCATTCGACTCACCCTAGAGGGATGCTGGCATTGCACAAGCTTACACCTCATAGTAGGGGGTTTATTTTCACACCTCCTAGGTGGTCTATGACCATCTAGGTCACCCCAAAAGCTCCAAGGGTATCTACATACCACTTGGTCAACCCAAAATCCTCCTAGGTGGTCTATGACCATCTAGGTCACCCTAAAATGCTCCAAGGGTATCTACATACCGCTTGGTCAACCCAAAATACTCCTAGGTGGTCTATGACCATCTAGGTCACCCCAAAATGCTCCAAGGGTATCTACATACCGCTTGGTCAACCCAAAATACTCCTAGGTGGTCTATGACCATCTAGGTCACCCCAAAATGCTCCAAGGGTATCTACATACTACTTGGTCAACCCAAAATACTCCTAGGTGGTCTATGACCATCTAGGTCACCCCAAAATGCTCCAAGGGTATCTACATACCTCTTGGTCAACCCAAAATGCTCCTAGGTAGTCTATGACCATCTAGGTCACCCCAAATGCCCCAATGGTCCCCCATAAGCCCATTGGTCACATGTACATACATATATATCAATAAAAATTCAAAAACATCATCAAAATATCAAAAATACAAAAATATTGCATCACATCACATTGCATACCATTGCATTATATAATCACTTGCATTAGGTATACTCATCATTGCACTTTGCATTTTAGAGTTGCTCATACATGTCTAGCACTAAGACTGTACACTAGTCATCATTCAAAATCTATGTTGTTCAAGTCATCATTCACATCATTTCATATTTCACTTATCATTTCCACCTACATTTCCCACATTTTCATATTTGTGTCCATTCCCTTCACCTAGCCATTTGTTCTAGAATGTCATTAGGGTTTTTGGTCACTCAGCCATCTCTAGTTTTCTTTTCATATTTTGTAGAAAGCTATCCTGATTTTTAGGAGGTAGAGTCTTGCTTAGATTGTACCTTGTATACTTCAAAATCCCAACACATATTTCACACTAATAAATCCAAGTTTTGCACAAGGAAAGATGAAACCTACAAAGTGGTCTAGGTTACCTTAAGTGAAAAGTTTATCCTGCTCATCCCCCTATGCGGATGGTTCAAGAATGTTGAGAATTGGCAAAAGGACAAGCTCCTCCTTACCCAATTCCCCAAAATAAATAGTGGTTTTCACCACTATCAATGATCAAAATCCCAAAAAAAAGCAAAAATCAAAAGCAAAATAAATAGTGGTTATCACCACTCCCCAAATCCCTTGCTCAAAGAAAACAAAATACAAAATAAATAGTGATTTTCATCACTACATATGAGCAAATATCCTTGAATTCAAATAAAAGAAAAGAAGGGAGTATTGAACTTGAATCCCTAGAATTCTCAGCATTCGACAAACCATTAGGTGATCCTCATTACAGGTTTGGTGGCATCAAGCCTTCTTAGCAATGGTGGTATCCTTATGCATGATGATATGTCTATCACATTAGCTTTTTGCATGTGTGTAGACCAATGTTTGCATGTGGATGAGCTAGCTTTTGGTAGCCTATACTACCTAGTGGTCTAATCCAACTAAGTACAAAACCTAGGATCGTGCTACTCATAGGGTGATCTTCAGTACATATGGGCTGCGTTAATCCCATTTGGCACTAGGGTAATCTTATGCTTATCACAAAATGAACTCACTTGCACACACAGGGATATTGAGTATCTTGGTCATCCTAGCAGATTCATACCTTGTCAAAAAGTCTTGCATGGTTAGTATATAATTTTTGACCAGTTGACTAGAGTGTTTGAGTCTCATGAAAACCTCATAGACATCCTATAACATCCTATCATTCATTCCATTTTATCACATATATGTCAATTTACATTATTCATAAATCCATTACATAGTCTCATGACAACATTACACATGAATTGATGAATTCTATAGGTAGCTATGGTGCTAACATAGTATGTCATATAGTATATACATTTCATCATCTAGATCAATACATCATCCATCTCAATATGCATCCATGCATATACATATCATCAAATCAAATCAAATTACAACATATGCATACATGATAGACATCCATCATCATATCATAAATCAAATAAACACATTGCATACATCTCATAAAGCAATAAACACATGATGATAAACCATATAAAATCTCATATATATATGTATGGGGTAAAAAGATACATCATACTTCCTATAGGCTACAATAAAGTGAGTCCTCAGACTTCACACTACTAAACATCCAAAAATCCAAAAAGAGTCACAAGAGCCTCAATCACCATGGTCATGCAGAACCGATGCTACGACTCACACTCCCACCTATAGTTAGAGTTTGATGTGAACTCCCATACCTACTACCACCTACCCTATCAACCCTTCATCTAGATCTAGGTACCTCCATCCTAGCTGAAGACTACCCTATCTCACTCCACCAACTCTGGTGTGATCCACTGATAGTTGAATCATCTGGTAGGTGCCCACCAAGGTGCACTACCTCATTCTCTAGCTCATCCGTGTAGGTCTACCCCCATCGGTATCGCACCTGGTAGGTCTCCACTATGGAATGGAGTTGTGTCACCTCCTCCTATAGCCTAGCCACATCCTCACTATTGGATCCCTCCTACCTAGGGCTCCAAGATCACAACTATACCCATAGAGATACTATCTCTACCTGAGAGTGTACCAATTACATCTTGTACCTATATTCTAAGGAGATCTCTCTCCTACCTAACCTTGATTAGCTCATCCTACAACTTAGTCTCTATGTCACCCTATGCCACCTATTGACCTACACCCCTTGATCCCTAGTATCATCATCCCCAAATTCACCCTGATCTCCTAAGTCTAGGAGGTCTACCTACTCATCCTTTATGCAACCATGCCCATGCCACTCATCTACCTCAACCTAGTCCTCATCAGGAGCCTCCTGATGAGCCTCCTCCTAGTGGCCCCTCTCCTCTTCACTAGGTACATCACCCACTAGGAGTCATACTCCTCTGTAGTCCTGACATCATCCAAATCTAGAATGTCTACTATAGGATCTACATCCCTCCTAACCACCTCCACCATCGACCACCTTAGTGTCCTCTCATCCTCATAGTATTGGTAAACCACTGGCTCACTAGGAAACCCCTATCATAGCCTAAACTATCACATAACTTGAGCATATGGAAAGAACTCCTACTTTATCCTATGTCGTCCAACCAACCATCTCCCTCGCCTCACTCGATGAAGCTACACCTCAACATTAGCCCATGTTGGGAAATCCCTATAGGGTCTCTAGAACACATCATTTGCTCTGAGTCCTATAAAATACTGGGTATAATGACCCATATTTCCTACCCAATATTGACTCTATCCTACCTCTTGGACCCCCTGCCATAGGATCCTATAGCCAATCTCTCGGTCCTCCAACTCTACTCATGTCATCCATGGTAGTCCTTATGGCCTATCCACCACTATATGCTACCATCCCCAAACCTATAGTAGAAAGCTGCACCCCAAGCCCTTCCACCCTTGGGAGTGGATCTCGTACAACTCATCATATAATTATGCCAGTAGTGTCATCCCCCATGCCATCACTAGTGGTCACTCCATAGTGCACCCTACCAGAGTAAACACTAACTCCAGAAGGTTCCAGGGAAACCTAGCACTCGATGAGTCTGGTAGAAGCATATTAGAGATCAATGTCATCAGTAGAATATGCCTCATACCCAGTACCCTAGCCTCATACCAATGCACCACCAGTATACCTCCATTGGAAGAGCCCCCTATCACCTCCTCCGTGGCCCTACCAAAGTACCTCTCCATAACTGCCTCTCTCCGATCATGGTGAGTAGACTCAATCGACCATCCCTCTATCATAATGTGTAATATCTAGTAGATATCCTCCAATATCATCATCATCTCCCCTATCGGTAGGTGGAAGGTGTTGGTGCATGGGTCCCATAGGTCAATAAGCACATCAAGTAAGTGTGGTCGCCCAACACAGGCTCTAACCACATCACCTGCTTGAGGCCAATGGCATCAAGCCACTCCCAATCCATGTCATTCAATAAGTCTCTCATGGTATCAAAGAGGGTTAGAACTCGACATCGACTCTTCACCACCTGGCAGAGACAAGTCGATCAATAACAAGCTCCAAATAGGCTTCAAAATGCCTCAAAAACACTCAAAAAAGATAAAAAAGGGCCCTTTTTTAGGCTATTTTGTGGCTGTCCCACCCTAGGATGGCCCCAAAATTTATGACCATCCCACCCAGGGATGGCCCCTAAATAGCTTAGGCTGGCCGTCCCACCCAGGGACGGCCCCCAAATTGGGCAAAATTGGGCCTTCCAGGCCACCAAAAATAGGCAAATAATGGTAAAATAAAGCCCTAAAAAGCAAGAAAATCACATAAAAATACAAAAATAAGCATAAAACATTATAGGGCATCCCTAATAAGGTTTAATTATTAAGAATTTAGTGTGCTCTATCAAAAAGCAAAAATAAGCAATAATTTCAATTTTAATTTTAAGCATAGTGCAATAAGAAATTCAAATTCTTACCCGTATCGCACCGGCTCCATCGTTGGATGAGTCTACATGCTAGATCATGGTGATTATAGGATGATTTTTGTAGTACTCCACTACTTAGAATATTTCTCCTCCTCCTCACCTCTCAAGCTACAAAGTTGCAAATGCACAAATGAGCCCAAATGACCCATTTTTGGCTTAAATAACCCTCCTAGGGCCCTGACCATCCTGGGGTGGTATGAGTGGCTATTTGGCTTAATGTCCCACCCTAGGATGGCCATAAAACATGCCACCATCCCACCCTAGGATGACCATAGAAAAATTGCATAAAAACAACTTAAAATGCACCAAAAAGGGTCCAAAACCCACCAAAAATAGCTCAAATTTGGTCAAATTTCACATAGGATCAAAAGGAATCTAAATTGCTCATGGATAAGTGGAAAAGTATTTACTTCACACCCTAAGAAGTCCATTGTGTCTAGACAACCCCATGGGAATGAAGTTTTTGACCCCTTTTCTTCCATACAACATCAACAAAATCACCAAAATCCTCTCAAAAATGCTCCATTTTTCAATGAGTAAAATCGGAGGAAACCCTAACAAAGTCATATGTGTCAAGTGACTCATCAATTTTATCATTGGTCACTCCCTCATTGACTCATCACTTGAGGGGGTAGTCATACTTAACAAATTCATAATCACAATCAACAATCACACACTCAATCATGCAAATTGTGTTCGTTCAATGAATCTTTGACAAAGATAATCACGCCCCTGCTTGGGGTAGCAAACAAGAAATAAATTAAAAAAATTATTGGCATTATAGAATCATGAAAAACTGAGCTTCACCACTTCATGAATGAAAAATTTCCAAGATCAAGTCAACCTTAATTACAAGGTTGTACTTGAAGCAAGTTCCTTAGCTCATCAGAAGCAAGTTAACGGTTTCCTGAGGGGGGTTTGATGTGGGGGGGGTTGATACCCAATGGGCAATTTTTACCTAAATTTTTGAAAAAAAAAAATGAAATCCAATGGACCTTTTCTACAATCAGAGGTTTACTAGTGGTCCTAAAAACTCTTTGTAGGGTTTTCCCCTCTTTTTGGGGTTTTTTGGGCACATAGGCACTTTCCCCCCCGTATGGTCATAGTTTGTGGTCGTCCCACCCCGAGACGATGGCAAACTGGTCATCCTAGGGTGGGATGACCACAAGGTTTGACTCCCAAAAAGTCAAATTTGGACAAATGGCACCCAAAAATTGCCATTTTCCCTACCTATTCAATCATGCAAGTTAGAGGATGCATCATCCTTATGACATGTTGCATGTAAGAGGCCAAATAGGGAGATTCTCTTCCCCCTCCAATGCATGCCACCCTGTTGGCCAAATGGCGCCTCTTGCCCTGCATGCCCTCGCATGCCTTCTTGCCCAAAGGCTTCCTTTGGCTATAAAGTGGATCTATTTTCCACACAAAATATATAGAGAGGATTTTTGA
This sequence comes from Wollemia nobilis, assembly GCA_028583015.1. Taxonomy (NCBI): domain Eukaryota; kingdom Viridiplantae; phylum Streptophyta; class Pinopsida; order Araucariales; family Araucariaceae; genus Wollemia; species Wollemia nobilis. The sequence continues at coordinate 6,404,500 of JAQPPZ010003361.1, read as the reverse complement.
GACATAGCAACGGAGTGCTGCCAAGATTTCCCCTCACCTTTTTGTGCCCTTTTCCCTCAAAATATCTACCTAGCGAAGGAGGTTTGCGAGTGATCTAGGAGGCACAATTTGTTTACAAAACTAGATCAATTGAGTGAATTTCACCACCAAATTTGATGAAAACACTAGTAGGAGGGTTTTGGACCAATTCATAGAGGAATTGGTGATAAAATAAGTGTAAAATTGGTGGTCATCCCACCCTAGGATGGTCCCCATTCTGTGATAGTCCCAACCATCCCACCCTAGGATGGTGGATGATATGTATATTATTTCTTTACTTTTATTTTTTATTTATATTCTATATTATCATATGATGCTATTGTCCAAATTTCATGCATTTTGGAGCTATATTGAGTGAGATATCACATTTTTAGTGTTTTGTAGGGTCTTATGCAGGTCTATGGAGCTCATCTAGAGATGCACATGGATAATTGCCTTATTTTGCAAATCTGACCACATGGGTTGTCTTGAAATGTCATTTTATGTATTATTTCCAAGTTTCATGTATTTTGGATATGTTTAGGGATATAAATTGCTTACTTTGGGTTTTGTAGGCTTCAAAGGTCTACTACGATTACGCCATGCCATCAGATGCAATTTCAGTTCTTTTTTAGTGATATCTTCCCAAAACCATCTATTTTACATACCTCTGCAATTTCAATTCATTTGGAGTTGATTTAGATAGGCATATTTCATATTCATGTTTTCTAGTCTTTTAGTGCCTATGGGGATTGCATATTTTCACCATACACACTTGCTATTTAACAATTCTGATTTCCTTGTGTGTAGGTGCAGGTTTCTACAGTGTACAAGGAAGAAGAACAAGATCATAGAACAAAGCAGTGACATCATAGGTTCTCCCACCTCAATTGTGGGTACGAGGAAAGACATTGGAAGTGCACGCGAGCTTCTTTGAAAGGACTTGATCCTTTGGGCACCCCATCATTTTGTAAACAATTGTATCAATATTGAGCCCTCAAGGGGACATTTATGTAACCATGGTTTTGAACCATCAAATTAATAGAAAGAAACTTCCTTTTATTTCATTTCTTGCAATTTGGTGTCTTTTCCACTTTTACTTGCATGCTTCCATTTTGATGCTCATAACACATTAGCGATAGATGCATATTGTTTAGCTGCATTAGGTGCACCATTTTTCCTCTATTTCACATGCAAATATAAAAATAGTTTCTAAAAAAATATGCACGAGAAAAGGTAAAATGTCAAGAAAAGCATTCATGCACAATTTCTTGTTCCCTTTGTTGACTACATGCAAAACTAAAAAGCGTTAAAAACAAAGATGCATGAGAAAATACAAAAATTTGAGAAAAGCTCACCAAAATTTATGGACCTACGATTACCTATCCTCTTAAATATTTCCACACAAATAAAAAATGCACTGATCTCAAAAGGCTAAAAGGAGTTGAGTGAAATTTAATTTTCCATGATTTCTTGTCTCAAGCAAGTATAAAAGAGATTCAAGTGAAGGGCATCCATGCAACGATCAACTACAATCGTTCAATTGACAGATCAATGGTAGTTATTAATATCCCCTATTATTCATAATTTTAGCAAATTTTCATATGCTTGCTCTTTGCAAAAGGCAGGTGAAGGATGAGTTTGGACGCAAATAGACCCGAATCATTGATCTCAATTTAGAAGCTTCCAGAATCCTCTGATGAAATATATTCAATTGTAAATCGATGAATGAAAGAGGGTTACAAGAAGCATCGATGATAAAGGTGATTTAGAGTGGAAGTTGGTTTTAATAGATAAATAATATGTAGTTGATTGACACCGTGGATGGTGAGTGGCTAAGAAAATCAAGAAATATTGAAATCCATGTAATGCTTAGAAATGATTATCATTGTAAAAACTATAAATAAAGGCAACAACCTCCTTTAAAAAGGTTAGCTCTAAAGTTTTTGCTCACACTACTATGTATATTTTTTGTAAATCACTGGATAAAGCATTACAAGAGATATTTGCCTTGAACTTGCACTTGTGTTGATTGAATGGATATAATTTTGTGAAATTATCTCTACTATTGCACTATGGTTAGTCTATCTTGTAAATTTGGACAACTAAATTAGAGTAAATTGATATAATTCATTCTTCTATACATGCTTTCGAGAATTCTATTTTTTTTAGTCAAGGCAATAATATTATTATTTTAATTTGGAAAATTAGTGCTTTAGATGTTTGGAATAATTCTATGAGTATGCGAAAGGTCGTCGATATAGTAATTGTAGAGTTTTGAATGTTGTTTGTCTTGAATATTGTTTTTGAAATCCAATTTGTTAGGGGATGATTTGTGGATGTCTATGTTGTTAGCTTCACCCATCCATTGTTTACTCATATATTTATAAACCTACCATTTATACCCTTAAACTTTAACTATTTTGAGCTAAATAGAGTCAACATCTATTAAATTGACAAGGTATACCAACCTTTTCTGGAGGTTGAATCAAAGTGATCTGGTTCTTCCAATGTTTAGTTTGGGCTGTGATTAGTGGGTTCTCACCTTTAAATTCTTCAAGATAATGATCATAGTTCTAACATTGGATTTATGACAAACCAAACTACAATAGTTTGTGGGTAATAAGTACAAATTCAATCTACTTTACTAGAACTAGATGAAGAGAGTTCCATATTGCTTGAGCGAAATCAATTTTTGGACCATAGATCATGCACTCTTTGGAACCATGTCATCACTGAGGTTCATGTTAATTAAAATGGACTAGAACCAAAAGATACCACTTGGGAGTCTCTACAGTAGCTGCAAGACCAACTTCCTCATCTACAACTTTGAGGATAAAGGTTTTTGAAGGATAAGGGTCTGCTAGGACCCCATCCTAACACTATTTTGCAATTCTCATATTATTATGTAATGATCCCTTTTCAATGTGGGGAACCTTTTATAATGATATTTTGTAATACTTTTTAATGGTATGTAGCAAGTGAGGCACCTAGACAAGTGAGGCCATTTCATGTAACCATTATCAAGAATGTAAGTGATGTTTAGTAGAAGATTCTAGCTCTAGTGGCACATTTCATGTAATCCAACTCTTGAGCATTAGATTAGGGTTACATGAAGTGTATATTTAATTATAAAATTATCCATAAACAAATGTATCTTTTTTCAAATTAATTAAATTATTGAAGGAGGTTGCCCCCTTGAAGAGGCCTGTGTTTTTGTGTTTTTTGTGAGATTGTTATAATTCTATATTTATATTTTGTATTGCAATATTATGTTTTTTCTTAAAATAATGTTTTTTTTGCAATATCTATGTGAATGAGTTTATTTTTATTAGAAAACTCTTAACATTATGGGATCTTAAAATAATGTTTTTTTTGCAATATTTATGTGAATGAGTTTATTTTTATTAGAAAATTCTTAACATTATGGGAGATACAATTGGATTTGTGAAAATTACAATAACTTTTGAGTCCTTTGGAGGTATACAAGAAAAGGATTCAAAATATGATTAGTCAATCCATTTTCTTCTATTGGGATATTGATTTAGTTTATTCATGAAGATCTAATTTTTCATTATCTCTTTCTTATTCTATTATTTGTCTAGGTATTCTTAGAATATTGCAATGGATTTTCATAAATAGGTCCATGCGAAGACTCTTCTAGTGATGAAAATTAAGTGGATTAAGGGTAAGTTGAAGTTTCCAAACAAGGTTACGTATGCTATAAAAGGGAAACCTATTCTTCCAAGTCTTACCTTATGCAACTATATAAGATTCAAGTGGATTCTTAGTACTCTTGGCTTGTATTCCTCATATGGAGTCTTAGGAGAGGTGTTATTTGGATATATATAGGAGTATCTGATATTGGTAGTGATGAGTACAATCCACCCTAAGAATATTCTTTTACAAAGGTATTTTTGCATCAACAAATATCAAGATGATGAGGGGGATCTAGATGATTTTTCCTTAAGTGCGAAGGCCCATTAGAGAATCCATCATGGGGAAATATATTATTGTCACTAATATCTTCTCTCCTTGACCACTTAGTTTAGATTATGAGGGGGTATTAAAAGTGTAATTTGACTTATGGCCAAGGCCAACATTGTATGACTTATTATTGTATAGGCCTATGTGCAATGATTGTACAAATGTATTTGACTTATTATATTATTTTATTAATTTTTTTTTGGTAAGTAGATTAATTTATATACAAAACAGGTTTTTTAAGAGGATCCCAAAACCTTATAACATGAGAGGCTGAAGCCTTTACCAATATAAGGAGCCCCTTGGGCTAATACATTAGGTACCATATGAAAAAAAAAAAAAAAAAAAACAAACCCCAAAGTGATGCCCATGAGGGCTACATCAAAACCTCCTAACAGGGATCAAAACAACTAAAAAACCCATAAAAAACACATAAGCATCCATTATATATATCCCTGCCACAAAATGAAAAAAAGGATCACATCCTAGGAATCTCCCTTACACGTCCGGATCCTCTTGATCCTCCTGTTGGACCACCTTTCGAGGACATTTGGGAAAGGAACATTCTCGTTATACCTGCCATGAACCATCATGACAGAAGTGCCAATTGGACTTGGTGGTATAGGTGTCATGGCTCTCCCAAATACCATCCACCTAGGCCCAGTCATTTCATCACTCTTATGTGGAGACATTAATAATGTCCTGGTTGGTGATCTTCTCAATGTTCATTGGGAAACACTGACGCCACACCACAAGACATGTGGAATTTTAACCTTTGTTTGCTAAGTGGTCAGCTAGACCATTGTCCTCCCTATATATATGCTTGATCTGGACCTGGTTCCTCTGAAGTAGGATGCTCCTCGCCTCAGTGATGATATTGTAAACCTTCGATGTTGGATCCTTGAAAGTCATCATGTATTTTATGATGCTCAAAGATTTACCTTCAACAACCAAGGGACGGGGATCGTTCGTCATGAGATCGAGTCCTCTAAGTAGTCATCTAGCATATGTGACATGATTGGTTTGATGCCCTAAGTTTTAACAAAATGTCATAACAAGCTTTCCATTGTGATCTCAAACTGACCCCCCTACAGTAGATGCCCCTGGTTTTCCATGAGACACCCCATAAAAATTTAGCTTCAACCACCCGTGAGGAGGCCTGACCCACCTGACATTCTTCTTGGAGACCCACAGATCCTCTTACTCCTTACTCTCCCTGGATAGCTTCAAGGATTTGAACAATCCTTCTTCGAACACATGTTTGGACCAAGGGCTAGGGATAAGCTTGGAATTCTCAATGGCAAAGGCAATGGCCCTATGAGCGACTAAGGGATGATCCCTAGGAGGGTGACTAAAGACCCGACCATTGCATTCCAACCATACCTGCCACAGAAAGTGGTGGAAGCAAGCATTCCATAGGAAATGAAGCTTAGGGTTTTTAAAAGGATTGACCCATTGGAAGAAAGCCTCCTTGATGGTCTTGGGGGAGACCCATTGGATTTGGAAGGTGGAGAGTATGGCGGTAAGGACCGACCCAGTGTAGTCGCAGTGTAGGAAGAGATGGTCAGAGGACTCATAGGCAAACTCACACAAGTAGCATCTATTGGCTAAAGCAAAACCCCTCTTATGAATATTGTCAATAGTGAGGGATTTATTCTAAAAAGCAATCCAAGAAAAGAAATTTACCTTTGGGATGACTCCTTTCCTCTAGACCACATTGAAAGGAAAGTCCAGATTTAACCCTTTGCACTAAAAACCATAGGTAGTTTTGATAGAGAAACTCCCGTCATCGGTCCCCCTCCAAATAAATCTATTCGATCCTCTGCTAGTGGGGATGATGATGTCCTTGAGGATGGAGGATAGGAAGTTGGCCTCCATATCTAGCCCTTATGCATTGATGACTTTCCACTGTAGGGATCCATTTCTCCATTCAATGAAATTTTCCACTTTCTGGCCAACATTGTTATTCAAGAAAATTTTAAGTTGAACCAAACCGATCTGTTCTAATAGAGGATCCTCTAGATCCCACTTGTCCTTCCAAAATTCTATGCTTTAACCATACCCAAGGATCCACCTAATGCCATTTTGGATCAACTTTCTAGATTGGCCAATGGCTTTCCAAAAATCTGACCCCCCGATAGGTATTCCACCCTAAAAAATGGGAGTGTTGTTGAGGTATTTCCTCCTGACAATCCTAACCCATTCAATCGGTTCTTCGACTAGGATCCTCCAAGTGTGTTTGGTGATGAGCACTAGGTTCATCATGGCTATTCTTCTAAGCCCTAATCCACCTTGATTTTTGCTTCTGCACACTTTGTCCCAGGATACCAGAGGAATCCTGGACTTATTTTCATTGCCTGACCAAAGGAAATCCTATTGAGCCTGCTTGATCTTGAGAATAACTGAGGTAGGAAATCTAAAAATAGACATGAAGAAGGTCAAAATCCCTTGGAGGCATGCCATGGTAAGGGTTGCCTTGGTAGCTTGGTACAAGAGCTTACCTTTCCATGATGCCAAATTTTTGTGGATCCTCTTAATCATCATATTCCACATCCCTTCCTTTGCATGCCCATGAAAAATAGGGAGGCCAAGATAGATGGTGGGAAGGTAGTCAATATATCAGCCCAAGATCCTTGCAATCTAAACTTGACACCTAGCTAGGGTGTTGATGAAAAATATCTTGCTTTTGATGTAATTTACTTTTTGGTCAACAACATTCTCATAGAGTCCAAGGATTTGTTTGATGAAATCACTAGGAGAGCCATTGACTAGGACCGAGAACCAGGGAGAGGAAATGCAGCCCTAGATGAGATCGACCCATAGGGGGTGGAATATGATATTGAGAAGGATATTTTGGAGGAAACATATGTCAACCCTATAGAAGTATTTATTCATATCCAGCTTAAGAAATAAGGTAGCCTTCTTAGACATTGAGGCCGAATATAGGGTTTCATGGATCAAGATGACCCCATCCAGGATGTTCCTCCCTTTTACCGAGCTGCCTTGGGATTGATCAATGATAAGGAGAAGTATGGCCTTCAGCCTGTTGGCCATAACCTTGGTTAAAAATTTGTAGATGACATTGCATAGGCTGATGGGCCTATAATTAGAGATGTATTTGTAAGTAGAGACTTTTGGGATGAGGGCCAAGAAGGTGGAATTGAAACTGTGAGGGACGACTTTGGTTTCCTAAATTTCTCTAATAGCCTTACATACATAATTATCCACCACATCCCACATAGTTTGGAAGAACCTTGGAGAGAAACCATCCAGTACAAGGGATTTATCAGGTTGCATTGAAAATAAGGCCTCTTTAACTTCATCGCGGGTGAAGGGATCCACCAGTCTGGAGTTCAAGTCCTGAGGAACAATGCAGGGAATATTAGCAAGAAGAGTATCTTGACCTTGACTGTCACCCTTCGAGGCACTTCCCAAGATGTTCTGGAAGAAAGACACTGCTTCAGTCATGATCTCCAGAATGTTAGTGGAAGATGATCCGTTGCTACACATGATATCCCTAATCTTATTGGATGATCTGTGTCGCATGGTGGAGGTACGAAAGAACCTTGTATTGGCATCACCTTCCTTGACCCATAGGTCTCTTGACTTCTACCTCTAGAATGTTTCCTCTCTAGCCAAGATATTATGGAATTCTGCTAGGAGGTTCCTTTCCTCCCCCTTAGTGGGGCTACTATGATCCCCTGCTTCGATTCTCCTTTCTATCTCCTAAAGTTTCTTAGTAATTGCTTTCTTATTGGCAAAAATGTTGCCAAAGACCTCCCTATTCTAGATTTTTAGGTTTTCTTTGACCATATTCAGCTTCTGAGCCAACTGAGAAGTGGCAGACCCTCTGACATTTTGATGCCACCAAGAGGACACTTGATTTTTGAAATCCTTGTGTTGGGTCCACATGGCTTTGAAATGGAAAGGATTTTTGAAGGAGGGAGGCCTACTAGATTCAAGAAGGATGGGATTGTGGTCTGATCCGATCCAAGGTAAGACCAATAGAGTGCCATCACCAAACCATGGGAGAGATTCTTGAGAAATTAGGAACCTATCCAATTTCACCTAGATGAGTCCGCTATCAATCCTCCTGATGCTCCAAGTAAAAGAGGGTCCTTTGAGCTGAACATCCATGAGCTCATTGGTATTAACAAACCCTCTAAAATACTCCATACTTATACTATAAGAGTTGTTGTCTCCTCTCTTTTCATATGGATGCAAAGGAATGTTGAAGTCCCTTGCTAAGATCCAAGGAAAAATGTTAAAGGTGGTCCTCGTTTGAGTTACTATTTCCTACATCGTGACCCGTTCAATGGGTGAGTTTGGGGCATAAATATTTAATAGAATCCAAGACTACTTACTGGTCTTTGGAATGAAACAAAATGTTTAGGATCCTATTCAAGGATGATAGAAGCCTTCCTTCAACCAGGGTAGGGTCCAAAATATAGATAAGCCCCCTCGACGTTCCTTGAGCAGGACTGATAAGGCAATCTCCATTGGCCCAAATGACCTTGGTAGCCTTTCGAGAATATAATTCGTCAATATTTGTTTCTTGCATAATGAAGATGGAAAGATTGATCCTTTAACTTAGGTCAGCCACCAACCTCTACTTGGCTACCTCATTTAGACCCCTCAAATTCCATGAGAGGACCTTCATCTCAAGGGTTTAGGGTTTTTCCTGCCTCCCTTCATCAGCTAGAAGGGGGGTTTGGTTCCTTGCTTTTTGTTGTCGAACTCGTTGGAGAAAAGCGTTGACTGGGTCCCATTTGTGATATCCTGTGCTATTTCATTTTTTATTTTCTCATTTTCAGTGGGTCTCCCTCTTTTCCTTTCACTGCCATAGTCTATTGCCTGTTTCCTACTCTTGGTGTTCCTAGGGCTGATCCTTCCCGAGAGAGATGGGCCTTCTTTTTTAGATGAAGGAGAAGGGGGTGCCTCTCCCCTATTCAAGCAATTTGAGGATTTTCTATTGTTCACTAGGTACTCATCCACCGCTCGATTACTACCTTTCCCGCTCTCCATCCTTTTCCTCTATTATTTTATTATTTAATCCCTATAGGATGTGGTTAATATTATTTTGGTTAAGCCCACAATATAGACTTGTAAATAACCATAGGATCTCTTGTTATGTTATCTTAGCTTAAACTAATTTATGTAAGGGTTTTGGTATTGGTATACATATCCCCCACCACTCCATCCATTGTATTAGAGTGTTGTGATTATTATCTATGAATAATATAGTGATTATTTATGGTGCCTTTGGGTTCCTACTATATATTTATTTCTTTCATAATTTTTAAATATTTTTTATATTATTTTGAGTGGATGGATTGCTTCTATTTTCTTGTGGAAAGAGGTATGAATTCAAAGACGGTTATCCATAGTACCATCATGCCACTATAAATGAACACTAAATGATGATGTGTGCATTGACGTTTATCTTTAGGCATGAACTCCTTATGATATTCTATCCATATACATCTATCACACACTCCATGAGGTGATTTATCATGGGAAAACCATGAGCCTTATAAATATGACTCATGTAATCAATATACCCCAAGCATTAATGTCATAACTTGCTAGTATTATTATACTTAGCCACCATAGCAACCAATTTATTTTGATTTAAATATGCACAATCATCACCAAGATTATATATTATACATATCATCATGATACCCTAAAGTAAACACTTGTAAATAATTATCAATATCCCCAACAACCCACCAATCTAGCCAAATATCCACCTCATTATTGGTGTGAGCGATTGTAATAACTTGACTACTACATTTGAATTCCAATAAGAAATTTCCATGAAGGATAAAGGAAAGGAAAAATTTAGCCCTAGAAGTAGTAGTACACAATATTTTTTTAGGAAAACTAGCTAGGTACCAAATTCCAAAATTTTATTCACTTAAGAAAAAGATCATAATTTTATCAAAATTGTGAATTGCCCCTTCAAAAATGTAAATTATAATTCAAGATTTAAAATAAATAAAATTTGTATAAAACTTGAGAAAGCCACCCAAAAAGCAATTTTATATCTTTATATGATGACACTTAGGAGTTAGAATGCTACCAAATACTTTTAGAGGTAATCTAGAAAAGTTTAGTGATACATTATTTTGATAAAGATGCCACTAAACTAGAGAATTTACTAGCAGTATAAAATTTTTACCTTAAGAAAATATTAAGTGAATAATTTACTATAAATAGGAGCTAGGGGGATCCATTGCAAATATATTTTGACCATTTGATAAAATAAGAGTTGCACTTTATGAGTACCAATTACACTTATGAGACCATTTTTCCAATAATAGAAAGTTTTTCATAAGTCTTCTCCCTTGGTGTTGGTGTTCATGCTTGCTCTAGGAGTTGCTTTAGTTAAGGTATTCTAGTTTCATTAGTTGGGTTCCTGAGGGTTTCATTGTCTAGCCTAGACTCATGCACAAACTCAATCAAGTTTTTGACACTAGAAAGCTAGTCAAAAATCTTATTCCTAGGGTCATATTTCTACTCACTTGGTACCATCTACAATTTAAGGTAATTTAACTTCTTATCCAATATGTCATGGATATTCCTCTTCACTAGGGTAATTTTATTGAGGATAAAGGGAAGTTTGAATAATTTAGTCTTATTTATTTTTCTTGTGAAATATGCATCAACGGAGTCCATATTCCTAAGCACTTCTAGTATGAAAATCCACTCAGATATATTGATATCTAGTAATCAAACTTACTAAAACCATGCATTCCAACAAGAGTGGTATCTCCAACAAAGAACTAATTTCCTTGGTGTTGGACCTTCAAAAATTACTTGCAAACAACTAGGACGTACTCAGGTTTTTGTTTTCTTAGGACCACCAAGGTGAGGACTATGAAATTATCCATAAATACATAGTAGGAGGAAGACCCTATCAAGCCCTATGTCTAATTAGAGATAGACCATGCCTGATAAAATTCATCTACTAGCTTAGGGCTAGTCTAGGGTATGTACCTAGATTTTGGAATAGAATCAAGTGGGCCAAAAATGTTGTTATTCTAAAGCTCTTGGTCTCTTGGAATCTAGATAGTCCCTAATGAATTTTCTTAGTGATATAGTCATCAAAGTCAAGGATCACCCTCTTCTTGCTAGGTGTGTACCTCATTTTGGATAAGATGTTGAGCTAGGCTAGGAACTAAATCCTTGTCTTCTTTCATCCCAAATATGAACATTAGAATTCTCGTAGCATCTCGAGCACTTTCTACCATAATATTTCACTCTCAAAGATATTTCATATTTTTTAGGATATTTTTATAGAGATCAATAGCACTTTCATAGCTTACAATGAGCCTACCCATATCCACCATCAATATATTTTAAATTATGTGAGGGTGGATAATTAATCTAAAGCCCCTGTTAGGCAACCACATTTCTCAAATTTTGGCATTATATATTTTAGCACATGTAGCCATAAATTCATAGAAATTATGAATCTTAGGTACTAAGTATTTTTTCAAGGTGTTACTCCAAATTCATTCCCAAAATAACTTAATATTTCTCTAGTTGTATTTCTGCAACATCCCTTCTCTCAGGTTTCTTGTTCTCTAGGATAGCTTAGGATTCACTATAGATTTTGCCATGTCCATTAAAAAATTGGGGGCCACAACTTGGAAAGCATGTATTGATGTATATTGGCTTGAGGTATAATGGCAAGAACCCATTAAAATGGGTAAATTTCTAGCTTTGGTTCCAGGCATATGGGTTTCATTCCTTTTCCTCTTCATGGCTCTTTGAACACTCTAGTTTTATAAAACTCTAGTTTGCCTTGGTACTGCTTCTATCACTCTACTACTTCAAACATCCTAGACTCCTTGTGTGCTCAAGCAATAAGAAAGGTTCTGAAGGTATGGGGTCTCCATTTTATAGGCTTTACTTTTGGAAATTGACACACCTATTATCCTTAATATATCTATGCATGTGAGATATTTTCTTTTTGGCAAGACAATGAGATATATCCTTTGTTGCTTTGGAATTTATCTATTTTAATGTAATATAATTACCACTCTTCTAAGCTAAAAATTGTTTTCCTAGAAGGATTTTCTAATGCTTCCTAGCCTTGAGTTCAACCAGTGGTAATTGACTTTATATGTAGTGGGATCCACATATGTAGAAGGGTTTGATTTACAAATAGTGGGATATACATACATTGATATTTATCTATTTGATTTTAAAATGATATCCACTCTTTTGAGTCAATAAATTTCCACCTAGAAGTATTTATCATATTATTTGTTATGAATATATGGTATGACCACATTCCCCTAAGATATCTAGCATAATTACCAATGCACTAGATCCACATGCTTTGTCTTAAGGGAAAATTGCTATTGTGCTAATGATTCTTAGCCTTGAGTTTGCCCAATGGAAATTGACTTTAATTTTTTCCTAGAAGGATTTACAATCTTATTTGTCATGAATGCATAGTATGGTCACCTATATCCAATATATCTAGCACACATACTAATACATTGTATCCACATACTTTATCTCAAGGGAATAGTTTATGTAGTGCTAACACTTCCAATCCTTGAGTTTACCCAATGGTAATTGAATTTACATGTATTAGGATTAGGTGTCACCTTCTAACGGTTTAAGAATTTCTATAACCTATTTTTCTATCCAGCTACACAGTTTGATTAATTCCTAAGCACTTGCAAATAACTATCATTTGTAAGATATATGTACCTATCATTTAAGCTCCTTTTTTAGTGCTTTTATATTTTGTGTATACTCTCTAGGTGTTGTCATTTATGGCCTTAGGAGAACATTCTTTGGGTTGGACACCATGCTACACCTCACAACAAATGGATGAAGTGTCTTTTATCCTTTAATGTCTCATGATTGGGCTACATGCATTCTTTAATACTTGATTATTGATGAGGAGATGTTTGGATTAGGTGATTGTTTTACTTCATAATATTGGTTGTAGATAAATATTGATCAAATAATGAGCACTTATTTTCCCTTAAACCTTTCCTCTCTAGATTTTAGCTAGTGCACACCCATCACATGTTTTCTCCTTTTGTGGCCTAAATGTTGGTGTTGCTTTGTGAGGCTAAAAAATATTGATACTTGATAGTTGTCACCATTCCATTGATTTTGGATTGGAAAAGTCATACAACTTCAATCTTGGTATTCCATTTGAGATGGTCTAACTTAAAGATATTGGTCCATGGGTTTCTAATGGGAAAAATGCTTCCTTTTATTTTGCCAATCAAAAAATACTGAACCCACCTAAGCCCTTAGAATTTATATGAGGTATAACAACTTCTTTGATATCTACAAAAAGTATGCTCTTTCAATATTCCCTAATCCTCTACACACACATATATATATTTGTACACTATATATATTATACTTGTGATGACACTTCATCCCATCCCATCTTGGTCAAAAATTCTATAGGAATTTTATCCCCATGTTTTAGTTTCCCATTATTCTAAGTTATTGTCTAAGATGTATGGATGTACTTCATCAACCAATAAGTCTAACCCAATAGATTCTTACTTGGTCATATAAGCTTGTTCCCTACTTAGATCTATGGAGGGAACTTGCTCAACATGAAGAATATGGAGAGGTTTCAATGGGATATTCAACTTAGTACCATACTTGATTCTTAGTAACACGTGGGCCCATTCTAAGAATAGATACCCTCTAATATTGGTTATGAAATCCCTTGATAGGTAGATGCCAAATGTTGCTAAAAAATTAATCATGATAATATCTTGGAGAACCGTGAGGTCGAGATAAGCTTGGAAATCCAAGGGAAGATTTTGCACCAATCTAAATATTTGTACTAGGGTACCATATAGAGAGACTAAGTTTTTCTGATGCAGGACTAATATTACACACAAAAAAACTAGGAGAATTTCATTCAATATTCTTAAAATCCAAATTAAAGAAGTTATAAAATGGCCAACCCCTTTACAATGCATGAGCCGCTTCTTATATCGGACCCGACCCCCTTCGGACATCATTACACAGACTACGGAGTTTGTTTGTAACCGCCCACATGAATGTTCTATCGCCGCCTACATATTGCTACCAGGTGCCTCGAATCATCATGGCATGGAATGGTAGAGTGGTCTACAACCACCTGTCCATCGACCCTCTGAATCATCATTCCCATGAGTGCTCTGTAGACACCTATATTTTTTTGTCACGTGCCCTTCTACAATGACCTCTGCAGTCGTCTGCCTGTGTGGAGTCGTGAGCGTTTTGTCACGATATCATGACATTTCTACTTCCTTACTCTCTCTCTCCTCTTTGGGTCATGATATCATGACGTTTTGGCGTTCGGCCTCTATTCCCTCCTTCGGGCCGTGATTTCATGACATGTCGCAAAATCATGACGTCTTTGCCTTCCGCACTTGTCTTCTGCCTTCGGGTCGTGATTTCATGACACGTCATGAAATCATGACGTCTTTGCCTTTCACACTTGTCTTCTGCCTTTGGGTCACGATTTTGCGATAGTTGCTCCCCTTGGCTCTTCTTTTCAAAATGTGTCACGATTTCGCAATAGCTGCTCCCCTTGGCACTTCTTTTCAACCTGTGTCATGATTTCGCGACAGCTGCTCCCCTTGGCACTTCTTTTCAATATGTGTCATGATTTCATGACAACTTTTCCCCTTGGTGCCTATGCTCCAAAAGTGTCACGATTTCGTGACGACTTTTCCCCTTGGTGCCTATGCTCCAAAAGTGTCACGATTTCACGATGACTTTGCCCCTTGGCGCCTATGCTCCAAAAGTGTCACGATTTCATGATGACTTTGCCCCTTGGCGCCTATGCTCCAAAAGTGTCACGATATCATGACAACTTATTCCCTCGCCAGCACTTAGAGAAAAAAAATATTTTTGGGATGATGCAAGATTGCTCTGCCACCTCCGGATGCTCCTACATCAGACACCCGGGGTGAATTGAGAAGTGACCTTCACTTTTGTTCGGTGGGAGGTAGACCCAGGTGGTCAACCTCTGCCTTCGACAACCAAGTCGCATCTTCTATGGGTCTGCCCTTCCACTTGATCAAATATTCAGAATAGCACCTATTTTGAGTACTTTGGCCCTCACGCGTATCAAGGACTTCTTCTATCTCGTCTACGATCGGGGTGGCTGTTGGAATGCTCCACAAATCTGGGCTTGGTGTTTCACTGCTATCTCCTTCATGATACTCGACCAAATCCAAAATGTTAAAAATTGGTGAGATGTTAAGTTCACTCGGCAACTCCACCTCGTATGCATTCCCCGAATCCTGTTTTCCAATGATTCTGCATGGCCCAAACTTTTTCATCTTCAGCTTGTTATAGGTCTTGGCGGGAAACCTTTCCTTCCTTAGATGGACCATGATGGCATCTCCTATTTCAAACTTCTTAGCCTAGCGCTTCTGGTCTGCCCTGGTCTTATACTGAGTATTCATCTTAGTGATGTGCCTTGTCACCTCCTCATGAAAGCCTTTTAGGTGTTCAACAAAGTCTTCAGCCTCAGCACTGCATTTTTCTCTTGTATCCATCCTTCTCAACTCTGAAGCGTTTCTTGGGCTGCTCCCATAGATTATCTAGAATGGCGATTTATTGGTACTCCTGTTGACAGAGTTGTTGTAAGTGAATTATGCCTATGGCAAAACTAAATCCCATCCCTTGGGCTTGTATCCAACTAGGTATCGTAATAGATTGCCCAAACTTCTATTTACCACCATCTGTTTGGCCATCTGTCTGTGGGTGGTATGCAAAACTAAATTTTAAATCCATATTCAACTTCTTCCAAAGGGTTCTCCAAAAATACCCCACAAACTTGGAATCCCTATCTGACATAATACTCTTTGGTAGCCCATGGAGTCATACCACTTCCTTGAAAAATAAACCTGCCACATGGACTGCATCACTAGTCTTCTGACAGGGGATAAAATGAGCCATTTTTGAAAACCTGTCCACCACCACAAGTATGGAGTCATTTCCCCTCTGTGTCCTGGGTAAACCAAGAACAAAGTCCATACTAATATCCTCCCATGGCCTTTCGGGTATAGGTAGTGGTTGATATAAACCAGTATGTTGCCTCACACCTTTTGCCATCTGGCATATCCTACAACTTTGCACAAATTTTGTCACATCCTATTGCAACTGCGGCCAGTAGTAGTTTTCGTTAACAAGGGAAATGGTCTTGTCTCGACCAAAGTGTCTAGCCAAACCTCCACTATGCTTTTCCTTGATCATATTCTCCCTCATTGAGCTCATCGAAATGCATAATTGGTTTCCCCTAAATAACATTCCATCTTGGATCAGAAAGTTTAGCCACTTAGTTCTGTCCAAAGTAACAGGCACAGTGCAGGCCTTCCAAGCTTCTGCGAAGTCGGGATCTGTAGGGTACAAACCCTTAAGCTCAGCAAATCCTACAACCTCCACCTTCATTTCCATCAATAAACATTGCCTCCTACTTAAGGCATCCACCACTCTATTGGACCTTCCACTCCGATGCTTCAGCACAAAGGAATAGCTCTGCAGGAACTCGACCCATTTTAGGTGCCTCTGATTTAACTTCCCTTGACTGTTAATATACTACAGTGCCTGATGATCAGTATACAGAACAAACTCCTTTGGCAATAGATAATGCCTCCATTTCTTTAGAGCCTGAACTATGGCATAGAACTCCTGATCATACACCGAATATTTCTTCCTGGCATCATTGAGTTTCTCACTAAAATAAGCGATAGGCTTACCCTCTTGACTCAATACAACCCCTATGGCACTACCACTAGCATCATAGTCTACCTGAAATACCTTATTGAAATCTGGAAGTGCTAAGACAGGTTGCTCTGTGACCTTCTTCTTCAACATAGCAAAGCTTTTGTCTGCTCCGGTTGTCCACTTAAATTCCTTCTTGTTTCCCCTCATTGTCTCCGTAAGGGACGTGCAAATACTGCTAAAATTTCTAATGAACTTTCGATAAAAACTGGCTAGACCATGAAACGATCTTACCTCAGTCACGCTTCTTGGAGCAGGCCATTCTATGATAGCCCTCACCTTTTTTGGGTCCATTTTTAGACCGTCTGCTGAGATGACAAATCCCAGGTATACTAACTCCCTCTTTATGAAGTTACACTTCTTCAGATTTATCAGCAACTGCTCCTCCCGTAGCTTCTCAAAAACCCTCCTGATGTGCATCAGGTGCTCCTCCAGGGTTCTGCTAAATATCAAGATATCATCCAAGTAGACAATAACAAATTTGCCTAAAAATTCCTTCAAGACTTCATTCATCAGCCGCATGAATGTACTCGATGCATTGGTTAGCCCAAATGGCATGACCAACCACTCATACAAACCCTCTCTGGTTTTGAAGGCTGTCTTCCACTCATCCCCTTCTCTGATACGGATCTGATGATAGCCACTCTTTAGATCAATCTTCGTGAAGTACTCAGCTCCACTCAAACAGTCCATGATATCATCCATCCTTGGCAAAGGGAATCGGTATTTAATAGTGATCTTGTTAATTGCCCGAGAGTCTGTGCACATTCTCCACTCTCCATCCTTCTTGGGTGCTAGTACTGTAGGTACTGCACACGGGCTAAGACTCTCCCTAATCAATCCCTTCTTTAACAGCTCTTGAACTTGTCTATTCAGCTCCTCAGTTTCCATAGGAGTCATTCTATGTGCGGCCTTATTGGGCAAGCTAGACCCTGGCACCAAGTCTATGTGGTGACTGATCTTCCTTACAGGTGGTAAACCCTCAGGAACATTATCAGAAATGATATCTGGAAATTCCTCCAACAGACCCATGACTTCCACTGGGGTCTCCTTGCATTCTTCTACCCTAACCCTAGGGATTATTGCATAGCACATATGATCTGGCTTCAGGCCATCTAAAAATATTCTTCCATCAACTAGACAGACTCGAGCACTGCTACATACCTTCTCGTCCACCTCCTTCAGGGGTTTCAACTTATGGTGAACTCCATCCTTCGACAAGGAATACGTATTGGCTCGACCATCATGTACTGCACTCCGATCAAACTGCCATGGTCTCCCAAGCAACATGTGACATGCATCCATAGGCAGGATGTCACACAGGACCTCATCACGGTAAGTCCCAATGTTAAACTTCACCAGGCATTGCTCACTGACCAGCACCCTATGGTCCTTTTGTAACCACGCAATTCGATATGGATGCGGGTGTCTTCTTCTCTCCAGCTGCAACTTGGCCACCATCTCCTTAGAGACCAAGTTATCAGTGCTACCATTGTCGATAATGATGTTACAGACCTTGCCTGAGCACTTGCATCTTGTGTGAAATAGGCTATTCCTCTGGTCTACCTTCTTTTCCTCATTCAACAAGACTCTCCTGATGACCATCACTTCCCCTCATTCTGCCTCCTCAGAGTGCTCAGATTCGACACCTTCGTCTGCTACAGTAGCTCTGGCCTGACCCTCAGGTATCTGATTTGGCCTCTCTTGGCACTGTGGATAGTTGAATGCCCGATGCCCTTCTTCTTTGCAATTGAAGTAGGTTCCTCGAAAGACACCTCTCCCAAACCCATGCCCAGGCCTACCTCTTCCTCTTGGGTAGTTGTTGTTCTGATTGCATGGGCGTTGGGTATTCTCCTCTTTCTCTTCTTTCTGGTTCTAGCTATCGCTTGCTTCACCAGTCTTCCCCAGATCTCTATATCTTCCTCCACTGGTCCTTCCACCAGCTCTTCCACCATGATCCTTTCCTCTCTACTTACCTTCAAACCTCCTATTTAGTTTCCCTTCCACTTTCAAGGCAAACTAGTATGCATCCTCAACCGTGCTCATCCAAACTAGACACAGCTCTTCTTGAATAGTGGTTCTTAATCCATTGATGTAGCGGGTGACCTTCTCCTTATTTACCTCAGAATGGCCAGTTCTAATCGAGATCTGGTAGAACTCCTCCGTGTACTCCTTGAAAGATTTACTCGCCTGCCTTAGACTCTGCATCCTCCTCAACAGATCCAACTCATAGTCGGTGGGGATGAATTGCCTCTTCAATTTCTCAACCATCCGATCCCACCTGGTGATATTTTCTTTTCCCCTCCTGTTCCTCTCCAGCTGTACTCCTTTCCACCAGATGCTAGCATGTCCCTTCAACTTTGTTTTTGTGAACTTGATCCGATTTGGATCTGAGATCTCCTCATACTCAAAATATTCCTCCATGTCATTGATCCAATCTATCAACTCCTCGGGATTGAGATTCCTAGAATAGGTGGAGACGTCAAACTTCGACTTCTTCTCGATCTGGGATATGGCCCTATATAGCCTAGCTTCTACTGGATCCAATGCTTCTTCCTCATCAGATGGACCCTCGTCTTCCCAAACTTCATCTTCACTGTGGTCCTCTCTTCTTGGCTCAACTCCTCTTCTCAATTCCTCCTGCAGGGCTTGCACTTGCCTCTGCAAGGCTCTGAGATCGACCTCTGCTCCCCTATTCCTTGCACCACCATGGTTCCTTCATGGAGGCATCCTGCTCACTTCCTCACAAACTCCAACCACAAGTCCTGGCGCAAACTGCCTCATGATCGACGATCTGTTCGCGCACTCAGAACCTTCTGGCTTTGATACCACTTGACGCAGGACTGATATTACACGCAAAAAAACTAGGAGAATTTCATTCAATCTTCTTAAAATCCAAATTACAGAAGTTATAAAATGGCCAACCCCTTTACAATGCATGAGCCACTTCTTATATCGGACCCGACCCCCTTCGGACATCATTACATAGACTGCGGAGTTTGTTTGTAACCGCCCACATGAATGTTCTATCATCGCCTGCATATTGCTGCCAGGTGCCTTGAATCATCATGGCATGGAATGGCAGAGTGCTCTGCAGCCACCTGTCCATCGACCCTCTGAATCATCATTCCCAGGAGTGCTCTGTAGACACCTATATTTTGCTACCACGTGCCCTTCTGCAACGACCTCTGCAGCCGCCTGCCCGTGTGGAGTCGTGAGCATTCTGTCGTGATATCGCGACATTTTTGCTTCCTTACTCTCTCTCTCCTCTTCGGGTCATGATATCATGATGTTTTGGCGTTCGGCCTCTATTCCCTCCTTCGGGCTATGATTTCATGACATGTCGTGAAATCGTGACGTCTTTGCCTTTCGCACTTGTCTTCTGCCTTCGGGTCACGATTTCATGACACGTCGTGAAATCACGATGTCTTTGCCTTCCACACTTGTCTTCTGCCTTTGGGTCACGATTTCGTGATAGTTGCTCCCCTTGGCTCTTCTTTTCAAAATGTGTCGTGATTTCGTGACAGCTACTCCCCTTGGCGCTTCTTTTCAAAATGTGTCGCGATTTCACGACAGCTGCTCCCCTTGGCGCTTCTTTTCAAAATGTGTCATGATTTCATGACAACTTTGCCCCTTGGTGCCTATGCTCCAAAAGTGTCATGATTTCACGATGAATTTTCCCCTTGGCACCTATGTTCCAAAAGTGTCGCGATTTCGTGACGACTTTGCCCCTTGGCACCTATGCTCCAAAAGTGTCGTGATTTCGTGACAACTTATTCCCCGCCAGCACTTAGAGAAAAAAAATATTTTTGGGATGATGCAAGATTGCTCTGCCACCTCCGGATGCTCCTGCATCATGTTCTTAAAAAATTCATATACTATATTGAGTGCATCTACCACCCTTTTGAGCATGACTAAAATGCAAGATCTAAAATCGACCAAATAGTTGTGTATCAATTTATCCCCATAGAATAGGGTCGAATAGAAAGGCATGGACTTAGTTTGGTTTTCTTATAATCTATATACCTGAATACTAAGTATGCATTTTATTTTTCCAATACTTTCTACTTTTTCAAAGCTTTCTATAGGTTTTTAATTTGCTAAAGTATTGACATGATATACTAAAGAGGTAATGCTATGATGGAACTTTTTAAATGGTCTACCACTTTGAAGGATATAGTAGGATAGGTTTTTTGGATGGTACCTACTGGAGGCAAGGGCTTGGAATTTTTCACTAACGAAAGAATTATTTATAATTTCAGTATGTGTTGCTTCAAATATTCTAGGCCTACTCTTACAATTGTTAAAATGGCCTAGACTTAGTTATCTAGTGAAGCTTGTGTTAATGGGTTCTTCCGAGTATCTACTAGCTTAGCTCTAGTTATATAATTATTTATGATATGATCCACCTAGGTATGAATATTTTCACCTTATATTGGATGGCTCAAAATCAATTTTGAACCAACCTCCAGAGAATGTTGAATCCTTGTGAATTGTTGCTAAAAGAATAAATAAAGACAAAAGGAAAAGGGATAAGAAAGGAAAGGGTGATAGAGATCAAATTAAATGTGTCCAAGGCTTATCTTAAGCATTGCTTTAATATGCATGAGCATAGACCACCTATTGCAAGTAAATCCTAACATACTATACAATCAATGCTATGAAAAAAGTACATTATCCTAAGATGTTACATCATTTAGCATGACATGCACTTGAACCAAAGAATTCCAAGCCTAAAAATAGACCAGAAGAATATAAAAAAATATTAAACCTAATAGAAAGACTTTGAACAAAATCGACAATGTTGAACATATAAATATTACATAAAGAGATCTACAAAAAATAATTGGGGTAATTCAAATAGCTCTTGGTTGCATTCTAGTGTAGCATAAACATATAGCTTGCCATAGAAAAACATTGAAACATATAACTCCTTACAATGAGGGGTATTCACCTATTCATAGTTTTTGCTTGGCCAAAATAAAGTTGACTACTTTGTATAATAATAATAAAATATGGCTTGGGCATAATTGGAGATGAGCTGGCACAACTTGGCCTCTTTAGCATGTTTTGTATCAGACTTCAAGTGGTTGTGGTATCATGTAGGTGTTTGTTGCTTTTAAGCAATGAGAATTCTAGTCATGGTGCTTAATTTTTTTTATTCCTTGTATATTGGTGCCTTTTTCTTAAAGAAATTTTTATTCAAAAGCATGCCAAACCCTTTTTATGTTAACATCATGATCTTCATTGGTGAATCTCCAACCCGAGTTGCTAAATTTCCTTGCTTGACTTTTTCTTATACCCTTTATACATATTTCATCTTGATAAAATAAATTTAGGCCTAGGCTAATGTTGTTATTTAAGAGGATTTGGATCTGGATAAATATTGCTCATTATATAAATTTTGTACCATGTCAAAGGTTTTGATAGGCCTTGCTGACCTTAGCAGAAAAAATTCTAGCAAAATTTCTTCTAGTGCTTTTATAACTTCTAGACTTGAAAAATTAGTATACTTTTAGCCAAATTTTGAACTTTTGACTCTATACTTATTTTGTACCCTATTCAAGATTGTACTAATGTTACCACCAAAAGGTTAAATTTGTTATCTTCCAAAATTGAACACTTTTTCTTTTCCATTCTTGCTAAATTTTTTGAAGGATATTATTGACATTAGTAGAAAAAATTCTAGCACACCTATACTTTGTGAGTTTAGAAAATCTTGGTATAGGTTGTTTCTTCAAGCTCAATATATTACAAGCCCAAAATTATATATTTGGAATTGTGAATCTAGAAATTTTTTTCGGCTACATTATTTGTGCCTTGGGTATTTTGTTTTTTAAATTTTGAAATCAAATATCCTTAGCTTTTTCCTTGGGTTGTAGAGTATAAACATTCTATTTTTATATGTGGTATTTAGTTATCATCCTTACATCATTTGTATACAATAGATAAATAAATGTATGCACCATTTGGGCTTTGTATCTAATAAAGACTTTATCAATGTCTATAATATTGGTTGCTACTTGCTAATCGTTATTCATCATCTAGGATGTTGACTTAGACATAGTAAGATTTATGGATGTCATAATGTATTTATTTTTCTTGGGGTCAATCATACCCATATCTCTTATTGACATGGCCTCTAGCTCCATCCATTATTTCTTTTTTGCTAATCCAAGCCTATGCCTATTGGAGTTAGCTTTGTATTATTTCCATAGGGATGTTGATCATGGTGAAGGGAGACTACAAAAGAGAGGGTAGATACAAAATCTATTACAAATATGGGGTGAATATTTTGGAATACTCTAAAAAATGGGGTGGGTGTGAGTCTGGGAGCTTGATAAATATCTAGGCATGTAGGGGTAATAGTTTCTTTAGGATGAGACCTGATATGTGTCTCTTTTGGTGACACCATATTGGAAGAAGAAGGAGGTGATATAGTTTGTTGAGGAGGGATGAAGGAAGCTAATAAAATTTAGTTGAGGAGGAAAAGGAAGAAGAAGAATGTAGATGCTCAAATCAAATTGGAGAAGAAAGTAAAAATAACACACCTAATCCTTGCATTGTTATTCTATAATGCTCCATGGGTGATGGAGGAATTATCTAGACATTTATTCTCTTTGATTTTTGTCCCTATTGCTAGAAGGGATTTTGAATTTTTCACTTTTTTGCTTCTTTCTAGTTTCCTTCTTTGGGGTTTTGGGAGTGTCAAGACTAAGACTTGCATTGGGAATGGATCTAGAGTGTCAACACCCAATATGAATTTACTCCTATAAAGTGGTGCTTTAAGATAATTTAGATGTCTAGATGTTTTTGGACCTATATCACCACACGTGTAGCCTATTTTCTCCATGATTCCAATGACCAAAATATACATTTGTTGCAGTTGCTCTTCGATCATTGGTGATGGTGGAATTTGTTGCCATTTTAAGATGGCAACTTATGAAACTTATTGCCTACTTGAAGTTACATCTTCTAGATCTTACTCTATCTATTATAAAATTCTAGTCTCTCCCTTATAAAATTATCCCTAATTACCTTGGTCCTTAGAGTCACTTTGTTCATATTTATTTTTAGGGTCTTTTTCAAAAGCATATTTGAAATCTTAATCCATTGTTAGACCATAACGTTGACTTTGAGTGTTGGTCTCACATAAAAAATCCACCATTCCTAAATTTTCATTTGAATAGTGCTTCTCAATCATAACATCTTTTTTAATCTTCTTTAACACATGGCTTGGGTTGCACTGCAATTTATATTCATTTATCTTCTTATAGAACTTTCTCCATGAAGGACGATTGTACTTGAATGTTTATATTTCTACTCATTCCTCTATTGGGTTTATCCTTTTCTCAACCTCTAGCCTAGGGTTGTGCTAAAATTAAGGAGGCTTATTATTCAAACTTGTCAAGTGATTCTTCAATACCCCATATCAGTCATAACTCCACTTGTCTAGGTCTAATTTTAGAGTGAGGTTCAAGAGCTCTTGTTTCAAGAAATTGGTCATTTTTATGGATTTAAAATTGATAGGCTCATGACCAAATAGTAAGTTATATAGGGAGTTTTTATTTTATCTAACACCTAGATGTTCATTTGTATACTCCATATAGCAACAAAATTCCAAACCAAATATCTAGTCTATAACGTAATAGGGTAACACAATTGGTTCTCTAATGAAGTTGTATATCCTTATTATCATACCCTTTGATACAAAGTGCCAGTCTCCAATTTTATTTTGAGGTATTTGTAATATAGATTTTGCTTCCTAAATTAGCCTTGGAATTGGTCACTTTAAACATAAAATAGTAGGGTCAAGGAAAAAATTTTAAAATCTAAAAAGGAATTAGATATCCTACGAGATGGTATTCAATCTACTACTAATAGAGCCCTTCCATCCTCAACTTGTTTTTGAATTTTGAGGCTTATGAAGACTTCTGGTTTACAAAACAAGAAAATCCAAACCAAGTAGGAGGGATATCAAAAAATCCCTAATTAGTTAAATTCTATTAGCTACTCATGTTTCTAGGAGGTAAGAAATAGTTCCCAATCAAAATAGAAGGGGTTTTGAGGATTAGTTATTGCATAGGCCATGGCTATTTAGAAATCATGCACTTTTTTATCTAAATCTAGGAAAAAATTATTGCTAGCATGGAAAATTTTTCATGGTCATGCTTTTAAAAAATAGCTAAAGGGATTTGACATTCAAGAATAATTTTCATAGTTATAACTAGTTTAGCCAAGCTAATATTTTACTATTAGATTAAGTTGTCTAATTCTTTCTATAAAATGTCTTGGACACAATGGAATAATTATTCCCAGTAAAATTTGCAATAATTTTTTTAGGATTAAGAGAAAATAATACCTAGTCTACAACATTCCTTACAACTCTTAATTCTTCATGGTGGTGATCAACTACTACTTTAACTAGTTCTATACAGGGATGAACTCTCCTTGGTATATACTATGCTAGGAAGGAGTATTAGGCATATGCAACCTGATGTTACTTTTAGTACCTCATATATTTATGCTCTACTAAGTCCCTTAGGTGTCTTGACTTGATGGTTAGAACTAGGTCAAAAAAATCTATGCAAATCTTCAAAATTCTTGGACTTCTTAGAACCTATTGCTTTTCTACCAAGTTTTTGTGATAAGGAACTATGTAACTACTTTCTTTTTGAAAAATGGTTTTATGGCTAAACACTTTTAGCAAATAGATCAAAAATAACAAGTGCCTTTTATAAGCTTTTATCATCAACAATAATTACAAGATCATTAATGTATGCTAATTGATTCATTACTCAAACACTTTTTGTCTTAACTAAATTAATTTTCCCAAATCTTTTGGTTTGTGTGAATGTGTTGATCTATTTTCCATTTGATCATCATCGTCCCTTTTATCCAATAGTATTTTAGCCACCTAGTTTTCATTTAAAATAGCCTTTACTAAATACCACTTATTTATAATATGGTACAAGATTTTGGTGTGCTTTCTCTATGCTTGATATTTTAACATTTGTGACCATTCATCAAAATCTATAATGTCTAGATCAAAGTGACCCAAACTTCCACCACTCTTGCATTTATATATTTTAAAACATGTGGCTTGTTTTAGCTATGAGTTGTTGGATGTAATAATTTCCCAAATATGCATAGTTTATTAAATTAAAATTGAACATGGAAAACTCATCTTCCATCAACAACTCTTCTATTAGCTCCTCTAGGTCTTTTTCTTCTCTTCTATCTCCACTCTAAGGTACTTTGTGTTAAATTCAACCAAATTGATGCTTTGATCCTTGATCATTTCTATGTGATATGGGTTGGGATTCATCTCATAGATCCAAAATTTACTTCCTTTATAGGGAATAACCATATTAATATAGTCTAGGGATAGATATTCCCCAATATTTACATTGAACTCCCTTGATAGGCATAATCCAAATAGCGATAGAATATCCAAAAACTATTACCTATTGAATAACTAATATATTTGGTATATTATGTAGCACCATAAAAATGTCCTTCATAGCTCTCATACACCAGAAATAGGATCCTGTCTAGTTGTAATACACAAGAAGTAGTTTGAGTATATTCCATGTCTATTTCATCACAAATAACCTTAGGCATGACTATTATGACAACTTTAGAATACACCATGTAATAATGGATGATCTAGCCTTCCATGTATAAGGACATGTAAAAGGGTAAAGGATTAATATTAAACATGTGTAACATCTACTTGTATTGAGCTAGATTTAGGTTTGGACATCCAAATCTTCTTGGAAGTGCATTCTTCAGGGTGCCCTTAAGCAAATCAATTTGTCCAGGAATCAGTAGAGCATGATACATGTTGAATATCTATGAAGTCCTCTTTATTTATTTGACAATATTTCTATTTAATTGGTTATATGGGATTTAAATGGGCCCCACCTATATTACATCATCATAACATAGTGGTATTATAATAAAGTTTGGATATTATCCATGTATCACTTGAAAATATTTAAACTTGGGTCTCCTCCTTGAACATTGAGGAATCTAACCAATTGAACTAATGCCACTTGATAGCTCTTTGATATTGTTGTAAGTAGACATTTTTGACATTATTTTATCCTTTTGGATTGGCTCCTCTAACCTCCTTTGGTGTTGTTGCATTTCTTCCTCCATTTACTTTCTGGTAATTGAAGAGCACCACAATTTCCTCAAGAATTTATCCTTGGGTTCTTCTTAATCCATATTTTGCATGTCCATATTATATTTCTCCTTGGGTTTCTCCTAAGGCTACTTTTTTTGAGGCTAAGTGAAGGATTTCATACCATTAGTCTTATAGGTATCTAATAGAAGAGGTTTTTTTTATAATAAATTTGGTCAATATATGGATCAAATAGAGAGTTGAAGGGTCCTCAGTTATGATATTTGAATTTATATTAGTCAACATACCCATAAGACCTTTTGATGGCATTTGTGCTAATACGATGCAAGTGTTAAAATTGTGAGGATCATTTATAGATAAGTACCAATGCTCCTTTCAAGCAATGGATGTCTCCTACTCTTGATCTTTGATAATAGCAACTTGCTTTCCAACAATGTTGCTATTGAGCAAGATGTTGCCAGAAGGTTGTCATTGTTGTCAACACAGGAAATTAGATCCAAAGATGCAGGCAGTTAGGTCCAAGGATGCAGTGGATAACAGACTTGAAATGGGTTTTTCTTAAAACCCAAGTTGGCTCTTCATTTTGTTGAAAAAGATGCCCCTGTGATGAAGATATTTAATTTTAAATATTTAGTTTAAATTTTTATTTTATTAAAAATTTAAATTAGAATATTAAATTAAATTAAAAGGGCTGACGTGTTACTATTTCACGGCAATAAGCTACAGGAAGGTAATGAATGTGGAGAATGACGCCGACAAAGTTAAATCTAGGCCGACAGATTTTAGGGTTTTGCAGCCGACATTCTTAGGGTTACAGCTGACGGATTTTAGGGTTTGGCAGTTGACAAATTCTAGGGTTTCTCAGTCGACGTTCTTCTAGGGTTTGCCTCTAAAATTTCTTCTACAAAAGTAAGGGTTCTTCGAGTTTAAAGTGTGGAGAGTGATGCGATCTATGTGAATGAAGTTCGTGTGCAGCAGAGTGTAAGTCGTTTTGATCTCGAGTATGAGCAAAGTGATAGTTCTTTGGAGTTAAAGAAAAGAGATCGCAGCGAGGAGATAGTGAGTGAGTTCATATCGACTGATCGAGAATAAAGAGAGTGATATGCAGACAACGTGTTTAAAGTTCGAGGCAAAAATACGCAGATGGTTGAAGTGAGATTTCTGTGAAGTTGCAGTAGAGAATGCGGAGAGATATAGAGGAGTGGTTGAAAAACTGCAAATCATTTTTCACGATGGCGATCGAATGCCGAGCAAGCGACGAGATCACAGAAAAATAGCAGATCGTGATAATTGAGGTGAAAGTTTACATTCTACAATTTTTATTAATATCTTCAAGTTGTAGCTTGAAAAATGGGTTGGTGCCTCTTTCCAGTTGGTGCTAGAAAAATTGGAGTTGGTGCTCCATTCTGTTGTAGCAGATAAAATTTAGAGTTTGGTGCCTCTTACCAGTTGGTGCTGGTGAATGATTATGTAAAGTTGTAGCTTTGCATTTGACTGGATTTGGATGGTAGTCCAAGAAGTATTTTTGAGGAGTAGCCACATCGGTGAACCTTGTTAAAATGTCGTGTTATGTGTGATGCTCTTAGTACTTTTATTATTTTTGTTTTAATCTGCTACATTTTATTTAAAAGTCTAAATTGTTTTAAGTTTTTAAATAACACACTGATTCACCCCCCCTCTCAATGTCATTGTGATTACAACAATTGGTATCAGAGCCAAGTACCTGAAGAGGCTTAAATAGCTAAGGTGATCTTGGATATCAAGCAATGGCAAGTGGTGAAGGATTCTCTTCGAACAAAGCATCGTTGTTTGATGGGACAAATTATGCGTTCTAGAAAATTAGAATGCAGACTTATCTCAGTGCTTTGGGCTTTGACATCTGGGGTGCGGTAGTCAATGGTTACAAAGCTCTTGCCACTGCTCCAACAGACACTGCAGAATCTTCAAAGGACAGGTTCTAGTGAAGACTCTGAAGAAGGAGCAGTGAGGCTCTCTTTATGGCGTTTGAAATAGACGAATCAGAAAACATAGAAGGGATGAACTCTGAAGTTGAAGATGTTGAGGCTGAAGTTGATTTAGAGGGTGAGCTAGTGTCTGCTCTTATGGAATGGGAATCATAGAAAAAGAAGAATGAAAAACTGACAAGGAAACTTAAGAATGCAAACGACATTATTGCCAGTTTAAAAACATAGACTGAAGAATACAAGAAAATGTCTGAAGATCTGGAAATACAGGTTTCTATGAAGATAGACCACTACTGCAAATTGGAAGAAGAAAATGTGAGTCTTCGAATACAAATACAAGAGCTGGATCAAAAAATCAACTGTCATCTAAAACGTGAAGAAAACTCGATGAAAATTTTGAGCGATCAAAGATCCACAGGCATCAAATTTGGTCTCGGCTTTACTAAAGGAGAATCATCAACTGAACCAAAAACAAGCAATGTTGAAAGTGAAAAGAACAAAGACAAGAAACAGGCTGTGGAAAGTAAAACGAATCAGGCAAAAGAAAGATATAATGCCAGACCTGAAATGAAAGCTGACAATGATGGCTTTACTAAGGTCACACATCAAAAGAATAGAAGATCCAAGGCTCCAACAACAACCTGGCCAAGACCATATTTCAAGTTTACTCATTATTTCTATGGTTTTTGTTTTAAATGTAATAATTATGGGCATAAAATTGCTGACTGCAAATACAATATTGGTCCAAGAAGTTTCACTAGTAGAAATGCGTTTTCTCCTTTAATGAATTATGCAGTAGAGTGTTTTAAGTGTCACAACTTTGGGCATATTGCCAGAAATTGTCGTAGTATGTCTGTTTCATATCAACCTCAGGAAAGTAGATTTCAACCGTATAGAGCAAAACAAAATAGAATTTATACTGAAGGATATGTGCAAAATTCTAAAAATGGGAAGTCACAGCTAGAACCCAACAACATAGTTAAGACAGAATGGAAACAAAAGGAACAACTCAGGAAAGAACAAGAATCCTTAATAGTGCAAACTACTTTTAGAGCTTAGAATAAATATGTACCGTGGATTCTTGATAGTGGCTGCTCAAGTCATATGACAGGTGATAGACAGAAATTTGAGAATCTTCAGAAATATGAGGGTGGTTCTGTGAAGTTCGACAATAACGATGGAGCCAAAATAATAGGTAAAGGATCGGTCAAAATAAGTGAAGGGAAAATCAAGTCAAAAGAAGTTCTATATGTGGATGGTCTGAAACATAACCTGTTAAGTGTGAGTCAGATCTGTGACAAAGGACATGAAGTGGTGTTCAAGAAGCAGGGTTGTGAAGTCAGAAAAACAAAGAATGGGAAATTAATAGCAACCAGCTCAAGGACGTCTGGCAATCTATACACACTCAGAATTTTCAGAAGGTATGTGCTTCATGGGACAAGAAGAAGAGAACTGGTTGTGGCATAAGAGGCTTGGACACATAAGTTTTGATAATCTGGTAAGAATTAGCTCTAAAAAAGCAGTGAGAGATATTCCAATCATTAAGAAACCTGCAAACAACATGTGTGCTTCATGTCAGAAGGGAAAACAGACTAGAGTTTTATTTAAAACAAAAGAACATCACACTAGCAGGCCTTTGGAACTCATTCATACTGACTTATGTGGACCAATGAGGACTCCAAGCATAAACGGTGACAAATACTTCATGCTGTGTATTGATGATTTTTCCAGAATGACTTGGATATTCTTCTTAAAAGATAAATCAGAAGCCTTTGAAATGTTCAGAACTTTCAGACAGCTGGTAGAGAATGAAATAGGGAAAATAATTAAATTCTTGCGGTCAGACAGAGGAGGATAATTTATTTCAAATGAATTTTTAGAATACTGTGAAAAATATGGCATCAGGAGACAATATTCAGCAGCCAGAACTCCTCAGCAGAATGGTGTACCAGAGAGGAAGAACAAAACAATTCAGGAAATGGCACGCACCATGCTGGCAGAAAGAAAAATAGCAGATAGATTCTGGAAATAAGTAGTTCACACAGCAGTATACATTTAGAATAGGTATATGTTAAGAAATCATGAATGCAAAACTCCGTATGAGCTGTGGTTTGGTAGGAAAGCAACAGCAAAACATCTCAAAGTATTTGGCTGCAAGTGCTACATCAGAAAAACTGATGACAACCTTGGAAAGTTTGAAGATAGAGTAGATGAAGGTGTGTTTGTTGGTTATTCTCCACATAGCAAAGCTTACAAATGCTACAACAAGAGACTCAAGAAAATTATGGATAGTGCAGATGTTAAATTCGATGAAGGGAGGAAACAAATAGTTAATTTCCAAGAAAACTATCCAATCTACGAAGAAGTCATTGAAGGAGATGAAGTACATGACACAGAAAATATGTCTACGGCTGATGCAGGTAACTTATCAGATGACTCAGAGATACAAGAAAACAAAAAATTTAGAATGAGCAATTGGCAGAAAAATCATCCTAGAAACCAAATAATTGGAGATCCCACAGCTGACATTCAGACAAGAAAGAAAGTAATAAGTAATTACTCTCTTTTATCCAACATTGAGCCCAAAAACATAGATGAAGAAAGCAAAGATGACAAGCTGGATGAAGGCAATAAATGAAGAGTTAGATCAGATTGAAAAGAACAGAACTTGGGAGTTAGTACCTAGACCTGCAAACAAGAATGTAATCAGCACCAAATGGATATTTCGTAATAAATTAAATGAATACGGTCAGGTTATTAGAAATAAAGCAAGACTGGTTTGCAAAGGCTATGCATAGGTCGAAGGCATTGACTTTGAAGAGACTTTCACACCAGTGGCCAGACTAGAAGCTATTAGAATGTTTCTGGCACTAGCAGTTCACAAGAACTTCGAGTTTATCGAGATGGATGTGAAATCTGCGTTTTTAAATGGGAAACTTGAAGAAGAGGTCTATATTGAACAACCAGATGGCTTTCAAATCAGTGAAGATCCCAACCTTGTCTGTAAATTAAAGAAAGCATTGTATGGATTAAAACAAGCACCATGGGCCTGGTATGCTAGGCTAGATAATTATCTCTCTCAACAGGGATTCAAGAAAGGTTTAGTGGATAGCAATCTGTATGTGAAAACAAAATATGGGCATCTCATTGTTCTTGTTGTCTATGTGGATGACATCATATTTGGTAGCAACAAAGATGAATCTTGTAAAGACCTAGAAAAAAAGATGCAGAATGAATTTGAAATGTCAATGATTGGTGAACTATCTTATTTTTTGGGACTACAGGTTAATCAAAATGAGAAAGGTATATTCATTTCCCAAATCAAATATGTGAAAGAGATGTTAAAGAAGTTCACTATGGAGGATAGTAAGCCAGTCAGTACTCCCATGACAACAGGCTATAAGTTAAGTAAAGAAGACAAATCTCCACCTGTAGATCAAACCATGTATAGATCAATGATAGGAAGCTTACTATATTTAACTGCAACCAGACCTGATATTTTGTAGGCAGTGTGCATGGTAGCCAGATTTTAGGCCAGTCCCAAAGAGACTCATGTAACAGCAGTTAAAAGGATTTTTCGATATCTCAAAGGCACCATGGAGTATGGATTGTGGTATCCAAGAGGCAAAGATTTCACTCTTATATCATATTAAGATGCAGATTGGGTAGGATGTGTTGATGACAGAAAGAGTACCAGTGGAGGAGCATTCTATTTAGGGGACAGATTGGTTGCATGGCACAGTAAGAAGCAAGAGTCAGTGTCTTTATCTACGATCGAGGCGAGTATATTGCGGCGGCAACATGTTGCACACAAGTTTTGTGGATGAAACAGACCTTGAAAGATCTTGGTATTAATTTTAGTGAACCAATATCGATAAAGTGTGACAACACCAGTGCAATCAACATTTCTAAGAATCTAGTAATGCACTCACGGACAAAGCATATTGCTATAAGGTATCATTTCTTGAAAGACAAAGTTGTAGAAGGAGAAGTCAGATTGGACTATGTCCCAACTACAGAACAGGTAGCAGACATTTTTACAAAACCTTTGCCCAAGGAAGAATTTGAGTATCTTCGAAGCAAATTAAGAGTAGTCACACTTCCTAAGAAGTGACTAGCTACAGGGATCACCTTCTCAGGGGGAGCACTTGAGTGTTTGAGGATGGACTCAGGGGGAGTCAAATTTTGCCTAAGAAGTGTGAGGATGGACTCAGGGGGAGTCAAAATTGTGCCTAAAAAGTGTGAGAATGGTCACAAGGAGAGTCTGCAGCAGCCCTTTGGTATTATTGACAAAGGGGGAGAAGAGTTACAGGAAGGTATACGGGTGTTTCCAACAATTCCAAAGGGGGAGATTGTTGAGCAAGATGTTGCCAGAAGGTTGTCATTATTGTCAACACAGGCAGTTAGATCCAAAGATGCAGGCAGTTAGGTCCAAGGATGCAGTGGATAACAGACTTGAAATGGGTTTTTCTTAAAACCCAAGTTGGCTCTTCGTTTTGTTGAAAAAGATGCCCCGGTGATGAAGATATTTAATTTTAAATATTTACTTTAAATTTTTATTTTATTAAAAATTTAAATTAGAATATTAAATTAAATTAAAAGGGCCGACATGTTACTATTTTGTGGCAATAAGCTACAGGAAGGTAACGAAGGTGGAGAATGACGCCGACAAAGTTAAATCTGGGCCGATTGATTTTAGGGTTTTGCAACCGAAATTCTTAGGGTTACAGCCGACGGATTTTAGGGTTTGGCAGTTGAAAAATTCTAGGGTTTCTCAGTCGACGTTCTTCTAGGGTTTGCCTCTAAAATTTCTTCTACAAAAGTAAGGGTTCTTCGAGTTTAAAGTGTGGATAGTGATGCAATCTATGTGAATGAAGTTCGTGTGCAGCAGAGTGTAAGTCGTTTCGATCTCGAGTATGAGCAAAGTGATAGTTCTTTGGAGTTAAAGAAAAGAGATCGCAGTGAGGAGATAGTGAGTGAGTTCGTATCGACTGATCGAGAACAAAGAGAGTGATATGTAGACGACATGTTTAAAGTCCGAGGCAAAAATACGCAGATGGTTGAAGTGAGATTTCTGTGAAGTTACAACAGAGAACGCGGAGAGATATAGAGGAGTGGTTGAAAAAGTGCGAATCATTTTTCATAGCAGCAGTCGAATTTCGACAAGCAGCAGATCGTAGAAAAACAGTAGATCATGATAATTGAGGTGAAAGTTTACATTCTACAATTTTTATTATTATCTTCAAGTTGTAGCTTGAAAAAGGGGTTGGTGCCTCTTTCCAGTTGGTGCTGGAAAAATTGGAGTTGGTGCTCCATTCTGTTGTAGCAGATAAAATTTAGAGGTTGGTGCCTCTTACCAGTTGGTGCTAGTGAATGATTATGTAAAGTTGTAGCTTTGCATTTGACTGGATTTGGATGGTAGTCCAAGAAGTCTTTTTGAGGAGTAGCCACATCGGTGAACCTCGTTAAAATGTCGTGTTATGTGTGATGCTCTTAGTACTTTTATTATTTTTGTTTTAATCTACTGCAGTTTATTTAAAAGTCTAAATTGTTTTAAGTTTTTAAAGAACACACTGATTCACCCCCCCTCTCAGTGTCATTGTGATTACAACAGTTGCTAGTTGAAACCCCCTAATACTTTGATATGTAGGGGTATATCATGGATAATAGCCTTTAAATATTCTATTTTGTATTTTTTCACTCCAGTACAGTAATATTATATGTCAGGTTACTGATCATAACTTTCAACTCTTGCATTTTTGTTGATTCTTTGGGATTTAGAGTAGGTAAGGCTGGCATTATGACTACTAGAAGGGTAGTTTGAGGATAAGGATTTGGTGCCAAAAAAGTGGCCAATGAAGGGGGTGATAGAGTTAGAAAAGAGTATTTATGAATTTATTGAGGGGTATCCAAGAAATATAGTGTTACCATTTTTTGAGAAAGCTTTCCAACTGAGATGAGTGCATTTTCTGCTAAAAAAACTTGAAATATTTGAGGAAATCTCATATCATTGGTTTGTCATATTTGTAAGCTTAAGTATAGAACAAAATTTCTAAGATAGTAGATGTTATATTGAGAATTAAATGACCTTATATCCTCAATAATTATTCTCTATGTTTTACAAAAGTGAATGTTGAAATCCATGATATTCTCTAAGGTATGCCTTTCTATGGAAGTAAACTTTGTGAGAGGTGAAAATTTGTCCCCTAGATTATTGAACTCTAGGATAAAATATTTAGCTAGGTAATCCTAAGTGTTGATACTACATTCTTATAAATATTAATACCATGTGAGTACCTTACCTCTAATATTCAAAGCAAGCAACCTCACCATTACATCTTCAAGGATAATATTATGAACAATAGCTAGAGTGGTTATATCTTGGCAATTCCCATAGGTCATCTTTTCACTACCATTATAGGAAGGAAAATATTTTAGTGTAGATTGAGGAATATCATGGAAATCTATAATATTAAGGGGTTTTATACTATTATAGATAGGGTATACATGTTCATCCATGGTTCTAGGTGGGGATCTGGCAAGTGGTTGAAAATATATGGTATTTAAAGGAGTAGGGATTAGAATGGAGGAAGACTGGATAGGTGAAAGGAACTTACCTTTATAGTATTTCCTAAAAGGCTAAGATATTAGAAAATTGGAGGGGTTATTTTAGATTCCTAGACTCCAACCTTAGAATCTTGTGATTCTAGAGCTACATCTTTCAGTAGGGTTACCAATCTCAGGTTTTCTTAGCAATGGAGCTGTCAAGTGAATGGATCTTTATGCACTTTATGAGATCAAATATTTCACATTCATATTGCTCATATAGATATGCAAGCATAAAAAATAATCTTAATTCACATAATAGATTTGGCTTCTAATAAGATAATTATTGTGCTTGTATCCCATCAATGATCCTTCTACTTGATATCTATATGAAATATTCTAAATGTGAGACAAATTGATGAAATTTAGTCCCACCAGGAGTGTCAATTATTCTTAAGCTACATGGTGGATGCTATATTTTCTTCTTAGTATTTATTCATGAACTAAGCTCAATTATGACATGAATATTAAGTGATTCATCCCATCAGGTGTGCCAAAAACTTTTGAGCCATACAATAGGTGCTAGGTTTCCATCTTAGACTTTTTCAAGAACTAAGCTCGATTATGGTGTGAATATTGAGTGAATATTGATGATTTGATCTTCCTAGATATGAATATGTGTGCCCTAGACTAGAGTCAAGTTGGATGGCTTACAATTGCTTCTAATCCAACCTATGAAGAAGGATAGTTTCTTGCGAAGAAGAATAAAGAAAGATAAAAGGAAAAGTAATGAGAAGGAAACAGGTTATAGAGATAAAATCAAATGAATTTAAGGCTTAGCTAATGACATTGCTTTAAGTTGCATAAGCATAGGCCACAAAGCAAAGCCTAATAAGCTATACAATTAATGCTTTTCCAAAAACACATTATCCTTAGATGTTACAACATCACATGCACTTGAAACAACCAATTCTAATAGTTTAAGCCTAATAAATAAACTAGAGGAGTACCAGACAATATTAAACCTAAAAAAATGACTTCAACCAAAGAAAAAAAGAAATATCGAACATGTAAATATTACGTAAAGAGATCTACAAACATTAATTGGGGTAATTCAAATAGCTATTGGTTGTAATCTAGTGTAACATAAACATATGGATTACCATAGGAAAATACTAAAACATATGACCCTTTACAATGAGGGGTGTTCAACTTGTAGACACCTAAAATGCATCATGTCAAGGTGACTACTCATATGGGACATGCTAGAAGACCATATAGAAGATATTGGATAGATTCCAAGGTATAGCAGTGATGCTAACCATTCATTTAGGAATTTTGGCCTAATCATTGTTAGCCATGGCTAACACCCATGGTTAATAGAGCATACCATGCCTTAGAGCTACGACTAGCCTCAAAAATTAGTTGGACCTTGGCCGACCCAAAATTAGTTTCAAATGGCCAATTGGTTGTAGATCAGAGTGGTTTTAGAGCAAAAAGTTCTAGAAAATTCCGTCCAACTGCCTCAACTGCCCTTTCTTGATCTTGGCTTCTCCATGAATCTAAGACATGGCCTATTTAGATGCTATAAGAACCCCCTCTAAATTAGGAAATAGAGAGATGAATATTGAGTTGAAGAGTAGCAAAGCCCTATTGAATTGCATATTCACTTGCATACATTAAGACGAACACTTTTTCTGCCCAATTGGAGATCAAATGACATTTGGAACTAAGAAGGCTATAAAGGGCTAGGAGAAATCAAGAAACGCAATCGAGCCCATTCCATCACCAATTTGAGCAATTCAACCACAAAATCTATTAGAGGATATCATGGTGATCCTTGATCATCAATTCATTAGAGTGAATTGAGGAATCAAGCCTTGATTTGAAGAACAAGGACATTCATGCCTCAATTGCAACTGTCATCCATGGCTAACAATGCTAAACGTGTGATAGACCTGTGGTCAAGGTTTAATCCTCAATTTATCTAGTTTTAGTAGTATTTTAAATTTTAGTTGCTTTATATTAGATACATTTTATCTATATTTACTTTATTAGAGACAATTGTGTGGTAGAATAATGGTTTAAAGCTCTCTTTCCTTGCATTTTGTCATTTGAAAAATTAGGACATAGTTGCTACTTTTCATGTTTTCATGATTTAAATGGTTTAATTAGGATATTATGGATGGATATATGCTTCCTTTACATTCTTACTGGTCAATTATCATTCATAGAGTAGATTTCTATGCTTTATGTACTTTCTTTATTTCAATATTTCATGAAAATATTTTGTATAATTTCCTTTAAAAGCCTCATCAAAAGAGGCCTCCTTTTCTTATAATTACTTCTTGTTTTTTATTGAACATAGGGTTAATATTGTCTTGAAATTCAAAAAAATAAATGCCTCTAATCATGGAGAAGAAGGCTACATTTGTCTTAGAGCAGTTCGTGTCAACCTAGGAAGCTTGTGAATTACGCCTACCCTTGTGTGGGGACTTTTCTTGATTGTAATAACTGTATCACATTGGGTATCCCTAATAGATAT
The DNA here is from genome assembly GCA_028583015.1 of Wollemia nobilis. Taxonomy (NCBI): domain Eukaryota; kingdom Viridiplantae; phylum Streptophyta; class Pinopsida; order Araucariales; family Araucariaceae; genus Wollemia; species Wollemia nobilis. The sequence continues at coordinate 6,366,510 of JAQPPZ010003361.1, read as the reverse complement.
GGATTTGTAATCAATTTTAATTGGATATTTAATAAAGGAAACCCTTATTTATGTTCATTTGTAAATTTATTTATCTTTCATGCTTTATGTTGATTTTTAGTTATTATTAGCTTAGGTGTATGCATCCTAGATTGCTACAGAATGTGATCACGATGGAACTCCACAATTTAAGTGATTTGCAATCTAACTTACTCTATTTTTTATGTCAATGCTTAGCTACCATTGATATTCATGGTTAATAGTTGTAGCCGTGGCTAACACCCATGGGAAACAGTTGCATTCGTGCCTAAAAGACACGGTCAACTAAGAACAAAATAAAAAATAGGCAATAAAATTTCATCAGACTTGGATATGAGGTAGGAACATGTTTCTATCTCTATAATTTCTTGTCTATGTTTTCTTTTCTATTAGAATGTAGAAATGTTAGGTTAAGTAGAAAACATAGCAAAAAGTAAAATGAGGAAATCTTAGATGCTTTTTTAGTTTTCTACTAGCCATTACTAGGAATAGCAGATCTCTGATTGCAGTCTACCCTAGTCTCCAGTGGTCTAGAAAATTTTATGTTTTAGATTTTGCATGCTTGAGGCCCAATTAGTGGTCATTATTTCATCGATAATTGCATTCTCTAAAAAATCACATAGTATAGTCATGCTTTCTCTGAAAGTGAAATGTTATTTTGAAAAGCATGTAGCAAAATCATTTGAGTGATGATTTATGCATTTTTTCATGCAAAGTAAAAAGAACCACACATGCCATGCCACATTGTAAACACTAGTGAGTTGGAAGTCACATCCAATCACTAGTAGGGTTCAATTATGGTGGCAATGATTTCCATCCATTGGCCCAACTCCCCTGATCCTTTTATTACTAGACAAATACCAGATCCAAGACACCGACATAACCCATGGAAAATTTGTATGTATATCTCCTTAGAGAGGCATATAGCTGATTGCGGGTGAACAAGGTGAGGAACAAGAGGACCTGTGCTCCCTGACCATGTGTGGATATCATTACCACACATTATAGGTGGGATTACATAGCCTAGAGTTCATTTCCAGGTTGTCGAGCTACGAGTATACAAGTGAAAGCCATTAATAAATTGAGTATATCATCAACATATTGCAAACATGATGAGAGTTAATTTCTGATACAAGAAATCTCAAAACACATCAAAGTATTTTAGGGCTCACAAACAAAAATTTAAGAGAGATAATCATTATTGTTTTCTTCTTGTTTGCCTTAAAACTTACATACGAGATAATATAATATCATGGTATGTACATGGAGAAGCTGATCTGGACATAGATCCAAGGTCGAGGCTGAAGCTCCACCTGATGCACATCAAGATGTGCAGAGCCTCAACCATAGAATCCTCCTGAATGTCATTTAGTGAGTATTAGAGGGGATAATTCTATGCACAGGGATCCTATTGAGAATTCCCCGATTAGAGGAACCACTAGACACTCCTCGAGATATAGATCAGAGCATGGGGCTTCCCAACATGAGGGTCCCAGATTGGTTAGCATTTAGCTTGACCATATTTCACATGGTTCCATGAGATCTGCTAAAGAGTATGTCATAGAGGGATCTAGATTGATACCCATTAGACCTATAGCTAGAGGAGGCTTAAAGCTTCTACCATCTAAGTATAGAAAAGTTTGAGATCTACCCATTCAGGGGTAAAAAAAGGGGGAAAATTTTGAGCATAGACCCAGGAAAACTCTCCATAGAGATGAACCTTGTAATATCACCATAGATATGTCTAAATTAGGAGTAAATGGTATGCCACCTCATGAGCCATGGTGTAGTAGATAGTTATATGGTCTAGAAAAAGTATTAGGACAACTAGGTTATAAGCCTACTCCTGTGCCTTCTCATTCTACGAGCATGTGTAGTGGTAGTACCATTAGGACTATTAGAGAACCTGGAGAGTGCTCCAAATGTTCTCATGATATGCATGTCCCTGCATCCCATGCAAGCATATAGTATAGGTGACCGCTAAATGCAAATGTTATATTCATAGAAAATAGCAAGAGCATGGCAAATTAGTCTATTGGAGGACACACTCATAATCTAATTGAATAGAGTGCACACACCAGAGGCCTCATATGGCTGATCATATAGATATATCTCATAAGCTGGTGTTAGAGCAAAGATGTCATATTCTCCAAGACCAATTGGAGGATGTTCATGTAGAGCAAGAACACCTAAAAAATGAGAACACTCAGAGGCAAAGGTTCATAAGACAATGATTATTTGAAAAAATCATGTGTGAACATGCATCCTTGATCAAAAGGAGTGTGTTGAGAAGGAGAACTAATTGGCCAGTTCTAGTTTACCTCCCTGTAGTGAGGACAAGGAGAGCATTGATAGGTGAGATGCTTCGCAGCTCGAGTTTCACCCTAACAATATAAACACCCATTATCACCGTATGACCCAACATAGAGATGGGTGTCCTACATCCAAATATCATGGGCATAGGCAATATGAATAAGTGGGAGAGGAATTAGATCAAGAATATCCTAAAATATCCCAAGTTAAAGTGGATTATGAGCCTAGTTTCCAACCTTGATCAAAGAGGAACATGCCTCTAAAAGTGCATCTAAGGCAATCCAGAGAAGAAGAGTTCCTATCTGCATAGGCCTATAAGGCCTTGGTAGAAAAGGTCTGAGCTATTGAGAAGCAAGGGATGACCTATAAAAAGCCTACCTTGAACAAGATTCATAATGAACCTTTATGCCCATAAGTGCCTATTCTAGCCTATCCTAATCATTTTGAGATTCCTAGGATCGAAAAGTTTAAAGGATAGGAGGACGCTTAGGAGCATGTTATGAGTATTCTAGACATGTAAAATTAGATTGAAACAAATGATGCCCTACTCCTACAACCCTGTATTACAAACCTCTTAGGCCTAGCCTGAGAGTGGTTTAATCAACTCAAGAGGCACAACATCACAAGTTTTGAATAAATGGTTGATGCATTTCTTGACTGCTTCTCCTTTGACATCAAGAAAAAGGTAAAACTATCCAATATGGCTACTTTAATGCAACATGATTATGATCCGATTATGGATTATAAGAAATGATGGAGAAATATGATGGCAAAGCTATCATTATCCATCCCTTATTCTAAATTAACTTGAATGTTTATGAAAAGTTGCACAAAGCACATTTCACTATTATTATAGTTGTAGCAATATCAGACCTTCAAGGAAGCTTTGGTGCAAGCCAAAGTGATAGAGGATATCAAGTTATAGAAGGGTAACTTGAAACTCAAGAATAATAAGGAATAGAACAAGAGGAGCACTACAAAACAATAGGCCAAGCTGGCTCACGTTAATCAGGTGTTTTAAACCTTCTAAAAAGAGATAATGGGTAGCAACAACAAAATTATCAAGCCTAACCTCCTCCTACACAGTAAAAACAACACAACAACAACCAAAAGGGTAAGGATAAATAAATACACCCTCCTCACATATTCACTCAATTATCAGAATCATTCACATCAATTTTCTATCAATTGTGTGAGGAAAAGACAATAAACTTACCAAAAATCAAACTAGTGGACCCTAATCAACCCAAGCCTAAGGGTATAAGGATGATCAATATTGCATATTTCATCAAATGAAAGGCTGCAAAATAGAGGTATGTTGGTCGTTCAAAAATTTAGTGTAAAATATGATCGAAAGAGGTACACTTCTTGTGGACAACCTGCAAGCACCTAAAAATTAAAATATGGGGATTTACAAGAATCCTCTACCCAACCATGAGGTGCCAAGGAACAATGTTGGCCAGGTCAATCAAGTACGCATCAAACCACCAACCCATGGGTTAGTCAAAATGGTCAACGCCATCACAAGACATGTGAGGTATGAAAGACCAAATCAACCTCCATTTCCCATTAGAGTCTAAGTTGTGCCTCCTCCAATGTCATCCCAGAATGCGCCAAGCCCACCAACTAGACCGATGGTGACAATCAGAAGTAGGTTAGTTCAAAACCTATAGAAAAATCTAGCAAATTTGTTTATTTATGAGTTGATTTAGTAGCCTCCCAAGCATGGGGAGACACTTATGGATATTTTAAGGTCCATAGAAGTGTAGTCCCAAGATCCTAAAGCAACCACACACTTCATGGGACATGTGCAATAGTGTCAGGAATCGATTATATAAATTTATGATCATGAAATCAAGATTGTTTCCACTATCATAGTGGACCCACCACTTCATATAATTGTGTGTGTAAACCATAAACCATTCAAGCAGATTTTGATTGATACGAGATCATAAATCAATATAATCATGACCAAGGCATTGACAAACCTAAAGTTGCCAAAGATGCATATCATACCTTCTACCTTCACCTTAAGAGCTTTTAACGATGCCTTATGCTCAAATATCGGTACTATAGTCTTACCCATTTAGGTGGGATTGAAGACCATCCCTGTGACATGCCATGTTATTGAAGGTGCTATGCAGTACAATATACTTTTATGATAGCCTTGGATAATAGAAATGCATTGTGTCCCTTCCATTCTCCATCAATGTATCAAGTACATGCATGAGGGATAGGTTAACGTGGTGCCTTCAGATGAAGGACCATTCAAATATGTGAATTTAGAAGATTTACTGGGAGACTTCATGTTCCCCTCAATGTACTTGGACATACAACCAGTGTCATCGATCAAAGAGCCAGCAGGTAAAATAAAAGAAGTGTGTGCCAAACCTACAACGTTCGTATCTCAATGATCAGAGCACATGATATTTGATTCTACTAAACCATCTGCATCCATAGTGCACGAGGATGATAGGAAGATAAAGGTAAATATCGATGAAAAAGAGATAAAGTGAGTGCCCAAACCAGTTGGCATCAAGGTCCCTACTCCCATGGAAGTAGAGGATACTTAATGAGAAGTTGAAGAGGCACCTCATCCTGCTTTGCCTGTGTCTTCAGCAGGGTCATATGCACTAGAGGTGATAATAATATATTATGTAGAATGTGATATTTATGTTGATCATTAATACTGCATAGGACATGGACTGACCACAAGCCCATCGCCTTCCCATAGGGATGGTGGTACCATTGGGGATACATCCAAACCAAACCAATTATATCTATGGAGGGCTCGACCAACTTGCATCTCGCACTTCCATGGATGAGGATGATGATGAACCATTCGTTATGAATGTTCATTATCTTTCTAACTCAGATTACACCTTAAGATATTTCAAACATTACCATTGGCATGGTTACAGTCTCAAATTATTCGAGAAGGACATAGGAGGCTTTATGAACTATAGTATCAATTTCCTACTGATAGGTTCAGGTTAGGATATTATATTAGAGGATAAGATGAACTCCTTAAAACATCTTTATACCACCTATACCTCAGTTTGGGGGGTGAAGTCTACTTCAATCCTTATCATCCTAATCCCTCTACCTTTCGAAGGGATAACTAGTTAGTGTCTTACGTCACTATAGAACCACCTGAGACATATCACGGAGACATCTTTATGGAGATCTATCTAGAGCAAATCCCAAGATATAACTTGGATGAACAAATCCATCAGTCATTCGATGATACAAGCCTATAGGTTTAGATCGCTAGCATAGAGATAGATTCCAATTCAGAATATCATGTTGACAAGGACATAAAAGAGTCCATATTTGAGATATATGGACCGAGTTGCATGTATGAGAGTGATAATAATGATGAGTTCTTGAGCAATGAAAAATTTGAGGATGAGCTTGAGTTGGATTTCTTGGGCCCTCTTAATTTATGTCATATTTTACCTTCAGAGATAGTCATCAAGGATAAACACTCCTCCATGGATGATAGCAGTTATCAAGAGTGGGCTTTCATGGGACCCCATATTCCCGATCTCCCAATTCTAATAGGTAGCAGTGAGGGTTTTCATTATGATAGTGATGACGAAGATGAAATAAAGAGACTATTTGGGGCCTCCATACTTACATCATTGTAATGCACCATACACTACAGTAGATATGTGTAGAGATATCAATCTCCACCTGTGCCTTAGAGGAAGAGCTCCTAACTTGGATAGGATTTATTATATGGTATTCCATAATCCATTGACATTTAGAGAGATTAGCAATCCTATTTTTGAGTCTGTCCATAGATCAGATCTAGATATCCCCATACCCCTAGAACCACATATTAGGGATGAAAGTTATAAAAATTTAGAGTCACATGCACGTGGTCCTAGAGACATGATACATTCCATCAATATGATCTCCATTTATTTGATCACTCCACTTCACAACCTAGTTGACCCCTCTGTAGCACCCTAAAATTGGCACAGTTAAACCTTAGTAAAAAGATAAAAATTCAAATTTTAACCTCAAACCACCCGTTACCCGCTTTCCTCATTTTTCATGCCATTTTTAGGATTTGTTTTTACCGTTGGACAATATCGTCGCAGATTAGACGAAATCATCCCAAATCTGACGAATTCGTCTGGAACAGAACGTCCAGACGATTTCGTCCCAAAACCAAATTTTCATAATTAGCTTCTATTCCAACAGCCTCTCTAACCTGGGCAGAAAGCGTGTCTGCGCAGTTAGAGTCTCCCCCGTTGGAGATCTCCCAAATTGGGATGATCTCCAACCTCCTAACCTCTCCCTAATCCTATATAAACTGGGATTTTCTTAGTTTATCCCCCTGAACCTCCTAGCTGATGGATTTCCCTACAAATTTGGTTCCTTATGCCTTAGAACACCTTCATACTTTTGTTTGCATTTTGTATTTCATGTTTTCTTGCAGGAACTTTACTATTTTTCAGTCGAAGCTAGCTCGGATCGTCGCAAGCGATTCCGGATGATTTCGGACGATCTTGTCGAGGAGCGTAGATGATCTCGTACGATTGGAGATGATCCCTACTGTAGTCCAGATTGGGGGCAATCGTAGTCTAGAGTTTGCATCTCTTTATCACTTTTCTGCATTTCTTTATACATTATCTTAGTTATTATGTTTATGCATCTTGGAGTTCACCTCATTTAGCATAACCGCATGATAAAGTTAAAATCAATCATTAAATCTACTGCATTTCTCTTGTTTGTTATTTGAATCCATTGTTTAGGCACGTTTGTTGTTATTGCTATCATTCTCCTTTGCTTCTGCAGTTGCATATTTGGTATTTTGTATCTATTTTTGTGATTGCAGGTTTCTGACGAATTCGATAGATCTCAGACGATTCGTCGATCTCAGATGACCGACTATGATTCGAGATGATTCTATGAAATATCAGATGATTACGTACAAGTTGAGATGATTTGGACTGCTACAAAACTCAGAACCTTCATCAAACATCCGAAATCAGGTATGTTCTGTCCCATTTGGCACATTTTCTGTGTTTAGCATTTATTCATATTTTTTGTATCCACAAAATCAGCATTGGCATATAGAATAGTTTAGATTCATCTTGGCCAAACCTAGGAGTTGAATGATTAAAGTACAAAATGAACACATCAAACTCACTATCAACCTAGGTGTGGAAACTGCCACTCAAAAGTTTCCTGGTGAACCCACCATCCGTCGAAAATTCACCTTTATACCCCTCCCCCGAGAGGCGGGACCTTCAAAGGGCCTCTCAGTCCGAGGTATTGTCCCATCCTTCTCGCATCCCCCTTCTGGGCGTGGATCCTATAGCTTGAAGGTAAGGATGCAAAAAATTTGGAGCGATACATTTTGGTGAACCCGACGTGAAAAACTAAAAACCTTTTGAAAACAATCCAAAAAACAAAACATAAATGCATTTAGGATCAAAGATTGCATATCATATTTAGATGGTAGATTATAATAAAAGATGAGTTGTCACCATTAATGTTGAGAATCAATTAGCAGCTATAGAGATTACTTCTGTGCTTAGAGTACCTCAAACAAATAGGGTTCAACCTTTGTGGGACGAACTTGATAGGAGATTGGGTATCATTGGATCTAGGGCAACAGAACTTAGGCAAATTAAGAGGTTTGTCCTAGATAGAATCCTGGATCCTGATCAAGTGACCTTATATCATGAACTTCAGAGAGCTTGCCATAGGTGGTTAGCAGATAAAAGAGCCCATGTGTCTTTAGAGTTGTACACCTTTGAGGAATATCTTGAGAATGCAGTTGTAGTACATAAATTTCTATCTCATATAGAGGATCAAGAGGTTGTTTTTATGGATAGAAAAATATGGAATAGAGTTCCTAGAGCTGTGTTATATCGAGAGTATTGCCATGAACTTTATTTCTACCAGTCAGGGTATGAAACAGATAATATCACCATAGCACACTTTATCAAATTTTTGAAAAACCATTTCCAATTTGAAGAGGAGCATTTCATGACTCCCGATGAACTTGATCCTATCAATGATATCTATAAACTATTTATAGAAAACTAAGCTATTCTTTTATTATTGTTATTTCTTGCATTCAGTGTGTTGTTTGTTGTCTTTATAAGCATAAAAAAAAAAAAAAATCAATAAATAAAATAAAATAAAAACAAAACAAAATCATAACAAAAATCAAAACATTTTCTTTTAAGCATTATAGTAGGTATATAGTTAAAATATATACCTCCCAAAATTTGTTGCAAATATATTAATATATATTTGCTAAAATCTAAATTTAGACATAATGACTAGACTCAGGAATGGAAAACAGATCGAAGTAGAAGAAGATTGGTTAAGAAAACCAGAAAATAACCCGGATGTCCTTCCCGAAGACCCAATTCAGGAAGAAGGAACCTTCGACCAACAAGAAGAAGAATTTGCTGTAGGAAATGAACAAAAAGAAAATGATAGAGAGGAAGGATCCTCATCCCCTAAAATATCTCCAGAGGGAGTTGTTACTTTTGAGAACATGGAACATTTCTGGAAGTTCCTCAATACTAATATTGGCACTCTTAATAGAGCAGTCCATATGGACAAAGATCAAATTAGTGACACTCAAGCAACCCTAGAAGACATATATCACACACGCACTAATCCCTTGTCCTTCGTTGATCAAGAAAGTGATCAAGTTGGACCATCCAATTTGGATATGGCTGCTATAATTCAAAACACGCAACAACAACAGGTTACCCAACCACCTAGAGTGCCTGTTACTAAGCCTAGGGTTATTCCCACACAAAAGAAACCTTCATTCACTGCTCTATTTCGCCAAGCTATTGATCAATATACCTCAAATCAACAAAAGCCTAAAACAAAACCAAATACCAATTTCCAACAATCTGGGATACAACATAATGCTACAACAAATCTTCTTCATAATACTCTTCCTACCAACCATTTACATAACAACAATATAGCATCTAATCCTTATGTCACGCCTTCCTACGCTCACAAATCCCATACTCATGTACCACCGAACCAATATGGTGGACAAACTGGTAATCTGGAAGCCATGGTGAAACAGTTAGTCTCTCGCATGGACCAGATAGATCCCTACCGTCCCTCGTACAATTATCGAGAGATGTGTAGTCAGCCTCTAGATCCTATAGTTGTAGCACAACCATATCCCAAACACTTTCCTATGCCTGTCCTACCTATATATAAAGGAACTGAAGATCCCATAGAGCATCTTCGAATGTTTAGGATAGCATGCCATGATATATCCCATGATGATTTGTTATTACTAAAAATGTTCCCAAAAAGTTTAGGGGGGATGGCATTGGAATGGTATTATCAACTACCCACTCATTCTTTGAGAAATTTTGAAGAGACCGCCGAATATTTTGTGCATCAATTTAGTGCCTATATTGAAAGGCATGTAACTATTAAATATTTGTACAACCTAAAACAAGACAAAGATGAGTGTTTTGCTGACTTCTTAGCTCGATGGAGGCAGTTGATAGGAAAATTACACTTTGTGTTACCTTATCGGGAAATGTTGGATATTTTTATCAATAATTTACAAGAACAACTATCCTATGAATTATCAACTACTACCTTGACCACCTTCGATCAAGCTATAGATTTAGCTCGAAGGGTGGAAGATGCTCTCATTAGAAGAGGTCAGCTCAAAAAGAAAGATGATGAGAAAACATCCAGAAATCAATATAAAAATAAACAAGTTGTGGGTGATGGAGTCACTGATAGCAGAAACATTGCCAATGTTAATACTGCAAAAACAATAGAGAAGTTCATATTGAAACCTCCTGATAAACCACCCCGAGAATTTACTAGGTTAAATCAACCTTTATCAACCATTCTCCCGCAACTATTAGCATGAGGTTTGATTCAATTACCAAATATCCGGGAACCTGATCCAACTATACCCGGATACAGAGCTGATTTACATTGTGATTTCCATAGAGGACCTGGACACGCTACCAATTCTTGTAAAATATTAAAACATAAAATACAAGACCTGATTGATAACAATGAGATGGAGGTGCAAGCCTTTCAACCTAAACAAAATCCTTCTAATAATGCTCAAAAGAACGTCCCTCAAAATCAGAATCAGAATGCCAATCAGTCACTGGACATATTTCAACATCCTTTACCAAAGCATGGTAAAGAGGTGGCTAATCAAATTGAGCATCATAATGTTCCCCCTCCTACCCGATATGTAGGAACTATTAGTGGACATTCACCTACTCATGATGTGGAAGTATTTGACACAACTTTATCCATGGTTACGACCAGACCTCTATATAATACTCGGACACCTGATCTTAGTGATGTAGAATATGAGACTGAAAGTGACATGGAAATCACCTCAAATCAATCGAATAGCTCTGAAGATGAATCAGATCCTATTCAACCTATCACAAGTTCTATGGTTCCAGAAGAACCATTTCCTAGAAGAGTCACTACTAGACCATCCTCTCACCAATTACTTTCCAATGAACAAGCCATAAACGCTAGACCAAGACCTATTCATCATCCTCAAAATAATATTGTAGGTACCATCGGAGCTGTTACTCGACAACAGGCTCAAAAATCTCAACAGGATCAAACTCAGAATGATGGATCAGCTCCATTTGTTTTGAAAAATCCCAATAAAGGGAATCATGCGCCTAATGTTCAACCTAAGCCTCCTTATAATATTAATGAACAATTATCAAATACTACAGCTAGAATTTCCCTTTTGGACCTTTTAAGATCTTCTCCTACCCATAGGGATGAATTAATGCTCACATTAAGCCAAATGATGGTACCACAAAATATTCAACCTGAAGCCATGTCCAATACTATCATAACTCGAGAAGTCGATTGTATTGACTTTCGGGATAGAGATATACCACAACATAGTTTACATAAGGATAACCCCTTATATATTACTGCCCTAATTGGGGATGTAGCAGTTAAACGAGTCTTGATTGATAATGGTTCATCTTTAAACATATGCACTTTTGACTTCTACCAAATATTTGGGTTTAGAAGTGACGAAATGAAAAGAACTGATATGATCATAAAAGCCTTCAATGACGAAACACAAGAAACATGTGGAGTTATTACTATCCCCTTGCAAGTTGGTCCTAGAACCTTAGACACGACCGTGTTCATTGTACATTGCCCTGCATCGTACAATATACTTTTGGGTCGCCCTTGGATCAACACGATGCGATCTGTTCCCTCCACTTTACATCAGTGTGTTAAATTCGAATTTAAAAATTAGTTGGTTACCATTCATGGTGATCCTAGACCCTTTGATATGTGTGCTTTGGCAGAACCTGTTGGAGTTCAATTTTGCCCTGCTCTGTCATCCACACATCCTAATTCTCATCAACCATCTAAACGTGTGAAACACACACCCATAACATCATCTACTTTTTCCCCATCAACTACACCTCTACATATAGCTCAACCATCTTCCAAACAAACCACATTAGGACCTCGAAAAGATCCTAAAACTACAACCAATGCTTCTTGTTTTACTCCTATAACTTCCATACCTATAGACTCACCCATCGATATCTCTATAACATCTACATCCACTACAGGCATCCTTTCCACATCCGACGATGTAGGAAATGTTCCTTCTACCTCTTATGCTCTTACTGATGAGCTCTTACCCGATTTATCTAAAATTCTTATATCAGAAGAAACCAACACTGCCATGCAAGATGCCCTTATTTTAAATAAACTCCCACCCTCTCCTCGTACCTTGGGCCTCCCACAGCCTATGGGAAGTATCTACCAAGTCGGGAGTTGTGCTTTTATTTATAAGGGATATGACTGGGGAAGAATACCTAGAAACATCAAGACACATTGTGATGGATATGCTAGATGCTATTTTGCTAATGAGTATATTAAAGCTAAGCCCATAATGCTTAAATTGGGATATAAAGGGAAAGGTTTGGGACCTTTCTAGAATGGTATGAAAGAACCTTTTGAGGTAGAACCGTGGCCTACCCGATGTGGTGTGGGCCTATTTCCTAGTAAAGGTCAGCCCTTCCCATTTGAGGATGATGACCATCTCATATGTTACCAAGATTATTTGGATAAATGGGATGTCTTGCATTTTAAGCCTCTTACATGTAATATGTTATCCATAGCTTACCCTGAGATGATTGCCGAATCCGACGATGAGTTGGAGGGGGATATCTTTCATGATGTCTCCATTGAGGAATTGTTACATAACGGATTTTATTTCGATGGCTCTATACCTAGTATAGCCCAGCTTGAGGCCACAACTCCTCAAGACGAATTATCCAAGCTAACCTTGGAAGAATTACAAGAATTAGGCGTTTCACCCACCCCACCTAATTTTGAGAGAGATCTACATATGGAAGTAGAAAACATCATAAAAATTAACATTGGAACCAAAGATAACCCTCACATAATCAACATTGGATCAGAATTGAGTCAAGAAAAACAAGATAAATACATTGCATTCCTTAAACAATATGAAGACGTCTTTGCTTGGACATATGAAGATATGCCAGGATTAGACCCTTCTGTAGTTATGCATCACCTAGTAGTCCATCCGGATGCTAAACCTGTTAAACAGAAACTTAGAAAAATGCATCCCAAAGTGGCCTTACTAGTCAAAGGAGAATTAGAAAAACTCTTAAATGTTATTTTTATACAAGCCATTGATTATGCTGAATGGATCTCAAATGTAGTTCTAGTAACTAAGAAAGAAGCCACTAAAGTTAGGGTTTGCACAGACTTCAGAGATATTAATGTTGCATGCCCTAAAGATGATTTTCCTCTTCCCAACATGGATCAGATCATTGATTTTACTGTTGGGAGTGGAATGATATCCCTAATGGATGGATTTTCTGGTTATAATCAGATCAGGATAGCTCCTGAAGATCAGGCTAAAATAGCCTTTATTACCCCTTGGGGAACCTTTTGTTGGAAAGTGATGCCATTCGGTTTAAAGAATGCAGGTGCAACTTATCAACGAGCTATGACTTATATCTTTCATGATATGATGCATGATATTCTACATGATTATGTAGATGATATTATAGCTCGTTCCATCAAAGAAGATGATCATTTAGATGACTTGAGAAAAGTATTTGATCGGTTAAGGGAGTATCTTATCCGATTGAATCCAACTAAATGTATATTCGGAGTTAAGTCCGGTAAATTATTAGGGGTTATAGTTTCTTTACGTGGCATTGAAATCGACCCTCTCAAGATCGTGGCTATCACTGATATGCCCACACCCACAAATATATCAGAATTACGAAGTCTACAAGGTAAGCTTCAAGCTATTCGTCGCTTCATCGATAAGTTGGCAGACAAAACCGGACCCTTTCTTAAGCTTCTTAAGAAAGATGTCTCTTTTCATTGGGACGATGAATGTCAGGAAGCATTTGAACTCCTTAAGCAATATCTCCTTAAACCACCGGTGCTTTCACCACCTAGATCTGATCGTCCATTTATCTTGTACATTTCTGCTTCAGATTTTGCCTTAGGAGCTATGTTAGCTCAACTTGACGATGAGAAGAAAGAACGTGCTAATTATTACATTAGCAGGACCTTAATCAGTTATGAAACTCGCTATACCATGTTAGAGAAGTTATGTCTAGCAGTCATATTTTCTACACAAAAACTACGACATTATATGCTCAGCCATAACACGTATGTTATTGCTAAATTCGACCCTTTGCGATATCTCATGAGTCGACCGTACTTATCTGGTCGCACAACAAAGTGGGTTCTTGTGCTAAGCGAGTTTGAACTCATGTTTATAGGACAAAAGTCTGTTAAGGGTCAAATCATAGCAGATCAATTAGTTGTTGCACCCTTAGAGTCTACCCATCCCCTCATCATTGAGTTTCTTGATGAATGCCTTAAAATAGAGGCAGACCATCCAGAGCAATGGTCCCTATACTTTGACGGAGCCCGATGTATGAGTGGGGCTGGTGCAGGTATTATTTTAATATCTCCATAGAAACATCTTATACCTCTGTCCTTAAAACTAACATTTGCTTGCACTAATAACATTGCTGAATATGAAGCTCTTATCCTTGGATTACGAGCTGCTTTAGCACTACAAATTAAAAATCTATTGGTTTTTGGTGACTCTCAACTTGTCATAAATCAAATCAATGATGTTTATCAGACCAGAGATGATAAATTATGCCCATATAAAGCATATGTCTTACAATTATTATCTTTGTTTGATCAAGTTACCTTGGAAGCTATTCCTCGAACTAGCAATCGTGCGGCTGATGCTATGGCTGCAACTGCATCTCTTTTGCCCTTGGAGTTAGATGACGAATATGCTACCATCATTATTCATCGACTCCAGGAACCCGCTTCAAGAAAATCATGCTTAGAACCTTTGGATGTGTTTCTAATCAATGAAACTACTCCTGAACATTGGTACACTGATATATTTAATTTTCTTCAAAATGGGACCTTCCCCGATGGTTGTACTAGCAACAAGCATAGGTTATTACGTAGACGAGCAAGTCGCTTCGTGATTATTGGTAATACCTTGTATAGGAGATCTTTTGAAGGCATCTTACTGAGATGTTTGAATCTAGAAGAATCTAGATCAGCTTTGAATGAAGCCCACAATGGATCTTGTGGGGGGCATTTTAGTGGTAGCGCCATTGCTAAGAAGCTCCTTAGGATAGGATATTTTTGGCCTACCATGGAGAATGATGCACATGATTATGTGCGACATTGCGACAAGTGCCAGAAACACGTTGACCTTGTCCATGCACCTGCACAAGAACTGCAGGCTATTTCATCTCCTTGGCCCTTTTCAAAATGGGGCTTAGACATCATTGGAAAAATCAACCCTGTGTCATCCGATGGACACAAATTTATCATAACCACCACTGAGTATTTCATGAAGTGGGTTGAAGCTATGCCATTAGCTTCTTGTACTGGAACCCAAGTTTCCAAGTTTATTTTTAATCAAATTATTTGTAGGTTTGGAATCCCTGCAAATCTCATTTCAGATAATGGAACTTGTTTTAAAAATAAAGATGTTAAGAAATTATGTCAGAAGTATAAAATTCAACATCGTTGGTCCACTCCCTATTATCCTCAGGGTAATGGCCAAGCAGAAGCATCTAATAAAACATTAATCAAAATCCTCAAAAGACTGGTCAACAAATCTGGCCATGATTGGCATATTCAATTATATCCTGCTTTGTGGGCTTATCGAACTAGCGTTCGTACTCCCACAGGCACTTCCCCCTTTGTTTTGGTCTATGGCACTGAAGCAGTTTTTCCCTTTGAATTAGAAGTTCCTTCTTTGGCTCTACTACTTCAAGATACTGAAGTAGGAGATGAATATCGTGCTGGCAGACTTAGTCAACTGGAACTCCTAGATGAAAAGCGCATCAATGCTTTGGAGCATCTTCGTGCCTACCAAAACAAGCTTAAGAGAGCATACCTCAAGAAAGTTCATCAGCGATCCTTTGAGATCGGCGACCTTGTCTTAAAAGAAAATCAAAAAAATACTAATGCAACTAAAGACCTTAAAGGTAAATTTGAGCCCAACTGGCTTGGACCATATGTCATCACTGCTAAATTTGGATCAGGAGCATATCGATTAGCTACCTTAGATGGTAAAGATCTTAAAGAACCTATGAACATTATGCATCTTAAGCGTTATTATGCATAACATTGGGTCATTTCATCATTTGTATATATTGTATTTTGCATATTGTTTTATTTTAGCCATTTCTATCAAAATATTTTTCAAGAACAGTAATAGTATTTCTTCTTGCAATTCATCAATCAAAATCAAAATATAAAAATATAAAAACATCAAAATCGTCAAAATCTTCAAAAACATATTTTATTTTCATACCTGTCAATTCTTGAAGTGTTGCAGTTATATTTTCAATTATTTTGGACAAATTAGCATTTATTTGGAAACCCGCACTTTCACATTCACATGAATAAATATCTTGATTTTATTTTTTGATTATTAATCTCTCTTATATCAAAGTCCACAGTTGAATTAAATAAAGTTTTGAGCATAGAGAATTGATCTTGTTATTTACTTGAACCAAGTATATCTTTTCACATTAAAATGATTTCATTGCAAATTCGATATGATGCTACATAGTAGAAATGGTTTCTTGAGCGAAAAGTTTCCCCTGCTATCCTATCATGCACATGGTCTAGAATATTTGAGAATTGACAAAAGGACAAGCTCACCCCTTCCCAGAATAAAAATCCCTTGCTCTACAACCAATCCGAGCAAGTATCCCTAGTATAGGAAGAAAAAGAAAAGTCAAAGAAAATGAGAAAAAGAAAAATATCATTTTGTACCATCGCAACAATATTCCAAGCAAAAATACAAAAAAAGCAAAAGCAAAAGCAAAAGCAAAAGCAATAAAATCCCTTTCCCTACCCCTTGAAAAGAAAAGAAGGGTGAATGAGCTTGAATCCCTGGAATTCTCAATTATTCGAAAACTGTGAGGTAAGCCCCATAACAGGTGGTTTGTGCCCAACCCGCTTGGCCTTGGGTAATCCCTAGCATGGTGATATGTCTGTCACATTAGCGACCTTATTTTGTACAGACCTATGTCGGCTTATGGATTAGCTAGCTCTTGATAACCTAACTTACACAGTAGTCTGGTACGGTTACATGCATACAAATCATGGTTAACGAACATTCATTTGGTTAATTCAAATTACTTGTATCAAATTATCTTGCTCAAAATTGGTGAATGAACAATACAATTGCACACACATTTGTATTTGAGAGATTCTCTATCATTATGATAAATCAAGATCGGCAATGAACTCACATATGCACATGAGGGTTCCTTACAAATCTACATTTGTCTTTGAGATAATTTAAAATATTTCTGCAACTCTTTTGGAATAAATTTTATTCTTATTTTCAGAACATCTGTTTAGTATAAACACAATTACATACATTGTTTTCACAAATCCAAAATTATTTTTAAAACAACCTATTTCAAAATCTAGCAAATAAAGTCATGTTCATATTATTATTTTCTATTTATCAAAAATCAATCATGCAATAAAACTAAAATATCAATTTCTTCTTTGGATTTCACGATGATGGTATAAGTATATACCTATAATTCTATGCCTAGCGCAAACCATTGTTCTAATCTTATTTTCCATTTATTTTAAACAAATTCATCAAAACATATGACTTACATCATTATGTTACACAATTGTGCTTTAAAAACGAACGAACACTTATTCTATTTCATGTCATTATGTCAACATTCAATTTTGCAACCATGGTATAATTTCTAAGGAATTGTTCAAAATTTTATCACACTTAGGAATTTATGCCTAGCAAAATCATATTTCTTTTAGTATCTCATGCATATTATTTTTATGAAAATCTGAAAACAAATCACAAACCATCATCATTTCCATCATCACAACACAAAGTCTTAAGACAGTCTCTTAAGCATTCTTTTACTTTTAGCAATATTTCTATACTGGGATTAGCTTGACGACCGAGTGAGCGGCGACTCCATGAAATGGTCTATAATAGCGACAATGTCCTTTGAAATTATTGTTAGAAGTCCTTTTTATTTTTCATCAAATCACACCAAAACAACCAATTGTTTACATCAGATTATTTCATTTAAATGTTACAACATGACATAAAATTATAATATTTCTAAAATGACATAATTTCATGAATCATCAATAATCAATCGAAATTCAACATTAAAGCATCATACAACAAATTCAACAAGTCATATCATCAAAAGACCATATATATATATATATCAACATATGTACATCATATCAAAACTGGACTGGTATGCCACAATCAATAGCCTGGCATACTCAATCCTCTCAAAAACAAAAATATATAATAATAAATGCAATCTCTGTGTCGTGAGTGTCTAGTCTTGCGGAGCCCTCGAGCTCTCAGCCTCATCTCCTCTCCCACCCTGAGGTGGAGGAGGAGGCCCCATCGAAGTCCACCCTATGTCGTGGGTCCTCGACGTCGATCGTGACGATGTCCTCGATGACCCCATCCTGATCGGCCCTGCAATGTCGGCTGGCAGTTGTAACCTCTGGCTCTCTGGAACCATCTGGTAGTATGCTCCCTGGTAGAATGCAGTCTGAGCCATAGACCATGCCAACTCCTACGTGCTCACTCCTCCGCCCCGAGCTCTGAGCCATGTAGCCTCATCCTGTAGTGTCTGCACCTGAGCCTAGAGGCGGGCAACCTCAGCCTAGAGAGCCATCGTCTCGCTGCTCTCCCCTACCTCGACACCCTTGCCCTTATCGGGTGATGGTGGTCTCTCCCCTTGCTGAGAAGGGACTCCCCTCTCTCTCCTCCCTATCTCTTGAGGTCTCTGTGGCGCCCGTGTCATCCTCTGGCGTCTCTCCTATGGAGACCATCGTTGCTCTCTCCCGTCGTGACCCTGCACTGCCTCAATAGTAGCCTGGCATCGCCTCCCCATCTGACGCACCACGGCGTGCATTGGACCCTATGCCCTCATCATCCGAGGAGGGTGGATGCCTATGTACCAGGCATCGTATCCATCTATAACCCCAACATCATCACCATCCACTGGCTGGATGGGGGCATCATCTGTGTCCTGACTCTAGAACCGCTGCATGTCTGGAGCCCCGCTCAGTGTAGTACTATCTTGGATAGTTTGGGAGTACTCATAATCCCTAAGAGAAGGGATCCCCTACTGTAGACCGAACTACCATAGAACCCGGTCGTAGCGGTGGAGCTCTACCTCTCCCCACTCCATCCTCAGCCAATAGACTCGCCTGATGCGAGCTAGCTCCTGCCCATCCTCTGCCCACCCGGGGTGCTCTCGCCATGGCCTCTAGGTGATCTGGTCAGGGATGAGGTCATCCAACAACCTCTGTGACATCGATAGATCTATCCACCATTGTGACCCCCTCTGTAGCCACCAGTAGAAAACCTGGGGCCTCTCCCGATCAACCCCTGTCAATGGGAGCCCTACCGGCCTCCACACCGCGATGTGCTCCCAACACCAAACCTGTAGTAGCGATGTCAAAACCAGACATCGGCCTCCCTTGTATACGACCCCATGAAGGATCCTATACAAGCGGCATAGTACAAAGCTTACCCCAAGAAAACCTATACCCGTGGTCTCTCATGTCGCAAACCACATCTGAGAGGAGCCATGGTAGCCTGCATCCACTCTGGTGGCACAACAGTAAGCCACCTACCACCCCTACCAAAACTCGAGTCAGCCTAGATGCCCCAGGCATCTGCCTTAGAGACTCGATGTTCACCCCGCCCTTCTCTAGGGCGAAGCTCGGGTCTCCAATCAATCTCATCATAGCCTGGCCCTGATTGGCCATAGGCATCATCAGCCGTCCTTGTATGGGGATCCTCATGATCCTCCATACGT
This sequence comes from Wollemia nobilis, assembly GCA_028583015.1. NCBI lineage: Eukaryota > Viridiplantae > Streptophyta > Pinopsida > Araucariales > Araucariaceae > Wollemia > Wollemia nobilis. The sequence continues at coordinate 6,346,732 of JAQPPZ010003361.1, read as the reverse complement.
CCTCTAGAGTGGGAGCCATCTCCCCTGTCGGTAACCGAAAGCAGGACGACCCCGGATACCACCTCTCTGCTAGGGTTGTCAGTAGCCCCATGTCCGTCGGTACTTGTGGCATCTCTGCCACATGCCATAGCCCGACCTATGCTAGTTGGTCATGCTCTGCCTGGTCGAGAGTGGCCAAGTCATCTCTCAGCCCGTCGTATTTCCATTCCCGGCTCTTTAGTAATCCTTTCTACAAAACAAACAATAAAACAATAAAATTTATTAATAAACCAATCATTGCAATCAAATTAAACACATTTCAATCAAGCTTAAAGATGATATCGTCCACCATTGAATGATATCGTCCCAAATTGGGCAAAATCGTCCTTCGTTAGGATGAAATCGTCTTCGATTTCGCAACATGGGGATCGCCCCTTGTTGGACGAGATCGCCCCTAGTTCGCCGATTTCGCCCTCGAACGAAATCGACGATTTAGGGATGATTTCGACGAAATAGGGACGATTTCGTCCCGACGTCGTCGACGGCCTAAAAATGGCCGCGATGCCCCAAACAATCAAAATTTAAATCAAAAAATTGCACAAAGTAAAATCAAACCTAATCTACTAGGATTAGATCCTTACCCGTAGCCCGCGTCGGACCTCTGTCGCTCTGTGCGCTGTCTCCACCATTGTTTCTCTCTACAGAGCTCTGGAACAGTAAAAATGAATAGTAACAATGAATTAGGGTTTTACCCTATTTTTCTTAATTTTATTTAAAAAAAACATTTTTTCAATTTTTTGCTTTTCCGTGTTTTTACCTCAAACGTTCGATTTGGGTAAAAACACGGAGGGGGCACCATAGTCAGCAGTCGTACGATTCGACCAAGAATCATCGTCTAAAAAATTGAGTACATTTTTTCTTTCTCGTAAAACGGGAAGAACTCGTCTTTAACGCATTTTCTTCAAAAAATTCGCTAAAGAGGGGGCAAAATGTAGCACCCTAAAATTGGCACAGTTAAACCTTAGTAAAAAGATAAAAATTCAAATTTTAACCTCAAACCGCCCGTTAACCGCCCGTTACCCGCTTTCCTCATTTTTTGTGCCATTTTTAGGATTTGTTTTGACCGTTGGACAATATCATCGTAGATTAGATGAAATCATCCCAGATCTGACGAATTCGTCTGGAACAGAACGTCCAGACGATTTCGTCCCAAAACCAAATTTTCATAATTAGCTTCTGTTCCAACAACCTCTCTAACCTGGGCAGAAAGCGTGTCTGCATAGTTAGAGTCTCCCCCATTGGAGATCTCCCAAATTGGGATGATCTCCAACCTCCTAACCTCTCCCTAATCCTATATAAACTGGGATTTTCTCAGTTTATCCCCCTGAACCTCCTAGCTGACGGATTTCCCTGCAAATTTGGTTCCTTATGCCTTAGAACACCTTCATACTTTTGTTTGCATTTTGTATTTCATGTTTTCTTGCAGGAACTTTACTATTTTTCAGTCGAAGCTAGCTCGGATCGTCGCAAGCGATTCCGGATGATTTTGGACGATCTTGTCGAGGAGCGCAGACGATCTCGTACGATTGGAGATGATCCCGACTGTAGTCCAGATTGGGGGCAATCAGAGTCTAGAGTTTGCATCTCTTTATCACTTTTCTGCATTTCTTTATACATTATCTTAGTTATTATGTTTATGCATCTTGGAGTTCACCTCATTTAGCATAACCGCATGATAAAGTTAAAATCAATCATTAAATCTATTGCATTTCTCTTGTTTGTTATTTGAATCCATTGTTTAGGCACGTTTGCTGTTATTGCTATCATTCTCCTTTGCTTCTATAGTTGCATATTTGGTATTTTGTATCTGTTTTTGTGATTGCAGGTTTCTGACGAATTCGTCTAACGAATTCGTCAGATGATTTCATCTGAGATGATCGACTGTGATTCGAGACGATTCTATGAAATATCAGACGATTACGTACAAGTTGAGATGATTTGGACTGCTACAAAACTCAGAACCTTCATCAAACATCCAGAATCAGGTATGTTCTGTCCCATTTGGCACATTTTCTGTGTTTAGCATTTATTCATATTTTTTGTATCCACAAAATCAGCATTGGCATATAGAATAGTTTAGATTCATCTTGGCCAAACCTAGGAGTTGAATGATTAAAGTACAAAATGAACACATCAAACTCACTATCAACCTAGGTGTGGAAACTGCCACTCAAAAGTTTCCTGGTGAACCCACCATCCGTCAAAAATTCACCTTTATACCCCTCCCCCGAGAGGCGGGACCTTCAAAGGGCCTCTCAGTCCGAGGTATTGTCCCATCCTTCTCGCATCCCCCTTTCGGGCATGGGTCCTATAGCCTGAAGGTAAGGATGCAAAAAATTTGGAGCGATACACCCTCCAAACCATTGTGTATTTATGTAGATGTTATTGATTGGGATCGCGTTGACTCACTAGTAGAGCTTGAATATTTCTTCCCTAATGAAGAAATGTTGCAACCTTTTCATTTTGTGCCAGACTATGCACATGATATTTATCATGCTAAGGATTCTTCCAATGTGGAACCCATAAAACCAATAGACAACATCCACTTGATCCCTATGCCTCATCAGCTAGAGGAGGGATCCCACATATTAGTAGAAGAAACATTTGAAGTGGATATCAATGATGATCCCATGAATCCTAGGAAGGTTAAATTTGGAGAAATTTTATCTCCTAATGATTGTCCCAACCTCATCCCTTTATTGAAAGAGAGACCTGATCTCTTTACTTGGACTTATAAGGACATGTCGGGTCTAGATCCAAAATTAGTTACTCAACCTTTCACTAGATCTCTTGAAGAAGCCAATCAAGAAGAAACTTAGGAAGATTCATCCAACATTAGCCTTAATGGTTAAAGATGAATTGAAAAAGATGCTAGATGTAGATTTTATCATTTCCATCGATTATCTGGAATGGGTATCAAGCATGGTGCCTGTAGAAAAATTTGATGGAAGAATCCATATCTGTACGGATTTCAAAGACCTTAACAAGGCAACACCAAAGGATTCATTTCCATTGTCGAACATAGATTCTCTCATATATGCAACTATGGGTCATGAAATACTCTCCTTAATGAATGGTTTTTTTGGTTACAACAAAATTTGGATAAATCTTGAAGACCAACATAAAACAGCATCATAACGCCATGGGGAATTTTTTTCTATAAGGTTATGCCATTCGACCTTAAGAATGCTAGTGCTATATAATAGTGGGCTATGCCATATATCTTTCATGACTACATGCATAAGATCTTGGAAGATTATATCAATGAATTATTGGAAAATTCATTGATGCGTTCAGAGCATGCAAAGGTCCTGAGGAAGGTCTTCGATCGCCTAATAGAGCATAACATCAGGTTGAATCCTAAGAAGTGCATATTTGGTGTAACTTTAGAAAAAATATTGGGATTCATCATTTCAAAATGAGGGATCAAATTTGACTCAACAAAGGTCAAGGCTACTTTAGAAATATGTCCCTCCATGAATATCAAATAATTAAGAAGCCTGTAGGGCAAAGTAGCATCCATAAAGTGATTTATTACATAATTATCAGATAAATATCAACCCATGAATTGATTGCTATACAAGGGGGTCCCATTCAATTAGGACGAGGACTATCAAGTAGCCTTTTCTAAGATTAAGCAATAACTGGTGGCATCATCAATACTAGCTCCACCAAGACTAGAGGTACCATTCTTGCTATATATACCAAAAACTAATTTTGCATTGAGAACCATGTTAGCCCAAAATAATGTGCAAGAAAAAGAGCAAGCCATATATTACATTAGCCAAAAATTGATGAGTTACGAGCTAGGATATACCTACATGGAAAAGTTGTGTTTAGCAATAGTGTTTGCTACAAAGAAATTGTGGCATTATATGTTAAGTCATACGACGTATGTCATATCAAAATAAAATCCTTTACAGTATATGATGAGCAAGACATATCATAATACACATAATATGAAGTGGATCATGCTATTGACAAAATTTAATTTGGAATTAATTACCCAAAAGTCCATTAAGGGATAGGTCATAGCTGATCAAATGGTTGAGGTGCCTCTAGAGAATAGTAGGCCTCTCACCATAGAGCTACCTGATGATGTATTTTTGTATTATCAGAAGCACCTGAACCCGAAGAACCAGATAACAAAGCTGATATGACCTTATTCTTTAATGGTTCAAAGTGTGAACAAGGAGGTGGTGTAGGAATAGTATTGTTCACACCGCAAGGTTCTCCCATGACCTTGTCATTCAAGTTGGACTTTCCTTGCACTAAAAATAATACTAAATACAAAGCCCTAATCTTGGTCCTCCAAAAAACTATTGCCATGAATATTAAAAGGTTAAATATCTTTGGTGATTCCTTTCTCATTGTTAACCAAGTGAAGGAAATTTTCCAATGTAGGTGTCCTATATTGAAGACCTACAAAGATCTTGTTGATACTTATCTAGCTCAATTGGAGTGGTACGACATCGACACAATCCCTTGTTCATCGAATAGATTTGTAGAAACTATGACATCTTTGGAATTCTTAATCTATCAAAATATGTCTACCGATTTTACTACCATCCATGTAATTTTTTTTTCATAATCTGATATGCAATACAAAGCTTTGGATAACAAATATTCAATCAACATGATTCATGTAGAACAAAACTATGAGTGGTTCTACAGAGCCAGAGACTTTCTCAAGAGAGCGCCTTGGGGGTCATTGATCTCATAGGGTCCTACGAGGAATGGTACCACCATCCACTATAAGGTTATTTCCCAGTCTGCATTTTCAAATGTTAAACCATAAGGGAGCATTCTGTCTTGTTAGTTGAGACTAAGGTTTATCAAAACTGGATGTCACAGATACACAACTTCCTAAAGCTTAGTGTAATCCCTCAAGGATTGTCGCGTGTCATGAAATACACATTTAAATAAAAAGTGATAAAGTATGTCTTGATATTTTATATCATCAAAGCTACGATGGGGTTCTCCTTGATTTTATTGAGCCCTAAGAATCATCGTGGGTAGTGTCATAAGATCATGATGGTACGTGCGGTGGTAATTTTAGCAGTATGGCTATCATCAAGTGGATCCTTCACATGGGCTATTTTTGGCCTAATATAGAGAAGGATTGCAATATGCATATTAAGAAATGCATTAAATGTCAGCATAATGCTAATATTGTGCACTTGCCATCATAAGCCTTACAACCCATTTAAGCGGCTTGGCCATTTGCTCAATGGGGTTTGGATACAATTGGTAAGATCTCTCCTCCATAATCAGGCTGACATACATTCATTATTATGGCTACTGAGTATTTTACTAAGAGGGTGGACGCAATCCTGTTAACAATGATAATTATAGCACATATTGCAGATTTCATACTCACTAATATCATAAGTCATTTTGGGATACCATCCAAGATAATTTTGAATAATGGAATGTCATTAAAAAATAAAACTGTGAGGGCTTTGATGTCCAAGTATAGGATCAAACATAGTTTTACGACTCCATATTATCTGTAGGCAAATGGGTAAGCCGAGGCTTCAAACAAGATAGAGGTATCCATCTTGAAAAATATGGTACAAGAGCACCACAAATATTGGCACATCCAGATTCCCCTTGTGCTATGGGTTTATAGAACTACCATTCAGACACCCACTTGGGCAACTCCATTTTCACTAGTATAAGGCACTGAGGCCATTATGCCATTAGAGTTGGAAATTCCAACATTGCACATCACATTGAAATATTTCATCGATGATGAAACTACACAGTAAGCTCACCTAGACAAATTGATGTTACTTAATGAATATTGCGTGAATGCTCTTGAGCATCTCCATGTTTATCAAGAGCACCTAAATGAGCTTACAATAATAAATTCCATCTGAGATAATTTGAGGTTGGTGATCTTGTACTAAAAGAGAACCAAAAAAATTCAAGTGTGTTGCCAGAACTACAAGATAAATTTATGGCTAATTGGTTAGGTCCTTATATCATCTCTGAGAAGGTTGGACCTGGGACATATCACTTAACATCGCTTTAAGGGGTTAAAGATCCTAAACCTCTCAACATCCCTCATCTTAAAGCATTCTATACCTAAAACCATAAAAATGCTCCAAAGGTATATGTAAGCCCTTTGGTCATCCAGTAAAAGGCTCCAAAGGTTTCTGTAAGCCCTTTGGTTAAATCAAAAGTTATAAAATCTAAAACAAATTGGAAAATATAAAAAATTCAAAAACATTGCATTACATTTCATTTGCATCATTGCATTCCATTTACCACATGCATTTCATTTTTGCACATGCATTTCATTTTGCATTGCATTAGGTATTTCCATCTGTCACACTTGCATTAGAATAAGTTGTGTTTACAATCTTACAAATGATACCACGTTTGTGTTTCAATCATGCATCTATGCACTATCATTTTCATTCATCACCATTGTGAGTAATTATGTTTTCAACACAACCCTTCCTATTGCTATGAATAATATACTAAGGTTTTTCGATCATTAAACCATACCTAGAGGTCTGGACCAGGTATCCTGAGGTGAAAATTTTATCTTGCTTATCCCCCTGTGCGGACGGTCTAGGAAATACTGATAATTGGCAAAAGGACAAGTTTTCCCTACCCATGTGAATCCCTTGCTTACATTAAAAGAAGCAAAATCCCTGAATCAAATTCCAAAAATAAATTCTTGAATCAAATCCCAGAGTGAAATCCCAAAAATCAAGTCAAATCAAGATCAAATTCAAAAACAAAAATCAAATCAGTATCAAATCCCTTGCTCAAAGAAAAAAGAAAAAGAAAAGTACAAAATAAATAGTGGTTTTTATCACTAAAAGAGAAGTACAAAATAAATAGTGGTTTTTATCACTAAAAGATAAGTACAAAATAAATAGTGATTCTTATCACTTTATATGAGCAAGTATCCCAATAAATTGAAGAAAAGAAGAGAGTGAACTTGAATCCCTGAAATTGTCAGTACTACCACACCTTACATATGATGATATATTTGATACATTAGCATCCTAATTCTATGCAGACCAATGTTTGAATGTGGAAGATCTAGATTCAGGTGTCCTATATTTCCTAGTGGTCTAATCCAAATAAAATCCAAACCTAGGATTGGATAGACATTTGAGGATCCCCAATATTAGCAATGGGCTAAAAGAATCCTGCCTGACATTGGGCTATGCTTATGCCTTATCTAATATACTTATTTGCACACACAAGGGGTAATGAATAGTTAGGTCTATTCTAGTGAAAGAATTATGTTTTAGAAGTCTAGTATGGTTAGTATACAACTTTTGATAAGTCAAATAGGGTGTTTTAGTCTGATTGAAAACCTCAAAAATTCCCAAATAGCAAAAAACAATCAAATTACAATCAACAAATGTCAATTTATTTTATGAGAGTTTTTTTATTAGACTGTTCATAATATATATTAGATATCGAATGGATGTCAAAAATGATATTTAAACGACCATTGACTATGTTATCCATACTCTTTTAATTTATAAAAACTTATGAACAAAAATAATACATCATTGCATCTCACATATGGATGTCCAATTGATTAATTCATATAATAAGATATAGCAATTACAGTTCATGATTGTTATAATTTTTGTGGTGTCATCCATTAGATTTGCAAACTCATATTGCATTCATACATTATGTTTTAAAACAATTAAAGCATACATGTCCATTTATAGTAAAATATCATCATAAAATTATGCAATATGTACATGGCATAAATTATGTGATAACATCATAATTTAAATGCATACAAGTACTATAAATTAAACATGCATTTAACATCCAATATTGAATTCATATACATTCATCATAAGTAGACCATCCACACATGTATATTACTGCATCTAATTATACATCGCATAACTATCTAGTGCATGACATACATACATCACATCATATAGCCTAAAATAAACACAACATCAACATTACATCCATATGCATCTCATAAACATAAAATAAATAAAAAATGCACATATAATAAGTATTAAAATTTTAATCACATATATGTATGTGTATCAAAAAAATATAGAGTATATCGACATGTGTCCAAAATGCTCGCAGACTACAACTATGTAGGTCCTCGACCTTACACTCAAAAATGGTACAAAATAATCTAGCATATATCTATACTAAGCAGGGCCTATGCCCATAGTATGAGAGGCTCCACCATCACCTCCACCCTCCCTGTGATTCTATCTCGAGCTAGCACCTGAGGTCCTATTTGATTTGTGAGACCTATGACTGAACTGAGATGAGGACTGCCCTATCTCCCTAATCTGCATCCTCTGAGATCCTAAAGTTATGGTCCTCTCGGGAACCTGACCCCTGACTAGCTTTATATCTCCCCTTAGGGTAGAGATGTATGCAGCATCTAATGATATATCACTAATGTGATATTGCACCAGAGCCCGTAGTCATTTGATCTCGGCTGCCAGGTCCATCGCTGCTAATCTTGATAATCCCTACAATTCTGCACTACTGGTACTTTTGGGATTATAGGAGCAACTGGAGTCACTAATGCAACCTATGAAGCTAAGGGATCCTCCATCGTATCCCTAATTGAATACCAATATGTGGTCATGGCATCTAATTGCAATTATAAGAGGATACGCTACCTTGTAGCCCTCTAAATATTAGTGTGTGTCATAGTGATATATGCTTGGAGAGTAGCCGTATCCTCTACATACTCACAACACTGAGCCTACCCTACTATGAGATGCACCTAGAGGTCCTTATCCATGCCTCTAGAGTAGCTATGGAAGTATCTCTTTCTAGCATATGAGTTTCGAGAGTGCCTACCTAAGTCTATAGGCTAGCAACCTAGGTCCTGAGCTATCTAATCTTGTTTTTAGGTGGTACCTTACCCTCCTCAAGAGCATTGACCTCCTCCTCAATCAGGGGTACCTCCTCTATGGCTTCCTCACCCCATTCACCCTTAGTCATTTGACAAACCCGACGATCGTGAGGATCAACATTTGTGTCCTCTGCACCCTCTACTGTAGTCTCATCTACTATCCTACCCAAGGGGACATCCATGTCCTGCCATACCCTAGTATTCCATCAAGTGTCATAATAAGATTTAGTCCCTACATCTGTCAAGCCTGAATCTTGGAGATCATCATCCTTATCACCCAATGGAGTCACCCTGGGCCATGTCAAGTCTCTCTCTAAGGCGAGGCAATGATATATGGTAGGCAAATCTAGAATGTCTTGCTTGATGTTGAACTATCTGGTGATGAGAGATAAGTAGAACTCATGCACCTCCAACTTCCATTTGAGGAGCCATATATCTCCATGTACCTATTGTAGGTACTCATCAACCTCCATCCATGGAGGGAAATCTAGATAAGAGCACCACTAAATCTAGTCCAGGTCCCCTGTGTGAGACCTACTTTAGGAGCCCTCCTGCTCACGAGGCCACCATGCTGTATAGCACTGGCACAATGCCTCAATGGTGCCAATATCAAGTGGTAGGCCAGTAGGGTGCTCAATATTAATGTGCTACCACCCCAAAATTTGAAGTAGTAAGTTGTAGCTAATGCCAAATATAATCCTTTGTATGATCTAGTACAACTCATTATAGAGCTACGCTAGTAGGGCACACCCCCAGGATAGGATCATGGGATGATCAGTGCTGCTCGTCAGGACACCCTACATCCTAGCCAAGAGGTTCCAAGGGAACCTCACTCTAGAAGTGTTAGGGATCACAATTTTAGCACAATCAGGTGCATGAATATGACCACTCACTAAGAGAAGATCCGCTGTGTATAACAGTGCTCTATATGGAACCCTATGTGGTCCGAGTGCTTCTATGCCTCAACACTATGACCACAAAAGATATTATCAAATACTACTTGATTTTCCTTAGTTTATGAAGATGTGATAGCCTCGCCATTCAGAGGGAGTTTAAAGATGCAATATACATCCTCTAAAGTCACAATAATTTCACTTGTAGGCATGTGAAATATGTTGGTCTACACATCTTAGCATCGATCCAATGCAATCATATAGGACTAATCAGCCTGGATGGTGGGAAGGTGCAAGACGTAGTTGAAGCCCACAATCCTAAACCAATCTAGCTCTACTTGAGTTAGGGCACCATGCAAGTTACAAAGGATCTCTAATTCCCTCGCCCTTATAGTCAGAGTCTGGTCGAAAGAAGTATAATAAGGGAAGAATAATTAAAAAACAAACCAAAAATATCAAAAAACACCTTAAAAACAACAAAAAAATACATAAAAATTAAAAAATGCACTCAATAAATTAAAACAAAAAGGACACATTACTTAAAAAATAAAAAAAATTAATTAATTGCTTTATAACTTCAAAAAAAATTAAAATTTTAAAACATTTTCCAAAGTGGTCTAACCATGATTCAGACCCGTGGTCAGGATGGCGGTCAATTTAATGATCATTGGGATTTGAATCTTGTCATGGATTATAGTCGTGGCCCCCAATTTGCCAATTGGGGACTACACTTGCCAGCTGTAGCTAAGGAATAAGACCTTTTTAAGGTCATTTATTACCCTAGAAAAATTAAAAACATTAAAAAAAAAACCTCCCCTTAATCTAACCTAAGCTAAAACTAACTAGGGTGAGGTTAATTACCGACAATTTAATGATGTTCGTTTACCCCGTTATTTAGTGAGGTTAATTTTAAACCAATAAAAGTAAATAATGGTCAAGGGTTTCGTGTGCTTCTACCTTAGTCGCACCGACTCCTCCAGGTTGGTCTGTCATCAGTTTAGGTGGTAGTGAGGTCGAGTTTGTGGCAGCACTTCACATCAAATTTGATAACTCAACTCTCAGAGCACTCATGTTTTGCAAGCTATCAGTAGTAAAATGACATCGAAAATTATAGAAAATATTTAAATATTTCCTATTTTACCCCTGACCATGGTTGACACTCATGGGCGCAAAATTAGGGTTTTCCAATCGTGGGTCGAAGCCAAGACTAAGAAAATTTGCAAAATTGACCATGTTTACCAAGAACGACTAGCAACCTACAATAAATACTCCAAAATCCTATCGTGAGGAGCTTCAAAATGCTAAATTAAAAATATCATCTGACCATAATTATCAAAAATATTAAAAATAATAAAAAAATCAAATAAGTAAAAATCCAAATGTGCCTAGTATCTAGTGATTTATCCTCTACACTTGGTGGTTGCAATGAATGGTATTCCATGCAATCCGATAAGATGAGTAAATTACCATAAGGACATTTGGGGTAAATTAATCATCGTGGAATTGATATGCTTCATTTAAATCCCAAAGAAGGCCTTGACGGTCGAACTGCTCCACGAGAATGAAGCAACCATGTCAATTCTTCTATGACATTTTTTCATCAGATCATCGACAATATGATTCAACACCTGCCTAATTGGAATTTTTACCATTTTTATTCCCTAATAAAGCTTTCATGGCTGGACCACTCTATGGGATAGAAATATACAATTACTAGTAATAGTTGCAATCATAGCTTATTATGCCTAATCAAATATCAAATGCTAAATTTTAATTTGTTCAGGTCACTAATAGTGGTAAAGCGACTCATCGCTTCATTTAATTGTCATTACCCTCATCAAATCATCGCTTGAGGGGGTATTTATAATATCATAATCATAATCAAAGTCAATAGAAGATCCTTTGATCTTGTCAAAATTGTATTCATCTTACGAATCATTGCCAAAAACTATCATAAGCTTACCCTTTGTTGGGGAAAAAAGCAAATATGATAGTTTAGTTTGTAGCTCTCATCCTTTCGGACACATAGGCATGAAAAACTATAGTAGCACTGAAGCTACCTGAATGTGTGATGATGAGTGCAAGCTCTTTCATTTTATGCCTTCCCTCTAGTTGGAAGCAATGATTTGGAAGTAATGATTCTAGGATGTGCATCCTTTTATTGGACCTTAGGAATCTAATGCTGATCAAAATAATGATCATCATCCAACCTACGATATCATTTTAAGAGGTCTATATTTGCTCAGTGTTGTTCAATATCACAATGCATATCAAAAGGTGCATCTATAGAAACCTAAAAGTATCATGTCGAGGTGACTACCCATATGGGATATGCTAGAAGACCATATGGAAGATCTTGGACAGATTCCAAGGTATAATAGTGGTTCTAACCACTCATTTAGGTACTTTTCCTAATCAGTGTTAGCCGTGGCTGACACCCATGGTTAACAGAGATGACCATGCATCAGAGCCGCAACTAGCCTTAGAAATCAATTGGACCTTGGCCAACCCAAAATCAGTTTTAAACAACCAATTGGTTGCAGATCAGAGCGAATTGAGAGCGAAAAGTTCTGGAAACTTCCCTCCAACTGCCTCAACTACCCTTTCTTGATCTTGGCTTCTCCATGAAGCTAAGACATGGCCTATTAAAATTCTATAAGAACCCCCTCTAAATTGGGAAATAGAGAGATGAATCTTAAGTTGAAGAGCAATGAAGCCCTGATGAATTGCATATTCACTTGCATACATTGAGAGGAACACTTTTGCTGCCCAATTGGAGATAAAATGGCATTTGAAACTAAGAAGGCTATGGAGGTGTAGGAGAAATCAAGAAATGCAATCGAGCCCATTCCATCACCAATTTGAACAATTCAACCACCAAATTTGTCATAGGACATCATGGTGACTTTTGATCATCAATTCATCAGAGTGAATTGAGGAATCAAGCCTTGATTTGGAGAACAAGGAAATTCATGCCTCAGCCATTGCTATCAATCGTGGCTAATAATGCTAACCGTGTGATAGACCCATGGTCAAGGTTTAATCCTCAATTTAGCCATTTTTAGTAGTAGATTATATTTTAGTTGCTTTATATTAGATATATGTGATCTATATTTACATTATTAGAGATAATTATGAGGTAGAATCATGGTTTAAAGCTCTCTTTCCTTGCATTTTGTCATTTAAACAATTAGGATAATAGTTGCTACTTTTCATGTTTTCATGCTTTCAATGGTTTAATTAGGATATTAGATGGATTGATCTATGCTTCCTTTACATTCTTGATGGTCAATTATCATTCTTAGAGTAGTTTTCTATGCTTTATGTACTTTCTTGATTTCAAGCTTTGTTGAAAATATTTTTTATCATTTCCTTTAAAAGCCTCATCAAGAGAGGCCTCCTTTGATTCTAATTTCTTCTTGTTGTTTCTTGAACTCAGGGTTAACAAGGTATTGACATTCAAAGCAATAAATGCCTCTAATCATGGAGAAGAAGGCTACATTTACCTTAGAGCAATTCGTATCAACCTAGGAAGCTTGTGAATTACACCTACCCTTGCGTGGGGACTTTTATTGATTGTAATAATTGTATTCATTGGGTATCCCTAATAGGGATGGATTTGTAAACAAGTTTCATTGGAAATTTAATAAAGGAAACCCTTATTTATGTTCATTTGCAAATTTTTCTATCTTTCAAGATTTATGTTGATTTTTAGTTATTATTAGCTTAGTTGTATGCATCCTGGATTGCTACACCACTATTTATATTTTTTGCATGGCCAAAATAAAGCTAACTATTTTATATAATAATAAGCAAATATGGCCAAGGCATAATTAGGGATGAGCTAGCACCACTGGGCCTCTTTAGTATTTTTTTGTTAGATTCAATGTGGATGTAATTTGTTGCGTGTGGTTGTCACTTTCAAGCTCTGAAACTTCTAGTCATGGTGCTTAACAACTTTTATTCCTTGGAGATTGGTGCTTATTTCTTAAAGAAATATTGATTCATAAGCATGTCAAACCCTTTTTATGTTGACATCATCATCTTCATTGGTGAATCTCCATGCCAACTTGCTAACTTAACTTGCTTGAATTTTTATCATGCTCCTTATATGCCTTTTGTCATGCTAGAAAATTTTGAGGCCTAGGTTAAAGTTGTTATTTAGGAGGATCCAACTCACTTCCTTTATAAAACAAATATTGCTCATTTTACTAACTTTGCACCATGCCAAACATTTTGATGGGCCTTGCTGACCTCAGTAGAATTTTATTTTACATACTTGCTTCTAGATCTTTTATGGCTTATGGACTTGCAAAAGTAGAAAAATTTTGGCCAAATTTTGAACTTGACTCTATACTTAGTCCATACCCTTTTCAAGATTATGTTGATGTTTTTATCAAAAGGTATAGTTTTCTATCTTCTAACCTGGGAAAATATTCATATTTATCATTCTTGCAAAATATTTTTAAGGAAATTTTTCGATTTCAACATATTTATATTGACATACCTATACTTTTTGAGTTCAACAAAGCTTGGTATAGATTTTTGCTTCTAGATCAACCCTTTACAAGTTTAGCATTGCATATTTAGACTTGTGAATGTAGATAATATTTTTAGCTACAATAATACAATTAGACTTGTGGTATCCAAAGAGTTGAGGACCTACTTTATCCAATATGGTAGATACTTCTACTTTGTCCCAGGTAACCAAGGTCTATTCTAAAATTCAAGAGTTAGATCCTAGTGATGTGGTTGGTAGATGGTTGGAATGTCTTGTCTTAGTGGTTCAACATATAACTATGGATATGGAGTGGGTGGCCAATTTTGTAGGGTCTCTCTAGCTACTTGAGGCTTGTTCTCAATAAGAGAGTTGGAGGAATAAAACTTAATATTAGAACAATACCACACATTAGGATCTTCTAAATAGTTATTTTGTGTGGTGGCCATTAGAACAGTACCACACATTAGGATATTTTAAATAGTTATTTTGTGTGGTGACCATATCCCTAATAGGGTTAGGGGAAATTTTTTGCAATGGGACTAGTATAGGTACTATTTGTTGAGTCATGGCTTGGGATTGACCAACATTTCTCTTAGGTAGATATGAAGGTCTCTCATACCCATTTGAGGAAGATCAAAACTTTTGACTACCTTGTTGGAAGGAAGGCTTTGGGTAATTCTAATAAAGAGCAATTTGGACATTATATTTCCTCTTAAGGGTTGTGATCTTATTGAATAATATACTCATCATATTATTCATTTAATATAGCTTTAAAGTATAAGGATTGCCATAAGGATGTGATTGAATTGAGACAGAGTGTGGGCATTTTTAGAATTTGTTATAGGAGTGGGATTACCAAATATTGGTTTGAATAATAGAGAGGGTTGATAAAGAGGTTGAGTAGATGGAAACAAGGGTGAAGTTATCTTGGGGGTTAGCCTTCCTATCTAGATTCAATAATTCTTGGCTTGGATGGCTATTATGTAGGCTTTTGACAAAGATTTTTCCTCTTTAGATTTAACCATAATAGCTATTTAAGAATTAAAATCTTTTAAATAATTAATGAATGTTGTACCTATTGGAATTTTTGCCACATTATGTTGATTATTGATTATTCATGCATAAGATGTTGAAATTCTCACTCCTATACAGGTTTTGATGCAAAAAATGCCTAAGTCCAAATACTGTCGTGAAATCACAACAAAAAAATAGCATGGAGAGCCAAAGTTGAAAACCGTCGCGATATCGTGACATGTCACGTTATCGCGGGTCTAATGAGGAGAGAGAAGTCAAAAGCAAAAGGTGTCACGAAATCGTGCCTTGTCATAGTTTTGCGACACAAAAGGTAGAAAAGGGCTAAGTGGCAAAGTTGTTTCAATTTTGTGATGTGTCAAAAAATTGCGGTCAACGTAGTCAACGGAAGCAAAGCAGCAAACTGTCGTGATTTCGTGACGTGTCAAAAAATCATGGTCAACGCAGTCAATAGAAGCAAAGCAGAAAACCATTGCAATATCGCGACGTGTTGGAATTTCGCGGTCAAAATGGTCAATGAGGGCAGCGCAGAGAAAAGGTCACGAAATCATGACATAACCAAGCAAAGGGCGATGACAATGAATCTTGTCATGATATCACGATAGAAAGGTGAATGACGCACAAAAGGGTGAAATATGTAGCGAAATCGCTACGTGTTGCATGGTCATGATGAAGTGGAGACAGAAAGGCTTAAGGCATGAATATGTCACGATTTCGTGACATTTGTGGGATGAAGCCGAGCAAGACGAAGACGTCGCGATATTGCGACAGGAAGCAAATATGATGAAGAAGATAAGAAAACATCACGATTTCACAACATTCATGGAGATAAAGGCTAACAGTAAGGAAACATCATGATTTCGTGACATATTGGAGTGGAAGGACCAAGTGCAAAAAGTGGTAGCGATTTCGCAACTTGTCACGTTTTTGCGGGGAGGAAGCAAGAAGACAACCAGATTGTACAGAACGTCACAATTTTGTGACATGATGATTTTTGTGGTTCGAAGCAGCTGAAGAACAACATGGATGAAGAACGTAGCGAAATCGTGCATTGTCACATTTTCATGAAAATAGAGCAGAGAAAGAGTATAATGGTATGAAACATCGTGATTTCATGACGCATCACGTTTTCACGAGCTTAGGTGGCGAAGGAGATAAAGAAGACGAACCTGTAGCAATTTTGTGACATGGTTGATTTTCATGGTCTTAAAGGAAATAAAGTGTATGAAGCAGAGATACTTCACAATTTTGTGACATGTCACGTTTTCGCGACCTGTTACAGTTTCGTGCCAGAAAGCAGTTTAAACGGCCCGATGAAGTTTCCCAATTTCCAACGATTAAAAGTCCTCCAAAATTAAATGTTTTGTTGTTTTCTGATGCGAGAAAGGTAGAAGAATGTGTCCAAGTCACCAGAATTAAATATTTCCATTATCCAAAGCTGTTGTTCATGATTTTTCTAACGGTTCAAGCATGTTTCAAGAACGACCATTAAATGAAGATGACCGACTCCTTGTTTCATTGAATTTTTGGGTTCTTCGAGGCTGGTTTAAGGGGATGATTTCCTTGTTTCCATTGCATATGTTGTAGATCTCGAGGAAGTTTGTTGTAAGTTTTAAATGTTGTAAAGAAGCAAGACTTCCATATAAATCAATGTAGATCTCAGAAAAAGGGATGGGGACTTTGAGAGACATTTTGCTAGAAAAATTCAAGTTATTTGCATAAATAAGAAATATTTGGCCTCTGATTTTGCAAACGTCTTTCTTTGTGATGATTTCCTTCTATTTCATGTATTTCTCAGTTAAGCTCGTCTTTCCAATCTGCTGTTAGATTCAAATTCTGCATTTGAGTTTGAATATTGCTTAAAAGAAAGTTTTGGAATGCAATTCTGAAGGTTGTCTGCGCAAAGTCATAAGTGGATTATGCTGTATTCTAAAATTATATGTTTTTTATACGCTTGAGGTTAAATTTTTGCTGAGTTTCTTTCCTGATCTAACAAATTCGGCCTACGGCTATATTTCCCATCTCTTTCCATGTATTTCTTGTTTCTTTCTGCACATTTATAATTCCTTTCCAATAACTTTAATCTGAAATCAAACTTAGTTTTAGTAAGGGAACCAGCCCTCTCTGGATATTGGTCTAGGAGACATCTCTTTCTCCCAGCATTTCAATGTTTGCTGGGTCTAGGGTGCATAGATTTAGAAAATCCTTTCCTGTGGCAGATTCGTGACCAACAGTACCTAGGCGTTATCTAATTTTATTAAGGATATTTTTCTATGATTTTTGGAATTGGATATTTAAATCATCAATTATTTCCATAAGTGATCTCTTAATGGTTACCAATTGATCAAGGAGAGATGCATCGTACACCTTCTCTCCAAATATATCTATAAAGAGGTTGGCAAGTTGATCCTAAATTCTGACTAAATGTATGTTGAGACTAATGTACCACTATTAGGACTTTCCTCTAAAGTCGGTGGCTAACAACCTTAAGGCTAAATTCTACTATTCAATGAAATGTACTACACATTATATCACCATGTGATGCAATTTTTTTGTTAGATTAATATCATATTATCCTATAAAATATGCTAAGGATTTCAGAGCTAAGATGACAATTTGGTCCCATACATCAAGATTAGTGGGTAAAATCAAAGGGCCCCTATCATTCCATACCAACAATATTCTAAGGGGATTATTTTGTTGAGCTTCCATGTTGTGTCACTAGTTCACCCTCCTTGATCTTTGATTTAGAGGAGGTACCAACTCTTATAGATTATTTTTGGTAAAGGACCTAGTGACAAGTATTCCATTCATATATTTTTGGGTCCTTTATTGAGAATGGAGTCACAATGTGGGAGTGTAGGCTACTTCAACAAGCCAAGGGATAAATATTCCCACTAAAATCCTAGTATTATATTTTGTCCAATGACTTCTTTAGGATCTTTCTTATTTTATGGACTTTCTAGGTGAATATCTTAAAGTTTCAAAAATCAAGTCAATTAATTCACTTGAGTCTTAATTTAGAACTTTTTTTAGTTTTATGGGGTGAACATGTTAAGCACATCCCACTAGGCATGCCACTTTGAGTTATTGTTGTCTTAGAATATCTTGGTCATCCATGGTAGTGGCCTAATAGGCTAGGGCATCCACAACATATTATAAAGCTCCACAAGTGGAAAAAATACTTGCAGGCCAACCTTTGATATTTTTGTAGAGGTTGAATCCTCAAATAATATGATCTTTCACATAGATTTTGAATATATTATAGTTTTTTCTATGTTTATGTCAAGGAAATGAGGAGGTAAAAGCAAATAAAACTTGCAAAAATAAAACCTAAGCTATAGGGGTGACGCACCAAGATATAAATCCCTCTCTTTTTGCATATACTAGGTTTAAATGAACAAATTCACCATAATATAATAGCTATAAACTGAACACAACTCTCATCCATACCAAAGCACTCAAATACATATAATATAAGTAAGATTAAACAAAATTAGTCACAACTTCCATATATGTATCAAAAATTACAAAGGCATAAAGTTAGAGGAGGTTTGATACACCTTAGTCGATGGCTCAAGGTTCAAGACCCACTTATGCAAAAAGAGAAGGGGTAAAATGAAGAGCATATAAGACCAAATATTAGGCCCAAGAAAGTAACTTCCAATGACTTACAATGAAAATTGCATGTATTTTATAGGTGAAATATTGAAGGGGCTTCCATCCAAAATTTGCTTATAAAATACAATGTTATATTTAATTCATGACTAAGATCACCCTAAAATTGATAACTAGCCACCTTGAGGTCTTTTCTTATAATACCATTAATTTTGAAAGCTTTTAGGCCTTTGGATGGGTAGTTGCTACTACCATTGTCCATCACTATAGTTAGGGATTCCCT
Source organism: Wollemia nobilis (assembly GCA_028583015.1). NCBI lineage: Eukaryota > Viridiplantae > Streptophyta > Pinopsida > Araucariales > Araucariaceae > Wollemia > Wollemia nobilis. The sequence continues at coordinate 6,327,476 of JAQPPZ010003361.1, read as the reverse complement.
ATAAGTAGAACGTGAGGAGTTTCTCACAATAAATATTGTCTTGGTTTGAGGCTTCAATAATTGGAACTCTTCAAGGCAATGACCTACATTTTTTGGATATATGCATCTAGCATAACTCAACTTGCTTGATATGGATAATTTTGTATGGTAAAAGGTAGAGGGAGACATTGAACCTATTTTAGTGTTGTCATTGTTATTATGGCCTCTTGCAATTAGATGGATAGAAGGGATTTTGTACATAACATATGTAGGTTGGTAGGGTAGGCTCACCCATGTCGTGGGTAGTTGGTTTAGTCACCACATGGGTAACTGTGATGGTTTGGGTCACCTTAGTCAACGTTCATGGTTTTTTTTTTAGCCAGTAGTTGGTATCCTTTAATTTTTCTTCTATGTTTCATTTTTATCTAGGAGTGGTTGCCATGTGATTGGTCCCTGACTTTGATAAGGTTCTCCTCATGCTAACCTTCCTTAAGGAAAGAGGCACAGTTGTTAAATAGTATATTAAAGACCCATGGGTGTTGATGTCCCTTGGTTTCCTAGTTTAGGTTAAAAATGGCACCGACCATTGATGAAAGATACAATGGTTGGTGGAGTATTGATGCTTGTATACCCTTTTCTTGCACCATGAAGCTAGTGTCTACCTTTCTAAGTAAAAGTGGATTGCACCTTTTGACTCTATTTTACTAGTCTCACTTTTCCTAAATGTTTCTTTGAGTGAAGTGGGGATGTAGAGAAACCTCCCTACAAAAAATATCCTTGACCCTAAATGCTACCTCATTTACAATATTCATACTTATAGGGTGTGGAAGTATTCTATATGCATTTCTTAGCTTACCTTGTATATGTAAAGAGACAAGAATCAATTTCTTGGTAGTATATAATTTACCATCTATACTTATCACAATCACAAACTTATGATATTGATTCTACATCTCAAAAATAACACTTCTTATCATGTATAGTATTGCACGTAAATATTGAATCTATGGAGGCTCTTAATTTGCTTATGTTTGTATTTAAATTTTTAATTTATCTATGTTTTCTCTCCATGACTTTATTTCTTATATGTTCTAATGTGTGACCATGGAAAGACTTGATAATATATAGTGTGTGCACTCCTTGAACATGCATGTAAGGAGTCATTTCATATCCAAAAATAATACAAACATAACCAAAGTAATTTGATGTCATACTATCAATTTTAAAGATATTAGAAACATTTACATGAGCACCAAAGAATTATTTTCTTGTCAATTAGTAATATATACATATATAACCAGATTCATTCGATGTCATACTATTAATTTTAAAGATATAAGAAACATTTGGATGAGCACCAAATAATTATTTTCATGTAAATAAATAATATATATGTATGTATGTATATAATTCTAATTTAAAAAATAATACCTTCTAATGTATGCTTAATGTCTTTGATACAATTTTGAAACTCAATATATGGATATTTTTGTAACAATATTTCCACATCTTGATAATCTATTCATATCATTCATGTTCTAGAAAACCTTAAATAATATTTGAATAAAAAAGTTACAAGGGTCATAACATTGAATTAATAACTAAAGATAGGATGTCGATGACTAAAAAGACAACTCTACATTTGGTTGATCTTATATATAAATAAAGGAACTTTTTACCTATAAAATGTCATGGCATGGATTAAGGATCTTATCTAAATTTCTTCAATCAAATTATCCATATTTAATATTACCATAGTAATTTCATTTATGATAATATAACTTTCCAAATTTCTATGGAATTCCAACTACCTCTTATTATTCCTAAATTTGAAAAAACTTGCTTGGATTTTCATTTGGACATGTCTTGGCATACTTGTATAATTATTTGAACTACATGAAACATATTTAAAGTATTTCTTACTATGGCATGGCATGCACAAGATACAAGGTGTAACATTTATCTAAGAGTTAGTTTAAATGCTTATAAGTTACATAAGTAACTTGTTAACTAAGATACAATTACAAAAACAAATAGTGTCTTATGGGATTCAATGTCTTGTACCTTATATTCATTTATACTATCCGTAGGATACTTCTTCACTAAGTAACACAAATTTGAGTCTATATATGCAATTATTTCATTGATGTTATCTTCCCATTGTAAATTTGAATTAAGAACTAAAGGATTGAATTCATATCCAGAATAATCAAGTGTTGAGTACTCAAATAGAGAAATGTTTACACTCAAAATAAATATTAAAAATTAAAAATATTTAATAAAATTAGAGTAGATGCATGACAATCATCATACCTATAGTAACCTCAAAGACATTGAATATTCAAATCAATTTTTTTTTTGTATTATTTTCTTGAATAATATGAATTGTCTTGACTATTTGTATTTATTTATTTCTTTAAATAGGTACATAAAGGGCAAAAGTTGTTTTCCATAGGTGATGCCTATGCTCTACAAACTAATTGATATATTTCTATAAGGCCGAGATATTTGAACATACATACACACCTTTCATCTTCATTTCAATACTAAATTTAAAAATTCTCCTTTAGTTGACTCATCAAGTTGTTTTCATATGTTGTATTTGATAACTTGAGCTAGAACTTATTTATGTTCCTCTTTTCTATCCCATTTTTGAAGACTTGGACAAGAAATTAAGTCATGGAAAACTCTAGTAATATCTCACATACATTACCATATCTATCATAATATAACCAAGAATAAACATTGAATTTAAAATATACATTTTTAAAATACTTGAGTTTGAGAGAACAAACCTAGGATCTTCCCTCAATAATGTGGGGAAGATTCTAGATTGCTATTCTTGCCTCAAATATTAAAAGGGTTTTTGTGTGTTATGAGTCATATTCTACATTTTGTAAGTTTGTTAACAAATACCTAAGGGCTTTATAAGGAGACCAAAAGGCTTTCCTTTAAGTTTGTATGACTTGAATTAAACTAAATATAGGATAAAATGCAAGAGTAATGCAAATACAAGAATATAAATAATTGCAAATATACAAAGTTATATCCTATATGATATTATGGATTTAATGAATACAAGAAAATAGATGTTGTCTCTTCACTTTTTAGAAGCAAAGGTTTGAGAAAAAAAATGCACAAACAAAGCTTGCTTAGTATGCAACTAGATGTTTTTTTTATTTATTGCCTAAAATAAGAAATAAAAGATATTATTTAAACTACACTAAGTTCCTTTATTTTCCATTATTATTATGTGTGAATAGAAATCCTAATCTTACAATAGAGAGTAGAGAAATAAATTACAAAATTTGAAATTGTAAGTGCAAATAGAAAAACATCTATTTGTATGGTTGAGATAAAATCATTACCTATAATTTGTCCACCAAAAATTTTGGAGAACCTACAAAAATAGAAACATTGAATATAAAGATTATTTTTCAAGGGTATTCCAAGTGTAGGTAAAGTAGTGATCTTTCTAGCTTTAGCGGTTAGATCCCTAGGTTCCTTGAAAAATTAAAATCTTGAAAGTAAATGACTATAAAGACATAAAAAACAAAATAATTACTTGTAATTTGAGTAGCAACGATTTAATTCTTGTAATTTAAGTAGAAAAAATGCAAAGGTAACCCAAAATATTATTAAATACTAGTACGTGATAATAATAATTACATGTGTAAAGGAGGAATGTAGTAAAAATGAGTGCTAGTGTTTAAAATATAGGGTGAAAGTGTATGTGGTGAAATCACTACCAATAAATGGAATGCCAATGATTTTGATTTAGGGAGTTAGGGAAAAATATTTTAAATTATTGTCAATATACCTATATGAGCCTAAAATCAGTCTAATAGAGTGAGTGGTCATGAAACAAAATGTTTAGGCAATAGAGAGGTGATAAAAAATAGTGACTAGCAAAATCATTGCTTGAAACCAAAGTAGTGATTTTTCTCCTACAAAAAATAAAGGTAAGTAGAAGGTAAACCTCTAGGAATTAAGATCTAATGCATTCAAAAGGGACCCATAGAGAACTATAGACCCATGCAATACTACAATATCACAACAAACATTAAGAAAATAAAATTTAAGGTTATATACAAATAATTGTGATGCTTAAACAAGGGATAAGAAATGATAAAAGTATGAGGCTATAAATAGTTAGTAAGACTAAGAAATAGCAAATAATATTAATAATAAAATAAGGAAGAGGAGATACAACCAAGATAATTATTCTTCCTTGCTTGCATTTTTTTCTTGCCAAATAAATTCTTCCAAGTGCTCGAATGTGAGTTGTGAAAGCAAGAGAGCAATTCTAAAGAAAATTTGATAGAATATTAGTGCATAATTGATGGTTGAGAAGGGTATCCTTGCTAGAAAATGAGCTAGAATTAAAATATGAAACCTATAAAATATGATGTTAAGTAATATGAACTCACAATATCAAATATAACATTTTAAATAAGAATGCAACTCATACACTCAAACCATAATCCAAATAAAAAAAAAATTATTAAAATGGGTGATAGTAGTTTCTTACAGTAGAAATGATGTACTACAATCCCATTTATTCAATCTATCTTGAAATACTTACATAAAGCCTTTGAACATAGTCTCTTAACATTTTATTTTCAACAAACTCTTCATCTCAACAAACTCATGGGAGATATGACTCATATTTCTCATAGGAAAAATATTTTATTAATCCTTCGACTAATGACAACACCTAATGATTACATGAAACCAAATATCTATAAACTATTTACAAAGTATTTATAAAGATAAAAAATAATGTTATAATCTCTAAACCTCCCCTATATTGCATTATTTGGTATAATGCCAATCTTTGATTTTGGTTCTGGCTCTTTAGCATTGACTTTGATATTGTCTTTGGCTCTTGTTATCTGGTTCTAGCCATTTATATTGCATGTGTACATATATATCATAGTAGTTATAATAATACTTGTTATAAATTTGTCTTAACTATTTACTATTACCCATTCAATGTTACCTATTACCACATTTCCTATTCCAAAATTGCTTTTATCATTCGTTGTTGCAAAATTGACATTAGTGTTCCCTGTCATAAAATCACTCTTATTAGCTTGTCCTATTCCATCATATCCCTATTTTATACCAATTGATTTTGTGTGCCTTTCAAACTCATAATTATCCTAATTTGAATACAATACATCATCACAATAGTATGTATCACAACATAGATTATTTATAAAAAAAATTGAATGAATTATACCATAATTATCCTTATCATTATTTGAAGATTTCAAACAATTATCAATATTTTATCCATCAACTCTGATAATTTGACCAACACACTCTACACAATCAAAGCTAACACTTTCTATATGAACACATCTAAAATTATCTTTAGCAAACTTAGAAAGCCTCAAGTAATAATTCTCTAGAGAAACATATCTAGAGTTAACCTAATCAACATTTTGTTTTCACAAGTATTGATTGTCTTACACGTATTTTTTGTATGATCAAAATTATTTGGTTCATAACCTTTTTAAGAGTATTTATCAAACAAACAATGTTTATTTTTGGTAGAATATCATTACATGCATTATAATTTTTATTACCACTATCAACCTATCAACACATACACTTTTTACATACTCTTTATCTTCACAAACAATGCTCAAATTCCTTGTGTCTGTTGGACATTTTGAGTCCCTAAGTCAAAGTTGTCATTGATGTCACCAGATGAAGTCATCATTTAATACCAAATATTTCAGCAGGAAATAAAGGGGACAAATATGGTTATTTGATATCCAGGGAGAAGGCCAAAGTTCAAGTGAAACAGTGCAAAAGACAGAAGTTAAAAGGGAGTTGTAATATTTATTTTATAAATTATTTAAATTCAGGATGAATTTAAATTTTATAAATAAATATTAAAGGTACATTATCGAAGGTTAATATTATAATAATGGTTATTATAATATTAAAATGTGCCATGGAGAAAACCCAAATAAAACATTTATAATTTTTATTATAATGTTTTAAAAGGCAAAAGTGGGTTTTATAAAGTCAAAAATTATTTTAATAAACCCAAAGGTTGGGTTTAAGACCAAAGGCCTTGATAATCCTCGCCGACGTCATGAGGGTTAATTACGTTTTGAAGCACCGACGTTCTAAGCAAAGGAGGAAAAATTAGTATTTAAACCTATGCCCAAAGGACATTAAAATTATCCTTGCTCGATTGGAAAAAGAATAGCATACGAATTAATGCAGAGCTCATGAAACGAATGTGCGAATTTCGTGTTTGTCTTGACGGTGAAAGGAAACAAAATAAAAAGCGTTGATTAGTTGGAAGCCAACAAGGCACCTTGGCCTAGTGGCAAGTGGGCTGCAAGCTTACATTTTGTGTGCAAGGTGGACAATGTTCGAATCTCGATGGAAGTACTTTGGTGGGTGTGTTGAAAGCACCAAACGTTAGGTGCATCCTTTTTGCGAAGCAAGGAAGGATAGGGTTTTGAAGCACGTGGTGCTTCTTCCTCCCCAATGAGCGTATAGCTCGTGTGGTGGTTTGCACCATGGGTAAAGACGTTTGTGTGGGCTGCGTTGAGAGTTCGAAACTCTCCAAAGGCAAAGGTAACATTTTTATATTTTATTTTATTGAATACCTAAGTTGGAGGTATAAGGTGTTTGGTGGTTGAAATTTGGAAAGGGTTGCTTTGTAATAAAGTTTGGTAGTTGAGAATTACCTTTAGGAGTTATAAGGAGAATTATGTTTTTATTTCTTAAAAGTCTTAAAATTTGAAATTGTGGAATATTGAAAGGTTAAGACTTTGTGGATTGTATGTTATTTTGAATTAAGGGTTTTTGTGACTATTGTGAGGATATTGATTATTATTCAAGTTGGAGTGATAAGGTGTAATTTTGATATTATTTTTGTGATATGTTTTGTTGAAGAAAATTATCCTCTAACCCTTATTGAGATTGGAAAAGAGAAATTTGTGAGTGTGGCAGATTTGTGAGATCAACTCCTCTTCAAGAAAAGGTATGGGTAAAATTCTTCTTTATTGAGTTGGTTGATTGGCTTGATTGAAAATTAAGTTTGGAGTGAAAAGGATTTGATTAGGGTTTCCTTTTCAAAAGTTTTTGAGTTGATGCTTCAAGGTTTTCTGAATTGAGAGTTGTGATTAAACCTTGTTTGATAAGCATTGTTGTTGAGACCATTGGTTGAGTGAAGTGTTTGAGTTAATGCTTCAAGGTTTTCTGGAATTAAGTGTTGTGATTAAAACCTTGTTTTATTAGCATTGTTGTTGAAGCCATTGGATTGTGTGAGGAACTTGAGTTAGGGTTTGAAAAGAACATGAGTATCATTGTTATGTGAAGATTGTTTTATGAGCATTGTTGTTGAAGTGAGTTGTTGTGCAAAGAACTTGAGTTAGGGTTTGAAAAGATCATGAGTATCATTGTTATATGAGATTTGTTGTTGAGCATTGTTGGAAATATTTTGAGTTGGATGATACATGCTTGGACTAGGGTTTGTGAGCAAGAGTTGTTTCTTGAAGTGATTGGTTGAGTAGAGTTGATTGAGCCTAGTCAAGTGGATGTATGAAGTGGTTGTTCAAGTTCCATAAAACAAACTATTTTATATTCTGATTTGAGTTGAGATTGAGTTGTTGAGATAGAACATATTGAGTTTTTTTTAGATTGTGTTGAGAAAGGATTGAGTTTTGAGTATAGAAAATATTGAGTCTCTAACAATTCTCTTTATTTTTTTATGATTTTTTTTTGAGTTGAGAAAGTTATTTTAGATTTTTGTTTAATTGAGCAAGTTAGAGAGACTTGTTGAGCAGATTGGACAAGTTCTGTGATGAGCTTGTTGAGAAGATTTGGAAAGTTTCTGTGAGCTTGTTGAGAGATTTGGAAAGTTTTGTGTGATGAGGATTTGTAGTGGACTTGTTGAGCATATTTGAGAGGTTTGTGTGGACCTATTGAGCAGATTTGGAGTAGGTTTAAGTGGGAACTATTGAGTAGATTTGAGAAGGTTTCTAGGTGAACCTAGTTGAGCATATTTGAGAAGGTTTTGAGTGAACCTATTGAGAAGATTTATGCTAGACTAATAAACTGTGTTTAGTGTAAATTTGAGTGGAATTTGTGCTAGACCAACTGGACTATGTTTAGTGCAAGAGTTGAGAAGATTTGTGCTAGACCAAATGTACTATGTTTAGTGCAAGAGATTGAGTAGAGTTGTGCTAGACCGATTAGACTATGTTTAGTACAGTATTGAGATAGAGCTTTGGAGGTGATAGAGTAGAGAGGATAGAGTCTCTAGTGGATAGAGATCCATCAGCCAAGACATTGAGGATAGGTCTTCTGAGTGAGGACAAGAGTCTTCAAGTGGAGAGAGATCCACAGTCAGTGCAGTGGAGGGAGTGTCTTCTAGAGGATCACCATCCAGAGCAGAGGAGAAGGAGTTCTCCTATGGATAGAGATCCACAAACCAGATTTAGGGGATCAACATCTCCTTTGGATAGAGGTCCATAAACATTGTAATTGGGAAGGATTCCCAAGAGATTATTTGAGAAATATTTAGAAGAAATATTTTCTCTATGGAGGTAGCCCATATTTGGGTGAACCACGTTAAAATGTTGTGTCTCTATTGTGTATGGTGTTTTGTACATTGCTTTGATTACTGCTATTGATATGTATCTATACATTACATAATATTGATTTGAAAAGAAAAGTAAAAAGTGGTCTTATACTGTTCACCCCCCTCTCAGTATAAGCTTGTGTTCTTCAATTGGTATCGTAGTGGGTTCCTTCAGAAGAGTTTGATAGCTTGAAGGAAAAGTGGTCAAGAACACAATGGATCAAAAGGATCAAAGGGATGGATCCATCAATAATACAATACCAATATTTGATGGAAGTGACTTCTTGTATTGGTGTATGTTGATGAGGTTTCACTTGATGGCACTTGGCAATGAAGTTTGGGATGCAGTGGAACTTGGATATGATTCAACAGTCAATCCTCCTATAGATAAGGAAGGTAAGCTTCTAATGCATGCAAATTCAAGAGCTATGAATGCAATTATAAAAGGATTGGGTAGATCAGAATCTATGAAGGTTATGGATTGTAAAACAACAAAAGATATGTGGGAATTATTGCATACCATATATGAAGGAGATAAAGGTGTCAGGAAAGCTAAGATCAGAAATCTCAAAGGAGAATTTGAGAACTTAAGAATGCGGGATGATGAAAATATTCATGACTATCTCAGTAAGATTGATGAACTTGTACATGAGATGAGAGGTCTTGGAATGAAGGTTGATGAATCTGATGCTTGTGATAAGATCTTGAGAACTCTTCCAAAAAGGTATAGTGAAAAGGTTTCTGCTATAGAAACATCAATTGATAGTGATTCTCTGACAAGAAATTCTTTACTTGGCATGCTTACGACTTTTGAGATAAGAACAAAAGATCCTATCCCTCCCAAAGAAGTTGCATTCAAAGTGAACAAGAATATGAAGGGTAAGAAGTTAGAATCAAGTAGTGAGTCATCTAGTGATGAAGAAGCTAACTATGGTAGAAGAGATAAAGGTTCCAGAAGACCCATAGATCTAAGATCTGTTAAGTGTTTCAATTGTGGAAAGTATGGATATTTTGCAATAGATTGTAAAGAGCCAAAGAACAACAATGATGAAGAAAAATAGGATCACAGGTACAGGGAATCTAAAAGATACAGGCACCAAAAGAAAAGCAAGGATGGACAAAGCAGACAAGGAAATAAGTTCTTCCAGAGACAAAAGAGAAGCTACTATGCGGATAATGCAAGTAAGTACTCAAATGATAGTGATGCTAGCTTTTCAGACAATGATAGAGATGAAGTCCTATTTATGATTGAAGAGAAAGAACCAGTTAAGAAAAGGACTCCAGTTATTCTCAAGTGTTTTAGATGTGGTAGATTTGGACATCTTGAAGATGATTGCACAAGGGATGGTTATAGTTTCAGTGATGATGATTTTGAAGATGCACTTGAAAGACCAGATGAAAATATTCTAATGGCATTAGAAGAAGAAGTGAGTGATCCTATAGAAGACAAGCCAAAAGAAAGTAATGATGTGAACAAAGGCAAACAAATAGAGGATTATTCAACAGAAAATGGTTATGATCTCAAGGGAGAACTTATCTATGCCCTTGACATGGTAAAGAAGGTAAGAAAGCAACACTCTAAGCTTGAAATTCAGTTTCAAGAATGTGATGAAGAGAGATTATTGCTCATAGAGGATTTAGAAAAATCAAAGGCTAAGGCAAGCAAGTTCAAAGATAAGCTAGAAGCAAAGATCTTGGAATGTGAGAAGTTAGCACAAGAAGTGGCACTACTAAAGGAAGATGTAGAAGACTCCAAGAATAAACTATACAAGTATGTAAATAGTGCAAAGAGTGTGGATAAAATAGTCAAGATACAAAGAGGAGCAACAAACAAGATAGGTCTTGGTTCAAAATAGGTTCAAAAGAAAAGGGAAGAAGAGTCTACTTCAAGTCTTGAAGAAGAAGAAACTTCAGATGAAGATACATCAAAAGAAGATAGTGTAAGTGGGAGTGAGACATCAGAGGATGAGTTGGACAACAAAGAGTTCAACAAAGATAGGAGTAATGCACAGAGAAGATACATATGGAACAACAATCAGAACAGGAGACCAATGAGGTCAAGACAAGGAAGCTTCAATGGAAGATGTTTTTCATGTCACAAGTTTGGGCACATGGCTTCACAATGCAGGACACATGAAAGACAGGAATATGGGAAAGGACAACTTTTCCATGGGTATTGCTACTCATGTAATGAGTTTGGTCACAAGGCAATGGATTGCAGGGTTCATGACAGAAGAAGATATGGCTTCACTAGGAGAAATCCTAAGACATTTGCACCTCCAAGGAATAATAACATTAAGTGTTATAAGTGCAATAATGATGGTCACACAACAAGATGGTGTAGAGCAAATATTCCAAAAATAGGTATGAATAGGAACAAAAATGTGAACAAGAATAGGAATATGAATAGGAACATGAACAAAAACATGGATGAGAACAGGAACATGAATAGGAATAGGAACATGAACATGGATGAGAACAAGAATAGGAATAGGAACATGAATGATGATAGGAACAGGGATGATGACTTGGAAAGAAATAGTCAGAGGATTCAAAAAACTCAGAAAATAAGGGAAAAATATAAAGGTAAAGAACAATGCTTTCGGGGAGTAGAAATACTCCCACCCTAGAATTAACCACCTCATGAGGAGGTGGGGGAGGGGCTAAGCTAAGAGGCTCATTCTTAGCCCCGAGCCCCAAAGGTGACCCTTTGCCATTGATGTCAAAGGGGGAGAGATTTGTGTGATTTGTGTATTGGGGAGAGATTTGATATTTGAGAGAGCATTGAGCTAGGGGGAGCAATGTCCCAGGGGGAGTAGAAGAAAAATAAAGGTCAGGTTTCAGTAAAAAGAATATGGGTTGCCATCAATGACAAAGGGGGAGATTGTTGGACATTTTGAGTCCCTAAGTCAAAGTTGTCATTGATGTCACCAGATGAAGTCATCATTTAATACCAAATATTTCAGCAGGAAATAAAGGGGACAAAGATGGTTATTTGATATCCAGGAAGAAGGCCAAAGATCAAGTGAAACAGTGCAAAAGATAGAAGTTAAAAAGGAGTTATAATATTTATTTTATAAATTATTTAAATTCAGTATGAATTTAAATTTTATAAATAAATATTAAAGGTACATTATCGAAGGTTAATATTATAATAATGGTTATTATAATATTAAAATGTGCCATGGTGAAAACCCAAATAAAACATTTATAATTTTTATTATAATGTTTTAAAAGGCAAAAGTGGGTTTTATAAAGTCAAAAATTATTTTAATAAACCCAAAGGTTGGGTTTAAGACCAAAGGCCTTGATAAATCCTCGCCGACGTCATGAGGGTTAATTACATTTTGAAGCACCGACGTTCTAAGCAAAGGAGGAAAAATCATTATTTAAACCTATGCCAAAGGACATAAAATTTATCCTTGCTCGATTTGAAAAGAGAATAGCATACGAATTAAATGCAGAGCTCGTGAGACGAATTTGTGAATTTCGTGTTTGTGTTGACGATGAAAGGAAACAAAACCAAAAGCGTTGATTAGTTGGAAGCCAACAAGGCACCTTGGCCTAGTGGCAAGTGGGCTGCAAGCTTACATTTTTGGTGCAAGGTGGACAATGTTCGAATCCCGATGGAAGTATTTTTGGTGGATGTGTTGAAGGCGCCAAATGTTAGGCGCACCTTTTTGCAAAGCAAGGAAGGCATAATGTTTTGAAGCACATGGTGCTTCTTCCTATCCAATGAGCGTGTAGCTCGTGTGGTGGTTTGCACCATGGGTAAAGACGTTTGTGTGGGCTGCATTGAGAGTTCGAAACTCTCCAAAGGCAAAGGTAACATTTTTATATTTTATTTTATTGAATACCTAAGTTGGAGGTATAAGGTATTTGGTGGTTGAAATTTGGAAAGGGTTGCTTTGTAATAAAGGTTGGTAGTTGAGAAATACCTTTAGGAGTTATAAGGAGAATTTTGTTTTTATTTCTTAAAAGGTCTTAAAATTTGAAATTGTGGAATATTGAAAGGTTAAGACTTTGTGAATTGTATGTTATTTTGAATAAAGGGTTTTTGTGACTATTGTGAGGATATTGATTATTATTCAAGTTGGAGTGATAAGGTGTAATTTTGATATTATTTTTGTGATATATTTTGTTGAAGAAAATTATCCTCTAACCCTTATTGAGATTGGAAAAGAGAAATTTGTGAGTGTGGCAGATTTGTGAGATCAACTCCTCTTCAAGAAAAGGTATGGGCAAAATTCTTCTTTATTGAGTTGGTTGATTGGCTTGATTGAAAATTAAGTTTGGAGTGAAAAGGATTTGATTAGGGTTTCCTTTTTGAAATTTTTTGAGTTGATGCTTCAAGGTTTTCTGAATTGAGAGTTGTGATTAAACCTTGTTTGATAAGCATTGTTGTTGAGACCATTGGTTGAGTGAAGTGTTTGAGTTAATGCTTCAAGGTTTTCTAGAATTAAGTGTTGTGATTAAAACCTTGTTTTATTAGCATTGTTGTTGAAGCCATTGGATTGTGTGAGGAACTTGAGTTAGGGTTTGAAAAGAACATGAGTATCATTGTTATGTGAAGATTGTTTGTATGAGTTTGTTTGAAGTGAGTTTTGTGCAAAGAACTTGAGTTAGGGTTTGAAAAGATCATGAGTATCATTGTTATATGAGATTTGTTGTTGAGCATTGTTGGAAATATTTTGAGTTGGATGATACATGCTTGGACTAGGGTTTGTGAGAAAGAGTTGTTTCTTGAAGTGATTGGTTGAGTAGAGTTGATTGAGCCTAGTCAAGTGGATGTATGAAGTGGTTGTTCAAGTTCCATAAAACAAACTATTTTATATTATGATTTGAGTTGAGATTGAGTTTTTGAGAATAGAACATATTGAGTCTCTAACAATTCTCTTTATTTTATAGAATATGAGTTGAGAAAAGAGATTGAGTTTTGAGTATAGAACATATTGAGTCTCTAAAAATTCTCTTTATGCTTCTATGAGATTAGAGTTGAGAAAGTGATTGAGTATTGAGTATAGAACATATTGAGTCTCTAACAATTTTTTTTTAGAGATTGGACAAGTTCTGTGTGGACTTGTTAAGCATATTTGAGGTAAGTCTTTGAGAAGACTTGTGGATAATTTTGTGTGAGTTTGTGTGGAAGCTTATAGATTTGAGTAAGTCCTAGTGAGGACTTGTTGAGCAGATTTGGACAAGTTGTTTGAATGAAGTTGTGAGCTTGTGAGAATTTGACAAGTTCTATGTGGATTGTTGAGTAGATTTGAAAGTTATGTGTGAGTTATTGAGAATATTTGAGATAGGTTCTGTGTGGACCTATTGAGCAGATTTGAGCAGGTTTCTGTGGACCTATTGAGCATATTTGAGAAGTTCTAGTGGACCTATTGAGCAGATTTGAGCAGGTTCTGAGTGGACCTATTGAGCAGATTTGAGAAGGTTTTGAGTGAACCTATTGAGCAGATTTGTGCTAGACCGAATGAACTATGTTTAGTGCAGATTTGAGTGGACTTGTGCTAGACCGACTGGACTATGTTTAGTGCAAGAGATTGAGAAGATTTGTGCTAGACCGAATGTACTATGTTTAGTGCAAGAGATTGAGCAGAACTATGCTAGACCGACTGGACTGTGTTTAGTACAGTATTGAGACAGAGCTTTGGAGGTGACAGAGCAGAGAGGACAGAGTCTCCAGTGGATAGAGATCCATCAGCTAGGACATTGAGAGGACATGAGTCTTCAAGTGGAGAGAGATCCACAGTCAGTGCAGTGGAGGCAGTGTCTTCTAGAGGATCACCAGCCAGAGCAGAGGAGAAGGAGTTCTCCTGTGGATAGAGATCCACAAACCAGATTTAGGGGATCAACATCTCCTTTGGACAGAGGTCCATAAACATTGTAATTGGGAAGGATTCCCAAGAGATTATTTGAGAAATATTTAGAAGAAATATTTTCTCTGTGGAGGTAGCCCACATTGGGTGAACCACGTTAAAATTTGTGTCTCTATTGTGTATGGTGTTTTGTGCATTGCTTTGATTATTGCTATTGATACTGCTATCTATACACTGCATAATATTGATTTGAAAAGAAAAGTAAAAAGTGCTCTTATACTGTTCACCCCCCTCTCAGTATAAGCTTGTGTTCTTCAGTGTCATGTGCTATGTTTATTCCCTAGATAAAGTTCCTTGTATTACAACATGCATCTACTATCATTGGTCTAAAATCATGAGTATTACAACTCACATGAACCTTCATGGGCTTCAAATAATTTGTATCACAACAATTGTCTACCATAATGGGTTTTAAATCACATGTATTATAATTCACATATTTCATCTTGGGTTTCAAATTGTACCTCATGAGTATATATTTTCAATATTTTTATTATTTCACCTTGTTTTTTACACTCCTTTTGTAAGTCATTAAGAGAATTTTAAATTGTACTTAATTGTCAATTTGTTTTTATGTAACTTTGATTCTTTTTTCCTCTTTCTTGATGTGTTTATAATTTTTAAGTGTTGACTTGGAGACCTTAGCCATAAACACTTGGTGTTAAAATTCTTTATAAAAAATGTTCCCTTAACAATTTTGACTTCTTTGATATTTCATTTGTGATTAATATTTCTCTTTGAGTAGTAGTTGATTCAAGTTTTTATAATAAAGTGATGTCATATCTTAGAGAAAATGTGTCATTTTTGATACAACCATGGGTTTCAATCTCTTTATACTTTTATGAAATACTTTTTAATTTCCATTGACCACCTAAAATTAATTTTTCTACTCTTATCCAACAATTGTGACATTGATATCAAGTTGTTGGCTAATATGAGTACTTAAAGTACACTTTCAAGTATGCATTCAAGAACTGGTAGATTGAGTGAAATATTATCTATTTCTTGGACCTGGTAGAATTATCATCTACAATTTTGATAGGTATGCTTTGTTTTACTTGAAATTAATCACACCAATGCAAATTGCTAGTCATGTGATTACTTGCTCCCAAAACAATGTACCAGTAATTATCCTCTATGTATGTGTTATTTTAAACTTTTGTTCAAAATTTGATTTCCAATTTTTCTATTAAAAGAATTTTGTGGTTTAACCCAATTGATCATGTTCTTCTTTGTGTTAAAATTTTCTTTGTCTTTGAGTTCATCTTCTTATAAAACTTTGTTCCTCGTAAAAATGAGACTTTGATAAAGGAAATTGTGATGAATACATAATTTAGATTCCAAAAAAATCTTTCAAATTTTTTCCAATCTTCAAATAGAATCCTTTAATTAATGTCATTTTTCCTTTATCTCAATTCTTTTGTAATTTTCATGGATAATGGCAATTGTTTTATTTCAATAAGTTATTCATGGATTTTATTGAGAACCACTCACATTACAAAAAAAAACATTACATTTCTAACAAGTTAATTAAATCATATCCAACTTTATCTTTCTATCAAAGCTATTCTTCATTTACCTTTCTATCAATTTAAAATTTTCTAGGCTAGTGCAAGAAATTTATGGGGGTTAAATTTGATGGATTTGTAGATCTCTCGATTTGTTTAACCCTTGGCTTGTGTTTTTTCATGTTGTATCCTTAGGATCTGACATTATTTTCTATTTCTTGGGTCCTAATTTTTTAGATCATGTTTCAAATCCTCTTTTTAGTTTCTTTAGTAGCCTTCTTCTTGTGGCTTTATCCTATTGTAAGTGGCTTAGGGTTTCTCTAGTCACCTTTATTGCTTTGTAAAATGTTTGGAGAGCATTAAAAAACCCCTTATTATACCTAATAATAATAATATTAATATATTCTTCATCTTCCTCAAACTACTAAGTTTCCACAATTAAATCATTTTATATCAAATGCCTTCAAAAATTTAAATTCTATCAAGATGAAATTCAATAGTGCAAATGGCTAAAATATTTGCTACCCAGCTTCTATATCCAAAAATATATTGTCTATAACAATATCACAATTTATTAATACATTTTTTTAGGGTTCTTAATAATTCCCCTAATATTCCAAGATATTATTTTCATTGTTATTTTTTTTTGTTTTATTTGTGGATTTAGCCCCACTTCTTATTAACACTTGTGATATTTGCTTTTGTTTTATCATATCAATCTCTTTGTGTTTCTTTTTCTCTTTGTTTTTTCTTCTTGGTTCTTCCTCTTTTTTATTTTCATTACCAACAATACTTTCCTCTTCATAAATATATTGAATCTTCTCACAATGCTCATAGTAAGACTTATCATCTAAACTGCAAGGCATAACCTCAAAAGCACAATCTTATTTATGTTTCCTTGGAAATCCTAAAGTGCAAGGATACTCTTCTATAGCAATTACCTTCTTATTCTACCTTAAAAAACCTAAATTGTTATGGGTTTCCTTCAATCTCATTTCTATATTATTCTACTCTTGAAACATTAAAGTGCAAGGGATAACATCTTCACCATTTTCACTTTTATTACCTGAAGAGGATTCTATAATACTTGAGGACAATGAAGATATTTACCTAGAATAAACTTGACCTCTTTTGCTATCTTTGTTTTGGGTTTTATCTCCACATCTTCTTTTTCATATTTAATTCCTTCTTAACTTGCCAAATGATACTGTTATTATAGATAGACTTTATTTACCTCTTCTTTTAGAGTGAAATATTCTCGATCTGATCTCGATTCTATTACTATATGATTTCTTGCTTCATATTGAAGTTTATCTCATGGCTAGAATTTTATATATTTTTTCATAGATTTTACTTTGCAAACTCCTGCCATATGTCCAATCTCAAAAAAATTATAACAATGAATTGCAATATTTTCATAATCTACTTGTTGATCCCATTCTCTTTATTTAGATTTAATCTTAATGGATTATCACAAAGGTTTTGAAATATCCATAACAACACATATTCAAGTATATATAACATACTTTCACTCCTTAGTTGTTGGTCCTTCCTTGATAAATTCCCCTAGGGTATTTCCAATATTCTTCAAAACATCCTTATTTATAAGCCAATATGGAAGTCCAAAAAGTCTAATCCACACTAGAAGCTTCTTAAAAGTTTTTGTTCAATAGAAAAATTTTCATTCCATGGTATCAAATAAAGTGCATCTCTTCCCCTAAACCATGGGCCACCAACCATTATTTTATCCCTAATTTTTGAATTGGAAAATATGATGAGGAAAAAACCTTTAGGAAGAAAAGTCATAGAATAATTTGAACTCAATCCCCACTTCCACTTGATCTAATTTTGAATCTCCAAAAACCCTGGCCATGATCTATGGAACTTACATATTAAACCTCTACTTTTAAGAACAATTATATCTTGCTCAATAACCTCATCCTTGATACTTACTTCTAGTGTAACATCTACTACCTAGATCAAACTTACCATGTATTCACTCTTCTTCTTATCTCCAACTTGGGCCTCCATACTTCCAACTAGGGAATTTTGATTTCTAGCTAGGGCATCTTGAATTCCCATTAGGGATTTTAAATATGACTTTCCTTCCACAATAGCTAATGGGGCTTGCTCTTGGCTTGCACTCCCTCTTGGTTCACACTACCTCTCTACTCACACTCATTGCTACTCTTGGTTGCACTCTCTCTTACCTCACACATGCTCCTAGCTTTCACTCCCTCCTAGCTCACAATTACTTTTATATCTTATTTTTCTTGACATTCCTTCACTTTAATATTTTTTGAAAACAATTTTCCATGCATTCGTGGAAAGGGTTTGAAGCATTGATGCACTCCAAATGAACTTGTTACTCTTTTACCATGACTAAATCCTAGCTTGCACTCCCTCGTAGTTTACACTTACTTTTGGCTCACACTCACTCATGGCTCACAATCTCTCCTGCCTCACACTCACTCCCAAATTGCACTCCCTCTTGGCTCACAATTTACCTTTTCTCTTCTTTTTATTGACGTTCCTTGGCTTCAATAATATTTTAAAAATAATATTACATGCATTCATGGTAAGGGTTTGAAGCATTGATGCACTTTGGATGAACTTGTTGCTATTTTTCCATGATTGGATCTTAGTTGGTACTCCCTCTTGGTTTACACTCCCTCTTTGATCTCATTCACTCTCAACTTGCACACTCACTCTCAGCTTGCACTCACTCTCATTTCTACACTTACTTTGGCTTACAATCGCACTCATTTTTTGTTGCACTCACTTTTGACTGCACTCACTCGCACTCATTTTTAGTTGCACTTACTCATAATTTCTTTTGGTTACACTCACTCCTAACTCATTCTTGTACTTTCTATTGCACTTACTCCTACATCATGCTTGCACTTATTGTTGCACTTACTCCTAGCTCATGATTGCACTCATTATTGTACTTACTCTTGGCTCATGCTCTCACTTGCTACTACACTTACTCCCAAATTGTGCTCACACTCATCTAGATAATGATAATTTTTAATTACGAAGTAGAAAATATTTTAACTCCCAAATTAATAAATTGACTTTAAAATCCTTTGTTCTTAAAGTATTTTCCCTTCTTTGAACTTTGCTTTCAAGTATTTTTTCAATGTTTTGTTTCCTCTTTCCTCATTTAAAAAAATTATCTTTCATAAAATATAGGCCTTCAATATTTATCTTTTCTTATAATAATCAAATTTAGAGGAAAAAATATTATGTACCTTATGGAGTTTGCTCAATAACATTTATTTATCATTGCCTTCAATGTCTTTGATTTGAACATATTTATTCAACATTGTTCCTATATTTAAATTCTTTTGCAAATCAAATGCACTTTATCAAATGGCCTTCAATATTTTGTCTCACAATGACACTGAGAGGGGGGTGAATCAGTGTAGCTCTTTAAAACTTAAATCTTCAACACTCAAAGACAAAAAAATGAAAACATAAAACCAAATAAAGCAAGTATAACAAGAGAACATCACACAACACAAGATGTACTGAGGTTCACCGATTTGGCTACATCCTTGAAAATGACTGTTTGGAATCCCATCCAAATCTAGCCTTTGCAAAGCACCAACTTTACAATCAATTTACAAGCACCCACTGGAAGGAGAACTAGCCCCTGATTTATCTGCACCAACAGAAAGGAGCACCAACCCCTGATTTATCTGCACCAATATAAAGGAGAACCAACCCCTCTACCAAGCACCCACTTAATTTTGATATTGATAATAAAATGACATATATGAATGTCTTCACTGAAACCAGAACCCTCTATGGTCTGTAAGCTCAAAATCTAAAAATTTCTATTTCACCCAATATAACATCCCTCTCTCTGCATTACTTAGAATTTGAATCTTCTCTTCTCACAAAAAACTAATTGTTCTCTTAGCTCGTTTTGTCAATTTCTAAAAGCTTTTTGGGTATTGTGCAAAATTTTTTCTATGAAATCCTCTCAAAATTTCAACTAAAATGAATATCATATGAGAAAGTTATGCCCAAAATATTGAAGTGATTTTTTTCATCACTCTCCAAAAATCACAGATTTTCACTCTTTATTTTTCTCCACACACACTTCTCTCTTCACAAAATAAAGTCCCCACTTTTCAATAAAATGCCTTGTCACTTAAAAATAACATGCTTGCATTATTTTTCCCTTTTCAATTTTAAAAATATTTTCTTTAATGAAGCTTCTTAAAACAATATAACTTCCTTTTTTTATTTTGAGAAGGCATTTCGTCAAACACGTCACATGCAAAGAATTGACACCTTACTCGTTCTCTTACTTCGGAGCCACGTGACACCTCAAACCAAAAATGAAAGATGCTCTATTTGATGCCTTGAAGGTGTAACAACACTGAAAATGAAACTCTAACGACTCTACAAGGTCAAAACGGCCAACTGAAGGATTTCGCACAAGTGGAACAAATTGACATAAAAGTGACCTGTACCATTTTTACAACAATTATAACTCTCACCTCGTAACTCTGTTTTCTATAAAATTTGAAACATAGAATATATATAATTCTAAATACATCCAATACGAATATCACTACATAAATCCTTATGGTTCGCCTGTACCACCTCCATGAAAATTGCTGCTGACACACTTTTTCCAAAAAGAGCATTTTTGTGACAGTCTTGCAATGCTTGTAACATTCGCCTCGTTTCTCTGTTTTGGTGGAAATTTGGAAAAAATGTTCTTGAAGATAATGACCACCTCCAGTTCAAAATTTTCTCTCAAATTTTTCTTTGTTTGCTTGCAGTGCTTCTAATAAAAATGCCCTTTTTCGGCCTATACAACCACTTGCCAAATCATCCGCCAAGATACTGAGAACATCACCGATCAATACAAACACTGTGCTGACACCTCCAACATTGTTCTGGACTATTTCCTAAAATGTTGGCATGTTCCAAACTAATCCATCCTATCCAACTGTGCCCGTGATGACTTTTGTAATTTTTGACAACTTCTTGATGATTTTTTCAACTTTTGCAAATTTGCACGAACAACCTGTAAAAACTTCACCCAAACATCAAAAACATCCTCATAAGCATTGAAAATCACTATACATACTCAAAAAAACCTTCGAACAACTATCCACTGCATCAACTTGTCCATCTGAGTGTGTTGACAACAATGACAATACTGTCGTTGCACCTTGCTCAATAATCTCCCCCTTTGGAATTGTTGGCAACACATGCACAATTTCTTGTAACTCTTCTTCCCCTTTGAAAACAAGACCAAAGGGTTGCTGCAAACCCCCCCTGAGTCCATGCACAACATTCTCAGGTAAAAATTATTTCACTTAGCAAAAATCACAAACATGAGCAAAAAGATAAACAAATATACAAATGCTCCCCCTAAGAATGTGGCCCCAATAGCTAGTCAATTCTTGGGAAGTGTGACCACTCCCAATTTATTGTGAAGGTACTCAAATGCTTCCTTGGGTAATGGTTTGGTGAAGATATCTACTACTTGCTCTATTGTTTGAAAAAAATCCAACTTAACCTCACCTTTCGCAACTATCCTTCAAAAAATGATACCGGATAGCAATATGTTTTGTGCGAGAATGCATAACCAAATTCTTTGAGATGTTAATGGCACTCGTGTTATCACACTTAACTAAAATTGGCTCACTAAAATTAATGCCAAGATCCTTCAAAGTTTTTTTCATCCATAACACCTACATACAACACGTTGTCACTACAATGTATTCTACCTCTATTGTGGATAAGGATACTGACTCCTATTTCTTACTATGCCATGCGACCAACCTATCTCTAAGATAGAATGCACCTCCACTGGTATTCTTCCTATCATATACACATCCTATCCAATATGCATCTAAATACATAATAAGGGTGAAGTCCTTACCTTTCGGATACCATAACCCATACTCCATAGTACCCTTGAGGTACCAAAGAATCCTCTTCACTATTGTCACATGAGTCTCCTTGGGACTAGCCTGAAATCATGCTACCATGCATATCGCTCGCAAAATATCTGGTTTGGTAGTTGTCAAGTATAGTAAGCTCCCAATCATAGATCTATACATAGTTTGATCAACATGTGGAGATTTGTCATCCTTGCTCAACTTGCAACCTGTCATCATGGGAGTGCTAACTGGCTTACAATCCTCCATTGTGGACTTTTTCAACATATCTTTCACATATTTAATTTGAGAAATAAATATGCCCTTCTCCTTTTGATTAACTTGTAATCTGATAAAATACGAAAGTTCACCAATCATTGACATTTCAAATTCTTTCTGCATATTATTTTCTAATTATTTACACAACTCATCTTTGTTGCTGTCAAATATGATATCATCTACGTATACAATAAGGAAAATATGATGACCATTTTTCTATTTTGACATACAAATTACTATCCACCATACCTTTCTTGAACCCTTGTTGACTAAGATAATTGTCTAGACTTGCATACCATGCCCGGGGTACCTGTTTTAAGCCATATAACACTTTCTTCAACTTGCAAACCAAGTTGGGATCATCACCAAGCTAGAAGCCATCTGGATGTTCAATATAAACCTCTTCTTCAAGTTTCCTATTCAAAAATGTTGATTTCACATCCATTTGATAAAATTTGAAATTCTTGTAAACTGCTAAAGCCAGAAACATTCTAATTGCCTCTAGTTTGGCCACAGATGCAAAGGTTTCCTCAAAGTCAATACCTTCAACTTGTGCATAGCATTTGCATACCAATATTGCTTTGTTCCTGACTACCTGTTCATCTTCATTCAATTTATTCCTAAAGACCCATTTAGTATCGATTACATTTTTATTTGTGGGTCTTGGTACTAACTCCCAAGTCTTATTTTTCTTGATCTGATCTAATTCTTCATTTATTGCCTTTACCCAACTTTCATCTTTGCTTGCGTTAGCAAAATTTTTGGGCTCAATGTTGGATAATAAAGAGTAGTTACTTACTAATCTTCTTCTTGTCTGAACACCAACTGTGGGGTCTCCAATTATTTTTTTTCTAGGATGATATTCCTGCCAGCTACCTATTTTGAATTTCGTGTTTTCTTCGACTTTTGAATCACTGTTTGAATCCTCTAATTCAATTTTTGGTTTATTTTCCATTTCATTTTCCTCATCTCCTTCAATGACCTCTTCATAAATTGGGTAGTTCTCTTCATAGCTAATTACTCGTTCCCTTTCTTCTTCAACTTTAACATTGGCACTATCCACAATTTTCTTTAACCTCTTGTTGTAGCATTTGTAAGCTTTGCTTTTTGATGAATAGCCAAGAAAAATACCTTCATCCACTCTATCTTCAAACTTACCAAGGTTTTATTTAGTTCTTTTGATGTAACACTTGCTGCCAAAAACTTTAAAGTATCTTGTTGTTGCCTTTTTATCGAACCACAACTCATAAGGAGTTTTGCTTTCATGCATCCTCAACATGCACCTATTTTGGATGTATACTGTAGTATGGACTACCTCTTTCCAAAATCTGTCTACTACTTTTCTCTCAATCAACATAGTCTGTGTCATTTCCTGCACTGTCCTATTCTTTATTTCTACCACACCATTCTACTGAGGTGTCCTGGCTATTGAAAATTGTCTCCTAATGCCATATTTTTCACAATACTCTATGAAATCCTTTGAAATGAACTCTCCTCCTCTGTATGACCTTAAAAATTTAATCATTTTTCCTATTTTATTCTCAAATTGGTTTTTGAAAACCTTGAACATCTCAAAAGCTTTTGATTTATGCTTCAAAAATAGTACCCATGTCATCCTGGAATAGTCATCTATACACAACATGAAATATTTGTCACTGTTTATGCTTTGCATTCTCATGGGTCCACATAAATCAATATGTACTAGTTCCAAAGGTTTGCTTGTGTAGTACTCTTTTTTTTTAAATGAGACTCTAGTTTGCTTCCCCTTTTGACATGAAGCACAAATGCTATTTGATGGTTTGCCAATGGTGGGAATATCTCTCACTGCTTTCTTTGAGCTGATTTTTACTAGATTGTCAAAACTGATATGATCGAGCCTCTTGTGCAACAACCAATTCTCTTCTTCCTGTCCAATCAAACAAGCTCCTTATAAAGTCTCTAAGAGAGTGTACATGTTTCCAGATGTCCTTGATCTAGTTGCTATCAACTTACCATTGTTTACCTTTATGACTTCACAACCTTACTTCTTAAATATCACTTCATGACCTCTATCACAAATCCGACTTATGGTTAACAAGTTATGCTTTAGACCAACCACAAACAATACTTCTTTTGACCTAATTTTTCCATCACTAATCTTAACTGAACCTTTTCCAACTATCTTAGCTCCATCATTATTTCCAAACTTTACTGAACCACCTTCATATTACTACAACTTCTCAAATTTTTGTTTGTCACATGTCATATGACTAGAGCATCCACTATCAAGTATCCATGGTGCAGATTTATTATGTGCTTTAAATGTTGTATGTATGATCAAGGATTCTTTTTATTCCTTAGGTCGCTCTTTTTCTTTCCACTCAAGTTTGATTACAATTTTGGGCTCTTATTTTGGCTTTTATTTTTCAGTAGCTTGTGCATGTTTTTCGGGAAATTTTCTATTTTGTCTTATTCCATTTGGCTGAAATTTTCTTCCCTGAAATTGATTTGATGCAAATGTACTTCGACAATTTCTTGCAATATGCCAAAAATTATGACAGTTATAACTTTCTACCGCATAATCCATCAAAGGTGAAAAAGCATTTCTATCGATAAAATTCCTTGGTCCTACATTATACTTGCAATCTGAGATCTTATGTCCATAACCATTGCATTTAAAATAGTAACCAGAAAAGAGATGATTGAACCTGGGTGGTGGTATTTGCCATGTTGTCGTAGGAGCCATAAATATTCTTCTTATTTGATGTGTGACATTGGTGAAGCCATCATTGTCAATTCTCCTTTTGTGCCTTGCATTATTGCTTTCCTTTACCTGATTCATTTTTGCTTGATCAACCTATTTCTTCTCTTCATTCTTTATGGATTCTTCATTTATGGCCTTTGATCCATTTGACGATTCTCCTTCATCAAAACCCAAACCAAATTTGATGCCTGTAGTATTTTGGTTATTTATGATCTTATCTAGCTTCATAGAACTTTCTTCACATTTGTGATAACAACTAATTTTATGATTCATCTCTTCTAGCTGCATTCTTAAACCAACAATCTCTTCTTCTAGCTTGCTGCAATAATCTATTTTCATGGTTATTTGCACTTCAATATCTTTAGAGATTTTCTTGGATTCTTCTAATTGTACTTTAAATTTTTTTATGATTTCATTTGCATCCTCAAGCTTTCTTGAAATTTTCTTATTCTTTTTCTTTCTATCTTCAATTCATCTAGAGCTGCAATTAGTTCCTCTTCCAAATTCACTTCTACGTCAATTTCTTCTTCATCACATTCCTGTTATTTTTCTAGTTTTTCTTATTTGAGTGCCATGAAAAGAGCTTCACCTGTTTCCTTTTCAAAATCCTCACTGGAGCTATCTTCTGATGAACTGACATTCTTGGAGATGAAACTTTTCTTCTTGAAGTTGCCTTTTCTAAAATTTATTTTTTTCTTCCAGTCACTTCTTTCTTCGTGCGATCCTTCATCACTTCTGTTCTTCTCATTAAGTGGACATTTAGTTGCAAAATGCCCAATGACTCAATAGTTGAAACATTTAAATGGTAACTTTCCTCTGTATTTTCCTTTTCCCCTTTTTATTTTTTGAACAAATCTTGCTTCCATTTCATCTGATGTCTCTTCTTCCTCGGATTCTTGTTTTGCTTTCATATTTTTATGGTCTTTAAAAGCAGCTTCTCTATCTATGGGTTTATATTTTCCTATTCTCATCTCATATGTAGTCAAAGAACCATGCATCTCATCCATACTAAAAGAATTTAGATCTTTAGCTTCTTCTATAGCTAAAAATTTAGAATCAAATCTTTGGGGAAGGGATCTTAATACCTTTTTCATGATGACAAAATCTTTGATTTTCTCGCCAAGTCCTCTAATCGCATTAATGATTTCATTAACTCTCAGCATATATGCCTCTATATTCTCATCGTCATTCATATTTAATACTTTGAACTGAGCTCAATGTGTTTGTAACTTGGCCTCCTTGATCTTAACGTCTCCTTCATGAATGCTCTTCAATTTTTCCCATATTTTCTGTCATTTTACAACCCATAATATTTACCAGTTCGCTGTCCACTAATCCACATATGATATCATTCTTTAATTTTGAGTCATTCTCAAATAGTTTCTTACCAGAAGCATCGATTGGAGAAGTGGTGGGTATTGTGTATCCACTATCTACTGAATACCAAATGTCATATCCTAAAGCACAAAGATATGTCTGCATCTTAAGTCTCCAAAATGCATAATTAGTTTTGTCAAAAAATGGTGCTTTGTTTGATGAGAAGCCTTCACCACCTGCCATTGTGTCACTTCCAAGATCATCCTAGCCGGTTAAGCCTATTCAAGAACCTCACTATGATACCAATTTTTAGTCTCACAATGACACTGAGAGGGGGGGTGAATCAGTGTAGCTCTTTAAAACTTAAATCTTCAACACTCAAAGCCAAAACAATGAAAACATAAAACCAAATAAAGCAAGTATAACAAGAGAATATCACACAACACAAGATGTACCGAGGTTCACCGATTTGGCTACATCTCAAAAAATGACTATTTGGACTCCCATCCAAATCTAGCCTTTGAAAAGCACCAACTTTACAATCAATTTACAAGCACCCACTGGAAGGATCACCAACCCCTAATTTATATGCATCAATAGAAAGGAGCACCAACCCCTCTACCAAGCACCCACTTAATTTTGATATTGATAATAAAATGACATATATGAATGTCCTCACTAAAACCAAAAACCTCTATGGTCTATAATATTAAAATCTAAAACTTTCTATTTCACCCAGTATAACATCCCTCTCTCTGCATTACTCAAAATTTGAATCTTCTCTTCTCACAAAAAAAATTGATTGTTCTCTTAGCTCGTTCTACCAATTACTAAATGCTTTCTGGGTATTGTGCAAAAATTTGTCTAAAAAATCCTCTCAAAATTTCAACCAAAATAGATATCATATGAGAAATTTATGCCCAAAATATTGAAGTGACATTTTTCACCACTCTCCAAAAATCACGGATTTTTACTCTTTATTTTTCTCCACACACACTTCTCTCTTCAAAAAATAAAGTCCCCACTTTTCAATAAAATCCATTGTCACTTAAAAAGCACACGCTTGCATTATTTTTTCCTTTTCAATTTTAAAAATATTTTCTTTTATGAATCTTCTTAAAACAATATAACTTCATTTTTTATTTTGAGAAGGCATTTTGTCAAACACATCACATGCAAAGAATTGACACCTTACTCGTTCTCTTACTTCGGAGCCACGTGACACCTCAAACCAAAAACAAAATATGCTCTATTTTATGCCTTGAAGGTGTAACAAAACTGAAACTAAAACTCTGGTGACTCTGCAAGGTCAAAACGGCCAACTGAAGGATTTTGCACAAGTGGAACAAATTGACATAAAAGTGACCTGTACCATTTTTGCAACAATCATAACTCTCACCTCGTAACTCTATTTTCTCTGAAATTTGAAACATAGAATATCTGTAATACTAAATACATCCAATACAAATATTTCTGCATAAATCCTTAGGGTTCACCTATACCACCTCCACGAAAATTGCTGCTGACACACTTTTTCCAAAAAGAGCATTTTTGTGGCAGTATTGCAATGCTTGTAACATTCGCCTCGTTTCTCTGTTTTCATGGAAATTTGAAAAAAATGTTCTTGAAGATAATGACCACCTCTAGTTTGAATTTTTCTGTCAAATTCTTCTCAGTTTGCTTGTAGTGCTTCTGATAAAACTGCCCTTTTTTGGCCTATACAACCACTTGCCAAATCATCCACCAAGATACCGAAAATGTCATCGATCAATCCAAAAACTATGCTAAAACCTCAAATGCTATTCTAGACTATTTCCTAACATCCTGGCATGTTCCAAACTAATACATCCTGTCCAATTGCACCCGTGATGACTTTTGCAATTTTTGACAACTTCCTGATGATTTTTTCAACTTTTGCAAATTTGTACGAACAACCTGTAACAACTTCACACGAACATCAAAAACATCCTCATAAGCATTGAAAATCATTGTAAATACTACAAAAAACCTCTAAAAAAATTTCCACTGCATCAACCTATTCATCTGAGTGTGTTGACAATAATGACAATATTGTCGTTGCACCTTGCTCAACATTGTTGCTATTTTTCCATGATTGAATCTTAGTTGGTACTCCCTCTTGGTTTACACTCCCTATTTGATCTCATTCACTCTCAACTTGTACACTCACTCTCATATTGCACTCGCACTCATTTTTGCACTTATTTTGGCTCACAATCACACTCATTTTTGGCTGCACTCACTTTTGACTGCACTCACTTGCATTCATTTTTAGTTGCACTTACTCATAATTTCTTTTGGTTACACTCACTCCTAACTCATTCTTGTAATTTCTATTGCATTTACTCTTGCATCATGCTTGCACTTATTGTTGCACTTACTCCTAGCTCATGATTGCACTCATTGTTGTACTTACTCTTGGCTCATGCTCTCACTTGCTACTACACTTACTCCCAAATTGTGCTCACACTCATCTAGATAATGATAATTTTTAATTACGAAGTAGAAAATATTTTAACTCCAAAATTAATCAATTGACTTTAAAATCCTCTGTTTTTGAAGTATTTTCTCTTCTTTGAAATTTTCTTTCAAGTATTTTTTCAATGTTTTGTTTCCTCTTTCCTCATTAAAAAAATATATCTTTCACAAAATATAGACCTTCAATATTTATCTTTTCTTATAATAATCAACTTTAGAGGAAAAAATATTATGTACCTTATGGAGTTTGCTCAATAACCTTTCTTTATCATTGCTTTCAATGTCTTTGCTTTGAACATATTTATTCAACATTGTTCCTACATTTAAAGACTTTTGCAAATCAAATGCACTTTATCAAATGGCCTTCAATATTGATTTCTAAAAAACATTCTTTGTATGAATTTTTCCTTCTCGAAGAGAAAGCTAATATTCCTCTTCAATATTTCCTTTTAACACTTTCAAAGAAATTTCTTTTGCATAAATATTTTTCTTATAATTTACCCTTGTTCTTCTCTCCTTAAATGTTGTTATAATCTCTACTTATTCTTCTTCAATTTAATTTTCCAATGCAACAAATAATTTTCTTTCTTATTTATTTTCAATAAAAAATACCAATCTTTATTTTAAATTAATTCTTTGTATCTTCTACTGCTTTGAATTTATATCGATTTCAAATTTTCTTTCTTTTAATTTATAAATTGTGCTACATTTTGAGTCCATAAAATTGTCATTGATGTCAAGAAGTGAAGTTGTCATTTATGTCAAGAAGTGAAGTTGTCATTGATGTCAAGGAATGAACCACCGTTGATGTCAAAAAGTCAAAAGAGCTTCATAATATTTATTTTTAATATTATGTGAAGCATAAGGATTTTTATTAAAACCAAGATGAGCAATTAAAAAGGTTTTTATTTAAAATCAAAGGAAAGCAAAGGTTGAGGTTTAATTTTTAAACCTTAAAGAAAAGGAAAATAATCTTTAATTATTTTTGGTAAACCTTTGTGGGTGCACGTTAGGGTTGAAGCAAAGCGTCGACGTCTATCTTGAAGATGTTCTCCATGCATGAAAATAAAATGATAATGAGGGTGCCGACGTATGATTTACCATCAAATCATGCATATAAACACATAATGTTTTCCTTGGTTTTGGCACCAATGCAATTGCGATCTGATGAGAATAAATGTGAATTCGGTGAATGTTTTCTGAATATTATTGCAAGCGAGATCAGTGAGCCTCGGTTTTGTTGTGTGGGTAAAAATAGTGATTCGGTTTTGCATGAGGAAGACTTGAGATTCGTTGTATGGTTCGTTGTGCTTGGCATCTCCCTATTGAGGAATTTTAAGTGAACGCTTTGGAAGAAGTGCGACAATCAGTGCAACATTTGTGAAGGGGCTGCATTGGAAGGAGTGTGGTAGTTAGAAGGTGCTACATTTGTGAGAAGGGGTTACATTGGAAGAAGCACAACAATTAAGTAAAAGTGCATTAGTGGAAAGAAGGTGCTACATTTGTGAGAGCGCAACAATTGTGTGAGAGCACAACAGTCGTGTGAGAGCGTGGTAGTTGTGTGAGAGTGTTGCAGTCATTTGAGGGTGCAGTAGTGTTGAAAGACATAGCAGCCAAGGTAGAATGAAGCCCAACCACAACCAACCAAAAGGAATAGGTGCAGATGCATTATTAGTCTCAGTGTGAAACATACATAGGTCAGAGAGGTGTGTACAACCAATACCAAAAATTAAAGGTATGTTCTAAAGTTTGGCAAGCCTTTGATTTATCAAAAGGTGCTAAGGTTGAGGAGACGTTGAAAATATTATTAATGAAAGTTGTGTTTAGGGTTTATCATTTACATTGATAGAAATTATTAGTTGGAGTGAAAAGGTGTCATTGGGATAATTTATATTGTTATTCTTGTATAATTAAATACTTGGAATAAGGATTGAGGTGATTTAATTATTGAGAGATATCTTCATTTGAGGTATAGTTTCAAAGTAAAATATTGTTTGAATAAAGAGGGAGTTATAAGGTGTATGTGGATGCTATTACTTTATGTAATGTTTATGAAGAATATTTCTATCATCTAATCACTTTAAGGTTGGCAAAAGTTTAATTGTGAATGAGACAGGTTTTCTAAAGGCACTTTAACATCAAACAAAGGTATGGGCATATTCTTCCTTGATTGAGTTGATTGGTTGGTTTTCTGGAAAAACAACTTTGGAGTGAAAAGGACTTAATTAGGTTTCCTTATTGAGTTGTTGAGCTATATGTGAAGATTGTTTTATAAGCATTGTTGAGTGTAATGCTTCAAGGTTTTCTGGAATAAAAGAGTTGTTGATAAAACCTTGTTTGATAAGCATTGTT
Source organism: Wollemia nobilis (assembly GCA_028583015.1). Taxonomy (NCBI): domain Eukaryota; kingdom Viridiplantae; phylum Streptophyta; class Pinopsida; order Araucariales; family Araucariaceae; genus Wollemia; species Wollemia nobilis. The sequence goes on along the minus strand of JAQPPZ010003361.1, from coordinate 6,296,388 downwards.
GTTGAAGCCATTGGTTGAGTGAAGAACTTGAACTAGGGTTTCGAAAGAACATGAGTATCATTGTTATGTGATATTGGTTTATAATCATTGTTGTTGAAGCTATGATTGAGTGAAGAACTTGAACTAGGGTTTGCAAATATCATGAGTATCATTGTTATGTGAGATTGGTTGATAAGCATTGTTGGAAATATTTTGAGTGAGTGTTCATATGCTTGGACTAGGGTTTGTAAGCAAGGATTATTTCATTGAGTGATTGGTTGAGTAGAGTTGGTTGATCCTAGTCAAGTGGATGTGTGAAGTGATAGCTCAAGTTCTATGAAATAAATTATTCTATATTCTGAATTGATTTGAGAAAGAGGTTGAGTATTGATGAGTGTGAAACATATTGAGTCTCTAACAATTCTCTATATGTTTCTGTGATAAAAAAGAGATTGAAAGTGATTGAGAATTTGTGAATGTGAAGCATATTGAGTCTCTAACAATTCTCTATATGTTTCTAAAAGAGTGATTGAAAGTAATTAAGCATTGTGATGAATGTGAAGCATATTGAGTCTCTAACAATTCTCTTTATGTTTCTATGATATTGGACAAGTTCTAGTGTGGACTTGTTGAGCAGATTTAAGGTAAGTCTTTGAGAAGACTTGTGGATAGATTTGTGTAAGCTTTTGTGGAAGCTTACAATACAGATTAAGAGAAGGATAAGTTTAGTGAGGACTTATTGAGAAGATTTGGACAAGTTCTAGTGAGGACTTGTGAGAGCATATTTGGACAAGTTCTAGAGAGGACTTGTGGATAGATTAGTGTGAGCTTTTGTGGAAGCTTACAAGGCAGATTTGAGATAAGTCTTTGAGAAGACTTGAGAGCAGAGTTGATTGATTGATTTTTTCAAACCTTGAGTTAAGGTTTGGGGCAGATCTAGTAGAGTTGATTTGAGATTGAGTCAAGCTTTGAGTTAAGGCTTGAGGACAAATATTGAGGATATATTTGTGCTAGATCGAAGGACTATGTTTAGTGTAGATTAGAGGATAGATATTGAGGATAGATTTGTGCTAGATCAAAGGACTATGTTTAGTATAGATTTGAGGATAGAGTTTGGTGCATATTTGAGGATAGGTTTGTGCTAGACCAGAGATAGAGATTGAGTAGATTTGTGCTAGATCGAAGGACTATGTTTAGTGTAGATTTGAGATAGAGCTTTGGAGGTGATATAGTATAGAGGATGATAGTATCTAGTGGATAGAGATCCATTAGCCAGGGTAGTGAGGATAGGTGTCTTTAGTGGATAGAGATCCATTAGCTAGAGTAGTGGGGGCAATAGTTCTTCTAGAAGATCACCAGTCAGAGCTAAGGAGAAAGGAGTTCTCCTATGGATAGAGATCCATGAACTTGATTAGGGGATTGGTGTCTCCTTTGGATAGAGATCCATAAACATTGTAATAGGGAAAGGATTCCCAAGAGATTGATTGAGAAAATTTTAGTGAAATATTTTCTCCAGTGGAGTAGCCCACATTGGGTGAACCACGTTAAATTGGTGTCTCTATTGTGTGTGGTGATTTGTGCATTGCTTTGATTACTATTGTTGATATTGCTATCTTTACATTGCATAATATTGATTGGAAAGAAAAGTAAAAAGTGATCTTATATTGTTCACCCCCCTCTCAGTATAATCTTGTGTTCTTCAATTGGTATCATAGTGGGTTCCTTCGAAAGAGTTTAACAACTTGAAGGAAAAGCTTTCAAAGAACACAATGGATTCTAAGAATGTGTCCTCAGATAATTCAACACCAATTTTTTATGGAAGTGATTATATATATTGGAGTATGAGAATGAAGGTTCACCTGATGGCACTTGGCAATGAAATTTGGGAAGCAGTTGAAAATGGATACATACCACCAGTTGATCCACCTACAGATAAGGAAGGTAAGCTTCTACAACATTATAATTCAAAAGCAATGAATGCACTTTTGAGAGGTTTGCATAGAATATAATCAATAAAATTTATGCATTTTAAATATGCAAAAGGAATTTGGGATAAGTTGCAAAGCATATATGAAGGAGATAAAAGTGTCAAAAAGGCAAAGATACGAAATCTCAAAGGATAATTTGAAGAATTAAGAATGAAGAATGAGGAAGACATTAGTTCTTATCTACTTCGGGTAGATGAGGTTGTTAATGCTATGCAAGGACTTGGACTTAATGTGGATGAATCAGATGTTTGTGATAAGATCTTAAGGTCTCTTCCAACAAGGTTTAGTGAAAATATTTCAGCTATAGAAGAAGCAAAGGATGGTGATTCTTTGACAAGAGATATGTTGCTTGGTATTCTTACATGATTTTGAGTTAAGAACAAAAGAACCTAATCCCCAGAAGGAAGCAACCTTCAAAGCAATTAAGAAGACAAAGGGTAAGAAGTCAGAATCGAGCAATGAGTCATCCAATGATGAAGAAGCTAATTATGGTAGAAGGAATAAGGATTCAAGAAGATTCAAAGATGCAAAATCTATTAGATGTTTCAATTGTGGAAAGTATGGTCACTATGCAACTGATTGTCAAGAAGCCAGAAACAACAAAGATGAAGAAAAATAGGATCACAAGAATAGGGAATCAGAAAGATACAGGTATCAAAAGAAAGGCAAGGATGGACAAAGCAAACAAGGAAAGAAGTTCTTTCAAAGACAAAAGAGGAGCTACTATGCAGATAAGGCAAGTAAGTACTCAAGTGATAGTGATGCTAGTTCTTCAAGTAATGATAAATATGAAGTCCTATTTATGATTGAAGAAAAAGAAGTTAAGAAAAGGTCACCAATAATTCTCAAGTGTTTTAGATGTGGTAATTTTGGACATCTTGAAGATAGTTGTACAAGGAATGGTTTTAGTTTCAGTGATGATGAATATGAGGATGCACTTGAAGGACCAGGATAAATATTCTAATGGCACTAGAAGAAGAAGAAGATGATCCTATAGTAGACAAGTCAAAAGAAAATGAAGATGTAGACAAAGGTAAACAAATAGAGGAAGAATCAGAAAAAGAAGGATTTGATCTTAAGGCAGAACTTATTTATGCTCTTGACATAGTAAAGAAGGTAAGAAAGCAAAACTCTAAACTTGAGTTTCAGTTTCAAGAATGTGATGAAGAGAGAAGAAAGCTTATAGAGGATCTAAACAAGTCAATGGCTAAGACAAAGAAGTTCAAAGATAAGTTAGAAGCAAAAGTCTTAGAATGTGAAAGGTTAGAACAAGAAGTAGCCCTACTGAGGGAAGATCTAGAAAAATCCAAGGATAAGCTACACAAGTTTGGGAAGAGTTCAAATATTGTGGATAAGATGATCAAGGTACAAAGAAGGTCAACAAACAAAATAGGTCTTGGTTTTGAACAAGCTCAAAAGAAATAAGAAGAAGAGTCAACCTCAAGTTCTGAAGAAGAAGAAACTTTAGAAGAAGACAATGTAAGAGAAAGTGAGACTTCTAAGGATGAGTTGGACAATAAAAATTTCAACAAGAAAAGAAACAATGCACAAAGGAGAAACAGATGGAACAACAATCAGAATAGGTTAAGAGAGACTAAGAGACCAATGAGGTCAAGACAAGGAAACTTCAATGGAAGATATTTCTCATGTCACAGATTTGGGCACATGGCTTCATAGTGTAGGACACATGAAAGACAGGAATATGGGAACATATAACTTTTCCATGGGTATTGCTACTCATGTAATCAGTTTGGTCACAAGGCAATGAATTGCAGGGTTCATGACAGAAAGGGATATGGCTTCACCAGGAGAAATCCTAAGACATTTGGACCTCCAAAGAATAATAACATTAAGTGTTATAAGTGCAATAATGATGGACACACAACAAAGTGGTGTAGAGCAGATATTCTAGAATCAAGCATGAACAAGAATAGGAACAGTACCAGGAATATGGACATGGACATGAATAGGAACGGGAATACAAATATGAACAAGAATAGGAATATGGACATGGACAGGGATAAAAATAGGAATAGTCAAAGAAATTAGAAGGATCAGATGAAAAGGAAAGAGGATAAAGGTAAAGACCAGTGCTTGTTGGGAGTAGAAATACTCCCACCCTAGAATTAACCACCTCAAGAGGAGGTGGGGGAGGGGCTAAGCTAAGAGACTCATTCTTAGCCCCGAGCCCCAAAGGTGACCCTTTGCCATTGATGTCAAAGGGGGAGAGATTTGAGTAAGGGGGAGAGATTTGGTTTAAGGAGAGAGCAATTTCCTAGGGGGAGCAGAATAAAAAGATCAAGGAAATGGTAAAAAGTTATTGGGTTGCCATCAATGACAAAGGGGGAGATTGTTGGACATTTTGAGTCCATAAAATTTTCATTGATGTCAAGAAGTGAAGTTGTCATTTATGTCAAGAAGTGAAGTTGTCATTGATGTCAAGGAATGAACCACCGTTGATGTCAAAAAGTCAAAAGAGCTTCATAATATTTATTTTTAATATTATGTGAACCAAAAGGTTTTTTATTAAAACCAAGATGAGCAATTAAAAAGGTTTTTATTTAAAATCAAAGGAAAGCAAAGGTTGAGGTTTAATTTTTAAACCTTAAAGAAAAGGAAAATAATCTTTAATTATTTTTGGTAAACCTTTGTGGGCGCACGTTAGGGTTGAAGCAAAGCGCCAATGTCTATCTTGAAGATGTTCTCCATGCATGAAAAGAAAATGATAATGAGGGTGCCGACGTATGATTTACCATCAAATCATGCATATAAACACATAATGTTTTCCTTGGTTTTGGCACCAATGCAATTGTGATCTGATGAGAATAAATACAAATTCGGTGAATGTTTTCTGAATATTATTGCAAGCGAGATCAGTGAGCCTCGGTTCTATTGTGTGGGCAAAAATAATGATTCGGTTTTGCATGAGGAAGACTTGAGATTCGTTGTATGGTTCGTTGTGCTTGGCATCTCCCTGTTGAGGAATTTTAAGTGAACGCTTTGGAAGAAGCATGGCAATCAGTGCAACATTTGTGAAGGGGCTGCATTGGAAGGAGTGCAATAGTTAGAAGGTGCTATATTTGTGAGAAGGGGCTGCATTGGAAGAAGCACAATAGTTAAGTAAAAGTGCAATAGTGGAAAGAAGGTGCTACATTTGTGAGAGTGCAACAATTGTGTGAGAGTGCAATAGTCATGTGAGAGCGTGGTAGTTGTGTGAGAGTGTTGTAGTCATTTGAGGGTGCAATAGTGTTGAAAGATGTAGCAACCAAGGTAGAATGAAGCCCAACCACAACCAACCAAAAGGAATAGGTGCAGATGCATTATTAGTCTCAGTGTGAAACGTACGCAGGTCAGAGAGGTGTGTACAACCAATACCAAAAATTAAAGGTATGTTCTAAAGTTTGGCAAGCCTTTGATTTATCAAAAGGTGCTAAGGTTGAGGAGACGTTGAAAATATTATTAATGAAAGTTGTGTTTAGGGTTTATCATTTACATTGATAGAAATTATTAGTTGGAGTGAAAAGGTGTCATTGGGATAATTTATATTGTTATTCTTGTATAATTAAATACTTGGAATAAGGATTGAGGTGATTTAATTATTGAGAGATATCTTCATTTGAGGTATAGTTTCAAAGTAAAATATTGTTTGAATAAAGAGGGAGTTATAAGGTGTATGTGGATGCTATTACTTTATGTAATGTTTATGAAGAAGATTTCTATCATCTAATCACTTTAAGGTTGGCAAAAGTTTAATTGTGAATGAGACAGGTTTTCTAAAGGCACTTTAACATCAAACAAAGGTATGGGCATATTCTTCCTTGATTGAGTTGATTGGTTGGTTTTCTAGAAAAATAACTTTGGAGTGAAAAGGACTTAATTAGGTTTCCTTATTGAGTTGTTGAGCTATATGTGAAGATTGTTTTATAAGCATTGTTGAGTGTAATGCTTCAAGGTTTTTTGGAATAAAAGAGTTGTTGATAAAACCTTGTTTGATAAGCATTGTTGTTGAAGCTATTGGTTGAGTGAAGAACTTGAACTAGGGTTTGGAAAGAATATGAGTATCATTGTTATGTGAGAGTTGATTGTGGTTCATTGTTATGTGAGATTGGTTGATAAGCATTGTTGGAAACATTTTGAGTGAGTGTTCATATGCTTGGACTAGGGTTTGTAAGCAAGGATTATTTCATTGAGTGATTGGTTGAGTAGAGTTGGTTGAGCCTAGTCAAGTGGATGTGTGAAGTGATAGCTCAAGTTCTATGAAATAAATTATTCTATATTTTGAATTGATTTGAGAAAGAGGTTGAGTATTGATGAGTGTGAAACATATTGAGTCTCTAACAATTCTCTATATGTTTCTGTGATAAAATAGATATTGGAAGTGATTGAGAATTTAGGTGAATGTGAAGCATATTGAGTCTCTAACAATTCTCTATATGTTTCTAAAAGAGTGATTGAAAGTAATTAAGCATTGTGGTGAATGTGAAGCATATTGAGTCTCTAACAATTCTCTTTATGTTTCTATGAGATTGGACAAGTTCTAGTGTGGACTTGTTGAGCAGATTTAAGGTAAGTCTTTGAGAAGACTTGTGGACAGATTTGTGTAAGATTTTGTGGAAGCTTACAATACAGATTGAGGTCATATTTGGATAAGTTCTAGTGAGGACTTGTTGAGCAGATTTGGACAAGTTCTAGTGAGGTGGGGATTGGACAAGTTCTAGAGAGGACTTGTGGATAGATTAGTGTGAGATTTTGTGGAAGCTTACAAGGTAGATTTGAGATAAGTCTTTGAGAAGACTTGAGAGCATAGTTGATTGATTGATTTGTTCAAACCTTGAGTTAAGGTTTGGGGCAGATCTAGCAAAGTTGATTTGAGATTGAGTCAAGCTTTGTGTAAAGGCTTGAGGATAGATATTGAGGATAAATTTGTGCTAGACCTAAGGACTATGTTTAGTGTAGATCAGAGGATAGAGATTGAGGATAGATTTGTGCTAGACCAAAGGACTATGTTTAGTACAGATTCGAGGATAGAGTTTGGTGCAGATTTGAGGATAGGTTTGTGCCAGACCAGAGATAGAGATTGAGTAGATTTGTGCTAGACCGAAGGACTGTGTTTAGTGCAGATTTGAGATAGAGCTTTGGAGGTGATATAGTATAGAGGATGATAGTCTCTAGTGGATAGAGATCCATTAGCCAGGGTAGTGAGGATAGGTGTCTTCAGTGGATAGAGATCCATTAGCCAGAGTAGTGGGGGCAATAGTTCTTCTAGAATATCACTAGTCAGAGCTAAGGAGAAAGGAGTTCTCCTGTGGATAGAGATCCATGAACTTGATTAGGGGATTGGTGTCTCCTTTGGATAGATATCCATAAACATTGTAATAGGGAAAGGATTCCCAAGAGATTGATTGAGAAAATTTTAGTGAAATATTTTCTCCGTGGAGTAGCCCACATTGGGTGAACCACGTTAAATTGGTGTCTCTATTGTGTGTGGTGATTTATGCATTGCTTTGATTACTGTTGTTGATATTGCTATATTTACATTGCATAATATTGATTGGAAAGAAAAGTAAAAAGTGGTCTTATACTGTTCACCCCCCTCTCAATATAAGCTTGTGTTCTTCATAAGTTTACTTATAAACTTCATTATTATTATTATTATTATTATTATTTAAATATGCAAACCTTTGCTCTCATGTTTTTCCAAATATTTAATATTCAACCTTGGTGCTTATTTTTTCTAGAAATGAAACATTAGTGCTCATAAAAATGTGCATGGGATTATTTAAAATTACCTAGAAAAGCTTCTTTGTTGTTGTTTAGACCAATCGATATTCCTTCAACTAATATTTATATAACTCTAACATTGCTACACTCTTAATGTTACTACAATCTTGACGTTTCCTTTTGCTATGCTCTAATTCTATCACTGAAAAAATATTGCTTGTGTATACACCTAAAACACGTTATGTTTAGGATACTACTCATTGTGGCACATCCATAAGACCCTATGACTAATATTGGGACTTACCAAGAGCTAGAAGTGGTACTAACCACTCAAAAGGGGTAGTTCTGGCCCATTCAGGCTCAACTGCTATCGACCAGAGTAGCCACCAACACAGGTTGTTGAATCTAAGAGTGGTCACATCTGGCTGCTACTTTGGATAACGACTAGCACCAAAATGCAAAATGGCCATGAATGCAGGTCTAGATCATGTAGTCTAACTACACCTACATTGGATTCGAGTGGTTTTTGATGTGGATCTTCTAGAGCTCCTCTTGACTACCCCTTCCATGCAAATCTATAATTGAGCTTCTCCTCTAACGGTCAGTTACATGCAGATCTAGATCTTGGCTTCTCCAGGAAGCCAATATTTGGATCTAGATCTAAATTTGGGAGGTCTACATATGCATCCTCTCAAGAACAAGACAATATCTAGAACATCCAAGTTTTTATGCAGTAGAGCCCTAGCGAATTGGAGAGCGATTCTCCACCCCCTTGAGGAGTAACAAAGTTTTTCCCAATTGAGAAATGATAACATACCATTCAAGCATTTAGTTCCACATGAGCTTCATCACCCATCCATATTTGAACATGAAGGTGACCCTTTAAGATCAATTTGGATGAAGGATTGACTGTCGCTTCCCCTAGTTCATAAGAAATAAGGTTTTATTTTATGGTTGTTGTCCTTGAAAACATCCTACAGGAACAACCTAGGGTTTAAGACACTATTTCCCAAGTTTTTAGCATATATTTCTCATTATTATTACTTCATCAGTTAATATTTGCATAGATATTTTCTTTCATTGCATTTTCATAGTAGTTTCTAAGTTATATATGTACTACTTCTCTTTGCATAATTATGCATTTACTATGCTTTTACATCATTCCTTTTAGATCTTTAAAATGAGCCTCATCACGAGAGGCCGCATATGCTACTAATTATTATCTTTTGTTTCTTGTACATAGATTATAGGTTCCTGGACTAGGTCAAAACATCTATGATATTAGATCCCTCTGAGCAAGTGAGAAGAAGGCATTAGTAAGCCCTTGCACAAATTTGTGTGCGATCTTGAAAGGCCTATGGAGTGCACCATCCCTTTCAAGGATTTCATTTCATTTGTAATAATTGTATCAAGAAATTAGTATCCCTAAGAGGGACCTATCTATAACTGAAGTTCCAAATGAATTAATAAAATAAATATCTTTACTTTATTACTTCCATGTTATTTACACATTTATGGTTCTTTCACTTGATATTTTGCTACAAGTATATTAGGTGTGTTGCTTCCCAGGGTCGTACAAATGGCGATCACGATGGGACCCCCACCTAGTTTTCTATTTTTTGGTTGATTTGCTGATAATTTCATGTGTTTTCTATATTCAGGTCTAGTCACTCTGGTCTATAGTGGCTAGCAGACAAAGGTTGCTTTTAATGACAATAGCTAGTAGCAGCTGCTCTGGTCAACAACAACTAGTAGAAAAAGTACAACAGAGGTCAGGCTGTGCTTCATAAGATGTGGATTTTAGGTTGGGGTAACTCTTTGCTATTTTTTATTTCTTTGTATTTAATTTGTTTCCAGAATACAATAGGAATATATCATTTTAATCAAGATAACATAGAAAAATATTAAAATAAAAATGCATAAAGCTTCTTAGTTCTCTTAGTTTTGCTCTAGTCTCTACCAGGAACAATGAATTTATGATTTTAAATCTACCCTAGTCTCCAATGGTCTAGGTTTTTTTTGTAGAGCTTTCTTGCATGGGACCCAACTAGAGGCCATTATTTCATAAAGTAGTAGTGCATTCTCTGAAAGTCATATGATCATTTAGATGTACATTTTTTTAAACATGAAACATTTATTTTTAGGCATATAGGAAAGAGCATGAGTGCTTCATGATGCATATTTTTCTTTGTGCAACAATTTAAAAAGAACATGCACACACCATGATTCATCTAAATGCTAGTGAGGTGGACTTCATCACCATCCACTAGTAGATTCCAATGATGGTGGCTTTCATCTCCACCCATTGGTTCAAATACCACGTACCCTTTTATATTGACCAATACTAGATCCAAGAACTGATGTAGCCCAAAAAATTTACATGTACTTCTCTTCGAAGGGTATGACATTGACCGAGTGAGACTGGGTGAGGATCTAGTAGGACATGTGCTCCTTTACTGGGTGTGGAATTCATCACCACACTTTGGTGGGATAACATGACTAAAAATTCTCTATCGGTTATTGAGCTATGATCATACAGGTGCAATCCACTTAAACAATCTGATTATATCATCAATGAAATGTAAAACATGATGAGAGTTAGATTGTATCTATCAACAAATATAAAAATACATAAAACTAGTTTAGGAACACCAAGAAGATTTAAAAGAGATAAATACTTGTTTTCTTTGTTTATGTGTTCTAAAATCTACATAAGAGATAATCCATAATTATTATGGTATTCACGTAGAGCAACAACCCTCGATCCATCATCGAGGTGGAGGCTGATTCTCTGCAAAATCATAATCACAATAATGTTGAGCTTCCCACACACAATATCACTGAACAAAGTTTAGCAAGCCTTAGGAGTGACAACTCAACCCGTAGGGGTACTCCTCGAGAAATCCTAGCTAGAGAACCACATCCAGGTCCTCTCATGGTAGGCATGAGGGGGATTCAAGACCCTAATCTTCACATAGTCATGAGGGGTCTTCAAGGCCCCAATCATCACATAGACATGAGGGGGCTTCAAGGCCCCAATATTCACATGATAGACTTAGGTCAGATCAACACATTGAGGTACAAGACACAAGGGTTGCATCCAGTTGTAGACCTGTAGCTCCCCCTAGCCTCTTGAAATATGGGAGGATAGTCATATATCATAATATTATTGGTGTCAATGGAACCCCATGAGATCGATCATGGGAATCTAGACAACTTGATGAGTTGGATCAGGTTTTCTCGAGATCAACTCAAAGAAGCAATGCTACTGCACATTTTATTTTAGGAATTTCACATAGCCATCAGACAACTAGGCACACTAATGAGTTGGGAGAAGCCTCAAAGCACCCCCGCAGCATGCAAATTACCTCCAATCATGGGTGTATAGAACATAGGTCAGTTTACACAAACTAGGTTGCCCTGATAGACAAGGACAAAAGCATAGCAGGAGCCTCTCCAAGGGGGATCTCCATTAGGACTCCTTGCATAGAGTTATAGAGTCATGGAACTTCAGTGGTAGATCAATATGACCATGTATGTAGGTTAGAAGAAACACTACGCATAGAACAAGAGCCCTTAGAAATCCTTAAGAAAGAGGAAACATAGAGAAAGAGGTATTTATGCCTAAATGAGCAATTCTTGAGAGAGGAACAAATAGAACACAAAGAGCAAGAAAATAGTTTGGCTCAAGCCAACTTACATATGGATAGACATGCTATTTATCAGCATGAGATATGCACTAGGTAGGGAGATGAGCGTACTCACCGCACATCGCATCATGCTTCAGAGCATCAATAATTCCTAGACTTAGGACGAGCACAACATGATAGAGTACACATAGAGATGAAATATCAGGTTTAGACATATCTTGAACCTTCATCCATAGTTTTGGGGGATGAATATAGATGCCCAAACCGGGTAAACACAGGGTTATCTCCATGATCTCCATGAGTAAATCTTCAAGAATAGGATATAATGTCTTTGAAGTCATATAATATACTCACTGAGATAGTCAAATCTCTTGAAAAAAAGGATGTGGTTGGGAAAAATCCAACCTTGAGTAAGATACACAACCAACCTCTATGCCCTTCGGTACTGAGTCCTACATATCCTAGGCACTTTGAGATGCCTGGGTTAGAAAATTTCAAATGAGAGGAAGACATGTAAGAACATGTTACCAATTTCATGAATATGTGCTTACAACTTGAGCATAATGATGCCCTCATGCTAAGAACATTCATCATAACATTATCAGGTGTAGCAACTTAATGGTTCAACCAACTACCTAATAACAACATCATCAGTTTTGAGCATTTTATGAGCGCATTTCTTGAATGCTTTTATTTTAGCATCAAGAAGAAAGCAAACTTGTCCGATCTGGAAAACCTAAAACAATATGATGATGATCTAGTCATGGACTATGGGAATAGATGGAGAAAGGTGATGGTAAAAGTACCATTTTTTGTTCCCACTACTGAGCTCACCCGAATGTTTACCAAGAGTTGTGTAAAAGCACATCTCATTGCTATTGCAACTGCAATAGTAGGAAACATTCGAGGAAGCCTTGGCTCAAGCCAATCTAATAGAAGACATAAATGTTCAATAAGGAGACCTTAAGCTCTGAAACAAAAAATAATGGAATAAAAAAAACCATAATAACAAGAATAAAAAAAGTAGGCCAAGCCCACTGTATTCAATTAGGTTGTATTGAACGCACCAAAGGGAGGCAATAGCCAACAACCATAGAACTATCAGGATCAATCTCCACCAGTCAATTACAACCCAAATAAAAATAATCAAGGTTGAAACAGGCAATGTCGGTCACCTCGCTACTACACCCCTCTATCTAAATTGATGTAATCAATATTCAACCAGTTAAGCGAGGCACAAAGGCTCAGATTTCCTAAAGTACAACTTATTGACCCTAACCATCCCAAGCCTAAGGGATATAGGGAAGATCATTATTGCCCTTACCATCAACAATAGGGGAATGATATTGAAGCATGCATCAATTTCAAGAATATGGTACAAAAAATGATCGCGGAGGGTGAGCTAAAATTTGATAATCCACTAGCACCTAACAATAGAGATATGGGCATTTTTAGAAACCCATTACCTAATTATGAGGTCCCCAAAGATCAGGTCACTCAAGTAAAGAAAGTCCAAGTTGAACCTCCCACTCAGGGATTCATTGGAATGGTTTAAATAGTTAACATGGAGATAAGGAGCCGACAATACAACCAACCAGAGCCTCCAATGGCTCCCATTTGTATCCCAGTTACACCTTGATAGAGATAGGTGCAGAATAATCCTCTATGTCCACTAGCGTAACCTATGGTAATTGTTTAGAGTATACTTGTGAATCTCCAAATGATACTAGCCAAGTTATCAATCTATGAGCTCATTCAATAGTCTCCCAAACATAGGGAGACTAATGGAAATATTGAGATAAATTGAGCTATAGCTATAGAACCTATATGCATTTACAAACTTTGTGGGGTAGGTACAATAGTGTCAAGAGCATGTGATTCATTTTTACGATCAAAAAATAAAGGTAGTCCCTACTACCATAACAGACTCGCCTCTGCACATAATTGCATCTATCAATGATATACCTTTCAAGTGGGTCCTAATCAATATAGGTTTTTTGATTAATATAATCACAACAAAATATATGGGGCACTTTAAAATCCCTCGGTCAAACATCGTCTCTACCTCATATATATTGAGAGCTTTCAATGATGCACTATGCTCCACAGTGGGTATAATCATTCTTCCTATAAATTTAGGTTATAAGACAATCCCTGTGATGTGTCATGTATTGGAGGGGGGCATGTAGTACAATATACTCCTAGGGCATCATTGGATAAGGGATATGTAGAGTGTTCCCTCAATTTTGTACCAATGCATTAAGTACATGCATGAGAGGCAAGTACATGTGGTACCATCAGATGAAGATCCATTCAAGTACATACATTAGGTTGACTTATTGAGTGATTTGTACTTCCATAAAAATATCTATACATTATACCTTCATCCCCTACCATGTAGCCTAGAAGAAAATCCAAATCAGTGTGAGGTGACCCGTCCACATCGGCACCACCTCCAGCTTCCAAAGCTATTGGCACTTCTTAGAAATAAACAATATCTAAAGCAAAGGACTCTCAAAAATTAAAAGCACCCTTAATGGAGGAAAGATATAAGGAGCTCCCAACTATAGTAGCAGTAAAAATTCCAAATCCCATGGAGGAGGAATATTCCCAAGACATAGGCAAGGAGGTGCCTTAACCTGCCTCACCTGCATCATCATAAGCATCATCTGCACCACAAGTGATAATACACATAGCTAACATAGGTTTAGGTGAATGTCTTGTGTAGAATGTGACTTTGACACCCATTATCAAGTCTGCACAAGACATGGGGTGACTAAGAGTCCTAAACTTGCAAATAGGGACAATGGTTCCATTGGGGATTCATTCTAACTAAAACAACTTCATATATGTTGGTTTGGACTATGCCCATGATGCTTTTGATATTGAAGAGGATGAGGATGAGACATTCACCATGAATTTTCATTATTTGTTCAATCCTGGGTTTGATCTAAGGTGATTTGAACAATGCCATTGGCATGGCTATGGTTAAAGTTTGTATGAGCAAAGGTTTCAACTTCCATTCCAGTTGCAATACCATTTTCCTGCTGATAATTTGAGTCTAGGATATTATATACAAAGCCATGATGATTCATTGGTAGTATCTCTATATAGGCTAAGCTTAGGGTTCAGGGAATACATCGAATGGAATTCCTATCAACCCCAAAATAGAAGCTATTTGAGTGACATATGGGTGGCTATGGTCAATATAGGACCACCCGATGAGTATCATCCGATTTCTCTCTCAAAGCAACCCCATCAAGAATCATCCTATGGGAGGATGAACCAAGCCATGGTTATGAGTGAGAAGAAAATGAGTATGTCACAAGTGAGTCTAAGGATGAATTCAGATTGGCCTATCACGGGCCTCGGTATTTACAACATATCACTTGGACAGGTAACACAGAAGGAGAATACATCATGGATGAGAGTGGTTATGAGTCAGAGAACTCAACTGAGTTGGCCTACCTTGGGTTTAGATGTTGGAAATTTTGAGTGGATAAGTTGTCATTGATGTCAAGAGTAAGTGGTCATTGATGTCAAGCTTTCAGCACCAGTCAGTGGCAGTTTCGGTGGGCAGCATCAGTTTTAGGTTCTCCAGTTTCAGTTGATCAAGACCCGGTTCCAGGAAGTCAGATATGGCCCAAAGTGCAAAAGAAGAAGCCCAAGTGGATAATATTATAATATTTTTTATAATATTATAAAGGGAAGTTTTAAATTAATTATAAATTAATTAATATAATTTTTATTATAAATTAATTTATAATTTAATTTACTTAAGTTATTTAAATTAATTATTAATTAATTTTAATATTAGTTATAAAGTTAATTTATATTAATTTTTAACTAACCCTAAGGTGGGTTATTAAATTAAATTCAAAATTTGAATTCGAATTATTAAGCACCGACATGGGGAGAAAATACCCACATGTGTATAAAAAGGGGATTACCCACCTTACCCAAAATCACCATGCCTTCAAATTTTTGATTAATGCGAGCTTGTGCGAATCATGCTGAAAAGAGGAGTACTTCTTGATTTTCATGGGAAGTCAAAGGCGCACAGAGGTATAAGAGGAAGGAAGTCCTCCTTCCTTCACGTGGGCACCAATAGCCCATGCGGTGGGCTCCCAAGCGCTAAGGCGCTTAGGCTTGGGGAGACGGTGGATCGAATCACGCCGAAACCCCTTTTGGGGGAAGTCAAAGGTATGCTTTAAAGTTGAGCACCAAAAATTTTGGGGATATTAGTTGGGCATTTAAAAATTAATTTTTTGCATATTGATTTGGTTTGTAAGGTTGTAAGGGGAGTTATAAGGCTTATGCAAAATTAAAATTTTTGGTGTTATTTGCTTTAGTGGTTTGGAAAGGGTAGTAAAATTAGGAAGTTAATTTTAAGTGAATTATAAGGTGTATCCAAGTAATTATTTTTCATGTATGATTTGATGGATGTTAATTTTAAAAAGGGAGCAATAAGGCATAATTGAGTTTTGATTATTCTTGTGTCTAAGGAATATTTTGAGAAAGTGTTGGAGTGATATTTTGTTATCTAACCATTGAAATTGGAGAGAAGAAAATTGTGATTGAGACAGGTTTTCTAAAGGCACTTTTACATCAAACAAAAGGTATGGGCACATCTTCCTAGTGTGTGATTATTGAATGTTGTGAATGCAAAGTTGGAGTGAAAAGGATTGTTTGGTAAGCATTGTTGAGTGTGTGTTGAATTAATGCTTCAAGGTTTTCTAGAATAAAGAGTTGTTGATGAAACCTTGTTTTATAAGCATTGTTGTTGAAGTGATTAGTTGAGTGAACTTGAACTAGAGGTTGTGGAAATATCATGAGTATCATTGTTATGTGAAGTTTTCAAAGATCATGAGTATCATTGTTATGTGAGATTAGCATTGTTGTTGAAGCAATTGGTTGAGTGAGGAACTTGAACTAGGGTTTGCAAAGATCATGAGTATCATTGTTATGTGAGATTGATTGATAAGCATTGTTGGAAATATTTGAGTGAGTGTTCATATGCTTGGACTAGGGTTTGTGAGCAAGGATTAGTTCATTGAGTGATTGGTTGAGTAAAGTTGGTTGAGCCTAGTCAAGTGGATGTGTTGATGTGATAGTTCAAGTTCTATGAAACAAATTGTTCTATATTCTGAATTGATTTGAGAAAGAGGTTGAGTGTGGATAAATGTGAAACATATTGAGTCTCTAACAATTCTCTATATATTTCTGTGATAAAAGAGAGATTGAAAGTGATTGAGATTTTGTGAGTGTGAAACATATTGAGTCTCTAACAATTCTCTATGTGTTTCTAAAAGAGTGATTGGAAGTGATTGAGCATTGAGGTGAATGTGAAGCATATTGAGTCTCTAACAATTCTCTATATGTTTCTAAAAGAGTGATTGAAAGTGATTGAGCATTGTGATGAATGTGAAGCATATTGAGTCTCTAACAATTCTCTTTATGTTTCTATGAGATTGGATAAGTTCTAGTGAGGACTTATTGAGAAGAATTGGATAAGTTCTAGTGAGGACTTATTGAGAAAAATTGGACAAGTTCTAGAGAGGACTTGTTGAGAAGAATTGGATAAGTTCTAGTGAGGACTTATTGAGTATATTTGGACAAGTTCTAGAGAGGACTTGTGGATAGATTAGTGTGAGATTTTGTGGAAGCTTACAAGGCAGATTTGAGATAAGTCTTTGAGAAGACTTGTGAGCAGAGTTGATTGATTGATTTGTTCAAACCTTGAGTTAAGGTTTGGGGCAGATCTAGCAAGAGTTGATTTGTGATTGAATCAAGCTTTGTGTTAAGGCTTGAGGATAGATTTGTGCTAGACCAAAGGACTGTGTTTAGTGTAGATCATAGGATAGATATTGAGGATAGATTTGTGCTAGATCGAAGGACTATGTTTAGTGTAGATTTGAGGATAGATTTGGTGATATTTGGTTTTGATCAAAGGATAGATATTGAGCATAATTTGTGCTAGATCGAAGGATTATGTTTAGTATATATTTGAGGATAGATTTTGGTGTAGATTTGAGGACAGGTTTGTGCCATATCAGAGGATAGAGATTGAGCAGATTTGTGCTAGATCGAAGGACTATGTTTAGTATAGATTTGAGATAGAGCTTTGAAGGTGATAGAGTATAGAGGATGATAGTCTCTAGTGGATAGAGATCCATTAGCTAGGGTAGTGAGGATATGTGTCTTTAGTGGATAGAGATCCATTAGCCATAGTAGTGGGGGTAGCAGTTCTTCTAGAAGATCACTAGTCAGAGCTAAGGAGAAAGGAGTTCTCCTATGGATAGAGATCCATGAACTTGATTAGGGGATTGGTGTCTCCTTTGGATAGAGGTCCATAAATATTGTAATAGGGAAAGGATTCCCAAGAGATTGATTGAGAAAATTTTAGTGAAATATTTTCTCCGTGGAGTAGCCCACATTGGGTGAACCACATTAAATTGGTGTCTCTATTGTGTGTGGTGATTTATGCATTGCTTTGATTATTGTTGTTGATATTTTTATCTATACATTGCATAATATTGATTGGGAAAGAAAAGTAAAAATTGGTCTTATACTGTTCACCCCCCTCTCAGTATAAGCTTGTGTTCTTCAATTGGTATCAGAGCGGGTTCCTTCGAAAGAGTTTAACAACTTGAAGGAAAAGCTTTCAAGAACACAATGGATTCTAAGAATGTGTCCTCAGATAATTCAACACCAATATTTTATGGAAGTGATTATATATTTTGGAGTATGAGAATGAAGATTCACCTGATGGCACTTGGCAATGAAATTTGGGAAGCAGTTGAAAATGGATACATACCACCAACTGATCCACCTACAGATAAGGAAGGTAAGCTTCTACAACATTACAATTCAAAAGCAATGAATGCAATTTTGAGAGGTTTGCATAGAACAGAATCAATAAAAGTTATGCATTGTAGAGATGCAAAAGGAATTTGGGATAAGTTGCAAAGCATATATGAAGGAGATAAAAGTGTCAAAAAGGCAAAGATATGAAATCTCAAAGGGAAATTTGAAGAGTTAAGAATGAAGGATGAGGAAAATATTAGTACTTATCTACTTCGGGTAGATGAGGTTGTTAATGCCATGCAAGGACTTGGACTTAATGTTGAAGAATCAGATGTTTGTGATAAGGTCTTAAGATCTCTTCCAAAAATATTTAGTGAAAATATTTCTGCTATAGAAGAATCAAAAGATGGTGATTCTTTGACAAGAGATATGTTACTTGGTATTCTTACAACTTTTGAGTTAAGAACAAAAGAGGAACCTAATTCTTGGAAGGAAGCAACATTCAAAACTACTAAGAAGACAAAGGGCAAAAAGTCATATTCAAGCAATGAGTCATCCAGTGATGAAGAAGCTAATTATGGTAGAAGGAATAAGGATTCAAGAAGATTTAAAGATGCAAAATATGTTAGATGTTTCAATTGTGGAAAGTATGGTCACTATGCAACTGATTGTCAAGAAGCTAAAAATAACAATGATGAAGAAAAATAGGATCACAGGAACAGGGAATCAGAAAGATACAGGTACCAAAATAAAGGCAAGGATGGACGAGACAAACAAGGAAAGAAGTTCTTTCAAAGACAAAAGAGGAGCTACTATGCAGACAAGGCAAGTAAGTACTCAAGTGATAGTGATAATAGTTTTTCAGATAATGATAAAGATGAAGTCTTATTTCTGATTGAAGAAAAAGAAGAAGTTAAGAAAAGGTCACCAATAATTCTCAAGTGTTTTAGATGTGGTAATTTTGGACATCTTGAAGATAGTTGTACAAGGAATGGTTTCAGTTTCAGTGATGATGAATATGAGGATGCACTTGAAGGACTAGAAGAGAATATTCTAATGGCACTAGAAGAAGAAGAAGGTGATCCTATAGAAGACAAGTCAAAATAAAATGAAGATGTTGACAAAGGCAAACAAATAGAGGAAGAATCAAAGAAAGGAGGAGTTGATCTTGAGGGAGAGCTTATTTATGCTCTTAAAACTTTAAAGAAAGTAAGAAAGCAAAACTCCCAACTTGAGATCCAGTTTCAAGAATGTGATGAAGAGAGAGGAAAGCTTATAGATGATCTAAACAAGTCAATGGCTAAGACAAAGAAGTTCAAGGATAAGCTAGAAGCAAAGGTCTTAGAATGTGAAAGGTTAGAACAAGAAGTAGCTCTACTAAGGGAAGAATTAGAAAAGTCCAAGGACAAGCTACACAAGTTTGGGAAGAGCTCAAAGATTGTAGATAAGATGATCAAGGTACAAAGAAGGTCAACAAACAAAATAGGTCTTGGTTTTGAATAGGCTCAAAAGAAACAAGAAGAAGAGTCAACCTCAAGTTCTAAAGAAGAAGAAACTTTAGAAGAAGATAGTGTAAGAGAAAGTGAGACTTCTGAGGATGAGTTGGACAATAGAAATTTCAACAAGGAAAGGAACAATGCACAAAGAAGAAACAGATGGAACATGAACCAACATAGAGAAAAAGAGACTAAGAGACCAATGAGGTCAAGGCAAGGAAATTTCAATGGACGATGTTTCTCATGTCACAGATTTGGGCACATGGCTTCACAATGCAGGACACATGAAAGATAGGAATATGGGAACTTCAAAAACATGCAACTTTTCCATGGGTATTGCTACTCATGTAATCAATTTGGTCACAAGGCAATGAATTGCAAGGTACATGACAGGAATAGATATGGCTTCACTAGGAGAAATCCCAAGACATTTGCACCTCCAAGGAATAATAACATTAAGTGTTATAAGTGCAATAATGATGGACATACAACAAAGTGGTGTAGAGCAGACATTCCAAAATCAAGCATGAATAGGAACATGAACAAGAATAGGAATATGAACATGGAATAGGAACATGAATATGGACATGGACATGAACAGAAATAGGAATATGGATAGGAACAGGAACATGGACATGAACAGGAATAGTCAAAGGAATCAGAAGGATCAGATGAGAAGGAAAGAGGACAAAGGTAAAGAATAGTGCTTTCTGGGAGTAGAAATACTCCCACCCCAGAATTAACCACCTCAAGAGGAGGTGGGGGAGGGGCTAAGCTAAGAGACTCATTCTTAGCCCCGAGCCCCAAAGGTGACCCTTTGCCATTGATGTCAAAGGGGGAGAGATTTGAGTAAGGGGGAGAGATTTGGTTTAAGGAAAGAGCATTGAGTCAAGGGGAGCAATTTCCTAGGGGGAGCAAAACAGGAAAAAGGTCAAGTGTTTGGTAAAAAGAATTTGGGTTGCCATCAATGACAAAGGGGGAGATTGTTGGATATTTTGAGTGGATAAGTTATCATTGATGTCAAGAGTAAGTGGTCATTGATGTCAAGCTTTCAGCACCAATCAGTGGCAGTTTCGATGGGCAACATCAGTTTCAGGTTCTCCAGTTTCAGTTGATCAAGACCCGGTTCCAGGAAGTCAGATATGGCCCAAAGTGCAAAAGAAGAAGCCCAAGTGGATAATATTATAATATTTTTTATAATATTATAAAGGGAAGTTTTAAATTAATTATAAATTAATTAATATAATTTTTATTATAAATTAATTTATAATTTAATTTACTTAAGTTATTTAAATTAATTATTAATTAATTTTAATATTAGTTATAAAGTTAATTTATATTAATTTTTAACTAACCCTAAGGTGGGTTATTAAATTAAATTCGAAATTTGAATTCAAATTATTAAGTGCCGACATGGGGAGAAAATACCCACATGTGTATAAAAAGGGGATTACCCACCTTACCCAAAATCACCATGCCTTCAAATTTTTGATTAATGCGAGCTTGTGCGAATCATGCTGAAAAGAGGAGTACTTCTTGATTTTCATGGGAAGTCAAAGGTGCATGGAGGTATAAGAGGAAGGAAGTCCTCCTTCCTTCATGTGGGCACCAATAGCCCATGCGGTGGGCTCCCAAGTGCTAAGGCACTTAGGCTTGGGGAGACGACGGATCGAATCATGCCGAAACCCCTTTTGGGGGAAGTCAAAGGTATGCTTTAAAGTTGAGCACCAAAAATTTTGGGGATATTAGTTGGGCATTTAAAAATTAATTTTTTGCATATTGATTTGGTTTGTAAGGTTGTAAGGGGAGTTATAAGGCTTATGCAAAATTAAATTTTTGGTGTTATTTGCTTTAGTGTTTGGAAAGGGTAGTAAGGTGTTTTAGGAAGTTGTGTGGTGTTGGATATTATTTTAAGTTGGAGTTTATAAGGTGTATCCAAGTAATTATTTTTCATGTATGATTTGATGGATGTTAATTTTAAAAAGGGAGCAATAAGGCATAATTGAGTTTTGATTATTCTTGTGTCTAAGGAATATTTTGAGAAAGTGTTGGAGTGATATTTTGTTATCTAACCATTGAAATTGGAGAGAAGAAAATTGTGATTGAGACAGGTTTTTCTAAAGGCACTTTTACATCAAACAAAAGGTATGGGCACATCTTCCTAGTGTGTGATTATTGAATGTTGTGAATGCAAAGTTGGAGTGAAAAGGATTGTTTGGTAAGCATTGTTGAGTGTGTGTTGAATTAATGCTTCAAGGTTTTCTGGAATAAAGAGTTGTTGATGAAACCTTGTTTTATAAGCATTGTTGTTGAAGTGATTAGTTGAGTGAACTTGAACTAGAGGTTGTGGAAATATCATGAGTATCATTGTTATGTGAAGTTGTCAAATATCATGAGTATCATTGTTATGTGAGATTAGCATTGTTGTTGAAGCAATTGGTTGAGTGAGGAACTTGAACTAGGGTTTGCAAAGATCATGAGTATCATTGTTATGTGAGATTGATTGATAAGCATTGTTGGAAACATTTGAGTGAGTGTTCATATGCTTGGACTAGGGTTTGTGAGCAAGGATTAGTTCATTGAGTGATTGGTTGAGTAAAGTTGGTTGAGCCTAGTCAAGTGGATGTGTTGATGTGATAGTTCAAGTTCTATGAAACAAATTGTTCTATATTCTGAATTGATTTGAGAAAGAGGTTGAGAGTGTGGATGAATGTGAAACATATTGAGTCTCTAACAATTCTCTATATGTTTCTGTGATAAAAGAGAGATTGAAAGTGATTGAGAGTTTGTGAGTGTGAAACATATTGAGTCTCTAACAATTCTCTATGTTTCTAAAAGAGTGATTGGAAGTGATTGAGCATTGAGGTGAATGTGAAGCATATTGAGTCTCTAACAATTCTCTATATGTTTCTAAAAGAGTGATTGAAAGTGATTGAGCATTGTGATGAATGTGAAGCATATTGAGTCTCTAACAATTCTCTTTATGTTTCTATGAGATTGGATAAGTTCTAGTGAGGACTTATTGAGTAGAATTGGATAAGTTCTAGTGAGGACTTATTGAGTAGAATTGGACAAGTTCTAGTGAGGACTTGTTGAGCAGAATTGGATAAGTTCTAGTGAGGACTTATTGAGAATATTTGGACAAGTTCTAGAGAGGACTTGTGGATAGATTAGTGTGAGATTTTGTGGAAGCTTACAAGGTAGATTTGAGATAAGTCTTTGAGAAGACTTGTGAGCAGAGTTGATTGATTGATTTGTTCAAACCTTGAGTTAAGGTTTGGGGCAGATCTAGCAGAGTTGATTTGTGATTGGATCAAGCTTTGTGTTAAGGCTTGAGGATAGATATTGAGGATATATTTGTGCTAGACTGAAGGACTATGTTTAGTGCAGATCAGAGGATAGAGATTGAGGATAGATTTGTGCTAGACCGAAGGACTATGTTTAGTACATATTTGAGGACAAATTTTGGTGCAAATTTGAGGATAGGTTTGTGCTAGATCAGAGGATAGAGATTGAGAAGATTTGTGCTAGACCGAAGGACTATGTTTAGTACATATTTGAGGATAGATTTTGGTGTAGATTTGAGGACAAGTTTGTGCCAGATCAGAGATAGAGATTGAGCAGATTTGTGCTAGACCGAAGGACTGTGTTTAGTACAGATTTGAGATAGAGCTTTGAAGGTGATAGAGTATAGAGGATGACAGTCTCTAGTGGATAGAGATCCATTAGCCAGGGTAGTGAGGACAGGTGTCTTCAGTGGATAGAGATCCATTAGCCAGAGCAGTGGGGGAAATAGTTCTTCTAGAAGATCACCAGTCAGAGCTAAGGAGAAAGGAGTTCTCCTGTGGATAGAGATCCACGAACTTGATTAGGGGATTGGTGTCTCCTTTGGATAGAGGTCCATAAACATTGTAATAGGGAAAGGATTCCCAAGAGATTGATTGAGAAAATTTTAGTGAAATATTTTCTCCGTGGAGTAGCCCACATTGGGTGAACCACGTAAAATTGGTGTCTCTATTGTGTGTGGTGATTTGTGCATTGCTTTGATTATTGTTGTTGATATTGCTATCTATACATTGCATAATATTGATTGGGAAAGAAAAGTAAAAAGTGGTCTTATACTGTTCACCCCCCTGTCAATATAAGCTTGTGTTCTTCACTAGACACACATGCCACATTGCAGGGCTAGTGGAAATAGAAAATAGATTCTTCATAGATGATAGTGACTATGAAGATGAGACTGAAATGGCCTATCTTGAGCCTCAAAATTTAGGTCACCATCTAGTTCCAGTGGGCAGGAATGAGGGGTTCTTCATAGATGATAGCAACTATAAGGACGATACCGAGATGGCTTATCTTGGGCCTCATCACTTACATCAAGTCAATCGGCTTATTAAAATAGATAAGGTAATTCGCACAATATATCCTAGCCCTCGCTTTAGGGGAAGACCGCTCAATTTAGATACGATCTATCACATGGTTTTCCATGATCTGCCTACATTTAGAGAGCTACTTTAGCCTAATGATCCCATCATATCGTCTATCCATAGACCAAATCCTGATATCCACATACCCCTAGTGCCTCATCTTGGGTATGGAAGGTAAAACAATAATGCAGAGTTGCACCCACATGGTCCTAGATATTTCATCCCATCCATCAATATGATATCCATTGATTTGATCACTCTACATCAAAATCCAATCAATCCTTGTAAACCATTATGTATTAAGTTAGATGCTATTGATTGGGATTATGTTGATTCACCCTTGGAGCCTGAAGATTTTTTTCCCAATGAAGAAATGCTCCAACCATTTCATTTTGCTCCAGGCTATGCACATGATGTTTATCACACTAGTTTTAACCCTGATTTAGTTGAACCTTTAAACCCAGTAGATGATATCCACTCGATCCCCACTCCTCACCAAATTGACGAAGGGTCACATATGGCAATAGAGGAGACTTTAAAAGTGGACATCAGTGATGATCCATCTAATCCAAAGAAAGTCAAGTGCAGAGAAAGCTTATCTTCGAAATAACAAGCCATAATTATACCTCTATTAAAGGAGAGACCAAATATCTTTGTCTGGACTGTCATGACCCGTTACCCTCATACCTTATTTAAATAATATTAATTGATCTTGGAGGATAAATTAATGCCTAACAGAAGGGGAATGACCCTAAAGAATCCTACAAAAATTCTAATAAAATAATTTTATAAGGAACAATAAATATTAATTACTTAAGGGCTATTTATGAGGTCTAGTAAAAGATAAATTTTGATGAATTATCTTTTACAAAATTATATCCATAGAATAAATAATGGGTAGATTTAGTGGACCCTATGTGGATGGACCTAAAAAAAACTAATGAATTTTTAAATAATTTAGGAGTCATCCTATATTGGTGGGAATCTCCTAACTTATCAAGAATAGTTCTAACCATGTAACTATCCTATGCCTCAATAGTATGAGTTTTGTCACTCACCTCATCCCTAGAGAACCCTTGAAGGACATGATGAAGTCATAATGGTCCTAGGCATATTTTTAATATTATTATAATGTGGCCACTATTTGGCCCATGAGTGGGGAATTTCCCTATAAATAGAAGTCATTTTGGGAAGAAATGACTATCTAGGTTCTAGGAGTTCTTAATGGTCTATGGAGTGTGCTCTTCACCCATGGGATGAACCAAAAACTATAAGACTTGAAAGACTTCCTAATTAGAGTGAGGAGTATCTAAGGAAGTCTTGATGCCTAGGGAGTATGCTCTTCACCCATGGGGTAAATCAGAAACTAAAAGGCATAAATATTTCCTAGGAGCAAGTTTGGATGGATAGAAGGGGGTTCTAGAGGCTTGAAGGTACGTGGAAGATTGGAATGCCCAGGTTATAACAAGTAAGCCTTTTATTTCATCCATAGCACTTTGATTGCATGAATTGTCCACTTTATTTTATGCTTTTGTATCCTATTGGATGATTTAATTTACCCTACCTAGATTGATTAAGCAAATCATTCATGGTCAAGTTGGATATAATGGAAGACTACAATTTTTAAGTTACATTGAATTATAATGTGGTTTAAATAAATAGGTTGGACAAAAATAGAGCTCAAGGAATTTAGTGGACCATATTAGCGATGAGCGAATATAGCTATTTGGTCCTATATTTAGTCGACCCTATCTGGTTCCTTTAAATTTGGACTCACCTGAATAGAGACTTGTAGGTGCTCTCTGACTATACCATTAATCTATGTAGGATCTTCTACAAAAGGAACCATCGATTGGATGGCCTTGAAAGACAACCATAATTCTTATACTAAATTAGGACCTCGATACCTCCATTATCAACAACAATGAGCTTGCAACCACCATCAAGTGGTTACCATTATACTGTAGCAAAAAGGAATTTTAGTATGAATTTTACCTCTAGCATAGTCAATGTGGGATTCGTTCATCGATTCCTCAGATATCTATGAAATGAGTTTAGTATAGGTGACCCACAATTATATCAATCCCTAATCCATATCATTGATCGATGATTAAACCTTAAAAACTCTTAATCTGATTACTCCTCAAGTGAAACCCTTCCATCAACTTTTAATTATTCTATGTTGGGTCATACCCTTGATAGACCTTTGGGAATTAGTGTAGGTAAGGACATCAAGCGAATAACCATTGAAACACCCCTAAAAAACCTTGTGCAATATCATAGGAAGAGAACCTCCCTTGCAGAATGTTAGGAATGTGTTAGAACCACCTATCTAGATCACACGATGCCTTCTTGATGGGAGTCATTACGCAGTGACATTCTGCCTGGGATGTACTCCATTATCGATCTTCAATGATGTGAGAATATATTTGGGAAAACACTGGAAATTAAATCTGTACGAATGCATAGGGGTTGCATATTCATAAAAATAGTCATAGTTTTTGTGGGTTGCATAGTTGAAGAATAGGAAAATGGACTTTCCATATCTTCTGTAGGGAAACCATAGACCAATGGGTGACCTACCTATCTGCATTTGTAGAAATTCCCCTGAATAGGGCAGAGTTACCTATACTATCACTATCGTTGTCGTTGCATAGACACCCATAGTTCAAAATATTTATCAACACTAAGTTATTTCTCTAACTTGGAAGGGAGCAATTATATTAGAAGCCACCGATGCAATACCATTCTCGGGCTATAATCTCATGCTTGGGATGTGTAATTGAAGTAAGATATCTCAAAATTTATGCCATTACCCACATGGGTTGGGTGAGAGTAGTGAAAAATGGGATTAAAAGACAATTACCTTACCCATGTCAGGTAATTTGGAGACCTATGGTAGGTTGTTTCCATCCAAGCTACCTAGGCAAAAACCTCATAATACAATTTGACCTCTCTACAATGTTACATTCATCTACTTGCTATCCATCGAACCTGTGTAATGGTGGGAGGGATCTAAAAATTTTTGGTTGTCAAAGGATTGAATAATTCCATAGTGATGATGTTGAAAGTTTAGTGGTTTTCTTCTCCTTGATAGTGACCACCACTTGATGGTCACAGGAGCCACTGAATGGTGGCCACCAATACCAGCTAAGGGTTCTATGACACATGGTGGTGGTTCGCCTAGCCATGAGGCTAGGGCACCAACCACTAGCATAGCCCTATATAGTGGCCTCGATTGAATTACCACTACCATTGGTCATTGGTTTCCTAATTAGGTATTATGAATATTCGTGGGGGTCAATGGTGTCAATTAAAAGGTGACCTTCTTAGATTAATAGTTTATTTAATGACTTTGTTAAATTTAGTAATTAAAAGTAGAATACCTTGAACTAAGAATTAAATGGTTTATGTAATAGTCTATTTCAAGGCTTTGTTAAATTTAGTTGATTAATTGAATGAAGTGTAAAGTAGGAACTCCAAATTTAAGGGACTGAATGAGATTAATGAAATTGAATGAATTTGGAAAACTTTCTTAAGAAATGGATATTGATGGATTTAAAGGTATGTGACTTTAAATCCATTACTCAAAAGATTGATTATGAATCAATTATGAAGAGTGAATTCAGAAATTCATTCTTGAGGGAACTTATAGGGCTCTCTCGAAATACGATATCTCCAAAATATAATCCAATGAATTTTCATGAACAGTGTAAGATGTTAAATGCCTTAGGAACTAGAGATTCCTTAATGGTATTATGAATTTTATATTTATGTTATAGATGCAAAGATTGGGTGATTCCTTAATTACATCAATAGGTCAAAAATAAATTGTTGTATAATTTGACCTATATTTGAAGAGAAGGGAAGGTAGATGCCCTGCTATTATTGTAAGTTTGTCATTTAAGTTTATGAAAATGAGGAAGAAAATATTTTGGAGGCTGGGTTTTTCCCGTCAGGGTTTTCCCAGGATAAATCTTTGTGTCACCTTATTTTGTGGTTTACTTTATGATATCATGTGAATGTTGCATTTATGATGAAATGAAAATGATAAGTGATAGATGTAATGTTTCCATTTTATGCACTGTAATGTATATTTAATTTTCAGAATGTATGGATGTTAGAATATTATGCTCAATTTCCATTAAGTCGATGATTTAATTCAATGGTATCATTTATTTTTGGAATTAAATGAGTAATGATGAATGATGGATGTTTACTTAAATGTGATAATGAATCAAAGGCATTTGTCTAATTTATTATAATATTGTGGGATAATTATTTATGAATGATGCACCTTTCCATATGCAACACTGTTCATATTCATGTTATAGAAACCAAATATTAAGGGGATAACTGGATTTATGCATTATATCCTTATTCTTGAATGGAACACAAACCTTGACTAAAAGGAAGTTTTATATAGTGCTTCAAACCTAAGGATAAGATGTAATGAATCTTGCTTCATGGATTAAATTGACCTAATAATCATTCAAGATGGTTTAATTATGGAATGGAACTCTCAACAAGGTAAAATGACCCTGAACTACAAACCAAGATAAACCCTACATTTTAAGCTAAGAATTGGGTGTA
This sequence comes from Wollemia nobilis, assembly GCA_028583015.1. Taxonomy (NCBI): domain Eukaryota; kingdom Viridiplantae; phylum Streptophyta; class Pinopsida; order Araucariales; family Araucariaceae; genus Wollemia; species Wollemia nobilis. Next base: position 6,267,727 of record JAQPPZ010003361.1, on the reverse strand, counting down.
TAGGATGAAGGGAACACCCTTATGAGACAAGATAAGTCTTTGTTGGTAACAAATTCATGATGAGTAAATAAAGAGGGTTTCCTAAATGGAGTGTGTATCAATAAAATATAAGAGGCTTAAAGATATGTAATCATGTTAAATAAAAGACATTCCATGGATTCGTATCACGATAGTGATACAGTTGTCTTAGAAATACCTTCTAAATGGAATGGATCAGAGTTAAGATTTATGAATAACTATTGGTGTGGTTATTTCATCTGTGATGGTTTACCATGGGTGTGGTTCTCCATATTCAAGGTATTCATCTGGTCTGGGTGGACCATATGGTTATTTCCTCATTTTATTAGAGTGAAACCTAATGCTTGGCCAACATAATCATACCAAGTGGGGTATGAGTGTTTCATAGAAGCTGATAACTTCTACTTGAAGAGACTCTAATCAAGTCTCTATAGTTCCTAAAGTTATTTTCCTTGAAAGTTATAATCCAAAGGAAATATGTCTATCCTAAAGTATGATTAGGTCCTTTTCCATATGAAGAAGAATATATATATATATAATGTGGATAAGAAGGAGTAACAATTGGGGTTGTTACATGGACCTACAAGGATATACCAGGACTAGATCTGAAATTAATTGTCCACAACCTTTCATTGGATATCACCAAGAAACTGATCAACCAAAATATCAGGAAGATGATCCAACCATTGATTTGATGGTAAAGAATAAACTATAGAAATTTTTGGATGTAGTATTTATTGTACCCATCGACTATCTAGAATGGGTATCAAACATGGTACTCGTAGGAAAACCTAATGGAAGAATCTGCATTTACATAGATTTTAGAGATCTCAATAAGGCAACACTGAAGGACTCATTCTCATTTCCCAAAATAGATGCTCTTGTAGATGCAACTGTAGGTCATGATATGCTTTCTCAAATGGATATTTTTTATAGTTACAATCAGATTCAGATTAAACACAAATACCAACACAAAACTGTGTTCACTACTCCATGGGGAACATTTTGTTACAAAGTAATGCCATTTGGCCTTAAAAATGTTGGTTCCATATATCAACGGGTCATGACATATACTTTCCATGACTACATACATAAGATCCTATAATATTATATTGATGACTTACTAACCAAGTCATTGCTATGTGAAGAGCATGCCGATATTATAAGAAAAGTCTTCAACCACCTGATAGAGCACAATGTCAGGTTGAATCCCAAGAAATGTGTATTTGTCATAACTTCTAGAAAATTCTTGGGATTCATCATTTCTAAATGAGGTATCGAAGTTGACCTAGAATGTAAAGTCTATCCTATAAATGGCCCTACCAACTAACATCAAAGAGTTAAGAAGACTACAGAGCAAAGTAGCACCATAAAGCATTTCATCTTACAACTATCAGAAAAATTTTGACCCATGAATCGACTGCTATGCAAAGGGACCCCATTCCATTGGTAGGAAGAATATTAGCAAGCATTTTATAAGATCAAGAAATACCTGGTAATGCTACTAGTGCTAGCTCCACCAAGACCAGACATGCCATTTTTGTTTAATATATCAGCTAAAATTTTGCTTTGAATACCATGTTGGCTCAAAATAATGTGCAAGACAAAGAGCAAGAGATATGCTATATCAGCCACACCTTGGTGAGTTATGAGATAGAGTACACATACTTAGGGAAGCTATGCTTAGCATTAGTATTTATGACCAAGAAATTACACCACTACATGTTGAGCAATACAACGTACATGATATCAAAACAAAATCTTTTGCAATATATGATGAGCAAGACATATCATAATACATGTACTACAAAGTGGATCATGCTATTAATAGAATTTGACTTGGATTTCATAATCCAAAAGTCCATCAAGGGACAAGCTATAGCTGATAAAATGGTAGAGGCACCTCTTTATAATAGTAGGCCCTTCACCATAGAGATTCTCGATGATGTAGTCTTTGCATTATCAGAAGCACCTGAACCCAAAGAACCTAAAAATAAAGCTAACATGACTTTGTTTTTCAATGGTTCAAAATGTGAGCAAGGAGGTGGTGCAAGGATTGTGTTTTTCATGTTAAAAGGTGCTCCAATTTCCTTGTCATTTAAGCTATATTTCCCTTGCATGAATAACAATACTAAATATGAGGCCCTAATCTTGGGTCTTCAAATAGCTATCGCTATGAAAATAAAAAGGCTAAACATCATTGATGACTCCCTCCTCATAGTCAACCAATTTAAGGGACTATTTCAATGTAGGGATCCAATCCTGAAAGCTTACAAAGAGCTTGTTGACACTTATCTAGCCCAACTAAAATGGCAGATTTGCAGACACTATGGAATATTTGGGATGCTTGATCCCTCATAATACCTCTACTAATTTCATTGCCATTCATGTAAATATGCTCTCACAATCAATGATGTAGTGTGAGGCTTTTGACAAAAAAAATCAGTCAATATGATTCATATAGAACCATATCATGAGTGGTTCTATAAATCCGGATACTTTCTAAATAATGCACCTTGGGGGTCTTTGATCTCACAAGGTCCTATAGGGAATGACACCACCATTCACCACAAGGTTGTCTCTCAATCCGCATTTGTGCACATCGAATCATAGAGAGAACAAGTCATCTTATCTATTGAGGCTGTAGCTTATCAGGATTGGCTATCCCAATTACAAGATTTCTTTAAGCTTGGAATCATCCCATAGGGATTTTCATATGCCACAAAATGAGAATTAAAATAAAAATCAACAAGATATATCTTGCTAGGAGATATATTGTATCGTAGAAGCTTTGATGGAGTCCTCCTTCATTTTCTTGAGCCCTAAGAATCAACTTGGGTGATTTCACAAGCTCATGATGGTACATGTAGTGGTCATTTTAGTGGCATGGCCATCACAAAGTGCATATTTTGAATGGGTTAATATTGGACCACCATGGAGAAGGATTTTTGTGAATATGTTAGGAAGTGTGCTAAATGTCAACATCATGTAAATCTGACACACCTGCCATCACAGGCCTTACAACCCATTCAGGTGGCTTGGCCATTTTCTTAGTAGGATCTCGATCTAATTGGAAAGATCTCTCCCCCATATTTAGACCAACACACATTTATATTAATGGCCACTGAGTAATTCACCAAATGGGTGGAAGCATTCCCATTAACATTGATAATAGGACCACAGATTGTGGAGTTCATACTTCATAATATCATCTATCACTTTGGGGTCCTATCCAAGATAATTTTGAATAATGGTCCTTCATTCAAGAACAAAAATATGTGGGCTTTAATGTCTAGATATAACATTCAACATAGTTTTTCCACACCATATTATATATAATAAAATGGGTAAGTAGAAGCCTCAAACAAAATAATTATCGCCATCTTAAATAATATGGTGGAATAAAATCATAGAGATTGGCATCTGTAGTTGCCTCTTACATTATGGGCTTACATGATGAGCATGTGAATGCCCACTAGGGAAACACTATTTTTGCTTGTATATGGCACTAAGGCCATCATGCCATTGGAGTTGGAAATTCCAACATTGCACATTGCATTGAAGGAGTTCATCGATGATGACACCACATGAAAAGATCACCTAGATAAATTGACCCTTCTTGATGAACATTGCATCAATGCTCTTGAGCATATTCACATTTACCAAGATCATCTAACATGATATTATAACAATAAAGTCCACTTAAGATACTTTAAGGTTTGGGATCATGTGCTCAAAGAGAATCAATAGAACTCAAACCTACTACTTCACTAGCGAGACAAATTTACAACAAATTGGATAGGTCCCCACATCATCTCGGATAAGATTTAACTTGGGATATATCACATAAAATCATTATAAGATGTTGAAGAGCCTAAGCCTCTCAAAATTTTGCATCTGAAGGCATTTTACTCATAAAACCAACAAAATCCAAAAACACTACATAAAACAAAATTCAAAAACATGCAAAATAATCAAAATTTCAAAAACATTTGAAAATCATAAAAATCCAAACAAATTAGAGATAAAGGCTCCAAAGGCATCTTAAATCCCTTTGGTCACTTCACAAAAATCTCCAAAGACATCTTAGAACCATTTGGTCAAATCAAAAAAAGCTCTAAAGGCATATTAAATCCCTTTGGTCAAATCACAAAAAGCTCCAAAGGTATCTTAAAGCCCTTTCGTCAATTCACAAAAGCTCCAAAGGCATATTAAAGCCCTTAGATCACTTCACAAATAGCTCCAAAGGTATCTTAAATCTCTTTGGTCAATTCACAAAAATCTCCAAAGTTATTTTAAAGCCCTTTGGTCAACTCAAAAAAAACCCTAAAGGCATATTAAAGCCCTTTGGTCATATCACAAAAGGCTCCAAAGGCATCTTAAAGCCCTTTGGTCAACTCACAAAATCTCCAAAGGCATCATAAGCCCTTTGGTCAACACACAAAAGGATCCAAATGTATCAAAGCCCTTTGGTCAAGATTAAAACACAAAAGCATAAAAACAACTTAAAAGCAAAAATTAAAAAAAAACATCCAAAATAATCAAAATTTCAAAATAATGGAAAATATCAAAAAAAAAAAAGCAATAAAACTCAAAAATATTGCAAAAATATAAAAATATTTGTATCTTGCATCCATATAATTGCATTGCATTTAGGCATAACCACCCATTACACTTGCATTAGAATAGGTTGTGTTTGTAGTCTTACAAAAGACACCATGTTTGTACCTCAATCATGCATTTTCAAGTCCATTATAATCCATAACCCATGTGTGTAACTGTGTTTCTCAACACAACCCTTCCTATTGCTATAAGGAATATAATAGAGTTTTCGGTCACTCAGCCATACCTAGTGATTTTATCAAATTTTGTAGAAAGCTATATTTACTAGCAGAAGATGAGGTCTAGTTTTGATAGCACTTTAGCATATATCAAAATACTATCACTAATCAAAACACTAAAATCCTAGTTGGAACAAGGGAAAGATGAACACTACAAAGTGATTCTAGGCATCCTAAGTGAAAGCTCTTCACTTGCTCATTTTATGATGCGCATGGTCTAGGGTTTTGATCATTGGTAAAAGGACAAGTTCCCCCTACCCAAAGAAATATCTTGCTTCATAAAAACAAGAAAAAGCTTCAAGAAAACAAAATTCAAAAGTAAAATAAACAATGATTATCATCACTACATAAATCCCTTGCTCAAAAGAAAATAAAATTAAAAAAAAAAAGTGATTTGCATCACTAAAGCATGAGCAAGTATCCCAAATAAATGTGAATAAAAGAAGGGGGTGAAGAGCTCAAATCTCTAGAATGGTCAATATCCACAAACCATTGAGTGATCCCTGATATAGTAATGGGTTGCATGAATACCGCCTAGCATTAGGGTAATTCTAAGCAGATTGCAAAAAGAGATAGCTTTAGATGTCCTATATCACCTAATGGTCTAATACAACTGAGTCCAACTTAGGATCATGATAAGAATTTGATGATCCCAAATACAACAATGGTTTGACTGAATACCTCCTGGAATTGGGGTAGGCTTATGTATTAATGTATGTATTTGTACACAAGGATAATGAATATATAAGTCTTCATAATAAGAAATTTATCTTTCAAGAGTCCTGTATGGTCAGTATACAAATTTTGATGAAGTAATTAGGGTGTTTGAGTCTCATGGAAAACCTCAAATATTCCTAAATAGAAACAAATCATTCCATTAGTCAAATCATCAACTTTATTTATGAGGTTTTTTCATTAAAGGGTGTTCATGAAATAGGGTAGATACCAGATAGATATCAACAATGATATTTAGATGACCACTGACTATTTTGTGCACATCCTTTAACTTATAGAAGCTTATAAAGAAAGTACTTATATATCACATCATCTCATCTCACATATAAATGTTTAAATGATTAATTCTTATGATAAGATTTATCATTTTTCATTCATGATTTTTATACATTATGTGGTGTTGTCCATTAGATTGTTAAACCCATATCACATGCATTCCTTATGTTTTAAGTGATTAAAGCATACAGGTTCATTTACATTAGATTATCCCCATATAATTAATGCATCACATTACATACATCATCTATCATATCATAGCACACATATTATATGCATAAAAAATTAAAATAAATAAAAAATACATTTAACATCCATCTATACATTCGTATAAGCATGATCAAACTCACTCCAACTCCTCTATGACCCCCTACTATAGACCTAGTTGGTAGACAACCTCCCTGAAGCCTAACCTCAAGCTCTAGTGCAAGGATGTAAGCATTATCTTGTGTATGTTGAGCCAAGCCATCTAATAGGAATCCATGTAGATGTCTAATATCTACATCTATATCTAGTCTGCTTGGTCTCTAAGGCATCGAAATAAGAGGAGAAGTCTATCATCATGCAACATCCCTCTCAGAAGTGAGTTTCTCTATCATGAGTTGTGCTGAGTATGGCTATGCCTAAAAAGTGGTCCTCTCCTCCTCAAAGCTCCTAACCTATGTTTGGATCATAGCAATAGTGGAGTCCCATTGTAAAATGTGAATATGAGCTATGTGAAACTTGGCCTCTACACTATGTAACTGAGCCCAGAGAGGAGAATCCTCCTCTAGAGCTAAATCCTCCTCCTACTCTAGATCTACCTGATACTCTGCTACCTATTGCTCCTTGGCCTATCCTCACTGCTTAGGCCTAGGTTGTACCCGATGTGCATAAAAATCCTCCTCTGTAGCTGTCTCATCCTCAATCTAGCCCAAGTGACCACCACCATGCCATAGTCATGTAATCCACCACTAGGCATACACCTCGGTAACCCCGATATCAACTATGCTTGCATCAACTGTAGGAGAGTCCTCATCCTCTAAGACTATTGTAACTCATTGTGGTGGAAGAGCCCTCTCTACGATGATCCACCTATACAAAATGGTTTCAAGATGGACATCTTGTTGGACACAAAACTGGAAGAGAACCCAAGAGTAATAAAATAACTCTCTGATACCTCCCTTGCAATCGATCATCCATTGGTCACACCTTGTCAGAGCCATGAATCTATTTACCTCTAGCTATGCAGGGTACTCAAAATAATGCCTCCATATAATGTCCCTTGCCTATAGGCTAGTCAAGGAGGCTGCATAATATGAAATATCCCTTGCATGACATCGAATTTGACACTCCTCTCTCTTGATGCCACTTGCATCTATAACACTAGGTCACCTTTGTAATGGTATTCATCCTAATAGGTAATCCTCCTAGGTGATCCAACCTGATGTGCTTCCAACTCCATATCTAAAGAAGCTAGTTGCAAGAAACACTAGCTCATCCATACCACTAAATCCTGTAGAGCTCATTATAACACTTGGCTAGCAGTACACTCCCCCAAGCCACAATGATCAACTCCCCATTTTCCAAAAGGTCTTGAACCATAACCAAGAGGTTCCATGGGAACCTCACTCCTAAATAATATAGTAAAAGCATGTTATATATAACATACATTAGGACTACCTACCACCATGATAAAACATCCTCCTGATACCATCAAGCTATGGAGCCTCCATCATGTCGGGTGTCACCCAATGTTGTAGCTACCTGATCTCCAAAGACCCTCTCAAACACAATATCTCTAGAAATTGTAGGAGTGGACATGATAGGCTCTCCATAAAATAGGATCTGGAAGATCTTATATACATCCTCTGACATGATGGTCATCTCACTAGTAGGAAGATGAAAAGTATTCATTCGATAGTACAACCTATGTGCTAGGGTATTAAGATAGGTCTGGTATAACATAATCATCGGTAGACTCATGACATACATGATACTTTAGGCATCGAACAAATCTCAATCTACATCATCCATCATGGGTAGAAGTTGCACGAGCAAACTAGGGTCCCGAGCCCACGTAGATAAGAGCTAAAAGTGTAAATTAAAATACCTAAATTAAAAGCACTTAAAAGCTAAAAATAACAATAAAACATAAAATGGTGCAAAATTAACCTAAAAATAGCTAAGGGTACAAACAAAATGACTAAATGCACCTAAAAATACAAAAAAATAAAAAATTTTACTTAAAAATTTCAAAAAAATCAATTAAAACCACTAAAAGTCAAAAAATAAGAAAAATTCAATATTTTTTCAAATTTATGTAGTTGCTCACATCGACAATGGCTAACAGTGAATGACAAATTTTTTAACTATTAGAATTCAAACTAGTTGTTGATGGTGATAACAACACCTCTTTGCCAAATTAGGGGCTGCCCTAGGCATCAGTGACCATGAGGCGACACGCCAATGACGTCCGTCCTCACCCCAAAAATCCAAAAAATTTAACAAAAGCAAAAATCTAATAAAACCCATGTAAATTAACCTTAAACTAAGTCTATCTAAAAATTTGGTTCATTTTCCAATTTCTTAATAAGGTTCATTTTTACCCAATTAAAACAAACAAATTAGGGTTCGAGAGAAATACCTATGAGTCATTGGCTCCTCCACTCATGGATGCTTCATCTTGTCTAGCCATGATGTCATGTAGTCGGTCAGTGTATCAGGTCACTTCCTTGCTTTCTTCCTCAGAGCTCAAATTGCAAATTTACAATTGGAAAATAATGAAAGTCAAAACCCTATTTTTCTTTTATATTTACTTTTGGCATTAGCGGCTTGCACTTTCTAGCCGTTGATGTTGATATCAACCACAAAATTGTAAATTTGGATCACTGCTATTGATAGAGGCTAGAAATCAACAATAAATGCATTAGATTTCTCAACATGAGGGGTCTTAAAATGGATAATTAGGCATATCTACTGGTCCATAATCATCAAAAATTGCAAAATACAAAAAAAAAATTACATAAACAAAAACATCAAATAACAATCAAATCTCAAATGCACCTCATAATCAGTTATTTACTCTATACACTTGGCGGTTGTAGTGACTTATGCTCCATACAATATAGCAATATGAGTAACTACCATAAGGCTATTTGGGTCAAATTAGTCCTTTTTGAATTGAGATGCTTCACTTAAATCCTGAAGAAGGTCATGGCAGATGGACTACCCCATGGGAATGAGGCATTCATTTCATTTATTCTATTATTTTTTTAGCAGATCATAGAACATAGTGATTCAACACAAGATTAAATGGAATTGCTATCATCTTCATTCCCTAAGAAGGCCATTGCGATCAGACTATGCCAAGGGATAGATATGTACAATTACTATTAATGGTTGAAATCATTCTTGTAATGGGAATTTCCATGTAACAACAAAGCAACCCTCTTAAATCACCCAAATCATTCATCTTGGTCAAGTGATTCATCACTTTATTCATTGTACTTCCCTCATCGAATCATCGCTTGAGGGGGTAGTCATAATATCAACAATCATAATCAAATTCAACAAAGGATCACTCCATCATGTCAAATTGCTTTTTTCCTATGAATCATTGCCAACAACTATATAAGCTTACCCTTTGTTGGGGAAAATAGCAAATATGATGAGATAAGCCTTTGTTGCTTTGTCTATTGGTCCTACCTTATTATACCCAAAAGTGCCAAAGCACCAAAATTAAGCCTTTCATCCTGTTGAAGAAATTATTCTAAGATGCACACCTTTCTCATTTTTGGGGAATCTAATATTGATCAGATCAATGATCATAACACACCCTACAATGTGGCCCTAGGTGGTCTATTTTTTCTTAGCATTATGTTTTCCCACAATGCATCCCAAAAAGGGGCACCTGTAGACACCTAAAACACATTATGTTTAGGAGGCTACTCATATGGATACATCCAAAAGACCATAGAATGATCTTGAGCCTTTCCAAGAGCTAGCAATGGTCTTAACCACTCAAAAGGGGCAATTTTTGCCCATTCAAACTCAGTTGCTATCGACTAGCGTAGCTGCCAACATAGGCCACTAAAGCTAAGAGTGATCATGTTTGGCCACTACTCTAGACAATGACTAATACCAAAATGCAAACTGGCCATGAATGTGGGTCCATATCATGTAGTCTGATTGCACCTTCATCAGATTCGAGCAGTATTTTATGTGGATATCCCATAGCTCCTCCTAACTACCCCTTCCATGCAAACCTATGATTCAGCCTTCCCCTCTAATGATCAGTTACATGCAGATCTGGATCTTGGCTTCTCCAAGAAGTCAAGATCTAGATCTAGATCTAGATTTGGTAGGTCTACATATGCATCCTCCCAAGAACAATAAAATATCTAGAACATCTAATTTTTTATGCAGCGAAGCCCTAGCAAATTAGAGAGCAATTCTACACCCACATGAGGAGTAACAAAGTGTTTTTCAATTGAGCAATGATAATGCACCATTCAAGCATTCAGTTCCACATGAGCTTCATTGCCCATCTATCTCTAGATACGAAGGTGACCCTTGAACATCAATTTAGATGAAGGATTGAGTGTGCACTTGGTTCATGAGAAAGAAGATTTCATTTCATGGTTGCTATCCTTGATAGTTTCCGACAAGCATAGCCTAGGGTTTAAGACACTATTTATTGAGTTTTTAGCATAGATTTATCATTGTTATTGCTTTATCAATTAATATTAGCATAGATATGTTCTTTCATTGAATTTGCACAATAGTTTCTAAGTTATTTATGCACTTCTACTTGTCTTTGCATCATTATGCATTTACTATGCTTTTATGTCATTCCTTGCAAATCTTAAAAAGGAGTCTCATCATGAGAGGCCGCATATGCTACTGATTATTCTATGTTGTTTCTTGTACATAGATTACAAGTTCCTAGATTAGTTCAAAGCATCTATGAAATCAGATCCCTCTGATAAAGTGAGAAGAAGGCATTAGTAATACATTGAACAAATTTGTGTGTGAGCTTGAGAGACCTATGGAGAACACCATCCCCTTTCAGGGATTTCATTCCATTTGTAATCATTGTATCAAGAAATAGATATCCCTAAGAGGGACCTATCTATAACTGAAGTTCCAAATGAATTAATAAAAGAAATCTCTTTACTTTGTTACTTCTATGTTCTTTATGCATTTATGGTTCTTTCACTTGATATTATGTTGCAAGTATATTAGGTGTGTTACTTCCCGAGGTCGTACAACTGGTATTCATTTTTTATCCATATTTACTTTCACTATTTGTCCATGTCTACATTCATTGTTCATAAATTGATTTCTAAATGCTTTGAAATTCCACACGTTATTAATAGATTGATTTCTAAATGCTTTGGAATACCATTCTCTAGGCAATATCTATAACTAGATACCATGGTTTTTAATCTTTGTATTTCACATAAATATACCAGACTTGGCTAAGGATGCCTCTACAACAAATCATAGTTTATTTTTGACCTTTTCTTCTCATGCAAATGGACTAGACATTAAGAAATTTTCTTAACGCTATGGAGATTTTAAGATACAAAATGGAATCAAGCAACCTATTATGGCTTTAACTAGATGCCTACCTCAACAAACTTTCTTGCATGTGACTATAGAACGATTCTAGTACAAAAATAGACATCGCTAAAAAATATCTTCTTCAATAAATAGGGTTTACCAAATTTATAATAGTTATCGCTGAGATACATTCTTTGGGTTTGAAGATGTTAATGGTAGAATAAATAATAGATATGATAAGAATATACTTATATTATGAAGCAATGGGAATGGGAATAATGAATGGATAGAAACTAAGTATCAGTATCTCATACCAATGCCAAAAAATGAGAAATAATTTAACTATGAATCCTATAAAAAATGAGATTAAGTAATTCTCATAATATAGCAGGCAATGATCTTATAATAACAATGGCAATATTTAATACAAGAACACAACTCATACACTCAAGTATAAATTCAAATAAACAAACTCTCTTTATTACAAAATAGGTGATAACAGTTTCTTATAGTACAAATTATGTACTCAATACTATATATTCACTCTATTTTGCAATCCTTACATAAATGCTTTCCATGGTGTAACAACCCTCCTTGCCAAGACTCATTATTGATAATGAATTATGTATTGATGTGGATGTTTAATGCATATTTTTATTTTATGATGTCAATATGATTGGATAATTATACTTTATGCTTGGAATATGGTACTGCTAATGTGTTTGTGGGTGTAGGACCAAGTACTCTCACTAGTGGATTTATATGGGTGAACTACCTAAGTTGAGAGATATTTTGGGAAATGATGATGATGACTTGCTCATCGACAAATCAGGGTAATAAAATACCCTTCATGTAGTTGCATTACATTGCACTTACTTAATATTCGTACCATTGGGCTAGGAAGTTTCTTGAGCAACGAGTCTCCTTAATAGGTTGGCAATAGCATTAGACTATCTTAAAAAGGGACCGCCTACTTAAGGATAAAATAGTGTTGTGTAATATTATTGGTATGAATATCATTTATGCTTGTGTGGTGGTGTGTGCATAGATGTATGGTTGAGAACTATTATAGTTTTAATTTATTGGTAACATTAATACTTATGAATAATAGGATCAATGGAAGGCAACGCCCTCTTCTTATCCTTAGAATGGAATTAATATTATTATTCAACCATACAACCAGATAAAATTAAAACAATCGAATACGGAATGCGAGGAATGAATGTAATTAATTAAAATCAATTGCCACTAGGAGGGCAGATCCCGCCATGAAGGCAATGCCGAAATGCAGAGATTAATTAAAAAAAAGCGATCATCACATTTGGAATAATCTAACTACAATATATATGAATTATTATACTCTTGGAATACCTAGCCGACGACTAGGTTTGGTGTGTAACATGACTCCCCTCCTCGAAAAGCTTTGTCCTCAAAGCTAGAAATGTCTGGAAGATACTTTCAGGTTCCCATGTGGCATCCTCCTCTGGTAAATCTTGCCATTTAATGAGAAATTATTGAATCTGACGTGATCTCGGTCTTCGGATTCTATGTTGTAGTATATCTTCGAGTTGGAGATGTATGCGTCCTTCCTCATCGAGCACTCGGTAATTCTGATTGAATTTGTACTTTCTGACCAATTACTTTTTTGAGACATGAAACGTGAAATACCGGGTGTATTCGTGATGATGTAGGTAGCTCTAATTGATAGGCTACTTCTCCAATGCGGCGCACAATTTTGTAGGGACCATAGAATCGTGGAGCCAACTTTTGGCTAGATTTTATCCTTAACGATGATTGTTTGTAAGGTTGCAACTTTAGGAAAACCCAATCACCTATATTAAAAGTTCTCTTTGATTGGTGCAAGTCTTGTTGTTGTTTCATACGATTTTGTGCTTGGACTAAATTTTCTTTGAGGATGGTGAGTGTAGACTGCATTTTTTGGAACCAATCATCCACTTTGGCTACTTTGGATGATCCATGTACGTAATCTATTATCGTTGGAGGTTTGGTGCCATACAATGCTTCAAATGGAGACATCTTAATTGAGTAATGGTAAGAAGTGTTGTACCACCATTATGCCAATGCTAACCAATGGCTTCATTGGTATTGTTTATCTTGAGCGAAACATCTTAAATACGTACCCAAACATTTATTAACTACTTCTGTTTGACCATCTGTCTGTGGATGGTAGGCTAAAGATATGTTCAATTTGGTACCACTAAGTCGAAATAATTCTCGCCAAAAGTTACTAGTGAAGATGGGGTCTCTATCACTTACAATATTTTTGGGCATACCATGTAATTTGAAAATTGAATCCATAAATACCTTTGCCACCTTGCTTGCGGAAAATGGATGTTGTAAAGCCTGAAAGTGAGCGTATTTGGATAACCGGTCTACGACCACGAAGATTACTATCCTGCCTTCTGACTTTGGAAGACCTTCAATAAAATCCATGGATATATGTTCCCACTATCGTTCAGGGATGGGTAATGGTTGTAACAATCCTGGTGATTTGACTATTTCTCATTTATTGCGTTGGCAAACTTCACATTCTGCTACCCATTGTTTGACTTCTGCTTTTAATCCTTTCCAACAAAATGATTGTTTGACCCTTAAATATGTTTTCAAAAATCCTGAATGTCCTGCTGATGGAGAAGCGTGTGATTCATCGAGGATCTTCGATTTGAGTTCCAAATTGTGTGGAATGTAAATGCGGTTCTTCTTTCGGAGGATTTTTGTTACACTCCAAACATGAAGAGTCGGCTATATTATCCAATTGTGTAAAATTCACTATATATGGGTTCATAATAATTTAATTGAAGATTCATCTCATCTTTTATCATTTTATATTTTCATCTGCGTTTGCGCAAGGGTGTGCCCACCTTAAGTGGCCAATTGATTCATTCCTTTCGTTAAATATATTTCTGTACTCCGTATTTTACTTCGATCTTCGTCCTTCGATTCGGCTTCGTAAATATCTATGAAATTTAATTAGCAAAAGGTAGAAATACCTTTGCAAGTGGTATCAGATTCGGCGATTCACGGGAATTTATTTGAACACCGCAATCCGGCTGTGCCATAGCAGGTTCAGTTCGCGTCACAAGTTTTACCAGCGTTGCAAAAAGTTACGGTGGCTCCTATCGGCGTTTCGATTCCAGATCTCTGCTACTCCGTAACCGGTGCCAGCGTATTCCAGAAAATCCAGGGGTGATTACAGGTGAATTTTCGTTTCAATTTTTTTAGTCACGCCTGTTCCGTTTCTCTCCCCCAGACCACCGCAAAGGCATCTAGGAGCTTTGGGTTGTCTATCGCGGCCCCCTATCCGAACGCCAGACACCAGACGCAGCGTATTCTCTCAGACACAGCGGCGTCCAATCAAAATACGCGAAATTGTTTTAATTAAAACAGCTTACTAAGGTTTTTTATTTAAATTTCTGGCTGACGTCAGCGGAAAATCTTATTGCGGGTGTTGGTTTTAAAGATTTATCCCACATTTGGCGTAGTATGGGCGTTTACTGGTTTATAAGGAATTAATCGCCTCTTTGTGTTTGTGACTTCGGTCACATCCTTCGTTGCCTTTGCGCGCGTGTGTGGTTGAGCGTGTCGTCATTCGGTTGTGTCCGTGTCGTTTCATATCTTGTTGTCCGGTCGTGTCCTGTCCATTGTCTTGTTGTCCGGTCGTCGTCGCGTGTCTCCAGCGTGTCCTGTCCATTGTCTTGCTGTCCGGTCGTCGTCACGTGTCTCCAGCGTGTCCTGTCCATTGTCTTGTTGTCCGGTCGTCGTTGCGTGTCTCCAGCTTGTCCTGTCATC